>CM022300.1:354694481-355944481 GCA_011799875.1 Thinopyrum elongatum | reverse complement strand
GGAACGGAGGGAGTAGTCCCTCCTTTCCGGTTTACAGGGCTATACTATTAAGGCTAGTCATAGTGGGAGTAAGACAAATTTGCTTATGTGGCATGGAGTTAACGAGGGGAGAGATGCTTGTGGTAACATAACACACACCGAGGTAAAATGAGTCTATGTCTCAATTAATGAAGGCTTGTATGTTACCATCCATATGTTACTACCCATTATGAAGGTAGTAACATGGACTAGTAACAAAAGCATGTTACTAGCAACTGCCACGTTCGGGTTGCACTTGGCTCTTCGCCTCTTCGAGAAGTCGAACAACGATATTACTACTTCTACAGTATCGAATCAACTGCTGCATGTCCCGTCCACCGCGTGGGCGAGGGAGAGCTTGTTGTAGGAGTAGTAAAAGCAAAAGCCTCTCCTCGTCTGCGAGCCACCGCGTGCATGGGCGAGGGAGAGGGAGTACTACTAGTAATCAAGCTTCTCCTTGTTGTACGAGTTGACGCGACACATCATAGCACGGGCCCCACATGCTTGCCTCTAAACTTGGCTAAAAGACACACATTGTACAATATTTGCTGCAACCTCCAACATTTACCCCACCACAAATTAAAATATATATTCCTCTCTTGACCAGATCAGCGTGCAAACTACAATAACCAGGATGACAGGTAGGACTAGAAGATTATTTTAATAAAAAAATGCTTCGAGACGGCCTCATAGCTTGGAGCCGACTCCAACGATTTTAAGCTAAGAGGCATGATGCATGCTATCCTAGACTATGTTACTATACTACCTCCCCTATACACGTGAAACTGCCACACGAGCGTTCGGGTTGCACTTGGCTCTTCGCCTCTTCGGGAAGTTGAACAATGATGGTACTACTATAGTGGAGTACTACTAGTATGCTTCTGGCCATCTGACACCGAATGAACTGCTACATGTCCACCGCGTGCGGGAGGAAGAGCATGTAGCGAAAGCTTCTCTAGTCCTGCGAGCCACCACGCTCATGGGTGAGGGAGAGGGCGTTGTAATCAAACTTCTCCTTGTTGTATGAGTTGACGCGACACATCAAAGCAGTGCACTCGATATATTTCAATAATTTGCGTTTACCGATGCATTAATTACAACGCATGCATGCATGCCGTGACTTTCCTTTTGATACTTGCATGTGTTGATTTAATGCACCTTGAATTAGTATGAATATGTGATGGTAAAACTTTCTAATGCCCCGGCCCTAAAGCGAGAGATGGTGGTGCACGAGGAGGGCGAGATCATGCCGACGGAACAGGACCCGATGATGGAGCTCTCTATGGTCTCTATGGACCTCACCTTGCTCCACTGCCCCATGTGCCTCCACCCCTTGAAGCCTCCAATGTATGAGGTTCGAATACACCTCGTTCGTTCGGTTGATCGAGCAAGGTGCAGGTTTCTTGATTGATGTGCTGTTCGATTGATTTGTGCAGTGCAAGGGAGGGCACCTGGCCTGCGCGGACTGCCGCGGCGAGTGCCCCGGGAACCAGCGGCAGTGCCAGAAGTGCGAACGCGGCGGCGGCTTCGATGTGCGGAACATGGTGATGGACGCTGTCCTCTCCTCGGTGAGGGTGGAGTGCCCGCACAAAGGCTGTGGGTTCTACGTCACTTACCACAAGCTCGCCGATCACCAGAGCGTGTGCCCGCTCGCGCCCTACAAATGCCCCGTGCCCGTCTGCGGTTACGAAGGCCCGCCGCCGGTGCTCCCCCACAACATCAGCACCATGCATCCCATGCCCGTGCATAGGATCCAGTACAGCAAGGTGCTCCAGCTGCAAGTGCCGGTGTCGGAGCCGCGGCTCTTGCTATTCGCGGAGGAGGACGACCGCGCGTTTTTCTTGGTCAGCGGTGTGCTCGACGTCGGCGCGCCTATCACTATGTTGGTCGTCTGCATCAGAGTGGGGCCGTCCCCATCGCCACACTACGTGGCCAAGCTGTGGGCAAATGGCCCGCCGAGGGGAGGCCCAAGGCAGGACGGACACCATTAAGGTGGAAATTGTGGTGACTAGCAGCAAGGATCCCGGCACCGTCGCCGTGTAGGAGCTGACCTTCTTCACAGTTCCGCCCAAGCTGCTGGCCGGGGCTGGGTTGTCGAGGACGGTGTCCCTCCACATTCAGATTGACAAGTTCACCTCCTAAATGATTCTACAGTGCCTTCTGTTTATCTTAGTATTATGCTAATATAGGGGTTAGCTCGGTCCACTTTAGCTTAAGAGATGGTGGATTTTGGTGGCGATGCAGCAATTAGTTCGACATCAGATCAGCAGTTAAAGTAATGTCCAACAGTGGAACGGATATTTTGTGTCTGTTGGATATAAAGATCCTTTGGGTAAGAAGTATAAGCTGCTTGTATGCTTGTTTGTTGAGGAAGTGTTGCATACTTCTGCGAGTTGACGTGACACATCAAAGTAGTAGTACTACTAGTAGTACTCACCCGACTGCGCACCAGGCAGACGAAGCTTGTGTTGTGTTGGTGGCGTGTGCGGCCCGCACATTAACCAAAACAATTTGGCTCCAGCTTAGCCCCCGCGTTTTAAACTTCTCAATCTCGAGGCCAAGAAGCAATGGGAACCTATGATAGAGCCAATCGGATGGTTCAGAACACTACAAATCGTAGCTACAGATGCGTGTGTGGGAGAGGATGAGTGCGTGCATGCACCTCTTCTCTTCGTGTATAACGTACTAAACTCAGAGTACAAGTGTATGTGGGTGGCATCGAACTAGGGAGCTAGAGATGGTGCATGCTAGAAGTCCCGAGAGACTAAGGTGTGTGCGTGGGAAAGAGGGAGAGAGATGATATGTGTCGATGTAATGCGTGTGAAAAAAAGACTAGTCTATAGCTCGCCAGGAGGCTATTACTGGCGAACGCCCCAATAACCATAAGATATGTATCCGACGGTGCCAGTTATTGCACGTACACAGTAGTAGAAAAATAAGTACCGTGGCATATTACAAAACTGCTACACCACGGCCGAGAACGCATGCCCATGTTACACCATCCGGGAATAGTGCCGAACTTCGAAACTAGAACCATCAATAAATTTTGAGCTTGCGTCTCGTCACATTCCAAATTACTACCATGCTATATTAAATTGCAAACCTGTTCACACCGATCAAAACCTAAACGTTTTCCCACTTAGGAGCGTATTAGTACTTGGTTATAAATACTCTACTCCAAGATGACCGCACATTCCTCCTCAACTCCTCATCCACAAAAACAAACAAGTCTTTCATCGTCGTTCCCTTGCGTCTGCCATGGCCCGCATGAGTTCTAGGTCGAGAGATTACTACCTGGGGGAGGCAAGCATGGAAGCAGAAGCACGAGAGATGTCCCGCCTCGCCGCCGTAGCAGCCGAGATGTCCCGCCGTGCCGCCGTAGCAGCACAGAGGTCCCGCCGTGCCGCCGAAGCAGCACAGAGGTCCTGCCGCTCCATCGATGCAGTAGACTGGTCTGGCCGCGCCACGGAAGCAGCAGAGATGTCCCCCCACGCCGCGAATGCAGCAGGGAGGTCCTCCCGGGCCGCGGCGGCCTGGGAAAATGTCATGCGGGCAGGCGAGCACTCCCACAGGCACATGCGCGCTATGCTTGATGGTCTGATGGGTCGGATCTTCGGCTGGATGAAGCTGCAGGATGAGATGAATGCCTCATTTGAAAATGCTACCGCCGTCATCCGGGGACTAGGGGAGGACAAGGCGAAGCTCCGCACCGAGCGCGACCTGCTGAGGGCGAAGATCGCCGGAAGGGCGAAGCAGGCGGAGGAGACCTCTGCCTTGTTGAAGAGGACGGGCGTCATCGTCAAGAAACTTATGGATGAGAATGCCATGCTCCGGATCGAGTGCGAAATGCTGGTGGAGGAATCCGTGGATGCTACCAAGCAGCATATTAAGGACATGAAACTGATGAAAGAGATCATCGCCACTCACCGCGAGAACTAGTCTCCACGACCTGCAGCGCATCAAGAAAGTAGAGATCAGCGAGCCAGATCATTGTATGCGTCTTCCTTCTTCTTTTGGCCTTGTGTATTTTGGGCGTAGCCGCATGTGGATTTTTTAATTATCTTCCTAAATAGGTAAGACAATTATTATCCACTTTCGTTGTCCTTATATATTAATCAGTCTTGCTATAAGTCGCAGTAGATCCTATATAGGTCCGTCGGATCTTACATCAAGATCCGTGCAAAATTTTCTTTTTTCTCTCTTAAATCTCAGTCAAGTGAGACATAGCCACGCCATTAAACAGGGCTTGGGCGCCATTAATGGAGACCTTGGGAGAGAGGTGGGCGGCAGATGAAGGTCAAAGGGCTCTCCTCTCGATAAGCACACGCAGGGGTCTGATCGCACGCCTCCCGTACTCAAATAGCTACCCCGCACGGCGCCTCCTAGCCAATAAATGGTGGCACATAAATGGTAAGTAGAACGCCCACGGTTTCAATAATACTTGTGTTTCCGATTGTAACGTGACAGCACTTGTTCCAAAATGACTTTGTTGATTGTTAATGTGTGCGCCTTCACAAATCGGACAACAAAATTACCACAACATGTTGGTGCCATATCATGACACCAAGCCAAGTTTCATGATTTTCATGCGTGTTTTGGATTTACAGGAATTAAAAAACCAAGTTTCTCAATGTTTCCGGCCGAGCCACGACGCCCAGATGTTTGAATTTCATTCCCATTTCTTGCATGGGACCTAGGAATTTACCCGAGGACACACATGTGATTTTTCAACCAATTTTGGTGCACTGAAGCATGTGCTTGTAGTTCAAATTTGAATTATGCACATTAAATGACCAGAAACTCAATTAATGTATAAAAAAGGCCAAACGAATGCGGAATAATTCCTAAATTTAACACGACACTCATATAGTTCTATGTTGCCTCTATAAAGAAAATCAAGGGGGGGGGGTAGCGTATATCGTTTCGCACACAAAGGTGGCATGTTCCCTCTCAGAACCATGAGCCTTCTTGAGAGAAGCTCCAGTTTGCAAGAAGCTTATACCAAAACTTGTTCCAATTTGACCAAATTTTTTACCACAGCATGTTAGTGCCATGACATGACACCATGCCAAGTTTCATGATTTTTAGGCATGTTTTGGATTTACAAGAATTTAAAAACCAAGTTTATCAATGTTCTCGGCCGAGCCACGACGCCCAGATGTTTGAATTTCATTCCCATTTCTTGCATTAGACCTAGAAATTCACCCGAGGACACACATTTTATTTTTCAATGAACTTTGGTGCACTGGAGCATGTGCTTGTCGTTCAAATTTGAATTATGCACATTAAATGACTAGAAACTCAATTAATGTATAAAAAAGGCCAAACAAACCCGGAATAATTCCAAAATTTAACAGGGCACTCATATAGTTCTATGTTGCCTCTGTAAAGAAAATCAGGGGGAGGCAACGTATATCATTTCGCACACAAAGGTGACACGTTCCCTCTCGGAACCACGAGGCTTCTTGAGAGAATCTCTGGTTTGCAAGAAGCTTATACCAAAACTTGTCCCAATCCGGCCAAAATTTATACATATGAAAATAGGGTTTAGATTATCCTGAACATCTCACTACCTAGACCAATGTACTATGATTTGAATTCAACATAAAATGGATACAAATATTTGAATTGGAGATCGTATGGTACATGTAGTTCATATTGAAATATGATTACTACTATATGCATGTTTTCTGTTATCAAGATAATATTTAAAATGATGGTATAACTTGACAATAATCATATTCAAATAAGGAAAATTGATTCAAATTTAGTCCATATGGTAGACGACAATATATATATATTCATAGGGTGGAGTAAAATGTTCATATAAGATGGAAGATCAAAATGTAGGACTACATCCATTATAAACCGCAAGATCACCTAACGATATATTCGAATTCAACATAACGTGGATTCAAAAATTGAAATTCAAGATCCGGTCATTTGTAATCATATAAAAAGGGATATGACTCTTTCTTGTGGTGGGAATTGATTTGTTTTTTGTGGTTGTTGAGGGAAGTGCGAATTGATTTGGTACTGTAGAGGCTAATCTTGTTCTCCCGATTTTGTTTACATTTTTCTTTTAGTTTTTTCAATGGCATTTATAGCAATATAGTAAAAGGGGACATGACTCTCTTGTGTCTTGTATGAATTGTTTTTTTTGTACACGTTAAGTTTGTTCTGCCGAACATGGAATCCGCACCTTGTTATCCCGAAATTTTCAAGCTCGAGTATCTTTTGTCTCTTCTGCTGTGAAACTCCCGCCTCTTCAACCCGTGTCGCGCCTTGTTATCCCGAAATTTTGACGTGCGCGAAAACTCCCTCCTCATCCGAAATCGGTCCCACAGCCCAGACACGCAAAATCCCCCTTCTACCCCTCAGCCGGAAATGCCGCCTCGACGTCGCGTGGTCAAAACCGGTGGGGGTACGTTCGTAACTTACCCCACATTTCGGACAAGCGCGTCCCTAAGCCATGGCTCCCCCCTACCTTCCCCTTCGCCCCCCCCATTCGTACACTGAGGCCGCCAAACCCCACGCTCCTCCATCGGCCTCCCGACCACCGCCCAGCCGGAGACTCTTCCCCGATGACGTCGTCCACAGCAACAGCTCAACGTCCCTCATCCACTGCACCGGATGAGGATCCGTCGTCAATCTCGTTGTCCCGCCGGATCAGCCGCCCCGTACTCCACCTCCAAGGAGCAGCCCTGATGTTCACCTCGTCTATCGTGCCACCTCCATCCCCACAGTGTCGTCTTGACCTGCCCTACCGGAACCACCGCACCCTCACCAATTCCTCTGATGAAGACGAAGTCTACTCGACGCCACCAAGGAGGTTCTGCAATCACCGCTGCATTTTATCTTTTATTTGATCTCATGGGGCTGCCGGTGCTCGATACCGAGCAGCCATGGCGGGTCTCCATCGACGGCGCCGTTGCCGTCGCCGGCCACTTCCTCCACGACGTCTCTCCCCGATGTCGTTGCTTCCTCGGCGGCAGCTTCCACACCAGCACTAGCTGCTGCTGCTCCGGCTCTCGCTCGTGCTGCGGCTCTGTTCTTGCTGTCGGTCGCACTGCTGCACTGCTCTTTACTTTCATTCATGCTGCTGCTCTGCTTTGTTATTGCTGTCGATCGCGCTGCTGCTCCACTCTTGCTCTCGTTTGTGCTGCTGCTCTGCTCTTGCTCTCATTCGTGCTGCTGCTCTACTCTGCTCCCGGTCTCACTCGCGCTGCTGCTGCTGCACGACCTGCATTAGCTACAGGAGTTGCTGCTTTAGCACTCGCTCATGGTGCTGCTGCACGAGTTGCTCTCTGCTAGTGCATTCCCTGCTCGAGCGGCTGCTGATTTAGATCACTGCTTCTCTGCTACTAGTGCTCGAACGCCCTAAACTTCTATTGCAATGCTCTGCTACTAGTTCAATCAGTTTCGACAGTAAAATTCAGTTTCTTCAGTTCAGTTCAGAGTAAACAGTATTTACAGCATCTGTCGGAACGGCCGTGGCGCGGCTGATGCATTTTACATCTAGCACTTTTTGGTGATGTATTTTACATCATCTATTGCAGATGCTATTAGAGTCCCACTTCAGATTAACGTTGTCTGTCTTGTCCTGCTTCAGCCTCACCGTCGTACACCTCACCGGAGCTACTCCAACGACGGAACCCTCCATCACAGCGGAGTAGTACCATTGGCGCCGTCTCCAGAGGCCTCAGATCTTCTTCCCCCCCCCCCCCTTCGACAGTCACACCAGCATCACCATCCTCCACGTCCAACCCAATGATGTTGAGGTCGACAAGGCTATGCCAAAGAGGTTGTACACTCATCGCATCACTTTCTTACTCTGCATTCATGTCGATCCCTTAGGGATCCTTTGGTTCAAAGCAGTTTCAAATCTAGAAATAAATGAATCGTGATCACAAAGTTAACAGGGAGAAAACTAAATGCTCTTTTGAACCACAATTTGAATCGATTTAGCAAGATAGCCATTATATGATACTCATGTGGACCAAATCTAAGCTCACAAAATATTTCGAGGGCAAGCTTCAGCCTATTGAAGACTGCCTACTAGAATCGCCACTGGTTCAAAGAAAAAGTGAAGGAAAACATAGGAATTGGAAACTTTACTATGGTACTACTATTCATGCATTTGGTTAGAAGGAATGGAGCAAAGCAAAACTGGAAGATATTTTTTTCCTTTGGTGTCTCTTTCAAAGAAAAAATGTAGGAATTTTAATATCCACTTGGACTTCCTTTTCAAATTAATATGCATGAAGAACAGGACTAATTGCATTACTGGCATAATAAGATTCTTATTTTACATTTTCATGTGGTTTGACTTTAATTTGGCCATGTTTCTCCATTCCTGTGTTTTTCCAATTCAAGTGAACCAAACACCCAGGTTGACAGAAATCCTATGTTTGCAAATGCTCTGTTTTGCATGTGCATTCCTATCCTATTCCTGTGTTTTTCCTGTCCCTGCGTTTTTAGAATCCTCCAATTCTAAGGAGCCCTTACAGATTTACTTCATTTTCAGATAGGTGTCAAAGAAAACTCTGTGTGTTATGTCCTGCTCCAGCCATGCCGTCATCCACCCCACCTGAGGTGCACCATCGACGGAAGCATTCACTGCAGCGGAGATTCCCCCTGCAGACTTTCTTTCGCCGCCTCAGATCATCTTCCCATTGCCGGCAGCCATGCCAACTGCATTACCATCATCGACTGAGCAAATGAACCTGAGGACTACACAGTTGCGAAAGAGAGGTCGCACTCTTTTGTGTCTGCTTACGTTATACATCGGTTATTATTACTTGCTACTTTATTGTCCTGTTCACCTCTTAGACTCCGAGTCAGGTCCAAACTAATGTTCAAACTTCAGTTTTAAAATCTCTGTGAGGCACATATCAAGGCAGCAACGAACAGTATCCGTCTACTATCTGGTTCATCTGGGGTCTTCTATGTGGTTCATGTTGGGTGGGCAACAAACAGTAGATGATCCATCGTCTATCTTTTTAAACTGAAGCTATAATCTGCCTGCTATCATTAGTTTGGATCTATCCACTCGTTTGCTACCATCAGTCTTGATTTCTGCATGCACCCCTTAGGCCTTACATAATCTAACTATGTTTTTTTATTATGCATGTCAGTTATTGTACACAATCGTACTGAACATGTAGAGAAAAAGAGAAGACCGTTACGTGGGAATATAATGTCATGCAGACGCCGCTCCATGGTGGGCGAAGTGGGCCCCCCTCCCCCCATTCCAGATTGTATTCCAGAGGAAGATAACTGTTCAGAGGGGTATTCAGAGGGAGCCGACCACTCCTATTTACCCCCTGAGGTCTTTGCTCTAACCTGGCATGCTGATGTTGGTCATATCATGCATATGGCGCCTCGCATTACTTACATTATACATCTTATATGTCATCAGCTTTGTTTAGATTTGCTTTGTGTGAATGCCACATGTTTGGTTTCTATATCATACTCCCACCGTTCCTAAATATTTGTCTTTTTAGAGATTTCAACAAGTGACAACATACGGAGCAAAATGAGTGAATCTACACTCTAAAATATGTCTATATACATCCGTATGTGGTAGTCCATTTGAAATCTCTAAAAACACAAATATTTAGCAATGGAGGGAGTATATGTGAATTATGCAATGCCATCTTCTTTAGCCAGGCATCATATACGTGAATCATGCAATGCCATCCTATTTAGCCGGTCATCGTATATGTGAATTGTATTGTGCCATATTTTTTTCATAATGTATTCCATTTGTCAACAATGTATATACATTCATCTACTCTTCCTGTGCATCAGCCATTTGAGTCGGTCATGGGAAAATCTGGAGTGAAAACAAGGTCTTCTGAGCAGTCAATGCTACCTGTCGATGCCGATTTCTTGCTGGTTACAGATAGCTCCTCAGAGGAGGATTCAGAGACAGATGACCAGTCGTATTCCCCCCCTGAGGTGTATGCTCTAACTTGGCAGGGTTATATTGCTCATAACATGCATATGGTGTCTTGCATTGCCATGCCATCTACTTAGATTAGACATGCTTTGTGTGAATGCCTTCTGTTTGCTTTCTATATCAGATATGTGAATTATGCAATGCCATGTTTTTCAGCCAGTTATCATATATGTGAATATGCACCACCATGTAACCAGGCATCATATATGTGAATTATCTCATGCCATCCTTTTTTTATTACGTATTCCATTTGTCGACAATCTATGTATATTGAACTACTCTTCATGTGTATCAGCCATTTGAGCCGGTTATGGAAAAATCAGTAGTGAAAACAAGGTCTTCAGAGCAGGCAATGGTACCTATTGAAGCATATATCTCGATGGTTACAGGTAGCTCCTCAGAGGAGGATTCAGAGATAGATGACCAGTCCTATATCCCACCTGAGGTGTATGCTCTTAACTTGCAATGTTTATATTTCTCATATCATGCATATGGTGTCTTGCATTGCTTAGTTTAGACATCATATACACAATATTCAATGCCATCTGCTTAGTTTAGAGATCATACATGCAAGTGCCAACTGCTTAGTATATGAATCAATTATGTGAATTATATCATGCCATCCTGTATACTTAGACAACATGTATGTGAATTATTTCATCCCAACCTATTTTAGAAAGACATCATATAGTTTTGTCATGTCATCCTATTTAGATACTCATCATATGTTGAATTATGCCATTATATCCTGTTAAGTTATCCATCATATATCTGAAACTGTGTCATGCTATCCTGTTTAGTTAGCCATCATATATGTGAAATTGTGTCATGCTGTCCTGTTTGGTTAGACAACATATATGTGAATTACCACATCTGTCTACAATGTTTGTACTTTCAATTTCTTTTCTTGTTTATCAGTCATTTGAATTGGAGGGGTGATGGTAGTATCTAAGGGAGTAAAAACCCGTTCTTCACAAAAGACGGTGCTACCCGTCGATGCAGATAGAACCATGGTTGTACTGGCCCATGAACTAGCCCCACCACACATAATCGAGACTCTCCCAGATTGTACACTTACACTGTTGGACAGAGAACCAGCTACACCCCATCTAACACCAACCCCAGCGGATAGTAACCCACTTCTAGTTGACACAACACCATGTCCACCACAGAGTACCACCACACGAGCAGTTTGTAAAGCAACTGCAGTGCCCAAAGCACGAAGACCACCACATCGAACCCAAACTCCACGTTTTAAGCAGAAGAGCAACTGTTCTTAGGTCAGATTCCGTAGATATGGTCTATAGTCCTTTGCTCTTGCATCACTGTATTTACTCATACCAACTAATTTCAAATTTGAAGGATCCAATTGAAACTCCAATGGCGCAACAGGTATGTTTTAAACGTATTTCTTTAACTGGATTGCTATTCTAACTTCTTGCTCTATGTTGATTTCAGTTTCAGTTGTATAAATAGTTATGTTCTCATGTCATGCACATTACAAGTGTTGCCAGTGCTGTGTAGTTTCCCACACTTATATTCTGTCTATGCTGCTATGTCTTAAAAATATATGATTTGAACTATGTCTCTATCTTGATTTGGCAACATAAACTAGAATGATATGGACAATACAGTGACCATAGTACATAGATATATGTTTGTTTCATGCTGTTATCCTGTCCACCTTACTACTAAACCGGTTTACCAAAATGAGTTTCATATACTACATGCTAAGCCTGTGATGTGTCTGCTTGTTTCTCTTGTAGAATGCGAACAGAATATTGGAGAAGAGCACCCCATTATGCAATGATAGAGAAAGTAATGCAGATAAGGTTCAAGATAGTGAGACAAACCTGTTGGTCTCCAAGAAAGGTGATAAAAACTATCTTCTAGACAGTGAGACAACCCCAAAGTCCTGCATTGATGTAGTGTTTGAGTTACTGGCCACTACCACTGGAACAAGCTCTTTGAACTCGCTGCCTGAATCACTTCGGCTTCTTCAGTCTCAGCTACAAGCTGAAAGGCATCAGTCAGTTGTGCTGCGGCAAGAAGCCAAAGGACTGAGGAAGTTCCTGCTGAATTCAGATGCACACTTTCTAGTGTAACAGCAAGCGCTGGACGATTTTAGCGTCAAACAAGAGAAAACTAATAAGCTTGCTAAGCTTCTTGCCAGCATGGTGGGTATCCAGGATATCGTTTCTTGAGCTCTTCTGAAGTGATTTCAGTTGTGGACTTATTTTGCTGCCGCGTTTATTTTCACCCGACCGAGAGGAGTCGTATAAGAGATACGATTAGCAAAGAGTTGCTTACCGGATAGTCATGTTGGCTAGCAGTGATGCTAAAGCTCACTAGTCGCATGCGCTAGTCAGATCCTGAATCACTGAGAGTTTGCGGAGGGATGCTGACTTCAGTGGGAGTATTTCTATTTAGGCTTGAATTACTCTACATAAATACATTGCTTAGTGATTGCATATTTTTCTGTTGTAGATCAATGGCACCAGCTGCTCAACCCAACTTTGCATTGAAATCAATTCTGGAAAAGGATATACTGAATGGAACAAACTTTACCACCTGGTATAGAAATTTGAGAATTGTTCTCAAGCATGATAAAAAGGAACATGTTCTAGAGGATCCACTTCCAGAGGAACCTGTCGATAATGCTAATGCCACAACCAAGAATGCCTACCAAAAACTCGTTGAGGAATCAATGGAGATCAGCTGTTTGATGCTGGCTTGTATGGAGCCCGATTTGGAACAGCATTTCAAAACTGTTGAGGCTTACGATATGATCGAGAGTCTCAAGAGCATGTTTCAGACACAGGCTAGGACCAAAAGGTTCAACGTCTCGCGATCCTTGATGGATTGCAAGCTGAAGGAAGGTGATCCACTAAGCCCACATGTGATCAAAATGATCGGATATGTGCAAGCTTTTGATCGGTCGGGCTTTCCCGCTCTTGGATGAGCTGGCTACTGATGCAGTTAGGGGTTCTCTTCTGCCCAGCTATGGGTCGTTCATCTCGAACTATCATATGCATGGCATGGATAAGAAGCTCACTGAATTGCATGGGATGCTCAAAGTGGCAGAGCAGGATATTAAGAAAGGCACGCATCAAGTGTTGATGGTGCAGAAATCGGCTAAGTTCAACAAGAGTTGGTCCAAGGAAAGGGCTAAGGCAAAGGGCACGGAGATGATAACCTCTGCCGCTGCGCCGAAGTCAAGACCGGACTCGAAGACCATTTTCTATCATTGTAAGGAGACCGGTCACTGGAAGAGGAACTGTAGCAAGTGGCTTGTAGAGCATGGCAAGAAGGCCGAAAATGCTTCTTCTCGCAAAGGTACACTTGTTGCATATGTTATAGACATTTACCTTGCTGACATACCTAGTAGCTCTTGGGTATTTGATACCGGATCGGTTGTCCATATTTGCAACTCGATGCAGGGGTTGGTAAGAACTATGCGTGTGGCACAAGGGGAGATTGACATCAGGGTCGGCAACAAAGCAAGAGTTGCTGCGTTGGAGGTCGGCACGATGCAACTCCAGCTTCCTTCTGGATTTATTTTGTAATTGAATAATTGTTATTACATTCCAGCACTTAGTCAGAACATAATTTCTGCCTCATGCTTGATGAGTCGGGGTTATGAATTCAATTTAAAGGACAATGGTTGTTCGTTTTATTTGAATGGTATGTTCCACGGCTATGCACCCATTGTTGATGGGCTTTTTATATTGAATCAAGAAACAGAACCGGTCTATAACATGAATGTCAAGAGGCATAAGCCTAATGAGATAAATCCGACATACTTTTGGCATTACCGGCTTGGACACATTAGTCTGAAATGCATGAAGAAGCTCCATGATGATGGGCTCCTAACTTCGTCCAACTTTAGGTCATTCGAGACATGCGAATCATGCTTGCTCGGCAAGATGACTAAGTCTCCTTTTGCAAAGAGTTGCGAGAGGGCATTCGAGCTATTGGAGCTTATACACAGTGATGTGTGTGGTCCAATGAGCACAACTGCTAGAGGTGGCTATTAGTACTTTGTGACTTTTACCGATGACTTGAGTAGATATGGATATATCTATTTGATGAGGCACAAGTCAGAAACTTTTGAAAAGTATAAAGAGTTTCAGAACAAGGTTGAGAATCAGCTCGGCAAGACTATAAAGCTTCTATAATCTGATCATGGAGGTGAGTACATGAGCCAGGAGTTTGATGATCATTTGAAAAGCCGAGGTATAGTACCTCAGCTCACACCATCGGGTATGCCACAGAGAAACGGCGTGTCAGAACGGTGGAATCGTACCTTGTTAGACATGGTTCGATCTATGATGAGCAAATCAGATTTACCCTTGTCATTCTGGGAATACGCTCTAGAAACTGTAGCTTTCACACTTAACAGGGTACCATCAAAATCCGTAGACAAGACACCGCATGATATGTGGACCAGGAAGAGTCCCAGTTTGTCTTTTCTAAAGATTTGGGGTTGTGAAGCATTTGTCAAGCGACTTATGTCAGACAAGCTTACTCCCAAGTCAGATAAATGCATATTCGTGGGATATCAGAGGGAAACCTTGGGATATAGCTTGTACAACCGGGAAGAGAACAAAGTGTTTGTTGCTCGGAACGGGGTTTTCCTTGAGAAAGAATTTATCAGTCGGGAGGCCAGTGGGAGGACGGTCCGACTCGAAGAAATTCGAGGACCACTCGGGGATGACTTGGCTGGTGATGAGATCATACCGGAGTCAATCAGGGAACCCGTGGTGGAAGCGGCACCTGAACCACGGAGGTCGGAAAGATTGCGCAGAGTGCGTGATGTATTGTTGCTAGAAAGTGACGAGCCGACCAGGTATGCAGAAGCAATGGTGAGCCCAGATTCTGAGGCATGGATGGAGGCCATGAGATCCGAGTTAAAGTCCATGGATGAGAATCAAGTCTGGAACTTGGTTGTTCCGCCACCTGGCGTAACAGCCATTGGTTGCAAATGGGTCTTTAACAAGAAAACCGATGTGGATGGAAATGTTCAAATCCACAAAGCTCGGCTTGTCACTAAAGGTTATGGACAAGTTCAAGGAATTGACTACAACGAGACTTACTCGCCGGTAGCGATGCTGAAATCGGTGAGGATCATACTAGCTATAGCTGCATATTTCGATTATGAGATATGGCAGATGGATGTCAAAACGGCTTTCCTTCACGGAAATTTAACCGAGGACATGTATATGATACAGCCCAAGGTTTTTTTTCGATTCGACTAGTGTTGGTAAGGTATGCAAGCTCAAGAGATCTATTTATGGGTTGAAGCAAGCATCTCGGAGTTGGAACATTCGTTTTGATGAGGTCGTCACTAGTCTCGGTTTCATCAAAAGCGAAGAGGACGCTTGTTTATACAAGCAGTTAAGTGGGAGCTCGATAGTGTTTTTGATCTTGTATGTGGATGACATACTACTGACCGGAAATGATGTTTTGATGCTGAACTCGGTCAAGGAGTCATTGAATGGTAAGTTTTCAATGAAGGACCTCGGTGAAGCAGTTTACATATTGGGCATTAAGATCTATAGAGATAGATCGAGGAGGCTGCTCGGCTTAAGCCAGAGCACATACATAGATAAAGTGTTGAAGCAGTTCAACATGAGTGAGGCCAAGAAATGGTTCTTGCCTATCTCACATGGTATAAGGCTAAGCGAGACTCGGAGTCCTTCGACATCTGATGAGCGAAGCAGGATGATTCGAATTCCGTATGCCTCGGCAATCGGATCCATCATGTATGCCATGATATGTACACAACTTGATGTTACTTTTGCAATAAGCCTAACAAGTAGATACCAGGCCAACCCAGGTGAGAGTCACTAGGCAGCGGTAAAGACTATTTTGAAGTACCTGAAAAGGACTAAAGATATGTTCCTAGTTTATGGAGGTGAGGAAGAGCTCGTCGTAAGGGGTTACGCCGACGCTAGTTTCCAAACCGACAGAGATGATTGTCGATCACAGTCCGGATTCGTGTACGTCATGAATGGAGGAGCAGTGAGCTGGATGAGTTCCAAGCAAGATATGGTGGCCTATTCTACCACAGAAGCCGAATACATTGCGGCTTGTGAAGCTGCAAAGGAAAGTGTTTGGATCCGGAACTTTCTGGATGATCTTGGTATTTTCCCAGCCTCGGTAAAACCATTGGACCTTTATTGTGATAATTCTGGTGCCATCGCATAAGCCAAGCAGCCGAGGAATCACCACAAGACCAGACACATAGATCAGAAATATCACCTGATACGAAAGATCGTAAAGAGTGGTGATGTAGAGTGATGCAAAATTCACACGGATGCAAATGTTGCGGATCTGTTAACTAAGCCGCTTCCACAACCCAAGCATGAGGGGCACGTTAGAGCTATGGGCATACGATGTCTATTTGATTGACTCTAGTGCAAGTGGGAGACTGTTGGAGATATGCCCTAGAGGCAATCATGTATGATGATATTTCCTATGTGTTTATGAATAAAGATAGTCCTTGGACATTATCAATGATGTGTATCAGCAAGTACGTGACTTGTTTGTGGGACTATGCATTGTATGATGATTGTCCTAAAAGGTCCCTAGTCGAAAGGGTTGTGTGGACGCACAGACGACTAGACTAGCATATGACACGGTTGATGGCTTGGTCTCACTAGCCATGGAGCATTGGATGCTAACTGGATAATATGGACTCGGAAGGGTCTGGTCGGATTCGACATAGTTGGATCCGAGTTGAGATAAGGTCTGAGTCAGACAGACCCAACTATGAGACGCAGCGATATGTCATCTGTGAGTCTCTAGTACAACATATGTTCTATGTCCTAAGACCTGAGCTAGCGCATGTACTCGGGATGGTGACAGACCTGCTTTGTGCCGACCAAACGCCTACTTCGGGCTTGTCCAGACGCATGCTGCGAGACATGGTCGAGCAAGATGGGATTTGCCCCTCCGATCAAGAGAGATATACTCTGGGCCCCTTGTGTGATCCAACCAAGATAAGCATGGCCATGCGACAGGGATTATGAGATAATCCTCTTAGTGGTCGGCATCACTGGAACGAGAAAGAGGTCGGGCTAGCACAAGGATGACAGACTCGCCTTGAGCTCGACAACATATATTGTGTGGCAAAGGGAGTAGAAGTGTGACATGTTGTACAGCTTCGCCTAACCAGCTTCATCAGACACTTGGAGTTGGCATGCTTTGCTAGAGGCCGCTGCCGACTAGCCGAGTCGGATGTGATCTGACTCGTGACCAAGTGAACGAGAACCTAAGGGGTCACGCACTTAAGGGAAGGAACCTGTGAGGCCCGGTCCGACTCCACGAGTCGGAGTGATCCTACTCGGACACAGATCCTAGCCGAACAGATTTTGGGCTTTAAGGTCCGTGCGAGGCCCAAGTGTTGTGCCCGTGACGGACACCTATATAAAGTGGGGGTGCGGCACACTCATGCGATTGATCGCTTCGGCGCTGTCACTAGGGTTTGCATGTGTTGCGAATAGCCACCTCCACTTGCCGCCAGCTGTCTGATCGGACCTAGCAGTCCGCCGCATGGTGTTCCTCCTGCACGCGCGGATACCGCTAGAGGCGGTGCACTTGCGCCGCTCCTGCGAACTTGTACGCGGGATCCACTCCGGCTATTCGAGGGAGATCAGACGAGGAGGAGACGACTCTAGGACGCGCTGCCCCAACTCTACTTCCACTGCACGGCACTGCCCGTCTAGTGGTAAAGATCTGTGATCCATCTCCCGTAGCATGTTCTTGGTTGTTCTGCGCATAGGAAAATTTTAATTTGCAGTCGACGCACCCTACTGTAGATCCCAACAATGACTACACTGGTCCTCCTGTCGGTGCAACAAACATCCGCGTTCGTTGACCAGACTCATACACAGGCATGCTAATGATCGTACATCCAACACCAACCTGTAATGCAAGGCCAAGCCAGAGAAGCCACTCTTCATGAGATCAAGGAGAGCATGAAGAAGAATAAAGCAACAGGATATCACCTTGGGAAGGCCTCCCTTACCGGGTAGGAGAGCCCGGCCAGGTCGAGACCGCCCCGAAGGCAAGTCCAGAATCGCCCCGGCAAGCCTGCCGGGGCCGCCAAGACCAAAACCACCGCTCCACCGCGCCCCGATGCTAGTCACTTATCGATGCGGTGTTGAGCACACCAAGTGGTTAAGTGGCGCTCATTAAGCACGTGGCAGCTTGCTAGAAGATGGATCACATCCATTTGACACCCGTCCAAGGGCGTGTCAAGATAATAAGCAGAAGGTGGCTAAGCGGCGGCATAAGCTTGTCGGGGATGCACCCCTGCATGCCACCTAAGGTAGCATTTATGGCATTTTGTCCAAAGTGCCAGAGTTAGGTATGATAGCACTGTTAGCTATCTAATCACAAGATAATGTCTTTTTTGCCACTGTGGTTACCCCTTGGGCTATAAAAGGAGGTCCAAGGCAACCTAGAGAAGGATTCAGACCTTTTGCACAATTGTACTCTCGTAGCAGCTCTCCCCAAGGCCACCTTGCCGGGCTTGAGCGCTGCGTGTTCTTCGTGTTCCTCCATCCAATCCACCAAGGCAGGAGTTTGGTTTTACACTTCTCAGCGGCCCGAACCTGGGTAAAACAACCAGGGTCTCATCATCATGCTGCATCATGGCCTCCGGTCTTTGTGCAACGTGATCTCCCCTTGCCGAACCACAAAGGGGCTGGTGGGCCCATAGGTGATCGTGTTCGCCCACGACATCTTTGGCGCGCCAGGTAGGGAGCATCGCTTGCGCGAACCCCAAGTCATGAACAGCGCATCGATCTTCATCATCATCATCTTCTCCACCCATGGCGCCAAGAAAAAAACCAGCGCGACCGCACACCCCTCCACTTTGAAGGCCCCCTCGCATGCAGCCGCGGACGCCGTAGGCGTTGCAGCGGCGTTCGATGAGGCGGGTACCGTGGGTGACGCAACCGGCGTAGGCGGCGCCATCATTGTGTCCACCGTGGCCGAAGCCGAAGCAGGAGACGCCAGGGCTGGGCAGCATCAGCAGCATCCTGGCTAGCTTGGCCCAGAAGCCGCGGGTGGAGGGAACGCCCAGTCTCTACCTCCCCGTCGTACTGGCGGGTGCAGTTGCAATAGCGACGCCCGCTCTGGTGCAAGCCGCGACCCTCTAGCTGCGCCCCCCACGGACGCGGCTACAAGGCGTGCACCTTGCCCAGAACAAGACGTGCAGGGCGGGGTGCCGAACGGGGCTGTCAACCTCCAAGCGCAGCCCACTCATCACCAAACTGCCTTGGTGATCAGTTCCCGATGGCAAGAACGCGGCGACGCTCCTGCTAGATCAGCTAGGAGTCGAGCGACGTCGCGGTCTGCCTCGTTGGCCATGCCAAGCACGGCCTCGGAAGGAATGGTGTGGGCCCACCTCTTGTTGAATTTTCCTCCGGCGGCTGATAAGCTGGATGAGTGGAGAGCCACTATCCCGAGCTTGATTGGCTTTGCCGAAGGCGGTAAATCGCAGCATGCAGAACCGTCGCGATGCCCGCGAACAATGACCGCGGCCCGGGCTGGCGTCCGTGTCGAGGGTGCTACACCAACGGTGCAGTCCCCTCCACGACAGCAAGCCCAGAGGCAACCTCAACAAACTCAGTGCATGAACGAGCCCGACGAGACGTCGATGGCCTCATATGGTCCGCAACCCCACCAGGATCAGCGGCAGGTCCTGGAAGACCGGTGGAGGGAAGACATGCGCGTCACCATAGATCGCCGCCAGGAGGCACACCGTCAATCTAACAGGCGCAATGGCCCAGACGTTGACGAGCCCCCACCCAGTGTTGGCGGGTACTCGCCTTATGAGGTTGGGTGCCCTGCCTTCACTCGTGAGCTGCGGCAGGTCCGCTGGCCATCTGTCCGAGCCTTCAAGCAAAAACTTCCGGAGAAATACGACGGAAAGTTAAAGCCAGCAGAATTTTTGGGCATCTACACAATTGCCGGTCAAGCCGTAGGGGGCAGAGATGAAAAGGTGTTCGCCAACTATTTCCCTTTGGCGCTCAAGCCAAATGTGAGATCATGGCTGATGCACCTGCCAGAGAACTCCATTTCATCATGGGCTGACTTATGCAATGAATTTGTTGGCGCCTTCACGGGTGGCCACCAAGAGCCTGGATAGCCTAGCGATTTGCAAGTCTTTCCGCAGAAGGAAGGGGAGAGTTTGCGAAAATATATATACAGAGGTTCAGTCGAGTGCACTGGAACATCACAGTGATACACCCAGTAGCAGTGATTGCCGAGTTCCATTCGAACGTGCGCAACATGAGGATGCAAGCCAAGATGAACGTCTGGTTGCCCAAAACCGTCAACGAATTGTATACCTTGGCGAATAAGTGTGCTAGGGTTGAAGAAGGAAGGCGACTCCCCGGAGAGGAGGCTGGCGTCGAGATTGATTCAGAGGATGACGACGAGGCCAGCAACTCAAAGAGGAGAAGCCGGAGGCGCAACAGGAAACGCAATGAGAAAACAGTATTGGCTGTTGAGAGCTCTGGTGATCTCAGTGCCGGCAAGAAGGCCAAAACCGAGGCCTCCGGTAAGGGACCTACCATGTGCGCTGATTGCCGGGAGGCCGCGGCGGCAGAGAAAGCCGGGAAGTCTGATAGGCCGTACTGCAAAATCCACCGCACCAAGGGTCATGATCTCCAAGAGTGCCATCAAGTTGAGCAGCTTGTCAAAAAGCAAAAAGCTGAGTACGAGAAGCATGATAGGGAGAGAGACCAAGAAGGTACTGGCAGGAAAGGCCGTGGTAGTAGAGGAGGCCGCCGTGGCAAGGCCCCACAACAAAAGGAAAAACCTGCTAGGGGCCGGGAAAAGAAAGAAGGAGGTGATGGGAGTGATGAGGAGGATGAGGAAGAAACCAGCGAGCAAGAATTCCAGAAAGCAACCGAAGTCATGTGTGTTGATGGGGGTGCATCTTTGCACTCCTCTCATCAACGGCTCAAGCAGTGGGTGCGTGAGGTCAATGCCGTGGAGCCAGCCGCAGACTCCCGAAGGCCACTTAAATGGTCCCGCGCACCTATCATCTTTGACGAGGAGGATCACCCTGATCGCACTACTGCGGTTGGGTATTTGCCGTTGTTGTTTTCACCAAGAATCCGCAAACTCAAAGTAACAAAGATGCTAGTTGACAGTGGGGCTGGGTTGGACTTGATTTCCCCTAAGGTGGTTAGCAAATTGCAGAACCCCGACGAGGAGCTCAAGGCTACGGGCACTTTTCAAGGAATCAACCCCGGCAAGAGCCGGCCCAACGGGAAGATTACATTGCATGTGACATTTGGCGTGGAGTTGAATTATCGGACTGAGAGAGTCGTGTTTGATGTTGTTGAGCTTCCTTTGCCTTACAATGGAATTCTTGGTAGTCCAGCTCTGGCAAAATTCATGGCAGCATCCCACTATGCCTACAACACCTTGAATATGCCAGGACCAATGGGTATCATTTCCATTCCGTCATATAAGAAAGACGCAATCATATGTGTGGATCAGATGTATCGGGATGCAGTAGCAGCTGAGGCTGCAGAAGCCACAGCTCCTGCCAAGGAAATAAAGAAGGGAAAGAAGGCTAGCAGAGATGCCGACAAGGACTCCGGGAAGCGCGCCTCTTCGGAGTGCGCTGCGCCTGTTGATGACCTACCGGAAAGTTCCACTAGCAAGAAACCCAAAGTTGCTTCACCTGCTGTGGAAAAGGTCCCGGCGAGGCAGGATGGCGCTGATGGTACATTCACCATCAGCGCCATCCTTGATGACAAATAGGAAAGCGCGCTCGTTGCATTCCTGCGGGCGAATGTCGATGTGTTTGCTTGGCAACCGTCTGACATCTCCGGTGTTCCCAGGAAGGTAGTCGAGCACCACCTTGTTGTCTGTCCTCATGCTTTGCCCATCAAGCAGAAGGTCAGAAAGCAAGCTTTAGAATGGCAGCAGTTCATTGCTGAGGAGATCAAGACACTTGAAGCAGCTGGTCTGATCAGAGGAGTGATGCATCCAACTTGGTTAGCAAATCCAGTGGTAGTGCGCAAGGCAAACGGGAAATGGAGGCTCTGCATTGATTTCACTGACTTGAAAAAAGCATGCCCGAAGGACCCTTTCAACCTGTCGCGCATTGACCAAATTGTTCATTCCACCTCTGAGTGTGATTTGCTTTCCTTTTTGGATGCATACTCTGGGTACCATCAGATATTTATGGCCAAGGAAGATGAAGAGAAGACCGCGTTCATAACTCCATGTGGCACGTACTACTTTTTGCGTATGCCTTTTGGGTTAAAGAGTGCCGGATCCACTTTCGCAAGGCCAGTACAGATTGGTTTCGAACCCCAACTGCACAGAAACGTAGAAGCTTATATGGATGATATCGTGGTCAAAACTAAGGATAGATCCACACTCATTCAAGACCTGGAGGAAACCTTTGCAAACTTACGCAAGATCAATTTGGAGCTAAACCCTGAGAAATGTGTGTTCGGCGTCCCATCCGGCAAGCTCCTTGGTTTCTTTGTGTCCCAACGGGGAATAGAGGCTAACCCCGACAAGATCAGAGCAATCAAGTAAATACAAGCACCCAAGACGTAAGTCGTTTGGCTGGATGCATTGCCGCGCTGAGTAGGTTCATCTCCAAGTCTGCTGAGCACACCTTGCCTTTTTTCAAAATCTTGAAAAAAGGCTAGCCAGGTAAAGTGGACCCCGGAGGCAGAAGCGGCACTACAAGACCTGAAAACTTACCTTTCCTCTGCTCCCACCTTAGTTGCGCCTAAACCACAAGAACCGTTGTTGCTATACTTAGCTGCAACAAATCAAGTGGTTAGTGCAGTGCTGGTGGCGCAATGAGAAGTGGACGAGGAAGCTGCCACAGCAACTGACCCCTCTAGAGAAGGAACTGTCGGCATTCTGGGAACCAGGGTACCCAGACTAGCCTCCCTGCGGCCTACGGCGTGGCTCCCTCGACGGCCTGGTACGACCCATCTTCAAGACCACCAAGACAAGACCCTCGCGAGGGGCCAGGCCTCGCGAGGAGGACGACACCAAGACCTCCCGAGGGAGCGGCCTCCCCAGGCAGCCTCCCGAGGAGCGGAGATTTCTATGCAGGTACCCAGCCTCACGAGGCTGCGATGACGTGAGCCATGACAACCAAGGCCAGGCAGGCGCCAGCGGGCGCAGAGGAGGCAGTTTCCTCTTTGGTGCTAAGGAGGCAAGGATAGGCGTGGGTTCCCGAGGAATCTCCCAAAGGTTTCCATTCCGGTGCTACAGGACCAAGACCATAGGCTCGGCAAGGCGGAGGTCATCACCGAGCCCACCGCTGCGTCACGACCAGAAGCTTTGCAGGAGAAGTCCACCTTTTGTCAGGAAAGGATGTACTACTTGTCCCCTTTCAAATTGGTTGTGGTATCCCTTCCCGCCTAAGTTTCAAGGGAAGAGGACCAAGGCTGCTCTAAATATAGATTAGCCACCACCATAAAGGGGGTCAACTTATTCTGACCCCCGAGCCCTCGCGAGGTTGTTCATCGTCTGTACTAGTTCATCCTCAGCCCCTCGTCAGGCCAATCCACCACAAAGCAGGAGTAGGGTTTTACACCGCAAGGTGGCCCGAACCTGGGTAAATTGCTGTGTTCATCTTCTTCCTTGCTCACGCGAATCCGGCTAGTCAAGGCTGTGGGGCGACGGGCTCTAAGCTTGAGAGGTTGAGATCTTCGCACACGCCCCAGAGTTCGAACCTTCTTGGGTCTGCGGAGCCCTAAATCCGACATTTGGTGCACCAGATAGGGAGCGTGTCGAAGTCTTTCTTCCACCGTTCGCTTCGCCTCCTTTCCGCCGCTCCCATGGCCGACGCTCGCCGCATCCGCGCCGAGCGCCGGGCCGCTCATGTCACCCAGATGGCACCCGTGGGCAACGGTGCTCCTCGCCGCTCTACCTCCCACATGGTTAACACTGCCACTGATCATGCTACTCGTGAGCAGCAGGATTCGTCGCTGCGCCTTCCGTGCGGCGTGATGGCCGCCTCGCAACTCCATCACCCACTCCAGCCATGGTGTCATCCTCCCATGCTCGCCACGGGGCGGCAAACACGCAGGCCGTGCTGCTCATGGTGCGTGAGCTCCAGCGTTATCGCCCCGCCAACGACTGGATTGGCCGCATCGCTGAGCTCGTCAGTGCCGCCGGCGAGGCCCCTGCATCATCCCGCTCGCTCCTTCCCGTGACATCTCAGGCGGGCGACGTCACTCACGGCGCGCCTCCTCCTCCTACTCTGTGCGGCGATAACCCCGAGCCCAGGCGTGACGCGCCCCAGCGTGGCCCACCGTGCGGGGCGCCGGCGCGCGATGAAGCAAGCTACCAGGTGATCCAGCGCCCGCAAGCCGACGCGCACGCGCTCCCAGCGCCAGCACCAGGACCGCGCGTCGCCTGAGGTCGCGGCGCGCGGGCGTCAAGACCGAGCTCCACCCATGTGGCCCGGACCTGTGAGTGCGGCAGGCTGCCGTGCTTTCACCCCGGAGCTGCGACGGATCGTCTAGCCTGGCAAGTTCAAGCCGGATCTGCCTCCACATTACGACGGCACCCCTGACCCCACGGAATTCCTCCAGCTCTACGTGTTGAGCATCGAAGCGGCGAATGTCGATGACAAGGTCATGGCGAACTGGTTCCCCATGGCCCTCAAGGACGGCGCACGCTCTTGGCTCCTAAACCTCCCGGTGGGGTCGATCTCCTCCTTGGACGAGCTTCGCGAGCGTTTAATCGCCAACTTTCAGGGTACTCACGACCGCGCTCCTGCAGTGGGCGACCTGCGGCGCGTGAAGCAGCAACCGGGCGAGACCTTGCACAAGTACATACAACGCTTCACAAATGTCCGTCTTAGGATCCCGAAGGTGTCCGATGAGGCCATCATCTCGGCGTTCTCTGAAGGCATCCGGGATGTCAAGATGAAGGAGGAGCTCACCATCAACGAGTACCTGTGCTCAGCCCTGGAGATGTTCAACCTAGCGAACAAATGTGCAAGGGCCGAGGAGGGCCGCCTCTCCCTCCTAGAGCTTTCCTGAGGCAGATCCCGAGGACAAGCAGGCCAATTCTAAGGAGGCAAAGTGCAAGGGTCCCGCCGTACTTCCGGCTGAACCTGAGATGAAGCGCGGTCATGACCACGACGACCGCCCCAGGGGCAACCGCCAATTTTGCATCTTCCACAATGTACACAGCCACAACACGAACGACTGCCAAGAGCTCAGAGCCCTCCACGATGGGCACCTTGGTCGCCGCCCCGAGCGTGGTGACCGGGACTATGGCCGTGGAGGAGGCCGCGGCGACAACCGTGACCCCCGTCAGGACTGGAGTGATCAGCCTCGTGAGAACCGCTGGCGCGACGAGCCTCGCGACGGGTTCTGGCGTGATCAGCCTCGTGAGGCCCGTCCTCAGGGCAATGCTGGCCTCCCTCCACTTCCGCCTCCGCCAAGGAGGAACGGCGACAACCGGTAGGACGACGAGGCTGGGGGCTTCCAAGAACCTCGTGCTATCGCCTGCATCCTGGGTGGTGCGTAGGCCCCAGCCTCACAACGCATCTTCAAGCTGTTCGCTCGTGAGGTAAATGCCGCCCTCCCGAGGCTCGAGGCCGCGCGTCCCCTCAAGTGGTCGTAGTACGCCATCACTTTCGACTCCAAGGATCACCTCAAGTGCTCGGTCGCCAGAGGCGCGCTTCCCATGCTCTGCACGCCCACCATCAGCAATGTCCTCGTCACCAAGATGCTCATTGACGGTGGCGCGGGGCTCAATGTCCTCTTTGTCAAGATGTTCGAGACGCTCCAAGTGCCCTATGATCAGCTACTGCCAACCAGGCCTTTCTCAGGAGTGACCGACGGCTCCACCATCCCCCTGGGGCAGATACGCCTCCCTATTACCTTCGGCAACCACAACAACTACCACACCAAGCTCATCGACTTCGACATTGCCCACATCGGCCTCCCGTACAACACCATCCTTGGATATTTGGCCCTCGCCAAATTCATGGCGGCAACCCACCACGGCTACAATGTCCTCAAGATGCCAAGGAATGGCGGCATCATCACAGTCGCCTGTGATGAAAAGGATGCGGTGTGCTCCCTCGAGCGTGCCAACCAAGCCACGGCGGCTGACAACCCAGATGATGAAGGCGTCGTCCTGCCTCCTGAGACCACACCCAAGAAGAAGAAGCAGCTCCTCCTCAAGAGTCGTCAGGGGGCTGGCGCACCTGCCGATGGTACTTCAGGCCCCACACCCGCTACTCGGGCGCCTCTTCCTCCCGCATAGGAAGGCGCGCCCGGTGCCTCCCTCAGGACGGGCTTGGGGGCTCCTGTCTGGAGTGCCTCTGACCTGACCAGGGCGACGAGGGAGGTGCTCGGGCACCACTTGGAGGCATGCTTTGAGGCATGCCCCCACGAGCAAGGCGAACGGCGCGAGGCGCCAGGTGCGTGACAGTTCATTGTCAAGGCGATCGAGGAGCTTCAGGAAGCAAGGGCCATGCGCGGCGAGCGTCGCCCCGCATGGCCTCCCAGTGCAGCTGCGGCCCCTTATGTGGGTAGCGAGCTGCGCGTCTACATCAACATCCCGAGCCTCAACAGGGCTGCTTTGCAGGACCTCTTATGGCAATCCCGCGTCGGCCGGAGTGGGGGCTACCCCTGCAGCTACGCATGCATGCCGTTTGGCCTGCTGAATGTGGCTGCCTCGTACCAGCGCTTCGCGCAGAGTGCAGTGGTGGCTCACGAGGCCAGGCGCCAGCCAGTCCTGTCAGAAGAAGTGCCGGACCCTCGCGAGCCCGGCGGGCCTCCGGAGCCGCCCAGCTCGTGAGGAGCAATTCCGACAGCAAGCGTCTTTGGCTACCTCAACTCTCCTACAATGATGGTGCCAGGTGACTTTTTAGTTTGTTCAGATTCAGGGTGCCCCCCGAGCTGCATCATCCTTAGGATGCAAGGGCTCGGCCTCGCAGTTGTATCATTTTTGCGCATGTATCAGAACTGGCCTTGCCTTTATGAATTTCCCAAGTATTTCAACTGCGTGTCTGGTGCCTCATCACCATGATGTCGTTGTGCCCTTGCAAACCCGCCCGTGACCACCTCATGTTTAAGGACTAGCACGGCGTCTGTGCTCAGGTCTGTCCCTGCAGCGTTGTCAAATCCAAGCAACCGAGCTCTGTCCTACGGGCCAGCTCCCATGCGCGTCACCTACCGGGGTCCTTGGTACCTTGTTCTCGCATGAGCTAATCGCGTGTGGGCGAGTAAGGGCGCACGGCCCGGTTCGTACGACCGCAGTTTGGCGTTTCGCCGTAGCGGGAGCCGTGTGCCGGGTGTTTTTCCGTTGGATCATTGCATGAGAAGACTTGGCACGGCGTTTGTGCTCGGGTCCATCACTGTAGCGTCGATAAATCCAATGGCTGAGCTCCATCTGGCGGGCCGGCCCCATTCACGTCACCTCCTGGGGTCATTGTTGTCCGGCCTTCTCATGCGATAGCATCCAGAGGGGCATTCGGTGTAGGACCCCCCCCCATCGCCCCACAGGTGTCATAAGTGCGCCCCACGCTGCAAAAAAATCAGGCGCAACCCGCCTTGAGGTAGGGCCTTGTGAGTCCCGCGCTGGCTCACGAGTGCCCAGATACACCTCCTCCAGTTCGGCCATGCTAGCCACGCGTATGAACGGGGCTGTACACACCCCAGAGTCTCCCCCTGAGGAAACTCCCACCCACGCACCAGTGGAAGCCCCATGCTCCACGCTGGCGGACGACACGGCCGAGGAGCGGCTATGCCCATGCCAAATTGGAAGCACCATGCTCCGCGCAGGTGAATAAACAACTGAGGGCACCCTAGCGGCTGCACTAACCTCGGGATAGCCTATTGGCTCTACTTACGGTCCTATCGTGCAGCTTCCCCCACAGGAGGCACGTGCGAGGGGGCTGGACACGGGGGCTGTGCTCAGGCCAGGCCTGGCACATCCCGCCTCATCAGGTCCCCGGTACCTGGTCTTCTCGCCTCCCTCCCAGGCAAAAGCTGGCGAGGATAGGTATGGAGGACTCTGGATTGGCTTAGACGTCGCTCACATTTCCTTCATGAGCGATGTTCGTACGTCAAGGTGGACCCCTGAGCATCGCGACTCAGGGGCCTCACTAGTCACGTAGCCCCTCGCCCCTTGGTCTCGTCCTGGTGATCCGGACGCCCCAATGGCGGTCGAGGTATGCACGGGGTTGGGCCCTGCTGATGCAGAACACAAAGGCAAATAGGAAGGAAACCAAGCACGGAAAGGAAAATCACGGAGTTCAAGCAAGTTATTACAAACGCAAAGTGTTTAGCAAATTCAAACAGAAGTTTTACGCCTCCACGAGGCATGGTAAATGTTGCAGGAATAAAAATAGGAACAAGCGCCACCACCGCCTTGGCCATCATCGCCGCTCGCCCCGGTCGCCAGAAGCCCATCATCGACATCGCTGCCGCCATCATCGCCGCCGCCACCAATCTCCACCGCCGGAGCCTCGGGATCGGGGACGCACAGGAACTTCTCCAGCAGCACGTCCACGTGATCCTTCACGGCCCCCTCGGCAGCAGCACGGGACTGAGGAGCGATCGAGCGGATCACCATGCTGAAGTCGAAGCCGGGGTCCTGAAGGTAGAGATGGCCAAAGACGCACGTCGCGGCCGCGGAGAAGAGCGAGTGGCACTCCTCCTCCAGAATGGAGTCCACCTTGGCAGCAGCACCCTTGAGCGTCTCTGCAAGCTTGGAGGAGAGCCCCGCGAGGCCATCCTCAGGGGTTGCCAGTGGCTCCTCATACCTTCCCCTGCAGATGGAGCGCAGCGCGTCGCAAGCCTTGAGCTCGAGGGAGGGGAAGGCGCCGTGTTCCGTGGCTGCCTTCTTCTCGGTAGCAACAAGGGCCTTCTCCCTGGCCTCCAGTTGGGCTGCTGACTCGGAGACGTGCTGGGCGTGGGACACCTGGGCATCAGCCACCTCCTTCTTCACCGTGGCAAGGAGGCCGCACTCTGTGGCCTGGTCGGCGGCCACCTGTTTCAGCTTGGCGTCCCGATCGGTGGACTTCGTTTCACGGGCCTTCAGATCCTCTTCCCGCTGCTGAAGCCGTTGGGCGTGCGCCACTTGCTCTTCCTGGAGGGCCTTCAGCTTGGCCTCCGCCTCAGCGCGGCGCTCCTCAGTGGACGCAGCGTTGGCCAACGCTACGTCATGAGCCTTCTTGGCTTCGGCAGTTCCCTCCTGCATTTTGTGGTGGCGACCTCAGCCCAGCCCCAGGCCGTATTGGCGAACGTGTCGACCTGGAGCCACCCCAAGACAACCACCAGGTGCTCCCTCAAGAGGCACCTGTCCGCATCTTGGAGGTCAGCTCGGAGCTGACCAAGCGCGGCATAGGCTTCATCCGGGGCGCCTGGCCTAATGAGGGGGCTGCAGTCCGCCAGCGCAAGAGCTTGGGGAGGAGGTGGCACCAGCGCGTCGGCTGGCGCCATCACCAGGGAAGTGGTGGTGAGGACGGCTTGTGGCGCTGGAGGCTCCGAGCCCCCCTCGAGCACGGCGGGGGTGGACGGCTCCATGGCCTGTTGGCCCGCGGGGACCGGCTCCTCCCGAGGCCGCACCACCATGTCCTGGAGGGCCTGTTCCATCGTGAGGGAATGAGAGACGGCCTCTTCCACCTGTGCCGGAGTCATTACGACGACGGCGAGAGGTGGCGCCTCCTGAGTCCTAGCTCCCTCCTTCCTTTTCTTCACCACGACGCCCATTCTGGTCATTAGGAGGGGAGCACTGTGGGCACGGTGCCAATATATGTTAAACAGAAGCAAGGTAAAGTACTTACTCGTTGGGAGCGATCCATGTCCTCTTCTTCTCCTTCTTGGCCGGAGCTAGGACACCCCCGCTTTTCTGTGGCACGGCCTTGGTCGGGCTTGGGGAGTTGGCGGGGTGCTCTTCTGTCGGCCCCGGCGCAGTGCTTCCGCCTCCGGCAGGACCGCGCCCGCTCCGGCAGCCGGAGGGGTGCCCCTCGGAGGAGGTGCCACCCCGCTCTTCTTTGGGGCCACCTGGCCTGCCTTTGCAGGGCCCGGGGAGTGGCCTTGGACCTCGTGAGGACCTCGGTGGAGCGTGGGGATCTCACGGCCGGGGGCTCGTCGGCGTCATCGTCATCTGCGAAGCTGCGAAGGAGCTCACTCTGAGATGGGGGGGAGATCTCCGCCACATTATCCTCGGTCGCCTCTGAGTCCTCCTCGCCCTCTTCGCCGGCACTGGCACCAGAGGACACCGGCACCGGGGAGTTGGGGCTCTCAGGCGACGCGAGCCCCAGCTCGTTGAAGACGGGCATGGTGGTGACCAATGCTTCCCTGTTAGCACGGAGGTATAGCGGGACGTTGGCCTCCGTAAGGTCCCCGGGCTCACCCTCGAGCAGGGTGTTCATGGCCTTGTCCAGCTCCTCGCCCGTCAAGCTCCCTGGGCGCATCCAGATGTCGACCGCGGCACCCTGGAACTCCCACATGGGGCACGTGTGCGACTGAAGCGGAGCCAGACGCTGCGTCAGGAACTCCTTCACGAGCATGCCCCCCGTCAGCGCCTGGGCATCCATGTATAAAGTCATCTTCCTCAAGACAGGCGCCGCCTGGGGGTCGGAGAACTTCTTGTGGCTCCACCTCTCGAGCCGCTCGGGCAACGCATTCGACAGCTCCAGCCGCTCGTTGAGGCCCTTGGTGTCCATGAAGACCCAGCGGCATCGAAAGCTTTCCACCTTCTTCCTGGCCCTCATGAGCATGTTGTTCTTGTGGACCGCAATGAAGGACATGCAGCCGGAGCGCTGGGTCAGATCGTACAACTGCAGGGAGAAGAAGTGGCGGAGGAGTGGTATGAAGGGCCTCATGCCCACGAATGCCTCGCAGTAAAAGGCAAAAATGGACAGGAGGAGGATGGAGATGGGTTGAAAATGCAGGGCCAGGACCTGGTAGTGGTCGAGGACGGCTGAGAAGAACTCAGAGAGAGGGGGACGAGCCCCGCGAAGATGATGTGGAGGAAGAAGGGGTAAACTGTCCGTGCAAGAGTCCGCTGCTCGGCGGAGCCAGCCAGGATCATGGTTTCCTTCCACTCGTTCTCGTCGCTCGTCATGTACGGGAGCACGAGGGCGAGGTGCCCCTCCTCGATGATGGAGGACGCGTTGAGCATCGGTGCAGGAGAGGGGGAAGAGCTCACGGCTTGCGCCGCGGGCTTCGACTTCTAGTGAGCCATCTGCAAAGTCACCGGCGCCGGAGTTGGAGAAGGAATGGGGAAGCCAAGCTCGATTGGATCTGGAGAGGTCCTTGGAGGAGGAAAGGGGATCTGAGGCAAGGCGAGGAGGAGTAATGATGGCCTGGCGGTGTGAGCCAGCCTTTTGTCAGTCCGGACAGTTGCCGAGGCGACGTAGGGGAGCGGAGGCGTCCGCGTCCTGTCAAGCGCCACGCGTCAACCTGGCCTGCAGGCGATTGGGGCCCGCGGAGCTTCACCCTTACCCCTTGGCTTCGCCTCGAAGCCAGCCCGAGCGCGCCTTGGGCCCGGGGGCTACTGTCAGCGTTCTGGGAACCGGGGTACCCAGACTTGCCTGCCTGCGGCCCATGGCATGGCTCCCTCGACGGCCTGGTACGACCCATCTCCAAGACCACCAAGACAAGACCCTCGCGAGGAGGAGGACACCAAGACCTCTCGAGGGAGTGGCCTTCCCACGTGGCCTCCCGAGGAGCAGAGATTTCTATGCAGGTACCCAGCCTCACGAGGCTGCGATGACGTGAGCCATGATGACCAAGGCCAGGCGGCTGCCAGCGGGCGCAGAGGAGGTAGTTTCCTCTTTTTTGCTAAGGAGGCAAGGGCAAGCATGGGTTCCCGAGGAATCTCCCAAAGGTTTCCCTTCCGGTGCTATAGAACCAAGACCACAGGCTCGGCAAGGCAGAGGTCATCACCGAACCCACCGCTACGTCATGACCAGAAGCTTTGTAGAAGACCAGCTTTTGTCAGGCTAGGATGTACTACTTGTCCCCTTTCAAATTGGCCGTTGTGGTATCCCTTCTCGCCTAAGTTTTGAGGGAAGAGGACCAAGGCCGCTATAAATATAGATTAGCCACCACCATAGAGGGGGTCGACTCATTCTGACCCCCGAGCCCTCGTGAGGTTGTTCATCCTCCGTACTAGTTCATCCTCAGCCCCTCGTGAGGCCAATCCACCACAAAGCAGGAGTAGGGTTTTACACCGCAAGGTGGCCCGAACCTGGGTAAACTTTCGTGTTCATCTTCTTCCTTGCTCACGTGAGTCCAGCTAGGCTAGGCTGTGGGGCGACGGGCTCTAAGCTTCAGAGGTTGAGATCTTCGCACACGCCCTGGAGTTCGAACCTTCTTGGGTCTGCGGAGCCCTGTGGCAAGAAAGTACCCACGGCAGGACATGATGCAAACCAGGGCGAGGCAGGGCAAGCCATTAAGGGTAATACCAAGACCGCGGCAAGGAAGAAAGTGGTACAACGACCAGTTTACTTTGTTAGCTCCCTACTACAGGGAGCCAGATCAAGGTACTCTGGAGTGCAAAAGCTAATCTTCAGCCTCATCATGGCCTCGAGGAAGCTGCGCCACTACTTCCAAGCCCACAAGATCACAGTTGTCACCTGTTTCCCACTGCAGCGCATATTGAGGAACCCTGAAGCTACTGGGAGGATAGTGGAGTGGGCATTAGAGTTATCAAGCTTTGGCTTGAAATATGAAAGCACCTCAACTATCCAGAGCAGAGCCTTGGCGGAGTTCATTGCAAAATGGACACCCACTCCAGATGAAGAAGTACCAAAGATAGTTCTCCAAGGCAAAGAATCGCCTCAAGTATGGATCATGTATTTTGATGGTGCTTTCTCACTGCAGGGCGCCGGAGCCGGCGTACTTCTTGTCGCGCCCACTGGAGAGCATCTCAAATACATGATTCAAATGCACTTTCCCTGGGAGAAGGCCACCAACAACACTGCCGAATATGAGGGGCTCCTTACCGGGCTCAGAATTGTGGTGCAGTTGGGAATCAAGAAACTGATCATCCGTGGAGACTCACAGCTCGTGGTGAGGCAAGTCAATAAGGATTATCAGAGTCCGTTGATGGAGGCATATGTGGAGGAAGTGAGAAAGCTGGAGGAGCACTTTGATGGGTTGCAAGCAGAGCACGTACCGCGTGCAGAAAATAACTTTGTTGATCACTTGTCAAAGTGCGCCATGCAGAAGCTCCCTGTGGAACCAGGGACTTTTGTCCTCCATCTCACTCAACTGTCAGTGTCCCTTTTAACAATCACCAGAAAAAGGAGAAAGTTGGACTCCGGCAAGTATCTCCAGGCAGGACTTCCCGAAGCCACTGGTAGAGAGGCTGCCAGGAACAACTCCACTTCGGTTGGTGAGCAGCACCCTCCCGCGGAACCACAAGTTCTTGCGGTCGAGGTGAGCACTCCCACGAACGAAGAGGTGCCTTTAGTCCTAGTTGTCGAGCCGCAAACTCCAACTTGGGCGCAGCACATAGTCCATTTCCTTCAAACAGGAGAACTTCCCGAAGAGCAAGAAGAAGCTGAAAAAGTAGCCCGACGGTCAAATATGTACCAGTTTGTCAACAACACACTGTACAGAAAAAGGCTAAACGGTGTGAAATTGAAGTGCATTTCCCGGGAAGATGGGCTAAGGCTGTTGGCAGAGATACACAAGGGTGTGTGTGGCTCTCACATTGGATCGAGAGCCCTGGTCGGAAAAGCCTTCCGGCAAGGTTTCTATTGGCCCACAGCCCTCCAGGATGTAACTGAGCTAGTCACCAAGTGTGAAGCCTGCCAGTTCCATTCCAAAAACATTCATCAACCAGCTCAAGCTCTCCAGACGATCCCTTTGTCCTGGCCATTCTCGGTCTGGGGGCTCGATATCTTGTGCCCCTTCCCTCCTGCTGTCGGGGGCTTTGAATTCTTGTACCTGGCCATCGACAAGTTTACAAAGTGGCCTGAGGTGGAGCCAGTGAGGAAGGTGACCGCACAATCAGCTGTCAAGTTCTTGAAAGGATTGGTGTGCCGTTTTGGAGTACCCAGCAGGGTGATTACCGATAATGGCACCCAGTTCACGAGCCGCACCTTTATGCAATACATCCAAAGCCTTGGAAGCAAGGTCTCCTTCACCTCTGTTGCCCATCCACAGAGCAATGGACAGGTAGAGAGGATGAATGCTGAAGTACTGCGCGGGATCAAGACAAGAACTTTCGATAAGTTGTAGAAATGCGGCAAGCGCTGGATTGATGAGCTGCCAGCGGTTCTTTGGTCCCTCGGGATGACACCAAATCGAGCTACCGGCCAGAGTCCCTTCCCCCTAGTGTATGGGGCAGGAGCAGTGCTCCCCACGGAACTCATATACAGGTCACCTCGAGTACTTGCCTATGACGAGGTAGAGCAAGAGCAGCTACGGCATGACGATGATGTGCTCCTCGAGGAAGATCATCTCCGGGCTACTGTGCATGCTGCACGCTACCAGCAAGCCTTGCGCCACTATCATAACCATAGGGTTCACGCCCGGAGCCTTGAGGAAGGCGACCTTGTCCTTAGGCGTGTTCAATCCGCCAAGGGTTCCATCAAGTTGACACCGAAGTGGGAAGGCCCTTACCGGGTAGTACAAGTCACCAGACCTGGCATAGTCCGTTTGGAGACCGAAGATGGCATCCAAATGCAAAACTCATGAAATATTGAGCATCTTCATAAATTCTACCCGTAAGGCGCAGCTGCCGGGCTTAGCCCTCGGCAACCACCTTTTGTACAAGCCTTGCTGATGGGCATGTAACCCTTTGTACAAAGCCAGGCATAGACCCTGAGAAAGATAATAAAAACAAAGTGCTGGCGCCTAGACTTGCATGCATGTTTTTCTGAAGTATGATATTGCTATGATAACCAATCCATTTAAGGTAGATCGAATGCTATTGTTTCCTCCCCTGCATTGTCAACAGGCCCCTACCGCGGATGAACTCCTCGAAGGGAAAAAGTGAGAGCAGCCTAGCATAACGGTCCCCAACAGCCCCTTCTTGTCAGAGCGATAAGAAGGACAGCAAAGCACAGATAAGTCCCCCTCCCCATCCACAAGTACGTTCCTGTATGAAAGTCTTGTGCCTATAAAAACCTCACCGCCCTCAACATCTGTGCTCCCTTCCTTTGATTCGAAGGCTTACATAGTCAGGATCATCATAGTAACATTTGAAGGGGGGTCGACGAGGGGCTGGTTCCCATCAACGCTCCTAACCCGCCAGGCCGGGTCCAGCGATAGCGACGAAAGGGATCGGCAAGATATCTTGCCACGAAACTTTGTTCACTTGGAAGTATTGAGGAGTTGTTCCTCAGCATGGACATGACACATGCACAAGTACCCCAGCGGGCATTTCTTTTTTCATTAATACGCGGATAAAACAAGTATGAATCATATAGAGTACAATCGTGGATGGAGGGTTACATAATTTGAAATAAAGTTTGGCAAGTGCCTACATTTTTTTGATTGAAAAAAGATAAGTGCCCCGTAATGCCTTTCTTGTCCCTTGGAGCTACAGTGGGAGGTGAAGATGGCAAAAGGAGCGCTTGGGCAGAAGCCCAGCCTGACCCCGTCAGGGCCCGTGGGACGCAGCCTGACAAGATCGGGAGGGTGAAAGCGAAGCGGGGAGGGCAGAAGGAGCGACTAGGCGATGCCCTGGTCACCACCACCAGGACCAAAGGAATGCGGCAGGAGGGACACCGGCAGGGAAGACGAAGCTGGAGTCCACGAGGAAGGCTGCTGGGGTCCAGCTGGAGGAGGCGGAGGCATCCACACCCAACACCCCGGCAAATTGCTCTGCCAGGGAGAAGGCCAAGTGCAGATGATGGTGCCGCCGGCGCCTAGCTGACGGTGACAGTGCATCTAGCGCTCAGCTGGACTCTGAGTCATCGTCCTCTCGCTCAGCGCTGTCGTCTTCACCGTCAGTGTCCTCTTCGTCGCTGTCGCTCGAAGAAGAGCTTTCATCGTCGGTCGAGCTCTCCGCGCAGCACCATAAGCGAGCACCCGAACGCCCGAAGACCTTGATCGAGAGCAGGTCGGCCTCCATTAATTTAAAATGGAGGACGTGCCCCTATTCCAGGCTATGGGCACGAGCAAAGTTTTTCCAGCCGCACCGAAGAAGCATGACGTGAGGTGCGGGGAACTCCACGTCCACCTGCATGTTGCCATTACAGCAACCCCTCATGTGCAACTTCAACGTGTGCGGCTGTTCAACCTCCATTACCCTTGCAAAAGGACTAGGAAGCCGAAGACGACTGCGCGGGGCCCACGCAGCCTTACGATAAACTCCAGCTGTGTATCGCCGACGTGGCCCTCCATTAGAGTCGAAGCGGCTGGAGGGGGAGTAGCCGAGCCACCACCACGTCCCCCTCGGCCCCGAGCACCGCGCCGGCCATGACCATGTCTTGCGGCCCCGTCTTGTGCACTGGATCTAGCCCCTGCGTCCCCAACAGGGGCAGGGATACGGTGCTGAGAGGAAGCTCTTGTTGCTGCTGCTGGAGCTCGGCCGCGCCCTCTTCCCCTCACCATGGTGTGAGAGGGAGCACAAGAAGAAAGAAATGCGTGGGTGAGCCCTTTCGCCCACCTCTGCGCTCCCTTTTTATAGCAGAGCACGGCAGGGGGCTGGCCCCCCACTACCCCATGGCAACCGCCGCGCTCCACCAATCTGGTCCGTCTGCGTCACTAGCAATGTCTAGAATCACCAACCGTCCTCCTACGCCTATCCATGATGCCGAGCTTTCTACCATGGCACTCATTCCCGCGCCCTACGCATCCGCCACCAACCCTGCATAATGCATACAGCGTACGTGGCGGAAATGATAGGAGTAGTGGGATGAGTAAAATGGTAGTTACCTCCCCGTGAATATAGGCCACTCATGGGCCATTACGTTGGTAGCCCCACGTCATTCAGCACGGCTCGCTAGGAAACTGAGAACTGATTCAATCCCAGGTTAATGAAGAAGCAAAGAAGATATCAAGGAAGACAAGGATCCTACCGCGGCATGGTCGACGTGTTCGCCTGTGTATTTGTTGGGGCCTATGCCAACGATGCCCGGCAGCACATGTGGGCTAGGCCCGGGGGCTCCTACCGGTGCAACGAACATTCACGTTCATTGACAAGACTCATACACAGGCGTGCTAATGATCGTACATCCAACACCAACATGTAATGCAAGGCCAAGCCAAAGAAGCCGCTCATCCTGAGATCAAGGAGAGCATTAAGAAGAATAAAGCAACAGGATATCAACTTGGGAAGGCCTCCCTTGCCGGGAAGGAGAGCCCGGCCAGGTCGAGACCGCCCCGAAGGCAAGTCCAGAATCGCCCTGGCAAGCCTGCCGGGGCCGCCAAGACACCACTGCTCCACCGCGCCTTGATGCTAGTCACTTATCGATGCGGTGTCGAGCACCCCAAGTGGTTAAGTGGCGCTCATTAAGCATGTGGCAGCTCGCTAGAAGATGGATCACACCCATTTGACACCTGTCCAAGGGTGTGTCAAGATAGTAAGCAGAAGGTGGCTAAGCGGCGGCATAAGCTTACCGGGGTTGCACCCCTGCATGCCACCTAAGGTAGCATTTATGGCATTTTGTCCCAAGTGCCAGAGTTAGGTATGATAGCACTGTTAGCTATCTAATCACAAGATAATGTCTGTTTTGCCACTGTGGTTACCCCTTGGGCTATAAAAGGAGGTCCAAGGCAACCTAGAGAAGGATTCAGACCTTTTGCACCCTTGTACTCTCATGGCAGCTCTCCCCGAGGCCACCTTGCCGGGCTTGAGCACTGCGTGTTCTTCGTGTTCCTCCATCCAATCCACCAAGGCAGGAGTAGGGTTTTACGCTTCTCAGCGGCCCAAACCTAGGTAAAAATGACCAGGATCTCGTCATCGTGCTGCATCATGGCCTCCACTCTTTGTGCAACATGATCTCCCCTTGCCGAACCACAAAGGGTCCCGTGGCCCCATAGGTGATCGTGTTCGCCCACGACACCTCCCCTGCCTGAGCATTTAACTTTCGAGAATCAGACTCTTTATCATATGCTCTCTTACACCATTTGCCATCTGGCCGGGATGAACATAGACAAATCCATCTCAGATGTTCTTCGAAATGCAATCTATGCTATATCTGAACGGCATATCTTCAATGTTGAGGATATGTTTCTGCGCATTCCAGAGGATTCTGCTCAGTATCCCAACTACGTCAAAGTTTATGCGCCATGGATCCAGAAGGTTGTTGATCACGCCATGCGCACAGAGTATCTGGCGAAGCAAAGCCACAAAAGCTTCATTCCTCCTGTTTGCGATACGATGCAAATTATGGAAAGTATTTCTTCGGGAAAATTGCCCGCGTCAAGCCCTCAGGATTATCACAAAACTTTCGATGGGCCACGTCTACCTCAGCATGACTGAATGACTTCACATCAACCTCCATCGCAACTTGAAGTTAGTTTGCGCACACAACAACTGCTGCTATAGCACATCGCTGAGGATCGATGCGAGAAAGAACATCTTGCCTCCGGGCTGAATGCAATCAACAATCGAACCAAGATCGTGCATATGATTGCGGATGAGAACAAGAAAATGCTCTGGAAATTGCTTCGCAAGTTCTTTACAGAGAAACAACTCCTGAATGTCAATCTCAAAGAGCTCTATGATTATATTGATAAAGGCTTCTCTATTGAAGATTTCCAAGATCAAAGTACTCCTTCGCTACCTGCTCAAGAGCCAACTACTGATCTTCTGCATCTCAAGCTTCACAAATTGCTCGAAGAATCTGAAGCCACCTCACCGATAGAAAAACCTGCCAAAGGAAATGTGCTCTCCCATGTTCCTCAAGTGGCTGATCATAATATGCCCTTGTCTTCTCAGCTCTGAGTTGTCATTCCTGAAGTAAAATCTACTGATGCTGAAGCCGAAGCTGACCTAGTCACTTCCGAAGCTGAAATCTCATCAGACAGTTCTTCGGGAGATGCCGCTGAGTGAATCAAGTTCTCCACTTTTGCACTCATGTTATTCATCACCTTTTAGACACTCGTTGACAAAAAGGGTGAGAATTACATTGAGTCTCGATAGATTTGCTTTCTGTGTTTCTTTGGTTTGGTTTCGTGTGAGTTTGAAACTTGGTTTAAACACTATCTGCTCTATGATGTAAAACTTCCATGTTGTAATGTTAATAACCATGCCTGCTGCAATATTCCTCTTGAAGCATTTGTTTTGCAAGTGGAATTATTATCGGAAGATATGAATGATTGCACTACGATCTCGATGGATTATATATCATCAGTGCGAATCATTGTCTCAAATTATTGAAATTTCCTCTATATACTTCAATACGTGCAGGAGAATTATCCTCATATCTTTATCCCTGCATACATTTAGGGGGAGTCTATTTCATCATCGAGCAAAGTAACACTTATTCACTCTTGTTCATATTACTTTTCACTTATCTATCTTCACTTCGATGATTATCTGTTTTGTCAACAATCGTCAAAAAAGGGGGAGATTGTTGGTGCAATGATTTGCCTCCTTACGTTCTGGAGCTTGTTGACATAAACAGTATGGGACTTATGTGTTTGCTAGTGCACACAGAGTAACAGGTCCCTGGAATCAATAGGAGTTTGATTCAAATGACAAAGATAATCCCCTGCATTGCAGTGAAGGTTATCACCAAAGATTATGATAACAAGAGTGACCCCTCAAGAAAATTGCTGACGTGAAGCAATTGGTTCAGTGCTTGTCTGAACGAAGTGACTGTGACCGAGGAGTTTGAAGATGAACTGAAGACGTAGCATTTATTTCGTTGTTTCTCTTCTCTTTATTGAGTCACGGGACCACCGTACTATTAAGAGGGGTGTAGCATTTGAAACTTTGATTCTCTGAAGCTAAACACAAATCCTATGAAAGTTGCGAGAGAAATCTCTTTGTGTTCCGAGCAAATACTTGCCAGCAAGAGACTGTGATCTTCTTCGCTGCGAGAGATTTGTCTCTGACCGAGGAGTTAGCATTACTTGTTCCTCAAGTAATGTTATCGTTGCTCTTTGAAATCCGACCATTGAGAACGTGTTGGTTGGCCATTGGCAGGACCTCGTGTCCAAAATGGTCATTTCCCACCAGGGAAGGTTGCGGCTATAAATAGCCACCCACACCAGCTTTGTCCAGTGGCTGCTCCGTTTGATTCTAAGAAGATTGTTGAGCAACCCCCTCTCCGAGTGATTTGAGTTTAAAATCCACCAAGAGTAAACCCCTAGAGCCGAAAAATTAGATAGTGGTTCAGCATCACTCGAATCTAAGTCCAGTACGCTCCGCCTATTACTCTTGAAAGCTGCAAACTCTCTAGACAGTTAGGTGTCAATTTCTTTAGAGACCAAGAGTAATTGTGGTTCTCGAAGAAGAATTATGTAAAGGATTGGAGATCACCTCAAGTATCTACCACGAGTGATCGGCATTGGTTGACAAACCAATTGTCGAGGAGAATAGGGTGAAGAGAGTTTATCTGTTGTGTTAAATCACAACCCCTCCAACCAGACGTAGTCCTTGTGCAGAATGACAAACTGGTCTACCAAATTCCTTGTCGCCATCGAGCATCACTGGTTAACTCTGTCCCTCCTATTTACATTTGGTCTGTGTTCAATCATGTGATTTGTCTCGATGCATGCCCTTAGTATCCATTCAGTAGTTTATATTCGCTCACTGAAAACTGGTTTTCGTTCACTGCGCTGCTGGGTTCCGAGAGTTTTGATATTTCCGAAGAAATTTTAAAACTCCCATTCACCCCCCCCCCCTTTGGTAGACATACTTCGTTCCTATACTCCTGTTCTGAAGAAGACGGATCGCGTCCTCTAGAACATTGTCTCCGGAGAGCCAGTTCGCCCTTCCTCGTCGGGAGATGAGCTTGTCAAGAAGAAGATGACCGCCAAGGTTGCCAGGCAGTAAGGTGTTCTACGACAAGCTTCTCAACAGCAGCAGACCCAGCGCACCTCTTCCAAGCGACCAGATGCATGAACTGCTGGAGGAGCAGGGTCTTCCCAGCCTGCTGCTCCCTCAGCAACCAAACACGCCAGGATGCCTACTTCGCCTCCAGCCTCTGGCACTAGACATGAAGCAGTTTGGGACACTCCATCCTTAGCGACCGCAAGGAAGAGGAGGAGTTAATACTTCCAATTTTCTTCATCAACGCTTGATTTTCTTGCTATTGTTGATTTGACTTGTTTGATTTGTCTTGGTTTAGCAGAGAAGAGGAGACGCTAGTAGAAAGGGCTCCGAAGAAGGCCAAGACCATAGTAGAGGGTGAGCCAATGGCAAGCACAGGGCTATGTGTGTCATCTCCAGATGTTGTGCTCATCAGCCCCCAGCACAGCCGTAGCATAACGCCACTGTGCAGTATCCGATCACAAGCATTGGCATAGACACTCCTGTCTCTGACACCGACAAGGAGGTGGGAGGAGAGCACCAAGAAGAAGAGTGCCTAGAGGCAGATCCCTTAATGATGCCTTCTTCAACCATTATCCTGGAAAGCAGCTCTTTGGCAAGGTCCTCCACTGATGAGCCCATCTACACTGAGGATGTGTCAGCAAGCGGAGCTGCCGGAAACCAGGCGATGATAACCTAGGTTGTCGGAGAAGAGAACATCTCTTTTTGACAGATACATACAGCTAACCCTCTTTGTTTTGAGCACTTCTTTTCTGTTGTCGCTTTTGCTTCATTTTTTTAACTTGATCTTGCATTTATTTTGGATTTGAACTTGGTTTTCTTCCTTCTCCATCTTCATAGATCCGCCTCAAACTGAAGGTATGAAAGTTGATATCAATGTTGAGGGAATCGCTAAGGACGCCGCAGACGAGGCCAACAAGATTGCAACTGTTGAAGCTGCAAGGGTTGCTAATGATGAGGATGCCAAGGTTGTTGGGGCAGAGGCGGGTAAAACCACTACTGAGGAGGCCACCGAAGGAGCCGCTGATCAGGTTGTCAAGGCCACTGGTGGCATTCCTACCCCAGAGTGGCAAGCATTAGCATGGCCATGGAGGTGAGAGCGACCGACGAGTCAATGGCGGCTACTGACAACCACCCCTTGAAATCTGAAGCGCCTTCAGCAAGGAGGTAATTGGAAGTTGGCGATCTATAGTTCATCAGCATTCCTGGCATGTCAATCATTGAGGCGCCCACCAGGGACAAAGTTTTTCATAGTGAAGTCATCATCCCTAAGTGCGAGACCACTGACAATCAGCATAACTATGATGACAAAGCCAAAGATTGCCACTTCCTCAAGGCCATGAATGAAAGCTTCAAGAAGTTCCAAAAGCACTACAGCGACCGTGCAGAGCATCTGGATTGTCAAGCAGCCATTATTGAAAAGGCAAAAGAATATTTTCTACAGCTGATCGAGGAAGCGAAGACTTGGTATGCCGAAAGCATTCAAGATCTCAAGGATCGCCAAATCTTGCTTGCCGCTGATAGGGAAAGATTCATTCTGGAGAAGGCTACAGCTGACAAGGCACAAGAAGAGGCCGCCAAGATGGCAGCAGCAGTTGATGCTGAACTGGTCAAGCGCAATGTTAGCCTTGACATCCATCAGGATGAACTTGCCACCTGAGAAGAGGCGCTTGCCTCCAAGCTTCATGGCAAGCATGAGGAAATCCAGACCCTGCTTGCACAGCGGACCCAAGAGCTAGAGCAAAGCCATAATGAAGCTATTGAAGCTCAAGCACTAGATCATGCCGGCAAGCTTTAGGAGGCCGTCAAAGCTGCTGAAACTGCTGAGGTCGTCAAGGCGGAACTGGAACTAAAGCTTTGCACTCTGGAGGATAATCTTGTGGCCGACAAAGCCAGGGAGAAAATCTTGGCGACAAACATGAAAAACAAGAAGGTCTTGCTTGCCAATGCCAAGAACACTTTCAATGAGCTGAAAAAGAGCCTGTAACTTTGGACAAATGGCCTTGTCGACATTGCGGAGCACCTTAGTGCTCAACTGGCTGTTATGGGCATGTAGAGCTATAGTTTCCCCGTTAACAAGCAAGAAGTTGCAAGAGTCAGGTTGACCCTCTTCTTCGAGAACCTCATCACTGCGTTGCAGAAGCATCACCAGGACCAGCCCATCAACTTTTTCAGTGAATCTCGCAAGCTTTGCCGTGACGTGCTCTTCAAGGTGCTTGTCAAGATTGTATATCACAATCCTGGTATCAACCTTTCCAAAGTCTTCACAAGCTTGCCGGAAGGAGTAGACACTAGTGTTGTTGAAGAGCTTGTCGCTCCAATCGCCGACAGGGTTGGCGGGCTCTCTATGACCCAGGGCCAGCTCAAGAACTAGCCACTTCAGGACTCCTTGTGGCAAGTGCAGTTCATGTAAAAGACAATTTAACTTAAGTTAGAGATGCAGTATGCTTTTGATGTAATATAACATATGCTCATATGAATGGATGCTATCTTCCTTGTTTCTATTATGTCTTTGCATGTTATTACACCCTACGCTTGCCGAGACCTTGCCGGTGCACACACTCTTGTCGTTAGCGCTTGAGGAATGGATCCTTAGCAGCCTGCGAGAAGTGCCGCCTTTCAACAAGATCACACTTATCAATCTTGGTGCAGCTACTTAAGTTCCCGAGCGGACTCGAAACAAAGTAAGAGCGCAACCAATTTTGATAAGGTTCTTTCACGTGTAGGTTTTTTATACAAAGACTAAAATCGTTCAAGGAAAAGTAGCAATCAACAAAGAAATTTGTTTCAAAGTTTTTCAACTTAGCTTTTCTTTGTTGTACTTCTTGTCATCAATGATAACTTGAACATCATCTGGTATCCATAACATCACTCCCCCAGGGAAATATGCATGTGAGGAACTCTTCAGCCCTTTGAGAAAAAGAAAGAAGAGAAAATAGGAGGCCAGAAACCTTGACGGGTTGTTAATCATCTCATACAAGGGGAAATGTGACACAACATTACATGCATCATACACAAATAAATATGTACTCTAACAAAGAGTTGCGAAACACTAAGCTTTATTTCACTATGCACAGGATCTGTGCCTGGCTTTGTACAGAGGATTACATGTCTTGCCGGGCAACTTGTACAGAAGAGGTTGACGGGAATCCCGGCAACCGCGTCTCACGGGTAGAATTTACGAAGATTCTCCATATTACATGACTTCTGCACTAGAGTGCCATCTTCAGTCTCTATACGGACTGAGTGAGGTCTAGTGACTTGTACTACTCGGTAAGGGCCTTTCCACTTTGGTGTCAACTTGTTTGATCCCTTCGTGGACTGGATCCGACGAAGAACAGGGTCACCTTTCTCAAGCCTCCGAGCATGCACTTTGAGACTATGGTGGCTAGTAGCATGCAGCATGTACAGCAACCCAAAAATGATGTTTCTCGAGGAGTGTGCCATCATCTTTCCGCAACTACTCTTCCTCTGCTTCATCCAAAGCTTGAACTTGAGGTGGCCTATATCTGAGTTCCGTGGGGAGCACCTCTTATTCAACATATACAAGAGAGAAGCGTGTCTCACCGGTAGCTCGATTTGGTGTCATCCAGAGTGACCAAAGAAACGCCGGTAACTCATCAACCCAGTGATATGTCTCCAACATATCTATATTTTTTTATTGTTCCATGCTATTATAGTATCAATCTTGGATGTTTTATATGCAATTATATGTAGTTTTATATCATTTTTTTGGACTAACCTATTAACTTAGTGCCATGTGCTAGTTGCTGGTTTTTGCCTATTTTTGGTTTTCCAGGAAATCAGTACCAAATGAAATCCAAATGCCATGAAAGTTTTTGACATTTTTTTCTAGACATAAGAGACCCTAGAAGCTCCGGGAGGAGGCCAGAAGGTGAAGGAGTAGGCCACAAGGCACATGGGCGTGCCCAGGTACCTTGTGGGCCCCTCGTTCCTCCGTTTGACCTAATTACAACTCTATAAATTCTGTAAAATCGGGAAACCAACAGAGAGCCACCCAAAAATACCTTTTCCGCCACCGCAAGCTTCTGTCCTTGCGAGATCTCATCTGGAGGCCTTTTCTAGTACTCTGCCGGAGGGGAATCAATCACGGAGGTCCTCTACGTCAACCTTGCTGACCTTCCAATGATGTGTAAGTAGTTTACCACAGACCTACGGGTCCATAGCTAGTATGTAGATAGCTTCTTCTCTCTCTTTGATCTTCAATACAATGTTCTCCTCGATGTTCTTGGAGATCTATTCGATGTAATCTTCTTTTACGGTGTGTTTGTTGGGATTCGATGAATTGTGGGTTTATGATCAGATTATATTTGAGTCTTCTCTGAACTCTTTTATGCATGATTATTATAGCTTTATATTTCTCTCTGGTCTATCTGTTTAGTTTGGCTAACTAGATTGATTTATCTTGCAATGGGAGAGGTGCTTTGTGATGGGTTCGATCTTGCGTTGCTCAATTCCAGTGACCCAAAGGGACATGAAATGTATTTGTATCATTGCCATTAAGGATAAAAATATGGGTTTATTCATATTGATTGGGTTTACTTTGTCTACAACATGTCATCCGGCTTAAGGCGTTACTCCGTTCTTTATGAACTTAATACTCTAGATGCATGCTGAATAGCGGTCGATGTGTGGATTAATAGTAGTAGATGCAGGCATGAGTTGGTCTACTTGTCTCGGACGTGATTCCTATATACATGATCATTGCCTTGGATATCATCATAACTATGCGCTTTTCTATCAATTTCCAACGGTAATTTGTTTACCCACTGTATGCTTTTTGTTCGAGAGAGAAGCCTCTAGTGAAAACAATGGCCCCGGGATCTATCTTTATCATATATTAAAATTCAATAATACCTTGCTTCAATTTATTTACATTTATTTTATTTTGTGTTTTTGTTTATCCATCTATCACTATGAGATTTGATCCTTGCAATTAACCGCCAAGGGATTGACAACCCCTTGTTTGTATTGGGCGCAAGTATTTGTTATTTTGTGTGTAGGTGTTGTTCACGAGGTCTTCCATGGTTATCCTACTAGATTGATAACCTTGGTACTTAACTAAGGGAAATACTTATCTCTACTGTACTGCATTATCCTCTCCTCTTCGGGGAAATCCCAATGCAGCTCACAACTAGCAGGAAAAATTCCTGGTGCCGTTGCCGGGGAGACATCACCAAAACCTATCAAGTACCATCACATAAACTTTCATCTCCTTTCATTCACTTTCATTTGACATTTGCCTCTCGTTTTCGTCTCCCCCACTTCTAAAAAGTTTTCAAAAAAACACAAAAATATTTTCCATTTGTCTTTTTGCTTGTTTGCTTGCTTTGTCACAATGTCTCAAGAAAATACAAAGTTGTATGACTTTTCCAATACTAATAATAATGATTTTATTAGTACTCCAATTGCTCCTCCCGCCACTAGTGCGGAGTCATGTGATATTAATGTTGGTTTGTTAAATCTTTTTATGAAAGAACAATTTTTTGGTAGTCCTAATGAAGATGTTGCATCCCATCTTAACCTTTCATTGAATTGTGTGATATGTAAAAGAAAAAATATGTGGATAATGATATTGTCAAATTAAAACTATTTCTTTTCTCACTACGAGATCGCGCTAAAACTTGGTTTTCATGTTTGCCACAAAATAGTATTGACTCTTGGGTTAAGTGTAAGGATGCTTTTATTGCCAAGTATTTTCCTCCCGTGAAAATTATTTCTCTTAGAAATCAAATCATCAATTTTAAGCAACTTGAGCATGAACATGTTCCCAATCTTGGGAGAGGATGAAATTAATGATAATAAATTACCCTACTCATGGTTTAAGCTTATGGATGATCATATAAAAAATTTATGTGGGATTGAACTTTGTTTCTAGAAATCTTTTAGATTCCACCGCGGGTAGTACTTTTATGGAAATCACACTAGGAGAAGACAAAAAAATTCTTGATAATATTATGATAAATTATTCACAATGGCATACTGAAAGAACCCCTACTAGTAAAAAAGTGAATTATGTTGAAGAAATTAATACTTTGAGTGATAAAGTAGATGCGCTTATGAAAATGGTTGCTAGTAAGAGTGCTCATATTGATCCTAATGATGTGCATTGTCCACTTTGATTGAGCAAAATAATGATCCCGTAGATGTGAATTTTGTCTCATGAAACCATTTCAATAGTAATGCTTATAGAGGTAATTTTAATCCTGGGTCATTACCTAGAAATTCCTCTAATAATTATGGCAATTGCTATGGTAATTCTTATAGTAATAATAATAATAGGTTGCCCTCTGATATTGAAATTAATATTAAAGAATTTATTAATTCTCAAAAGGTTTTCAACCATGATAGAAGAAAAATTGATTAAAGTTGATGATATGTCTAGGAGTATGGATAGAATTGTTCATGATGTGGAAAATCTCAAATCAAAATTTTTGCCACCCAAGCTTGATATTAATGGGACCATTAAAGCTCTCCATGTCTCCATTGATGAAAGTAAAGAAAGAACCTCTAGGTTGAGGGCTAAGCGAGAATTATTAGAAAAAGCGATTCCGCCCGGTTTTTATCATAATCATGATGAAGATATTAAAATGATTGGTGTATCACCCATTGAATCTTTGTTTAGCAATATAAAAATTGATGAAAAGGGGACTGAAGATGAGTAAACTTTAGCTAGAAGGCGTCCCCATTGTTCAGAGGGTGACAATCTTAATGAAAATATTGATAAAAGTGGCTTTGGAGAGGTAAAAACTTTAAATAGTGATGTGCCCACTACTTTGGCTTTCAAGGATTTCAATTATGATATTTGTTCTTTAATTGAGTGTATTTCCATGTTTCAATCCATGCTAAACTCACCCAATGCTTATGAAAAAATAAGGCTTCTACTAAACATATTGTAGAAGCTATGATGAAAGCTTTAGAAGAAAAGCTAGAATTGGATGTTTCAATACCTAGAAAATTATATGATGAATCGGAACCTACTATTAAAATAAATATCAAAAATTATGAGTGCAATGCTTTATGTGATTTGGGTGCTAACATTTCCATAATAGCAAAATCTTTATGTGATGTGCTAGGCCATCATGATTTGGATGAATGTTCTCTTAATTTGCACATAGAGGATTCTACTATTAAGAAACCTTTGGATAGAATAAATGATGTTCTTATTCTTGGAAATAGGAATTATGTGCCCGTTGATTTCATTGTGCTTGATATTCATTGCAATCCGTCTTGTCTCATAATACTTGGTAGGCCTTTCCTACGAACAATAGGTGTTATTACTGATATGAAAGAGGTAATATAAAGTTTCAATTTCCATTAAAGAAAGGAATGGAACACTTCCCTAGAAAGATACTTAAACCACCATATGAATCTATTCTGAGGGCCACCTATGGAATTAATTTGAAGGATGACAACACTTGAAACTACGCCTAGCTAGGGGCATATAACAATAGCGCTTGTTGGGAGGCAACCCAATAGCTATCTTTATTTTTCTTGTTTCTTTTCTATTTTTTGGTGTGCACACAATTATGCTACTGTTATGGTTGTGTTTCTTTTTGTTTAAATTAGTGTTTGTGCCATGTAAAGTCTTTGGGATGATTTGGATGGTAGTTGCTTTGATTCTGTTTGAGAATAGAAACTTTTGTGCCCGTAACAGAATTGTTTAGGTTCAGTAGAACATGATTAAATTTTGAATTTTTTACACATGATTGATATACGAATTTCCCACGTTGTCATAATTTTTTTAGAATTTTTGGAGTTACAGAAGTATGGTCATTGTTCAGATCATTATAGACTGTTCTATTTTTGACAGATTCTATTTTCGTTTCATCGTTTGCTTGTTTTAATTAATCTATGGATTGTATCAGGGTTATAAGTCATGGTGAGTTAGAATGCAGTAGGTATTATGCAATAATAAAATATGAGTGGGTTACAACAATACCTAAAGTGATCATTTGCTTGTTAAACTAACAGATCACACGAGTTTTCTGTTGATTTTTGTGTGCTGAAGTTTTCAATTTTTGAGTGAAGATCGCGGAGGATGAAGGAATTAAGAGTGCAAGACCCTAAGCTTGGGGATGCCCAAGGAACCCCAAGGTAATATTCAAGGACACCCAAGACTCTAAGCTTGGGGATGCCCCGGATGGCATCCCATATTTCTTCTACCAACCATCGGTAAATTACTTGGAGCTATATTTTTATTCATCACATGATATGTGTTTTTCTTGGAGTGTTGTGTATTATATGAGTCTTTGCTTTGTTTGCTTTTTAGTTTGCCACAATCACCTTTGCTGGACACACCTTTTTGAGAGGGACACACATTATTTGTGATTTGTTAGAATACTCTTTGTGCTTCACTTATATCTTTTGAGCTAGGCAATTGCTCTAGTACTTAACTTATATCTTTTAGAGCACTACGGTGGTTATATTTTAAAGAAATAGTTTCACTCTCATGCTTCACTTATATCATTTTGAGAGTTGATAATAGTAATGTCAATATGCACGAGTTATGAAATTGGTCCTAATATGATAGGTATTCAAGAGTTATATAATAAAAACTTCCATGTAGATCATTGAATATGATAAGTTTGATTCCTTGCAATAGTTTTGCGATATAAAGATGGTAATATGTGGGAGGTACTAATGAATGATTGTGGTTTAGTAAGAATATTGGTGTTAAGGTTTGTGATTCCCGAAGCATGAGCGTATAGTCGCTCGTTATACTAAGAAGTTGGAGCACGGTTTATTATTGAGTGTCTTCCTTTGCGTGAAGGTCAGGGTCGCGCGATAGTTAACTCCTACCAACCTCCCCCCTAGGAGCATGCGTAGTAGTAGTTTGCTTCGAGGGCTAATAAAATTTTGCAATAAGTATGTGAGTTCTTTATGACTAATGTGAGTCCATGGATTATACGCACTCTCACCTTTCCGCCATTTGTTAGACTCTCTGGTACCATGCATTGCCCTTTCTCACCTCGAGATGTGGTGCAAACTTCGCCGATGCATCCAAACCACATGATATGATACGCGCAATCACACATAAACCTCCTTATATCTTCCTCAAAACAGCCACCATACCTACCTATTATGGCATTTCCATAGCCATTCCAAGATATATTGCAATGCAACTTCCACCGTTCCATTATTATGACACACATCGTCATTGTCATATTGCTTTGCATGATCATATAACTGACATAGTATTTGTGGCTCAGCCACCGTTCATCATTTTTATACATGTGATGCTAGATCATTGCACATCATGGTACACCGCTAGAGGCATTCATATAAAGTCATATTTTGTTCTAGTATCAAGTTGTAATTTTGAGTTGTAACTAAATAGAAGTGTGATGATCATCAGTATTCCTTATTAGAGCATTGTCCCACGTGAGGAACTAAAAAAGAGGCCAAAAAGAGCCCATAAAAAAAGAGGCCAAAAAGATCCCAACAACAAAAAAAGAAGAAAAAAATAAAAGAGAGAAAAAGAGAGAAGGGCAATGTTACTATCTTTTTCCACACTTGAGCTTCAAAGTAGCAGCATGTTTTCCATATAGAGAGTCTCCTATGTAGTCACTTTCATATAACTAGTGGGAATTTTTCATTATAGAACTTGGCTTGTATATTCCAATGATGGGCTTCCTCAAATGCCTGAGGTCTTAATTAGCAAGCAAGTTGGATGCACACCCACTTAGTTTTCTTTTTGAGCTTTCATACACTTATAGCTCTTAGTGCATTCGTTGCATGGTAATCCCTACTCCTTGCATTGACATCAATTGATGGGCATCTCCATAGCCCGTTGATTAGCCTCGTCGATGTGAGACTTTCTCCTTTTTTTGTCTTCTCCGTATCAATCTCTACCACCATACTCTATTCCACCCATAGTGCTATATCCATGGCTTGCGCTCATGTATTGCGTGAGGGTTCAAAAAGTTGAAGCGCGTTAAAATGTATGAACAAATTGCTTGGCTAACACCAGGGTAGTGCATGATTTATACTTTGTGTTAAGAAGACGGAGCATGACAAGGCCATATGATTTTGTAGGGATAACGTTCTTTATCATTGATATTTGGAAAGGCATGATTGTTTCTTGGTATTCCTGAGTATTGATGTTTTTATATCAAATTATAGACTATTGCTTTGAATCACTCGGATCTAAATATTCATGTCATAAAAGAAAGATTACATGATGAACATGTTAGGTAGCATTCCACATCAAAAATTGTGTTTTTATCATTGACCTACTCGAGGACGAGCAGGAATTAAGCTTGTGGAAGCTTGATACGTCTCCAATGTATATATAATATTTTATTCTTCCTTGCTATTATAGTATCGATCTTGGATGTTTTATATGCAATATTATATCATTTTCTGGGACTAACCTATTAACTTTGTGCCAAGTGTCAGTTGTATTTTTGCCTGTTTTTGGTTTTCCATGAAATCATTACCAAACTAAGTACAAATGCCACGAAACTTTTTGACAATTTTTTTCTAGACATAAGAGACCCTATAAGCTTTGGGAGGAGGCTAGAAGGCGAAGGAGTAGGCCACAAGGCACATTGGCGTGCCGAGGGGGGTAGGCACGCCCATGCACCTTATGGGCCCCTCATTCCTCCATTTGACCTAATTCCAACTCTATAAATTCTCTAAAATCGGGAAACCAATAGAGAGCTAACCAAAAATACTTTTTCCGTAGCTGCAAGCTTCCGTTCTTGTGAGATCCCATCTGGAGGCCTTTTATTGTACTTTATTAGACGAGGAATCGATCATGGAGGGCCTCTACATCAACCTTGCTGCCCGTCCGACAATGTGTGACGAGTTTACCACACACCTACGGGGTCCATAGCTAGTATCTAGATGTCTTCTTCTCTCTCTTTCATCTTCAATACAATGTTCTCCTCGACGTTCTTAGAGATCTATTCCATGTAGTCTTCTTTTGCGGTGTATTTGTTAGGATCTGATGAATTGTGGGTTTATGATCAGATTATCTATGAATATTATTTGAGTCTTCTCTGAACTCTTTTATGCATGATTATCATAGCTTTGTATTTCTCTCCGATCTATCCGTTTGGTTTGGCCAACTAGATTGATCTATCTTGCAACGGGAGAGGTGCTTTGTGATGGGTTCGATCTCGCAGTGTTCAATCCCTATGACAGAAAGGGACATGACACGTATTTGTATTGTTGTCATTAAGGATAAAAAGATGGGGTTTATTCATGTCGATTGGGTTTACTTTGTCTACACCATGTCATCTTGCTTAAGGCGTTACTCCGTTCTTTATGAACTTAATACTCTAGATGCATGCTGGATACCGGTCGGTGTGTGGAATAATAGTAGTAGATGCATGTAGGAGTTGGTCTACTTGTCTCAGATGTGATGGCTATATACATGATCATTGTCTTGGATATCATCATAACTATGCACTTTTCTATCAATTGCCCAACAGTAATTTTGTTTACCCACCGTATGCTTTTTTATCGAGAGAGAAGCCTCTAGCAAAAACTATGGCCCCGGGTCTATCTTTATCATATATTAAAATCCAAAATTACCTTGCTGCAATTTATTTAATTTTATTTAATTTTTTGTTTTTGTTTATCTATCTATCACTATGAGATTTTATCCTTGCAATTAACCGTCAAGGGATTCACAACCCCGTGTTTGCGTGGGTGCAAGTATTTGTTATTTTGTGTGTAGGTGTTGTTCATGAGGTCTAGCGTGGTTCTCCTACTGGACTGATAACCTTGATTCTTAACTGAGGGAAATATTTTTCTCTACTATGATGCATCATCCTCTCCTCTTCAAGGAAACCCCAACGCAGCTCACAAGTAGCACCCAGCACCTTCAGCACTTGTGTAGCTTATCAAATGTTCTTGTCTTGATCCCACATAGCACTTCAGCATTTGCTCTCTTCGGCTGACCATTGCTTCTCGGGTGAGAAACAAATGCAAAACAGATTTTGCTGCCAAGGTTTTCACGGTACCGCATGAAGGTGCGACTCGTGAACTGTGTGTCATTGTCGGTGATGACCCTATTGGGAACACCAAAACGGCAAACTAATTACCATGCGTACGATGATCTATGGGACTGTCAATGCCCGCTTTGTGGTTCAACTATGGGGCACGGCGTGCACAAAGAGCAAAATCAGCAATCAACACAAGCGATTTAACCAGGTTCGGGCCATCATGAGGCATAAAACCCTACTCCTTGTCGTGCGCACGACGATCTATGGGAGCGGCAAAGGCCCCTTTGAGCGGGAGATCAATGTGCACAAAGAGCAGATCTAGCAATCAACTCAACGATTTACCCAGGTTCGGGCCATTGTGAGGCATGAAACCTCTTGCTTGGTTGTATTATGTGTATGAGGCTCAAGTACAAGGAGAACAACTTGTCGGCAAGATTGCGCGGGAAGTGCGGCTACATGTGCAAATGAGCAAAGTTCTGACCCTTGTAAAGGTAGCCATGGACCTCCTTTTATAGAGAAAGGGGTTACCACAATGGAAAAACATTCTTTACACAAGGTGAATAATGGCTATAGTGACAAATACCTAACTCTGACGGGTTAGGACAAACGCATTAAATGCGCCGTGAGGTGTCACGCTGGTAAATCTCCCCGGCAAGGATTGCCTCGCCTTCTGTGTTGTTCATCCAACAACCTCGTATACCTTCGACACGCCTCCGGGACGAGTGTCACTAAAGTTGTGTCTTCAGCAGTGAGCTAACATGTGCCTAGACAAGACTCACCTAACTACCTGCCCGCTCGACACCTATACGACAAGTGACAACCTGATCGATGAGGTGGAGCGGTGACAAGGTAGTGGGATGCTTGCCGGGCTCGGAGCTTCCCGGGTCTTCATTTGCTTGCCAGCAAGGGGCTTGCCAGCAACCTTCAGCCTTGATCTTCTGTACTCTTCTGTGGTACTCTTCGATCACGTGACTAGAAGTCTTCTTTTGTATCTTGAGTTTCTCTTTAGTTGTGCTCTGGCAAGCCTTGTCGTCGCGAAGGCTACACTACATGTGCATAAGTCTGGGGTTCAAAGGACCCAAATCTTAGTACATCGACAGGAGCCCCCAGGCCTGGTCCACACACGCATGTGATGCGTCGTTGGGCTAGGCCCAAAACAATGCAGAGGCACGCATGGCAGAGAACAACTGCCATAATCTATCATAATCTTCTCTTTAACTGCGCCCTCCATGACGCGCATTAAATGTGGAACATGGGAGAGGTGAATAAAATGGCAGCAACGGTAGTGCGCCTACAAAAGCACAGCCACATTGGATGGTGAGAAGCCAGCCTCATGTATTCCCCATAAAAAAGGAATCCACAGAAAGCGTTGCTCATTTACCACTTTACTTTCCCAATCTTACAATCTTCCATCTTATTCCTCCTTGTGCCCAAAAACAGAGTGCTCTGCATTCATCTGGCTCCCCCACGCTTTTGTTCTTCCTCTGCTCTTCGGTTCCATAGCCACCATGCTACCGAAGGCGAGCAATGACAAGGCGGAGAAATCCCTCAGCATGGATGCAGAAGCTTTAGTGGAAGCGCTGAAGATGAACATCGTCTTCCTGCCAGTTCTTGACAAGAGCGACCTCGTTGGTCGGTACTCATACATGTAGGGGAGAACCACGAAAGCTCACACCGCCAACATGTTCTTCCCAGCTCCATCAAGAGTAGCACAAACAAGTATCATTTCTTTGTTGCATATTTCTATTGCGGGCTCTGGCCCCATTTCTTCGATTTCTTCAACGACATCATGTACACATATGGCTTCCATCTCCTTGATTTCACGCCAAATGTTGTCACTTGCATGTCGGCTTTTGCACATCTTTGTGAAAATTTTGTCGGAGTACTTCCAAACACCACACTATTCCGCCATTATTTTGTTCCCCGCATCAAATCTAGAGATGCTATTTCTGGCTCCATTACTTGGACCCCTAGGAATGGGGCCAAAGAAATATACCCGGAAGGGAATTTGCACAAAAAGTGGGAAGAATGATGGTCTAAGTGGTGCTGGATCAAAGAGAATGATTTCCCTCATTTCTGTTCGCCCCGGCGGACCAAACCAGTTCGTATCAAGGATTGGAGTGATTTTGATTAGGACGACAAGAAGCTCACCATCACCATCACTAGAATCCAAAACTTCAGATCTGTCAGGCTGACTATCGAGATGGTTCGTGTAGACTTCCTCCGCCGCCGAATCGCTCCATTGTAGAACAAAGGAAGGCCGGCTTGGGAGTTCAAGAATGTGGCTGATGTCATGAGGTTGCACCAGGCTCAACAACAACTTGATGGCCATGCTACATACCTCTCTCTGCTACGCGCTATTCAGGCCGGACGGCAAGTATAGGTTGCCGGAGCACATAATTCCTTTGTGCATTAACTCTGCACTTAGTGCCCGTATTGTCATGATGCCAGAATGCGACGCCCATGGTGTTCTTGGGACTTGGGTGGAGCCATCCTAAGGTCACATGTAGGAGTTCTATGATACCTTGTCGGAGAAGGCCATCATAGCGGAGACAAACCTCATCTGTGACACCACTGACGAGGAAATTGCTTATATTGCGACCAGAGCAGAAGAAGCTCAGATTGCCTTGGAAGCTGTTGATTTCAGCTACTTCATGGCCGAACCTGGTGAAGAAGAAGAAGAGGTGTGGATGCCCAAAGAAGATCTTGCTGATGAAGGTGTCGTTGCCAGGGAGCAGGGCAATGAGGTTGTCGGGGATTCTACTAACAAGGGAACAGCCGAAGAGCAACAGCAAGAAGAGTCCCCTGCTCCACCAGAGAAACAACGCATCCTTCGGAAGACTACCTCTAGCGATCCAGTTCGCCCATCTTCTTCTAGCAACGAGGGTGCCGACAAGGGTCCGGCCGGCAAGACTACGCAGCGGCATGGAGTCCAACAGCAACTTTCACGACGCACAAGACGCAGAGGCGGGCCAACAACTGGGGCGGCAAGGTCGTCCAGTGCAGCCGTGCCAGCAACTGGAGCAACAGGATCATCTTGATCCACCGCTACTACCGCAGTCAAGCATACAAGGTCTCCGACTCCACCTCCTAGCGGCAACACCGAAGCAGATGTTGATTTTTACATTTCTGCTTTTAGTGAAGGCGAAGCGGAGTGAGAACTCTTGCCGTACCCTTTACTCTTTGATTTTCTTCATTTGTTGATCTAATTTGCTTCATTTTGTCTTATCTTGCTTTGTTTCCACAGGGATGAAGAAACATTGGTGCAAAGGGTGGTGAAATGAGTGAAGACCTCAACAGGCGACGAGCCCCCCACAAGCATCGAGGCTGATCCAGAGACCATTGTCATCAGCCCGGAAGCCAGTTCTCGACACAGCCCCCAGCCCAGCGTGAGTCTGTCACTCATTTCCCGCTGGCAAATCTTGGCATGGAGATCTTCACTGCTGACATCAACGAGCTTGTAGGACAAGAACGACGCCAAGAAGAACAACCAGAGGTGAACCTTGACGTGCCATCCTCGTCAACCACACTGCCCGGAGACACTTTCCGGCAAGGGCCTATACCGATGAGCCTGTTTACACTGATGAGCTGCAAGCCAGGATGCCGGCAATCATGCAACGGCAACTGACATTGCCGGAGGAAAAGGAGCTCCTCCTCAACAGACCCACACATGTAATCCACTTGCTCTTGAGCATATATTTTTCCTTCGTTGTTTTTGTTTTCTTGAACTTGGCTTTGAATTTGCTTTCCTCCTTCATCTTCAGATCTACCCTCAACCAGTGATTTGAACATCGACGCTGAAGTTGCTGAGATTGCCAAGGATGCCACCGCTGAGGCAGACAGGATCTCTGTCGAAGAGGCTGCCAGGGCTACATAGGAAGAGGCCGCTAAGAAGACTGCTGAGGAGGCTGGCAATGAGACCAGTGGACTAACTGGCAACATTTCTGCCGCGGGAGCCCTTGGCGCTATGCCGGCCGCAAGGTCATCAGTTGCCGGCAAGGATGTTGCCGAAGATGAGCCATCAACATCTGAAGATCCTCCAGGAAGCAAGAACCTCAAGCTGGGCGACAACTTGTATGTGTGCATTCCTGGCACAACAAGCATTGGATCACCAGTTGAAGGAGAAATCCTTGATGAAGACATCATCGCTGCTGCTGGGCTGAAGATTGTTGATGAACCAAGTGCCAGCAACAGCGAGTCTAAAGAAGAGCAACTCCTCCAGGCCATGAGCAGTAACTTCCGACAACTCCAGGAACTTTTCCGCAGTCGAACAAATAGTATCAACTCTAGGGCAGTGGTTATGGATGCAACGGAGAAAGAGTTCTAGAAGCGTGTTGAGAACACACAAATCTGGTATGCTGAAGTTGTCCGAGAGGTGACCAACTACCAAGTGCAATTGACCAAGGACTGGGAAAAATTCTAGCTGGAGAAGTCTGCCACTAAAAAGGCATAGGATGAGGCCAAACAGAGGATAGCAACAGAGGATGTTGCGTTGATTAAGTGCAAGGTTGATCTTTACACCCATGAAGAAGACATTGCCGCATGCGAGGCAACGCTTGCTGCCAAGCTTAGCAGCAAGGATGAAGAGATTGAAAAGCTTGTCGCGCAGCGTACTCTGGAGCTAGAGCAAAAGCATAATGAAATACTTGAGGCCCGGGCTACAGAACTCACAGGCAAGCTCAAGGAGGCTATTGATGCCACCAAAGCTGTAGAGACTGCCAAGGATGAGTTGTCAAGCAAGGTGAAGAAGTAGGAGGTAGACCTTGAGGACCTCGGCAAGCAGATCTCAACCTTCAAAGCCGAAAGGGAGAAAACGCTTTATGACTTGGCAGATATGCAGACTACCATATCTGACAAGACCAAGGCCCTCACTGCCGTCAATGACTCCATAAAAGATTTGCAGCTGAAGGTGGCGACACACGAGAAGAACCTTGATGAGAGCAGAGCTCGCGAGAAGGGCTTGCTCAAGGATCTTCCAAACGAGAAGAATCTGCTCGCCAGTGCTGCCGCCACATACAATGACTATGAGAAGGGTGTGAAGATCTAGGTCGAGTGGCTTGTCGACGCAGCTCGAAAGCTCACTGCGCAACTGCCAGCATGGGTCTACAGAACTTTAGCTATTCTGCCAATGGAAGGGTGAGTGAAAGCGCCAAGCTGACCATGTTCTTCGAGAGCATCATTGACACCCTCAAGCAAATCCAAGGCAACCGAGCTGCTTCCCTTGCAGCAGAAGCCCGCAAACTCTGTCAGGCTATCCTCTCCAAGGTTCTCGTCAAGATCGGCTACCAGAACCCAAGCATCAACTTCACCAATGTCCTCGTGTCCTTGCAGAAAGATGCTAACACCAAGGCAATTGAAGAGGCCATCAAGACAATTGTCGACAAGGTGAGCGAGGTGAAGAGGATCTAGGGCTAGCGTAGGGACTAGCTGTCACGCCTTATCTCGTCACCAGCAGTGTAACACCCCGAGACCGATGCGCCACATGTCTTCCAATTATTCGCCGTCGTTGCCTTGTCATTCGCTTGTGTGTTGCACTTTGCCATGTCATCATGTGCATTTCATCTGCATGTTTTTCAAAACTTGCATCCGTCCGGATCTCCTAGTTCTCTCCGTTGTTCGTTCTGAGCCCAACCACACTTGCAAGCGCCCCGGCACCTCCAAAATATTATTTTGTAAGTGAGATAAAAATGTTCTCGGAATGGGATGAAAGTAGGCGTGCGGACTTGTTTTATTATAGGTAGACCGCCTGCCAAATTTCATCGCATTCGGAGTCTGTTTGATAGCCCAACCGTTAAACATATAGCGGTATTATAACCGGTTAATACGTCGCACGTTTTCGGTATCCGGAAACACATGCCGGGCCACACTTCATCACTCTCTTCTCAGCCCAAGGCCCTCAAACACAGCCCACCTGCAGCCCACCTAGTCCCCCCTTTCGCCGGAGCCACACGATCGCGATCGGAGGGTCCGAAAACCCCCTCAAACCCCCTAACCCTAACCCCTACCTATTTAAGCCACCCTACCCCTTCCCCATATGGAAACCCTACTCCCTAGCCCTCTCACTCGCACCAGCCGCCGCCACCTCCCGCTTCCTCCTCGATTTCAACGCCGGCCGCCCAGCCGCCGCCACTTGGCGCCGCCCTACTCGCCAGCCGCCGCCTGCGGCCACTCGCAGCCTGCCACGTCGCCCTGCCCTGCTCCCCCGCCACGCCGCCCGCCGACCCAGGCGTAGCCCGCCCGAGCCCATCTGGGCACGGGGCAACCGCCACCCTGTCCCGAGCACCTCCCGCTCCGGAGCCCCACCACCCGACCTCACCAGCGCCACCTCGACCCCGTCGCCTGCTAGCCGCGTCGCAGTCCGCGCCGCCTCGCCGGATCTGCCGTCGCCAGTGGCGAGCACCTCTGTCAGGCCCGCCGCCCTCCTCTTCCTCCTTCCCTCCTCTGCCCCACCTTGTTTTCTCGCTCTCAATCTCACATCTCTCTCTCTCGCAGGGAATCCCCATGGCCGCCACAGGGAGCTCCAAGTACCACCGCCGTCGCTGGTCATCTCCACCCCATTCCGGTCGAAAACCGCACCCCGGCGAGCTCCTCATCCAAGATCCGGCCTTCCCCATGCCATCCACCGCTAGCCGCATCCTCGTCGTCGCCGTTGACCTCTGCAACCTTCAGGGCCGGTCTCCTCTGCTTCGTTGACAAGCGCCTGGATCTAGACGTCCCAGATCTGCTCCGACCCGCGATCCAAACGGCGCCCTGCGTCGTCCCGCTCCGCTCTGTCCCGGTACCACGTTGTCCACCTGTGATGTGCCATCCCTGGATGCCCTCATCCACCAAACCAAACAGGCGTCCGGCACCGGCTCGTCCTACACCGCTTCGTCCCGTTCCCGCGAGGTCTAAAATCCACCAAGTCCCTGATTTCTGGTTATCATATAGGCATTTTGATCATGATGTAACTATGTGCATGTTGGTCCTACTATGATGTTCTTTATATGGAGATGTTCTGCTCTTCATGCTTTACATGATGTAGTGATTTGCATGCATATTAGGATGCATCTTGATGTCTTAATCTCTGTTGCAAAAGTGCTTGCTGATGTTAAGTGCTGAAACTGATAAAACTTGCTCTTTTGTTATTTTTGTGTGATTTTATGCATGCACCATATAAGCATCTTGTAAAAATGAGTTTGGTGCATTTCTATGTCCTCTAGCTGATAGTATTTATTTCATGCCATGATATGTCCTGATGTGAGTGCCATGAGCTTGCAAAGTGGCCTACTCGTTGTTTTATGTTTTCAGAATCTGCTATATTGTGATGCCATGTTTACTTGATGCTACCATCAAATCTATGCATAATCTAGAGATGTTGAGTAAGCATGTTTTGAAGACCATGTTATGCTCTATCCATCCATTCCTTGTTCGCAATTATAGCCTAGTGTAGCTTGTTCTTTTGATGCTCTCAAATTGCTTAAAAATATAACTGTCAGTCTATTAACAACATGTTCCATTTTGCAGAGCTCTTTGTAATTAATCTATGCATCTTATAAATTGTGCCTTTGGTTTAACTGGAAATATGTCATGCCTACTACATGCTCATGGTCTTTGCATATTTATTAAAATTGCTATGCTTGCTGTTATGTGCCTCCAAAGTCAGCATCATAATGTTACTGTTTTGCATTCCCAGATTTTCATTGTCTGAGAATCTGCTATTTCATGTTTGCATCTTGTCTTGATGAATGCCATGAACTTGTTGCTCCTATGTATATGCCATGTTGCATTATTTGAGCTCCATGATGTGTTCTAGCATGCTATACCTTTTGATGCCATGTTTAACTTATTTTGCTCGTATCTTCTAGGTCGTAGCTCCGAATTAAATGAACTTTATATGTAAATTTATTAGAAAAATGTGTAGATCATCATGGTGCATATTAACTTGCTGTTTAACAACTTCAACATAATGTGTTATTCAGATCTGGACCAATTTTGAAATTTGCATATGGGGAGTTTCCGGAAGTGTTATATGTTGTTTCCGGGCTCATTTAAACTTGCTTTGATTGTGAGGTTCTTGTACGCATCATCTCTTGCCATGAGTAGCATCATGTAGCCTTGTCATGCATCATACTTGGATGAGCATCATGTCATGTTTATGTGTTGTGTGTTTACCGTGTTGTTTCCTTCTTTCCAGTTGTGCTTCTTCTTGATAGTTCCTGTTTTGTTGCGATTATGAGGATTCGTTCGACTATGCCCGTTCGTCTTCTTCATAGACTCGTTCTTCTTCCTAGCGGTATTTCAGGCAAGATGACGGTCACCTTGGATCTCACTACTATCTTTGCTTTGCTAGTTGTCTCGATGCTATCGCTATGTCGCGCTACCTACCACTTGTTTATCAAGCCTCCCAAATTGCCATGACAGCCTCTAACCTTTTCCACCATCCCAGCAAACCATTGTTTGGCTATGTTACCGCTTTGCTCAGCCCCTCTTATAGTGTTGCTAGTTGCAGGTGCAGTGCAGGTTGTTCCATGTTGGGACATGGATATCATGGGATATCACAATATCTCTTATTTAATTAATGCACATATATACTTGGTAAAGGGTGGAAGGCTTGGCCTTTACCTTGTGTTTTGTTCCACTCTTGCCACCCTAGTTTCCATCATACCGGTGTTATGTTCCTTGATTTTGCGTTCCTAACACGGTCGGGGTTTATGGGCCCCCCTTGACAGTTCGCTTTGAATAAAACTCCTCCAGTAAGGCCCAACATTGGTTTTACCATTTGCCCACCATAATAATAAACATGATAATAAATTTGACGCATAGGGAGTTAGCGCTACCCGAGGTTCATTATTCAACATAATACAGGCGGGCCAGTGCTGATGGTGCTGGTCCAAACTAGAGCACTGTGCGGGGCCGCCCCTTGGCAACTTGGGGTATTTGGCACCTGTACACGTCACTCATTTGTCGTGGCCTGAGACGAGATACGCATGGCTACTATCAGGGTGTCAGCACGTCAGGAGGTCTTGCTGGTTTTGTTTTACCATTGTCGAAATGTCTTGTGCACCGGGATTCCGAGTTTGATCGGGTTGTCCCCAAGATGGAGATTTGTCTCCGCTGATCATGAGAGTTTGTCATGGACTAAGTTGGGACACCCCTGCAGGGTTTGACCTTTCGAAAGCCGTGCCCGCGGTAATGTGGCAGATGGGAATTTTTAATATCCGGTTGTAGAGAACTTGTCACCAGATCCGAAATAAAATACACCAACCACATGTGTAACTGTGACCGTCTCTTTTCGAGTGAGTTCGAGAAGAGAACACAGTGGGGTTATGTTTGAACGTAAGTAGTTCAGGATCACTTCTTGATCATTACTAGTTTATGACCGTTATGCGTAGCTTGTCTTCTTATTCTTGTACTCGTAAGTTAGCCACCATACAATGCTTAGTGCTGCTGCAACCTCACCACTTATCCTTTCCCTACCCATTAAGCTTTGCTAGTCTTGATACCCATGGTAATGGGATTGCTGAGTCCTCGTGGCTCACAGATTACTACAACAATAGTTGCAGGTACAGGTAATGCGATGATCTGACGTGAGAGCGATGTTTTCTTGTTTTTGAGTTCTTCTGCTTCTTCTTCGATCCGGGGATAGGTTCCTGGTCGGCAGCCTGGGCTAGCAGGGTGGATGTCGTTTGTGTTTCCTGTTTGTTTTCGTCCGTAGTCGGATGCCGCTCTTCTGTATGATTTTTGCTATGTATTGATGTATTCTTGTGGCATTTGTAGGCCTTTGTATGTATCCCCATCTATTATGTAATGGTACGATGTAATGATATTCACCTTGCAAAGCGTCTTCAATATGCGCTTCTATCCTTGGTGGGACCTTCGAGTTCCTCTCGGATACGGTCGCATATTGGGCATGATAAATTGGTATCAGAGCCTCGACCGACCATAGGAGCCCCCTTGATTGATCGTAGTTTGGCCGTTGTCGAGTCTAGCTGAAAACTGTTTCTGAGTCAAGTTATATCGGAGAGTAGGAATTCTTTTTACTCCTTATCCCCTTCGTCGCTCTGGTGAGGAATCTTGATGTAGGTGTTTTGATATACTCCTCTTCCCCTTCAAATTTTCTTTAGGATCACGCAGTTAGTTTTCCAATCGTTGTTATGTCAGCTCTTTTCATCCGGTGCATTCCTCGTCAAGTTTATTCGATCCTCTTCATATTTGGCAAGATCAATCCTCGGTTCTTTCTCCACGATGTTATTTCCCCATCCAAAGTTGTCTTTCTTTTTTCCCACCCACCCTCCCTTTTTCTTCACGGAGTCTGAAGTCTTGAATCGGGCATCCAATTCATTCAGGCGAAGTCTCTTTATTCTTTCCTTAATTGTTCCAATTGGTGAATTCTCGTCTCGTTCGACATTCTTCATCTCTTTTTCTTCTCCTGTGGATCCAATTCTAGTTTTCGGTGTTGTTCATATTCTTTCCCTAGGCTTAGATGTTTTCCATTGCTCGTTCGCATCTCGCTATTCGACTTTTCTGAAGACTGAAGTTATCTCAGGGAATTTGTGTTTCCGCTTAAGACACGTTCCTTCTATTTCGAGGTTGCTACCTCATCCAAGCCATTTCAGTCAACCGGTGCATCTCCCTCTTCTAATTATCGTTTTCAACGGTGTTTTCTTTTCAGTGGGCCCTAACCCACAGGTCTTTTCCCAGGATCTGACCTGACTCTTCTAATTTTTCGGAGTTATTCCCAATTCTTTTCAAAGTGTGACGTAAGAATGGATTCCATCAGTCACATGCCTTCTCCAAGATCGCTGTCAAATTCTTTTCAACTTTGGTTCAACCTTTCCTTTTCTCATTCTTCCAGAGTATCTCAACAATTTTGGTGATGTTTCTCGTCGTCATTCTCAACATTTGAAGACTGAAGAAGAGTTTTTCTCTAAATCTTGTCCGTTCTCTCTAAGATTCGTGGTTCCAGCTTCATGTTATCCTCTCAAATTATTTCGTTTGTCAGTAATTCTTTTCTTACCCATCCGGAGTACGTCAGGAGTTATTTTCTGTTTCGTTTCACCGAAGGCCATCATTCCAGAAGAATTCTTCGTCCTCACATTCCAGCTATTGTTATCCAATTATCCCGACGCGTCTGTCAAGTATTCTTTAATCAGTTCACGATCTCTTCATTCTCTTGTCTCTAAATTCCCTCAAGTATCTTCGTTCTTTTTCTAATTCTTCCCGGCGAGGAATTCTCTTTCTACATTCATTTTCAAATTCTTATGGTGGTTCGTTCAAGATTCCTTTTCCTTTGTTATCATATCAGTTCATTCTTTCTTTCCAATCCTACCAGTGGTTCAGGAAGACCTTCCCAAGTTTGCACTATATCTCTCCTCAATCCTTTTCAAGAGGAATAAGTTGCATGCCAAATCCGCTTGTCATCAATTAAATTTGATGAGGATAAGCATAACGTAATCCTTATTCTTATTTCTTCCTGGTCAAGTAATTCCTTCCTTCAGAGATTGTTCATGATGAATAATCTCTCAGTTCTAAGTTGTTCATCTTTTCTTTTCCGGAGTTCCAAGTCTTCTCGCTTGTCTCGTCGCGAAGCTCTATCTAAATCATCGCAGGGCTTCATCTTGTTCTTTTCAACATTCGTTTCTTTAATCCTTTTGGTTACCGGAGTTCTTCATGGTGGTTCATAAAGGATTTAACTCATTCTCGTCAAGGACTTAATTCATTCTTCAAGTCTGTCAAGATTCTTGTTGGAGCTCAAGTATCCCTCTTCTTGCATACCGAAGTGCAACTAATTCTTCCTTGTCTTTCAGACATGTTGTTTCGCATCTTTTCTTTCATCTCAAGCAAACAATCATTTCCGTTGTGGCCGGTTTTCACCTCATAATTTTGAGATGTTTTCCATAAGCCCACAACAAGCTTATTCTTTTCGTTGTTAAATTTCCAACAACTTCGTTCAATCCTTCCTTGCAAGGACGCTCCTTAATTCAATTATGGTGGAAGTTATCTTTTGTTTTCCCCCTTCTTTTCCTTCCAATGATTTAGTTTCTATTCTTTCATTCTGGAGGCATGGTGATGTTGCTCTCTTCGACCCATTATCTCGTTCCTCGAAGACCATTTTATTTCCTTGTTAATTCATTTACCGGAGTGTGGTGTCACTACTAGGGAAAACCTTATACACAGAATCTTAGCAGTAGCACTGGATAAAATGTGGCGCTACTGCTAATTAGTAGTAGCGCGTGTCAGTAAAAGGTGCTACTGCTATCCTGGTATCAGTAGCGCGTTTTAGCAAAACCCGCTGCTGCTAAGTTTGAACTGGGCGCATATGGCTAGCCCCACTTAGCAGCAGCGCGTATCCATATTCAGCGCTACTGCTATGCTCTGTAGTAGTAGCGCTTTTCTTCAACACGCGCTGCTACTAACCCTACCTTATCGTCCCCGCGCGGCTGACGACCCCCTCACTCTCCCTCTCACTCACTCTCCCCCGCACCCCGTCGTCCGCCACCGCCACCGTTCCCCGACGACCGTCGTCGCCCGCCGCCGACGTTCCTCCTCCACTGAGGTTGTCCCTCCTCCCTCCTTCTCCCTCCTCCCCTCACTCCTCCTCCCACCGCGCCCTCCTCCCTCCTCCTCCGACCGCCCCCTCCTCCCTCCTCCGATCCCACCCACTTTCCCCTCCTCCCCTCCTCCTCTCTCTCTCCCTCCTCCTCCTCCCTCCTCCCTCCCCCTCCTCCCTCATCTCTCCCAACCCTAAACTCTTTTTTACTGTTCTTGTATAATGTAATTTTTTTACTATTTTTAGTAAGTGTTTAATAGAATTAGTAAGAAAATTAATAGAACTAGTTGAACTAGTTTATTTTTAGTAAGAATTAGTTTATTTTTATTTATAGTAAGTGCTTAGTTGAACTAGTTGAATTAATAGAACTAGTTTATTTTTAGTAAGAAAATTAATAGAACTAGTTTATTTTTAGGTGTATTTAACAGAATTCTAGGTTGATTGGTTTTGAAGTGGACAAGTCATATTTTGAACATGTCACATTTGTTGTTATTTTTTTTAGTTAAAGCAATTATTCCTGCAATGACGTCGACGATGCCTATCCCGCATCCTCGTCGTTGACTCGGCGAAGGACACCTGCTTGATCAGAGGGGCCGTGTCCGGGATTGGGCTCCGCCGGGCTGGTACTGGGAGGTGCTACCTTCCGGGGGGCGCAGCTTGGTGAGGAGCCAGCCCGTCGTTGACCCGAACCTTCTTTGGTGGTGGTCGCGTGGGCGAGTGACGGTGCGGAGGCTTGAGGACCCCGCGGAGGTGGTACGTCACCGTGTCAGCAAGGAGGACGAGTACGTCCGTTGCTACATGGTTGCGTTGGAGGGCAGGTTCTCCAATACCTGGTAGGTTCTTCAGGGATCTCACTGGAGCTATGATCCTGTGATGGTTCCTTCTCTTTGGGTGTCCACCACCCGCGCCGATACCGTCGTTCGCTAGGGTTTTAGTTGTATTAGTGATGTTATATGTATGATACTATTCGAGATGTATTAGTGATAATATTCGATGATGTACGGACGCAAGAGATGATTTAGTTTTGCTTATTGAATGCTCAAATTGGAGAACTACTCCTATTTTGAATGCTCAAATTGGAGAGCACTATGCAAGGCATATGCATTTGATTAGTTGATAGCTTATAGGATTTTTGTTTTTGCAGAAATCAAGGAGCCCCTCCATCATCCCCGCCGTCATCCCCGTCACCGACCCCCTCCGACCTCGAGATGAGACCAGCCAAATCTCCATGTCAATATGAGTCCTATAAGATATTTTGAAATGTTTTTGTTCATATTTTCAACCATTGAAATGCAATGACCATCAAGTTTGAATGCTCATATGATGTAGATATAAACATGTATATCTTGTGTTGCTCAAATACGATATGTGCTTGCCCAAGTGGCCGGCCATGTTTGCAGGTAACACCTCCGAGTGGCCTATGTTTTGCCGGAGTGTTGATTAATTTTCGTTCTGGCAAATTTCAGGTGCTCGATATGTCCTTTTTTAGCAAAGGTCATGCCGGATTTTTCCATGAATTTTGGCATGACTTGTGCTAGAATATGTAGGAAATATCGAGTGGCCTGGATTTTCTAGAAAGATAATTAAACGACATTTCGGGTTGACTTTAAGTCTGTCGAGGCTCCATACATGACAGTCAACAAATGAGTGAGGGAGAAAGTCTGCACCATATATGAGAGAAAAAGAATCCCGACTGTTGTCGTGGGGGTCATTTTTCCTTCTTCTCCTTGTGCTAGACCTTTGTTATGCACTAGGGGAAGGAGGAATAATGACAATCACCGATGGTCAAAAAATCAGTGAGGGAGTGTGTCCACCATATATGAGAGAGGACGAAGAATCCCGACTGTTGTCGTGGGGGTCGCTTCTCCTTCGTTCCCTTGTGCTAGACATTTTAGTGTAATGCACTTGGGAACGAAAGGAGGAGCGACCATCACCAACGGTCGAATGTATACACCACGTGAGCTGAGAGTTTTCAAGAAAAGACTCAACAGACCGATAGTCAACCCATGATGCATAATAATGAACTAATTTAGTTTTTGTAGTACATATATTTAATTGTACAAGTTTAATCTTTGAATTATGAACATAGGAAATGTCGTCGATGTCGTCGTCGGACGACAAAAGTCTCCCGGCGGAGTGTGACTGGTGCGGCGACGACCGGGGTCTGTGCGACAGGCCTCACCTGGTTGAAGGTCGGCGCTTCAGCATTAAGCTCCGGGAGACCTTCGATGTTGAAACGGTATGCAACGACGACAAGTGTTTTTTTTTCGTAATTAAGCACGACTTCTGCTACTTCAATGTTTAATTTTCGTCTTTTACAATTCGACTAGCTTATCCCATGCCATGCAAGATGCTATGTCTTGGAGAGGATGGATTTTGAAGATCATGAAAGTATGGAAACAAAGATAATTCACCTAAGGACCCATCATGGTATGGATTTAGATGTAAATCTATACAATTCTGAGAGCGTAACCCATTTTGGTTGCCTGAATTGGGAAGCACTTTGCAAGATGTATGATTTTCATGAGGGTTTGCTTGTCACCATGGATCTTGGTGATCCTGACATCAGCCAAGACAATATGGACATTTGGGTCCTTGTTGATACGCTTCCAATTCTACCGCTATGTGAGTTTCTCAAACATAGTTATTAAGTAATTTATATTGTTTATTTCAAAATAGTTGACAGCTTATTTCCATTGATAGCTTATTTTCATTCTTCAAAGAATGTGCGGAAGATGGTAGACAGAACCTACTACACCGATGGCTCAGAATTAACTTATCAGGAGAAAAATCATCTGATCTCATTTATTACTGATCTTGAGAATTACAATATCTATTATCAAACTCCTCCACATTATGGTCAATACGTGCCACTAGTGCACGTGTTGAACTACTGTAACATCCATGGAGATGTCATGGTAAGATTTTTTACTATTACGACATCCATGCATCTTTTGCATAAATTCTTCTAAAACTCAACTACATTGCTAACTACGAAGTTATTACTATGTTTTTCAACAGAAAATCCCGAATGATTGTGTGCCTCATCTGATGTTTCCGAAAGGTCACCTTGATGTTATGAACTTACGGCCAGGTCATCCTACTCATCACTGCTGTTCATACCGGATTTCTAAAACCGATGAAGACATGACAATCAAAGATTGGAAAAAATGTATGGTCAATCATAGGGAGCTAGTTGGAAGCAACATTGTGCAAAGCGCAAGAATTGGAGACAGGATAATCTGCATTATCCATAATGGAGAGTCAGGGCCTATCTTGTTTTATGCTATTTTACCTAAGAGAAGGTAGTAGGTCCTATGAGAGAGGAGTAGGTCCTAGGTACAATGTGTTATTATGTGCTACAATGTGTTAGAGTTGATGATGATGATCATGACGAGTTGTAATATGACAATGAGGAGTTGTTATATGACAATGAGGCAATGAGGAGTTGTTATATGACAATGATGATCATGAGGAGTTGTTATATGACAATGATGTATTATGATGATAAGTTGTTAATGATATGATGATGATGATTTATTATATCATTGGGTGAAAGAACCGTGTGGATTAGTTTCAAGTGATCCATCCACTTGAAACTAATCCACGGTTCTTTCACCCAGTGATGTAATAACTCATTATGATGTAAAAAACAATCTCTAAATTGCTACTGTATGAAAACTTGTATAATGGTGTATGAATACGACATAAAATGAAAAAGAAATAGAATACGTAATAATAGTAGTAGCGCGGGCACACAGACACGCTACTAGTATTTACCAGCAGCGCTTTCCCCACAACGCGCTACTACTAAGTACGTATAGCAGTAGCATGTGTAAGCCCGCGCTACTGCTAACCTTTAGCTGTAGCGCCGTATCAGTAGCGCGGCACCCCGCGCTACTGATAGGCCAAAAACCCGCGCTACTGCTAGGCTTTTCCCTAGTAGTGTGTCCTCTTTTCAAATCTCTTATCTTGTCTACCTCTCCTTTTCTTTTATACCGGGATGCTATCCCAATTCTTTCGTTCTTAATTCTTTTCTATCTTCTTCTAACCGGAGTGGTTTCAGAGTCTATTTTGTTCCTTGAGCTTTTAATTCTTGTCGTAATCGTCGTTCCTCTTTTCTACCCGAGTGCTCGCGACTTTGTTCATCTTCTCTCTTGCGTTCTTATTTCACCTCATCGTCTTTTTCTTCCATCTCGTTCCTAAGATCTCGGGACGAGATCTTCTACTAGTGGAGGATAGTTGTAATGCCCCAAGACCGATGCACCAGATGTCTTCCAGTTATTCGCCGTCATTGCCTTGTCATTCGCTTGCGTGTTGCACTTTGCCATGTCATCATGTGTGTTTCATCTGCATGTTTTTCAAAACTTGCATCCGTCCGGGTCTCCCAGTTCTCTCTGTTGTTCGTTCTGAACCCAACCACACTCGCACGCACCCCGGCACCTCCGAAATATTATTTTGTAAATGGGATAAAAATGTTCTCAGAATGGGATGAAAGTTGGCGTGCGGCCTTGTTTTATTGTAGGTAGACCGCCTGCCAAATTTCGTCGCATTCGGAGTCCGTTTGATAGCCCAACCATGAAACATATAGCGGTATTATAACCGGTTAATTCGTCAGATATTTTCGGTATCCAGAAACCCGTGTCAGGCCACACTTCATCACTCTCTTCTCAGCCCAAGGCCCTCTAACACAGCCCACCTGCAGCCCACCTAGTCCCCCTCTCGCCGAAGCCACACGATCGTGATCGGAGGGTCCGAAAACCCCCTCAAACCCCCCTAACCCTAACCCCTACTATTGGGGATATAACCACTAGGTATGACCCGCCCAGGAGGGGCCGGGTCATGCCATTGGCGACATAAAGACGAAGAGGCCTGGTAAGGTCCAAGAAGACATGAAGATGGCGGTTCATAGAGCAAGCCTATTGAAGGCCCAAGACCCGGAGGCAACTTGAGGCCCAAAGGGGTGAGCCGCCATATGTTGACTTGTTTTGTAAGGCAAGCTTAGTTAGAAACCGAGCTGGTCATGTTTGTGTGAGCCGGCCGGGACTTTGTAAGCCGCCGGGCATCAACCTGTATATAAAGGGGTGACCCGGCGGCGTGTTAACTCAAGAGACAATCAATCGAGAACTAGGTCAAGGGTATTCGCTCCCTAGTAATCAAAACTCAAGCAATACAACCGAAAAGCAGGAGTAGGCTTTTACCTCATTGAGAGGGGCCGAACCTAGGTAAACTCTCTGTGTCCTTTGTCCCGTTCAATCCCTTTAAGCTAACCAAGTTGCGATGGCTCCACACCTAAGTCCTTTTGCTAGGACATCTGCCATGACAAGTCCACGACAGTTGGCGCCCACCGTGGGGCTTGGGCACGGTGGTTTCGAGTTCTTGAAGGGCAGCTTCTCAGGGATCAAGGGATATGCCGTCGGCCGGATGACCAAGAGTCGCCGCGGCAAAATCTACATCGACGATGCAGGCTGGGGCCCAGAGGCCGATTCAATCGAATACGGGTACCGGGTCCCCTTTTGCGGAATCCACATCTTCATCGGCAAGATTGGCGATTCGGAGCCTGAGCCGGACACCTGCACCGACATCATCAAGACGGCTCGGTGCGCGCGACCCGCCAAGGTTCAAACCGCTGTGAAGCATGCTTTTGTTGGTTTTACTCACGGAGCGGATCTTGAGGAAGAATCTGTATCTGGTGGAGAGACGGCCATCTACTCTGATGATGAGTCCTCAACCGGTGAGACCAGTTCAATGTATCAACTGCAAGACGGTAGGCTTGGGGGCTGTTCCGATGGCGACAGTATTCCGGGCCCCTATGAGCCACCGAACAGAGTCGCGATCTTCATGGCCGGCACACAACCGGTGCTCAATTCATCAACTACTGCGGCTATGACTTCCGGTTCAACGTCCGAGGCGACGGTCGGAGCGAGTGGCTCTATGCGCCCGCTGACTCAGGTTTTGTCCGAGCTCTTGGGCGCTTTGGCAACTCTGTTGGAGGCGGAGGTGACCCCGGCGACTCAAGCACAGCATAAGGTGGACGTAGCAAAACTGCGGGATGAGATAGCTCAGGCCAAAGTTGAGCTTAAGACTGAGAATGCTAGGATGGCGACAGAACGAGCCGCCATGGATGCCGAGTCACAACGGATTCAAGCGGAGAATTTCCAGTTAAGCCTGGATCAGAATGCATCCAACACTGTTCTGCGAAGGAGGCACCAGAGTCGTCTACCTTTGGAGTACGATGCGAGGAATCTTTCCAACACGCCTGGGGCCGGACCGAGTAATCCGCCTAAGGTAACCCGGGCTGTCGAGGCGCCCGTGACCGAGGCGACAGCTCAACCACGTATTGCAGACCCGGCTCGTCTGAATGTAACCCCACCTCAGCAGGTGTTGACACCGCCGGGTCATTATTCTAACCCTCTGGATAACATGATTGCTGCGGCGTCGCAGCTGGCGGCTCTCCCGGTACAAGGCGAGTCTCCTGCGGCGGTTGAGGCACGGAAGGCCGTGGAACTTCTTCAGATCGCGGTGGCTCAACAAGCGGCCTACTCATATAGCCGGGAGCAGATTCATTCAACCCCACGCCCTAGCCGAAGTTATAGCTGGCGTGTCGAGTCGCTGTCGGTTTCGAGTAGCGAGCGGCACTGTAACCAGCCCCGTGGGCATGACCCGCCACGCACTGATAACAATGCTCAGACTTTGGTGGATCAGGCCAGGGCACGTCGGGAGGCGGAGCTAGCGGCTCAGCTGGCGGTTCACCAGCGACCTCAGCATAACCCGTCGGTGTCTGTAGAAGCTGGGATGACTTCTAGGACCGTAGGTGTGCCGTGTCTTGTGCCGGCTTTGCGTAACAAGCGTCTGCTAAAGGATTTCAAGGGCCCCCGCAAGGTGCCCAATTACACAGCAGATCAACCCCCGGAGGCTTGGATTGAGAGCTATGAACTGGCCATGGAGATGTTGGACATTAATGACGTTGTGTGCACTAAGTATTTCACCATGATGTAGGATGGGCCGGCCCGCACCTGGCTAAAGGGATTGCCCCCTAACTCTGTTAGTTCATGGGCTGAATTGAAGACGCGCTTTATTCAGAACTTCAAGGACACATGCAAGCAGCCTACGTCGATTCTTGATTTAGACCCTTGTATCTAGAGGGAGGATGAGTCAACAGCCCATTGGGTACGCCGGATCTCGGTCATTATCCACTCGTCGGAAAGCATCAACGCTGGCTTAGCCGTCCTAATTTTGGAGAAAAATTGCCGGTTCGTTCCCCTCAAACGGAAGCTGGGGCGACTCAAGCGCCACTGCAACAACATGGGAGAGCTCATGGCGGCTCTCATCAAATATGCCGACTCTAATAACACTAAAGACCCTGAGTCTGATGAGGAGAAGCCTGGCAAGGGGAAGAAGAACGGTAAGGGGCAGCAGCACAATACGGCGGGTCAGAACCAGGGCAATAATGGTAAATGCAAGCAAGCTGACGGTGGTTCAGATTTCGTGGCTAATACCAACATGCAAAATAACAATCAACGTCGGAAGGGGAAATCATCGATGCCCCGGTTTGGCGGGCCATAGTTCAACCTTGAGGCGATAATGAATCAGCCTTGCCCAAAGCACGGTTCTCAGGATAAGCCGGCTACTCATCTATGGAAAGATTGTTTCATCATGAAGGAGTATAGGAATTCCGGTTTTTATCAAGACAATCATGGTCTGAATGGCGGGTCAGGATCCGGCTCTCACGGGCCCGGCTTTGGAGGTGGCGGCTCAAACTCTGGGTTTCAAGGCCAAGGCAATCAAGGCGGTTTTAATCAACAGCCCAGTCAGGGTAATCAACAGCAGCTATCCGGCTACCAGAGCAATCCAAAGTACCTGAATAGTGGCCAATATCATGTTTTTACCACAAGTTTATGCAAGCGAGACCAGAAGGTTCATAAACAAGCGGTGAGCGCGGTTGAGCCGGCAGTCCCTCGATACTTGCGATGGTCTGAGCAGCACATTGTATGGAGCCGTGAGGATCACCCGCCCCGGGTTGACAACCCGGGTCAGCTGGCTTTGGTGGTCGCTCCTTAGGTTGGAGGATACAAGTTCACAAAGGTGCTCATGGATGGGGGCAGCAGTATCAACATCCTTTATTATGATACTTTTCACCGCATGAATTTGAATGACAAATATCTTAAGCCATCTTCTACCATTTTTCATGGGGTGGTGCCTGGTAAGTCGGCATATCTGGTGGGTAAGATAGCCTTGGAAGTGGCTTTTGGCAATGAGCATGATTATAGGGCTGAAACATTGACTTTTGAGGTGGTCAAGATTAAGAGCCCTTATCACGCCCTGTTTGGACGGCCGGCTTATGCCAAATTTATGGCACGGACTTCTTATGTTTACTTGCAGCTTAAAATGCCAGGTCGTAAGGGTACCATCATGGTACATGGTGATAGGAAGATAGCTTTGGAATGTGAAGAAGGCGATGCTGCCTATACTGAGGCTGTTTGTGCAACAGAGGAGTTGAAGTTTTACAAGGAAAATGTTGACCCAGCGGATATGACCCCTTTGAAGAAGCCAACCACAGAGCATGACCCCTTGTTGAAGTTTAAGTCAGCAGATGACACCAAGCAGGTCGATTTTGTCCCTGTCGATTCATCCAAATAGTTCATTATAAATGCCAACTTGAATCCGAAATAGGAAAGCGCGCTCATCGAGTTCATCCGTGAGAACCAGGACATCTTTGCATGGAAGCCTTCAGACATGCCAGGTTTACCGAGGGAACTCGCTGAGCACACTCTCAATATTGATCCAAAGTTTAAACCGGTCAAGCAATTCCTTCGTCGTTCTAATGAAGAGAGACGCAAGGCCATTGGTTAAGAGGTGGCCCGGCTCTTGGCGGCCGGGTTTATTGTTGAAGTTTTTCATCCTGAATGGTTGGCTAACCCGGTGCTGGTACTTAAGAAGAACGGCACTTGGCGTATGTGTGTGGATTACATGGACCTTAATAAGGCATGTCCGGCTGATCCTTTTGCTCTCCCTCGTATTGATTCGATCATTGATGCTACGGCGGGTTGTGAGTGTTTGAGTTTTTTGGATGCTTATTCTGGTTATCATCAGATCAAGATGGCAGTTAAGGACTAGGAGAAGACAGCTTTCATCACTCCCTTTGGAGCCTTCTGCTACGTGTATATGCCTTTTGGGCTCAAGAGTGCCCAGGCGACATATCAGCATTGTGTTCAGAATTGCCTCCACGGCCAGATTGGGCGTAATGTTCATGCTTATGTGGATGATATTGTTGTGAAATCCAGGAAGAAGGAGACCTTGTTAGATGATCTGAAAGAGACCTTTGACAATCTCCAGGTCTACAAGATGATGCTTAACCCGGCCAAATGTGTCTTTGGTGTAGCAGCTGGCAAGCTTTTGGGTTTTTTGGTCTCTGAGAGAGGCATTGAAGCTAACCCGGAGAAAATCAAGGCTATCACTTCTTTGGATAAACCAACATGTGTTAACGATGTCCAGCGTTTGGTGGGTCGTGTTGCGGCTTTAAGCCGGTTTATAAGCCGCCTGGGAGAAAAGGCTATTCCTCTATACCAGATGATGAAGAAAACAGATCATTTTGTCTGAAGTGATGTTGTCAATCAGGCGTTCGAGGCACTTAAAAAATAGTTGGCTAAGCCACCGGTTCTTGCAGCTCCTATTCATAAGGAGCCCTTGCTTTTATATGTGGCTGCTAACAGTAGAGCCGTCAGCATGGCGGTTGTGGTGGAGAGAAAGGAATCCGGCAAGGAATATCCGGTTCAAAGGCCGGTTTACTATGTCAGTGAGGTATTAATTGAATCTAAGCCAAGGTACCCACATTGGCAGAAGCTAGTTTATGGAGTGTTCATGGCTAGTTGCAAACTGAAGCATTATTTCCATGGTCATCCTATTACTGTGGTCAGTTCTGCTCCTCTAGGTGATATTATTCAGAACAGAGAAGCTACAGGCCGGGTGGCCAAGTGGGCCATCGAGCTTGGACCCCATGGGTTAAAGTATATGCCCGGACAGCCATCAAATCTCAGGCACTGGTGGACTTTATCAATGACTAGACAGAGTTGCAGATGCCTAAGGAGAAGCCTGATAATACGTATTAGACTATTCATTTTGATGGATCCAGGCAGTTGGAAGGCTCGGGGGCTGGAGTTATTTTGACTTCCCCACGAGGTGATAAGTTCTGTTATGTCTTAAGGCTGATGTTTCCTTGTACTAACAATGCAGCTGAATATGAGGCCTTACTCCATGGTCTTCAGATGGCCAAAGAGATGTACCTCAGCCGGGTCAGGTGTTTTGGTGATTCTGATCTAGTGGCTCAGCAAGTCTCAGGAACTTGGGATTCCAAAGACCCACTCATGGCAGCTTATCGCCGGGCGGTTGACGGTGTTGCTGGTCATTTCAATGGTTATCAAGTGGAACATGTTGATCGCAGGAAAAATTAGGCAGCTAATGGTTTAAGTCGACTGGGATCTCAGCGTAAGCCAGTACCACCTAATGTCTTTCTTGATACTCTGAATAATCCTTCAGTTAAATTGCCTACAGAAGAGGATCTTGATGTCCCTGACCTGGAGGCGCAGTTGGTGGCGGCTCTTTATGTTATTCCTGATTGGACAGTTCCGTATTTGGCTTATATGACCCGGGGAGAGTTACCTGAGGATGAAACTTTGGCCAGGCAAATAACCCGACGGTCTAAGTCAATGACCATTGTCAATGGCGAGTTACACCGATGCAGTGTCACAGGGGTGTTTCAGCGTTGTATTTCTCCTGAGGAGGGCCGTGAGATTCTAAGAGAGATTCATGAAGGAGATTGTCGCCATCATGCCGTATCTAATTCTCTCATGGCTAAGGCTTTTCGTCATGGGTTTTATTGGCTGACGGCTCATGCTGATGCAGAAGATCTGGTTAGCAAGTGCGATGGCTGTCAGAAATTTTCCAGACGAGCTCATGTGCCGGCTCAAGAATTGAGGATGATTCCAATCACTTGGCCGTTTGCAGTCTGGGGGCTAGATATGGTTGGACCTTTCAAGAGATCCAAGGACAAAAAGACCCACCTTTTGGTGGCGGTTGACAAATTTACTAAGTGGGCTGAGGCAGAGCCAGTCAGCAAGTGTGATGCGGCAATGGTGGTTCAATTTCTGAAAAAGGTGATTTTCCGTTTTGGCTACCCGCATAGCATCATAACTGATAATGGTACTAATCTGTCCAATGGTGCTATGAAAGAGTTCTATCAGCGAGAGCATATTCGTCTTGACGTTTCATCAGTGGCTCACCCCCAGTCCAATGGTCAAGCCGAAAGGGCCAATCAAGAAATCTTAAGAGGCATAAAGCCCCGGCTTATGGTCCCTTTGCAGAGGACGCTGGGTTGTTGGGTGGAAGAGTTACCCTCAGTGCTTCGGAGTATTAATACTACCCCCAACAGATCCACGGGTTATACGTCCTTCTTCATGGTTTATGGAGCAGAGGCGGTTCTTCCCAGTGACATCCATCATGACTCGCCCCGTGTGGTGGCTTATGTTGAAGCTGATAACAAAAAAGCACGTCAAGATGCTCTCGACCTCCTGGATGAGGAGCGTGACCTTGCGGCGGCTCGTTCGGCAATTTGCCAGCAAGATTTGCGTCGTTATCATAGTCGCCGGATTAAAACCCGGACATTTCAAGAAGGGGATTTGGTGCTCCGGCTCATCCAGGATCAAACAGATATGCACAAATTATCCCCACCTTGGGAAGGGCCCTTTGTGGTCAGCAAAAATCTGAACAATGGGTCATATTACCTCATTGACATCCGAGACCACAAGGACTCACGTACTTCGGAGGAGGAGACCCGCCAGCCTTGGAACATTGCTCATCTTTGGCCTTATTACACCTGAGCCACCGGCTCTTGTGTTGTACATACTTCCATCAATGTATATATTATGATCAGTATAATAAAGCCGGCATCCCTGATAATTCAGGGCATCTGTCGTTTCATTTCTGAATATCTGAGTCTTTATTGTCGGTTCATAAGATCACTTGGGGGCTTCCTGCTCAATGAGCATAGCTGTGCTTACCCTATTGATCCGGCTTACACGCCTTGGTACAAATTGCTTGGGGGCTTCCTGCCCAAGTTAAAGGTTACCAAAGAGAACTTGCTGCAGTGCGCAGTTCAAACATAGGTATCCTGCCTTAAGGGCTTATTATAGGTCACTTGGGGGCTTCCTATTCAATGAACATAGCTATACGTACCCTCTTGATCTGCTTGTATGCCGGGTGTACACACCAAATTCCGGGTTATAAACTGTGTGTTGTTATCGATGATGACCCTATTGGGCATTCCAAAACGGTAAACAAGTCCCTTGAAAAACTTGACAGCTGACTGTTCTGTCACTTTCCTCACTAGTTCTACTTATGTCCACTTTGTGAACTTGCCGATTGTGACGTACAAGTTCTCAAAGCCCCCGACAGTGCGAGGGAAGGGGGCCAATATGTCGAGCCCCCAGACCGAGAAGGGCCAGGAGAGAGGGATCGTCTGAAGAGCTTGAGCTCGCTGATGTGATTGCTTCGAATGAAACTGGCATGCTTCAAACTTGGTTACTAGCTCAGTTGCATCCTGGATAGCGGTGGGCCAATAGAAGCCTTGCTGGAATGCTTTATTGACAATGGCCCTTTATCCTATGTGAGAGCCACATATGCCTCCATGTATCTCGCCAACATCGTTTGTCCATCTTCCTGATAAATACACTTCAATTACACCCGATGTGGTCTCTTTTTGTATAAGTCGTTGCCAAAAAATTGATACATACTAGACTGACGGTCTACTCTTTTAGCTTCTTCTTGATCCTCAGTGTCGGTGTATTAAACATGGGTGTGTAATACCCAACTTATGCACAGACCAGTACTAGCTCCCCCGCCAAGTTTTAGCCTTAGTGAAGGCCTCCAAATCAAAGGTGCAACTCTTCGTGAGATCAAGGAGCGCATCAAGAAGACCAAGATCACTTGCAGAAATGAAGTACTAGAAGCAGGCTCTTGCCGGCAAGGCAGGACAGGCAAGACGAAGACCCAACAAGCCCCGCGGCAACCAAATCCCCGTCAACTGGCAGTGCTCCACCTCACCGGCCAGCTGTTGGCTGTTCGGTAGGTGTCGAGCATGCAGACGGTGCAGTGGAGCTCGCGCGCACGTGTCAGCTCGCTGGAAGGAAGAACACCTTTATTGACACTCGTCCTAATGGTGTGTCAAGCTAATAAGAGGTAGATGAGCAAGCGGTGTGGCAACCTTGTCGGAGTTCATCGTCTTGACAACACCTAGCAATGCATTTAATGCATTTTGTCCTAACTGGCAGAGTTAGGTATGATAGTTCTATATCAATCTAATCACCCTGTAATGACCCTTTTGCCACTGTGGTAACCCCTTGAGCTATAAAAGGAGGACCAGGGCAACCTTTACAAGGGTTTGAATCCTTTACAACCTCATGCATACGTATTCATGTAGCTGCCCTCCCTTTGCAACTTGCTAGGGAAGAGCGCTCCATGTACCTTTGCACACACCCATCAATAAACCAAGGCAGGAGTAGGGTTTTACGCTTCTCATCTACCCGAACCTGGGTAAAAATCGTCGCGTCCATCATCGTCTTGCTCTTTGCGCTTGGTGCATCCTCCTCACTGAACCAGGAAAGGGGCTGCATCACCCCATGGATCGCCGGCTCCGACGCCGACATCCTTGGCACGCCAGGTAGGGGGTATCACCGGTGTGAATCAAGCCGATGAGCAGCGCGTCGACTTCATCGAGATCAGCATCTTCTTAAACTTTCATGGCACCCAAGAAGAAGGGCTCCATGGTGACTAAACCATCAACATCCAAGCTCCCATCGCATGTGCCTGCGGACTGCGCGGGCGGCGCCGCTACCATGGACGATGCGGACACCGCAGTGGGCGCGGCCAGCACAGGAGGTGCGGTCGTCGAGCCCGCTACAGCGGAGATGGGAGGAGAAGGCACCAGAGGAGGGCATCTACCCCGACCCTCTAGCCCAGATAGCAGCAACGGCGCCGGGGGCGTTGGCACGTAGCCCCCGCCTCCTCGGTGCACCGGCGAGCAAGACCTTTGGAGTGACCCTGCTCGGTCGGGCGCGAGCCGCGGCCCTCCCGCTATGAAGGCTCCAGTGCCGGCGGCCAGGGGAACAACATTGAGACACGTACCGCGCCTGTCACAAGATGAGCACGACGTAACACCGAGCGGCGTTGTTGTGCCTTCACAATAGCGCCCCCACGGCAAGTCGCCTGTTGATCATGCCAAGATATTCAGGCACCACTCCCGTCACGCCAGCCCACTGTCGCCCCCGCAGTTCGGCGACAAGATTGTAACGCCTCTCCTGCTGGCTCTGCTAGAAGTTGAGCGACGTCACGTCCTTCATGCTCCAATATGCCTTCTACAGCGACTGAAGCGATGGCACGGGCTCAGATGCTGCTGGATTTCCCTCTAGTAGCCGAGAAGATGAACGAGTGGAGAGCCACTATCCAGAGTTTGATTGAGTTTGCCGATGCGAACAGGTCCCAGTTGGCCAAACCCTCGCGGCGCCTGCCAACTGCACCTGCTGCCCAAACTGATGGTCGTGTGGCAGGTGGGGCACCAACGGTGCAATCGCCTCCACGGCAACAATCCCAATGGCAGCACAGGCAACCACATCAAACTCAGCAGAATGCACAGCCCGACAACGTGTCGATGGCCTCTTCAGATCCGCGGACATAGCGAGACCAGCGGCAAGTGCTGCTGGCAAGATGAGCAGAAAATGCTCGCACCACCATTCAACGACGCAGGGAGGCGCGCCGTCAATCAGACGAGCGCAACGGTATAATCATCAATGAGCCAGCGCCTGTTATCAACGGGTACCTGCCTTACGAGGTCAGGTGCCCCGCCTTCACACATGAATTGCAGCAGGTCTGTTGGCCGTCCGTCCGCGCGTTCAAGCCCGAAGTACCAGAAAAGTACGATGGCAAGCTAAACACAGCAGAGTTCTTAGGCATATACACAATTGCTGTGTAGGCTGTCGGGGAAAGGGATGAAAAGGTTTTAGCCGATTATTTCCCATTGGTGCTCAAGCCCAATGTGAGAGCTTGGCTGATGAACTTGCCGGAGAACTCCATTTCCTCATGGTCAGATCTATGCAACGAATTTGTTGGTGCTTTTACCGGAGAACAGAAGGGCCCTGGGTTGCCCAGTGATTTGCAGGTGATCCCACAAAAATAAGGAGAAGATATGCGTAGGTACATCCAGAGGTTCGGACGCGGATGTGCACCCAGCAACTGTAATTGTCCTGCTCCACACGAACGTGCGGCAACTGCAAAATGCGGGAGAAAATGCACATACGGTTGCCGAAGACCATCAATGAGCTTTACACGTTGGCGGACAAGTGTGCATGAGCTGAAGAAGGGAGAAGGATTCCCGGGGAAGATGTTGGCATTGAAGTCGACTCTGAGGACGATGATGACGTCGCCCCGAAGAAGAAAGGTCGAAGGCGCAATAGAAAATGCAAATGCAAAACGATTATGGCTGTAGAGGGATCCGGCGATTCTAGCCCCGCCAAGAAGTCCAAGACGGGAAGCGCCGGCAAGGAAGCAGTTGCATGCATTGATTGCCAGGATGCTACATCGGGGGAGAAGGTCGGGAAATCTGACCGACCATACTGCAAGATTCACCGTACTAAGGGTCACGGCCTCTTGGAGTGCCGTCAAGTTGAATAGTTAGTTGAAATACAGAAAGCTAAGTACGAGAAGCGGGACAAGGGGAAGGGCCAAGATGGTACATGTGGATCAAGTAAGAAAGGTCACGATGGTCGAGGTGGACGCCACAGCAATGCTAACTAGAAGAAAGAAAAGCCTGCCAGGGGCAGAGGGAAGAAAGAAGAGGGCAAAGAGAGTGAGGATGAGGATGATGACGAGTCTAGTGAGTCGGAATTCCAAAAGGCAACGGAGGCCATGTGCATTGACGGGGGTGCATCCTTGTACTCCTCTCACCGCCAACTCAAGCAGTGGGCGCGTGAAGTCAATGTAGTGGAACTGGCAGCAGATGCACGGAAGCCCCTCAAGTGGTCTCACACGCCTATTATTTTCGATGCTGAGGACCACCGTGATCGTACAACAGCGGTCAGGTGTTTGCCGTTGATGGTTTCCCCGACAATACACAACCTCAAGGTCACAAAAATACTAGTTGACGGTGGGGCTGGCTTGAACTTGATCTCCCCTGATGTGATCGAGAGGCTACAGATTCCTGAAGATGAGCTCAAGAAGACCGGGACGTTCCAAGGGATCAACCCGGGAAGGAGCCAGCCGAAGGAAAAGATCACGCTACCGGTAACGTTTGACGGGGAGCTGAGTTACAGAACCGAGAAGATTGTGTTCGATGTTGTTAAAATCTCCTTGTGGTTTAATGGAATTCTTGGTCGCCCAGCCTTGGCCAAGCTCATGGCAGCGTCGCACTACAATTACAATACACTGAAGATGCCAGGACCCATGGGTATGATCTCTATCAACTCCGACAAGAAAGATGTAGTCATATGTGTGGACAAACTTTACATAGAAGCAGTGGCAGCGGAGTCCGTCAAGACCACAGCTCCTGCCAAGCAAAAGAAAAGCCTGAGACCCAGAAAGACATCCAGCAAGGCTTCCGGGAAGCGCACCTCCTCTGAGTGTTGCACACCCGTTGAGGACTTACCGGCAAAAGATCCAGAGTCACTCCACCTGCAACAAAGAAGGCGCCAGCAAGGGAGGACGGCACTAGCGGTACTTTTACCATTGGTGCCACCCTGGATAGCAAATACGAAAGCACGCTCATTACCTTACTGTGGGCAAATGTAGATGTGTTTGCATGACAACCATCTGACATCCCCGGTGTTCCCAAGGAGGTAATTGAGCAACACCTTGTTGTCTGCCCTCATGCTCGGCCCATCAAGCAGAAGGTCAGGAAGCAAGCTTTGAAACGGCAGTAATTCATAGTGGAAGAGATAAAGAAACTTGAGGTGGTAGGGCTGGTCAGGGGAGTGCTACATCCAACTTCATTGGCAAATCCAGTTGTCGTGCGCAAGGCTAATGGGAAATGGAGACTTTGTATTGATTATACTGATCTCAACAAGGCATGTGCAAAAGATCCTTTCCCCTTGTCGCGCATTGATCAGATTGTGGACTCCACTGCCGGCTGTAACATACTCTCATTTCTAGATGCATACTCTGGGTATCACCAGATATTCATGTCAAAGGAAGATGAGGAGAAAACCACATTCATTACTCCATGTGGCACGTATTGTTTCGTACGTATACCTTTCGGACTAAAGAGTGTTGGTTCGGTGTTTTCAAGAGCAGTTTAGATTGGTTTTGAGCTATAGTTGCACAAAAATGTAGAAGCTTATATGGATGATATAGTGGTCAAGACCAAAGACAAATCAACCCTCATTGAAGACTTGCAAGAGACATTCACAAACTTGAGGAAGTTGAACATGAACCTCAACCCCGAGAAGTGTGTGTTCGGTGTCCCATCAGGCAAACTTCTTGGATTCTTCATGTATCAGCGTGGGATCAAAGCGAACCCCGACAAGATCAAGGCTATTGAACAAATCCAAGCACCCAAGACCGCCAAGGACGTCCGGCGCTTTGCCAGTTGTGTCGCAGCTTTGAGCAGGTTCATTTCAAGATTTGCTAAGCGCGCCCTGCCGTTTTTCAAGATATTGAAAAAGGCGGGTCCAGTAAAATGTACTCCGGAAGCGGAGGCTGCGCTGCAAGATCTGCAAAGGTACCTGTCCTCCGCGCCAACCTTAGTCGCGCCTAAGCCACAGGAACCATTGTTGTTATACTTAGTAACAACGAACCAAGTGGTCAGTGTCGCGCTGGTTGCGCAGAGGGAAGTTTGTGAAGAGGAAACAACGATGGCAGAGCCATCCCATGACGAGGCAGAATCCACTCCGGCAGATACAGACTCCGGTAAAGCAAAATCAGCACAAGAGAAAGTAACTGATCAGCACAAGATACCAAAGAAGAAGGTGGTGTAGTAGCCAGTCTACTTTGTCAGCTCCCTCCTGCAGGGGGCTAGGTTGAGGTATTCAAGCGTGCAGAAGTTGCTCTTTGGCCTACTCATGGCCTCAAGAAAGCTGCACCACTACTTCTAGGTGCATGAGATCATAGTGGTCACTCGCTTCCCGTTGCAGCACATTTTAAGGAATCTAGAAGCAACCGGCAGAATAGTAGAGTAGGCATTGGAACTGTCGAGTTTTGTGCTCCAGTTCGAAAGTACATCAACTATTCAAAGTGGAGCACTCACCGAATATATTGCAGAGTGGACGCCAACGCAGGATGACGAGATCCTGGAATCAGCCCTCCCTGGCAGGGAAACTGAGAAGAGTTGGATCATGTACTTTGACGATGCTTTCTCGCTGCATGGCGCTGGTGCTGGAGTCCTGCTTGTCGCACCCACCAGAGAGCACCTCAAGTACGTGGTTCAGATGAATTTTCCTAGGGAGGAAACTACCAACAACACTACAGAGTATGAAGGACTGCTTGTCGGCCCCAGAATTGAAGTGGAGTTGGGGATCAAAAAGTTGATCGTCCTAGGAGACTCACAACTTGTGGTGAAACAAGTAAACAAGGATTACCAGAGCCCGTAGATGGAAGCGTACGTAAATGAAGCGAGAAAATTGGAAGAACACTTTGACGATTTACAAATAGAGAACATCCCTCGTGCAGAAAATAGCATTGCTGATCAGCTCTCAAAGTGTGCTGCCAAGAAGCTTCCTGTGGAACCAGGAACTTTTGTGCTCCATTTGAATTAGCCGACGGTCACCCCATCCACGAGAGCCATGAAAAGAAGGAAGATAGGTACCGACAAATATTTTCCGGCAGAGCTCCCCGAAGCCGTCGGCAAGGATGTTGCCAGGAATGATGATGCGCATGTCGGTGAGCAGCGGCCTCCAACGGGATCCCAGATCCATGCCGTCAAGGTTAGCGCTTCCACGGCCGAAGAGGTGCCTTTAGTCCTCGTTGTCGAGCCTTAGGCTCCAACGTGGGCCCAACATATAGTTTGATTTCTCCAAACAGGAGAACTTCCCGAGGAACAAGATCAAGCTGAAAAAGTAGCCCATCAGCTAAGCATGTATCAGTTTGTGGATAACATTTTGTGCAGAAAAAGACCAAACGGAGTGAAATTGAAGTGCATTTCCCGGGAAGACGGACTGAAGTTGTTGGCAGAAATACATGGAGGTATATGTGGTTCCCACATAGGAGCAAGGGCACTTGTCAGGAAAGCCTTCCGGCAAGGTTTCTATTGGCCCACTGCCCTCTAGGATGCAACTGAGCTGGTAACAAGATGTGAAGCGTGCCAGTTCCTTTCAAAGAATATACATCAGCCAGCGCAAGCCCTCCAGACAATCCATCTCTCTTGGCCATTCTCGGACTGGGGGCTTGATATCTTGGGCCCCTTCCCCCGTGCTACCGGGGGCTTTGAATTCTTGTACATCACTATCGACAAGTTCACAAAGTGGCCTGAGGTAAAGCCGGTGAGGAAGGTAACTGCACAGTCAGCCGTCAAGTTCTTCAAAGGATTGGTTTGCCAGTTTGGGGTCCCAAACAGAGTCATCACTGATAATGACACTCAGTTTACAAGCCATGCGTTCATGCAATACATCCAGAGCCTTGAAAGCAAGGTTTGCTTCGCCTCCGTTGCCCACTCAAGGAGCAATGGGCAAGCAAAAATGACGAATGCTGAAGTGATTCGTGGGCTCAAGAGAAGAACCTTTGACAAGCTGCACAAGTGCGGGAGGCAATGGATTGACGAATTCCCGGTGGTTCTTTGGTCACTCAGAATGATACCAAAGTGAGCTACTGGACAAACACCCTTCTCCCTAGTCTATGGTGCAGAAGCGTTGTTACCCACGGAACTCACATACGGGTCACCTCGAGTACTTGCCTACGATGAAGTAGCACAACAGTAGCTCCGGCATGACGATGCCGTGCTCCTTGAGGAAGATCATCTTCGGGCGGCTGTGCGAGCTGCACGCTACCAGCAAGCCTTGCGCCGCTATCATAGCCGCAAGGTTCATACCCGAAGCCTTGAGGAAGGCGACCTTATCCTTCGGCATGTTCAGTCTGCCAAGGGAGCAAACAAGTTGACGCCAAAGTGGGAGGGCCCTTACTGGGTAGTACGAGTCACCAGCCTGGCACAGTCTGTCAGGAGACCAAAGATGGTATTCGTGTGTTAAACTCATGGAATATTGAGCATCTTCATAAGTTTTATGCATAAGGCGCCATTGCGGGGCCTCGCCCGTGCAACCCCTTTTGTACGAGCATAGTCCCAAGGACTTGTAACGGTAAAGAGGTAAAGGAGGGAGTGATGGCAGGAACAGCAGTTACTTCAAGCCACGCATGGTCGTGGGCTTACCCACGTCGAGCCTGACTGCAACCCACGTACGCGTGTGCCCTCGGTTTCTGGAGTAAACGGCGGACGGCGGACGCTACTAAAAAAAGGAGAGAGGAAATGAAAGACGGCAATGGCAGACAAAGGCTGGTGGCTGGCTTGAAGCTCAAATTAATGCAGAAGCAAAGAAGATCACAAAAAACCATATCGACATCGTCCAGAATCAACAATGTTTCTTCTGTGCATTGTTTGGGCCTCGCCCAACGATGCCCGGCAGCACGTGTGACCAAGGCCCGGGGGCTCCTGTCGGTGTATTAAACATGGGTGTGTAACACCCAACTTATGAACAGACCGGTAGTTGCTCCCCCGCCAAGTTTGCTTTAGTGAAGGCCTCCAAATCAAAGGTGCAGCTCTTCGTGAGATCAAGGAGCGCATCAAGAAGACCAAGATCGCGTGCATAAATTAAGTACTAGAAGCAGGTTCTTGCTGGCAAGGAAGGACCGGCAAGACGAAGACCATGCAAGCCCCGCGGCAAGCAGATCCCCGTCAACTGCCAGCGCTCCACCTCACCGGCTAGCTGTTAGTTGTTCGGTGAGGTGTTGAGCATGCATACGGTGCGGTGGAGCTCATGCACACGTGTTAGCTCGCTGGGAGGAAGAACACCTTTATTGTCACCCGTCCTAATGGTGTGTCAAGCTAATAAGAGGTAGATGAGCAAGCGGTGCGACAACCTTGCCGGATTTCATCCTCTTGACGACACCTAGTGATGCATTTAATGCATTTTGTCCTAACTGGCAGAGTTAGGTATGATAGTTCTATATCAATCTAATCACCCTGTAATGACCCTTTTGCCACTGTGGTAACCCCTTGAGCTATAAAAGGAGGACTAGGGCAATCTTTACAAGGGTTCAAATCCTTCACAACCTCACGCATACGAATTCGTGTAATTTCCCTCCCTGTGCAACTTGCCGGGGGAGAGCACTCCGTGTACCTTTGTGCACACCCATCAATAAACCAAGGCAGGAGTAGGGTTTTACACTTCTCAATGGCCCGAACCTGGGAAAAAATCGCCGCATCCCTCATTGTCTTGCTCTTTGTGCTTGGTGCATCCCCCTCGCCAAACCAAGAAAGGGGCTACATCGCCCCATAGATCGTCAGCTCCGACACCGACACTCGGGAAGTTCTCCTGTTTGAAGGAACTGGACAATTGGTTGTGCCCATGTTGGAGCTTGTGGCTCGACGACGTGGACTAAAGGCATATCCTCAGTTGCGGGAGCACTAGCTTCAACCGCAAGGACTTGAGTTCCTGCCGGAGCTTACTGCTCATCGGTAAGCTTGCCGCTATTCCTGGAAATATCCTCGCCGGCAGCTTTTGGGAGATTGGCAGGAAAATACTTGCTGGTGTTCAACCATCTTCTTTTGTTTTGTCCTATCGATGGTGTTATAGATGGCTGATTCAAATGGAGCACAAAAGATCCTGGTTCCACACGTAGCTTCAGTGTGGCACGCTTTGACAGATCGTCAGCTACGCTATTTTCTACACGAGGAATGTGCTCTGTTTCAATCCATCAAAGTGTTTTTCCAATTTCCTCACTTCATCAACGTAAGCTTCCGTCAATGGACTTTGATAATCCTGGTTAACTTGCTTCACAACCAACTGCGACTCAACTCTGATGATAAGCTTCCTGATTCCAAGGTCTGCTACGATCCTGAGACCGACAAACAGTCCTTCGTACTCAGCAGTGTTGTTCGTCGCTTGCTCCCAAGGGAAATGCATTTGAATTACATACTTGAGGTGCTCTCCGGTGGGTGCGACAAGCAGCACTCTAGCATCGGCACCTTGCAGCGAGAAAGCCCTGTCAAATTACATAATCCAATCCTTAGTTGTTTCCTTGCCGGGGAGGTTTGTTTCTTGAATTTCTTCATTTGGCGTTGGCGTACATTCCGTAATGAACTCCGCCAAGGCCCTGCTTTGAATTGTTGATGTACTTTCAAACTTTAGCTCGCAGCTTGACAATTCCAACGCCAACTCCACAATCCTGCATGTTGCATCTGGATTTCACAAAATCCTTTGCATTGGAAAGCGAGTGACGACTATGATCAGGTGTGCTTGAAAGTAGTGGAACAACTTCCTTGAGGCCATGAGAAGACCAAAAAGCAATTTCTGCATACCAGAATATCTTGACCTAGCTCCTTGGAGAAGAGAGCTAACAAAATATATTGCGCGCTGCACCATCTTCTTTTTCTGCACGACTTGTTGTTCTGTTGCATCTGCTTGTTCTACACTTGACTTGTCGGCAGCAAGACTTGCTGGAGAAAATTCTGACTTGTCGCTTGACATGCATGTTTCTGCGGCTTCTTCTTCTTCAGCTTCCCTTTCCGCCACTAATGCAGCACTGACCACTTGATTCGTTGCTGCCAAGTATAGCAACAACGGCTCTTGTGGTCTTGGCGCAACCAGTGTTGGCGCAGAGGATAAGTACCTCTTCAAATCTTGCAGCGCGGCCTCCGCTTCCGGAGTCCATTTCATTGGACCTGCTTTTTTCCAAATTTTGAAAAATAGCACGGCGCGCTCAGCTGATTTGGAGATGAACCACTATATCATCCATATATGCTTCCACATTCCTGTATAGTTGGGGCTCAAAACCAATCTGGACTGCTCTTGCAAATGTTGACCCAACACTTTTCAATCCGAAATGCATACGTATAAAGTAATATGTGCCACATGGAGTGAAAAATGCGCTCTTCTCTTCATCTTCCTTTGACATGAAAATTTGGTGATACACAGAATAGGCATCAAGAAACAATAGTAGATCACATTCGGTAGTGGAGTCAACAATCTGGTCGATGCGCGGCAAGGGAAATGGATCTTTTGGGTAAGCTTTATTGATATATGTATAGTCAATACAAAGCTGCCACTTGCCGTTCGCGTTTGGCACATCAACTGGATTGGCCAACCACGTAGTATGGAGTACTCCTCTGACTAAACATGTCGCTTTGAGCTTCTCTATTTCTTCCGCAATGAATTGTTGTCGTTCCAAAGCTTGCTTCCGCACCTTATGCTTGATAGGCCACGTGTGGGGACAGATAGCAAGGTGGTGCTCAATTACTTTCGTGGGAACACCGGGGATGCCAGATGCTTGCCATGCAAACACATTGACATTCGCCCACAAGAAAGCAGCAAGTGCGCTTTCCTATTTGTCGTAAAGGGTGGAACTTATGGTGAAAGTTCCCCTCGTGCCATCCTCCTTGGCGGGCACCTTCTCGGTCTCTGGTGAAGCAGCCTTGTTCTTTTTGCACTTGCCGGCAGAGCTCTCTGGCACATCCTCGAAGGAAGCGCAACACTCCAAAGAGTCAGTGGTCTTGTCGATCTTCTTCCTATTCTCCCTCCTCGGGAGCTTTCTCGGCAGGAGCACCTGCCTTTGTGGAAGATGCTGCACCTGACTCCTGATAGAGTTGGTCTGCGTAGATCAGCACATCCTTCTTATTAGAATGGATGGTGATGACGCTCATCGGCCCCGGCATCTTCAGTGTGTTGTACACATAATGTGACGCTGCAATGAACTTTGGAAGTGTCGGGCGGCCATTGATTCCATTGTACAGCAATGGAATCTTGACAATAGTGAAGACAACCTTCTAAGTCATGTAGTTGAGCTCGCTGCCAAATGTTACTAGGTGAGTGACTTTGCCATGCGGCTGACTCCTTCCTCGGTTGATCCCTTGGAATGTGCCAGTCGTCTTCAGATCTTCATCAGAGATTTGTAGCCGCTTGATCACATCTGGTGAGATCAAGTTGAGACTAGCCCCACCGTCAACCAACATCTTTGTCACCTTGAGGTTGCGAATTGTTGGTGAAACCAACAACAGCAAGCACCTGACCACAGTTGTGCGATCAGGGTGGTCCTCGGCGTAAAAAATGATGGGCGTGTTGGACCACCTCAATGGCTTTTGGGCATCAACTGCCAGCTCTGCCACATTGACCTCATGCACCCACTGCTTGAGTTGGCGGTGAGAGGAGTGCAAAGATGCTCCTCCATCAATGCACATCGCTTTTGTGGCCTTCTGGAACTCATGTTCATTGGAATCGTCATCGTCTTCTTCGTCCTCATCATCATCCTCTTCCTTCCTTTCTCGACCTCTAGCAGCCTTCTCCTTTTGTTGGTTGGCATTGCCGCGGCGTCCTCCTCGTCCGCCATGCTTCTTGTTGGACCCACCAGTGCATTCATGGGCCTTCTCCTTGTCCTGCTTCTCATATTCAGCCTTCTTCTTCTCAGCAAGCTGCTCAACTTGTCTGCTGTCCTAGAGATCATGCCTCTTGGTATGGTGGATCTTGCAAAATTGCTTACCGGAGCCGTCCGTCTTGTCTGAAGCCGCCAAGGCTTGACACAAGGCATACCTGGCAACCTCCTTGATGGGGCTTCCAGTCTTTGCCTTCTTGGCGGTGTCGGCGCTGCCGGATCGCTCAACAGCTAGCACTGCCTTGCCCTTGCGCTTCCTGTTGCGCTTGCGGCTTTTCTTCTTTGGCGTGTTAGTGGCATCGTCATCTTCAGAGTTGTCTTCTCCACCAACTTGGTCCCCAGGAATTCTCCTTCCTTCCTCAGCACATGCACACCTATCCGCTAAAGCATAAAGCACAACAAAATCCCTCACCTTATGCATCGCAACCTCCTCCCGCATTTTGCGGTTACGCACATTCTGATGGAATGCGGTGATGATGGCGGCAGGGTGAATATCAGGGATATTGTGTTGCACACAGCTGAATCTATGTGTATACTTGTGGAGAGACTCACCCTCCTTCTGCGGTATGATATGCAGATCAGTCTCCTGACCAGGAGGCTTGTTGCCCCCAGTGAAGGTGCCTACAAACTCGTGCCATAGATCGGCCCAGGAGGAAACAGAGTTCTCCGGCAAGTGCATCAACCACAACTTGACGTTGGGCTTGAGCACCAACGGGAAGTAGTTGGCGAGGATCTTGTCATGTTCGCTAGCAACCTGCACCACAATGGTGTAAATGCTGAGGAACTCCGACAGGTGAGTCTTGTCATCATATTTCTCTGGCACTTCTAGCTTGAAGTTGCGGGAACTAGGCCACTGGACTCGCTGCAGCTCACGGGTGAACACTGGGCAACCCACCTCATAAGGTAGTTCGTCGGGGTACAATGGCACTGGCTCGTTTACAATGGGCCATGCACACCTGTCAGATTGACAATGTGCTTCCCGTCGTCGTTTGATGGTAGTACGGGCATCCTCTCAGCATCGTTCTTGAAGAACTTGGCGCTGATCATGATGAGCTTGCGAATCAGATGATGCCATGGAAGCATCATCATGGGCGTCTACCAGATGGCTCTACTGCTGTAGTTGTTGTTGTTGTGGAGGGCACTAGACTGTGGTTGCACCGCCTCTAGTCCTCTTGCCAGCAGCACGCACCGGGCGGTGGGCTGCTGCTAGGAAGGCCCCACCCGCTGCGGTTTGTTGTTGTTGGCAAAGCCAATAAGACTCTGTATGGCGGCTCTCCACTCTTCCGTCTTCTCCACTATGGGAGGGAACTCTAGAAGTAGCTGAGCATGTGCCAGGGCTTCTTCTAGCGTAGAAGGCATGGAAGGGCGCGAGGAATGGGAGGTGTTCTTGCTTCCAACTTATCTGGAAGTAGCCCCGTCTCAAACCTGCGACCTTGGCCTATTTTTGCCAGCATGTTGACCCTGCGTATCCTAGGGATGATCCGCAGGACATTTACTGTGGGGACGCTCGGAGCCGCCGACGCCGTGGCGCTGTGATGTCTACTACACAACTTGTTCTTGTAGACTCGTGTTGGGCATCCAAGCATGGAGTTTTGTAGGACAGTAGCAAATTTCCCTCAAGTGGATGACCTAAGGTTTATCAATCCGTGGGAGGCGTAGGATGAAGATGGTCTCTCTCAAACAACCCTGCAACCAAATAATAAAAAGTCTCTTGTGTCCCCAACACACCAAATACAATGGTAATTTGTATAGGTGCACTAGTTCGACGAAGAGATGGTGATAAAAGTGTAATAATGATAGTAGATATTGATTTTTGTAATAGGAACAATAAAAAACAGCAAGGTAGCAATTGATAAAACAGAGCACAAACGGTATTGCAATGCTTGAAAATGAGGCCTAGGGTCCGTACTTTCGCTAGTGCAATCTCTCAACAATGCTAATCTAATTGGATCATATAACCATCACTCAAAGTGCGATGAAGAATCACTCCAAAGTTCTTATCTAGCGGAGAACATAAGAAGAAATTGTTTGTAGTTATTCTTTCCGATCGATCTATCCAAGAGTTCGTACTAAAATAACACCAAGTTATTCTTTCCGATCGATCTATCCAAGAGTTCATACTAAAATAACACCAACTTATTCTTTCCGATCGATCTATCAAGAGTTCGTACTAAAATAACACCAAAGCAAATTCACATTCATAATACTCAATCCAACAAAAAGAACCTCAAAGAGTGCCCCAAGATTTCTACCAAAGAAACAAAGGACAAGAACGTGCATCAACCCCTATGCATAGATTACCCCAATGTCACCTCGGGAATCCGCGAGTTGAGTGCCAAAACATATCTCAAGTGAATCAATATAATACCCCATTGTCACCATGGGTATTCATATGCAAGACATATATCAAGTGTTCTCAAATCCATAAAAGTATTCAATCCGATAAAACAAAATCTCAAAGGGAAAACTCAATTCATCACAAGATAGAGAGGGGAAAACACCATATGATCCAACTATATTAACAAAGCCCGCGATACATTAAGATCGTGACATCTCAAGAACACGAGAGAGAGAGAGAGAGATTAAACACATAGCTACTGGTACAAACCCTCAGCCCCGAGGGTGGACTACTCCCTCCTCATCATGGTGGCCACCGGGATGATGAAGATGGCCACCGGTGATGATCTCCCCCTCCGGCAGGGTGCCGGAACGGGGTCTAGATTGGTTTTTCGTGGCTACAGAGGCTTGCTGTGGCAGAACTTCTAATCTAGGGTTACCCCGAGGGTTTTTGGAATATTTGGGAATTTATAGGGCGAAGAGGTGGTGCGGGAGGCCACCGAGGTGGGCACAACCCACCTGGGCGCGCCTGGGCCCCCAGGCGCACCCTGGTGGGTTGTGCTCTCCTCGGAGCTCCCCTCTGGTACTTCTTTGGCCCACCGAGTGTCTTCTGGTCCAGAAAAAATCTCCAAAAAGTTTCGGTGTGTTTGGACTCCGTTTGGTATTGATTTTCTGCGATCTAAAAAACAAGCAAAAAACAGCAACTAGCACTGGGCACTATGTCAATAGGTTAGTCCCAAAAAATGATATAAAGTTGCTATAAAATGATTGTAAAACATCCAAGAAGGATAATATAACGGCATGAATACTTCATAAGTTATAGATACGTTGGAGACGTATCAGCATCCCCAAGCTTAATTCCTACTCATCCTCGAGTAGGTAAATGATAAAAGAAATAATTTATGAAGTGTGAATGCTAGCAAAATGCATAACTTTGATCAATGATAATTTCAATCACTTTTCCTAGCATCATAACAGCAATTCTTTCTCATAAAACTTCTCATGTTAAAGTAGCAACCAATTCACATGTTAAGGTTCAAACAACGAATTCTCTTGAAACTCAACAACCTATATTCTTAGTCACCAATTGCAATTCAACTTATTCAACAGAGTCTAAGTAAGAGCTCCACATACTCAATCATCATATAGTCTTCCATGATTGCTACTACTCAAAGCATATTCTTAGAACAAATGGCATCCATCGAACATAGAGAAAGATAGGGGCTTAATATTTCGCCTCCCAACTCATTTATCATAGAGATAATTGTCAACAATAATAATTCATGATCAAATATATTTGACTGGTCATATGTGCCTAGATCTTTCCCCACCACATGATGCTTGCCAACTAGAGAATAGTTGAGGTTGAAATGAGATTTCATACTATTGACTCTTTGCATAAAAGTAAATACTGAAAAGTAAAAGATAGGCCCTTCGCAGAGGGAAGCAGAGGTTGTCATGCGCTTTTTATTTGGATGCCCAAGCTCTTAATGCAAAGGAACGTCACGTTATATTGCCCCTTATGATAGCAACCTTTATTATGCAGTCCGTCCCTTATATTACTTTGCCATCACAAGTTCGTACAACGCTCAATTTTCCCTTACAATAAAAGATCAAACATATTTAGGAGCAATTTTTATTGCTTTATGCACCGATGACAACTTACTTGAAGGAACTTATTCAATCCATTGGTAGGTATGGTGGACACTCATGGCAAGAAACTGGGTTTAAGGGTTTTTGGATGCACAAGTAGTATCTCTACTTAGTACGAATTTTTGGCTAGCAAAAGATCCTAGGCAAACACCACATGTTGGAGGATCCATAACTCATTACGTTGTCTTCCTTGTCCAACTTCAACTAATTTTCTCAAGTTTGAAAATAATTAATGGGTATTCACAATCATAGAAGATGTCCAAGATAATATATTTGCATGTGAAAGTTCTCTTCCTTAAACTAATCATTCATGAATTGCTTGTATGACCAATATTGTGATTGTTAAGCTTCAAAAGATTTCACTTTCTAAACCCAATGTGAAGCCACTACTAGGCATGATAAGGAAATATAATTTCAATTTATGATATTCAATTCATTCAACAATTTACTAATAGGATATAAGTGAAGCACAAGAGTAAATGACAAGCTACTCCAAAAAGATATAAGTGAAGATCAAGCGAGTAGTTAAGTAAATGGGTAGCTATTTGAGGAATGTCTCTTATTTAAAACTTTCAGATCTAAGTATTTTATTAAAAAAGCAAGCAAAACAAAACAAAATGACATTCCAAGAATAGCACAACTCATGTGAAGAAGCAAAAACTTAGGCTCAACCGATACTAACCGAAAATTGTTGAAGAAGAAAGGTGGGATGCCCACAGGGGCATACCCAAGCTTAGATGCTTGAGACTTCTTGGATTATTAACTTGGGATGCCTTGGGCATCCCCAAGCTTGAGCTTTTGTGTCTCCTTAATTCCTTTTATATCACGGTTTCCCTAAATCTTAAAAACTTCATCCACACAAAACTCAACAAGAACTCGTGAGATAAGTTAGTATAAATCAATGCAAAAACTTATCATTCTCTACTATAGAAAATAACTAAAATTATTATTCAACATTGCATACTAAATGCCTCTGCATATTTAATACTCCTATCCTCAAATAGAATCATTAAACAAGCAAACATATGCAAACAATGCAAACATAACAGCAATCTGTCTAAACAGAACAGTCTGTAAAGAGTGCAATATTCATCGTACTTCCCTAACTCCAAAAATTCTGAAAAATTACCAAACTGTAGAAAATTTATTATAGCTTACTATGCAAAGCATTTCAACCTTTTATCACATTCTTACTTTTCTAGAGAATTTTTGCAACAGCGATAAACTTTCTGTTTTGAAACAGCAACTCATATACTTGCAAAATAAGCATGGAAAAGGCTATACTTGACATTTTTATTTAAGTAAAAGATGAAAAACATTATTATAGATAACATAAAGCAAATACTAATAAAATAAAATGATGCTCTAAGCAAAACACATATCATGTGTCGAATGAAAACATAGCTCCAAGTGAGGTTACCGATAATGTTAAAGACGAAAGATGGGATGCCTTCCGGGGCATCCCCAAGCTTAGTTGCTTGGAACTTCCTTGAATATTACCTTGGGGTGCCTTGGGCATCCCCAAGATTAGGTTATTGTCACTCCTTGTTCTCCTCATATCAATATCTCACCCAAAACTTGAAAACTTCAATCACACAAAACATAAAGGAACTTCGTGAGATGGATTAGTATGGTAAAACAAATCATTCACTTGGGTACTGTCAAAGACAAGATTCATAATTGTTATCACACAACTCCTACTGTACTCTACAATTTCCACAATTTATATTAAGCAATATAAGCCATAGAAACCATAAAATAAGCAAATTATGCATTGCAAATAGAATCTGTCAAAAACAGAACAGTACGTAAAGATCAGAATTAACGTCGTACTTTTGTAACTCTAGAAATTATGAAAAATTAGGACAACGTAGAAAATTTGTATATCCATCAACTGTAAAAAATTCAGAATTTTTCCACCTTCCAGTAAAATACAGGAATTTCTGCACTGGACGAAAAAGTTTCTGTTTTTGCACAGAATCAAGTCAACTATCATCCACACTATCCCAAAGGCTTTACTTGGCACTTTATTGAAACATAAGCTATAAAACAAGATCAATACAGTATCCTAACCATGTGAACACACAAAAACAGTAGGTAAATGTGTTGGGTTATCTCCAACAAGCGCTTTTCTTTAATGCCTTTTAGCTAGGCATGATGATTTCAATGATGCTCACATAAAAGTAAAGAATTGAAACATAACGGAAGCATCATGAAGCATATGGCTAGCACATTTAAGTCTAACCCACTTCCTATACATAGGGATTTTGTGATCAAACAACTTATGGGAACAAGAATCAACTAGCATAGGAAGGCAAAACGAGCAAAACTTCAAGATTTTCAACACATAGAGAGGAAACTTGATATTATTGCAATATGTAAAAGCATATGTTCCTCTCTCATAATAATTTTCAGTAGCATCATGAATGAATTCAACAATATAGCTATCACATAAAAGCACTCTTTCCATGATGCATAAGCATAGAAATTTTGCTACTCTCCACATAAGAAAATTTACTCTCATGAATGGTGGTGGGAGCAAACTCAACAAAATAACTATCATGAGACACTTGATTGGCATGATCAATTTGAGCATTAAAATCATGATGACAGGTTTCATGGTTATCATTATTCTCTATAGCATACATGTCATCATCATAATCATCAAAAATAGGAGGCATGCTACCATTATAACAAATTTTCACATCAAATCTTGGGGGACTAAAAATATCATCTTCATCAAACATAGCATCCCCAAGCTTATGGCTTTGCATATCATTAGCATCATGGATATTCAAAGAATTCATACCAACAATATTGCAATCATGCTCATCATTCAAAGATTTTTTTGTCAAACATTTTATAGAATTCTTCCTCTATCAATTGAGCACAATTTTCCTTTCCATCATTTTCACGAAAGACATTATAAAGATGAACAATATGATGCAACCTCAATTCCATTTTTTTGTAGTTTTCTTTTTATAAACCAAACTAGTGATAAAAACAAGAAAATGAAAGATTCAATTGCAAGATCTAAAGATATACCTTCATGCACTCACCTCCCCGGCAACGGCGCCAGAAAAGAGCTTGATCTCTACTACACAACTTGTTCTTGTAGACTCGTGTTGGGCCTCCAAGCGCAGAGTTTTGTAGGACAGTAACAAATTTACCTCAAGTGGATGACCTAAGGTTTATCAATCTGTGGGAGGTGTAGGATGAAGATGGTCTCTCTCAAACAACCCTGCAACCAAATAATAAAAAGTCTTTTGTGTCCCCAACACACCAAATACAATGGTAATTTGTATAGGTGCACTAGTTCGGCGAAGAGATGGTGATAAAAGTGTAATAATGATAGTAGATATTGATTTTTGTAATAGGAATAATAAAAAACAGCAAGGTAGCAATTGATAAAACGGAGCACAAACGGTATTCCAATGCTTGAAAATGAGGCCTAGGGTCCGTACTTTCGCTAGTGCAATCTCTCAACAATGCTAATCTAATTGGATCATATAACCATCACTCAAAGTTTGATGAAGAATCACTCCAAAGTTCTTATCTAGCGGAGAACATAAGAAGAAATTGTTTGTAGCTATTACTTCTGATCGATCTATCCAAGAGTTCATACTAAAATAACACCAAGTTATTCTTTTCGATCGATCTATCAAGAGTTCGTACTAAAATAACACCAAGTTATTCTTTCCGATCGATCTATCAAGAGTTCGTACTAAAATAACACCAAAGCAAATCCAAATTCATAATACTCAATCCAACACAAAGAACCTCAAAGAGTGCCCCAAGATTTCTACCGGAGAAACAAAAGACGAGAACGTGCATCAACCCCTATGCATAGATAACCCCAATGTCAGCTCGGGAATCCGCGAGTTGAGTGCCAAAACATATCTCAAGTGAATCAATATAATACCCCATTGTCACCACGAGTATTCATATGCAAGACATATATCAAGTGCTCTCAAATCCATAAAAGTATTCAATCCGATAAAACAAAATCTCAAAGGGAAAACTCAATTCGTCACAAGATAGAGAGGGGAAAACACCATATGATCCAACTATATTAACAAAGCCCGCGATACATCAAGATCGTGACATCTCAAGAACACGAGAGAGAGAGAGAGAGATTAAACACATAGCTCCTGGTACAAACCCTGAGTCCCAAGGGTGGACTACTCCCTCCTCATCATGGTAGCCGCCGAGATGATGAAGATGGCCACCGGTGATGATCTCCCCCTCCGGCAGGGTGCCGAAACGGGGTCTAGATTGGTTTTTCGTGCCTACAGAGGCTTCCGGCGGCGGAATTTCTGATCTAGGGTTACCCCGAGGGTTTTTGGAATATTTGGGAATTTATAGGGCGAAGAGGCAGTGCGGGAGGCCACCAAGGTGGGCACAACCCACCTGGGCGTGCCTGGGCCCCCAGGCGCACCCTAGTGGGTTGTGCTCTCCTCGTAGCTCTCCCCTGGTACTTCTTTGGCCCACCGGGTGTCTTCTGGTCCAGAAAAATCTCCAAAAAGTTTCGCTGCGTTTGGACTCCGTTTGGTATTGATTTTCTGTGATGCAAAAAACAAGCAAAAAACAGCAACTGGCACTGGGCACTATGTCAATAGGTTAGTCCCAAAAAATGATATAAAGTTGCTATAAAATGATTGTAAAACTTCCAAGAACGATAATATAACTGCATGAATACTTCATAAATTATAGATACGTTGGAGACGTACCACGCTGCTTGTCGCGCGTGACCTGTGATGGCCGTAGCGTGTGCGTCGGCGTGGGCATCTTGGATGGCACCCTGCCGTCCATGGAGTTCTCCGCACCAGCCATGGGCAGTACAGCCCCGTCCTTGGTCCTGGTGGAGTGTGGATTGTTGTTCTCGTTGAGGACGACCCCGCTCGCCTGACTGTGATTGCCAGAACATCGCGGAAGCCACTCCTGGCCTCCGTCATCCATCTGCGAGGGCATCGGCAGCTTGGGTGTGGACAGACCAACCTTCGTGCCACCCTTCTTCTTGGGATCCATGGCGATGAAGATGATGAAAAAGCTGACGCGCTAACTACTAGTTCAGATTCATGCGAGCGATGCCCATACCTGGCGCACCAAAGATGTCATGCGTACGACGATATAAGGGACCAGCAAAGATCCCTTTGCGGTTCGACTCGGGAGATCGACAAGCACAAAGAGCAGAACTAGCAAGAACGCACGAATTTACCCAGGTTTGGGCCGCTCTCAAGCGTAAAACCCTACTCATGCTTTGCGTATTGGATGTGTAGATGTCCAGTTAAAAGTTGCGCATGTCTCGCAAAGTGCTCTAAGGGTGTAGCTTCGCGTGCAAATGGACTGGGATTTGACCCATGTAAATGTAGCCATGGACCTCCTTTTATAGAGAAAGGGGTAACCACAATGGCGAAACAGCCTTTACACAAGGTGAATAGTGGCTACTATGCCAAATACTTAATTCTGACGGGTTAGGACAAACACATTAAATGCGTCGTGTGGTGTCACGCTGGTAAATCTCCCGGCGAGGATTGCCTCTCCTTCTGTGTCGTTCGTCTAGCTACCTTGTATTCCTTCGACATGCCTCTGGGACGGGTGTCACTAAAGTTGTGTCTTCGGCGGTGAGCTGACACGTGCCCAGACAAGACTCACCGAACTACCTGCCCGCTTGACACCTATACGACAAGTGACAACCTGGTCTATGAGGTGGAGCGGTGGCAAGGTAGTGGGATGCTTGCCGGGCTCGGAGCTTGCCGGGTCTTCATTTGCTCGCCGGCAAGGGGCTTGCGGGCAACTGTCAGCCTTGATCTTTTGTACTCTTCTATGGTACCCTTCGATCACCTCACTGGAAGTCTTCTTTGTATCTTGAGTTTGTCTTTAGTTGTCCTCTGGCAAGCCTTGCTGTCACGAAGGATACACTGCCTGTGCATAAGTCTAGGGTACTGAGGACCCAAATCTTAGTACACCGACATCTTGCCGCAGCTGCTCTTGCTCAAGCTCATCATAAGAGATCACTCGAGGTGATGTAACACCCAAATATCCCACACGTGTCGAGGCACGACTTAGGGGAATAAATGCATATTAGGCCCGTCGCAAGGATGGTTATGTCTTCACATATATCATGTAACGAACAGGAGAGAATACTAGATAAAGGCTTACACTCGCCACATGTCTACAGCATAATATTCAATCATTCATACATTCATCCAAAAGAAGACAGGGTCCAGCTACACACGAAATCAAACGAGAAAAGACATAACCACCATGCTACAATCCCGATCGACCTGACTAGAAGCATCTACTGATCATCTAGAAACGAAACATACATACAACCACGATCCTCGTCGTACTCCCACTGGAGCTCTGTACCTTCACCTATATCTGTATCGATACCTGCAACTGTTGTAGTAGTAATCTGTGAGCCACGAGGACTCATCAATATCATTACATGATATCAATACTAACAAAGCTTATGGGTATGGAATGGTTAAGTGGTGATGTTGCAGCAAGCATTAAGCATGTTTAAGTGGCCAACTTACGAGTACAAGGATAAGATGAGTGTTCTATGCATATAGCTCGCAAATAGTTATGATCAAGAAGTAATCCCGAATACTACTTACGGTTCAATCATAACCCCACCATGTTCTCTTCTCGAACTTCGTCAAAAAGAGATGATCATGGTTACACACGCGGTTGGTGTATCTTAATTGAATTTACTGTCAAGTTCTCTACAACCGAATATTATAAATTTCCAAGTCGCCCATAACCACGGGCATGGCTCTCGAAAAGATTTATCCCTGCAGGGGTGTCCCAACTTAGTCCATCATAAACTCTCAGATCCGCATTAAAAAATCTTTACCTCGGGATAGCGCAAAGTATCCTCGGAATCCCGGTGCATAAGACATTTCGACAATGGTAAAACAAAACCAGCAAGACCTCCCGATGTGCCGACACCCCAATAGGAGCCGCGCGTATCTCGTATCAGGCCACAATCGGATGGGTCAAGCTATGAGTAAAACTAGTCCTCGAGTTTCCCTATGGTGGCCTTGCAGGCTGCCCGATTTTGGACCAACACTCATGAGGAGCACTGGCCCGGGTTGTTGATTAAGAATCCTCGGGTTAATTACTCCCTATGAAATTTTAGTTGTTACTGGGCAAATATTAAAACCAAAGTTGGGTCTTGCTGGAAGTGTTTTATTCAAAACAAAATGTCAAGGATGGCCCATAAACCCCAACCGTGTAAGGAACGCAACTCAAGGAGCATAACACCAGTATGACGAAAACTAAGGTAGCATGAGTGGAACAAAACACCAGGCAAAAGGCTGAGCCTTCCATCCATAACCAAGTATGTAGGTGCATTAATTAAATAAGTGATATTGTGATATCCCATGGTATCCATGTCCCAACATGGAACAACCTGCACTGCACCTGCAACTAGCAACGCTATAAGAGGGGCTGAGCAAGCGGACATAGCCAATCAATGGTTTGCTAGGAAGGTGGGGTTAGACGCTTGTCATGGCAATTTGGGAGGCTGACAGACAAGTAGTAAGTAGCATGACATAGCGATAGCAATGAGACAACTAGCAAGCAAAGATAGTAATGATATCAAGGAATGATCATCTTGCCTGAAATGTCCTCGGTGGGATCAAAACCTTGCTCCTTGTAAATGTTCTCAATAGGATCCTCGGACTCGAACTTGTCTCCCGGTACTACCCATAAGAAAAGAACAAGCATCCAATAAATAAAGAACCATGGCATGGCAATGAACATATTCTACATACAAGTCTATCATGAATGCTTATGAAGAAAGCTACGATCGGAGCTACGGTTCTACAGGAACGAAGGATACGATGCCGCGATGGACTTGGTGAAGATATAATTGATATGGCAAATTCTTGGCAACCCAAGTATGCCACTGGGAATAATGGGAGATTTTAGTTAAAATGGATATAACGATCATCGAAAACAGATGCACGGAACTCAAATGGTGAGCTAAACAAATATGCAATGCAATCTGTCAACAACAGCAACATGACACTTTACAATAAACATTACAACATGCTACAGTGACATAAAAGTGCTCAATCAAGATATGTGGCTGTAGTATGCTAGATGCAAACAATTCATTCAATAGTTTCAAGTTCATTAGCATCATGGTTTAATTGCTATGGAGGCCACAAGATGCAAATATGCTATTACAGATTAAGACTTGCTGGAAATAGAGAATGTGCTGGCAGAAACATTGACAAGCAGTATTCACATGGATGTTACAATAGGCAAACAACCTCCAATACGCAAGAAATCAATATGCACCTTCTATAGACATGGCATAGATCAAACAACCTCCAACAAAGAACAAAACATGTTTACTTAGCATGGTCAAATAGTTGTAGATTAGTGGGAATCATCATGACAACATGGCAAGTTATAATACAGACAGTTTCAGACTTGGCAGATTTTTAACATGTGTAAATAGCAACTATATCATAGAATCTTTGCAAGCTTGTGGCAATCACATCAGGGCATATCATGGCATGAAATAAATTCAAACAATAAGATGGCATGAAAATTCTCCACTTCATGTCCAACACCACCTCATGTGATGCTTGCATTAATTCACACAAAAATAACAAAATGGCAAGTTATGCTAAAATTACATGCACCCAACCTTGCTCAAATGACAAAACTAATACCACAGATGGATTAGATGGATTTATCTACCCCAATCTGATATATAATATGCATATGTTCATGTATGGAAATGCTCACAAATACAACAAGTTACTTAGTGCCTAAAATGGAAATTGCCTAATTATGAGAAACGGAATATTCCAAAAATGGAATGTGCCAGAACTAGATACTTTCCGTTTTTGGGCTAAAGACAGAGAGAGGGGCTGACATGTGGGGTCAGGGTGTGCGTGTGAGTATGAATGTGGCCCTGGGTCCCTAGGTGACTGACCAGCGGGCCCCACTGCTGTCGCGTGTGCAAGATAGAGGAAGTAGGGGAGGGCATCGCCGGCGACTGGAGCACGGCGGCGAGCTCGCCGGAGATGGCTCCAGTGACTCTTTCGCACAGCAGAAAGGCAGACTCGAATTGCGGGGAGATTCCACGCTCGTGCGTGACATGCACAACGCCAAACAATGAAGGGAACATCGCCAGCGACAAGGTGACACAGACAGCGGCGATGAACCTATGCAGCTCATAGAGGTGGCTAAATGCGGCAATACAGCAGTGGGATCTACACTATAGAGTGAGGCGAGCACTACGGACACTCGCCGAAGATGAGGCCCAACAGCGGCGGGTACAACACATGGCAAACGGTGATGGGGGATGCTATCGAAGGGTGAAAATGGTCGAGGAGATGCGGCTGCTCACCATGAAAACATCGGTGTAGTCGCGCGGGCTCAGGGAAGACGGGCGACGACGAACTTGTCTGGAGATGAGGTGCGGCCGAAGCAGAATAAGAACACGCAGAGCTTGCGAACTTGGCATCCCGCAGGGCTGTCGAGGACGTAGGCGACATAGTCTATGATGGGGAAGGCGATGGACACGCTTGGCAAGGTGGAGGTGGTCGACGGTCACGGTGGCGCCATTGCCATGCGCTCGGATGCGTTCGGGACGCGGTTGGGGTGGAGGATTTGGTGGCTCTACTCACCTAGAGGCGGCGGCGAGTGGGAGAAGGAAACCCTAGGGAGAAAAGGAACACAGAGGGAGGCTATAAGGGGGCTAGGGTGAGCGTGGTGAGCTCGTGTGCTCTCGGGCGATGTCGGGACTCCGATCCTAAGTCACACCGATATAGCATGTAACACATCATATCACTTTGTGGCCTCACGCACGGTATTCCCACGGCTGCCGCCTTACCTTGGCCGTGACCATTTGGGCCTTTTGGCTCATGTATATGATTGTGTTGCTAGCATCCATATGAAAAAGAACCTGGGTCGACATGGATAGTCGTGAACCAAGGTGGCACAGTCGTATAGGGACATGCATACGTGACCCAGCAATGAACGTGTCGGTCATCAACGTATGAACCCAAGTCGTAGCAAGCTACAAGGACTTAAAGGAACAACGCGTGACATTTCCCCAAAGGGACAGACACAGGATCAAACAAGGATACATGCCGGCCAATCCCAGTGTTCCGGAGCAGTAGCGAACTACTATGACTCAGTGGAAGCACTAGGGAGCATTTCCCCATAAGAAAGGCTACCAAAGGCAAACAACTAAGTGTCGAACCCCACACATAGCAATACACATTACACGTACGCATAACATGCAAGTATGTGTTGTACAACAAGGCATCACAACATAGCTCAACAACTCATATATATAAAGGCCCAGAAGAGCCAACATAGCATTTATTACAAGTAGCGGGCCACATGACCCTTCATACAGAGCATTCAAGAAACGGAAGCATAACATGTCTGAGTACAGACATCTACAAAAGAAAAAGGCTGAGAAGCCTGACTATCTACAAGACCCTCCCAAGTGTATAAGATCGTAGCTGGGAAACAAGCTACTCATCGAAGTCCACGTGGAACTACTAGTGAGACCAGAGTCTCCTCTGCAAAAACATAAATTAAGCAAACATGAGTACAAATGTACCCAGCAAGACTTATATCAGAACTAGCTACATATGCATCAGTATCAACAAAGGGGTGGTGGAGTTTAACTGCAGCAAGCCAGCTTTCACTCTGTGGCTATCATGTACTACGACTACTAGTAACTCTTTGAGGTGAGAAAGCGCACACGAGTCCACTAGTCACCACAACAATACACTACTATGGATCCTCTTCCGTCTTCCTATGGAAGTGCCATCCATAGCACTCACGCTTATCTTGCGCATTTTAGAGTATCCACTTCAAGTTGTCTATGACCATATAAGTCTCCAAGTAGTCCATATCCGCGGACGCGGCTATTCGAATAGATCATTACCCTGCAGGGGTGTACTTCTTCACACATGTTTCCACCACTTAGCGCCTGCACACGACATGTGCTCGGCAGACTTCAAGCGAAAGCCGACGTGGGTGTAGACCACGACCTGACTAACCACACAAGACTCTAGTCCAAGTTTATCGCCTATCTGAGAACTGACCCACAACAGAAGTCCAGCCGAGGTTTCCATCACGGCCTCAAACGATGTGTATAGGGTTCCCAAGTCCACCTTGTCGGATGGTTCTATGCTTGGTACACCCGGCCATGGTGCCTGCCGCATCAAAGCCTACCCCTCTGGTCAGCGCTAACCACGGCCCCCAGCACGACCTATAAACACCAGAAACTAGTTGCAACTCCTGGACAGAGATCAGGGCAATTAATAAGTCGAACGAGGTCATATTTCAGGGCCCAATGTGTGGTAGTAGTTGTTCTTGGATAACATACACAGGACTCAGTTCTTAAGGACGGTCCCAATGAGACAACCCACCATGTACTCCTACATTAACTCTCATCGCTACCTTTACCAAATCGTGTTCGCACGCTTAGCTCTCGTCATCAGAACACCATCGATTCGCTCCTATCCATCACCCAGATGAACCAGACTTGACACAACTCTAAGCATAACAAGCATAACAGACATAACATGGTAAAGATCACAGCAGGGGCTCAAGCAACTCCTAACCATGCTAGTAAGGTTTTTACTAATTACTGTGGCAAAGACAGGTCATGCAGAGGAAGTGGGTTCAACTACCGCAACAAGTAACAGTTGAAACATTGTTGTCTGAATGCAGTAAAGAGAGTAGGAGCGAGAGAGTGGGATTGTATCGAAATGCTCAAGGAGGTTTGCTTGCCTGGAATAACAACAGTGGAGCACTGCTCCTCGGACAGGTACTTTGGAACACTCTCCGGAGCAGGACCTGTCGAGAAGGACGGTGAAGGCAATCAATACACAACATATGCAACCATATGATGCATGAATATGACATGGCAAGGATGCTGTGGAGTGTGCTAATTCATCTAGCAACAATTTAAATGAGGTCCATTTGAACCAAGGGTTCAAATGCAACTTCCATATTAAGCACTTTAAATGCCAATTAGTGTTTTCACTTATACAGTAGGTATAAGTCAGTTAAACATGCATGAAAGTAGCATAAATGGATAGATTCTATTTTTCTGATAATTTTTCATATATAAATTATCTCATTCTGAGGTACGGTTGAATTTCTATGATTTTTGAAGTTTAACTAATTTTCTGGAATTTCCAGATATTTCAGAAAATAGAAATAATCCAGATAAGCTATTATGATGTCAGCCTTACATCAGCACTGCATCAGTAGTCAACGAAGTCAAACCTGACTAGTGGGACCCACTGGTCAGTGACTCGTTCAGTTAATCAGCGTGGTTAGTGTTAATTTTGGCACTAACCCCAAATTTACAAGTGGCCAGCCCCACATGTCATAGACACTAGTGGGGCTGTTAGTGGTCAAACGGGGTCAACCCTACCGGTGATTAGCCGTCGGTGAGGCCCGAGACGGTGGCGCAGCTCGGAAACGCAGCACAGGCGACCAAAACGACGGCGGAGATGATCTACGTGACACTGGTGCTCGCGCGCGTCGAACGGTGCGGTTAGTTTCGCTGGAGACGACCCAAGTCGACGGCAGCGATAACAAGTGCAGTGGCTGACATTCAGGTGTCAACGGAAATGACACTACGGCGAGCAAAAATGACGGCTGTTAGTCCCTACGGTTCCTACGTGAGCTCCTGAGGCCATTGGACACGGTGGAGTGACCAACTAGTCACCAGAGTGATGCCGGCGATGAGCTCAGGCGGCGGTGGGATCCGATAGTCATGGAATCATGGCTTAGAGCTCGAAATTGTATGCGAGAGAGGAGGGAAAAGATGGCGGGGCACATGGCGAGTCTTCGGGTGCGGCCATTGAGCTCGGGGAGGCACGGACGACGACGTAACGGTGATGGCGATCTCGGTGCAGAGGCGGCGGGGTCGAGCTCGATGGCGAGGCTCCACTACTTCTGGAGGTGGCGCGGCGCGTGCTCGCGCGCGTGCCCCTGTCCTGCTGGCACCAGGAGGACGACGACTGGCGTCGGCTGGGGGGGGGGGCTGGGCCTCCTACTGGGCCAGCCAAGTAAGTTAGCCCAGGCAAGGTTTTTCCTTTTTTTCTATTTTTTCTTTTTTTTTCTGTTTTGGTTTAGTTTAAGCACTAAACCATTTTAATAAATTCTGAAAATTATTTTGGAGGTTAACTGAATTATTCCAGAGCTACACAAATAACTTTAGAATATTTGGACCATTTAAAATATATATATATCATTTAAATGGCTCCAATTCAAATACTTTTGTGTTAATTCAAAAATCCAAAAATGACATAGAAATATGTGCATCATTTTTGGCAGAGGTTTTCACCTTTATCAAAAACCATGAACTTTTCTGAAGGGCATTTTGGGTTCATTGAAAATGTTTAAATTGAACCTATGAAGATTAAAGAGGTGCTAGGGTTTGGTCATTCCCCATTTCAAGTTTAATTGAAATTTAAACATGATGCAACACCAGATGCTAGTCTAAGTCATTACTAGACTAGGGATGTGACAACTCGCCCCCACTCAAAAGAATCTCGTCCCGAGATTCAGGAGGCGTCGGAAAGAGAGTGGGGTACTCCAGTCGAAGACGATCTTCTTGCTCTCAAGTAGCTTCTCCCTCAGAATGATGAGACCACTGAAACTTGAGAAACTTGATGTTATGACATCGGGTGACACGCTCTGCTTGATCAAGAATACGAACTAGGTAGTCTCGATAAGTGAGGTTATCTTGGAGATCAAGCATTTCATGGTCCACTCCGCGGATGGGATCCGAGAAGCAACGCCTGAGTTGAGAGACATGGAAGACATCATGGACTCGAGAAAGATGTGGGGGTAGTTCCAATTGCTAGGCAACCTCTCCTCGCTTAGCGAGAATGCAAAAAGGACCAATATAAAGAGGAGCCAATTTGCCTTTGATACCGAAACGATGGGTACCCTTCAAAGGAGTAACCCGAAGGTAAGCCTTGTCGCCAACTTCATAAGCCACTTCCGTGTGATGATGGTCATACTGGCTCTTTTGACGAGATTGGGTTGTTTTCAAATTCTCACGAATAATGCGAACTTGCTCTTCTTCCTCCTGGATCATATCCGGTCCAAAGAATTGTCTTTCACCGGTTTCTGACCAGTTTAAAGGTGTTCGACATCTTCGTCCATAAAGAATCTCGAAGGGGGCTTTCTTAAGATGGATTGGTAGCTATTGTTATAAGCAAACTCGGTGAAAGGAAGACACTTCTCCCAATCCATACCGAATGAGATAACGCAAGATCTAAGCATGTCTTTGAGAATTTGGTTGACCCTTTCCACCTGACCACTCGACTGAGGGTGGAAAGCGGTACTGAAGGAAAGATGCATACCCATGGCATTCTGAAAACTCTCCCAGAAATGGGAAGTGAAAAGACTACCACGGTCAGAATTGATCTCTAGTGGAACACCATGAAGTGACACTATTCGAGAAATGTATAAGTCAGCTAGCTAACTAGCAGTGATAGTCTCTCGAACAGGAAGGAAGTGAGCCACTTTGGAAAGACGATCAATGACTACGAAGATAGCATTATTCCCTCTCTTGGTCCTGGGAAAGCCGGTGATGAGGTCCATACCAACTTTGTCCCATTTCCACTCAAGAATAGCTAAAGGGTGCCAGTAGGCCTTTGATGCTCTGCCTTAACATGACGACAAACGTCTCAGTTAGCAATGAACTGAGCAATTTCTCTCTTCATCCTAGTCCACCAGAACCTCTGGCGTAGGTCCTGATACATCTTAGTACTACCGGGATGAATTGTGAGAGGAGATTCATGAGCCTCCTTAAGGATCAACTGCCATAGATGTTGGTTCTTGGGAACCACCAAGCGGTTCTCAAAGAAAACAGCACCTCGGTCATCCATAGAGAAACACTTTGCAGTCCCGCTAGCAATGTTCTCCTTGATCTGAGATATACCCTTATCACGCTTCTGGGCAGCTATGATTTGATCCATAAGAGTAGGTTTCACCACCAAGGTAGAAAGGAATCCTTGAGGAACAATGTGAAGGTTAAGCTTACGAAATTCCTCATGGAGAAGTGCTTGACCTTGTTGTAACATAAGGTTGTTACAATAAGACTTACGACTTAGTGCATCAGCCATGACATTGGCTTTCCCCGGGGTGTAAGTTATCCCTAAGTCGTAATCTGTGATCAACACAACCCAACGTCTTTGCCTGAGATTCAAATCCGGTTGGGTGAAGATGTATTTCACACTTTGGTGATCAGTGTAAATCTCGCAATGATTACCAAGAAGGTAATGTCGCCATGTCTTGAGTGCATAGACTCCGGCTGCAAGCTCTAGATCATGTGTAGGATAATTATCCTCATGTGAATGCAACTGTCGAGATGCATAGGCAATCATATGGCGATCTTGCATAGGAATGCAACCTAGTCCCTGTCGCGAGGCGTCGCAATAGATAACAAAGTCCTTGGAGAAGTCCGGTGGCACAAGTATGGGAGCAGAAGTCAGGCGTCTTTTCAGTTCCTGAAAACTGTTCTCGCACTGTGGGGACCACTCAAACCTTTTATCTTTCTTGAGGAGTTCAGTAAGAGGCTTGGTGTAACGCCCAATATGCGACTATACTCCATACGTGTCGAGGCACGACTTGGGGTATAAGCGCATATTGGCATGGTCGCAAGAGTGGTTGTATCTTTGCTCATCTCATGTACTGAATAGATAGAATACAAGCTTTGGCTTACAATCGCCACAATGTCACACAATATCATCAAGTTATACAATCATTCAAGATGAACATAGAGTCCGGCTACGGATGAAATCAAGCGAATAAAAGACAACCACCCAAGCTAAGTCCCGATCGACCCTACTGGGCACCACTACTGATCGTCCGAAAAGGAAACATAGTAACGGCCACGGTCTTCGTCGAACTCCCACTTGAGTTCAGTGGCATCACCTGCATCAGACTCATCGGTACCTGCAACTGTGTTTGTAGTATTCTGTGAGCCATGGGGACTCAGCAATCATATCACCCACGGTATCAAGACTAACAAAGCTTAAGGTAAGGTATGGACATATGGTGGAGTTGCAGCAGGCACTAAGCATTGTATGGTGGCTAACTTACGAATGTAAGAATAAGATGAGAAGCTACGCAAACGGTCATAATCTAGTAATGATCAAGAAGTGATCCTGAACTACTTACGTTCAAACATAACCCCACCGTGTTCTCTTCCCGAACCTCATCGAAAAGAGACCATCACGGTTACGCACGCGGTTGGTGTGTTTTAATTGAGTTTGGTTTCAAGTTCACTACAACCGAATATTAAAAAGCTCCTGTCTGCCACATAACCGCGGGCACGGCTCTCGAAAGTTTAAACCCTGCAGGGGTGTCTCAACTTAGCCCATGACAAGCTCACGATCCGCAGAGACAAACCTCCATCGCGGGACAACCCGAGTAGCCTCGGAATCCCGGTGCACAAGCTCTTCGAAGAAAGGAAAACTATCCCAAGGAGATCTCTCGGTGAGTCAGATCCGTGTCCAGAGCCGCGCGCTCTCTATCTACACACTCATCCGTCTATGCAAAGTGGATGATAGCCAAAAGACCTTGAGTTTCCCCGAGGCGGCACCGCCGACTGCTAGGTAGGTGGACCAACACTCATGTCGAGCACTGGCCCGGGGGTTGATTAAGTATCCTCGGGTTAATTACTCCCTATGCAAGTTTTAGTTGTTATTAGGCAAATGGTAAAACCAAAGTTGGATCTCCTCGGGAAAGCTTTACTTTAGACGAAGAAACAAGGGGGGCCCATAACACCCCGACCGTGTTAGGAACGCAAAATTCAAGGAACATAACACCGGTATGACGGAAACTAAGGCGGCAAGAGTGGAACAAAACACCGAGCAAAAGGCCAAGCCTTCCACCCTTTACCAAGTATATATATGCATTAAATAAAATAAGAGATATTGTGATATCCCAACATATCCATGTCCCAACATGGAACAACCTACACTACACCTGCAACTAGCAACGCTATAAGAGGGGCTGAGCAAAAGCGGTAACATAGCCAAACAACGGTTTGCTAGGAAGGTGGGTTAGAGGCTTGACATGGCAATATGGGAGGCTTGATAAACAAGTGGTAGGTAGCGCGACATAGCGATAGAACAAACAACTAGCAAGCAAAGATAGAAGTGATATCGGGGGTAATGATCATCTTGCCTGCAATGTTTTCAGAGGTAACGAATCCTTGCTCCTCGGAAACGTACTCGACAGGATCATCATTCTCAAACTCGTCTCCCGGCTCTACCCAAAGCAAGAACACAAGCAACGGAACAATAATCAATCACGGTGCAATGCGCAACCAACATGATGCAAGACATGGCATGGAATGCAAGATATGATGTGCAATGCATATGGGTGCTCCGGAGGGGAAAGATGGACATGGCACTATCTTGGCAAACCAAGCATGCCACTGTATATATTGGGATATTTTGGATGAAATCGATATGAAGATCACCGGAAACGGATGCACGGTTTGCAAATGACGAGCAAAACAAGATACAATGCAAAGTCTGCGATTAACAGCAACATGGCACATTGGATGCAACATGAAAATATGCTACAGCACCCAAACATGTAAAAAAAAGACATGGAAGTGAAGTATAGGTGAAGCTCTACAAATCATGAACACTGAGCTACTGCTAGAAACCCCTAGATCATGAATAAAACAGCATGGAAAAATGCAAATGACAACAGTATTACAGACAGCAGAATTCATGGCATGGCAGAAACAGAATCATGATAGCATCTTTGCAAGCATGTTTAACTTAATACAAGCCTTATCATGGCATGCAATAAATTCTAGCATGTAGTAGGCATGATGAAGAGCATGTACATGCACAAAACTACCCCATAGCATATTTGCATAAATATATACATAAAAGACAAAACAGCAACAGGATGCAAAATGTCATGTGTGCAAACTTGCTCAAATGCAGAAACTAATGCCACCACTGGATTCATTGGATTTTTCTAGCCCAAAAACATATATAATATGTTGGGGTTGCTGTAGAAAAATCCGCACAAATATGCAAAAACATAACCTGCCTAAAATGGAATCTGACAGAAATGGCATTTTCCTGATTTGGAAACGTCCAGAAATGGACTTGCCCGATTTGGAAAGATTCCCCTTCCAGAAATGGAATATACACTGGGAATAAATAAAAGAAAAGAAGAAAAGAGGAGAGGGGATGACAGGTGGGTCCTGGTCCCCTGTGGGTATGACAGATGGGTCCCGCTGGGTCCCACATAGCGGTGGCTCACGGCGGCCTCCAAACAGAGGAAGCAGGGGAGAGGGTCAGCGACGGGCAGAGCACGGCAGGGACTCGCCGGAGTTGCCTCCGGTGGTCCAGGGACGCGGCGGAGGGGTGCAACAAGACCAGCAGGATTTTCCGCACACCCGCGTGCAGCGTGCGGCACCGGACGTAGATGAAGGCGACGCCGGCGATGACGAACACAGGCGGCGGCGACGAGCTCAAACACGACAACTAAGGGCCCTATTGGAGCGGCGAGGACACGTAGCCGACCCTACTCGACACGGTGGAGACGATGGACACGCGCAGAGGCGCTACGGTGGTCGGAGCACTCGTCGGCGACGAGGTCCGACGGTGGCGCGATCGAGCTAACGGAGCGGACGCGGCTAGAGCACGCAATTGAGGGGGAGAAGGGCACAGGGCTGCTCAGAAGCTTACCACGAGCACGTGGGTGCGCTCGGCTTGACGAGGTGTGGTCGGAGGCGAGCACGGTGGCGATCGAATACTTACGGGCACCGCGAGGAAGAAGAAGAAGAAGACCACGGCGTCTTGGCGTCCCGCGGCGAAGTAGTGGACGTCGGGGACGTAGATGACATCGGGGAAGAAGGTGGACACGGTCCTGGAGGCTGGAGTCGATGGAGAGTGCGCCGGCGACGATGCCGTGCACTCTGCTGCGCTCGGGACGGGGTGCAGGTGGTAGATCTGGTGGCCGAAGCACACCTGGCAGCGGGGAGGAGGAAGAGGGGAACCCTAGGGATTCGGGGAGGCATGGAGAGGGCTTAAAAGGAGGCCTGGGGCGAGCAGCGCGAGCTCACGCGCTCTCGGCCGCGCGGTCCCCATGGCAACGGCGAGAGGAGGACGAAAAGTAGGTTGGGGCTACAGGGGCTCGCTGACGAGCGGGGCTAGGCAGGCCACGTGGGCGCGAGGCAGAGGGGGGGTGCGCGGGTGCGTGGGTGAGAAAAGGGCGAAGCGACGTGCGGGCGGGCTGGCGCGCGCGCTGGTGGGCTGCGGGTCGCTGGGTGCTGCTGGGCCGGCCTGGAGGCCGAGGCCCAGGTGGCTGCTGCTTTTCTTTTTCCTTTTCCTCAAACAGAAAATGAAAAAGAAAATCACAGGGGAAATGGAGAGGAGTTTGAGAATAGTGAAAATATGCTCAAGCTCCTGGAATTGCCTACTATTTGTTAAATTGAGTTGGGCATTTTTAGAGGTAGAAAAATTAAAACAAGTTTGAATATAATTCAAACTTGGAGCATTTTTGAACCTAACCAACACAAGTCCAAATGAGCTGAAATTTGGCAGAGAGGTTTTGGACATGATGACTGATTTGTGAGGAAAATATTGAACATTAATGGAGTAGGGAAAATGACACTTGCCAAATAAAAGACAAGAGAAGGAAGGGAGAGGTGATGAGTGAAGGGGGATGATGATGCTTGGATCTACATAGAACATGCCACAATGCAATGAACTATACCATGAAGATGCACATGATGATGAGAATATGCAAAATAACACCAAGCACAATGCAACATATGATGAGGCCATGATGCAACAATTAATGGCAAAATGAAATATGACAAGAATGACAATACAATGCAATATGAAACAAAGCAAAACCCCAAAATGAAACCAACAAGGAGGAAACCACTTGGGATTGATCATGATAAGGTTGGATACATTGCCAAATATGGAAGTTTTACATATGGGGTGTTACACTTGGCAACTTTGGAGAAGTTCTCAACGAAGTGGCGACAATAGCTCACTAAACCAAGAAAACTCCTAACTTTCATAACCGATTCAGTTGGAGTCCAATCAAGGATGGCCTGAACTCTCTCGGGATTGACAGCAATGCCCTTACCAGAGATCACGTGGCCTAGATAGGTCACTTCTGGCAACCAAAATTCAAACTTGGAGAACTTGGCATAAAGGCGGTGCTCTCTGAGTTTTTCTAACACAAGTCTAAGATGCTCGGCATGCTCTTCCTCGTTCTTTGAATAAATAAGAATATCATCGAGGTAAACCAAGACAAACTTATCTAAGTATTCCATGAAGATCGAGTTCATCAAGCGGGAGAATGTGGCTGGAGCATTGGTTAGACCGAAGGACATAACGGTGTACTCGTACTGGCCATAACAAGTAACAAAGGCCATCTTAGGAATGTCCCCGTTTCTGATCTAGATTTGACGATAGCCTAACCTCAAATCCATCTTAGAAAAGACTGAGGATCCAGCGAGCTGATTATACAGGTCGTTGATCCTAGGGAGCGGATACTTGTTCTTTATCATGACCAAATTAACGGGACGATAATCTACAACCATGCAATCCGTACCATCCTTCTTCTTGACAAAGAGGACGGGACAAGCCCAAGGAGAATAACTAGGATGTATGAATCCCTTTTGCAAGGACTCATCGAGTTGTTTCTTAAGCTGAGCTAGTTCTAAGGGTGCCATCTTGTAAGGTCTCCTAGAAATTGGGGTGGCTCCTGGAATGAGGTCTATAACAAACTCTACATCTCTGTCAGGTGGAATGCCTGGCAGTTCCTCTGGAAAGACATCCAAAAAGTCGCGGACTACCGGAATATCTTCAAGGGTTGGAAGAGGGCTGGCATTAAGTGAATAGAGCTGACGCTTTGCAACTCTAGTAGAGACAATTACTATCTCGCCAGATGGGTGTGTAAGCTGAACAGACCTAGTGTAACAGTCAATCTTGGCATGATGAGCTGGCATCCAGTCCATACCCAAGATGATGTTAATATTTGAAGACTTGAGATCTACCAGTGAAGCAAGCAATGCAAGTCTATCAACAAGGATTTCATTGCCATAGCTTATTCTAGTGGTTTGCCATCTAGACCTTGGGTTTGAATTTCTAATGGAGTTGGCATGTCACAAAATGACATGTCATGCAAGCAAGCATAGCCTTCGGAGATGAAGGAGTGAGATGCTCCAATATCGAACAAAACTGATGCTGGATGACAATTGACAAGGAGCATACCAAGAACAACGTTAGGATCATCTTGAGCTTCTTTAGCTGAGACGTGATGCACACGTCCTCATTCAGTGGTAGCTGGCTGGGCTCGGATCTTCTTAGCTGATAGCCTACCACGGCCAATAGACTTTCCAGACTAAGGTGGAGCAATGCTGGTCTAAGGGCAATTATGAGATATGTGGCCTGACTCTCTGCACGTGTAGCAAATCTTCGAAGTAGAACGTGGACCCGCATTGGCAGGTGGTCCACTAATAGGCCTGGGTGTAGCATACTACTGCACTGGGTGACACTGGTACAGTGAGGTGCTATACAAACGGTTTTTAACCCCTTTCCGCGACGGCATTTGGAACCGTCGCCAAGTGAGTGTGGGCGATAGGGGGGTCCTTCCCACACGACCCAGAAACTGTCGGGGATATGCCCTCCTAGCACACACGCTCGGCAAAATGAGGTCGTGTGCTACCGGCGAGCGCTCAAATATGGTTATACGTATAGTAGTGCTAAAAGAATAAAATTATGCAGGCAAAATCGTTTCTGGTCGTAAGTACATCCTACACAGTCAATCCCCGCTAAACGTTTCCGTTCGTATATACATCCCACACAGTCGCTCCAAGGAAAACGTTTCCGTTTGCAAGTACATCACACACAATTTTCCCCATTAAATCGTTTGTGATAGCGTTGCCATTGCACACAATATTAACAATTTTATCGTTTGCGTTATTGAATGCATCACACACGGTGCATAGAAGAAACTGTGTGGCAAAGGCTGTCCATCACACATAATTTTTATGTGGTAAACATTTGCGCAAGGTGGCCTAACGCAAACAGTTTTCAAGAGAATGTCGTGTGTGATTGTTCATTGATCCAACACGGTTTATTCCTAGAAACTGTGTGTGTTGCCTGAGGTCATCGCCCACGGTGTTTTCTCAATAACCATTTGCAATAAAAAAACAATTAGCAGGCTAATTGCCCTATTATTAACAATCCATTTATTAATCTAATTGACATTCATATTAAGCACGTAATATATTTCATTTCCATATTAAGGAAGCAGGATTTCATAATTGAAATACATCAGAGTACAACATGATATAGCTTCAGCACTCAGCTACCCCATTACACAACTGCACCAGCACCAAGTTTCACATGCAACATCTAGAACCTTTCGAAATTAGCATCATAGACAGTACATAGACAGATGCATCTCATCTGGAAAACTAATGAAGCAGAAGGCGAATATTGAGCCTTCATTGATGTTGAAGGTCTTTGCAACTTTAGGCCAGTGCCTGTGGATGATTGACCTTCCATCCTTCGTCCTCTTCAGGGACACTTCAATATTGAACCGTGGGTGTTGTATGAAAACCTTCCTCGCCTCCTGACCATAGAGGTGGTTTGAGAGGTAATCATCAGTGAACTGCTTTGGAAAGGCCTGAAAACAAGGATGTGCATAAATATCTTCTCTATATTGGAAATGGGGCAAAGGAATAAAAAAAGGCAAGGTATAATAGTTAGTACCATCTTGTAGTGAACTGATGTCTTCTTCATTGTGCAGACAAAGATCTTGTTGTTTTTTGTCGCTAATTTCTTTATCCTAACAATCTTTCTGAGTTTCTTGACTTGATTGATATTCATGGACAACTCATTTCCCCATATGCAAAAAGGGTCGAACAGTGGGTCAAAACCTCTGACAGCAGGACCTACATGTGCAAGACCAAATTGTTAAAAACCTAAATATTAGAATGGTTCCTATAATTACACAATAATGTGCTATTAGACAGCGGACCATGCACATGCTAACCTCAATTGTAAACCTCAGTGCTTCCCATTGTTTCCCTGCAACACATATAAGGTAGTTAGTCATCAGGTTAAGTAAGGGTTCGCATGCTATCAGTAAAATATGTTGATGAAAAATAAGCACATTGCAGATTCATCAGATTAATTCAAGCCACATGGAAAACCCATTTATCCAAACCAAGCATGATTAAGAACTAGGAAATATAGCACTTATATATGTTTCTCATGTATTAAGTGCAGCCAAATTCGATTTATTCCTCACATGCACAACAATACAAAATTCTACCCACGACAATTGGACATCGCATTGCTGAATTGAACCAAGTAGTTAACTAAACACCACAACAAATGAACCAAACATTAATAGAGCACCACATTGCACAATATAACATACTCCTAAGAAGATCAGGCAGTTAACTAAACCAAGCATTCTTAACAACTTGGAAATATAGCAATTGTATTTGTTTCTCATGTATTTAGTACAGCCAAATTCAATTTATTCCTCACATGGTATACAATAACAGAATGCACCCACAACAATTGAACATCGCATTGCAGAATTGAACCAAACAGTTAACTAAACACCACAACAAATGAACCAAACGTTAACTGAGCACCACATTGCACAATATAACATACTCCTAATAGAAGATCAGACAGTTAACCAAACCAAGCATTCTTAACAACTTGGAAATATAGCAATTGTATTTGTTTCTCATGTATTTAGTACAGCCAAATTCGATTTACTTCTCACATGGTATACAATAACAGAATGCACCCACAACTATTGAACATCGCATTGCAGAATTGAACCAAACTATTAACTAAACACCACAACAAATGAACCAAACGTTAACTGAGTACCACATTGCACAATGTATAACCAAACCAAGCATGCTTGACAACTTGGAAATATAGCAATCGTATTCATTTCTCATGTATTTTGTAAAGATAAATTCGATTTATTTCTCACATGGAAGACAATACAAAATTGCAGCCTGAAGAATTGAACATCACATTTGCAGAATTGAACCAAACAGTTAACTGAAGACGACAACTAATTAACCAAATAGTTAATAAGTGAGCACCACACTGCATGACATATAGAACATATACACTAGAGCAACAGATTGCATGGTAAAATTAGATAGCACAATTCACTAGAATTTGTTAAGGAAAGGCAGGAGCAGCACACGCAACGGGTAAATCGAGCATGCTTAACCGGCGTAGCTAGCAAATGGCAAGGTGCTCCTCCAAGATCTGGGGGTCAGCACGAATGGCAGCCATCACGACCTCATCCGTGCGCGCGGCCGCGATTTGCTTCTCCGCTGCTGCAATGCTCCTTGAGCTCCTGGCTATACTGCATGCACCATGGCTTAGGGCGGCGCTTATTTGGTGGAGGGGTCGGTGATTTGGGCGGAAGGTGCCGCGTCGGCGGTCGGGGCATGTGGGATGTGGAAGGAGGAGGAGGATGGGGGTCGGGTGTGGATTACCTGCCTGGATAGACAAAGCCGAGCAGCGTGAAGGAGGGTCGCCGGTGAGGAGGCGGCACTGCAAGCAAGGAGTGAAGGTTTCAACTTGGAAAGGAAGGCGGAAACGGGGGAAATGTGGCTTTTATTAAGGGGGAGGGGCGGGGAGGTAGATATTTCCGTGGAAGCCAAAAATTTTGAATCGGTTCAGCGAAATAACTGGCGCACAAAGTGTCATCAGACACGGTCCCTTATTCAGAACTGTGTACAATGTGTGAACATCACAAACGATTCAGATAGCTTAACCCGTGTGTGATGAGTTTGAACGTCAAAAAATTTGGTTCGAATTTCCCTGGTTACCATGGTCATCCACGTCATTGCATAATTTGGGTACACAAAGGAGACTACAATACACCCTCACTTCTTAATCGAGCAAGTTCAGCAATTAAACAGAGCTAGCTGACCTAAACATTACTCTACCAAATTAAAGACCGGTGCTCTTAATTAAACAAAACAAAGAGTACTACTACGGCTGGTGCTCGTCGATCTCCGCCGCCTCCTCCATGTCCAGCTCGCGCCCGACGGTCTCCTGGGGAAGGGGCTCCATGGCATCCATCGCACCATACTCGGCAAGCATCTCGTCATCCGCGTCTGCCATCTCTTTGGAATAGGCCGCCACGAGCTGGGCGTGGGCGGCCGCGATCTGGGCTTGGACGGGCTCCGTCGTGGCAAGGTATGCGGCGGAGGAACGGACGGCTGCTCGAACGCTCTCGGCGATTGCCAACTCTTCGGCCGTGGGTTGCCGACCGTTATCGGAGAAGCTTCGTTCGATTTGTGCGGTGACCGCCATGAGCTGGGCGTTGGCGGCCTCGACATGGTCGTGGGCGGCCTCCATCAGGGCTAAGGCCGCCGCTGCGAAACGGACAGCTGTTGTGCCGCTCTTGCCAGTTGCTATCCCCGAGGCAGATGTTGCTGCCGCCACCTGAGAAGCAACAGCGGCCGTTTGGGCTGCCTTGGCCGCCCGATCACAGATTGCGGCCGCGCTCATGCACCTTGTTAGCACGTGCATGGCGGCTGCGGCCACGCTCTCGCCGGAGTGGGCCGCCGAAGTTGCCCTCACGACGCGGGTCCACGTCCCCATCTTTCACCAGCGACGATTGAACAGTGAAATGATATTTGGGGAGCGAGCTAGTGTGCTTGACATGCCGGCTGTGGACTGTAGCCGACGCACCTTCTCGCGTAAGCCATAGGCGTACTATACAACGACGGTGCTCCAGGATATTTTGTACTGCATCTCACATGGTTGGTGATAATAAACTGTGTGGGATCTACTTGATTTTTCATCTTGATTTGAATTACATAATGGGGTCACAGCGGCAATGGACGGTGTTTGAATTACTAGAACTTTTATCTGCAGTGAACATGCAACTATATGTGTGTCGTAAAAGAATTGGAATTATTCAGGGTTCGTTTGGACATTTTATACATTAAATTAGTTTTCTAGCCATTTCAGGTGCACAATTCAAAATTAAACTACATGCACATGCTCCGGTGCACCAACATGGGTTGTAAAATCATATATGTGTCCATGGGTTTATGCTTATGTCCCATGCAAGAAATGGGGATGAATTTCGAACACCACGGCACCGTGGCTCTCTGGCAAACATTGAGGTGCTTGCTTTTGTAATTCTAGTAAATCTAAAACCCATCTGAAATTCATGAACCTTGGCATGCTATCATGGAATGGCATCAACATGTTGGGGTAAAAAATGTTGTCCCATTTGGGGCAGGTTATGGTATAAGCTTCTAACAAACCAGAGCTTCTCAGAAGAAGCCTCATGGTTCCGTTAGGGAAACGTGTCACCTTTGTGGACAAAACGATATTCGTCGCCTCTTCTTCCTTTCAATTTTTTTCCTGGTGTCAACATAGAATAACAGGAGTGTCGTGTTAAATTTTGCATTTTTTCGGGGATCGTTTGGACATTTTTATACGTTAACTGAGTTTTCTAGGAATTTATGTGCATAATTCAAAATTGAACTACATGCACATGCTCCAGTCCATAAAAACGGGTTGCAAAATCAAATGTTTGTCCTTGGTTGCAAGCTTAGGTCACATGCAAGAAATGAGAATGAATGTCAAACACCTTGACACTGTCGCTCGACCGCTAACATTGAGATACATGGTTTTAAAATTCTAGTAAATCGAAAACTCGTCTGAAATTCATGAAACTTGACATGATATCATGGAACGGCATCGACATGCCGTGGTAAAAATATTGTCCCATTTGGGGCAGGTTTGGGTATAAGCTTCTCGCAAACCAGAGCTTCTCTCACAACAAGCCTGATGGTTTCAGTAGGGAACGTGCCACCTTGGGGGACGAAACGATATCTATTGCCTCTAATTACTTCAAAAAAAATCTCGTGTCAACATAGAACAACACGAGTGTTGTGTCAATTTTTGGGATTTTTCAGGGTTCGCTTGGACATTTTTATACATTAACTGAGTTTCCTATGCATTCATGTGCATAATTCAAATTTGAACTACATGCACATGCTCCAGTGCATATAAATTGGTTCAAAATTGGAATGTGTGTCCTTGGTTACATGCTTAAGTCCCATGCAAGAAATGAGAATGAATGTCAAACACCTTGCCACCGTCGCTCGGCCGCTAACATTGAGATACATGGTTTTTAAATTCTAGTAAATCGAAAACGCGTCTGAAATTTATGAAACTTGACATGCTAGCATGGAACGGCATCAACATGCAGTGGTAAAAATATTGTCCCATTTGGGGTAGGTTGGGGTATATAAGCTTCTCACAAACCAGAGCTTCTCACAACAAGCCTCATGGTTACGGTAGGGAACATTTCACCTTTCTAGACGAAACAATATCCGTTGCCTCTTCTTGATTTCAATTTTTTTTTCTAGTGTCAACATAGAACAACATGAGTGTTGTGTTAATTTTAGGAATTTTTCGGGGCTCGTTTGGACATTTTTATACATCAACTGAGTTTTCTATGCATTTATGTCCATAATTCAAATTTGAACTACATGCATATGCTCTAATGCATATAAATTGGTTGAAAATTCAAATATGTGTCCTTGGTTGCATGCTTAGGTCCCATGCAAGGAATGGGAATGAATGTCAAACACCCTGCCACCATCACTCGGCCGCAAACATTGAGATACCTGGTTTTTAAATTCTAGTAAATCCAAAACTTGTCTGAAATTCATGAAACTTGGCATGCTATCATGGAGCGGCATCAACATGCCGTGGTAAAAAATTTGTCCCATTTGGGGCAGGTTTGGGTATAAGCTTCTCACAAACCAGAGCTTCTCACAACAAGCCTGATTGTTTCGGTAGGGAACGTTTCACCTTTCTGGACGAAACGATATCCGTTGCCTCTTCTTGATTTCAATTTTTTCTCTAGTGTCAACATAGAACAACAGGAGTGTTGTGTTAAATTTTGGAATTTTTTGGGGCTCGTTTGGACATTTTTATACATTAACTGAGTTTTCAATGCATTTATGTGCATAATTCAAATTTGAACTACAGGCACATGCTCTAATGCATATAAATTGGTTGAAAATTCAAATATGTGTCCTTCGTTGCATGCTTAGGTCCCATGCAAGAAATGGGAATGAATGTCAAACACGCTGCCACCGTCACTCGGCCGCAAACATTGAGATACTTGGTTTTTAAATTCTAGTAAATGCAAAACTCGTCTGAAATTCATGAAACTTGGCATGCTATCATGGAGCGGCATCAACATGCTGTGGTAAATTTTTTGTCCCATTTGGGGCAGGTTTGGGTATAAGCTTCTGATAAACCAGAGTTTCTCACAACAAGCCTAACAGTTTCAGTAGGGAACGTGCCACCTTTGGGGACGAAACGATATTTGTTGCCTCTTATTGCTTTCAAAAAATTTCTAGTGTCAACATAGAACAACAGGAGTGGTGTGTTAAATTTTGGAATTTTTCGGGGTTCGTTTGGACATTTTTATACATTAACTGGGTTTTCTAGGCATTTTGTGTGCATAATTCAAATTTGAACTACATGCACATGCTCCATTGCATATAAATTGGTTGAAAAATCAAATATGTGTCCTTGGGTGCATGCTTAGGTCCCATGGAAGAAATGGGAACGAATTTCAAACACCAAGGCAATGTTGATTGCCGGCAAAACGTTGAGATACTTTGTTTTTAAATACTAGTAAATCCAAAACTCGTCTGAAATTCATGAAACTTGGCTTGCTATCATGGAATGGCACCCGACATGCTGTGGTATTTTTCGTGTCCATTTTGAGAGAAGGCGCACTCGAATAACAGCCAAAAAGGCATTTTGAAAAAATAGCTACCACTTTAATATCTCAAACGTTTGTATAATTCAAATCGTGTGTGTTCTGTTAACCATTCACGTGACGCCACGTGTCTTGGTTTTAATGGCTATAGGAGGTGCTGTGCGGACAGCTTCTTGACTGAACGGGAGGCGTGCGAGCGCAGTTCGGTGCGCAGGCTGACCAAGAGGCATGCAAGCTGTCCTCCAATGCGCAGGCTCACCGGGAAGCATGCGAGCTGTACGCCGCCGCCGGAAATAGTTTTTTTTTGGGGTTTAATACTGTATCTCGATCATATGAATATAAATTCGCAGTGTGACTGACTGAAAGATATTTTTGAACGAACTTGCGTTTTTCTCTCTTAATGTACAGACTTATCAAATGATTTTATTTTGAAAAAATGTCAATGGTTTTTAAATATAAAACACTCATCGCAAACGTTTTAGTTAGAACACCCATATGCAAACCGACAGCTTCCCCAGGAAGCCAAGGGAAAATGTGCCGAGCAGGGTTTGTGCAGCTCTTGATCACAAACGTTTTAGATAGAACACCCGTATGCAAAGTGAGAGCTATGGTCTTCCCCCTTAAGTCAAGGGAAAATTTGCAGCGCAGGATTTGTGCATCCCTTCAACGCAAACGGTTGTTTTGGATGACCCGTGTGCAACCACGTACAAACAATTTGGTAAGATTTGCATCTGTCATATTGGGTATGTTGCCATTTGTCAAACTGAAAAGATTGACATTTGTTGATCTAGTAACATTGCCATTTGTCAACCTTGTAACACTGTGATTTGTCAAAATATGCAGCTAAAAATCACTAGCACTATCTAATTTTTGCAACTAAAATTCAGTAATTAAGCATAGATTTCATTCATAGATTAAGCAGTCATTCTTTATACAAATAGTTCAACTCGACAGCTGAACCGACCAAACTTTTCCCCAATTGTTGCCAACCACGTACTAAAATAGCTAGTTCAACTATATATACTAGCTAATTTTAAGTACGTTGTACAGTTCCACCACATCTATAGTCAGATGAACTGGACAAAATAGCCCCTAAATACTACTACTACGGAGGGGCTTTGTACTACTTCTGACAGCCTCTCCTCTGCCGAGCGCGCTCAGTAAGAGGCAGAGGAGGAGGAGCCTATCAACGAGCTGGACAACTGCAATACGGTACCTGCCACTGCTGCACCTTCAGCGACGCTCACCTCGAACGCCCTCTGCCGCTCCAGACGACCCCTCTTGAAGCGGTGGTTCTCCTCGTAGATCTCCTGATTCCTCGCCTCTGAGGCGGTGTGTGCAGCGGCCACGGCGGCCGTAAGGCTCTTTGCGTGTTCGACAAGGCGCTCCTCCTCCTCTCGCAGGAACTCGGTATAGCGCGCAAGGTCGCTGACGCACGTGCGGGCCTCCACCTCCGCCTCCCGCCTTTGGGCGGCGGTGGCGAAGCGGGTGATGACCCCGGCGGTCGACGGTGGGCTCACGGCCACGGCGGCCGACGATGGGGTGGCGGCCACGACCACCACCTCCCGCCTTCGGGCCACGGTGGCGGAGCGGGTGATGGCCACAGTGGCCGGCAGTGGGGTGGCGGCCACGACGGCCACCTCCCGCCTTCGGGCCGCTGCAGCGGAGCGGGCGATGGCCCTGGCTTTCGACAGTGATGTGGCGGCAACGGCGGCTGGCAACAGCTACCGACGGGCAGTGGCGGCGGAGCATGTGGTGGGTGTTCTATGCACACCCAACAGGGACGCCACGCGCACTACACTACGCCGGGGACTGCGCCGCCGCCGTGGTGTAGCCTCCCAGCTGGAGCTGTCCTCTGATGACGGCGGAGTGGCTGAGCGATGACGATGGACCAGTGCCATTGGCGATTGTGGGAGAAGCAGACAAGATAAGCTACAGGGAGGGAGGGGAAAATGCGACGCAGCACTCGCCGGCCATGAGGGTTTATATAGCAGGCCGGTAAGCATTGGGATTTTGGGGGATTTCACCGAGTCGGGCGGGAAGCTTGCGCGGGAACCTGCGAGGTTGCGCGGGAACGGGCTCACCTACGATTCATTGGCGCCACTTCGAGCCACCGTTTGGCCAAAAGAATGCCCCCGCACGCTGCGCAAGCTTGCGCTGTAAGCCGTCTACGGCAGCGGGGTGACAAGACGTGCGAGAGGAGGACGAAAGGCCACGTACACATACGGTTAATAAAAAAACGTTTGCGATTTAATTACCTACTATACCCCCATCCTGGTTTATAAGTAGGATTTAACTAATAAAATACGAATGCATGTCGCCAAAGATTATATAGTTGGATTCGTATTTGAACATAGTTTCCAATTATATAATTTTTATAACCTGCATTAACATTTTGTTGGTTAAATTTAAGGGCAAAGTATGGCACAGAATATAAAGGGGACGACCAAGACAGTGGTAGTAGCACACAGTCGCTCTCTACGCAGCGACGCAACTGTCAGCCGGCTTGTAGGCAACCATTTCCTACGTGTTCAACTGCTCTATGCGTGTGGTTGCTTGTGGTTGAGGCGGCCGCGGCGCGCTCTGCTCGCATCCCGCCGCGCGCGCTCTGCTCTCGCGTCCCTCCGGGTGCTCTGCCCTCGTCCCTCCATGCGCGCTGCTAGTGTTTGGGGCCGGTGCATGATCATGCATGTTCGTGTGCATGCGGCTGCGCCGGGCACGGCGCGACGATGCAGTTACCCGCTGGAAAAAGTACCATGCGAACGCGCCGAGAATCCTGGCCGCCCGGCCCCCTTTTATTCCTGCGGCCATTTACCTTCATCTCTCGCATCACATGACACAATAAGCACACCCACGACGACACATACAGAGAGGACATCCAGCGGTTCCAATGGCGCTCCCCGTGGCTCCAATGGCGCTCCCAGCTGCCGACGATGACAACGGCGGGCAGTTCACCACGCATCACGTAGTGGACACCCACGTGAGGGGGAAGGCCCTCTTGGTGGTGTACACGAATGATCCGATCTCGGTGGAGAGCTCCATCCAAACTATGGAGCAGTTCCTTGCCGAGGACAAGTACCAAGTGGTCAGCTTCGACCTCGAGTACACCATCGGTCGTGCCGGGCACAATCAGAAGGTTGCCGTTGCCCAGTTGTGCGTGCGACATGACGTCCTCGTCTACCACTACCACCTGGCCACAAGGCCTTGCGTGCGTTTCTCCAGTTTTATAAACAGCTCCGACTACAGTTTCGCTACGGTGGACACCACCAACGATCTAAAAGCGCTCAAGGTTTCGGGCTTGAAATGCCCGAATCTTGTCAACATCCAGCACCACTACAACTTCTGGGGCAGTGACAACAACAAACTGAACTCCCTGGTTGACCACGCCTCGGCCATCATCGACCCCTACTACATGAAGATGATGGATGAGAGCAAGAAGGACAAGATCGCCTGGCACAGTGATTGGCATGAGAGACTGGATGAACAACACGTCAAGTACGCGGCCAAGGACGCGTACACAAGCTACGAGATGTACAGGCAGATCGTTGACATGAGGAAGTGTCTTGTTCCTGCCCCAGACGAGGGATCGAGCCACAGAGCAGTGGCGGGAGCGTCACAAGAAGTAGATGACTAGACGATCGTTTCTCCTACTTTAGAATGCATGCAATTTATTGAGGTGTGTGCGAATGATCTGTATAGTCACTTATGTAATTAGATGTTTATTTCAGTTATATATATATATATATATATATATATATATATATATATATATATATATATATATATGTCATTCTTCTGTAGACAGAGAAAATCACACGGCTTATTAGCAGCAATCGTCTGTGTTATTATTGGTCTTCGCACACATTTCTGATTACGGACCTGTTTGCCGCGTATCACACACATCTTGTTCAGTTGAACCGTTTCCATTGTGTTGCCTAATCACACACAGTTCATCCTAGTGAACTGTATACCGTATATCGCACACACCCTCATCTGGCTGCCCGTTTCTGTTGTTCTGCATCATCACAAATAGTTCTTTTGGATTAACCGTTTGCCACTCATCGCACACGCAAATCTAATATGAACCGTGTTTGATGTCGCCGCCATCGCAAACGTTTTGCACCTTTTTTGATGGTTTTTTTTTACACCACCGTTTGCGATTATTGCATCGCACACAGTTTTGTCGAAGGGTCTCTGATTCGACTATCGCGTTTGGACCATCCTGCAGTAGTGTGAGGCGCCACATAAGATGGCCTTGGTGCGTATCCGAGTGGAAGAGCTGTGTTCGGAACCCAAATACGGCGCTTCTGAGAACCAGAGCTGGAGGTAGAACCAAGATCACGGGTATGCTTACGGGACTCCTCATAAGTGAGTTGATCTGTCTCGGCATTAATAGCCTTGTTCACAAGAACCTGGAAGGTAGCACAATCATGCAAATGAAGCTCATGACGCAACTTCGGATTAAGACCCTTCCAGAACCTAGCCTGCCTCTTGGCGTCCGTGGACACCTCCTCTGCAGCATAGCGGGCAATGTTCTCAAACTCTCTAGTGTTAGCATCAACAGCCATCTTACCCTGGGTAAGGTTATAGAACTCTTCCCTCTTGCGATCTATGAGACCCTGAGGGATGTGGTGCTCATGAAAGGTCTCGGTGAAACCTCTCCAGGTAGGATTCTGACCAGCTGGAAGCATAGCCTCGCAATTCTCCCACCACAAACTGGCAGGACCTTCCAGATGGTAGGTAGCATAGGTGACCTTGTCACCTTCAGCCACATTCATGGAACGCAGCTTATGGGTGATGCTACAGAGCCAATCATTTGCATCGAGTGGCTCAATGGAATGATGGAAGGTGGGTGGGTGCAGGCTGATGAAGTCATCAATGGTCACTGATTCTCTGGGCTGACGTGCGGTGTTCTGCTCAATACGTGCCAACAAGCGGTTAGTATCACACTTGTTCCTCTCAACTTCTAACATGACTTCTGCCAGAGAAAGTGGATCGGGAGGATCATCAGCAGCTCTACTACTACTGGCTTGACTCTAACCATGGCCAACAGTGGCTCGAGTGGCGTGTGACATCCTAAGGAACAAAACCATTGGAAAACAAGGATGGAATCAACATCAACATAGGGATGCAGAATGCATCACAAAAGCATTAGAATCTCTCAAACTCCTAGGACAATTTCGGCAACATAACAGCAGTAAAATGCTCAAAATGAGACATCCTACAAAATATGGGGTAGTACCACACTCGACATCATCACTCAAGGTTCTGTGATAGTACAAAACATCACTACACAGGAAGTACTTGAAAACTGGAATATGACTTTGATCAACCAGTCCTATGAGTCTACGGAATAGTAACTCATGATCCTGATAGACAGAAGAGAAAGCCTAGTTCCTTAACGCCTTAGGAAAGATAGGATGACTCAGATTAGAAGGACATAAGGTATAAGGAGTAAAAAGAGCCTTACGTTCCCTTCCACAATCAATTCCCTTATATAACTAAGAATTTCTAGACTCGACTTCGACCAGTTTGGCTTGGTAATCCTACAAGCAGCTAGGCTCTGATACCTAAGCTGTCGGGACCCCGATCCTAAGTCACATCGATCTAGCATGTAACACATCATATCACTTTGCGGCCTCACGCACGGTATTCCCATGGCTGCCGCCTTACCTTGGCCGGGACCGTTTGCGCCTTTTGGCTCACGTATATGATTGTGTTGCTAGCATCCATATGACAAAGAACCCGGGTCGACATGGATAGTCATGAACCAAGGTGGCACAGTCGTACAGGGACAGGCATACATAACCCAGCAATGAACGTCTCGGTCATCAACGTATGAACCCAAGTCGTCGCAAGCTACAAGGACTTAAAGGAACAACGCGTGACATTTCCCTGAAGGGACAAACACAGGATCAAAGAAGGATACATGCCGGCCAATCCCAGTGTTTCGGAGCAGTAGCGAACTACTATGGCTCAGTGGAAGCACTAGGGAGCATTTCCCCATAAGAAAGGCTACCAAAGGCAAACAACTAAGTGTCAAACCCCACACATAGCAATACACGTTACACATACGCATAACATGCAAGTATGTGTTGTACAACACGGCATCACAACATAACTCAACAACTCATATAGATAAAGGCCCAGAAGAGCCAACATAGCATTTATTACAAGCAGCGGGTCACATGGCCCTTCATACAGAGCATTCAAGCAATGCAAGCATAACATGTTTGAGTACAGACATCTACAAAAGAAAAAGGTTGAGAAGCCTGACTATCTACAAGACCCTCCCAAGGGTACAAGATCATAGCTAGGAAACAAGCTACTCGTCGAAGTCCACGTGGGACTACTAGTGAGATCGGAGTCTCCTCTGCAAAAACATAAATTAAGCAAAAGTGAGTACAAATGTACCCAGCAAGACTTACATCAGAACTAGCTACATATGCATCAGTATCAACAAAGGGGGTGGTGGAGTTTAACTGCAGTAAGCCAGCTTTGACTCTATGGCTATCCTGTACTACGACAAGTAGTTCTCTCATGAGGTGAACGCGGCCCTCCCGAAGCTCGAGGCCGCGCGCCCCCTCAGGTGGTCACAGTACGCCATCACCTTCGACTCCAAGGATCACCTAAGGTGCGCGGCCACTACCAGCGCGCTCCCCATGCTCTGCACGCCCACCATCAGCAACTTCTCTGTCACCAAGACTCTCATCGATGGCGGCGCTGGTCTCAACGTGCTCTCCATCGAGACCTTCGAGAAGCTTCAGGTGCCCTATGACTAGCTCATGCCCACCAGGCCATTCTCTGGGGTGACCGACGGTTCCACCGTCCCCCTGGGGTAGGTGCGCCTCCCTGTCACCTTCGGCAAGCGCGACAACTACCACACCGAGCTCATCGACTTTGACGTCGCCCACATCGGTCTCCTGTACAATGCCATCCTCAGGTACCCTGCCCTCGCCAAGTTCATGGCGGCAACCCACCATGGCTACAACGTCCTCAAGATGCCAGGGTGCAGCGGTGTCATCACAGTCACCTGCGATGAGAAGGACGCGGTCTGTTCTCTTGAGCATGCCTACCGTGTCGCGGCGCCCAAGAACTCCGATGACGAAGGTGGCGTCCTGCCTCCCAAGGCCACCCCCACGAAGAAGAAGCAGTTCCTTCCCAAGGGCCATCCGGAGGCCAAGAAGCCTGCTGGCCGCGCCTCAGGCCCCGGGCCCGCCACCGGGGCGCCTCTTTCTCCCACATAGGAAGTCGCGCTCGGTGCCTCCCTTGGGGTGGGCTCGGGGGCTTCCGTCTGGAGAGCCTCTGACCTGACCAGCGTGACGAGGGAGGTGTTCGGGCACCACTTGGAGGCGCGCCTCGATGCACGGCCCCGTGAGCAAGGAGCACGGCGCGAGGTGCCAGGAGCACGAGAATTCATCACCAAGGCAATCGAGGAGCTTCAGCAGGCACAAGCCATGTGCGGCGAGCGTCGCCCCATACGGCCCGCCAGTGCAGCTACCGCCCCTAACGTGGGTGGCGAGCTGCGCATCTGCGTCAACATCTCGGGCCTCAACAGAGCCGCTTCGCAGGACCTCTTCTGGCCATCGCGCGTCGGCTGGAGTGGGGGCTACCCCTGCAACTACGTCCGCATGCCGTTCGGCTTGCTGAACATGGGCGCCTCGTACCAGTGCCTCGCACAGAGTGCTATGGCATCTCACGAGGCTAGGCCCTCGGCAGTCGCGTCTCAGGAGGCCCCGGACCCTCGCAAGCCCATTGGGCCTCGTGGGCCCCCCAGGCCTCAGGAGCTGCCCAGCTCATGAGGACCATTCTCCACAGCACGCCTCTTCAGCTACCTCGACGCTTCTACAACACTGGTGCCAGGTGACCTTTTGGTTTGTTCAATTAAGGGTGCCCCTCGGGCTGCATTATCCTCAGGCTGCAAGGGTACGCCCCTATAGTTATGTTATTTCGTTCATGTACCTTGAACCAGTTAGTCTTTCATGAGCTAGTGTGGCTGTTAACCCTGCGATTGGTGTATATCACTTCTGGAGTCACACGTTGCCAGCTCTCCCCTTGAACGTCCTGCAAGAGGGGGCTACCGGCACGGTGCCTGTGCTCGGGCGCATCCCTACAGCGCTGAAAAACATAAGAGACTGAGCTCTGGCTCGCAGGCTGGCCCCATGCATGTCACCTCACCAGGTCCTTAGTGCCTTCGTCTTTCTCACAGAACAATCATCAGCATATCAGCAAGCGCGAATCGCCTCTCGTATTTTGTAATTGGCTAACACGCAGGAACCTCAGGAGATAGGCGCTTGACCTGCCTTGACGACACCTTGCCACTTCAGGAAGACCCGCCTCGATCAGGCAGCGGTTTTTCCCGCAAAAGGCTAAGTAAAATTGCTTCGTATACCGCATGTCGCTGGTTAAAGCCCTTTCCTGGGCGCCTCCGCGAGGCGAACCGCTCCTTTTTCGTGCAAACCGCTTGCACGTTAAAAGGGGGCTCTTGAGCATCGCGCCTCAGGAGCAACTACTAGTTCTCAGGCCCTCACCCCCTGGCTTTGTTCCAGGCATCGCGACCTGACATACCAACGGTGGCTGAGATTGCCTAAGGGCCGGGTCCTGAGGACGTAGAGCACCTTGGTGAGCAAGAAAAGAAGGGGCAAACCCCGCGCGAGTGCATGGGAAGTGGGGCGCGGCCCGGCCACACAAGCACCACTCGAAACGCTAAAGTACGTCAGTTCTCTTCATGCACCCCTAGCGGGGTCTGCCTTGATGCGTTTCAGGACAAAAGCGAAGGACCAGGCCCCAGGAAAGCGCGCCCTCACGACGCAGGAACACCTCATGAATCATGAGCAACCAGAGCTAAGTCATCTTCTCTGTGCCAGGCGCGAGCCTACTATTAACACCACACCTCTATTTCCACAATCCCGTTTAGGTGAAAATCCTTTCCCGTTCGAAAGCTGCCTACGCGTCAAGGGGGGCCTCCTGAGCATCGCGCCTCAGGAGCTCTTACCGGACCTCGGGTCGCTCACCTCCAGGCCTTTCACACGGCATCGCGACCTCGCATACCAGCGACGGCAGAAGCTTACCTCGGGACTGGGTCCCGGCAACGCAGGGCACTAAGCCATCACGAGGAGGAAAGGGCTCGAGCTTAAACCACAGACGCCAACACGACTTAGAAACGCAATAAAAAAATAAGACAAAAGGCGCAAGCGCTACAGTTCCTTACACGCCCCCGCGGGGCCCTTCATGACTTCTGGTGCAGGATATAAAAATGAAAGAAACGGCCTCCCGAAGGCCGCAGCTCCTGAGGCGCTGGCTCCGACGCCGCAGCGCCTAGTCGGAGCCCTCCTCCTCCTTGATCGAGGCATGGTGATGGGGCGGCTCGTCGTGGTCAATGTCGCTCGAGCCTTCCCTGGAGGAAGTGTCGCTGCCGCTGGAGGCGTCGTGGCCGTCGGCAAGGGCAAGTTCGCCGCTGAGGGTATCATCGCCGCAACGGATGTCGTCGGAGGAGGAGGGATGGTCGCTGCCGCCGCTGTCGCTCCTCGGGTAGCATTCCAGGCGCCTGCCATCCTCCCTGAAGATCTTGACGAAGAGCGTCGTCACCTTGTCGTACTTGAAGTGGAGGGTGTGCCTCCCCTTCAGGCCGCGGGCGCGGGCGAGCGTCTTCCACCCATGGGTCAGGTAGACGTAGCCTGAGGGGGTGACTTCAACCTCCGCCCATGAAGACCGGTTGCAACAGCCATAGGCTGCAGCCACAGCCTAATGGGTCCTCCCGCCGGCAGCTCCTCCACGAAGGAGTGTGGGAGCCGGATCTAGGTACCCAGTGGCCTCTCCATCTACACCACAAACTTGCGGGCCATGTCACCCTAGTGGGCCCGTGGGTGAAGTGGTCGGGCAGTTGCCGCGCGCCTTCCCCCTCAGCCTCGGCCTCCGCGGCTTCTACAGGAATGATTCTTCCCGCAGCTGCCAGAGCCGATGCGGACCCCCAGTAGAGCGCGATCGCGCCCCTGGGAAACCGCCGTGGAAATCGCAGTGGCCTTGCGAGGGCGGCCGCGCCCTCTCTTCGGCGGAGGCGCCTCTGGCTCCTCCCTGGGCGCCATCCCCTTCTCGGCTGCGGAGAACCTTCTCACTGGCGCCATGGCTGCTATGGCAGAAGTTTGGAAAGGAGAAGCAAGAAGACAAAGGTGAGTCAGAGGCTCCACTCCCTTCGCCCTCTTGTAGGCAATCGGGGAAAGCCAACCGGTGTCCCTTCGCATTCGAGCAATGATGACCTCGCGGCGCGCGCCAGGCTTTTCTCAGTCTGGGCAGTTGCCGAGGCGACGTGGGGAAGTGGAGGCGTCCGCGTCCCATCATGCGCCACGCGTCAAGCCTAGCCTGCAGGCCATTGGGGCCCGTGCCACTTCACCCTCCACTCCTTGCCTTCGCTTCAAAGCGAGGCCAAGCGTGCCTCGGGCTCAGGGGCTACTGTCGGCATTCTGGGATCAGGGGTACCCAGACTTGCCTACCTACGTCCCAGCGCATGGCCCCGTTGACGGCCCGGTACGGCCTAGCTACAAGACCTTGCGAGCAAGACCCTCGCGAGGGCCCCCGGCCTCGTGAGGTGAGCGACGCAAAGACCTCCGGAGGAGCAGCTTCCCGAGCCTGCCTCCCGAGGAGCGGAGATCTCTATGCAGGGACCCCGCCTCATGAGGCTCGCGATGACGTGAGCCATGACGACCAAGGCCAGGAGGGCGCCAACGGGCGCAGTGGAGGACAGTTTCCTCTTTGGTGCTAAGGAGGCAAGGACGTACGCGGGTTCGCAAGGAATCCCCCAAAGGTTTCCATTCCGATGCCACGAGACCAAGACCACGAGCTCGGCAGGACGAATGTCATCGCCGAGCCCACCACTGCATCATGACCAGAAGCTTTGCAGGCGAAGACCACCTTTCGTCAGGATAAGATGTACCTCTTGTCCCCTTTCAAATTGGCCACTGTGGTATTCCTTCCCTCCTAAGTTATGAGGGAAGAGAATCGGGCCTAATATAAGTATAGGCTAGTCTCCACCGTACAGAGAGGTCAATCCATTCTCTCCCTCTGAGCCCTCACGAGGTAGCTCATCCACTATACTAGTTCATCCTCATCCTCCTTGCGAGGCAATGCACCACAAAGCAGGAGTAGGGTTTTACACCGCAAGGTGGCCCGAACCTGGGTAAACTGCTGCGTCCCCTCTTTTCCCCGCTCGCATGAACTTGATGAGGCCGAGCCATGAGGCGATGAGCTTGAGGCTGTAGCTAGGTTAGATCTTCGGATATGCCCTAGAGTTCGAACCTTGTTTGGGTCCGCGGAGCCCCGATTCTGACAAATAGTGACACGTCAGCGGGTTAGTGCCGGCGATAACCGGAGCACGGCGGCGTTCACCGTCCGGCCAACTCCGGCGTCGGGAGGATGTGTGGCTGGTCTCGTTGGAACGGCCGCAACATGTCGCATCCAACGGTGGCTGCGGCAGCAGTTGGGGTGGCCGGAATCATCGACGGTGTCAACTTCCTTGGCGGCTGGAGCTACGGCCATGCTCTGTTTGGCGCTACGGGCCGACTCCGGGTGAGCTGGTGGTCGCTGCGGGTTTCTGGGGGCGTGCTGAGCACGGCGGAGTTCTCAGGCATGATCTTTGTTAGCTCAAACCATGGCAGCGGTAGGGAGCTCACGGGCGCATTGATTACCGATGCTAGGGCACGCAAACAACGAGGGAAAAAAGGGGTAAAGGACGGTGATCTCACAGCAGGTCTAGCAGAGGCGACTGAAAGGCCGGGGGTGCACTGGAGCCCATGAACTGGGCGACGGTGATCGACGACAGTGGCAATGAAGAACGCGATGAACGCGAGGGTGGAGGGCGTCTGAGGTCACTTCCTTCGCTTGAGGTGTAGAGGGCCTCCACACGGTGCTCCTGGACATGATGGCTCAGCGAAGGGGGCTCGGTGGCCACAGTGAACGGCGTCGGCGGCGATGAGCTCTGCTCGGTGCTGCTCGAGGGAGGGGGTCAGACAAGGGATAGGCACAGGAGAGAGGGTGAGAGTGACCAGGGGTTGCGTGGCGCTCGTAGGTGCGTGAGGGCAGCGGCAGCAAGCAGGAGGTGGAAGGCGTGTGCCCGCGCACGTCGAACACACGCCCTCATGCCTTTTGGCACGAGGTTGATGACGACTAGCGCTGAGGAGGTGGATTGGACCGGCTCCACTGGACCACCAGGTAAGTGCACTGACAGGTAGTCTCTCTCTCTCTCTGTCCTTTCTGTTTTTCTGTTTTGTTTTATTTCTGTAATTTGTTTTGATTTAATTAAAATATCAAATCATTTTTTTTAACTTCTGGAAATTTATATGTGGACTAAGTGGACTTGTCCAAAGCCACATACCAATTTTCAGAATTACTGGGTATATATTTATATTATTAAGCAATATAAACCCAATCCAAATAGCTATCGATTTAATTCAAAGGCCCAAAATAAATATTTTTAGGCCTCCAAAAATATTGGTTTGAATTTTCTTCTTGCCAATATTTTTGAAAGTTTAACAGGAACATTTTCCTGGGCTCATTTGAAGAGATTTTTAATGTGGATCATTTTAAAAGATTTCTGAGGTTTGAGAATTCCCTCAATTTAATTTCTTCCGAATTTAAAATGATGCATGATTTTAAAAGATTTTAAAAGATTTCTGGGCGCCAGAGAAGCAAGAATTCATCATCCAAGAGGTACACAAGCTGCAAGAAGCTCAAGTCATCCAGGAGGTGCGCCACCCGGAGTGGCTCGCCAACCTCGTCGTCGTCCCCAAGAAGAGCCGCAAGGAGCGCATGCGCGTCGATTTCATGAGCCTCAACAAGGCGTGTCCCCAGGACCCCTTTCCGTTGCCGCGCATCGACCAGATCGTGTACTCCACCACCGGGTGAGACCTACTGTGCTTCCTAGATGCCTTCTCAGGCTACCACCATATCAAGATGACAGCGGAAGATGTGGAGAGGACATCCTTAACTCCCCTTGTGGCAAATTCTGCTACACCTCCATGCCTTTCGGCTTGAGGAGTGCTGGTGCCACCTTGCAGTGGCAAATGCGTATCACACTGGGGCCTCAGCTGGGGAGGAACACGGAGCCTTACATCGACGACATCGTGGTCAAAACGCGTGAGGCAAGAACACTCATCGAAGCTCTGGATGACACGTTCGCCAACTTGCATAAGGTCAACCTAAAGCTCAACCCCGACAAGTGCGTCTTTGGAGTCCCCTCTCGCAAGGTCCTCGGCTTACTCATATCCCATCAAGGAATCGAAGCCAACCCAGAGAAGGTCAAGGCCATCAAGAGGATGCACCCTCCCCGTACCCTCAAGGAAATGCAGCGATTGGCGAGGTGCATGACCTCCCTAGGGCGCTTCATCTCCAAATTCGGCAAGCGAGCCTTGCCATTCTTCAAGCTCATGAAGAGGTCCGGCTCCTTCGAATGGACCCCTGAGGCGGACGCGGCCTTTCAGGATCTCAAGAGGTACCTCACGAGCCCGCTGATCATGGTCGCGCCGCGCCCTCGTGAGCCCTTGCTCCTTTACTTGGCAGCCACCCCCCAGACGGCCAGTGTAGCGCTCGTGGCAGTATGGGAGGAGCATGTCAGTGCTAACGAGAAACCTTCTGAGCCTCATGAGCTTCCCGAGTCCGCCAGGCCTCAGGAGCTATCCGAACCTCGCGGGAGTCGCGAGCCTCACGAGCCACCCAAGTCTTGCGAGCCGCACATTGAGCAAGCTGCCGCAACCACCTTGTGCCTCCTCGAGCACCCCGTGTACCCCGCAACCACCTTTCTCCTTGATGTTTTAGATACCAAGAACATCTTTCAAGGTAGCATTGATATGGTCATCAAGAAATGGTTGGACTTCGGGAGCACAAAAAAAATCCATAAGGAACAACTTCTAGAATAAAGTCATATGATATCCTCATGGGGAAGTGGCTAATGCAACTAATACAAAATACTACAATAATAGGTCTTCCAGCTAGGTGTGTTAGACACAACATCACTTTACCGGGTTACACAGAGACCAATATTATAATTCTTGGGAAATGTTTCGACCATCATATCTTCGTGAGATTCAGATATGATTGGTGGCAGGATGCTTCGGACTCAGTATATCTGAAAGAAAGTTTGCAACACAAATCGACTAGATGATGTTACGAGATTCTTAGGAAATGAACTACGGCAGCAAGCTCCAAAACATGAGCTAGTTCCCAAGACACACATGAACACAACGTCCAAGACAGCACGACCACATATAAATCTTACAACAAAACACTAGCGAGTTCTAACTGGGAACCATCATCGAGGGTATTGAAGTCTTGTGCATTACCATGGATTAGCACTTAACTTCTTTTCCTAGAACAAATCAATCAATGGCTTGGTGTGCTAGGGAATACATATGGAATGAAGATGATCAGTCTATCAGACCATACAATACTTCGTGCATGCATGACGGACTGGGGATGATTCCAGAGAAGACAAAAACAAGCTTTCTCGGATCCATGGCGGCAACTTGCACCAAATTCACATGTATTAGAGGAAGTCACTTCTTTCATCAGACATATACTTCATGGGCTAGCACGAAGAAAATGCTTACAAAAGTTTCCAACACTAGCTTGATGTTCAACATGAATCATGGGAAGACAAAATGTTGCTGATGGGCTCAACAACAACTCATCGAGATTTCCATATGGATGGAATCCCATAATTATGTGAACAAGGTGATAGCATTGGTCAGATAGAAAGATGTAATGGTGCATGCTCGAGGAACAACCACGAGTAAGACAACATTACGAAAATCATTGGTTCTGATCTGATTTGACGATTGCCCATTCTCAAATCAAGGTTTCGATAAAACAATAGATACAACAATTGATCACGAGGATCAATCGATGAAGATATCATCCTTCTTCAACACATATACACAAAAGACATCCCTTTGGAATGAACTAAGTTAGGCAAAGGTTTTATCTTCCAACTCCCCAAGTTGTTGTTTATCTTAACCAACTAGCTCAGGGGTATCCAACACAGATCCTTGGAGAAAGGGGTGGTTTATTGGGATAACCAACTTGATCACAAACTCAACATAATGGTCAGGAGACAACCTGGTGATACTTCCGAGAAGAAATTCGGAAAATCATGAACTACCGATATGTTATTAAGCTCAGGAGCAATCTTGCTTTTCAAGCAAGACGATAAGATCAAACGAGCAAGGGATTGACAAAATCCTAACTCATCGATCGAAGAGTGCACCAGGAAAATGGACTAGGTAGCACGATCAATCTTAGAATAGTGATTCTATAACCAACATGCTAAGAATGATATTATTGTCCATTAACTACCAAGCAACATGGTTGCTAGGAGAATTGATTTCACACATCAATTCACTTGTCGGCATTCCGGTTACAACAACACGAGGACCGAGGAAGGAATAATGATGGCGAGAGGTATCACTGCATCAAGAATTCATAGGATAGTGTGCAATTCCCAGGATTCTTGACATAAAGAAGGTAATACTCCAAGGTAGAGCAGAACAAAAGCTGGATTGGCATTATGATCTGCGGAATACAACTGCTTTGACCCAATCCAAGAAATGGATGAGGTGCTGGAGTTTGTTTCTCCAAGTCATTCCGAAATAGAATGGCTTGACGGACCATAGGAATAATAAGCACCGATGAACACGAATGCACACATACTCCTGGTATCAACTGATAGACTAAGGTCGGAATACCACTGAAGAAGGACAACTCAAAGGAACACATAATTTTTCGAGTTGTGGATGCATAGATTAGTATATCAAACAAGTTCCACATATTTGTTCCGAATAACCCATGCAGAATAGGAAGGACTGGAAGATTCACAATATAGAATCGAGAACCCATCAAGAGCACTCTTTTTGTGATCTTTTGGTTCTAAAGAACTTCTGCCGAGGATGGTTCATGGTATTGGAAGAATGATATACCACGGACCTCGAAGACTATCACAAACGTTACTAATATCCTAATGGAACGAGCAAACACTATCAACAGGAAGTAAGTAGATTGAATCTTGGATTCAAGAACCCAAAAATGGAATACCTACTAACTAAATAACATCAAGAGATGCTTTCGAGAATGGTGGCCAGAATCATCACACTGAGAACACAAATCATGGCTAGACTACTAGGTGGTTCTTTAAGATACCCAAGTGTCATAATAATAGCTTCAACATATATGTCGAGGCAATGGAGTACCTCAACACACTGATTAGTGTGCTTAATCTAACCCAAAAGGACATCGGGAACATGGAGGAAAGATTTGCAAATGCATTAGATTGTTTAGAAACCTAGGACAACTCGGACAGCATAACAGCTGTACCGGCATGAATATGAGGTAACCTGCAAGACAAATGACAACACAACGAATGGATTCTTATGGAAGCACTGATTCGGGAAGGCTACAACTTTCCTATAAGTCTCCAGCATAGTAACTCGTCATCCTCATAGATAGATAAATGAGAAAGCCTAGTTCTTAAACCCTGTAGAATAGATGAGGGTGACTCAAAATCAGAATGACACAGGGATAAGGAGGAAAAAGAGACTTGTGTTCCCTTCCACAATCAATTCCCTTATATAACTAAAGCATTTCTAGACTCAACTTCGACCAGTATGGCTTGGTAATCTTATAGGCAGTCAGGCTCTGATACCAAAGCTGTCAGGACCCCGATCCTAAGTCACACCCATCTAGCATGTAACACATCATATCACTTTGCACCTCACGCACGGTATTCCCACGGCTGCAGCCTTACCTAGGCCGGGACCGTTTGCGCCTTTTGGCTCACGTATATGATTGTGTCGCTAGCATCCATATGAAAGAGAACCCGGGCCGACATGACTAGTCATAAACCCAAGGTGGCACAAACTTACAGGGACAGGCATACATGACCCAGCAATGCACGTGTTAGCCAGCAGCGAGTGCAACTGGCTGTAGCAAGCTATCAGGACTCCGGTATACATCACATGAAATTTCCCCGTAGGGACAGACACAGGAGCAAAGAAGGACACATGCCGGTCAATCCATATGTTCCGGATGGAAGCACTAGGAGGCATTTCCCATAAGGAAGGCTACCAAGAATAAACAACTAGGTGTGGGATCCCACACATACCAAGCATTTCAATAACATAAACACCATATGCTCGATATGTGTAAATACAACATGGCATCACAACAAAACTCTACGACTCAAAGTATTTATTTAAAAGGCTCCAGAGAACCATACATAGTATGATATTACAAACATGGGTCTCATGACCCAACATACAAAGTCATACAAGCAACAAGCACAAGCGGAAGCTTATCCTGTCTGAGTACAGACAGCTGAAAAGAAAGAAGGCTAGAAAGCATGTCTATCTACAAGACCCTCCATAGGAGCCAGACCTTTGTCTGGGATTCCCAAGCTAATCATCAAAGCCACGAAGAACTACTAGTGAGACTGAAGTCTCTCTGCAAAACATAAATTAAGCAAACATGAGTATAAATGTACTCAGCAAGACTTACATCAGAACTATCTACATATGCATCAGTATCAACAAAGGGGTGGTGGAGTTTAACTGCAGAAAGCCAACTTTGACTCAGTGGCTATCCTGTACTACGACTACTAGTATTTGCTTTGAGGTGAGATAGCACACATGAGTCCACATATTCACCGTATCAATACACCACTATGGATCCGCTCCCGTCTCCCTACGAGAAGGCCATCCATAGCACTCACGCTTATCTTGTGCATTTCAGTATATCCACTTCCAGTTATCTATGAACCATATAATCTTTCCAAGCAGTCCATATCCGAGGACGCGGCTATTCGAATAGATCATTAATAACCCTGCAGGGGTGTACTTCTCCACACACGCTCTCATCACTTACCGTCGTTTACACGACATGTACTCGGCAACATTCAAGCGGAAGCCCAGCGAGGGTGTCGGCCATGACCTGACTAACCACACAAGTCTCTAGTCCAGGTTTATCGCCTATTCGGGTTCCATCCGCAAGGAAGTCCGGCCGAGGTTTCCACTACGGCCCCAAAGGATGTGTGTGCAAGGTTCCCGAGCCCACCAAACGGGTGCCTTGGTACACCGTGCCACTTGCCTACTGCATCACAGCCCATCGCTAAGGTCAGCGCTACGCACGGCCTCCAGCATACTACAAACACCATAAACTACTTGCAACTCCTGGACAGAGGACAAGGTGATCAATAAGCCGAGAGGGTCCATGGGTTTTGGGCCCAATGCATGGTAGTAGTGTTTCTTGGATCACAAACACAGAACTCAGGTCCTGAGGACGGTTTCAATGAGACAACCCACCATGTACTCCTACATGGCCTCTGATCGCTACCTTTACCAAATCGTGTTCACACACTTAGCTCTCAACAATAGGACATGTTTAGCACCATTCCAATCCATCCCAGATGAATCAAACCTGACACAATTCAAAGCATAGCAGGCATAACAAGCAGGCATAAATGAGTAGGCACATCATGGCTCAGACAACTCCTATGCATGCTAGTGGGTTTCAACTATTTACTTTGGCAAAGATAGGTCATGCACAGGAATGGGTTTAACTACCGCAATATGTAACGGTTGAATTGTTGTTGTCCTAATGTAGTAAAAGAGAGCAAGAGCAAGAGAGTGGGATTGTATCGGAGTGATCAAGGGGGGTTGCTTGCCTGGCACTTCTGAAGATGAAACTGCACTTCATCAGTGACAACGGTCACATCATCAGAACAACGTCTACCAAGAGGGAACAACCACTGACAAACACAAACAGGAACAAAATTCAATGCAAAGCACAACCATCTGCATGATATGGCATATTAAGGTACTGAATTCACCTAATGCAATATTTAGACAAGTTAATTGAAGTGGAATTCAAGGAAGATCAAATTCCAAATCCAAATGTTATTTCAAAGATTGCCCTAATCATCATTTGTCCTAATCAGTGAGGTTAACTTGTTCAAACATGCATGATCATGGCATAGACAGATTCTTCATATTTTTCTGATAATTTTTCATATATAAATTGTTTTCAATGGAGTTACGGTTTAATTTCTGTGATTTTCAAAGTTTAGGACATTTTTTTAAATTAATAAATCATTTTAGATTTATCTTAAATCCAGAAAATCAATAATGACATCGTCTCTATGTCAGTAGGTCAACGGGGTCAAACTAGTCAACCTAACCAGTGGGTCCCACTGGTCAGTGACTCAGGGGCTAATTCAGTTAGTGTTAACACTAACTAAAATTAGCAGGACACTGGGCCCACATGTTAGTGTCCCTAACTAATCCTAATTAGCTAATCTAATAGTGCCACGTCGGCGGGTTAGTGCCGGCGATAACCGGAGCACGGGGCCCATTCGCCATCTGGCCAACTCCGCCGTCGGGAGGACGTGCGGTGTGTCCAACGGCGGCTGCGGCAACAGCTGGGGTGGCCGAAATTGTTGACGGCGTCGACTTCTGCGATGGCCAGAGCTACGGTCGTGCTCTGTTTGGCGCTACGGGGCGACTCCGGGCGAGCTGGTGGTTGCTGCGGGTTTCTGGAGGCGTCCTGAGCACGGCGGAGTTCTCAGGCACGAGCTTTGTTAGCTCAAACAACGACGGTGACCAGTGCAGCGGCGGGGAGCTCACGGGCACGGTGATTACCGATGCTAGGGGACGCAAACGACGACAGAAACAAGGGGTAAAGGACGGTGAGCTCACTGCGGGTCTAGCAGAGGCGACTGAAAGGCAGGGGGTGCATTGGAGCCGACGAATCGGGCGAGGGCGATCGATGGCAGTGGCGACGAAGACGGCGACGAACGCGAGGGTGGAGGGCGTCTGAGGTCACTTCCTTCACTGGAGCTGTAGAGAGCCTCCTCACAGTGTTGCTGGACATGGTGGCTCAGCAAAGGGGGCTCGGTGGCCATGATGAACGACGTCGGCGGCGACGAGCTCCGCTCGGCGGTGCTCGGGGGAGGGGGTCAGACATGGGACAGGCATGGGAGAGAGAGGGAGAGTGACCAGGGGGTTGCATGGCGCTCGTAGGCGCGTCGGGGCAGCGGCAACAAGCAGGAGGTGGAGGGCGTGTGCCCGCGCACGTCGAACACGCACCCTCGTGCCTTTGGCACGAGGTTGACAACGACTGGCGCTGAGGAGGTGGACTGGACTGGCTCCACCGAACCACCAGGTAAGTGGGCTGACAGGTAGTCTCTCTCTCTCTGTCGTTTCTGTTTTTCTGTTTTGTTTTATTTCTGTAACTTGTTTTGATTTGATTAAAATATCAAATCATTTTTTTAAACTTCTGGAAATTTATATGTGGACTAAGTGGACTTGTCCAAAGCCACATACCAATTTTCAGAATTATTAGGTATATATTTTTATTATTAAGCAATATAAACCTAATCCAAATAGCTATCGATTTAATTCAAAGGCCCAAAATAAATATTTTTAGGCCTCCAAAAATATTGGTTTGAATTTTTTTTGGCCAATATTTTTTAAAGTTTAGCAAGAACATTTTTCTGGGCTCATTTGAAGAGATTTTTAATGTGGATCATTTTAAAAGATTTTTGAGGTTTGAGAATTCCCTCAATTCAATTTCCTTTGAATTTAAAATGATGCATGATGATGCTCACTAATGTAACTAATTGCAACAATGATCTAGGGTTGTGACAACTACCTAGCCACCGCTCCACTTCATCGACCAGGTTCTCACTTATCGATTAGGTGTCGAGCGGGCAGGTAGTCAGGTGAGTCCTGTCTGGGCACGTGGCAGCTCGCCGCACTGAAGACAACTTTAATGACACCTGTCCAGGCGATGTCTCAAGAAAATAAGAGGTAGATGGGCAAACGGCATAGAAGGAGAGACCAACCTTGCCGGGGAGCTCCATCCAAAAGACACCTCACTACGCAATTAATGGGTTTGTCCTAACCCGCCAGATTTGGTTAAGAGCACTATAGCCACTATTTACAGTGCATCTTTACCATTTTTCCACTGTAGTGACCCCTTAGTCTATAAAAGGAGGCCTATGGCTACCTTAACAAAGGTCAAAACCCTGTCCATTTTCACGCGTAGCTGCACTGTTCTTGCACCATGCCGGACGTGCGCTCCTTGTAACTGGATAAATACACATCCAATACACAAAGCAGGAGTAGGGTTTTACGCTTCATAGCGGCCTGAACCTGGGTAAACCTAGCGCTGTCGGGCCCGTGGGGCTGGGGTTACCCAGGCACGTCTGCCTTCGGCCCAGGACGCGGCGCGTGCCAAGGGCCTAGAGGATGGCCCACCAGCGAGCTTCGCAAGCAAGGTCCCTCATGAGGCCCCCGTAAGCAGGCATCCTGAGCTGACTGGAAGGTGCCACCAAGAGCCTTGCGAGGCCCTCTCACGAGGTGGCCTCCCGAGGCTGCCTCCCGTGCCCCCCTCTCGGAGGCGAACAAGTCAAGAGCTACTCAAGCCCGGTCACGCGGCCCTGAGTCTTCACGTGGGTGACGCGCATGGCGACGAATGATGCCCGAGGCCGTGCCAGCAGGCGCGGATAAGAAGGCTTTCCCCTTTCGTGCTAAGGGAGCAAGGCCAGCACGCCATCTCCCAAAGCAACCCCAAAGGTTGCCCCAACGGTGCAAGAAGACCAAGACGACGGGCGCACAGGGCGGAGGTCATCACCGAACCCACCGACGCGTCATGGATAGACTGCGCCCCTGTCCCCCTTCAAAATTGTCATTGTGTGGCAACCCTTCCCACTAATGTTTTTGGGGAAGAGGACCAAGGCAAGTATAAAAGAGGGCAGGGTGCCGCCGTAGAGGACACACAGCATCTTGTACTCCAAAACCAAGCAAGAGTAGGGTTTTACACCGCAAGGTGGCCCAAACCTGGGTCATGACTGTGTCACCGGCCCGTTGCCGCTAGCTCGCCCTCGCTGTAGCTTTGTCGTGGTTAGTAGCATGAAGGAGTAGGGTGGTAGGAATGAGCGCACCCCAGAGTTCGAACCTCTTGGGTCCCCAGAGCCCCGATTCCGACATTTGGTGCACCAGGTAGGGATGCACCACCGTTCTTCCGCTTCGCACCGCCTCCTGCTTCGCCAAGCCCCATGGCTGACGCTCGCCTCGAGCATGCCGAGCATCGGGCGGGTCGCGTCGCCCAGACGGAGCCTATGGGTCGCGCCATCCTCGCAGTTGGTGTCTCAACGGGCGACGTGGGCTGCCGAGCCTTCACCAGCGAGCTGCGTCAGGTAGTCTGGCTCGCGAAATTCAGGCCGGAGCTGCCTCCGTGCTACGACGACGCCCTCAGCCCCACGATGTTCCTTCAGCTCTACGCGCTGAGCGTCGATGTGGCGGGCGGCGATGACAAGGTCATGGCGAACTAGTTCCCCATGGCCCTCGAGGACGACCCGCGCTTCTCACTCATGAGCCTTCCCGAGGCCTCGGTCTCTTCCTGGGACGAACTCTGTGATTGATTTGTCACGCAGTTCGCGCAGCACGACGGGGGCGTCGGGGCCTTCCAGGAGCTCCACGTGGTGGAGTGCATCCTCGGCGGTGCTCAGGCCCCCGTATTTGATCGCCACCGAAAGCAGCCCTTTCGTGAGGTGAACGCCACTACCCAGGGGCCCAAGACTGCACGCCCCCCCGGGTGGGCGTAGTGCGACATCACCTTTGACTCCAGAGATCACCCCAGGTCCACGATCGCCGCAGGCGTACTCCCCATGATGTGCACCCCCACCATCAGCAATGTCGCGGTCACCAAGACCCTCATCGACGGGGGCGCTGGCCTCAACGTGATCTCCATCGAGACCTTCGAGATGCTCCAAGTGCCCTACGACCAGCTGATGCCAACCAGGCCCTTCTCTGATAGATGGGTCTGCCATCCCCCTGGAGCAAGTGCGCCTCCCTGTCACCATTGGCACTTGCAACAACTACCGCACCGAGCTCATTGACTTTGATGTGGCGTGCATTGGCCTGCCATACAACGCCATCCTAGGCTACACGGCACTCGCCAAGTTCATGGCGGCGACTCATCCCGGCTACAATGTTATCAAGATGCACGGCTGCAGCGGTCTCATCACCGTCGCGTGCGACAAGAAGGATGCGGTTTGCTCCCTCAGGCGTGTGTAGAAGGCCACGGAGACCATGCACTCGGCTGCTGAGGGCGAGGCTGAGCCTCCTGAGGCCGCGCCAGCGAGGAAGAAGCAACAGTTCGGCCAGGACCACGCCGAAACAAAGAGAGTGTCGGTTGACGGTAGTGACTCAGACCCTACCTTCACCATCGGTGCCTACCTCCCCCCCCCCCCCCCCGAGCAGGTGGGAGCGCTCGTCGTCTTCCTTCGGGCAAACTCGGATGTGTTCGCCTGGATGGCGTTTGATTTGTCCGGGGTCCCGATGGAGGTAATCGAGCACCACTTAGCGGTGTGCCCCAACGCACGCCCCGTCAAATAAAAAGCGTGGCGCGAGGCGCCAGAGAATCAAGAATTCATCGTCCAAGAGGTACACAAGCTGCAAGAAGCTTGAGTCATCCGGGAGGTGCGCCACCCGGAGTGGCTCGCCAACCCAGTCGCCGTCCCCAAGAAGGGCCGCAAGGAGCGCATGTGCGTCGATTTAATGAGCCACAACAAGGCCTGCCCCCAAGACCCCTGTCCGCTGCCGCGCATCGACCAGATCATGTACTCCACCGCCGGGTGTGACCTACTGTGCTTCCTGGATGCCTTCTCAGGCTACCACCATATCAATATGGCGGGAGAAGATGTGGAGAGGACAACCTTCATCTCCCCTTGCGGCGAATTCTGCTACACCTGCATGCCGTTCGGCTTGAGGAGTGCCGGTGCCACCTTGCAGCGGCTAATGCGCATCACGCTGGGGCCTCAGCTAGGAAGGAACACGGAGGCTTATGTCGACGACATCATGGTCAAAATGCATGAGGCAAGAACACTCATCGAAGCTCTAGAGGACACGTTCGCCAACTTGCGTAAGGTCAACCTAAAGCTCAACCCCGACAAGTGCGTCTTTGGAGTCCCCTCTGGCAAGGTCCTCGGCTTACTCATATCCCACCGAGGAATCGAAGCCAATCCAGATAAGGTCAAGGCCATCAAGAGGATGCACCCTCCCCGGACCCTCAAGGAAATGCAGCGATTGGCGGGGTGCATGACCTCCCTAGGGCGCTTCATCTCCAAATTCGGCGAGCGAGCCTTGCCATTCTTCAAGCTCATGAAGAGGTCCGACTACTTCGAATGGACCCCTGAGGCGGACGCGGCCTTTGAAGATCTCAAGAGGTACCTCACGAGCCCGCCCATCATGGTCGCGATGCACCCTCGTGAGCCCTTGCTCCTTTACTTGGCAGCCACCCCCCAGATGGCCAGTGTAGCGCTCGTGGCGGTACGGGAGGAGTGCGTCAGCGCTAAGGAGAAACCTTCCTAGCCTCGTGAGCTTCCCGAGTCCTCCGGGCCTCGCGAGCTCTCCGAGCCTCACGAGAGTCGCGAGCCTCACAAGCCACCCAAGTCTTGCGAGCCGCCCATTGAGCAAGCTGTCGCAACCACCTTGCGCCTCCTCGAGCACCCCGTGTACTTCGTCAGCACGGTGTTGAGGGATGCGCGTGAGTGCTACCCCATGCAGCAGAAGCTCCTCCTCACGCTTCTCATCGCCTCCAGGAAGCTGCGCCACTATTTCCAAGGCCACCCCATTAAGGTCATTTCTGTGTACCCCCTGAAGCAAGTCCTGCATAGCCCCAATACTACTGGCCAAGTCGCCGAATGGAACATCGAGCTGCAGGCCCTCTAGCTGGAGTTCTACACCACCAGGGTCATCAAGGGTGCGGCCCTTGCCGACTTCGTGGCAAAATGGATGGACCCATGTGAGGGTGAACCTCGCGAGAACAAGTCCCTCCTGCCTGGGGATGAGGTGCCCAGTGGTTGAGTCTTGTACTTCGATGGCACCTTCTCTAGGAAGGGCGCGGGGGCTGGCATAGTACTCACCTCGCCAGCTGGAGATAAGCTCTACTACACCGTCCAGCTATGCTTCAAGCGCGATGAAAAGGTCTCCAACAACATCGTGGAGTATGAATGCCTCATCGCCGGCCTCAAGTCCACCTTCGCCCTTGGCATTAAGTGCCTCACCATCAAGAGCGACTCTGAGCTCCTCGTCAAATTCTCCAACAAAAACTACAAGCCCAAGGATGAGCATATGGCAGCCTACCTAGAAGAGGTATGTAAACTTGAGAAGCGTTTCCTTGGCTTGGAGCTGCAGCACATCCCGCGTGGCGTCAATAAGGAGGCCGATGACATCGCCAGCCGAGCGTCTCGTCGTGAGCCCCAGAGTCCTGGCATCTTCAAAGAAAGACTCCTTAAGCCATTAGACGTGCTGCCTGATGTTGGCACAACACTTCTTCGCGAAGAACTCCTACTCACTCCTCTCACGGGCGTGCCAGACTGTGGCCTGGCCTCGAGAGCCCGCCTACTGCTGGTGCTGGAGCCCCAAGCAGGCAGCTGGGCTACAGAGTTCAGGGCTTACCTGCTCCACGGTACTCTCCCTGTGGAGGAATCGGAAGCAGAATGCGTTGTTTGGCAAGCCACCGCCAGCTGCCTGCAAGATGGCGAGTTATACCGCGGGCGCCCCAATGGCATCTCGTTGCGGTGCATCTCAGAAGATTAGGGGCGTGAGCTGCTCGGCGACATCCACAGAGGGGATTGCGGGCACCACTACTTGTCACGTACCCTTCCCGTTAAGGTGTTCTGTAGCGGCTTTTATTGGCCCACTGCGCTCCGTGATGCCGCCGAGCTGGTCCAATCCTATGAAGCCTATCAATTCCACGCCAAGCAGATTCACCAGCCAGTGCAGGGGCTCCAGATGATTCCCCTTTCATGGCCCTTCGCGGTCTAGGGGATAGACATACTGGGGCCCTTCCCTCGCGCGGTTGGCGGCTACTTGTACCTCTACGTCGCCATCGACAAGTTCACCAAGTGGGCGGAGGTCGAACCCGTACATACCATCCCGACGGCCTCGGTTGTCAAGTTCATCAAGGGCCTCGTAAGCCGATTTGGCGTCCCCAACCACATCATCACCGACAATGGCTCCCAGTTCAAGAGTGGCCTCTTCAAGTCCTACTGCGCCAACCTTGGCACGCAGATCTGCTACGCCTATGTGGCGCACCCACGGAGCAATGGCCAGGCCGAGCGTGCTAAGGCTGAGGTCTTGAAGGGCCTCAAGACAACGAGCTTCAAGAAGAAGCTCGAAGCCTGCGGCAAGGGCCGGTTGGATGAGCTACAGTCTATGCTGTGGTCCATCCGCACGACGGCAACTAAGCCAATAGGCGAGACCCCTTTCTTCCTCATCTACGGGGCTAAGGCGGTCCTCCCATCGGTGCTTAAGCACTACTGTAGGATGGTGCTAACGCGACACTACGATCAGAGACCCTTCGACGAAACTGTGTGCGATGCAATAATCGCAAACGGTGGTGTAAAAAAACTGTCAAAAAAGATGCAAAACGTTTGCGATGATGGATGCATCAAACACAGTTCAGAATTTAGTTGCGTGAAGGATGAGGGGCATATGGTTCAGTTCAAGGAATTGTTTGCGATGAGGCGGAACAAAAGAAACGGGCAGCTAGATGAAGCCGTGTGTGATATACAGCATATGGTTCACTCGGATGAACTGTTTGTGATTAGGCAACACAAAAGAAATGGTCAGCCAGATCAAGGTGTGTGCGATATACGGCATACAGTTCACTCGGATGAACTATTTGCGTTGACCGAAGAGAACAGAAACGGTTCAACTTAACAAGATGTGTGTGATACATGGCAAACAGGACTGTAATTGGAAACATGTGGGAAGACCGATAACAACACAGACGATTCCTGTTAACAAGCCGTGTGTGTTGTGAGCAAATGATTGCTGGTATACAATTGTGAGTAATTGATGAAAACATCACCGACGGGTTCCATTGTTTAGTCCGTGTGCGATATGATTTTCTTTGTCCGCACAACATCTACGCTCTGTCTACAGAGCATCAACATATATACCTAAAAAGACAGCATTGCATAATCAGATTAAGCATACAATTACACAAGTGACTACACACATAACATTTCCACACACCAAAGTAAGCAATTACATGCATACTAAACTAGGAGAAATGAGGATCTAATCATCTACTTATTGTTGCGACGATGCTTGCCATTGCTCTGCTTCCAGCTGGATCCCTGGCCGTTTTGGGGAAGGAGGCACTTCCTCATGTCAATGATCCGCCTGTACATGTCGTAGCTTGTGTACGCCTCCTTGGCCGCGTACACGACATGAGCTTTGTCGAGTTTCTCCATCCAGGCCGAGTGCCAGGCACGCTTGTCCTTGTTGCAGGAATCCTTCATGTCTCTGTAGTAGGGGTCGATGATGGCCTCGGCTCCTGTCGGTGTACTAGAATAGGGGTACCCTAGTACCCCGTACTTGTGCACGGGCAGTAGTAGCATCCCGCGGCCAGGCTTGCGGGAGGACAGCCAGAGAGAAGCTCAAGATTATTAAGCCATTCAAGAACAAAGTATACAAAGCAAGAGTTAAGGCCCCGGCAAGAGGAGCTTGCCGGGAGGGACAGCTGAGGCCCAGCCTGGGCATTGCTGAAGCAGAGTACTTGCCGCGGCAAGGTACTTGCCCCGGCAAGTCATTGGTTGCGGCAAGGTATTGGCTGCGGCAAGATAGCGGATGCGGCAAGGTACTTGCCCCTGCAAGTTACCTTGCACGGCAAACTATGGGTTGCGCCAAGCTGTCAGGTGCGGCAAGGTCTTGCCGCGGCAAGCGTTACTGTACCACTGTGCTACTGTGCTGCTCCGGTGCCTCTGCCAGCGTGGCGCTCTGGGTCCTTCCAAGCGTGCGTGGCAGGGCACTGTGTAGACGGCGGTGCACTGTAGATAGCGGTGCAGCAGCACGTGGGATAGGCTTTTCCCACGTCCACGACGTCCGGGTACATGTATGTGGATAGCAAAGGCATGGGCATTTAATGCCCTTGTCCCCTGCCGTCAGTGGTAGGTAGGACATGTCATCCTGGTAATAGTGGCCTTACTGTAGCAACTTTCCACCTCTACCTTTACTGTTTGCCACCTGTTGGTGACCCCTTTGTGCGTATAAAAGGAGGCCCATAGGCAACGTGAAAAGGGAGAGGAACTGGGAAAGGGAGAACTCCAGTATTGTACGCAGCTACTCGGTACTGTAGCGCTCCTGGAGCTAGAACAATCATACAGATAATAAACCAAAAAGCAGGAGTAGGGTTTTACGCATCCGTGCAGCCCGAACCTGGGTAAATCTCTCTCGTGCACTGTCGTGTTCTTCGCTAGATTTGCTCTTCGCGCGACCGTCTCTCCCTGCCGAACGTAAAGGGGTCCTTCTCTGGGTCCCATAGGTGATCGCGGATTCGTCCCCGACATCTTTGGCGCGCCAGGTAGGGGGAAGGAGGTTGCGTGAACCTAATCTAGCGATTTGCGCGCTAGTTTTTGGGCCATTCTCCGTCTTATGGCCCCAAAAAAGAAGACTTCAGCCATCGGTGCGTCCACGTCCAACCCGCCTGCTCCCGTGCAGGAGGGTGCCGACGTGATTGCCGCTGCTGGGGGGACTGGAGAGCGAGAGCTCCTATTACCTCCATCTGTCCAAAACCGGGCCAGCAACGCCAATCTTGGCGCTGCTGGGTCTGGGAACGCAGCGCTGCTCGCTGCTGCTGGCCCTGCAAGCTCCAGAAACGGTGCTGCGCGTTCTGGAACGCCTGCGCCGGTTCAGACGCCGCGGCCTTCGCAAGAAGCCCGTGACAGGCAGCGTCCTGACGCCCCAGGTGCCAGGCGCTCCCTGGATAATGAACTTGCGCATCAATCTCGAGATGCGCGGGGTCACCATACGCAACAACACGTTGGCGGGGTCGAGGTGCGGTCGCCTGGGCGTGGAGATGCTCCTTCTAACACCGTTAGGAGTAAGAGCATCCCACAGTCCTCACGCCACTCGATACCTCCCTCACCAGCAGAAGCGTTGGCGCGTGCGCAGCTGCTCCTGAACTTCCCTCCACCAGCAGATAAGCTTGACGAGTGGAGGGCAACCATTCAGAGCCTTCTCAGCTTCGCTGATGCTGACCCGGTGCGCGCGGCCGACAAGAGAGCTGGTGACGATGCTGTCACCAACAAGAACGGCGAGGGGGCAACAACCGTACACTCCCCACCCAGACGGCCTCGGTCGCCGACACGTCGAAACGACGCCCGTGGCGATGATTCCACGGCGTCATCTGACCCGCGAGCTCGTCGTGACCAGCGCCTCGTTCTTCAGGAACGCAGAGGAGAAGACGCTCGTACCACTATCGAGCGAAGGAGAGAAGCGCATCGTCAGTCCGACAGACGCGCAGGGCCCGCTGTTGACATGCATGCGCCAGGGGATCCTGGCGACTTGCCGTACGCGATAAGTTGTCCAGCGTTCACCCGTGAGCTGCGGCAGGTCCAGTGGCCCAATCGCAAGGCTTTCAAGCCTGACGTGCCGGAGAAGTATGATGGCAAGACACACCCGTCGGAGTTCCTCAGCATTTACACCATTGTGGTGCAAGCTGCCGGGGGACGAGACGACAAGATTCTTGCTAACTACTTCCCGCTCGTGTTAAAGCGCAACTTCGTCTCATGGCTCATGCACTTGCCGGAGAACTCCATTTCTTCATGGGCAGACCTGTGCCATCAGTTTGTTGGTGCCTTTACTGGCGGTCATCAGCCTCATGGCCAGGAGAGTGATCTTCATCTCATCCCCCAGAAGGAAGGAGAGCCCCTGCGCAAATACATTCAAAGGTTCAGCCGCGTACAGTACAACATCCCAGATGTTCACCCCGCTGCGGTTATTAGCGCGTTCCATCAGAACGTGCGTAACCGCAAGATGCGGGAGGAAATGGCGATGACCAAGGTCAGAGACATTGGCCAGCTATATGCTCTCGCCGACAAGTGTGCGCGCTGAAGAGGGAAGGAAACTTCCCGGTGAAGGTGTTGGCGCAGGGGGGAGCTCTGACAGCGAAGGTACCGCCCCGGCAAAGAAGGGCCGGCGGCGGAACAACAGGAAGAAAAAGGGCAAAGCTGTGCTTGCCGTCGAGCAGTCCAGCGGCAACGGCAGCGCCGACAAGGCCAAAGTCGAGGGCTCCGGCAAGGAGATTGCCGCGTGCGCCAACTGTCAGGCCTTGGCGGCTGCCGACAAGCAGGACGGCTCCGACAAGCAATATTGCAAGATCCACTGCACCAAGGGGCACGATCTCCAGAACTGTCGACGAGTCGAGCAGCTTGTCGAACAGCAGAAAGCTGAGTATGAGAGGCGCGACAAGGAGAAGGCCCCAGAAGGTGCTGGCGGGTCCGGCAAGAAGCGCACTGCCCGAGGAGGGCATCGCGGCAAGGCCAAGCAGCAGCAGAGAGACAGGCCTCCTCGTGGCCGCGACAAAGATGATGATGATGATGATCTAGATGATGAAGAATCCAGTGAGCACGAATTTCAGAAAGCCGCAGAAGTCTTGTGTGTTGACGGTGGTGCTTCGTTGCATTCTTCTCACCGCCAACTTAAACAGTGGGCGCGAGAGATCAATGCGGCGGAACCATCTGTTGACGCCAGAAAGCTTCTGAAGTGGTCCGACACGCCTATCGTCTCTGACATTGAGGACCACCCTGACCGCACAACGGCGGTCGGGTGCTTGCCGATGTTGGTTTCACCAACGATCCGCAACCTCAAGGTCACGAAGATGTTAGTTGACGGTGGGGCCGGCTTGAATCTGATTTCGCCCGCTGTGCTCCGGAAACTTCAAATCTCTAACGGCGAGCTTGAGGAAACTGGTACTTTCCAAGGAGTCAATCCAGGAAGGAGCAGGCCGAAAGGGAAGATCACGCTGCCAGTGACATTTGGCGGCGAGCTGAACTACCGGACCGAGAAGGTCACCTTTGATGTTGCCGGTATTCCATTGCCTTATAATGGGATACTTGGCCGTCCAGCGCTCGCCAAGTTCATGGCAACCTCTCATTATGCCTACAACGTGTTGAAGATGCCAGGTCCAGTAGGTGTTATCACAGTTCCCTGCGACAAGAAGGATGCGCTTATTTGCGCCGACAAGATCTACCGGGAAGCAGCTGCCGCCAAGGCACTTGCCGCTGAAGCTCTCGGGCGGGAGAACAAGAGGAAGTCCGGCAAGAGCTCCTGTGCCCACTCCGGCAAGCGCACCTCTTCGGAGTGCTGCGCTGCCGTCGAGGACGCACCAGAGAGCTCCACCGGCAAGTGTAAGAAGAACAAAGCCGCTCCGCCGGTGACAAAGAAGGTGCCCGCCAAGGAGGATGGCACTGGTGGTTCCTTCACCATCAGTGCCACACTTGACAACAAATAGGAAAACGCGCTCGTTGCTTTCCTGCGGGCGAATGTCAACGTATTTGCATGGCAACCGTCCGACATCCCCGGTGTTCCCAGGAAAGTAATTGAGCACCACCTTGCCGTTTGTCCCCACGTGAGGCCCGTCAAACAGAAAGCCAGAAAGCAAGCTGTGGAGCGGCAAGAGTTTATTGCGGAAGAAATCAAGAAGTTGGAAGCAGCAGGCCTCGTTAGAGGAGTGCTCCATCCTACGTGGTTGGCCAATCCTGTTGTCATGCGCAAAGCGAATGGAAAATGGAGGCTTTGTATTGATTTCACTGATGTCAATAAAGCTTGTCCCAAAGACCCATTTCCTTTGCCCCGCATAGACCAGATTGTTGACTCCACGGCAGGATGTGATTTGCTTTCATTTCTTGACGCATATTCAGGGTATCATCAAATCTTCATGGCTGAGGAAGATGAGGAAAAGACCGCATTTATCACACCCTGTGGCACATACTGTTTCGTACGTATGCCATTTGGTTTGAAAAATGCTGGTTCGACATTTGCAAGAGCCGTCCAGATTGCTTTTGAGCCTCAGCTGCACAGAAATGTGGAAGCCTATATGGATGATATAGTGGTCAAAAGCAAAGACAGGGCTACTTTGGTTCAAGATCTAGAAGAAAATTTTGTAAATCTGCGCAAGATCAACCTGAAGCTCAACCCCGAGAAGTGCGTGTTTGGAGTTCCCTCCGGCAAGCTTCTCGGGTTCTTTGTGTCTCAACGTGGAATTGAAGCCAATCCTGACAAGATCAAAGCCATTGAGCAAATTGAAGCACCGAAGCGCGTCAAGGATGTACGACGACTTGCCGGCTGTGTTGCTGCCCTCAGTAGGTTTATCTCCAAGTCAGCTGAGCGCGCCCTGCCATTTTTCAAAATCTTAAAAAAAGGCAGGTCCATTGAAATGGACTCCGGAGGCGGAGGCAGCACTGCAAGACTTGAAGAGATACCTCTCCTCCCCTCCAATACTTGTCGCGCCTAAACCACAAGAGAAGTTGTTGCTGTATCTAGCGGCAACCAATCAAGTGGTTAGTGCTGCGCTGGTAGCGGAGAGAGAGGTGGATGAGGAGGCAGTAACTGCGGCAAGCACGACCAGCGACAAGCTGGGGGCAACAAGTTTTGCTGCCGACAAGGATTCGTCTGCGCAGTCAGGCGAAGTGATACAAAAGAAGAAAATGGTGCAGCGCCCGGTCTACTTTGTGAGCTCTCTTCTGCAGGGAACTAGGTCAAGGTATTCTGGTGTGCAGAAGCTGCTTTTCGGCCTTCTCATGGCCTCGAGAAAGCTGCGCCATTACTTTCAAGCACATGAAGTTACCGTCGTCACTCGCTTCCCGCTGAAAAGGATTTTGCAAAATCCAGAAGCGACGGGCAGGATTGTCGAGTGGGCGTTGGAGTTGTCAAGCTTTGGTCTCAAGTTTGAGAGTACATCAACCATACAGAGCCGAGTTTTGGCAGAGTTTGTCGCAGAATGGACACCAACGCCAGACGAAGAAATCCCAGAGATGACTCTCCCCGGCAAGGAGACAAGCAAAGAGTGGCTTATGTACTTTGATGGTGCCTTTTCGCTGCAAGGCGCCGGTGCTGGCGTACTGCTTGTCGCACCCACCGGAGAGCACCTCAAGTACGTGGTCCAAATGCACTTTCCCAAGGAACAGGCGATGAACAATACTGCAGAATATGAGGGGTTGCTTGCCGGTCTCAGGATCGCGGCAGACCTTGGGATCAAGAAGCTTATTGTCAGGGGAGATTCGCAGCTTGTCGTCAGGCAAGTGAACAAGAACTACCAATGCCCATTGATGGAAGCTTATGTAGATGAAGTGAGGAAGTTGGAAGAACGCTTTGACGGCCTACAAATGGAGCACGTCCCATGTGCTAAGAATGACATTGCCGATGGTTTGTCAAAGCGCGCCGCACTCAAATTGCCTGTGGAGCCAGGCACTTTTGTGCTCCAACTAACTCAGCCATCCGTGACGCCATCAGTAGAGCAAGGCAGGAAGAGGAAGTTGGCTTCTGGCGACTACTTCCCGGCAGAGCTCTCCGAAGCCGCCGGCAAGAAGGCTGCCAAAGCCAGCGCCAAAGATGCAGAGGGGCAACTTGCTCCGACAAGGCCTCATGCTCTTGTCATTGAAGCGGGTGCTCCTAGGCTAGAGGCAAAGGGGCAACTTGCTCCGACAAGACTTCGGGTCCTTGTCGTTGAAGCAGGCGCTCCTGATCGAAGCGCTGAGGAGCAAGATGCTCCGACGAGGCCTTGGGCTTCCGTCGTTGAAGCAAGTGCTCCCGACAAGCTTGTTGAAGGACAGCACGCTCCAGCAGGGCCCCAGGCTCTTGTCGTTGAGGCGGCTGTTCCCGCCAAGCTCGTCGGGGAACGGCCGGCTCTGGTAGAGCGACGAGCTCTTGCCGTAGGGCCTGATGTTCCCGCAGCAGAAGAAATGCCTTTAGTCCTCGTTGTCGAGCCACAGGCTCCAGCGTGGGCGCAGCAGATCGTCTGTTTCCTTCAGACAGGAGAACTTCCCGAAGAGCAGGAAGAAGCGGAGAAAGTAGCCCGACGGTCCAATATGTATCAATTTGTCGATGACATGCTGTGCAGAAAAAGACCAAACGGTGTGAAATTGAAGTGTATTCCCCGGGAAGAAGGACAGGAGCTGTTGGCGGAGATTCATGGAGGCATATGTGGTCACCACATAGGGTCAAGAGCCCTTGTTGGAAAGGCTTTCCGGCAAGGTTTCTTTTGGCCCACCGCCCTCCAGGATGCAACTGCACTAGTAACCAAGTGTGAAGCGTGCCAGTTTCATTCCAAGCAGATTCATCAGCCAGCTCAAGCTCTCCAGACAATCCCTCTCTCCTGGCCATTTTCGGCCTGGGGGCTCGACATCCTCGGCCCTTTTCCCCGTGCCACCGGGGGCTTCGAGTACTTGTATGTGGCCATCGACAAGTTTACGAAGTGGCCAGAAGTGGAAGCAGTGAGGAAGGTGACAGCACAATCAGCCATCAAGTTCTTCAAGGGAATTGTTTGTCGCTTTGGTGTTCCTAACAGGATCATCACTGACAACGGTACCCAGTTCACGAGCCACGCCTTCATGCAGTATGTCGAAGACCTTGGCGCCAAGGTCTGTTTCGCTTCTGTTGCTCACCCCCGAAGCAACGGTCAAGCTGAAAGGGCAAATGCTGAAGTGCTGCGTGGGCTCAAGACGAGAACTTTCGACAGGCTGCGCAAGTGCGGCAAAAACTGGATCGAGGAGCTGCCAGTGGTTCTTTGGTCGATCAGGACGACGCCAAATCGAGCTACTGGCCAGACGCCTTTTGCTCTAGTTTATGGAGCAGAGGCAGTTCTCCCAACGGAACTCGTATACGGGTCACCTCGAGTGCTCGCTTATGATGAGCTTGAGCAAGAGCAACTGCGGCAAGATGACGCTGTGCTCCTCGAGGAGGATCGTCTTCAGGCTGCTGTGAGAGCTGCTCGCTACCAGCAAGCTTTGCGTCGCTACCATAGCCGCAAAGTTAATGCCAGAAGTCTCGAGGAAGGCGACCTTGTTCTTCGGCGCGTTCAGTCGGCCAAGAATTCAAACAAGTTGACGCCGAAGTGGGAAGGCCCTTATCGGGTGAAACGAGTCACCAGGCCCGGTGTTGTCCGCCTGGAGACCGGGGATGGCATTCCAGTGATCAATTCCTGGAACATTGAGCATCCCCGGCAACCACCTTTTGTACAAGTCTTGCCGCTGTTGCATGTAATCCTTTGTACAAAGCCAGGCGCAGACCCTGTGCATAAATAAAGCTTTTGTATTTCGCAGTTTTTGACGATTTCATGTTTACTTTTATTTTGCATGATTATCTGACATACTGTGCAGTACAGCCTCCCCGGTAAGCATTAACGAGCCGCCAAGCTCCTATATCTTTATTTTCTCTTCTTTCTTTTTCTCAAAAAGACAGAAGCTTCCCTCGCGCACAAGTTTGCCGGGGGGATGGGATAATGATATGGACCAGGCGTCGTTCAAAGAAACTTTGCCTTGCCGGGTAGAAGGCAGCGGCAAGCAGTGACAAGACCTTGCCGCGGAGAGATTAGCGACAAAGCTAAGTGCCAAAGTTTGAATAACCAAATTCTTTTTTATTTTCAAGGTTATTTTCCTTGAACGATACTACTCTTTGTATGGAAAACCTGTGCGCGACGGAACCTAAGCGTAATCGGTCGCGCCCTTACCTTGTTTCGAGTCCGCTCAACAACCTAAGTGGCCGCACTGAGCGCGACAAGGTTGCTTGCCGGCAGCGGCACCGCCAGCAGGCTGCTGGAGTCCCGCACCCAGCGCTCGCGGCGATGGTGCGCGCACCGGCAAGTTTCCTATAAGCGTAGGGCAAGTACACACAAAGAAAGAAATTGCTCAAGGGAGATGACATGCATTAACTTCAAAATATTGCATGTTATATTACAAGATAAGTTGCCGCGGCTTAAACAGATTGTTCTTTAACATGTCTAGCGGCGGCAAGGAGGGAGAAGAATGGGCTCTCTAATTGCGGTGCTCGCCTTCGACTCTCTGGATTTGGTCCACCCTCTCCACGATGGGCGCGACAAGGGCCTCTAGTGGCGCGGGGTCGTATCCCTTCGGCAAGCTTTTGAAGATGTTGCTGAAGTCGACGCCCGGGTTTCTGTATGCTATCTTCACCAACAACCTCCGGAGAACTCCCCGGCAAAGCCTGCGTGACTCGTCGGCCAGTTGAGCCTTGTGATTGACTTGGAGCTGTTGGAGTGCTTCTACTACTCCGTCGAAGAACTTGGCTAGCTTGACGCTAGTTTGTGTGTTCTTGTCGGTGGAGTACCCGAAGTCCGGCACCTTCAGGGCAGTCAGCTCCTTGTCGATGTCCTCGGCTGCGCTGGCAAGCCTGTCTGTGAAGATCCCCACGTTATCCCTGAACTTCTTGTGGGTTGCAATAGCGTCTTGAAGAACACTCTTTTCCTTCTGGAGCTCTGCCATTAGAATCCCTTCGCGCTTTCTGGTGGTGTCGAGCGTCTCCTTCAGTGTGGTCAGTTTCAGCTTCAGGTCTGCTCAGGAGTCATTGGCGGCGGCAAGCAGATTGTTCTTCTTGGCTATGGTAACTTGCATCTCCGCCAAAGTGTGGGTCACCTTTGCCCTCTCACTTTCAAGCGTTGAGAGCTTGTCACCGTTTGCCTTGAGGGCGGCCTCTAGTCTAGCCACTTTCTCCTCCGTTTCCTTCCTGTTCACTTCTGCAGCAGCGACAGCATTGGTGGCCTCCACCAACTTGCTGGCATACTCTTGGGCCAAGGCTTCGATTTCCTTCTGGTGTTTTTGTGCCTGCCCCTGGGTCCGCTCTGCGACAAGTCTTGCCACCTCCTCGTCTTTCTGTCGGAGGGTTTCGGCAAGTTTCCTCTTGCGCTCGGCAAGTTCTTCTTCGTGGGCATCAAGGTCCACTTTCCGCTGGTTCAGATCACCGGCCCGAGCAGACAACTCCTTGGCGTTCTCCTCCTGTTTTTGTTCAATGTCTTGCTTCATCAGGAGGAGGGCCTGCCGTTCTTCGGCCAGCTGTGCCCGCTTGGCCTCTAACGCATTAAGAGATCGCGCGCGGACATCCGCCAAGATCTCCGCGTGCCTCAACATGTCAGCTTCGGCCTTCTCGATGAGCGCCTCCCTGGAAGCTAGCTTTTCCCGTCGGGCGCGATGAAGATTCAGCAGCTTTTGAAGCAGTTGCTCCTCTTCAGACGTGCTGCTACTGCTGGCGCCTGGCGCATCCACAAGCTGGAGCCCGGCAGCGGCAAGGATCTCCTCGTCCACAACATCCTCCTCGGTTGGCGCTCTGGAGCCCACCGTCCAGGGGAGGCTGACGTAGACATTCTCGCCGACCCGGACGTATTTGCTTGGCGGAGGCGAGTTGGGCGCTGCCGCCTCGTCAGTGGTTGAAGGACCCGTGGTCGGAGTAGCGCCTGGCGCTCCTGTGGCCTCAGGGCCATCAGTACGACCACCGGCTCCCTCGCCAGCCTCCTCAGCAGCCTTCTGGGCGGCCTCAGCTTCAGCAGCCTTGGCGGCTTCATCGGTGGGCGCCTTGGCGGTATTATCCTCGGTGGCCTTGCCGGCCTCTTCGGCGGCATTGGCAATTTCTTCGTCGGCAAGCTTGTCTGCTGCCAGCTTGTCGGCCTTGGCAGCGGCGGCCTTGGCGGCCTCGTCGTCGATGGCCCCTGTGGTGTTCTCCTCGGCAGAAGAGTCAATGTTCATTGGCTCCACCGAGGAGGGCTCTGCCAACCCGAGAAGTAAAGCAAAAACAGCTTCAGGAAGAAATTCAAGAAGACAAAAGAAAGAAAGCAGAAAGAGTTTTGCAGCAAGTGGGTTTACCCGTGTTGAGCTCAAGAGCGGTGGGCTCCCCTCCCCCGCCAACGTTTGTCATTGGGGTGGGGTCGCCAGCGCTGGCGCTTGGCACTTCGGCGCTTGCCGGCTCCTCTTCGTGGCTCGGCTCGCTAGTGGGAGCCCTTACCGGAGATCTTCTCCTTGGCGGTGTGGTCGAGGGGGGTGGTACTTCTGGAGCACCTTCAGATGGCTCCACTTGCTGCTCCTCTCCTACACGCCAAAGATGTCAGTAACAAAATGCTTGTTCCTCAGCGACCGCCAGCGAAAGGTAGTTGAAATACTTACGCTGGGGGCTGCGCTGGGGGCTACAACGAGGGCTGGGCTCCGAGCTGGTCGGGACGGTCTCAGACGCTCTCCCGGTGGTTGCCGTGGGCTCATCTTCGACGACCACCACGGTCTTGCTCGTCGAGACCTTAGCTCTCTTCCTTGTCCTCTCCGCCAAAGTTTCCTCCCTGCGGAAGCAAGGCCGGAGCGCGACAAGTGAGGACAGAAACAAAACCTTACAAAGATTGAGGGTCGCGGCAAGGGAACTTACTCTTCCTCGTCGTCCTCTTCGCTGAGAGCGGAAAAATCAAAGTCCGCCTCCGTGTGAGGAGGGGGAGGAGGGGGAGCTGGGCTCCTTGGCCGCTTGGCGGGGGTAGTAGCAGCGGTCTTTGATGACCCTGCTCCAGTTGCCGGGGCCGCGTGAGACACTCCCGCAGCACCAGCCCTTGCCGCGGTCGAGCGCGTCGAACGGCGCTCCGGCGGTTGTTGAACTTCTTGCCGCTCAGCCACTTTGCCAAGCCTGCGAAGGCGTTTCCTCCTCAGAGGGGCTGGGGACTCTGACTGCGGTGGGCTTTCGGTGCCCTCCTCGGAAGAGGAGCCCTCATCCTCCGAGCTGCCTGACTCGTCGGCAGGCTGGCTTGGCCCGACATCCTTGCCGGGTGCGGCGAGCTCGCCCTTCCCGGCAAGCATCCCCTGCTCGGCAAGGCTCTCCTTTTGTGCCTCGTTGAGCTCCGCCAAAGTATAACCAAAATCGCCAGCTTCCCTGGCGAGCCTGTCCTCCTCCACTCTTCGAGCAATGAATTCTATTTCTTGCTCAGTGGTGTTGCGGATGAGCCACTCTTCCACCCGGACCTGCTTTTCGACCGTGGAGTCAAAGAATCGCCGCACGTCTTCTTCGAGCGGCACGTCCCAAGTTGCTTCAACGCTGTGCGCATTGCAGAGCGGCATCATAGCGATGATTGCACTCAATGCGGAGTTGTTGCAAAGGGGCACGATGTGCTTCGGCAGCGTGAACGCCTTGTCGCGCTTTTCTGGATCTGTCTCTTGCTTGAACAGTTCTCGCATGAAAAAGTCGTGCTGCAGAACTGTGAAGTTGTTGATCAGTCCAGGGCGCAGCCGCATGATATCGGCTGGGTTCTTCCAATCAGAGGCCGGCCTTCCTCTCTGCTGCAGAGGAGCAATGCGGCGGCGGAGGAAGTCTGCGCCAACCATCCCTATGGTGAGCCCAGCCTCCCTGAGCCGTATGATCCTGGCAGCGGCAATCTCCAGCTTTTTGTCCTGGGGATCCAGATCACTCCAGTCTGTGCCACGCGCTGCTGGGGTCTTGCGAAGCTCACAGTATGGTGGCGGCTCGTCGTCAATGATCCAACACCATTCAGACCGGATTTCTCCCCATCTTGGGCGGAGATCCCCCTTCAGATAATGCTCCTTGGCGCCCAATCTTGAAACGAACGAGACGCCAACAGTGAGAGGCTCCCCCTTTTCAGCACGGGGAGTGAAGTAATGCCTGAACAGCGCGGTGTTGGGTGCGACGCCGACGAAGTTCTCGCACAGATGCGCAAATATTGCCATGGTGGATACGGCATTCGGTGTGAGATCCAGCAGACGGAGGTTGAAGGTGTACATGACGTCGCTGAAGAAATCCGAATACGGTGGGCAGAGCCCGCACCAAAAGTAGCAAGCGAAGAAGGGGTACTTGCTCACTTCGCTCTCATCGGTGGCTGGGCGAATGCGGGTGGCCGGATGCGCCTTGGTCCTCACGGCCCACATGCCTTGGAACTTGGCCTTCAGATCCGCCCCCGTGAGCGTCGGAGCGAAGAGCGCGTACTTCTGCCTCTTCAACTGCGCCTGGGTCTCCGTCCTTGAGGACTTCCCCGTCTTCCCCTTTTCTCCTTTGGGAGGCATGGCGAAGGCGGAGCTGAGGACCGAGGGAGATGCGGACGCGCGCGGTGGCGGAGGATTGGGAAACCGCTTTGTTTTGGAGCGGAGGAAGAAGAAGGCGGAGATTTGGAGATCGAGAATGGTGAGAGGGGTGTGTGAATGCTTCTGCAGGTCCCTCCTTTTATGGGGAAAGATGCGGAACCATCCGCCCCTTCGTCATTCGAGATAACTGCGCACGCTTCCCACACTCCGCATTCAACGCGCGACGCGTGGGAGAGCGTGCAATTAAACAGCATAGAGACGTTTCGGCTTATCCCAGCCACGCGTGCCCGTGCACTGTTTGGGCCTGGCCCAACAACGCCCGGCACCGTGTGTGGCCCAGGCCCGGGGGCTCCTATCGGTGTACTAGAATAGGGGTACCCTAGTACCCCGTACTTGTGCACGGGCAGTAGTAGCATCCCGCGGCCAGGCTTGCGGGAGGACAGCCAGAGAGAAGCTCAAGATTATTAAGCCATTCAAGAACAAAGTATACAAAGCAAGAGTTAAGGCCCCGGCAAGAGGAGCTTGCCGGGAGGGACAGCTGAGGCCCAGCCTGGGCATTGCTGAAGCAGAGTACTTGCCGTGGCAAGGTACTTGCCCCGGCAAGTCATTGGCTGCGGCAAGGTATTGGCTGCGGCAAGATAGCGGATGCGGCAAGGTACTTGCCCCGGCAAGTTACCTTGCACGGCAAACTATGCATTGCGCCAAGCTGTCAGGTGCGGCAAGGTCTTGCGGCGGCAAGCGTTACTGTACCACTGTGCTACTGTGCTGCTCCGGTGCCTCTACCAGCGTGGCGCTCTGGGTCCTTCCAAGCGTGCGTGGCAGGGCACTGTGTAGACGGCGGTGCACTGTAGATAGCGGTGCAGCAGCACGTGGGATAGGCTTTTCCCACGTCCACGACGTCCGGGTACATGTATGTGGACAGCAAAGGCATGGGCATTTAATGCCCTTGTCCCCTGCCGTCAGTGGTAGGTAGGACATGTCATCCTGGTAATAGTGGCCTTACTGTAGCAACTTTCCACCTCTACCTTTACAGTTTGCCACCTGTTGGTGACCCCTTTGTGCGTATAAAAGGAGGCCCAAAGGCAACGTGAAAAGGGAGAGGAACTGGGAAAGGGAGAACTCCAGTATTGTACACAGCTACTCGGTACTGTAGCGCTCCTGGAGCTAGAACAATCATACAGATAATAAACCAAAAAGCAGGAGTAGGGTTTTACGCATCCGTGCGGCCCGAACCTGGGTAAATCTCTCTCGTGCACTGTCGTGTTCTTCGCTAGATTTGCTCTTCGCGCGACCGTCTCTCCCTGCCGAACGTAAAGGGGTCCTTCTCTGGGTCCCATAGGTGATCGCAGATTCGTCCCCGACAGCGAGGTGAACCAGTGAGTCCTTCTCATGCTTCTTGCTGCCCCAGATCTTGTATTGGCCCTGGATGTCGACAAGATTCTGGCAGGCGATGCCCGAATTCTCGAGTGCCTTTACATCATTGGTGATGTCCACCGTAGCGAACATGTAGTGGGGGCTGTTGACAAACCTGGCGAAACCCTCGCAAGGCCTTGTGGCCAGGCAGTAGTGGTAGACGAGGACGTGGTGGCGCTTGCACATCTGGGCGACGGCGACCTTGGGACGAGACCCGGCATGAGCACGGGTGTACTCGAGGTCGAACCCGACCACCTTGTACTTCTCCTCGGCAAGCAACAGCTCCATGATGTGGATGGAGTGCTCCAACCAGACCGGGTCATTGGTGTACACCACCGAGAGGTCCATGAACCTGCTATGGGTGTCCACCACGGCATGCATGGTGAACTACTGCTAGTCGTCGGCAGCCGCTCGGAGCGCTATTGGAGCTGCGCAGGATACCCTCTAAGAATATGTCGTGGTGGGTGTGCTTCTTGCAATGGTGGGGAGCGATCGAAAGGTTGAAGAGACACAAGGGTTAAATGGCCGCTATAATAAATGGGGGCCGGCCGGCCTGTAATCGTCACGTCTTGTCACGGCGTTCATAGCAGAGGATTCCAGTGTACGCTTGACAACACCGCACCGCACGCGTTTCATTTGACCACGCGTGGGCTCGAAGAGGCACCAAATGTATCATCGGTGAGCCTATTCCCGCGCTACCGTGCAGTTTACCGCGCAAGCTTCCCGCCCGGCTAGTTTGGCCACGCGTCGGCTAGAAGAGGGACAAATCGTGGGCGTTTATTGGCAAAAAGCTTTGTAAAAACGAAGTGTGTGGAATGACTTTGGTCATAAGTTTAGCCGTGGGTGATGAGGTCAAAGTTACAGAGAAGGGTGATGATGGACACTCGAGTGCGATAATTAATTCTGCGCTCTACAGGGCACATGGTTGTAGAAACCAACTGTGTGCAATAATGTCGAAGATCACAGTCGAGTTAGCTATACAGATCATGTGCATTGAGACCGACAAGGTAAACAGATTCGAGAATTGTTAATAAAATCTAAGACCATTGCATATTAAGGTCAAAATAGTGCTACCAATATACAAGTCTCATACGATGCCATTTCAACGATTGTACCACAAAAGCTCAAAATATTACAAGGTTCAAATTCCAGAGTTATATGGCTCAAATTCAAAGATTACAAGGTTCAAACTGATACTAGAAATGAAATTCAGCTCATCAGCTGCAAACGCTCACGCTGATCCGCTGAACATGGATATCAAAGAGGTTCAAACTAATATTACCACTTCTAAGTCTGGTTTCAAAACCTCATAATTTTTGCAAAGGGGTCAGCCACTGAGAAGTCATGTATGGGGTCGACATGATGACTTCCGATTACTCTGTCATCTGAAGTTCCAAAATGAAATTCAGCATTTTTGGAGCCTATTCCATTCTGCTGCAGGTGCCGATGCTGATCAATAAACCATTCATTTTTGCGAAATAAATGTAGGGCAAACCTCATTACCTTAATCACCCTTGCTCTGACAACAAAGAACCTGGTGAATATAATCTCCGGTAAGGTCCCTCGGTAGGAGTTCAAAGTAATTTCTGAGAGATGCAGATCTAGGCATTCGACGTGATTGTTATATTGTATCACATTATCCACCACTGGGCCTAATCTTATCTGCAAAAGAAGAAAATGTGTTACTGCCTACATGCAGTTTTGAACACTACTACAGGCCTATTTGGTTTGCAGGATTTGTAAAATGCACTAACATGCCATCTTCGATTTGACATGATTAACATGGGCATTTGATTACATTCTAAAAAAATGTAGCCTTCTTCACAAGAGGTTGGAGTGGATGAAAAGTTCCCTAAGAAAACTAGTACAGATGAATCCAAAGGAGAAATGCTTATGGATTGTAACCATATGGATCAAGCAACCAATAAGGGGGGGGGGAACATGTATGTACTGAAATCCTCCAAAAGAATCCTTCAGAAATCGTAGTACATTGTCATTGTAAACTTGGAAAAAGGTGCCACAAATTGAACTCCCTTATGGTTAACATTTAACAGGAATGGAACATCACCTCGATATATAGCTTCTCCAGGCACGGAAAGCCTCTCAGGAAACTAACAACTTGCTCCAGGTTGGGGCCGATAGACTCTAGTGCCAAGACCTTCACTGTGCGCAGTTTCGGGGTCAAGCTTTTCGGAATCATTTTATGGATGACAGACGAACAAACATCTTCAAAATTAGAAATAATGTTAATTTGTACAAGGAGAGGTAGAAGGCGGCTGTTGTACCTGAACGGGTGTGGATCCAATAACAAGTTCAGAGTATTTGTCAGACGAGTAGCCCACCACTGTCAATTTCGGCGCAGAAATGACATTGATTCTTGTTGGACCTTCTCGACCAACTACAAGTAATCTCTCAAGTGCAGGTGTATCCTCAATGACTATACCGTGGTACACATCTTGTGATGTCTTCCTGCCGCACCAGCAACACACATAAATAGTCCGGAGAGTCATGGAGGTGATGTGGAAGCTACTCAACCCATTGATCGCCTGAAGACGAAGGTACTCGAGTGCAGTACAGCCATAGAGCAGGCACTCCATGTCACCGTTTGGGAGGCAGACGACGACAAGCTCGAGGTGCTTCACTCATGGTAGAATAAGAGCGGGCGCGTCATTAAGGGGGGAGGGGAATGGCAGTTCCTGAACTTGGCGACGCGCAGCGTGGGCGCGAGGCGGAGCGCGGACGTTGGCAGTGAGCGCATATGCCCATCATCAAAAGTGAGCTCCTCGAGCTGATCTAGGGCGGGGGATCGGAACCAGTCGTCAAGCTTGGCTCGGTCCTTGCCGTTGGAACGGAACTTGCCCATTCTAAGGCCTCTGGTTGGGCCAAGGTGACTGCCCAGGATCTTGGAGAACGCATCCAAGCTTTTGCGATAGCCATGGCAGAGCTCGTGGGTGTCGATGAGGTCGAGAGGGGTGGAGTTCCATAGGGGGCGCCATCGCTGGGAAAGGACGGTTGTCCGCGCCCCATATTTGATTGGGAGGAGGGAGATGATGATTGTCAACATATCATCGGGGAGGTTGCGGATGAAGTCTAGGCCTGCTGGAGTCGCTTGCGGTTCTTGCTCGCCCCGCCTCCGCTTGTTGGCAGCCCCATTCTCCACCTCCGGAGTCTCCTTGTCAGCGGCGCTTTCTGATAGAAGTGGGAGTACAGGGAATATTTAGTTAAAATAGGGCAATAGAAAAGTGTATTGGTAACTAGAAGTTATTAGGTAGGAATATAGTAAGAAAATCAAATAACAATTGGTTGCTTAAATACTACACAATTCATTTGATATTGCTGGGTAAGTCAACATGCAGATACTTGAAAAGAAAACTTACTTTGAACAAAGTCTGGACGGATGATATCGTCGGGGAATTAAGCATATATCTCATGACCAGGCCCTTCTATGTGCAGTGCAATTATAGTGCCAGCTTTCAGTACATAAAACTTAGAAATTTCTTTCCAAAGGCCAGTGCCAAAATAGGAGTCACCACGTTCATCAAGTCTTACAGTAGCAACGATTGTAAATCCATGGTTTGTGTTCAGTATGACATCCCTGCAGTCTTGATTTATGTAAAGGGAAAGATTGTGCACTACAGATTCTGTTGCATAGCAAGGGACGCGCTGCAGAAAATAGTAGGATTATTAAAGAAAATATGGTAACATGCAAATATAGGCCCAAATTGAAAGAACTGTACAGCAGTTGAAATCGAAGGACGAAAATTTAAAATTAAACAGATAGGGTAAACATGATGTCATGGAAATATGAGAGTAATCGAAAGAACAATACATCATTAATTTGCCTAATATAGAAAGAAGAGGGGGAAAATCCCCTTTGACGTATATGGTGCATGTGGCACCTTTTATCCAAATGTAGCAATATTTAGAATATGTTTAGGAAAGTAGGCCATGCCAACCGATTTAGGGTGAGATTGAACATACCGCGTGCATCCTCAAGTCATCTGGTACGGTGAGATGGAATGTCTGGCGGAGGCCGCAAAGTCCTGATGTGTCCGCGCACTATACACTCTATGAATGAAAGAAAACTCTCAAATCAGCTCGAATAAAAATGAATTCACGGCGATTTTGGCCGGGTGATTAAAGGAGGCAGATGAACTGGGATAAGAGATGAGATAATATCTCATTAAATTAGTTACCTTGTTGTCCATGAGAAAGAACCCTCAGTACAGCAGATTCCCCAACCGAGCGGAGCTGGGTCGACCGCGAGCAGCGTCGAGAAAGTCGATGGCGATAGGTGGCGGCAAGCAGAAGTGGCGAAATGCGGTGGGGTTTGCCGGCAGCCTTGCGGCAATGGCAGGCGTCCAGCTAAGTGGTTACCGCCGCGATAGGAGGTGCCATGCATAGACGCGGAGGAGCTTGTGCAGGTGTGAATGGGGACCAGAGGGGGTGGCGGGCGGGGTGAGGGTTTTTGTGACGTGGGGATGGTGAGGGTTTTCTTTTTTCTTTTTTGAATTGGGTGGTGAGGGTTTTCTGTCCCACAAAGAATTTCGGAGGCAACGGTTTGCTAGAGCCAACCGTGTGTGATTGACGCAACAGGCAAAAGGAAAGTCATTGCACACGGTTCCAATTTTGGGAACCGTGTGTGATTGACGTACTACCTCCGTCCTGGTTTATTGGTCCCCTTTGTAATTTGTACCAAATTTTGACCAAATATTTAACTAAGAAATGTTTATGCATGTAACCAAAAATTATATCATTGAACACTATGCTCAAATACCCATCCAACGATATAATTTTTGTTGACCTGCTCTAACATTTTGTCAGTTAAATCTTTGGTCAAAATTTAACACAAATTACAAAGGGGACCAATAAACCAGGACGGAGGTAGATTCCATCAACCAAACTGACTGCATCCATATCCCACGGTTAGACATAAGTAAACATAGATTAAACATACTCAGACATAGATAATAAGCATACACATACACAAGCATAGTTCAACCATAAGTACATAGTCCAACCGTCATTCAGCATACTCAAGCGTACATAGTTCGATCCCACATCTCATCTCACATGCCGGCACTATCCTGAAGCTTCTCCAGGTACTCGACGTACGCGCCGTGCGCCACCCTGCGAGAATACTTCTGCTTGAAGGAGCCAACGGCCCGTCCTCTTGCATGCGCCAGAACACTTTGATATGCGTCATGAAGCTTGTGGTTGCAAAATGGGAATCGATAGCCGCCGTTCCAGGTCCTAATACGCCTATTATGCATTCCCACATAAAGCTCCCTCAGGATTTGCCTCTTGTACCTCCTCTGGCCATCTTCATCCTCACTGTCCACATCGTCAGACAGCACCTATACAAATAGTAAAACAAATTTGGCATCAAATCAATGTTTACATGCCGTGAAGTATGATTAGGAATTTATGGCCATTTTTTATACATATCCAGAGATTATGGTTCGATTTTTAAGCACAGTCGTCTGTGTACAGACCAATCTTGAAGAAAATAATGGCACAAACATATATGTAGGTCATTCAAAATCAATTGTCAAGTCCTGGCTAGGAATTATTAGCACGAACACTAACCCTAGTCGGATTACTAGCAGAAATCATTTGCACAGATGAAACAACTAATCACTTATCACTTGTACCATTCAAACAATCAATACACTACACGGATCTAATGAAACTTACTCAGATTTCATGGATTGGGAGAACATAACCATAGGATTTCTATTCCAAAAAGGGGGAGGCAGGAGTAACCAAAGAAACCCTAGGATCTATTTGACACATAAATGGGTATAGATGACTAACCAGTTGTCCGTCGTCGTCGGAGTCGTCGCCGGAGTGGTCGTTGGAGTCATCGCCGGGGTCGTCGCCCGAGTCATCACCAGAGTCGGTGTGGAACTCCGCCTTCGTTTGTGGAAGCTCAACGTCGTCGACGACGTCAGGGTGCAGCGATAACTCACCGGCGGTGACGGCAACCTCTGTCTCCGTCTCCACGCCGTGCTCCGGTGCTTCAGCAGCCCCGGCGTCGCCACTCCCTCCGATGGGGCGCTTCGGCGGCATCCTCATACACTGACGGCTTTGAGGACTGAGAGCGGCGTCGAGGATGCAAGCGGAGAGAGAGGATTGTGTGTGTGGCGAGGATGGGGTGTGCGGCCACTCGGGCGCACCATTAATATGGAGTAGTGGGAGAGAGGCGGGCGGCGGTCAAACCGCTGGCTCGCCTCCCGGTGAGCCTACGCACCGGACTGCTGGCATGCCTACCATCGTTTCACACAGCTACTCGCACGCCTCCCGATGACACTGGGCAGCGAGCACGCCTCCGTCAATTCACACACTGCACGCACGCCTCCCGGTCTACCTGCACGGTGGACTGCTCGCATGCGTCCCGTCAACTCACGCCTGCTCGCACGGCACACGGGTCGCGTGGCGGCACGTATATTGTTTTTCTATTTGGATGATTAATGCTGCCGCTTTATTGCTTAACCGAAGCATGGCACGTATCCATTGTTGGTCTAACACTCACGGTTCAAATAAATAATCCGTTTGGGATATTGGTTCCCAATTATTAATAATCTCCCGTTTGTAATTAGATAAAGATTACATCAAAACTGGTCTCAAATTTGACAAAAAAAAGTACAATGCCACTTTGTATTGGTGTCCATATGACAACACGATAAGTTTCATGAACTTCAAATAAGTTTTGGATGTACTAGAATTTAAAAATCGAGATTCTCAACGTTTGAAATTTCTTGCACGGGGAGTAAACATGCACCCACTTAGACACATGTGTTTTTGCAATCCATTTAGGTGCACTGTCACGTGTGCATGTAGCTCAAATTTGATTTTTGCACATTATACCCGCAGAAAATCAATCAATTAATGTACTAAAATGTCTTAATGATCTCTGTTTTTTTTCGAAATTAAAACGTCCCTCCTTTGGTCACATATGTTCACCGCGGGATAATTTAACATGCATCGTAGTTGCGGTGGATTCGCGGTGTGTGTGTGGGTGTGTGCGTCTGGGGGTGGCGGGTGGCTCGCAGTACACTACGAGTTGTGAGCCACCGTGTGGGTTGGCCGTTTTGTTAGGCAGGTGCCACATCAGAGTCATGAATTCGTTATTTAAAACATTACACAACCCTTTCATACATACATGTTTTGGCCACATGCAGTCGATGGTTGTCCTACACGACACTCGATACTCGTGTGACGCTTTCTGTGGGCCCGCGAGGTCGTCGTCCATCACTTTGACGAACAGCCGGCAGTGAGGTTAATTTGACCAGCAAGGTAGAATCTTTTTGTTTGTGTTATGGTGGTATATAGTACGCGTCTAAGAGGTGGGAGGGGACTAGCATATATACTATATGTACGCGTCCGTGAACAAGTACACCTCACTCAGTGTCGGGACTTTTCGGTTTCCGAGGCACGTGCCACATCAAAGTTATGAAATTGGCTATTCAAACATCACACAACACCTCTTTGGGCCACATGCATGCAGGCGGTGGTTATCCTAGCTAGGACACTCACGTGTGACGCTTCCATCTGTGGGCCCACGAGGCCATCATCGATGCATGCATCACTTTGACCTACATCGGGAGAGGTTAATTAATTTCACCATTGAGGAGGATTCTTTTTGGGTTGTATTATGGTAGGAGCATATAGTATGTGTCGAAGAGGGGGAAGGGGACCATCATATGTAGTACGCTTCATGAATTCCTCGCTCTGTGTGGGGGGTTTACGGTTTTCGAGGCATGTGACACATCAAAGTTGTGCATTTTGGGTATTCAACATATGTTTGGCGCCCCACATGCAAAGCGATGGTGGTTGTCCTCTCGCACCCACTTAAGTGGTTATCAGCGATATCGATGCTTTCCATCTGTGGGCCCGCTTGGTCCATCACTAGTTTTTGCCTAACAACGAGAGAGGTTAATTTGACTTAGGAGGGGATTATTTTTTTGCTTGTAATACGGTATATATATAGGCCATGCTCTGGGATGACATGATACAGTTTGAGCACACACACATGCATGTGTACGCATGAATCCCTCCCATCGAGTCAAAGTGGCTACACATCATGAACTGATCTCGCTCTGTGTGGGGACTGTATGATTTTCGACGCACGCGCCACATCAATGTTGTGAAATGGTATTCAAACATGCATGCACGCATCACCTCCATACATATGCATGTAGTGGTTGTCTTCGAACGGTACACTACCTCGCGTGGTTACCGGCGACAGGCCTATATATTCGTGGGCCCGCGTGGACATCCATGATCACCTTGACCGACAACAAGATAGGTTACCATGCGGATTCTTCCTTTGGTTCGTGTTATCGTAGTATAGGTCATGGTGAGATTCAGACCTAATTAAGTTTGAGCGCATATACTATGCACGCATGCATGCATGAATCCCCATCGTCGGCTTGATGTGTGGTGTAACATACATATGCATCGTCAACCTAACCCTCACTCAGTGTGGGGATTTCTAGTTTGAAATCACGGTGCCACATCAAAGTTGTTCCATTGTGTATTCAAAAACACGCCTCTCCATACATATGTTTGGGCCACACGCTTGCAGTGGTTGTCTTCAGGGACTAGCTACTTGCGTGATTATTGGCGAGCTAGCCCATCTCCGGGGTCGCATGGACGGCCATCACTTTGACCAACAACAAGAGAGCGGTTGTACGACCAAGGTGGATCATTCTTGGCCGTTTTACGATCCATCTTGGTGAGATGCCTCTCTGGCCCGCCGATTGAAAGTGTGTGTGGGGGGGGGGCTTCTACGTCGCACTTTGCTAGGTGAACCTCGGTTGGGGGGCATGCATTCATAGCTTAGGATTCTCTTCGTGGCAACACGAGGGGGGCATGCATTCATAGCTTAGGTTTCCCTTCGTGCCGACACGAGGGGGGCAAGCAATACCGTGCGCTTTGCGAGATAGGTGCCACATCGAAGTTGCATTTGGTATTTGAACATCAAACCACCCTTTTCATACATAAATTTGGTCCACATGCAAGCGTGTTCGTGTTCTGACCCTCTCCCGCGTCATTTTTCGCCAAATTTATGAACATTAGACAAGTCGGATGACGCAACAGACACGGTTCACTCAAACTAACCGTGTGCCACGCCGGTGCCCCTGTCACGCACACATCCGCACAGTACATTGGGCTCCACGAGGCTTCCCCTCTCAAAAATATCTACCCGCCTGCAGCTTTTTTATATTTGATAACACACAGTTATTGTGTTTCGACCGTGTGTGATGTTTCTTGTTCCCAATCCTGCCTGCATCCCTCGAAAATATCTGCCCGCCTTGAGGGTTTTTCTATTTCATAACACACGGTTGTTATCTCCGGACCGTGTGCGATGCACCATCATCAAAATTTTCAATAGCCCCGGCATTTCACTCCCGCGTTTGACTCCCGCGTAGTAAAATTTTCAGTACCCGCGTCATTTCCTCAAACACACCCCCGCCCCTCCACACACACACACACACCAAAACCTCCTCGGGCGCGTGCGCACGCACACACACACACACACCCTCCCTCGCTTGAAACCCTAGCAAGGTCCCTGCCGCCGCCGCCGCAAGGCCTCCATTGTCAACATCTGCCGGTTTGCCCATGCAGCTTACCCACCGATCTCCATACCCAGGCCGCCCTGAGTTTCTTGGATGACGCCTACCAAACGCCCCCTTTCCACAGATCCCCATCCCCATCCCCCACTCCAGAGCGTCGCAGCCTAAGCCCGGCTACGCTTCCCGTGGAGCTCGAGGAGCGGCTGGCCCAAAAGAGGTGTATCGCGGTCTCTTCGCCCGACGTCGCCGAGGAAGCTGACGACCATTACCGGCCGAAGGCACTCAATCAGCGGGCTAGAGTATGCGGGTATGTCGTGGACGCCGGCTACGACATCGAGGTCATCGACAGCGACGGCCTGAGGCGGGTTATGTCACAGGTTAAGTGGCCCACCCCCAACCCCTCGGGTTCAACCACCGTCGATCTCATCCATGGCCCCGCCGCTGATCTCCTCTGGCTCGTTGTCAAGAATTTGCCATCCTACATCGCCATCGAGCCCCTTTTGTCATTTCTTAAGGACACGTTCTGCGACGCTGGCTTGGGATCCACAGCTTCCAAGTCAGACCTCATTGACGGTGACCACGAGGAGGGCACCCTCTCCGGCTCGTCCAAGGGGAAAGAGCCCATCTGCTCTTCCAAGGGGAAAGAGTTCGTCTGCGACATCAGGGAGGGGCACCCTACAGCTGTGCTCTTCCAAGGGGAAGGAGCCCATCTGCGACAACATGGAGCGCATCCAGGGTCCATGCTCTTCCCACGGGAACGAGCCCATCTGTGACAAGTGAGGAAACCCATCGAGTCCCTTTTGTAGTGTAGTGAGAATATGTCTAGTTTTAATTGCTATATTTGGTTGTTTGCAGTATGCCTTGTTTATTTCAGTTGTTCACAATGTGATGATCTATATGTGCAATTATTTACTGTGCAGTACATTTCATCAATCCAGTTTTAAACATACCGATAGGAATGCATATATTTGCCTGCTGTTAAGCCTGTTATAGCTAGCATATGCCTCTTTTAAAGTTTTTTGATTGTTCGGTTGTTTGTAGTTAGCATATGTCCAGTTTCAAATGATATCTTTGGTTGTTCGTAGTATGCCTTGTTTATTCCAGTTATTCACAACGTGATGTTCTATATGTGCAAGTATGAACTGTGCAGTTCAATTTCATCAGTACCAGTTTCAACAATACCACTATGAATGACTACATTTGGTTGCTGCATCTTGTAGTTAACACGCCTTTCCATTTTTATTTAACAATAACCAGTGTACTTAGACCGGCACAATACCAGTTTGAATGACTATGTTTGCTTGTTGTTAAATGTTAGGCCTGTTGCAGTTAACACACCTTTCCACTTGTTTTGCTTTACTAGCGTGTTTAAACCTGCACACTGAAGCTATCTTTTGGAGATTATTTCGTCTGCCATGGATAATTTTGGTTGATGTTTAGCCTGTTGTGCTTAATATGCCTCTTGATGTACCTACACAGGACAATTTTTGGAACGACTGCTGTTTTCCATCGAGGTTAGTTTCATCCCATGGCTTATATATACTCACTGTTCAGGATATCAGTAGCTGGTACCATGTAGGCCGGGGGCCGATAAGGGACTAATCGGTGAATCGGACTTTTAACTGAATATATCTGTAACCCATTTATCGTTAGGTTAACTAGGGCCATATGTAATATATCTGAGGCTACATAGCAACATGCACTGTACTTAATGTCTAAATATGCAATCCTAGGCTACATAGCAACAAGGAAGAGTGTTACCTTAATGTTCTGATGATGTCTAGATATACGTAGAAGAGCAGCAGCAACAACAACAACAACACAGCCCTCTTTGGATACTCAACTTAGCTAGAGGTTAGAGTTAGTTTCTAGCTCATGACTAACCCTGAAGGCCTGAACTAACTCCATCCAAAGAGGTGTTTTGATGACAGGGTTAGATTGCAATAAATGCACTAGGAGAACTAGCTCCAATTAGCACCTCTTGGGTTGGATAGTTTTCTTGGGTGGGTTAGATGCAACTAGCTCAAACTAGCCCTCATGTTTGGATATACTTTAGGGCTATTTGAGCCCGAACTAGCTCAAACTAACCCTAACCCATGGATACAGCAGCAGTTAATCAGCCGATAATTTGTAAGAATGCAATAAACTCCTTTCGGCCCATAATATAAGATGTTAATTCATCTAATATGTGAGTATATTGGATGTTATAAGATATTATAAAAGAGTGTTGTACTACATCATTGTGCAATTGCTGTTTAGCTTCTAATATTAAGTTGGTGCTTTTAGGTACATATGTCATTGGTAAAGATCCGGGCTTCGACCCTTTCTGCGTATGGGGCAATGAGATATCGATGAACCAGCATCAAGTGAGGAAGCTGATAAAGATTGTTAGTAAAATGGGTCAAAAGATGGCAATTAAACTATTTGTTTACACTTTATCCAAGACAATAGCGAACTGCAGGATGGTAAGTAAGAACTCTGCAGCCTTCTTTTTACTGCCCATAATGAGTTGTGTTAGATGACAATGTCTGAATCTTTTTCCTTTGTAGTGGTTGCCAAAGCAGTTTACTCAAGATTACCTCTCAAACTACATGATTGGTGGGCATGCAAAGGTTAAAGTATTTCTACCAGAACACGATGATTATCTAGATGTTTTCATGAAGACCGTGAAGGATGGGCGGTCGGCCATCACAAGGGGTTGGACTAGAGTCGTGCGTGCCTTCTGCATGGAGGAGGGCACAATATGGGCATTCCGCTTCACCTTGTTCAGCAACCAGAATGTATTTCACCTCTTTCTTTACCGTCTTTAATAGTACAAGTATACAACTGTGGTTCATCATTCTTTATTTGGTTCTTATGTAATTCTTGAACATGTGTACCTATGAATCGAATAATGCATTGGTTGTTTGAACCTGATGGATATGAATAAAGCTATAGCATACATTCAAAATCAAATTCAAATCTGGTACAATTTCAAATAGCAGCAATTAAATTACAGTGAAATTACGCTCTCCAGGTAGTTACGGCACACACGGTTGGTAAAACACAAATGTTTGCGATATACACCATAATCCGACACGGTTCACAGAGAGGAAACGTGTGCAAGCATGCACACAGTTGCCGTTTGCAAAGCGTGTGCGATGTCAGACAATATCACAAATGGTGCGGGCAAACTAAACGTTTGTGATAGTTGCCTTATCGTACACGATTCGCAACCATGAAATGTTTCTGATGAAGTATGCATCGTAAACATTGCACCACATAATAGCATGTGCGATAGTTGTTGTGTACGACGATGTTATGACGGTCCGACGTTTTGTAATCCTGTCCGACACTCGTACGACGATTAGCTAATCTTCTTAATTAGTTATCGCATACGGTTTGGGAAAAGAGAATGTGTGTGATTGTATGCTTATCATACACATTCTATAATAGTGAACCGTTTGTGATGGGCCGCGCATCGTAAACGTAGCACCACAGAATACCGACTGTGATGGCAACGCGAGCACAAACGAGTAGGAGTACTGTATATGCATCTTGGCTCCCTATCCCCGACAGTTTCTGGGTCGTGTGGGAAGGACCCCCCCTATCGCCCACACTCACTTGGCGACGGTTCCAAATGCCGTCGCGGAAAGGGGTTAAAAACCATTTGTATAGCATCGACGCGTACCAGTGAAGCATGGCTCCCCGCAAGTCCTGGCATTTGATGAAGCACGTCAGGACGGCTTGCAGGAGGCCGACCTACTGCTCCTCGAGGAGGCCCGCCACCAGGCCACCCTTCACGCCGCGAGGTACAAGTAGGCCTTGCGCCGCTACTATAGTCGCAACATTCGCGCTCGCACCCTTGAGGTCGGGGACCTCGTCCTACGCCGAATCCTCTCCAGAGAGGGGCTCCACAAACTCTCACCCATGTGGGAAGGCCCTTTCAGGGTTTCTCATGTATCCAGGCCAGGCGCCGCCCATCTGGAGATGGAGGACGGGGTTCCTGTGCCTAACATTTGGGACATCCATCACCTCCGCAAGTTCTACCCGTGACCCTCACGCGTACGGATGGAAGGGGGCTGTACAAACCCTAGGGACTCTCAGTGCGTTGGCCTCACAGGCACGCGAGAGCTCCTGCCCACGCCCAAGTGGAAGCCCCAAGCTTCGCGCTGGCAGAACGATCGAACCGCAATCATGGCCACGCCCAAGTGGAAGCCCCAAGCTCCACGCTGGCAGAACGATCGAACCGCGATTATGCCCACGCCCAAGTGGAAGCCCCAAGCTCCTTGCTGGTGGAACGATCGAGCCGCGATCATACCCACACCCCGGTGGAAGCCCCATGCTCCATGCTGGCGGAGTAATCAAATGAGGGCGCCGCACGGGTTGCACCGACCTCAGGCTGATCCATGCCGGACACGGCAACCACATCCCTTTGTCTTGTGTAATCAAATTTGTCATCTTGATTCAGTAAAAGATTTGGTTTTGGACCCATACTGCGTTTTGTTGAATTTTTGCCCAATGAGCCGCGCGCTCGCGCCCTACCTCTTGAGCCCCTCACGAGCGGGGGGGGGCGCTGGGCACGGTGTGTGTGCGTGTGCTCAGGTCAGTCCCAGCAGCGCTGAAAAACCCAAGTGACTGGGATCTGACTCACGGGCCTGCTCCCGCACACGCCACCCCACCAAGGTCATTGGTGCCTTATCTCCTCGCGAGAAGCTCATGAGTGGGCCGACGAAGGGGCGCTCCTCCCTTGTAGTATGATTTTCCGTATCTTCTGGGCGCAGTCGCCTGGGGAGGCTGGCCCAAAACAACCACCCCAGCAAAAGACCTCACGAGCTGAGCCTCGCGAGGCGCGCCCCGTTGACGGATGGCCACTGTGTTTCGCACTCGGCAAGCTAGTCTAAACCTTTGTGATCCACCCTTATCATCTACTGAGCCCTTCCTTGGGTAGCCTCACGAGTGCTGGTAGTTTCCTCTATGTGAGCCGCTCGCACGACAAAGGGGGGCTCCTTGAGCATCGCGCCTCGGGAGCCCCCGCTTGCTTCCCATGCTCCTAACCTCCTGGCCTTGTCCAGGCACCACGACCTGACATACCAGCGATGACTGAGGTTCACTCGGGGGCTAGGTCCTAACAACGTAGACCGCAAAGGCGAGCAAAAAGGAGAAACAAGTCTTAGGAAGAAGCTCCTCGGGAGCGCGAGCATCATTACAACATTAAACATTTAAGGAAAATTCATTGTTTTCATGCCTCCACAGGGCCACAATTAACTATAAGCAGGTTAGCAAAGGAATGGCCTAAGGAGACGGGCCGCCACCGCCACTATTGCCGCTGCCCTCGGCTTCGCCTTGGTTGTCACTGCTCTCATGGGCAAATTGGGCATGCAGCGCATCCACCTAATCCTCCACCGCTTTCTCGAGGGCGCCGTGAAGCTCCTTTGAGACCGGAGCTATCACAACCTCGAAATCGAAGTTGGGATTGGCCCGGAGAAGGTGGCTGAAAATGCGCGTCGCCGCCTGGGTCAGGAGATCACGGCACTCTTCTTCAGCAATTCCGTCCATCTTCCTGGCACCGTCCTCGAGCCGCTCCACATTGCGCGGAAGTGACGGTGTAGAGGGGCAATGCGCCGATGGAGGAACTCCCTCACGACTGTGACTATCTTTACCCCTGCCCCCCTCAGATTGGCCAACCTTTTCCACACCCTCTCCAGCCTTGGGTCAGCGAGCCTTTCGTGCTCCCATCCAGAGCTCCTCATCGCCGGGGTCACAGGTATTTGGACTAAGGGGCTGAATTGGGCCACATCCACATACACCCATTGCCGCCTAAAGCAATCCCCCTCGTGGGCGAGCTCCATGTCGATGTCGTCGCCTGCCATATCCTCCACGGTGCAGAGCGAGACACACTCAGAGCGTTGGTTCGCCACGGTCAGCCGCAAGCAGAAGAAATGCCGAAGCAGCACCACCGAAGGAGGCACGCCCATGAAGGCCTCACACAAGAAGGCAAAGGCAGAAAGAAGAAGGATGGAGGTCGGATCGAGGTGCAGCGTGTGGACCTGGAAGTGAGAGAGGGCGGCATTGAAGAAATCAGAGAACGGTGGTAGTAGGCCAGCGAAGAGTGCATGAAGAGGGATAGCGATGGAGGTGGTGTCGAGCTCAGCGGCTGGGCATGAGGCCGACCAGATTGGGGTGGCCCCCCACTCGTTGGAGGCGGCGGCTGTCATTGGGAGAACCTTATCGAGCCCCTCAGCATTGACGACCATGGACTTGCCCAGGACAAGCTCCAACGCAGCCTCTCTGGTCGTATCCCTTGCTGCCCTCTTCCTACCAGGAGGGGCCATGGCGGCGCGACTAGGGCAGAGACGGCGGAGACCCGGAGGAAGGTGAAGAAAGCGTATGGGACAAGGAAGGCAATAATGGCTTCGCGCCACGTGCGGGAAGGCTTTATGTCAGCTAGGGTAGTTGCCGACGCATCGTGCGAGAAGTGGGGGCGCCCCACATTCCATTGTGCGCCACGCATCGAGCCTGGCCCGCAGGCGGTTGGGGCCCACGGCATTTTGACCCCTGACAGGCGGAGACATGCGCGCCGTGGGTGCGGGGGCTACTATAGCGCCCGTGGGACCGGGGGTACCCAGGCCCGTCTGCCATTGGCCTAGGACACAATGCGTGCCAAGGGCCCAGCGGACGGCCAACTAGCGAGCTTCGCAAGCAAGGCTCCTCGTGAGACCCCCATCAGCAGGCGTCCCGAGCTGACCGGAAGGCGTCATCAGGAGCCTCGCGGGGCGGCCACTTGAGGCCCCCTCTCGGAGGCGAACAAGTCAACAGCTGCTCAAGCCCGGTTGTGCGGCCCTGAGTCTTCACGTGGGGCGACGAACGATGCCAGAGGCCATGCCAGCAGGCGCGGATAAGGAGGCTTTCCCCTTTCGTGCTAAGGGAGCAAGGTCGGCATGCCCGTTCCCAAAGCAACCCCATGCCAGTTCCCAAAGCAACCCCAAAGGTTGCCCCAACGGTGCTGGAAGACCAAGACGACAGGCGCGCAGGGCGGAGGTCATGGACGGTGCGGCATGGATGGTGGCTTTGCATGTGAAGACCCCCTTTCGTCAGGATAGACTACGCCCCTGTCCCCCTTCAAAATTGTCGTTGTGTGGCAACCCTTCTCGCTAATATTTTCGGGGAAGAGGACCAAGGCAAGTATAAAAGAGGGCAGGGTGCCGCCGTAGAGGACACACAGCATCTTGTACTCTCATCCTCCCTCGCGAGCGCAATCCAAAACCAAGTAGGAGTATGGTTTTACACCGCAAGGTGGCCCGAACCTGGGTAAGGACTGTGTCACCGGCCTGTTGCCGCTAGCTGGCCCTCGTTGTGGCTTCGCCATGGTTAGCAGCTGGAAGGAGTAGGGTGGTAGGAATGAGTGCACCCCCGAGTTTGAACCTCTTGGGTCCCCGGAGCCCAGATTCTGACAAGCGCATTTTCTGCTATCTCCGCTCTTTGTGCTCGTCGATCCCTCCAGTTGAACCGCAAAGGGATCACCGTGATCGAATAGAAGGCGCGCCAGGCAGGCGGATCGCTTGTGTGAACCAAAGTTAGCAGTTAGCAGTTAGCGCGTCAGATTCTTCACCGTCTTCATCACCATGTCTCCCAAGAAGAAGGGAGCCTCGGTAGTCGGTCCATCGACGTCCAAGCCACCAGTGCCTTCGCAGACAGGCGATGACACGGGTGGTGGCACAAGCGGCGGTGGAGGCGGAGGAGGCAGAGGTCAAGAACAGCCTCTGCAACTTTCTGGCAACCACAACCAGGCAAGCAGTGTCGTCTGCAGCAGAACAACAACAACAACCAGGTCGAAGGACGGGGCCGCGCTACCTGCCGGCGGTTCGACAAACTCCAGGGACAATGGGGTGCACTCCAAGACGCCCACGCTGGTGCTCACGCCACGGCCATCCCAGGTCATGCGCGATGAGCAGCACCACGGCATCGGCGACCCCGAGCGTCCACACGGCAAGGGTCATGTGGATCATCCTCAAGATATGCAAGGCCAGCATGCTCACCAGCACACTGGCGACAATAGGCTGAGGTTGCAGGTTCGAGATGGTGCTACTTCCAAGACAGGTGGAAGCAAGAACACCTCTCGTTCCTCGCACCTCTCCATGCCGTCCACGCGAGAAGAAGCACTGGAGCGCACTCAACCACTTCTGGAGTTTCCTATGCTGCGGAGAAGATGGAGGAGTGGAGAGCCACCATCTAGAGTCTTGTTTGATTCGCCAACAACGACAAACCGCAGTAGATGGGACCCTCACAGTAGCAGCCCACCGCTCCGGTGCGTGCTGCTGGAGAGAGGACTGGAGGCGGGGCGGCACGGTGCAGTCCCCTCCACGACAACCACAACCTCAGCGGCAGAGCCAGCGGGTCGAAGACCATGATGACATGTCCAGGGCATAATCCGATCCGCGAGCCCACCGCGTCCAACGCCAAGTTCTTCAAGAACGGCGCGGAGAAGATGCCCGTACTACCATAGAACAGCGACGGGAAGCACATCATCAGTCTGACAAGCGTTAGAATAATCACCCTCTCTCTTGATGCTGGGAGAGATGTCATCGTCGTCACTCTTGCTGGAGGAGTCGAAGTTGCTGCCTCTCGAGCTTTCCGCGCATCACTCCAGACGGCCGCCGGAAGCCCCGAAGAACTTCACAGAAAGCGTGGTGGATCCATCAAACCTGAATTGGAGGAGATGCCCCGATCCTAGGCCATGGGAATGGGTGAATGATTTCCACCCCCGGTCAGATACATGGCGCCGGTGGGGGAGAAATCCACCACAATCTAGGCGGGGCCATTGCAGTAGTCGACCACCCTTAGACACAGACCTAAGGGCCTGTTGTCTTCCATGACCCTTGCGAAGGGGTCTGGAAGCTGCAGCCAGCTGCGAGGTTGACGGCGCAGCGCCACGATGAACTCATATGCCACCTCCCCCGTGTGGGCTTCTACTCGGGGTGAGAGGAGGGGTGTGCCGCCATGACCACCCCAGCTCAGAACGCCTTGCCTCCCATGGCCTCGAGATGCGCTCCTTCCACGGGACTTGAAGCCGGCCCCCGCAGCCGTAACCAAAATGCGCGTCTGTCTTTGGGGAGAAGCTCTCGAGGCGATGACAGGTGCTCAGGCTCGGCCCCTACCTCTCGCCATCACGACAGTGGTTTTTCGGGAGAAGCGATGGAAGGAGGAAGACAAAGGGAGAAGGCGACGATGGCTGGTAGATTGGAATGGGAAGAGGTGAATGAGTAGCACTCTGCGTGGCCTCCTCTTTATGGGAAAGGTGCGGGGGCTGGCTCTTTACTATTTGATGTGACCACGCATTGCTAGGTGCACTATTGCAGTGACCGCCCCTCTTCGCCAATCCTGCGCCTCGCATGTAGTACGCGTGGAGGGAGGCGCGGTAAAAGAGAAAATTATGACAGATTGTGGCAGTTATTCTCTGCCACACGTGCCTGTGTGTTGTTTAGGCCTATCCCAATGATGCCTCACATGCATGTGTGGCCTAGGCCCAGGGGCTCCTGTCGGTGTATTAAGAATGGTGTCCTTAATACCCCAGACTTATGCACAGGCAATGGTAGCCTTCCCGATGGCAAGACTTGCCGGAGGATAACTAAAGCCAAACTCAAGACCAGATCACAATAATACAAAGAAGATCTCTGAGGACAGAGATCAGAAATTCTGAACATACAACTTGGGGACCCGGCAAGATCCTTGTCGGGGAAAGCTAGCGAAGCCCGCGAAGACCCAAGACCGGCAAGTTACGAGCTCGGCAAGAATTCCACTACCTAGCCACCGCTCCACTTCATCGATCAGGTTGTCACTTATTGATTAGGTGTCAAGCAGGTAGGTAGTTAGGTGAGTCTTGTCTGGGCACGTGGCAGCTCGCCGCCCTGAAGACAACTTTAATGACACCCGTCCAGGCGATGTTTCAAGAAAATAAGAGGTAGATGTGCGAACGACACAGAAGGAGAGACCAACCTTGCTGGGGAGCTACATCCACAAGACACCTCACGGCGCAATTAATGTGTTTGTCCTAACCCGTCAGAGTTAGGTGAAGAGCACCGTAGCGACTATTTATAGTGTATATTTACCCTTGGTCTATAAAAGGAGGCCCACGGCTACCTTAACAAAGCTCGAAACCCTGTCCATTTGCACGCGTAGCTGCACTGTTCTTGCACCTTGCCGGACATGCACTCCTGGTAATTGGATACATACACATCGAATACACAATGCAGGAGTAGGGTTTTACGCTTCATAGCGTCCCCGAACCTGGGTAAACCTCACGCGTTTTCTGCTTGCTCCGCTCTTTGTGCTTGTCGATCCCTCCAGTGAAACCGCAAAGGGATCGCCGTGATTCCATAGATGGTTGTACGCACGACAGATGCTCACTATAGGATAAATCTTCTTGGAGGTCAATCTCTTCGAAGTCGATAGTGCGCTCGGGCGTCTTGAAGCACTTGCGAAGTTGTGACACGTGAAACACATTATGCACATTTGAGAAGTTTGAAGAGAGCTCGAGTTGGTAGCAAGGTCGCCTCTTTTGCTAACAATTTTGAATGGGCCCACATGTCTTGGAGCTAGCTTCCCTTTGATGCCGAAACGTTGATTGCCCTTCATGGGAGAGACTTGGAGATAGACATGGTCTCCAATCTCGAACACCAAGTCACGATGCTTGCTATCGTAGTAGTTTTTCTGGCGTGATTGCACAGCTTTGAGATTCTCACGGATGACTCTACACATATCCTCAGCTTCTGTGATCAAGTCATTACCAAGAAGTTTACGCTCACCAGTTTCTGACCAGTTGAGAGGAGTACGGCAGTTTCTGCCATATAGAATTTGGAATGGGGCCTTGCCCGAACTTGCTTGGAAGCTATTATTGTAGGAGAACTCGGCCCAATTCATACTGAAAGAGATGACACACACTCTCAGCATGTCTTCGAGGATTTGATTGAACCTTTAAACTTGGCCACTTGTTTGGGGGTGAAATGTTGTGCTAAAGCGGATGTTGGTGCCCATAGCCTTCTGGAAGGAATCCCAAAACTTGGTAGTGAAGATGCTTCCACGGTCCGAGGAGATCAACTCAGGAATCGCGTGCAACTAGACTACTCTGGAAGTGTACAACTCTGCCAACTGAGCTGCAGTGATAGATTCTTTAACTGGTAGCAAGTGAGCCACTTTTGTGAGTTTGTCAATGACAACAAAGATAGCATCATTCCCTCTCTTGGATTTAGGAAAGCCGGTGACAAGGTCAATCTCGATATGATCGAACTTCCATTCGGGAATAGGTAGGGGTTGAAGAAGTCCTGCTAGACGTCGATGTTCTGCTTTCACTCTGCGACACACATCACACTCATTCACGAATTGAGCAATCTCCTGCTTCATGCGAGTCCACCAATAAGGTTGCTTGAGGTCATGGTACATCTTGGAACTGCGTAGATGTATCGAGAGGAGGGAATTATGAGCTTCATTCATTATGACCTTCTTGAGATCACCCTTTGGAACCACAAGCTGGTCCTCAAAGAACAAAGTGTCTCTGTCATCAATGCGATAGCACTTGTACTTGGACATGCCCTTGGCAACACCATGTTTCACCTTCTTTGCCATAGTATCAAGGAGTTGAGCTTCATGAATCTGATCCTCCAAAGTTGGGGTCACTTGAAGGTTTGCAAGAAAGCCTTGCGGAATGAATTGGAGATTGAGCTTCCGGAATGCTTCACAAAGATCGGGCTGGACCGGTTTGAGGATGAGGCTGTTGCAATATGCTTTTCTGCTCAAAGCATCTGCAATCACATTGGCTTTGCCTGGAGTGTACTAAATGCTTGGGTTGTACTCTTGAATCATCTCGACCCAACGAGCTTGACGGAGGTTGAGGTTGGGCTGAGTGAAGATATATTTCAAGCTCTTGTGATCGGTATAGACTTCAACTTGTCTGCCCAACAAAAGATGTCTCCAGGTGATCAAAGCGTGCACAACTACCGCCAACTCAAGATCATGAGTGGGGTAGTTCCTCTCATTTGGATTCAACTGCCGAGAAGTATAAGCCACAACTTTCTTGTCTTGCATGAGAACACCACCAAGACCTTGCAATGAGTCATCACAGAATACTTGGAAGGGTTTGCATTCATCGAGAGGAGTAAGGACTCGAGCTGAAACGAGCTTCTCTTTGAGTGTCTTCAAAGCAACATCACACTCAAGAGTCCAAGCATATTTGACATTCTTTTGGAGGAGGTTAGACAAAGGCTTGGCAATCTTGGAGAAGTTCTCCATGAATCTTCTGCAATAGCTTGCAAGCCCGAGAAAGATTCGAAGTTGCTTCACATTTTGAGGAGGTTGCCAGTTGACAACAGCTTCAACCTTTTCAGGATTTACTGAGGTGCCCTAGGAAGAGATAATGTGACCAAGGTAGAGTACCTCCTTGAGCCAGAATTCACACTTTGAGAATTTCGTATAAAACCAGTGCTCCCTGAGCTTGTCAAGGATCAAGCGCAGATGCTCTGCATGTTCTTCAGTTTCGAACAAAATCAGGATGTCATCAAGGTAGACGAGGACGAACTTGTTTGTGTATGGGCTAAATACAAAATTCATCATCCTCGAGAAAGTTGGAGAGGCATTTGCAAGACCGAAGGACATCACCGTGTACTCATAAGAGCCAAAGCTTGTCCTGAAAGCAGCTTTCGGATTGTCTTCTTGTTCAATGGGAAGTAATCAACGCGAAGTTATTCTATGCCATCTTTCTTCTTGACAAAGAGAACACCACATCCCCAAGGAGATGAACTTGGTCTGATCAGACCCAGATGCTCTTGTTCATCGAGTTGTTTCTTCAACTCTTTCAGCTCTGCTGGCCCAACATTATAAGGACGTCTACATGTGTGTTCCGTGCCGGGCTCGAGTTCAATCACGATCTCAACAGCTCAGCTAGGAGGCATTCCTGGCAGTTCTTCTGGAAATACATCCTCATATTCACAGACCACTGGAATTTGAGATCGCCTTGCTCATTGAGAGAGAATAGCCAAATGGTGTTATCACGAGCCGCAAAGATAATCACCTCTTCAGAAGGAAGGGTCAATTTAACTTCCTTGGCCGCACAATCAAGAGAAGCCTTGTGCTTAGAAAGCCAATCCATGTCGAGAATAAGATCAATGTCAGAATTCCCAAGAACCATCTGTCACACCCTGTGTTTTGTCTCTCATGACTAAGTTAACAAGCTCAAAAATTGGGACCAATTAAAACTTTTGTGTGCAACTGATGCTTAGTTAGATTGTTGTTTGCTTGCTTGTGTATGCTTGATTGCCTTGCCTTTGCTTGTTTGGTTGTATGTGCTTCAATTCATAAGAATCCTCCTACTCTCAAAACTCATCTCCTTGATCCAAGAACCTTGCCCAATGATCATGCCATGTGTATAGGACATAAAACTATTTTTGGAGAATATTATTTTGGCCAAAAAGCATTTATTTAATTTAGGTTTTCAAAAAACCCCTAAATTGGCGGTTGTACTACAAGTCCTCAAATTAGGGAGAATGTTTTGACCCAAAGACTTTATTTGGAGCCCATTAAATATAAGACATCCCAAAAACACAAAATATTATTTTTAAAGGTTATTTTCATATTTTATTTAAAAGCTTTTTCTTAAGGCCAGTAATGGTCTTTTATATGGAAAAATATTTTTAAGTTTCAAAAGTATTTAAGAAAATTTAGGGAAACTCAGTGGACATATATTTTCCATATATATGAGTTTCAACACATGGTCATGTTCAAAATATTGGACAAAACCCTCCAAAACATTTCTGCATATTTCAAGCATTTGAAATATTTATGTAAGAAATATTGTCCAATAAATTCAGGAAAATTCTAGCAAGTCACATATGCCTAATGTGATGATCTTGCAAAGTTGCATCCCAATAAAATTAGCTTTGTTTCACAAAAGTGCCACAAAACCATTGTTGTCCAGATCCAAAATTGAGCAACTCGACATTGCCAATTGTCTCCTTTTGATTCCAAATCATGAGGACATGCTCTAATCCCCAAATGATGGCACTACACCAAGTGGTGCATCAAGGAGAATAGATTTGCATAGCTAGATCTAGGAAAACCCAATTCTGTTGATTTCTAGGGTTTGCCAAAGTTACATTGGCAACTTTATCTAAATGAGCTCAAATTTCTACCACATTGTCACATGATCATGGCCATCACCCCTACCAAGTGGCACAAGGAGGAGATTAGTGCAACTAGCCCAAACTTGCATCAAACACCTTCTGCCATTTTTCCAAAATCACCATTTTGACCACTTACACTACTCTCCTTGAGTTCAACTTTTTACCACAGCTCCTAGTAATCCTCTTCTACCTCCAGTTGCAACCACTCATCCACAGCTCAATGATTGAGGGGTGAAAACCCTAATTTTCACCCCTGGACAGCACTATTTTTTCTCCCTCTCTACCTCACCACTCCTCCAGAGGCATCTATGAGCATCCAATACTGCCACCCCATTCTTTACTACCTCCCAGAGCACCTAGACACTAGAGGCTACACCCGGGACACCAAAAAAATGGCCATGCCAGCCAAAGGCATGCTCTGGAGCGCACTACAGTGCGCCTTGCACTGTAGCCGCCCTTTGTCCAAACCACCCGACCACTTCGGGCCTACCTCGCATGCCTGCCGACGTGCCTCGGCGTCTGGGACAAGCTACGCGGTCTCCCCCTCCTCTCTCTCCCTCTGCTAGCCTCCCTCGCACGTGCGCCATGGCCGCCCGAGAGCTCCAATGAGCGAGCCCCCACGCGCATCCTCCTGTTCCCCTGGCTCCTTCCTCCCGCTCTCCATGGTCATAGACCATTCCCACGGACGCCCCAGACTCACCCTCGAGAGCTTCGGTGGCCTCAAGCGACGGCTACAACCTCGCCGGCGCATGGGCCTACGGTGCACCTCGCCCCTCCTATTTAAAGGCCTCCCCGAGCTCCCCTGTCAATGTCTCTCTCCCTCTCGCACCCTCAATCGTACCCCTGCACCATCCATTCAACCCCTCGGAGCCCCAACGCTCGGGATCGAGCCGAGCACCGCCGCCTCAAGTCGCCGGCGATTCGCGCGGTGAGAGCCCCCTCTGCCCTTGTTCGTCCTCGATCTGAAACCGCGACATCCCACTGACCTTTCTCCCCATCCTTTTGCCGTCGATTGCAACCCCAAACGAGAAGCACAACCTCAAGCCAGAGCTCTGCCGCTCAGGTCCGATGCCGCCGTTGTTCACGTCGTATCCGGCAACTGCCACCACCTCCTCCCGAACGACGGAAACCTCCTGACTTCGTACCTACCCCCGCCTGCCCTCGTCGTGCCCCGTAGCACCGCCAGTGAGCGTTGAACCCCCTCCTGGTCGCGAGGTTGAAGATGACAGGTGGGCTCCACCTGTCATCCTCACCTCTCTCTCCCCCTCTCTCTCTCAATGCGGCTGGGCCCCGCCTGTCGGGTTTAATCCCAGGCAGGCGCACACGCCTTGGCTCGCCCAGGCCGGCCCAACTGGGTCTGTTTAGGCCCAGTAGCCCTGAGGCTTTTTCTTTTTCTTTTAACAGATGTTTTCCAAAAATTCCACAACCAACAATATTTGTCCAAATCCAATTTTTACACTTCCATAATCCTTGCAATATTGCATCCTATTTAATGGTATAACTTTCATGCATGTCCAAAAAGGTTTTCTGTACTGTTTATATTTAAAACCCTATTTGAAGCATTTAAAACCACTGCGAAAATGCTATTCATTGTTTTGGCACTCCAAATCCAAAAACTAATAATTATGGTATTTTTAGTTTTCACCCTAGTATTTTACAAAAATGAGTTGACACTTTTTTGAGTGCTTTTATTTTACTGTTTTGTGCTATTGCCTTATTGTGTGCCCATTACCTTGCGACGTTAGATTACGAAGTTGACGAAGAAGTTGGACCAGAGACATTTGAAGACCCCGAGAACTTTGTTGAGCCAGGCAAGCAGCCCCTTGACCATGTCTAGGAAACCCTTTTTATGCATGTCATATAGCACTTTATTATTGTTGCATCGGAATCATGATGAGATGGTAACCACTTTGGTGGGTTGCCTCTGTTACTTCCTTGTTGATACTTGCATTGTGCATGACCCTACCTTCCTATGAGGGTTATGCGGGTGGGAGTAGATAGGATGTTAAAGTAGTTGCTACACAAATGGGACGGATATATGCATGGAGATCGAGACAAAAGTATTTTTAAAGACTTCTCGAAAACCCCGTCGGGTGCCACTAATGCCCGAGGGAGATGTTGAGCTAGGTAACCACTTGATGAAGAAGTGGTGTACCGAGGCAAGTGAGTGTGTTGTTTTCGAAAACGGATTGGTTTAAGTTGCGACCGTTACTCCAACCTTACACGTACAACCACAATACCCCTTATGGGATGGCGCTTTGTTGATTACCTTGGTCGATGCTAGCAGAGAGCCCGCATTACTAGTGGCTGGAGAGTATGAGTTACTCTCTCGATATAGGGTCGTGCCTGGTAGGGCGACTATGATTGTTTTTACAGACACTAGCTACACCGTTGTGTCCCCTCTTTGATGGTATGATCTTGAGCGAGTCTCATGTGATGTACATCATGAGGACATGGGCCAACGAGTGGACTCTTTGTTGGTATTGTCAAGGGAAAGATAATGTCCGGGTGCCTACCTCAGATACTTGATGTGCCGCGAGCCGTGGATTGACACGAAGGTTCCCCGAGTCTTGTGGGTAAAGTGTGCAACCTCTGAAGAGTGTAAAACTATTCGAATAGCCGTGTCCACGGTCAAGGACAGTTGGATGACCGCTCTTGGGCTACGTCCATTGTTTAAAAAACCTAGTGTGTGTGTGTGGGAGAAAACTACTTGAGTTGAGTCGAATGAATTGACATGTTGATTAAGTTGGAGTTGATCAAAACTCTGTCTATGTTGATATCTGAATTCTTATGATGCATGCTTTACAAATTTACGTTTAAAGTAAATTTTGACATGTTATAAAAAAGTAAATTAATAAACTAAACTTGCCATGGAGAATTACTAAATTTTTGCATGATGCATGAAATAATTTTGACATGGTTCATAATTAAAAAGAAATTCGTCGTCAATTACTTTAAAAAGCATAGACAAAGACTCAAATTTTCCATGAACCAGAAACTAAAATTGCCATGGTGAATTACTTAAAATTTCCATGATACATGCACTAAAATTTGCCAGGGTTCATACAAAATATTTTCATCGTCAAAATACTAGAATTGCCATGGTCAAAATACTAAAATTGTCATGATCTATAAACTAAATTTGCCATGATCTATAAACTAAATTTGCCATGATAATTACTAAAAATTGCCATGATCCATGAATTACATTTGTCATGGTTAATTACTAAAAATTGCCATGGTCAATTAATAACATTTGCCGAAGTAGTTGAAATACAACGGTAGCTTTAAATCCCGAAGAAAAAAATAGATGAAACGTATTATGGCAACTTTAGTATAAACAGTATGGCAACTTTAGTGTAACATCATGGCAGCTTTTCGCCCCAAAAACGTCATCAAAACATATCAATATGAGATCTAGTGAAAGCGGATTTTTAATTAGATTTTTATTTAAGCGATGAAATATTTTTAAGTCCGAAAACCAAAAAGATTTCGCTGATGTCATCTGTTTGATGTGACAAAATAGATAATAATGGAGATTCGTGCCACATGTGTGACACTTATCATTTGGGATCTTAATTTGTTTGAGGTAGTCATGTACCAAATAAATATCTATTGTGCCAAGAGATAGCACTGATTAATACACTGCACTGAATACGCAAGCAAGTATCAGCAAAATTTATAGGGGTGATGCGTTGTGCACGTCTTTGATTATAATTCTTCAGTGAAAATGCTTCAGGGTCATAGCAGCTTTTTTCAGTTAAAATGATTTCCAGATTGCTGCAGATAATATTGTCAAAGGCGTGATTTTGAAATAAAAAAAATTGATTTTACAAAATATGTATATGATGTTGAAGGTTAGTATAATGACGTTGAATACTCACTAGAATTTTTTTTGCTCAAATTGCTTGGATAAAGGGTAATCTCTCCACCTAAAAAAAGAGGTTATCACAACAACCTATCTACCACTTGTCCCTCGAACCAAACGCATATATGGTTATCTCTAACCATTTGACATCCCATCCAACCAAATAAAAAAATGGCTATCCCTAACCAGGTGGTTGGTGATACCCATAGCCACTCAAAGCTATCGCACAAACCAAACACACCCTAGTGGACTTCGTTGGTTCCATAGAGCCTTCCAATTATTATTTGAGTCCCTAGGTAGCCATCACGAATGGGCCATCGCCTTCAAATTTGTAACACCCCAAAAATTTAATCATATTTTTATTAAGTAAAATTTTGGCCAGAAATAAAATTTTGAATTATATCAAGTCCTTTATTATTTTCAGAGTATTTTCTGTTTCTGTTTTCCAAAATTCTTCCCTCCATATAGAATTTTTTTTGAAATAATATTGTGACTTTGGTAGTTTTCTTAAAACTTTTCAAATATAGTTTAATAACAGTAAGAATTATTTTCATAATAAAATTTTGCCCAAAACAATTCTTTTAATAGCTATTTCAATATTTTTAAATGCCTCTATTGCACTACAACCATTTTAAATAATTATTTTTAAATTCCACAAAAAAATATGGGGGGTCATGTGATGCCCACATATCACTTTTATGTAAAAACCCAACCTGGTGTTTTGGAAATTTTGAGTGAAACAACCTCTTTTCAATTATGTCCTTAACTTGAGTTTCTACTACAACCCAATTTTCTGTTGCTTCAATAATTCTGAAATTTTTCCCACCTATAGTCCTTCCAACCAAACCCTTAAGTACAGAAGATCAGCTCAGTTTGCATCTTGGAAGTCCACCAAATATCCTCCTATAGTTTCTGTCCAGAAATGAATTCTGTTAAAACTTGCATTAGCAAGTATCTCTTTTTGCGAAAACAACTCCACCATCATCTATACCCACTAAGGAGACACCATCCTGGTAAATTTCACACCCAGCAAAGTCCCCTAGATTGCCCTAGCATTTCAGCAAGCACATTGTGTGCATGGAAGAATTTGGCAAAGTTTTTGTCATGCATTGCACACTTGCTCTCCTGGCCATTTCAACATGTATACCAGCCATGCCATCTAGAGGAGTCCCACCCTGCTAAGTATCTCTTGCAACCAACTCTTCTAGATGCCACTGGCATTGCATCGAGCACGTTGTGAGCGTGCACAGAGCGCGTCCATAGCGCGCGTTGTGCACCGTTGGCATCGAGCTTCTGCCACCCCCTCTGCTGCTCCTACTCATGCGCAAGCCGTTCAGCTAGCTTCACGGGCAAGCCACCACTCCCTCCGACACCCTTTCCCGTCCTCTAGCGCCGCACTTCGCAGGTCAACACCGACCAGAGCCGTCGCCGTCACTGTCACGGCGCCGCCCAACTACCTGGCCGAATCCGAGGCAGCCAGCACGCCTCGCCTTAATGGACAACTGCACGGGTTCATCCGCAGCTTGCCGACCACCCCGCCGTCCACCAACGGCCTCGCCACCGTCCTCGCTTGCCATTAATGGCCGCCGCCGCAATCCGCTCGGGGACGGCACCGTCCACGCTACCTGGCACCTCCCCGAGCCCGCCAGCTCACTCCCTGGACGGTGGCCTCCCCCATAAGCCTGCCCCCGTCGCGCCGCCCCTGCAACCACTCTTCCGGCACCATTAGTGGCCTCCGCCACCGAGCTTATCCACGGGAGCCGCGGAACAGCCATGCTCCGCCTATAAAAGGCCACTCTGAGCCTCAGTCCAGGTCGCCATCATCTCACCATCATCACGGTAACCCTCCAGAACAAGCACGGAGCCCGGGGATGCCGTCTTCTTCCTCTTCGGTCGAAGCTTCCGCCGCCACCCCTCGGGCTATTCCGGCGTCTCCAGAGCCTCCTTCCCCCGATTCCTTCTCCATAAGCTTCACCTCAACCCCATGATTCAATTCCACCACTCAATTTCGCTTGGGATCGACCAGAGGCGAAACACCCAAATCGCCGTCACCGGAGTTCCGCTGGAGAGCTCACCGCCGACGAATGGGTGGACCCCGGGGACCGTGCCGTACCTCGTCGGGTTCGCCACGAGTTCCTGAGCACAGTGGTGTGCCTACCTTCCGGTGCCGCGCCCCCAATCGCCGGCGAGGGACGCCAGAGGCCGCGCCCCGTTCGGCCAGAGGAAAGGAGGGAGAAAGTGTCGGCGCTGACCCGGTCAAACCTGACCAGTGGGCCAGGTGGGGCCCACTGTCAGCGACCGAGACCGCACTGGGCCCGTCGTAAGTGGAAACGGTTTTCCGGAGTACGCTTTCGACGTGGTAGCTCTTCGCGCGGTCGATCGACCAGGCCGGCCCAATAGCACCTTGCGGCTAAACCGCGCTCACGGCGCCCCTCTGTCTTTCTCTTTTTTTTTCAGTAACTTCCAATAATTCCACAACCTCCATTTCATATCCAAATCCAGTGATTAAAATTCCTACAGTCTCATAAAAATATGCTCTATTTATCTAGATTAGGTGAACATTTTTCCTAAGCATTATGTCCACTGGGTGAATTAAATAGTCCTTTTAATCAATTGTTTCAGCTTAGAAACTCTCTAGGTAAATCATATGAACTCCAAATAATTTGATTCTTTTTCTGGTATTTCTTATTCTTCATCTAGTTTATTTTAGTATTTATTTCAAAAATATTTGAAACAGTTTTTGGCACTATTTTTACTATATGTGGTAATTTCAATATTTTTGAAAATAGGAAATGGAGGGGAGATAAAATTTTTAAACTTTTGGAGTGCCCCAGTCCTTCTGCATACTTAAGGCAAGCATCTTGAACACTTGATATGGTGATTGCATGGTTGAATTATTTGCAAGAATGATTAAATCATGAGTATGTTGAATTCGAATAAATTTTGAATATAGCTAGTTATGCATGCATGATTCCTTGATGATATTGCATCTTCATGAAGCATGAATAAGGATGGTTACTTTCCCATGTCACATATGTCTATGTGATCCGGACTAATCTGCAGGAAAGAATCAGTCACGAGAAAAGTGACCGTGAGACTGAAAACTCGTTGTGACAAGAATGATCAGTGAGGGCATATCGGGACATGTCAGGTGGTGACCTTGTTTGGTACTACCGAGGAATCATATTGTGCTAACCACTGCAGGAAAAATTAAACCTCCTGAGTCGACCCTAGATCGAGTCTTGTTCCGGTAACCCCCATACTTGATTCATGCTACCACTTGTCCCTGCCACAGGTGGGGTATGGTTTAGTAAGTTGTTAACCCCTTTCCGTGCACACACCACATAGAGGGCTACGATGAGGGTTTCCATGTTGGTGGACTAATCCTGTCATCGGGTCAGGGGGCATGGGTGTTTCCAGTTGTGACTGAGAGGGGGGCACCCCTTGTAATCCGTGCGTATTAATAGTGATCCCATGCAGGACGTTGGTCTCTCCGTCTTAGAGTTTTTATTGAACGATGCTTTGGGTGATTCCTGGCATCCGGAAAGTTAATCTGGTGTGTGCTGGTTAGGTGTGTTTACAACCCAAAGACCGTAATGGGAATTAGTCAGTGTCACGATGCTTGCTAAAGAAATCCTTTACTTGTGCGTAAAGAGTACACCCTCTGCAGAGTTTAAACCTATTCGAATAGCCGTGTCCGCGGTTAAGGGCTACAGTCTGGGTTGGTCAAGTGTCGGTCTTAGTGTCGGTCTTCGGAGGAAAATAATTAAATTGAGCCTGAATTATTTTGTAGGATAATTATTGACACCCTGATGCTACCATGAATATTTTTATGCATATTATTATGGTTATGCATATTATTGAGGACTAACCCATTTCTCTTAATTTTGTATTTCCTGAGTGTCTCAGGGGCTGGATAGACTACCCCGGGCACTCAATTTTATTTTCAAGACCTCTCGTGGCATCTCTCGAGTTAACAGGCGGTTTATCCCGCCACTACTCTTGTGGACACCCGATTGGTATTTCTTTTCAAGTCCGACCATGGCGTCACTTGACACCCGACTGGCATTTCTTTTCAAGACCTTTCGTGGCGTCCCTCAAGTTTACAGGCGGTCCCGCCACTACTCTTGTGGACACCCGATTGGCATTTCTTTTATTTTGCTGAGTGTCACTTGGGCTGGCTAGACTACCCATGGCATTCATTTGCTTTATTTCTAATAAATTTGATCATGACTAACATGCTATGTTCACGTTCATATCATTTTATTGTCATGATTTAAATTTCAGTCAGCATGAGCATATGCATATAGTTTGGCTCATCATGATCATATATTTTTATCTGCTGCATTCGGTATATCTTTTGTTCATGATGTTTGCGAGTACATTCAAACGTACTCACAGGCTTGTCCCTGGCTATTTACTTGGCCAGGTCAGAAGTTCTACGTGGAGTACCACAGCGACGACCGTGCGGAGCCTAGGATAGCAGCCACGTGGATAGGAATTATCCGGGTCAGCTGTTCCTGTGGGAATGGAGCCCCATCGACGCTGGAGAACCACGAGTCATTTCCGTCATCCACCACCGGAATCACTGTTGTATCATTAGACCTTTATGATCTTGTATCCAATTCTTGTAATAGCTTGGTAATTCTGTAACAAGGACGTGTCCACCAGTAACAGTAATCCTGGGCTGGTGATGACACGAGGGGTTAATTTCTGGGATTTTTGTGTCCCCGAAATTCAGCCCCGGCAGCCTTGGTATCAGAGCCAGGCTGACCATTGGCTAATCCTATCTTAGCCTGGTCGCTATCTCTAGGTTTCCACACCATTCACATCCTTTCCTGTCCACAGTCAAGCCCATCTCATCCGATAAGCCTGCAAAGTGGCAGCCGACATCTTTTGACAGTCGGTGCCCAACCTATCCACCTAGCCCATAGGCCGTGTGCCTGTGGCCGACACCTGCGTTGTCCTATCCGCAAGCGTGCGATAAAAGACTCTGCTGGCTTATAAAGGAAGCCTCAACCCAACTCAGCACATCACAGCCTCACTCCCAACCACCAAGATGCCAGGCCCCATCGTGCACAATGAGACCACCGCAGTCGAACTTGAAGGCTTTGTAGCCATCCTCGCCAATCTCACCCGTCGTGCTCTCGGCATCGAAGAGCCGCCGGAGTATGTCGTGTACCAAGAACACGCGAGTGATTCCATCCATCACTTCTGGGCCACGGTGCACATCTACGGGAGGGGCATCACCGCAGAGCGCCCTTACCGGTTCACCGGGAGGACGACCTCCGACGAGCCCCAAGCCATCCAACTTGCAGCCGAGAGGCTGTAGTTCAACTCCGGCATCTGTCGCCGGGGGTTAACTACCGCTCTTTCTACTACTACCCTAGTCGTGAAGGCTATGGTAGACCGACCCAAGTCGCCAATGGAGACCATGAGACCGACCCTGCTCTGGTGCATCTGGTGCGCTACTTGAGAGCGCAAGAGGCACTGTTCGATCAGGTCACTTTTGACCTGATTGAGACCCGCAGGACGCTTGCTCTCCTGACCCCGATGAGAAGTGAAGCTGCACCTGCCACTGACAACCCGATAGTACTGTTCGGGAGACCAATCGAGCCGGCGAGGTCTGCCCCTGTTGCCCACCCGGGCAATGCATTCGTTACCCCGGATGAACTCCGTCGTCTCTTTGGGATTTCCTCCAACGGGACTATAGCCACTACACCCCGCGTGGGTCATCATCGCTACCCCAACCCTGCAGCTCCTCATAACACTCCAGTCAACTCCGACGTTGAAGCCCCCGGAAAAGCCTCGACGTCCGCGAGACACGCCCGTCTGGATGTCGACGAAGTGGACTGAGTCTGCCAGAGTAGTTGCCATGTCCTTAGCAACCCTGTTGCCCTGTAAATTCCGCCGTCATGCCGTAGACGATTATGTGTATGTTTCTAGCAGTGTGCAGTGTTTGATTGAATGATGTGCTTGTGTGTTATTGTCTTGTGCATGATTGCTTGTCTGTTGTGTTTTGCATTTAGTTCCTCCGCCCTTAACAAATCTCGAGGACGAGATTTTCTTAAGGGGGGTAGAGTTTGTAACACCCCAAAAATTTAATCATATTTTTATTAAGTAAAATTTTGGCCAGAAATAAAATTTTGAATTATATTAAGTCCTTTATTATTTTCAGAGTATTTTCTGTTTCTGTTTTCCAAAATTCTTCCCTCCATATAGAATTTTTTTTGAAATAATATTGTGACTTTGGTAGTTTTCTTAAAACATTTCAAATATAGTTTAATAACAGTAAGAATTATTTTCATAATAAAATTTTGCCCAAAACAATTCTTTTAATAGCTATTTCAATATTTTTAAATGCCTCTATTGCACTACAACCATTTTAAATAATTATTTTTAAATTCCACAAAAAAATATGGGGGGTCATGTGATGCCCACATATCACTTTTATGTAAAAACCCAACCTGGTGTTTTGGAAATTTTGAGTGAAACAACCTCTTTTCAATTCTGTCCTGAATTTGAGTTTCTACTACAACCCAATTTTCTGTTGCTTCAATAATTCTGAAAATTTTCCCACCTATAGTCCTTCCAACCAAACCCTTAAGTACAGAAGATTAGCTCAGTTTGCATCTTGGAAGTCCACCAAATATCCTCCTATAGTTTCTGTCCAGAAATGAATTCTGTTAAAACTTGCATTAGCAAGTATCTCTTTTTGCGAAAACAACTCCACCATCATCTATACCCACTAAGGAGACACCATCCTGGTAAATTTCACACCCAGCAAAGTCCCCTAGATTGCCCTAGCATTTCAGCAAGCACATTGTGTGCATGGCAGAATTTGCCAAAGTTTTTGTCATGCATTGCACACTTGCTCTCCTGGCCATTTCAACATGTCCACCAGCCTTGCCATCTAGAGGAGTCCCACCCTGCTAAGTATCTCTTGCAACCAACTCTTCTAGATGCCACTGGCATTGCATCGAGCATGTTGTGCGCGTGCACAGAGCGCGTCCATAACGCGCGTCGTGCACCGTTGGCATCGAGCTTCTGCCACCCCCTCTGCTGCTCCTACTCGCGCGCAAGCCGTCCAGATAGCTCACGGGCAAGCCACCACTCCCTCCGACACCCTTTCCCGTCCTCTAGCGCCGCACTTCGCCGGTCAACACCGACCAGAGCCGCCGCCGTCGCTGCCACGGCACCGCCCAACTACCTGGCCGAATCCGAGGCAGCCAGCACGCCTCGCCTTAATGGACAACTGCACGGGTTCATCCGCAGCTCACCGACCACCCCGCCGTCCACCAACGGTCTCGCCACCGTCCACGCTTGCCATTAATGGCCGCCGCCGCAATCCGCTCGGGGACGGCACCGTCCATGCTACCTGGCACCTCCCCGAGCCCGCCAGCTCACTCCCTGGACGGTGGCCTCCCCCATAAGCCTGCCCCCGTCGCGCCGCCCCTGCAACCACTCTTCCGGCGCCATTAGTGGCCTCCGCAACCGCGCTTATCCACGGGAGCCGCGGAACCGCCATGCTCCGCCTATAAATGGCCACTCTGAGCCTCAGTCCAGGTCGCCATCATCTCACCATCATCACGGTAACCCTCCAGAACAAGCACGGAGCCCAGGGATGCCGTCTTCTTCCTCTCCGGCCGAAGCTTCCGCCGCCACCCCTCGGGCTATTCCGGCGTCACCAGAGCCTCCTTCCCCCGATTCCTTCTCCATAAGCTTCACCTCAACCCCACGATTCAATTCCACCACTCAATTTCGCTTGGGGTCGACCAAAGGCGAAACGCCCAAATCGCCGTCACCGGAGTTCCGCTGGAGAGCTCACCGCCGACGAATGGGTGGACCCCGGGGACCGTGCCGTACCTCGTCGGGTTCGCCACGAGTCCCTGAGCACAGTGGTGTGCCTACCTTCCGGCGCCGCGCCCCCAATCGCCGGCGAGGGACGCCGGAGGCCGCGCCCCGTTCGGCCAGAGGAAAGGAGGGAGAAAGCGCCAGCGCTGACCCGGTCAAACCTGACCAGTGGGCCAGGTGGGGCCCACTGTCAGCGACCGAGACCGCGCTGGGCCCGTCGTAGGTGGAAACGGTTTTCCGGAGTACGCTTTCGACGTGGTAGCTCTTCGCGCGGTCGATCGACCAGGTCGGCCCAGCACCTTGCGGTTAAACCGCGCTCAGGGCGCCCCTCTGCCTTTCTCTTTTTTTTCCAGTAACTTCCAATAATTCCACAACCTCCATTTCATATCCAAATCCAGTGATTAAAATTCCTACAGTCTCATAAAAATATGCTCTATTTATCTAGATTAGGTGAACATTTTTCCTAAGCATTATGTCCACTGGGTGAATTAAATAGTCCTTTTAATCAATTGTTTCAGCTTAGAAACTCTCTAGGTAAATCATATGAACTCCAAATAATTTGATTCTTTTTCTGGTATTTCTTATTCTTCATCTAGTTTATTTTAGTATTTATTGCAAAAATATTTGAAACAATTTTTGGCACTGTTTTTACTATATGTGGTAATTTCAATATTTTTGAAAATAGGAAATGGAGGGGAGATAAAAAATTTAAACTTTTGGAGTGCCCCAGTCCTTCTGCATACTTAAGGCAAGCATCTTGAACACTTGATATGGTGATTGCATGGTTGAATTATTTGCAAGAATGATTAAATCATGAGTATGTTGAATTCGAATAAATTTTGAATATAGCTAGTTATGCATGCATGATTCCTTGATGATATTGCATCTTCATGAAGCATGAATAAGGATGGTTACTTTCACATGTCACATATGTCTATGTGATCCGGACTAATCTGCAGGAAAGAATCAGTCACGAGAAAAGTGACCGTGAGACTGAAAACTCGTTGTGACAAGAATGATCAGTGAGGGCATGTCAGGACATGTCAGGTGGTGACCTTGTTTGGTACTACCGAGGAATCATATTGTGCTAACCACTGCAGGAAAAATTAAACCTCCTGAGTCGACCCTAGATCGAGTCTTGTTCCGGTAACCCCCGTACTTGATTCGTGCTGCCACTTGTCCCTGCCACAGGTGGGGTATGGTTTAGTAAGTTGTTAACCCCTTTCCGTGCACACACCATATAGAGGGCTACGATGAGGGTTTCCATGTTGGTGGACTAAATCCAGTCATCGGGTCAGGGGGCATGGGTGTTTCCAGTTGTGACTGAGAGGGGGGCACCCCTTGTAATCCGCGCGTATTAATAGTGATCCCATGCAGGACGTTGGTCTCTCCATCTTAGAGTTTTTCTTGAACGATGCTTTGGGTGATTCCTGGCATCCGGAAAATTAATCTGGTGTGTGCTGGTCAGGTGTGTTTACAACCCAAAGACCGTAATGGGAATTAGTCAGTGTCACGATGCTTGCTAAAGAAATCCTTTACTTCTGCGTAAAGAGTACACCCTCTGCAGAGTTTAAACCTATTCGAATAGCCGTGTCCGCGGTTAAGGGCTACAGTCTGGGTTGGTCAAGTGTCGGTCTTCGGAGGAAAATAATTAAATTGAGCCTGAATTATTTTGCAGGATAATTATTGACACCCAGATGCTACCATGAATATTTTTATGCATATTATTATGGTTATGCATATTATTGAGAACTAACCCGTTTCTCTTAATTTTGTATTTCCTGAGTGTCTCAGGGGCTGGCTAGACTACCCCGGTCACTCAATTTTATTTTCAAGACCTCTCGTGGCGTCTTTCGAGTTAACAGGTGGTTTATCCCGCCACTACTCTTGTGGAAACCCGATTGGCATTTCTTTTCAAGTCCGACCGTGGCGTCACTTGACACCCGACTGGCATTTCTCTTCAAGTCCAACCATGGCGTCACTTGACACCCGACTGGCATTTCTTTTCAAGACTTTTCGTGACGTCCCTCAAGTTTACAGGCGGTCCCACCACTACTCTTGTGGACATCCGATTGGCATTTCTTTTATTTTGCAGAGTGTCACTTGGGCTGGCTAGACTACCCGTGGCATTCATTTGCTTTATTTCTAATAAATTTGATCATGACTAACATGCTATGTTCATGTTCATATCATTTTATTGTCATGATTTAAATTTCAGTCAACATGAGCATATGCATATAGTTTGGCTCATCATGATCATATATTTTTAACTGCTGCATTCGGTATATCTTTTGTTCATGATGTTTGCGAGTACATTCAAACGTACTCACAGGCTTGTCCTTGGCTATTTACTTGGCCAGGTCAGAAGTTCTACGTGGAGTACCACAGTGACGACCGTGCGGAGCCTAGGATAGCAGCCACGCGGATAGGAATTATCCGGGTCAGCTGTTCCTGTGGGAATGGAGCCCCATCGATGCTGGAGAACCACGAGTCATTTCCGTCATCCACCACCGGAATCACTGTTGTATCATTAGACCTTTATGATCTTGTATCCAATTCTTGTGATAGCTTGGTAATTCTGTAACAAGGACGTGTCCACCAGTAACAGTAATCCTGGGCTGGTGATGACACGAGGGGTTAATTTCTGGGATTTTTGTGTCCCTGAAATCCGGCCCCGGCAAAATTCCTCTATTGCTTGCCAGCATGAATCCATTTTTCCCACACGAGCCACATGGCTGCTAGATCTGAGATGCAAATTTTTTTCTTTGTGAGGCAGAGACTGAATAGGGATGTGCTTGGGAGGGGAATGTGCGTGTCAAGGTAACTGAGAGAGAATAGGCTTGTTTAGTTAATAACTAGCATGAGCAAAACTCTTTACTGTAATTTTGATTGCCATAAATTCAGTTATCATTTCTCATTCGGCATTCGGATATATTCTATTACAGTGAGTACTATATTAATCACACATGTTTTCACGGATATTTTGATTTTTGTTTGGAAAACGTTGCCAGCCGGCGGACCGGCTGAAGATTGGGCCGGTCACCTCGACTCGCTCGCTCAAGGAAACATCCCCACGCAGCCACGTGCCTACCAGGGCCCACGCGCTTACTCTCCCTTCCACCCATCCTTATCGCCTCTACTTTATCTGCTCGTGGACTCATTTTCCCCCAATCCCTCACTGCAATCCCGTCGGCAAGTCACATAGCTGCCTCGCGCCCCTCCACCGCATCACTCCTAGCTGCCCACTACTCATCTCTCTCATCACCGATGATGGCCACCCGCAGCTCGTGTAGATTCCCCTGCTAACAACCCCATACACACAAGCGTTGTGACTTACAGTGCACAAGGCGGCCGCCATGAGCGATGCGATGGTGATGCATATGGGCGGTGATGGGGGAACACACGGCTGGAATGGTGGTACTACAACCCGCACCCGATGGAGTTGCAACCGTTGGAGGGTGGTGTTGGAACCATGGGGGAGCACCAGTGCCGTGTCTTGCCACCGCCGACGTGGTGGATTGCTGCAATCTTAGCCGGCAGAGCTGCAACCGGTGTATTGCAAAGCTGGAACCAGCGTCCGCCGGTGTTGGAACCAGACGCGCCTCTCACCGCCGACGTGTTTTTTTGCTGGAACCACCATTATTTGTTGCTAAAACCTTCTAGGTTTTTTGCTGCATCGACCTGTGTTTTTCCTGGTTTGCTGCATCGACTTCTTTTTCTGCTATGGTGTTTTTTGCTGGTTCCAGCAACCTTTTCGCCCGCAGAGCTGCAACCGGTGTGTTGCAAAGCTAGAACCAGGGTCCACCGATGCTGGAACCATGTATATTTTTGCGACAAGCATATCCACGTTTTGCTGGAAACCATCTCATTTTTGCTGGAACTACGCAATCTTTTTGCTGGAACCGTATCATTTTTTTGTTGGATTCTGGATTTTTGCTGGAACGTCTTTGTTTTCGCTATGAACGGCATCGAAAATTGATACCATAGCGGCAGCAAGCAGGGCGGCCGAGGGCAAGCACGGACAGCGCGGGTTGCCGGCGAGCATTGGGTGGCCAAGGACAATCGCGAGGCGGCCGGCTAGCGCGGGGATCCTCTGTTTTTTTCTCAAGCACGTGTGCGGGGAAGAAAGAAAGGAGGAAGACGAAATCGGGGGTTGCATCGGACGGTTTGGAGAGGGCCAATCAGACGGCTGCACGGCGACCGAAATTTGGGCCGGCCAACCGCGCCTGTTACTGCCCTTCTAGTTTAAGATAAAATTGGCCCCCTCTTAGTTGTCCGTCACACTCCGTCACTGGCAATGGGGACACATTTACGGCTAGTTCTTGCCCTCTACCCAGCTTATTAGGCTTGTAAAAAAATAAATTTGATTGAGCTTCTAGAATAAACCGGGTAGGGGAGCTTATTTTAGAAAACCAAAAAAACCACCAAAAAGAACTGGCCCGCGAGCGCGTCAAAGGCAGCTTGGGAGGTATCGGAAAGAAGTCAACCTCACCCGCACAACGAGCAGGGCGACCCGACGGCGTCACCAAATCAAGATTCACCCCGGGCGCCAGGGCCGGCGGGGAGGCAAGGAAGGCGGGCTGGGACTGGCTCAACAGGCTGAACAACGACGCCATTGCGGCGGCAGCAGGGGGGCGGTTGGCTACCGGGTCGCGAGAGAGGGACATGTTCTGCCTCTGCATCAGAATGTGGCTTTGACTCAGTGGCATGAACTCACTCTGCTTTCTAATGAGTTGTCACCCTTTTGTTTGACCACCGTACTCTCCGTCAATATACATGTTCGATAAAATAGAGCTGCAAAAATGCTATTGTCAAGTTTCTGCGTCTTTCTTCTGCCACTGTTGCCTAGCGGGCTGGCTTCTCTGCCACTGTTTTCCAGCAGGTTGGCCATGAGGCTGTCTTCTGGGAGCATAAGCTCGGTTTCTCCTTGGAGGACCTGAATTGTTTTCCTTCTTGCCGCCGCCGCTGATGTTTGCCATGCCGGGTGGATCTGTTTCTGAAGTTGAGCTTGCGGTTGCTTCCCAAGAATTGGTGCTGTCTCCTGCACTCGTGGTTGGCTCACTAGCAGGAAGAGAAACATACATTCCGGGCTGTATGGCAAGGTCTTTCTTTGGTTCAATTAAACCATTCCGTTCTTGTTGCAGATTAAACAATGACCCAAAATTTTCTCTCCTCTTCTTCTCTGCCTCGGAATGGAGCAACTCTTTATCATCTACTCCCAGGTCAACTGTTAAACACGCCTACATGTGAACGGATAAAAATATATTTATGATGGATTCCACTTAGGTGTAGCATATCTCTAAAGGATGAAATACTAAAAATAAATAAACTGCACTGAGAATCATGCAACTGTAAGAACTAACAAGCCACTGAAGGAAATTATATCCCTATGATAAATGATAAATTTACTAATTATTCCAAAGCAACGACGCAAATATGATGGAGTGCAAGGGATTTTATCTCTAAATGAGAAACTGATAATGCCTGGAGATGTTTAGATGGTTCACTTGTATTTGAATCATATCCACCACATACCATCAGCTGAGAAGTGTTCGCATCCAACAGATCACGAACATGCTCAATGTCCTTTTCATCAAACACTTTGCGGCAAACTGGACAAAATCCTTTGTGATGATTTGCATTATATAGCTTGTCTGAGTTGGACAATCTCAATCCTTCTGAAGAATCGATAACAAGTAGCAACAGAGAAGATTAACCAGTAGTGACATGTAACCAACGGACAAAATGGTAACAGCATGTATGTACAAAATTACGTTGCCAATAATTGATACGCTGAAAAGATGTCATGTAACGTGGTCAGCAAGAAATAGGGATCAGGAATGTAAAGCAATCACTGGAAGTCGAAACTACATTTGTTTTATTTAAGATAATAACCTTATTGAATGAATGGCGTGAAATTTGGAACATGGCGAAGCATCACTGCAAACCAAAGATTTTCCGGACCCAAATTATCCAATAACCGAACTCACCTCCCTTCGTGGACAGAGATTGATAATGACTATTGTTCATTGGAAAACTTTTACAATCGCAGACCGGCCACGTCTCGCGCCAGTTGCTCCCACACTCGCCACGTCTGTGTCATGGGCCCACACACGAAGCACCACCTCCCCCTTTGCCACATTTTTCCCTCACTCGCGCATATCTCTGGTCGGCTCCACCAACGAGCGACGCACAGAAATCCCAGCTCCTCCGGCGAGCCACGCACCAAATCCGTTGCCCCAGCACAGCCCCCCCCCCCCCCCCCCCCCCCCCCCAAAAATGTCATAGGGAATTTAATCGTTTAAATCTGCTCCAATCCCCCCTCCCCGGTAACGACCACTACAGCAAGACAGGGAACCTCGCCGTGCGACGGAGAAGACGTTCGGGAGGCGGGGACGGTGCTGCAAGGGTCGTGCAGCATGACAGCGAGCTACAAATCGACGCCCGACGAGCTGCATCCGGCAAGGCGACGAGCGACAATCAGTGTCCCGCATAGCTGCATCCGGCATGGCAGCGAGCTTCAACCGGCGCTTGACGCAGCTGCAACCGGCACCCGCTGGTGCTGGAGGTGACGGCCACTCGTGCTGCAACCGGCAACACCAGCACCAAAGACGACGACATGAGGATGCCGTGACCATGGTGACCACATGTTGGAACAGGCCGACGGCAAAGTTGCAACACCGACTGCAGAAGCTGCAACCGTCAGGGGCTGCGGTGGGGTTCTTGCAACCAGCGGGCGGCGTTACAGGAAACAGAATGCTGCGACCTCACCCGCCATGTGCTGCAACTGATCGGCTGCAATGCTTCAACCGCAGCCGCCACATGCTGGAACCGGCCGACAGCGATGCTACAACCGCAGACGCTGCACGCTGCATGCTGGAACCAGCTACATGGTGTGTTGTGGCGGGCAGTGTGGCTAGCTGCGAGGCCATGGGGACACTTGCTTCGACCACGAAGCATGAGTTGTGCTGCAACGGGAGGGTGCAGCGGCCGTGACCAGACGCATGTAGCCAGTCATGCGCGCGGGCTACACAAAGGCCGGCGTCTGACGAGGGAGAGGGACAACGTGCGCCAAAGAGAAGACTCTCGCGCCAAAGAGAAGACGGCTCGCGTGAGCGTCCAGCTCAATATGTTTATGTTTTGTACGCATATGATGCACTGGGTTGTTGGAGAGGTAAATGGCCGATATGTTGTCGCAGAAGACCAGCGTGGCGGAGCGCACCGGACAGAGAAGCTCACCAAGGTGCTGGCACAGCCACACACATTCGGCGACGGCGTTGGCCACACCTCGGTATTCAGCCTCGGCGGACGAACAGTCGACTGCCGTTTCGATGACCAGCACACAAGTGCGTCGCCCAGGTAGACGCAGAACCTAGAGGTAGAACACGTGTCCGGGCAGCGGCCCAGTCAGCATCGATGTAGGCACACAGATCGAGCGATGATGAAGCATGGAGGTGAAGAACAGGAGCAATGGTGACACGGACGTAGTCACAACACATGCTCCAGGAGCGGCGAGGTGGAACTCGCGCGAATCATGCATGTGGAAGCAGATCTAGGCGAGCTCGGGCCGCGTAATTGTCAGGTACCGCAAGGTGTCGGCGAGACTACCGTAGGAAGTGGGATCGGCTACACGGGGACCATCGACAGGGGAATGTATCTGGTGCACCCGACCTTGTGGTGCTACCGGTGCACCAGATGTCATAACATATTTTAAAATGCTTTTAAAAATCTAAAAAAATCTAGCGCATTGGCACAACATCAATGCAGGTTGTCACAAATTTCAGATCAAAATTCGAAACATTGTTCAGGATACAAAAATGAGAAATTTGACATCAATGTGATAATGGGCCATATCTAAAGCCCAACTTATGTTATGTACTCCCTCCGTCCCAAAATTCTTGTCTAAGATTTGTCTAGATACAGATGTATCTAACACTAAAACGTAACTTAGATACATCCGTATTTAGACAAATCTAAGACAAGAATTTTGGGACGGGGGGAGTACTATTTAGTGTCGAATTTTTCATTTTTTGTATTCCAAGCTATGTTCCGCATTTTGGTTTGAAATCTTAGGACAACATACAGATATTGTGTGAATCCGATAAAAAAATCAGAAATTTTCAAACATTTTAAAATGTGCTACGCGAGTTTGGTGCACCGGTAGCACCACAAGCTTGGTGCACCAGATATTCTCCCCGATTGACATAGGGCAGCTTGGCCTTCATGTTCACCGGTGTGGTAGCCGGTTTGCAGTTGTCCATGGCAGGTGCTCCATGATGGGATTGGCATACTGCCCTTGGGAGAGGAAGAAGCCCGTGGACGATCGAGTAACGCTGATGCCGAGGAAGAAATGGAGCGGGCCGTGGTCCTTCATGCCGAACTCACCGGTGAGCTCGGTGACAACAAATCGGAGAAGCGACGCACTGGAGGCAGGGAGGACGATGTCGTCGACATATAGCAGGAGGTACGCAACGCCACCATCACCGTTGTAGACGAACAGTGAGGTCTCGGAGTGTATTGCGGAGAAGCCGATCATGTGCAGGAACCTGACGACGAACAGGAACCAATCGTGTGGCGCCTGCTTGAGGCCGTAGAGGGATTTCGTCAGGCGACAGACGTGGTCCGGTTTGTTTGCGTTGATAAATCCAGCAAGCTGTATGCAGATCCTTGAGCGTGTCGTGGAGGAAGGTGTTCTTCACGTCAAGCTAGTTGATAGACCAGCCACGTGAGGTGGCGAGGGTGAGGACAGCATGAATTATAGCATGCTTGATGACTGGTGAGAAAGTTTCCCCATAGTCGATGTCCGGACGCTGCCAAAACCCAGCGCGCTTTGTAGCACTCTAGGGACACGTCAACACGAGTTTTGGGGCGAAAAACCCATTTTTCGGTGTTGATGTTAGCGGGCGGTGGTCAGGGCACCAGGGCACCAACTCCCAGGTGTGGTCGCCGACGAGCGTGGTGAACTCGGCGCGCATGGCACCGAGCCGGTTGGGGTCACGCACAACAGAGTGTACTGATTTGGGCAGCGGCGAGATCTCCGACTAGATCGAGGATGCAGCGACAAGAGCATAGTCAGTGTCGTACTGGCGGTTAGGCCAAACGATGCCGGCCTACGCGTGGGTGATCATTGTGTGAGCAATGGTTGGAGTAGGTACAACAGTCGAAGAGGAGGAAGCCGAGCCGCCCCATCTGGAGTGGACGGCGTCAAATGAATCACCAAGATGCGCGAAAGAGCCTGTTTTAGTAGAGCCGCCGATGTCGATATCGAACAAAGCCGCTTGAAAGGCTCGATGGCACAAAGGAAGGCAAGGCAGCTGAGCCGTCCGATGAAGATCACGGGGCGATGCTTGAACTAATCAAGCACGCGCCATGCGATGGCACACGCGAGCCGCCTCAAGCGATGGCGCTTGTATATGCGCGTACACGCCACGGGCAAAGGAGCCAGAGCAACACCAGAGTACCAAAGCACCTGCATAACAGGCGGGGCAGGAGCGGAAGCCGGGTTAGTACTAGGTATATGCACGTCCGCGCCAGGGGCAGAGGAGCCGAAGCAACACCAGAGTACCAAAGCACCTACATAACAGGCGGGGCAAGAGCGGAAGCCGTGTTAGCACTAGCAAACGGGAAGCTCGTTTCGTCGAAGCGGAGATGCCGACAGGTGAGCACGGGAAGGGTAATCGGATCAAAGCAGCGGTAGCCACGGTGATTGGCTGGAACACACACACGACAGAGCAAAGCATGAGCTTGTGCCGGGGCATGGACGCTATGTTGGGGAAGCATAAACACTCAAAAGCGAACAGGAGAGAGCAGTCAGGTGCGATGCCGAGGAGAAGCTCGAGCGGCACAGCCTGCAATTTTGGAGGAAAGTGGCAATGTTGAGTGCTTCGGCTCAGAACCACAGTGGCATGGAGGCGTGGAAGAGGAGCGAGCACACACCGTCATTGAGGGTACAAAGGATACTCTCGGCTATGCCATTCTGCTGGCTAGTGTACGGATAGGAGAGGAGCACGGTACCATGGGTGCCGAGCAGGGAGCGCACGGTAGCGTTATCAAACTCATAGCCGGTGTCGGTTTGCAGAGCGAGAATAGGACGTTGGAACTGTGTTTGAACATAGGCAAAAAGAAGATCAGAACTGAAAGTAAATCCAATTTACGTTGAAGAGGAAATGTTCATATATAATGAGTAAAATCATCAAGGATAACAAGGTACAATTCATAGCCTGGCACACTTATAACTAGAGAAGTTCAAATATCTACGTGGAACAACTGAAATGGAATGAAACTACACGCCAAAGACGACTGAAATGGCGTGTGTTTGCCACAGTGACAAGTGTGGCAAGTGTGCGACAAAGCTGTTGCGGCTAATCAGGTACTAAAAGAGCGAGGCAACATTCGAATGCCCGAGACGCTGGTGCCAGCGATCCATGATGACCACACAGGCAAAAGCAGGACGAGAGCAAGCCATGGGCATGCTAGCAACAGGTAAAGGTTGATGGTGGAGTTGCTACGCAGACCGCATAATCACCGTCCGAGTGCGCCAGTCCTTAACAGGAAAAAAAAACAAATTCTTCAAACTCAACAGTGATAGGATTATCTCGAGAGGAAGCTGATGAACAAAAAGAAGATTCTTACTAAAGAAGGGAGAAAGAAGCACATTGCAAAGACAAAAAGGGGAGGAAGAGGTGGCAACAGAGCCGGCACCAATGTTAATGATGGGGAGGTGATTACCGTACCATCGATGATGGAGGAAAAGGAGGAGGGACGGAAGTGTTCAAGACTACCGGGCACGAGGACATGTGCGAGGATGCGCCAGTGTCGAGGTACCAACCCGGCATGCTGCCTGATGAGGAGGCCCCTGCTTTGGCGCTGTGGAGGGTGGCTTGCAGAGAGGCCATGTCCAATGTCCGTGTGGGTGCAGGGCACCAAGGCTAGCGGGAGCGACGTCGAAGGGTCCCTGGCAGGGATAGAAGCCGTGGTAGCCATACGTGACATGCGCCATGGGTGGAGCCGAGGCCAGCATGGCGTGTTGGTGCGGGGTACCAGGCCGAGGTTCAAGCACGCTGGCGCTCAGAACACGCCAGGCCATGCCTGCACGAGCCCCGTCCAAGAGCTAGAGCGAAGGGCAGGAGCGGGATACCACGGCGCCCGTGGTGGTGATGGAGCCGACGAGGGAGCGCCCACCCCCACCCCCGGTTGACGCGGACTTGATCCTTCCCGCACCCACGGCCAACAGCAGACGAGGTGTCAATGCTAGTAGGTGTTGGAGAAGCGGTACCGCCGCGACCGGCGATAAGGCGTGTGCGGACTAGTCGACGTGGTGCTCCTCGAGCAGGATGAAGGAGCGCGCGCACGCAAGGTGATGTGATGGATGGCATTGTGGTACTGACAACCGAGACCGTGCAGCAAGTGGAAGACCTGGAGGGTCTCGGTGACCGGTTCGCCGAGATCGGGCAGTTCACCGGTGTAAAGCTTCAGCTTGTAATACTGCATGATGGAATGTCGCCCTGCTCAACGGCATCGTACTCGGCACCGATGTAGACGGCGTGGGACAACTGATTGGCAGTGAAGAGCATGGAGAAGGTGGTCCAAACAACGAGCCCGAGCTGCATGCCAACGTCAAGGAGTCCCAAGAGACGGTCGTATACAACCCGTGCACAATCGCGTGATCGGCCATCAGCCACTCATGATCGTCCGTGCGGGGAAGAGTAGTGGAAACATGGTCGCGCGGACCAAACATGCCAAGGATGGCGTCGAAGTGTTGGTGCCATTGAGCGTAGTTGCCAGCATTGAGGTCGGTGGCGTCGGATGTCAACCATTTGAAGAACAATGGCAGGAGTGAGCGGAGCTAAGCCAGCAGCAGCAGCCGGATGTCAACCATTTGAAGAACAGAGGCGGGAGTGAGCGGAGCTACGCCAACAGCAGCAGTCGGCGCAATGCGGAGCACTGGAGGAGCAGTGACCTTCGGTGGAGGGGGGTCGACGGGGAGGACACCGTCGGCGTCGTCACCGTCACGGGAGGAGGCAGGAGAGTAGATGGGGTTGAAATCCATGGCAGCGGCAGAAGGATCGAGCGTGAAGTGGTAAAGGTCCTCAGCGTCTGATATGTATTAGCTCTCTAGAGTATATGTACAGTTGCAGGCCTCAACCAGGGCTGATCGTGTGCCACTACCATATCAAGCACGATGCCCACTCACGCACTGGGCAGAGCACGTACAAGGATAACGTGTGCAGCAACCGTGCACTTGTACACACAAACTGACCATACTAACAACTTTCTATAAGAAACTACTGAATGAACAACTCATGTGTGATTCAAATATTAATCACTGGACCTAACATATTTGTAGAGTACTAGTTCTGAAGTGCGCGAAACTGATCCAGGCAATATGCACAAAGAACAAGTGTTTTTTAAAGAAAGGAAAAAGGCTAAAAATAAGTCTTCTCGCACCTCCGGTAGATACTGTTGTGTCTATCTTCTTAGAATTGGCATCATCATGCTGGAGCCAGCCCCACCATCTCATAATGCAGTCACTGCAGTGGCAAAATATTAACCATCATCAGAGAATAAGCTACTTCCTCCAATCCATATTAATTGTCGTTGCTTTAGTACATCTGACAATTAATATGGATCGGAGGGAGTACTTTTCTTGGTGGGGCAGAGAATAAGCTACTTGTACATATCTGTAGCAAAAGGAATGGCATCGACCTGTGAAAACAGTGGTAGCATGACATCAACTTCATAAATGGCAAAGCAGAATCATGATTATTCTCCGAGACTAAAGGATACAGACACAGTGGACAATCCCCGGCTGGATGATTCATATTGGAGAGGATCTCTCCAGCTTCCTGCACATGAAGTTACTTCCATCATGTGAAAACAGAACATTATGCAGCCTCTTCGACAACAACAATCATATTATGCAGAGTTTTTTGCAACAGAGTCCGGTAATACCGTAATCTTTACCTAATAATAAAGCAAATAGGTATTCTTGGTCCGTCATGCTATTTTGCAGAAAACTCCCTTGCGATTTTTGTACTCAACCCGCAGTATTTTTTCAGGGTAAAAAACAGTTCGACACAAAAAAAAATATGTGCTCCTATTGAGCTTCGAACACACAACCTCCACCTTTCCATCCTTGTGGCACAACCAGCAGAGCTAGCACTCAATTTTGTTAGAAAATATTTATCTTTACCTAATAATAATAAAGCAAATAGGTATTCTTGGTCCGTCATGCTATTTTGCAGAAAACTCCCTTACGATTTTTGTACTCAACCCGCAGTATTTTTTCAGGGTAAAAAACAGTTTGACCCAAAAAAAATATGTGCTCCTATTGAGCTTCGAACACACAACCTCCACCTTTCCATCCTTGTGGCGCAACCAGCAGAGCTAGCACTCAATTTTGTTAGAAAAGAGGGTTCTCCCATTAATATTTAGTCCCACGTCGCGACTTTACACTCAACCGGACCGATTTATATATGTCGATAAGTAGACAATCAACAAGCCTCTTCATCAAAGATAAACAAGCGGAGGGTGAGATATGGGTTCTGTTAGGCTTCAGTAAGGAAACCCAATAAAGAGGAGGACATATAAAGTTGATGGCAGATTGTGGCCAGCTATTCTAAGGGGGATATAATATCAAATGAATATGTTCGACAAATCATACTTCGTTGTGGCATGAGCCTCAACAGTAAAATAAGCCATCAGCTGACTTAGTTATTCCATGAACTTGCTGCAACTATTCAAGCTTCAAGTGAATAACAATTTTGAAGTTACAAATGGGTTACTATATATATCTTATATTGATCGGTTACAGTGAAAGGACGGGCTTCTTTACCCTTGACTGATCCATCAGTGATATTAAGGTTAGCAGATTCCATCTCCAGGCCTGGCATTGCCATAGTCATTAGATATGGTTCAGTTATAGTTTGCTTTATTAATTGATTTTGTTATCTATTTGCAAAAGAAAATTGATTTTGTTATCTTATAGTGATTTATCTGTTCCACTTCCATAGAATCCGAGGTAGATTCGGCCATGGAGATCTATATATTTTGCTAGGTCTGGACAAAGCTTGGAATTTTCATACCCATGTAATTCTTTTTTATCTTTTCCCTGACGTTTCCCCTAGACTGTAGAACACCTTCTGAATACCAAATTATCATTGACTGTGGGTACGATGCTTGCACAAAGTGTAGATGAGAAAAAAGTGACGTCTACGGGTAGTGCAAGTTCACACAATTACAAATAAATGCAATAAAGGGCTCGCGAATGCGGCGTGCTAGAGAGTTGAGTGTGATAACAAAGCGTGTGCCTTCAAATTAGGTTGACAACATGATCACCATCGGCAACGTGGCGAAGAGAAGAAGTGACAACACTTTTGTGTGGGACAATTTATTTCTCCCGTTGCAACCCCTGGCATTTTTTCTAGTACCCATTGAGCAGTGGAACTGGGCACATGGGAAATACAGAAGGTATGCTCGTGTGTATTACAAAATCTGTATACACAACCCTGGTTTGAGTTTTGAAAATATCTAATAGCTGCAAATATCAACTGAAACTTCCTAAAGATACAAGACATCATAGTTTGCAGAGCAGCCTAGTATTATTTTGATGGCACCTTATCTTACTCCTTCCTTTACTATATGGATGTGCAAGAAGTGATGTGAACTGCACGTAATACCACCATTATAGCACATGTCAGGACCCTGACAGTGTTATCTGAAGAATCAACACTTGATCAAAGTTCAGTTAATATACTACCCCTATAAAAGAACCAAAGGAGCTGATCCAAACCATCTCAACCGTCTAAGTACGAAATCTAAAGGTCCAAAACCTCCCAATGTTGAGCGCACTAACAAGCCACTAATTCCACCCATCAAGCTTTTCGTACCCACCCATCGGGTTAAACCCCAGACGCCAGAGTTTCTGGCTGGCCTATCTGCAGTCCATCTAAATTCCTCACAATCAACCTCTGAAATTGTAATTCCCTTGCTGCTGTGACTGTCTACTGAATATTTCGGTCCAACCAACACTGGACCTGACAATTGGTATTCAAAGCTAGGTAAATCTTTGGCGGCAAGCTGGATCTAGAGACAGAGAGGAGTTAGGGTTCCTGTAAATCCTCTTCTTTGGCCCCTGGTCCCGGCGGCGGCGATTCTTTCAGGTGTAGATTTGGTCAGGGAGTACTGTTACTTAAGCTTACTGCTTTACTGTACCTTGGTGGCGGGCAGCCCAAGAGGCGGCGATCGGCGGTGGCAAGATCTGCTACACAAACTTAGGCTGTTGTCAAATTCTTTCCTTGACCTCTACCAACGGTTAGGCACGAAGGAAGGCGAAAGGGACATCTATAAGATGGCCAAGATCCGTGAGAGGAAGGCGAGCGATATTGGCCAAGTCAAATGCATCAAGGACGGAGCAGACCAACTCCTGGTGAAGGACGAGGAGATTAAGCATAGATGGCGGGAGTACTTCGACAAGCTGTTCAATGGGGAGAATGAGAGTTCTACCATTGAACTGGACGACTCCTTTGATGAGACACAGCATGCGTTTTGTGCGGCGAATCCAGGAATCTGAGGTCAAGGAGGCTTTAAAAAGGATGAAAGGAGGCAAGGCGATGGGTCCTGATGGTATCCCCATTGAGGTGGGACATAGCGATAGTATGGCTAACCAAGCTTTTCAACCTCATTTTTCGGGCAAACAAGATGCCAGAAGAATGGAGACGGAGTATATTAGTACCAATCTTCAAGAACAAGGGGAGTGTTCAGAGTTGTACTAATTACCGCGGAATTAAGCTGATGAGCCATACAATGAAATGGGAGAGAGCCATTGAGCACCGCTTAAGAAGAACGACAAGCGTGACCAAAAATCAGTTTGGTTTCATGCCTGGGAGGTCGACCATGGAAGCCATTTTCTTGGTACGACAACTTATGGAGAGATACAGGGAGCAAAAGAAGGACTTGCATATGGTGTTCATTGACTTGGAGAAGGCCTATGATAAGATACCGCGGAATGTCATGTGATGGGCCTTTTGAGAAACACAAAGTCCCAGCAAAGTACATTACCCTCATCAAGGACATGTACGATAATGTTGTGACCAGTGTCCGAACAAGTGATGTCGACAATGATGACTTCCCAATTAAGATAGGACTGCATCAGGGGTCAGCTTTGAGCCCTTATCTTTTTGCCTTGGTGATGGATGAGGTCACAAGGGATATACAAGGAGATATCCTATGGTGTATGCTCTTTGCGGATGATGTGGTGCTAGTTGATGATAGTCGGACGCGGTCAATAGGAAGTTAGAGTTATGGAGACAAACCTTGGAATCGAAAGGTTTTAGACTTAGTAGAACTAAAACCGAGTACATGAGGTGCGGTTTCAGTACTACAAGGCGCGAGGAGGAGGAGGTTAGCCTAGATGGACAGGTGGTGCCTCAGAAGGACACCTTTCGATATTTGGGGTCAATGCTGCAGAAGGATGGAGGTATTGATGAAGATGTGAATCATCACATCAAAGCCGGATGGATGAAGTGGCGCCAAGCTTCTTGCATTCTCTGTGATAAGAGAGTGCCACAAAAGCTAAAAGGCAAGTTCTACAGGACGGCGGTTCGACCCGCAATGTTGTATGGCACTGAGTGTTGGCTGACTAAAAGGCGACATGTTCAACAGTTAGGTGTGGCGGAGATGCGCATGTTCAGGTGGATGTGTGTCCACACAAGGAAGGATCGAGTCCGGAATGATGATATACAAGATAGAGTTGGGGTAGCACCAATTGAAGAGAAGCTTGTCCAACATCGTCTCAGATGGTTTGGGCATATTCAGCGCAGGCCTCCAGAAGCTCCAGTGCATAGCGGACGGCTAAAGTGTGCGGGTAATGTCAAGAGAGGTCAGGGTAGACCGAATTTGACATGGGACGAGTCCGTAAAGAGAGATCTGAAGGAATGGAGTATCACCAAAGAACTAGCTATGGACAGGGGTGCGTGGAAGCTTGCTATCCATGTGCCAGAACCATCAGTTGGTCGCGAGATCTTATGGGTTTCACCTCTAGCCTACCCCAACTTGTTTGAGATTAAAGGCTTCGTTGTTGTTGTTGTTGTTGTTGGCGGTGCAGATCATACCAGCAGTGAGGTTACAAGGTGTCTTACAGGCCTCCAGTTGATCTTGTTGGTTTACAATGGGTGGTGATGCAGATTCTGGCAGTACTGAGCATCTAGAGTTGCAATCTGCAACTGGATGTCAAAACCTTGCAAACAAACTGAGAGCTTGACAGGAGTTCTAGAGTTCAGTGAGCATGTCACCAAAAACTTTCAGAACATGCAGAAAACCCTCACTGATTTGCCAACTTCTCTGACTCGGTTTGTTACCACTTTCCCCAAACCCAGAAAAAACTCACCCACTACTGGTAAGGGTGGCCAAACAAGTGTCCAAAATCACACTCCACAAGCCCCCCGAGGAATCATGTAGGTGGTCTGCCAACACCTATAACTGTTGGTTCTGCAGTCCTACATGATGTGCAAACAGGGAGAGAACTTCAGTTGGATCGCAGTAGAAAAAAACCTATAGACACCACCACTTCGCTCAATCCAGACCACCACCTCCTGTAGCTGAAAACAAAAATCCCAACGGGATACAAAATCAGTTGGCTCTCCCCAATACTACTGCTGAACATGAACCAAGTGGACGAACATCATGATCATCAGAATATGAGAGCAAGTGCCTCGAGAGCAACAGTTTGACAATAGAAGACAACATGCTTTAGTGAAACGTGCCAACATGAATATCCCCAAATGTGATGCGAGAATTCCCCCAGAGTAGAAAACTGGAATAGCAGTGATATATCTTAAGAGCATCTCCAAGGGGGGTCTGCTCCTGTCCTAGCCGCCGTTCGCCTCCCTCATAGCTGCCTCGCCATTCCCGCATGGATCTTGGGTCAGCGGAGTCAGTGGGGCTGCCCAATGCCCAATGCACCGGCGCCGAACATGGAGAGCGTCACCCACAAGGACCGCCATATACGCCAGCGCGCCCACTTGCTAGCCGAGAAGGCGGCTGCGGTGAAGAAGATCGTCGACCTGGACATGCACATGGCCGCGTCCGAACCGGTGTCATCCTCGACCACACCCGCAAGGATGCCGGTGTCCATGCCCTCGTCGGCGCTTGTGGTTAACGTCGCCATGTCTTCGCAGTGGTGTGGGGGCATCCCGGATGGGTTCGCCCAAGACGCGGAGGCCTCCACATCCTCCGCGGACACGAGCTGCGAGTCGGCGCAGCTCCAACGGACGCTAACAATGACGACAAGCTCCGACGACAGACACGCCCACCAACTGTTTGGGATATGGCTCCCCCAACTCACGTTTATTTTTTCATCTCATATGCATTTCTAGGAGCAAATTTGAGATGCTAGGCTCATTGTGATGCATGTTTAGGACAATTTCATGATGGACATGATTAATGATGGTCAGGAGCCTTCAAATTATGATGATCAAAATTTGTTGACCTTTGAGGTTGCACAAACAGCAGGACAAGCAAAGAACATGACGAAGAGAAGAATTGCATACACAAACAAATAAGATACTTTGTCGATACGGGGCAACCTAGGGTCATCACCATGGTTATGGATCCACCGCCAAGGGACACGCACAAGTCATATACAAAGGTTAATTCTATCCTTTATGCGTGTCTACTTGGTTCTCTCATGGATGGTATACTATTTGACCCTCCTTCCCTTTGCACCAATAGGCTTGAGTCGAATGACGAACACGCAATGGAGGAGGTCGTGCATAGGAAAGCGCCCACACCATCCGCGGGGGAAGCCTGGAAGCGAAGGAAGAAACGCCAAGACACTCACGTGGTGCAAGATGGCGAAGGATAGCCCATGCCATGTGTTTGGTATAACTGGCTCAGCCCGCCCAGTTACATCGGTTGGAGCCTTAGGCCCCCCGGCAGTTCTCCCGGTTGTACCGAGCCCGGTTACACTGGCCTTCTACCTCGGTTACACCGGCCCCCTAAAGTTTGCGCCACCTACCGTCTCCTCCATCTCGCGCCTCGCCCAACGACCCGTTATACCGGCCAAGTCAACATGGTATAACCGAGTAACTGCCTGCGTGCAACTTAAGGGCCATCGCCCGTGTATCTCCCTTCACCCACTTACCCCTTCATGGGTGGACCTACTTCTCCCCCTTCTAGATTTAGGGTTAGCTAAGATTTGAGACATTAGAGCTTAGCTCATCTATCTCCCCTTGTGGGGTCTACCTCCCCTAGTGGGATCGAGGCCATCTTCATGGCAAAGACTCCATAGGAGCAGAAGACCTTCTAAGGGAGTAGATTCCTCCATGGAATGGAATTCAAGACCTCCTTGTATTAGGACTTGGGAAGAACCTCCCACCATGTTCTTGCTCTTCCTTGGATTTGTAAGAAGCCACATGAACCGTGTGGTGTGGATCTACATTTACAAGAGGGTATTGCATTGGCATCACTAGTTATCCATGTGTTTCTCTTGTGTTTTCCCTTGATTTTTCGTGATTTACCTTCTGTTCTTCCTCAAATCCACCTCCAATTCATGATCAGGCCACCTCTTCGGTTTGCTCTATATCATTTGGTGTGTCACGCTTGGTTGCATACTAGCATGGATCCAATATGTGGAAGCGAGCAAAAGGGCTCAAAATATTGGGAAAAGAAGTTTTAAATAGCCGGCTAAAGTTTGAGTAGGGTGTCACTAAATGGTATTCATGTACAATTGTCCGGTAAAGTTATAAAATAGCAGGCTATAGCCCCACTATAGCTGATTTGGAGAACTGCCGCTATTTGGCATAGCCATCTATTCAGAACTATGGGGAAAATCCACAAGTACTTCTACGAACACGAGCACTACATGGAACCACATCCAATCCATAGTGATCGCAATGCAAGCTCTCTCCAGCATAGATGGGCCACCATCCAAGAGTCGATAAACAAGAGGAGTCGTAGAATAGTGATACGATGAGATGGAATGCAGTAGAAATAGATACAGGGATAGCGAACCCGTACCCAGGGGAGTACGTTCGATGGAATAATTTCTTAAGAGTTTTGTGGTGTCTATGCTCTAGTGGTGAATAGGAACCAAAGTGGCATTAGAGTTGGAAGCCATGTACGCTTTGTTTGCTCAATAGTCATCATCTTTCTTGCTTGTTTCATATCTTGCAATATGTTGAGTTGTTGACATGTGGGCTTTTATAGTTGAGGTTGGCAGACACATTGTACAATCAAATTGAGAAGAAGCCGTTCACTATGCCGCATTGTTGGTTGGAATTGGAAGGGAAACCCAAGTGGACAGCCCTCTTTCAAGATCTCAAGAACCCTGACAAGAAGGAAACAATGATGGCTCAAGCTCCCACCAATATACTGGGGTAGATAAAGAGGATGAAACAAGTCGAGCGGCAACCAGACTTGGGACCGAACCGGAGAGAAGTAGGATCATGATGGGGAAGAAGTGGGAGAAAAATAGGGTCGCGGGTGGTAGAGTGGCGAGCAAAATGTCGGCCACATGGAAAGAACTCCTTTCCAACAAAGGCGTCAAATTGAAAAAAAAGGACATCAAGGAGAGATACAAACTCTACTTGGATGTTCAAAGGGATAGGATGGAGTTCCATAGGGAGAGGGTCAGGAGAAGATGGATATCGAGAAGATGAAGGCATGGGAGTATATAGAGCTTCAGAAGGCAAAGGCGAGGGGGAGAATTGAGATTGATAGAGAGAAGGTGAGGCCTGCGACGATCACCGAGGAGTCAAGGATCATGTTAGCCGACACTAGCCTCATGGATGACAGAGGCCAAGATGTTCACCAACATGCACAAAGACATCAACGAGCGCAACAAAAGCGCCTGATTCATTTGTTTTATCGGTTATCTTTGTATTGTTGAATTTTATTTGTCGTGGATCGTGTTGGCTTGTTTGAATTGTTTAACTGTTGTGCTATATTTATTGTTGAATGATCTACAAACATTGTTCGCATGGATTTGGTGGTGCGGAGCACCCTACAGACATCACCATCAACCCCACAAGCTCCAAATGGATCGATGACTAGAGCTCGCGCACGTGCCATAGACTGAGGTGAGTTCTCTCCTATTTGAGCTCCCTATACATTTGGATGAGACTTGGCTACTACCTCAAAGTGGAACTCTATGTGTGATTAGGTACGATGAAGACCACCACGGGGAAGCGAGAAAGTAACGCCAGGTCCACGAGAAGGAGCAAGGAGGCGTCGAAGAAGATGCCCAGAGATTGAAGACGAGTAGAAGCTCCCTGCATACCCCATGCCCACAGAGCCCTGCACCCCTGTGCGCACAGGCTAACCCAGAAACTCTCTAGACATCTCGTGCGCACGGGGTCCCTCGCTAACCCTCTGGACACCCTGTGCCGACGCCCCCTTTACCCCGTGCGCATGTGCTTGCATGCGAGCAGTGACCGGGAAACTTCCTCCCCTACCTCAAGCACCTATATATTTCATACCTCTCCCATTTTTTAGGGTTAGCAAAGCAAAACTAGATCTTGAGAGAGCTTTGCTCATCTTATCTTGTCCTAGAGGATCAAGACCTCCATATCCTTTGGATTTGAGAAGACTATATCTCAAGACCCTCATCTCACTTAGAAATTTGGGAAGAACCCTACCTATTGCCTGTGGAGTGACAGGAAGTCACCTAGCCAATTGGGGGATGATTTGCATGAAAAAGGAATTTGGGGGTTTAGGGATCCCAAACCTTAAAGTGAATATGTGTCTCCTAGGCTCTCCTAGGCTCCTGGATTAAGAGGAGATATATCCATGGGGGTGGGAAACTCTGGAAACAAGTAATTGATGACAAATACTCAAATACCTCCCCAAACATTTTTTATGAGCTCCTCCACCAATGCTTCCACCTTCTGGAAAGGGGTCACATCTGTAATCAAAGCCATCAAGTTTGGTTATAGATGGATGGTGGGGGTGGGGTTAAAATTAGGTTTTGGAAGATACTTGGATTGGTACAGCTCCCCTTGATGTTAGTATCAAAACTGTGTGGGATGGGGACAACCTTAAAATTACCTTTAGGAGGTCCTTTACTCCCCAGATGATGGAGAAGTGGTATGAATTGGTAGAAATAGTGAAGGGCATTACTTTCTCTGGTGATTCAGATGCCTTGATCTGGCAATTGGAGAATAATGGTGTTTATTCTACTAGCTCTCTCTATTCGGTTATTAATTTCTGGGGTGTGCAACCAGTTTACATTCCTGCGGTTTGGAAGCTGTCTGTCCCTCCTAGGATTCATATTTTTCTCTGGCTGCTAGGACATAATAAATTAATGACTAAAAACAATTTGCCCAAAAGACATATAGACAAAGGTAGAGAATGTCTCTTTTGTGCCTGTGATGAAAACACCACCCATTTATTCTTTGATTGTGTGGTTTCCTCTGCTATCTGGAAGGTTGTGCAAGTTTCTTCAAAAAGCCAGTGGGCGCCAATTATGAGTCAGTAGCTAGGTTGTGGGTTTCTGAGTTTTTCTAACAAGAAACGCCTAGTTCTAAACACGGTGAATGTTGTTGTTCTTTGGTGTGTCTGGAAATATAGAAACAGCATGATTTTGATTATCTCTCTTGGATTGATATCAAACAGATTTGGTGGAGGATACTGAAAACACTCAGATCATGGCTGATCTTGGTGCCAGCACAACTGAAGGAATACATGGAAGCTTTCCTGGCATATCTACTGGAGTTCCTCAAGCAACCTCTGCTGATAGGAAGTGGCTAAGTTCCCTGGACGCGCCTGATGACCTGGGTGATCTCAGCCTAACTGACGATGAAGAGCCAGTGTCTCCAACTGGCGGCAAGCTGACTGGGAAGCACTCCATCCTGAGCCCTGTCTCTGTTATTGGGGTGGGAGTGTGGTCTCCCTCGCATGGAGCTGCTCCGATGATGAGGATCAAGAAGGCGTCACCACTGAAGTCCGCGGATTCGCTGTTGGAAGTCGTGATGTAATCAGAGGGAGATAGTGAAAAACACTGCCTGTGCGCAGTCCTTGTCGTTTTTGTTCTCGCTGGGATCCCCTCTAGCTGCCACTCCCAGTTTATTTTCTTGCCCAGTTTCAGTTGTTTTCCCTGCCTAGTTTTATTTTGGAACATGCCTGGCATGCTTGTATCGACTTGCTCCGGTTTCATTCTTGCAATGGAACTGGGGATGGGGTTTTCCCCTCCCATGATCGTCTAAAAAAAGAACCCTACCTATTTTACCTTTACCTTTGTTGATGTTGGATCTTGAGGTGTATCTCTCCTTGTTTGTGGTTTGAGTAAACTTGTGTTGTGAACCTTGTTCTTGTGTGTTTCCTCTTGTTTTCTTTCTGCTATTTGAGATTCCCCTCATTTCCACCTCAAAATTGTGAAGATTGGGCCACCCTAGGGCTTGCCCAATATCATTTGGGGAGGGGGAAACAGGGGTGCCGTTGCCCGAGTGGACAAATGGTGCTCGACCAACTGCTGTCCACGGACATGGGGGCCTAATTTGATGTTTACGGTTGGAGATGCTATAAAGGAGCTGCAGTTGAATGGTGGAGACGTGCAGGGATTGTGGCTGCCACTTTACCTTAGTACAGATTTTGCAGATATATATAGGTGACACATTCTCTGAAATTTCTATATGTGACAATGTCAGAGCTTTTCACTCGCTTATTCAGACTTCCAGTGTCTAGTAGTATATTCTCAAATTTGAGCACTTGATGAATCTAATGAGAAGGATAATCCAGCTTTGCGTGATGATTACTACTCGAATAGCTTTGTCTCCAGACAGAATGATAGCATACATCATTATGTGCAGTGTCACCAGCCTGCAGACTTGCAAAGAGCAACTTGGCTTGCTAGAAGAATGGAACATGCCCAACAACCAAAGAGACGATATGTTCAGCAATTACCTCTTTCTGTGAGAAGAACTGAAACCTGCCATTACTAAGATAGCAGCTGCCATTCAACAAGCAAGGATGGAAGGAATATGCTATAAATGCAAAGAACCATGGTTCGCTGGCCACAAGAAAGTTTATAAACTTGCTAATCAAGCTCAAACTCAAGCTTTGCAAGAAGCAATGCTGAATTAGTATATTTACTGAATACTCAGAAGAGAATAGTACTGAGGAAACTAAGGAAATGGCATCGATGGCTCCCATTAGCTGAATGGTGGTATATAATACAAGTTTCCACAGTGCTATCAAGATGACACCTTTTCAAGCTCTCTACGACAAGCCTCTAAACATGCTGGCTGAAGCTGCTCTTTACCCTACTGATAGTGTGGACATTTTACCTTCAATTATCACTTCTGAGCAAACTGCATCCCAAATCAAACACAATTTGCTCAGAGCACAGGAGGGGGTGAAGCACTTTGCAAATAAGAAGAGGACTAAGAACTTTGGAAGTAAGGGACATGGTACATTAAAAACTCCAGTCTTACAGGCACACATCCTTAAGTATTCAAAAATGTCTGAAATTGCACTCCAAATATTATGGACCATTCAAGTTTCTTGGGAAATTGGCAATGTGTCTTGCAAGCTCCGCCTACCAGAAGATAGTCAAGTACACCATACTTTTCATACTAGTCAGTTGATGAACCATTTGGGGCCCCCAAGCTATCCCATACAACTGCCTCTCCTTCACCCTGATGGAACTATCTTGTTGGAGCCTGAGAAACTTCTGGAGAGATAGCTGATCCCACGCCATTAAGGGGTAATCAGCATCCCTGTGGGGAGATGGCTGATCAAACGGAGCAATTTGTCCGAGAACGAAGCAACCTGGGAAGATACAACTTTTATCCAGAAGGTGTTTCCACACTTTCAGCCATGAGGACTCTGAAGAGTCGACACTTGATCAAAGTTCAGTTAAGTTTAAATAACGTTTCGCTTTGGCGGGAGTTGTCCGTTGTCGTCCATCTGCCATCTGATGTCCCTCTGATCAACTTACCACTTTGCCGAAAGAAGAGGATGCTAGTGACGTCGATCCTCAGTCGGACGGTAGCCAAGCCCCAAGACGTCTTTGTTTAGTTTCCGGTACGCTCCACTGAGCTATTCACTTGCTCCCTCTACTTTTCATTTGCGTTATGCTATCTATAAGGCTATAAAGCCATGGATCTTGAGACTTTTGGGTCATTCTGGTTGTATTGGGTAAACCCTAGCCGCCAGTGTTCCTGGCTGGCCTTTAGGTGTATCTGAAATCCATCTAATTCCTCACGATCAACCTCTAAAATTGCTATTCCCTGCTGTTGTGAGTGTGTACTACTGAATATTTCAATCAGTCCAACACTGGACCCGACACACATGGGGCACTCCAAACACGTATGCGACTATCAAATACTTCGACTCTGAGTTAAATGCAATCCTCTTAAACATTATGATATGGAACAAGTCTTGTTCACTGCTAGTCTACTGTACAGAATGCAAGAACAAGGAAATACCTCACACAGAGTCACAAGCATTGGGTAGTAGGAAAGCTCTTTTGCCTTGTCTTGGATACTGCTAATAAGATATGCCTGTCTATTCTCATCGAGACCCTTACTTTCCACAGCATAAACATGAGGTGGTTCTTTTGGATACTACAAGTACAATGCCATAGAATGTAATGAATTAGCATTGAGACAATACATAACCATTGTGAACAGGTAGACTTACTAGGGAGATAAAAATCCTGGGAGAAAGGTAGCGGCATAAAAATGATTCGTGATGTAAATTTACAAGCATGCTAGATATCAACATTTAGGCATTCAGCCTTGGAATGAAATTTTGCAGTTTCTCCAGAAAGTAAATAACACACATGAAAGGTTGTTTGAACCAAGAGGTGCTGATCCTTCAGGTTTCATCCACCTTCTTCTGAACTTACAATAGCACAAATTAGAATGTTGCCTCAATGTGATGAAATGCAACCTTATTACTGGCTTACTGATTTCAAGACATTAATACAGTGAACCATTTCAGGAAAGATATAGCATTATTCCCAAGAAGGAGCAGTTTCCAAAACAGCAAGATGTATGCATGTCATCAAGAAATTTAGTAGTGCAAATGGATATAATGTACCTTGTACAAAAGCAGTTACCACTCACGTGTATAATTTTTCAAATGGCTGACCAACTTAACTCCAAATAATTGTACAGCTATTCCCAAGCAAAAAAAAATGAATGGACTGACAAGTAATGATGCACACATTTAGGATATACAGCAAGGCAAATAACGAAACGAGGTTCTAAGAGAAATAAAGGAAATATAACCTATTCAAATTCACGACATAAAGAAAAACAATGCAAGTCAATCAGTTGAAGATCTGTTCCCAAAATAGAGAGGTACTCCCTCCATTCCAAAATAAGTGTCGTGGTTTTAGTTCAAATTAACAAAGAAGTTAGATGGGAGATATATCAAAATCTAGAAAGGTGGTAACCCATAGAGGTTCATACCTGGGAGGATGCTTTAATTCCAAGAAAGAGTTCCACGAACTGAAAAGGAGAAAGCGGATATTGATATACGAATAAATCTGTATAACCCCTTTTAACAGAGGCAAGTAATAAAAAGATAAGGTGATATTGGTCAACAGTACAATTTTGCAATTGGATGCCACGAACACAGGATTCATATATAAACAAGATCAAGTATACAGTGCAACCAACCTAATGCCACAACTTACAATTATTAAAACTTGAAAGCTCATGGTAGGAAGACAGAACAGCTTTTAACCTAATTTGTTCAACCCCAATCATGGACATGCTGACAATTACTGGCTATCATATCATTGAAGTTCAACGAGGCAAAATATTTATACATATGAGGACAAATGTGGGCTTCTTTGTGACTTGGCATACGAGGACCACAACTTTTCACGTCGCTTCCACTTTGCATTCACTAGCCACCCCATTGCCTCCCCTTCCTCCTCGCAACCTCCCCTTATTCCGTATTTCCCCTACTTACCCTTCCTTTTTCCCATTAGAAAAACCTATATTTATCCCTTTGTGGATCGCATCCACTATGGCCTCCCAAAAACACCCCGTCCCTGCCACCACCACTTTACCAGCACCAAGGTGGAAGTAATGTAGGTGTGGCTGGCAGTTATGTATTCATTCAGTATCATATGCAATACTACGAATGTCTGTATCAACATGAACCTACCACTACAGTGGTAGCATGGGTTGTTGGCTCAAACTAATTATTACTGGATTGATTAAGAGCAAATATCATTGATGAAACAGTTAAATTTCTACTTACAATACTATCATCTTAGAAAAGAATTATCAAGGATTACATGAAAAGGTTATTAACAATAAACCGATTAAGCTTTTTGCACACACTGCACTAAGTATAACTCTGTAAGGGGATGTTTTTTTATGTGAACTGCATTTTCTCTACAGAAGCATTAGAATGATTATGGCATACATAATAACAACTGATCAGAGGCATCCTGACTCGGTAACTAAGAACCTAGCAGTTGATCAGAACTAACGCAATAAGCACTAAACATCCTTAAGAGAACTAGTAGCTTATAACTAACTAATAACGAGAGGACCAACACTGTATGCTATCATCGCCAAAGAAAAAAAAAACCTACTATGTGCTAGGGTTCGGAAGCAGCAACGCGACCACCACTAACCACAGCTGACTACTTCCAGACTCAGCTGCTTCACAATCGATCAACCGCACCGGCCATGTAATTAATCGCAAATAACTGACCAATCGGAGGGATCGGATGCCGTGAAGCCGGTCTAGATGTGGAGGGGATGTAGAGAAGGCGAACCTGCTGCGAGGAGTCGTCGGCAGTGTTGGGGCGAACGTGGACGACAAGGTGGGGAGGCAAGTCGCAGTACACGCGGCAGTCTTCTCCGTACACCGCCGCCACCGCCTCCACCTCCAGCCGCATCTCCTCCTCGGCCTCCGCCTCCATTGTCCACGCCCTCACTGTCGCCTACAGGCGGACCACAGGTCGCCTGCCCACGACGATCCAGCGGGTGGACGGCGAGCGACGAGGGGCCCAGCCGCCAGAGCGATCTGTGATCTGGTTCTCTGGACTCGGGGCCACATGTAGGTGTGTTTTTTTTAATATTATATATATATATATATATAAACAGAGGTGTGTTCTTCTTTGCCTGGTTGACCCGTTACGCACATTCAGAGCATCTCCAATAGGTGATGTAAAATAGGACATAAAAAATGGCTTGATGTAAAATATACATCACCAAAATTGATGTTTTTAGGGCACGAGAAACGTCCAACTCCAACACTGCCTTAAAATATACATCATATAGGGCATGAGCACTCCAACAGTTGTCCGAACTCCCGTGAAACCTATCTTGTTTGCCGGCTTCAGCTTCGGTGCCATGGCGGCGGCGGCAGGTGTGGTCGAGCTTGGCGAAGGCGATGCGGTAGGGGGTCGGCAACGGTGGGAACGGAACCAGGGGCCGACGGCGATGCGGTAGTGGATGGCTGCGGCGGGTAGAGGGCTCCCAACGACGGTTGTGCGGCTGAGGAGGCGGCGGTGAGGTGCCGGTGAAGGAGCTGCGGGCTAGTGGCGGCGACGTGGGGTGGCGACAATGTCGCGGCGGGTCCGGGGAGGTCTTGATGCCGGCGGCGAAGGGGTGGAGGAGACGGCGGCGGCGGTGCAGCCGCCAATCAGGCGTGCGCGGGAACCTTTCGATCGGCAGTGGACTCGCGCGCGTGGCCTTTCGGATTTTACATCACCACCCTAGGTGATGTATATTTAGATCACCTGAGGCAAATTTCACATCGTGATGTAAAAAAAATTCGGAAATTTACATCACGGGCTTGTTAGAGAGCTCTTTTTGCCCTTCGTGATGCAAAAAGTGGTTAAAACCTATTTTAGGGCACCTATTAGAGATGCTCTAAAAGACACTAGTAGACCCGTTACACCAAATGGCGCGGATACCTGATGATTTCATGTTAGCAATAAAAAGAAATACATGGTTTAGTTGGTTTTGTTATGGACAATCACATACGACAATAAATTTAATCTCTCTTAGTTGGGAAAAACAAAGGCTTAATGTCTACAATAGATATATATATACATATTTAAATTTGATAGTATAGAGTTCTGTTCGACAAAATCTATGGAACAAATCTAATCCCTTTTAGTACGAAACAACGGTATTTTGTTGTTTATAATGAGATGCATATACACATTCTAATTTGGTAGCACAAAGTCTCATTTAAAATCATGCCGCTGAAAATACGTGTATCTTTTTGAATCCATGTGCACATTGTAGAAAAAAACATGTATTAGTTGTTTTACCTGTGAGCATGCACATACGGTAACAAATTTAACCCCCTTTAATAGTAAAAAAGTATAGGTTTGTAGACTACAATAAGATGTACATGCACATTTTACTTTGATAGCGTAGAGTCTCATTCAAATCCATATCGCATCCAAGATATATGTATTTTCAATAATCTTAAGGATTTATATCCTTCTATATAAAAAATAGTACATAGTATCTTTTTGTCTAAAAACATATGTATACTTAACACCATGTATGAAATCAGTTAAGGAGGCCTTATACTATTTTAGGAAGAGGGGTGTTTCTATCAACTTTGTTTTTGTGTGTTTGAAAAAAGAGAGTATTTATGTGCCACTTAGACGCATGTATATTTCAAAGCGGTCGTATGGCAGCCAGTTGAGCCCATAAATCAAGCAACTTATTTATCCCTTCTTCCTCAGCACTTATTTATCCCTTCTTCCTCATCAGCTTCATCCGGTTAGAGACAAAACTCCTTAGTAGTACTTCCATCATCTCAATAATTGGAATGGATATCATCCACTACAATGAAGAACAACAACATTTTCGTACATCTTGAATAATAATAACGTCATTTACAGTACATTTGGTCAAGCAACCAATTAGCAGAAGGACAATAATATTTCTCTACGAATTCCACATATGGGATTATTAATATCTCGACTTGTATGGATACGTATGCCTTTTGTTTACAAAATGTCCATCAATCGAATCAATCAAATAGGAGGAACTGGGGAGTATTTCAAACCGAAACAAAGAATTAATCCTAACTACGTGAAGTGCATTAGTTTTAAATCATCTGAATTATTTTGCTGCTACTCCACCAGGAAAGTGCAGGGCCTCAAGAACCGAAAGACGCCACTCGGGCTCTCTTCGGACTCATAAGCCATGTTGTTGTTTATATCCTTAACCCCAAAAGGTTGCCTCTTAGCATCTCTGTTGCTCTCCTGACCCTAATTAGCATCTTTGTTTACCATAATGGTTTTGTTTGGAAAAATCACAGTATAATGCACAACGGAGTTAGTGCCATATGTTGATGCCACTAATTAAAAAAACACCCGCAAGAAACACAATCAACTGAACCTTGAATACAAGTAGGCCTAGAGCTAGAAAACAACACATCATATTACTAAGAAAAAGCAAGTAGAAATATCAAATTGAGAGGCAGAACTATTTAAAAACCAAAATGTAGGCCATGTAAAACAGAAACATTAGTGATTTTCTTGACGTCACGCGGGAGACTGCAGAAGGAAACATATAATTGCCCTTTGGGTAAACCCTGAACTCTTTAAGTAGAGAAAATAAAAGATAAGTCTGAACATTGCTTTTATTTAGTCACAACATAGCACAAGCTTACTTAATATTTTGGGCATAAGCATGACTACCAGCAACATGTGAGGATTTGACAAATGTGAGATACCGCGACAAATTTTAAACTTTGCACAGCTTCATGAATATACTTAATCTCCTGGCAGCACTATATCCATTGCGCAAAATGGCGCAGAGTGAGGGAGTCCTGGATTAAGGGGTCCTCGGGCTGCCGGACTATTATGTTTGGGCCGGATTGTAACGCCCAAGATGAAACTCTATCGCGATCTCGTGATGAATTCGAGATCACGGCAGAATCCCGTTTTGGATCGCATAGCAAGGTGGCATACAAATACATACAACCGAAGAATAGACAGAATACGAGATCAAGGCATACACTTGCCCCAGTATAGTATAAATATGACAATCATCATACAATCATCCATAACATATAGATAGAGTCCGACTACGGACAAGATAAACAAGAAAACACCACCCTGCTACAATCCCCGGATACTCCGACTAGGGCCTCTATCGATCATCCGGAAATGAAACATAGAAACGCCCACGATCCCCATCAAACTCCCACTGGAGCTCAGTGGCATCTCCTGTGTCTGTCTCAATGGTACCTGCAGCTGTGTTTGTAGTAATCTGTGAGCCACGGGGACTCAGCAATCTTATTACCAATGGTGTCAAAACTAACAAAGCTTAATGGGTATGGAAGGTTAAGTGGTGAGGTTGCAACAAGCACTAATCATTTGTATCGTGGCTAACTTACGAATATAAGAATAAGATGAGAGACTACGCATATGGTCGCAAACTAGTAATGATCAAGAAGTGATCCTGAACTACTTACGTTGCAATCATAACCCCACCGTGTTCTCTTCCCGAACTTCGTCGAAAAAAGACGATCACTGTTACACACGCGGTTGGTGTATTTTAAATGAGTTTAGTGTCAAGTTCACTACAACCGGATATCATAAATTTCCCATCTGCCACATAACCGTGGGCACGACTCTCGAAAGATTTAACCCTGCAGGGGTGTCCCAACTTAGTCCATGATAAACTCTCACGATCCGCGGAGGCAAATCTCCATCTCGGGACACCCCGATCAAACTCGGAATCCTGGTGCACAGGACATTTCGACAATGGTAAAAAAAAACCAGCAAGACTGCCCGACGTACCGACAAATCCTGATAGGAGTCGCACGAATCTCGTTCTCAGGGCACACCGGATGGGTAAGACGTCGGTTTGGCTGAGACCCTGGTTGCCCAGGGGGCGCCGGACATCGCCCAGTTTGGACCAACACTCATGAGGAGCACTGGCCCGGGGTTGTTGATTAAGAATCCTCGGGTTAATTCCTCCCTATGCAAAATTTTAGTTGTTATTAGGCAAATGGTAAAACCAAAGTTGGGCCTTGCTGGAAGAGTTTTATTCAAAGCGAACTGTCAAGGGGGGCCCATAAACCCCGACCGTGGTAGGAATGCAAAATCAAGGAACATAACACTGGTATGACGGAAACTAAGGCGGCAAGAGTGGAACAAAACACCAAGCAAAAGGCCAAGCCTTCCACCCTTTACCAAGTATATAGATGCATTAATTAAATGAGAGATATTGTGATATCCCATGATATCCATGTCCCAACATGGAACAACCTGCACTGCACCTGCAACTAGCAATGCTATAAGAGGGGCTGAGCAAGCGGTAATATAGCCAAACAACAGTTTGCTAGGAAGGTGGGTTAGTGGCTTATCATGGCAATTTAGGAGACTTGATAAACAAGTGGTAGGTAGCGTGACATTGCGATAGCAACGAACAACTAGCAAGCAAAGATAGTAGTGATATCGGGGGTAATGGTCATCTTGCTTGAATTGTCCTCAGCGGTATCGAAACCTTGCTCCTCATGAACGTACTCGACAGGGTCCTCGGACTCGAACTCGTCTCCCGGTACTACCCACAAGAAAGAACAAGCATACAATAAACAAACAAGGCATGGCAATGAACATAAACTACATGCAATTCTATCATGAATGCATATGAAGAACGTTATACACGGGGCTACGGTTCTACCAGAACAAGGGATACGTCATCGGGAAGGAATCGATGGGGACAAGATGGATATGGGCAAAATCTTGGTAAACCAAGCATGCCACTGGAAAGATAGGAAGATTTCGGTTGAAATCGATATAAAGATCATCGAAAACGGATGCACGGAGCCCAAACGGTGAGTAAAACAACATGCTATGCAAATCTGATCATAACAACAACATGGCAATTCGGATGCAATATTTAAATATGATGCGGAACTTAAACATGGAAACAAATGACATGGCATGAGAGTACATAACATTGACTACAAAACATACTTACTGAAATATTTCTAAAACTTCTTAGATCATTAGCAAAACAGCATGGCAAACTGACAAGTGATACAGACTTTCAGACTTGATGAAAAACGTAGTTCATGGCAGAAAACAGATTCAGGATGCAATGTTTAGAGCTAGCAAACTACATGCAACAGGAACTTTTCATGGAAAATATGAACATGACAGGCTTGTACTAAATACACTTAACAAAACATCCTTACTGAACATGCTCCAAAGATCTACAGATATGATGATAGCATCAATGTAAAATGACAAGTTATGATGACAGTTTCAGACTTGGCAAAATAAGCATGACATAGTAGAAACAGATTCATGTTATCATGTTTGCAAGCTTGTTGCACTCACTACAATGCAATTCATGGCATGAAACAAAATCTAGCAGTAAGATGGCATGTTTATGCTCCAAATAATGTGATAATAATGCTCATATGAAAATCACACAAAATAATACAAAAATGATAACATGGCATATGCTGTAAAAATAACATGTTCCAAAACTTGATCAAATGATGAACCTAATGCTACCAATGGATTAGTTGGATTTTTCTAATCCAAAATAATATATAATATGTATATGTTGCTGTAAGAAAAATGCTCACAAATGCATTTGCAAAACACTGCCAGAAATGGATATTGACAGAAATGGAAAACTGCCAGATCTGGAATGTCTAGATTTGGACATGGCCCGAACTGGAAAGAAAGGACTTTCCAGAAATGGAAATTCGCTGGTTTTAAATAAAAGGAAAAAGAAAAAAGGGGCCTTGGGGGATGACAGGTGGGTCCTGGTTCCCTGTCTCGCTGACCAGTGGGTCCCGTGGGGCCCACCTGGTAGTGGCTGCGGCCGGGCAAAGCAGAGAAAAACAGGGAAGCGGCCGGCGGTGACGGGCACGGCGGCGAGGCTCGCCGGAGTTGTCTCCGGTGGCCTAACGGAGCGACGGAGGGTGCAAAAAGGACCGCGGGAAGATCCCGCACGCACGGGTGCAACTTGCCGCACCGGACGTCAATGGAGGCGACGCCGGCGACGAGCGACAGAGGCGGCGGCGACGGACTCGAACTGGACGCTACAGAGGCTAAACGCGACGGCATGGAGGGGGGATCGATGCTACGCGGTGAGGTGACCACGACGGACACACGCGGAGGAGCTACGGAGGACGGATACCTCGCCGGAGGCGAGGCCCAACGGCGGCGGGTACGGGCGCACATGGCGGCCACGTTTAGAGCTTGCAAAAGAGGGGAAGTAGGGCATGGGACGGCGCGGATGGTCACCACAAGCACGTCGGTGCGCTCGGCTGGCCGGGAGGAGGTCGGAGTCGGCCGGAATCATCGACGGAGGAGCAGGGACCAATGTGGAAGAAGACGACAAGGCCGTCGACGGACTTGGCGTCCCTCGAGGCCGTAGAGGTAGTAGAGGACGTAGTCGATATGGGGGAAGACGAAGGACAGGGTTGGCGAGGCGGAGGTCAACGGGGTGCACGCCGGCGACGAGCTCGTGCGCCCAGATGCGCACGGCACATGACGGTAGCGGCGGATCTGGTGGCTAACTCACCTGGCGGCGGCGGCGAGAGGGAAGAGGGAACCCTAGAGAGGCAAGGGGACATGGATAGGGGTTAAGTAGGGGCTAGGGCGATGGGTGGAGCACGGCGTGTGCTCGGCCATGGCCATGTGCGGCGAGGCGAGGGAGGGCCGAAGGAGGGAGAAAGGTGGGTGCACGCGTGGGCGTAGCCGCTGACGGGTGGAGCCGGCTGGGCCACGTGGATGTGGGTTAGAGAGGGGGTGTGCGCGCGCTGGTGAGAAAAGGCAGAGAGGGGGAGGCCGCGCGGGGTGGACCTAGGCCGCGGGGCGCCTGGCTGGGCCGCGCGAGCTGGGCCGCGGCTGGACTGCTGCTGCACTACACCTCTGCCTCTTTTCTATTCCTTCAAACAGAAATAAAAAGAGCGAAAAGCGCAGAAGGATTGGAGGGGTTTGGGAGATATATGAAAATATCCTCATGCTCCTGGAATAGTGTACTATTTTGATAAAATGGTTTGGGAATTTTTACAGATAGAAAAATAAATAAAGTTCAAATTTAATTCAAAATTGGTGCATTTTTTAACCTAAACAAAACAAGTTCAAATGAGATGAAATTTGGCAGAGAGGTTAAGGATGAGGTGAATGATTTATAGGGACAAGAAGAACATTAATGGAGGACGGAAAGTAATGCCACTTGCAACAACATGAAAGAAGAAGGAGGGGAGAGGTGATGGTGCATGGCTATGGTTTGAGAGAGAGATGGCAAGGGGTGATGCACACACATCAACTAGAGCAACACACAACAAAATAGGGGCAATGCACATGAAGGGCATGATGAAATGCAACATGACAAGAAGCACAAAGGCAATATGGCAAGGGGTGAGTATGGCAATGCAATAAATAAAACAACACAGAAAACAAGATGAGGCCAAAAATGATGGAACCCACATGGAATTAGATCAAGATCAAGTTTGGATATGTTACAAATGAAGGAAATATGCCCTAGAGGCAATAATAAAGTTATTATTTATTTCCTTATTTCATGATAAATGTTTATTATTCATGCTAGAATTGTATTAACCGGAAACATAATACATGTGTGAATACATAGACAAACAGAGTGTCACTAGTATGCCTCTACTTGACTAGCTCGTTGATCAAAGATGGTTATGTTTCCTAACCATAGACATGAGTTGTCATTTGATAAACGGGATCACATCATTAGGAGAATGATGTGATTGACTTGACCCATTCCATTAGCTTAGCACTTGATCGTTTAGTACGTTGCTATTGCTTTCTTCATGACTTATACATGTTCCTATGACTATGAGATTATGCAACTCCCGTTTACCGGAGGAACACTTTGTGTGCTACCAAACGTCACAATGTAACTGGGTGATTATAAAGGTGCTCTACAGGTGTCTCCGAAGGTACTTGTTGAGTTGGCGTATTTCAAGATTAGGATTTGTCACTCCGATTGTCGGAGAGGTATCTCTGGGCCCACTCGGTAATGCACATCACTATAAGCCTTGCAAGCATTGTAACTAATGAGTTAGTTGCGGGATGATGTATTACAGAACGAGTAAAGAGACTTGCCGGTAACGAGATTGAACTAGGTATTGAGATACCGACGATCGAATCTCGGGCAAGTAACATACCGATGACAAAGGGAACAACGTATGTTGTTATGCGGTTTGACCGATAAAGATCTTCGTAGAATATGTGGGAGCCAATATGAGCATCTAGGTTCCGCTATTGGTTATTGACCGAAGACGTGCCTCGGTCATGTCTACATAGTTCTCGAACCCGTAGGGTCCGCACGCTTAAAGTTCTGTGACGATTTGTATTATGAGTTTATGTGTTTTGATGTACCGAAGGTAGTTCGGAGTCCCGGATGAGATCGGGGACATGACGAGGAGTCTCGAAATGGTCGAGACGTAAAGGTCGATATATTGGACGACTATATTCGGACATCGGAAAGGTTCCGAGTGGTTCGGGTATTTTTCGGAGTACCGGGGAGTTACGGAAATACGGGGAAGAAGTATATGGGCCTTATTGGGCTTTAGGGGAGAGAGAGAGAGAGGCAGGCCGCGCGCCCCCCCAAGGCCTAGTCCGAATTGGACTAGGGGGAGGGGCTGCGCCCCCTCCTTCCTTCTCTTCTCTCTTCCCCTTCCTTCTCTCCTACTCCTACTACTTGGAAGGGGGGGAATCCTACTCCCGGTGGGAGTAGGACTCCTCCAGGGCGCGCCATAGCTAGGCCGGCCCTCCCCCCTCCTCCACTCCTTTATATACGTGGCCAGGGGGCACCCCATAGACACAACAATTGATCATTGATCTCTTAGCCGTGTGCGGTGCCCCCCTCCACCATAATCCACCTCGATCATATCGTAGCGGTGCTTAGGCGAAGCCCTGCGTCGGTAGCATCATCATCATCGTCACCACGCCGTCGTGCTGACGAAACTCTCCTGTGAAGCTTTGCTGGATCGGAGCTCGCGGGACGTCATCGAGTTGAACATGTGCTGAACTCGGAGGTGCCGTGCGTTCGGTACTTGGATCGGTCGAATTGTGAAGACGTACGACTACATCAACCGCGTTGTGCTAACGCTTCCGCTTTCGGTCTACGAGGGTACGTGGACACACTCTCCCCTCTCGTTGCTATGCATCACCATGATCCTGTGTGTGCGTAGGAAATTTTTGAAATTACTACGTTCCCCAACAGTGGTATCCGAGCCTGGTTTTATGCGTAGATGTTATATGCACGAGTAGAACACAAGTGAGTTGTGGGCGATACAAGTCATACTGCTTACTAGCATGTCACACTTTGGTTCGGCGGTATTGTTGGATGAAGTGGCCCGAACCGACATTACGCGTACGCTTACGCGAGACTGGTTTTACCGCCGTGCTTTGCACATAGGTGACTAGCGGGTGTCAGTTTCTCCAACTTTAGTTGAACCGAGTGTGGCTACGCCCGGTCCTTGTGAAGGTTAAAATAGCACTAACTTGACGAACTATCGTTGTGGTTTTGATGCGTAGGTAAGAACGGTTCTTGCTCAGCCCGTAGCAGCCACGTAAAACTTGCAACAACAAAGTAGAGGACATCTAACTTGTTTTTGCAGGGCATGTTGTGATGTGATATGGTCAAGACATGATGCTATATTTTATTGTATGAGATGATCATGTTTTGTAACTGAGTTATCGGCAACTGGCAGGAGCCATATGGTTGTCGCTTTATTATATGCAATGCAATCGCCCTGTAATTGCTTTACTTTATCACTAAGCGGTAGCGATAGTCGTAGAAGCAATAGTTGGCGAGACGACAACGATGCTACGATGGAGATCAAGGTGTCGCGCCAGTAACGATGGTGATCATGACGATGCTTCGGAGATGGAGATCACAAGCACAAGATGATGATGGCCATATCATATCACTTATATTGATTGCATGTGATGTTTATCCTTTATGCATCTTATTTTGCTTTGTTTGATGGTAGCATTATAAGATGATCTCTCACTAAATTTCAAGGTAAAAGTGTTCTCCCTGAGTATGCACCGTTGCCAAAGTTCGTCGTGCCGAGACACCATGTGATGATCGGGTGTGATAAGCTCAACGTTCATCTACAACGGGTGCAAGCCAGTTTTGCACACGCAGAATACTCGGGTTAAACTTGACGAGCCTAGCATATGCAGATATGGCCTCGGAACACTGAGGCCGAAAGGTCGAGCGTGAATCATATAGTAGATATGATCAACATAGTGATGTTCACCATTGAAAACTACTTCATTTCACGTGATGATCGGTTATGGTTTAGTTGATTTGGATCACGTGATCACTTAGATGATTAGAGAGATGTCTATCTAAGTGGGAGTTCTTGAGTAATATGATTAATTGAACTTTAATTTATCATGAACTTAGTCCTGGTAGTATTTGCAAATTATGTTGTAGATCAATAGCTCGCGTATAGCTCCCCTGTTTTATTTTTGATATGTTCCTAGAGAAAACTAAGTTGAAAGATGATAGTAGCAATGATGCGGACTGGTTCCGTGATCTGAGGATTATCCTCATTGCTGCACAGAAGAATTATGTCCTTGATGCACCGCTAGGTGACAGACCTATTGCAGGAGCAGATGCAAACGTTATGAATGTTTAGCAAGCTCGATGTGATGACTACTTGATAGTTTAGTGCGCCATGATTTACGGCTTAGAATCGGGACTTCAAAAACGTTTTGAACGCCACGGAGCATATGAGATGTTCCAAAGAGATGAAATTGGTATTTCAGACTCATGCCCGTGTCGAGAGGTATGAGACCTCTGACAAGTACTTTGCCTACAAGATGGAGGAGAATAGCTCAATCAGTGAGCATGTGCTCAGAATGTCTGAGTACTACAGTTGCTTGAATCAAGTGGGAGTTGATCTTCCGGATAAGATAGTAATTGATAGAATTCTCTAGTCACTATCACCAAGTTACTGGAACTTCGTGATGAACTATAATATGCAAGGGATGACAAAAACGATTCCCGAGCTCTTCGTGATGCTGAAATCAACGAAGGTAGAAATCAAGAAAGAGCATCAAGTATTGATGGTTAACAAGACCACTAGTTTCAAGAAAAGGGCAAAGGAAAGAAGGGGAACTTCAAGAAGAATAGCAAGCAAGTTGCTACTCCCGGGAAGAAGCCCAAGTCTGGACCTAAGCCTGAAACTGAGTGCTTCTACTGCAAAGGGACTGGTCACTGGAAGTGGAACTGCCCCAAGTATTTGGCGGATAAGAAGGATGGCAAAGTGAACAAAAGTATATTTGATATACATGTTATTGATGTGTATTTTACTAGTGTTCATAGTAGCCCCTGGGTATTTGATACTGGTTCAGTTGCTAACATTAGTAACTCGAAACAGGAGTTGCAAAATGAACAGAGACTAGTTAATGACGAGGTGACGATGTGTGTTGGAAGTGATTCCAAGGTTGATAAGATCACCATCGCACACTCCCTCTATTTTCGGGATTAGTGTTGAACCTAAATAAATGATATTTGGTGTTTGCGTTGAGCATGAATATGATTGGATCATGTTTATTGCAATACGGTTATTCATTTAAGTCAGAGAATAATTGTTGTTCTGTTTACATGAATAAAAACCTTCTATGGTCATACACCCAATGTAAATGGTTTATTGAATCTCGATCGTAGTGATACACATATTCATAATATTGAAGCCAAAAGATGCAAAGTTAGTAATGATAGTGCAACTTATTTGTGGCACTGCCATTTAGGTCATATTGGTGTAAAGCGCATGAAGAAACTCCATACTGATGGACTTTTGGAATCACTTGATTATGAATCATTTGATGCTTGCGAACCATGCCTCATGGGCAAGATGACTAAAACTCCGTTCTCTGGAACAATGGAGCGAGCTACGGACTTATTGGAAATAATACATACCGATGTATGCGGTCCGATGAGTATTGAGGCTCGCGGCGGGTATCGTTATTTTCTGACCTTCACAGATGATTTGAGCAGATATGGGTATATCTACTTAATGAAACACAAGTCTGAAATGTTTGAAAAGTTCAAAGAATTTCAGAGTGAAGTAGAAAATCATCGTAACAAGAAAATAAAGTTTCTACGATCTGATCACGGAGGCAAATATTTGAGTTACGGGTTTGGTCTTCATTTAAAATGTGGAATAGTTTCGCAACTCATGCCACCTGGAACACCACAGCGTAATGGTGTGTCCGAACATCGTAACCATACTTTATTAGATATGGTGCGATCTATGATGTCTCTTACCGATTTACCACTATCATTTTGGGGTTATGCATTAGAGACAGCTGCATTCACATTTAATAGGGCACCATCTAAATCCGTTGAGACGACACCGTATGAACTGTGGTTTGGCAAGAAACCTAAGCTGTCGTTTCTTAAAGTTTGGGGCTGAGATGCTTATGTGAAAAAGTTTCAGCCTGATAAGCTCGAACCCAAATCGGAGAAGTGTGTCTTCATAGGATACCCAAAAGAAACTGTTGGGTACACCTTCTATCACAGATCCGAAGGCAAGATATTTGTTGCTAAGAATGGATCCTTTCTAGAGAAGGAGTTTCTCTCGAAAGAAGTGAGTGGGAGGAAAGTAGAACTTGATGAGGTAGTGGTACCTTCTCTTGAATTGGAAAGTAGTTCATCACAGAAATCAGTTCCAGTGATGCCTACACCAATTAGTGAGGAAGCTAATGATGATGATCATGAAACTTCAGATCAAGTTACTACAGAACCTCGTAGGTCAACCAGAGTACGTTCCGCTCCAGAGTGGTATGGTAATCCTGTTCTGGAAGTCATGTTACTAGACCTTGACGAACCTACGAACTATGAGGAAGCGATGATGAGCCCAGATTCCGCGAAATGGCTTGAGGCCATGAAATCTGATATGGGATCCATGTATGAGAACAAAGTATGGACTTTGGTTGACTTGCCCGATGATCGGCAAGCCATAGAAAATAAATGGATCTTCAAGAGGAAGACGGACGCTGATAGTAATGTTACTATCTACAAAGCTAGACTTGTCGAAAAAGGTTGTTGACAAAGTTCAAGGAGTTGACTACGATGAAACTTTCTCACCCGTAGCGATGCTTAAGTCCGTCCGAATCATGTTAGCAATTGCCGCATTTTATGATTATGAAATTTGGCAAATGGATGTAAAGACTGCATTCCTGAATGGATTTCTGGAAGAAGAGTTGTATATGATGCAACCTGAAGGTTTTATGGATCCAAAGGATGCTAACAAAGTGTGCAAGCTCCAGCGTTCCATTTATGGACTGGTGCAAGCATCTCGGAGTTGGAATATATGCTTTGATGAGTTGATCAAAGCATATAATTTTATACAGACTTGCGGTGAAGCCTGTATTTACAAGAAAGTGAGTGGGAGCACTACAGCATTTCTGATAAGTATATGTGAATGACATATTGTTGATCAGAAATAATGTAGAATTTTCTGGAAAGCATAAAGGAGTATTTGAAAGGAGTTTTTCAAAGAAAGACCTCGGTGAAGCTGCTTACATATTGAGCATCAAGATCTACAGAGATAGATCAAGACGCTTGATAAGATCTTTCAATGAGTACATACCTTGACAAAGTTTTTGAAGTAGTTCAAAATGGAACAGTCAAAGAAGGAGTTCTTGCCTGTGTTTTAAGGTGTGAAGTTGAGTGAAGACTCAAAACCCGACCACGGCAGAAAATAGAAAGAGAATGAAAAGTCATTCCCTATGCCTCAGTCATAGGTTCTATAAAGTATGCTATGCTGTGTAACAGATCTATTGTATACCCTACATTGAGTTTGGCAAGGGAGTATAATAGTGATCTAGGAGTAGATCACTGGACAGTGGTCAAAATTATCCTTAGTGGAATAATGATATGTTTCTCGATTATGGAGGTGCCAAAAGGTTCGTCGTAAAGGGTCACGTCGATACAAGTTTTGACACTGATCCAGATGACTCTAAGTCTCAATCTGGATACATATTGAAAGTGGGAGCAATTAGCTAGACTAGCTCCGTGCGGAGCATTGTTGACATAGAAATTTGCAAAAATACATACGGATCTGAATTTGGCAGACCCATTGACTAAACTTCTCTCACAAGCAAAACATGATCACACCTTAGTACTCTTTGGGTGTTAATCACATGGCGATGTGAACTAGATTATTGACTCTAGTAAACCCTTTGGGTGTTGGTCACATGACAATGTGAACTATGGATATTAATCACATGGTGATGTGAACTGTTGGTGTTAAATCACATGGCGATGTGAACTAGATTATTGACTCTAGTGCAAGTGGGAGACTGAAGGAAATATGCCCTAGAGGCAATAATAAAGTTATTATTTATTTCCTTATTTCATGATAAATGTTTATTATTCATGCTAGAATTGTATTAACCGGAAACATAATACATGTGTGAATACATAGACAAACAGAGTGTCACTAGTATGCCTCTACTTGACTAGCTCGTTGATCAAAGATGGTTATGTTTCCTAACCATAGACATGAGTTGTCATTTGATAAACGGGATCACATCATTAGGAGAATGATGTGATTGACTTGACCCATTCCGTTAGCTTAGCACTTGATCGTTTAGTACGTTGCTATTGCTTTCTTCATGACTTATACATGTTCCTATGACTATGAGATTATGCAACTCCCGTTTACCGAAGGAACACTTTGTGTGCTACCAAACGTCACAATGTAACTGGGTGATTATAAAGGTGCTCTACAGGTGTCTCCGAAGGTACTTGTTGAGTTGGCGTATTTCGAGATTAGGATTTGTCACTCTGATTGTCAGAGAGGTATCTCTGGGCCCACTCGGTAATGCACATCACTATAAGCCTTGCAAGCATTGTAACTAATGAGTTAGTTGTGGGATGATGTCTTACGGAACGAGTAAAGAGACTTGCCGGTAAAGAGATTGAACTAGGTATTGAGATACCGACGATCAAATCTCGGGCAAGTAACATACCGATGACAAAGGGAACAACGTATGTTGTTATGCGGTTTGACCGATAAAGATCTTCGTAGAATATGTGGGAGCCAATATGAGCATCCAGGTTCCGCTATTGGTTATTGACCGGAGACGTGTCTCGGTCATGTCTACATAGTTCTGGAATCCGTAGGGTCCGCACGCTTAAAGTTCTGTGACGATTTGTATTATGAGTTTATGTGTTTTGATATACCGAAGGTAGTTCGGAGTCCCGTATGAGATCGGGGACATGACGAGGAGTCTCGAAATGGTCGAGACATAAAGATCGATATATTGGACGACTATATTCGGACATCGGAAAGGTTCCGAGTGGTTCGGGTATTTTTCGGAGTACCGGGGAGTTACGGAAATACGGGGAAGAAGTATATGGGCCTTATTGGGCTTTAGGGGAGAGAGAGAGGCAGGCCGCGCGCCCCCCCAAGGCCTAGTCTGAATTGGACTAGGGGGAGGGGCTGCGCCCCCTCCTTCCTTCTCTTCTCTCTTCCCCTTCCTTCTCTCCTACTCCTACTACTTGGAAGGGGGGGAATCCTACTCCCGGTGGGAGTAGGACTCCTCCAGGGCGCGACATAGCTAGGCCGGCCCTCCCCCCTCCTCCACTCCTTTATATACGTGGCCAGGGGGCACCCCATAGACACAACAATTGATCATTGATGTCTTAGCCGTGTGCGGTGCCCCCCTCCACCATAATCCACCTCGATCATATCGTAGCGGTGCTTAGGCGAAGCCCTGCGTCGGTAGCATCATCATCATCGTCACCACGCCGTCGTGCTGACGAAACTCTCCTGTGAAGCTTTGTTGGATCGGAGCTCGCGGGACGTCATCGAGTTGAACGTGTGCTGAACTCGGAGGTGCCGTGCATTCGGTACTTGGATCGGTCGAATCGTGAAGACGTACGACTACATCAACCGCGTTGTGCTAACACTTCCGCTTTCGGTCTACGAGGGTACGTGGACACACTCTCCCCTCTCGTTGCTATGCATCACCATGATCCTGTGTGTGCGTAGGAAATTTTTGAAATTACTACGTTCGCCAACAACAAAATGGGAAGGATTACATCTGGGGTGTTACAACTCTCCTCCACTGTAAAAGGATCTCATCCCGAGATCTAAGAACGAAAGAAATCGGGATATTCGGAACGGAGATGATCCTCTCGTTCCCAAGTTGCTTCTCGGTCGGAATGGTGAGACCACTTAACTTTAAGGAATTTGATTGACTTGTTGCGAGTTTTGCGCTCGGTTTCTTCAAGAATGGCAATGGGATGCTCATGGTAAGATAAGTCTTCTTGGAGGTCAATTTCTTCGAAGTTGATAGTGCGCTCGGGCATCTTGAAGCACTTGCGAAGTTGTGACACGTGGAACACATCGTGCACATTTGAGAAGTTGGAAGGGAGCTCAAGTTGGTAGGCAAGGTCGCCTCTTTTGCCAACAATTTTGAAAGGACCCACATATCTTAGGGCAAGCTTCCCTTTGATACCAAAGCGTTGAGTGCCCTTCATAGGAGATACTCAGAGATAGACATGGTCTCCAATCTCGAAAGCCAAGTCACGGTGCTTGTTGTCGTAGTAGCTTTTCTGGCGCAATTGTGCAGCTTTAAGGTTCTCACGGATGACTCTGCACATATCTACAGCTTCTGTGATCAAGTCATTGCCAAGAAGTTGGCGCTCACTGGTCTCGGTTCAGTTGAGCGGAGTACGACACTTTCTGCCATACAGTATTTCAAAACGGGCCTTGCCTGAACTTGCTTGGTAGCTATTGTTGTAGGAGAACTCGGCAAATGGGAGGCAATCTTCCCACTTCATGCCGAAGGAGATGACACTCGCTCTTAGCATGTCTTCAAGGATTTGATTGACTCTTTCAACTTGTCCACTTGTTTGAGGATGAAAGGTCGTGCTGAAACGGATGTTGGTGCCCATGGCCTTCTGGAAGGAGTCCCAGAACTTGGAAGTAAAAATGCTTCCACGATCTGAGGAGATCAATTGATGAATCCCATGCAACGAGAGTATTCTGGAGGTGTATAGCTCTGCCAACTGAGCTGCTGTGATAGATTCTTTGACTGGAAGGAAATGAGCCACTTTTGTGAGTTTGTCGATGACAACGAAGATAACATCATTCCCTCGCTTGGACTTGGGAAAGCCGGTGACAAAGTCCATTTTGATATGATCGAACCTCCATTCGGGAATAGGTAGAGGTTGGAGGAGTCCTGCTGGACGCTGGTGTTCTGTTTTCACTCTGCGGCAGACATCACACTAGTTCACGAATTGAGCAATCTCTCGCTTCATTCGTGTCCACCAAAACGTGTGCTTGAGGTCATGGTACATTTTAGAACTGCCTGGATGGATGGAAAGGAGAGAATTGTGTGCTTCGTCCATTATGTCCTTCCTTAGATCACCTTTGGGAACCACCAACCGGTCCTCAAAGAACAAGGTATCTTTGTCATCAACACGATAGCACTTGTATTTGGGCAAGCCCTTGGCAACACCATCTTTCACCTTCTTCACCATAGTATCAAGGAGTTGTGCTTGACGAATTTGGTCTTCCAAAGTTGGAGTGACTTGAAGGTTGGCAAGAAAACCTTGAGGAACAACTTGGAGGTTGAGCTTGTGGAATGCTTCACGAAGATCAGGCTGGAATGGCTTGAGAATTAAGCTGTTGCAATATGCCTTTCTGCTCAAAGCATCTGCAATCACATTTGCCTTACCTGGAGTGTACTCGATGCTTGGATTGTACTCTTGAATCATCTCGACCCAACGAGTTTGCCGGAGGTTGAGGTTGGGCTGGGTAAAGATATATTTGAGGCTCTTGTGATCGGTGAAAATGTCCACCTGCCTGCCCAACAAGAGATGTCTCCATGTGATTAAGGCATGGACAACTACCGCCAACTCAAGATCGTGAGTGGGGTAGTTCCTCTCATTTGGCTTCAACTGCCGAGAAGTATAAGCCACAACTTTCTTGTCTTGCATAAGAACACCACCAAGACCTTGCAACGAAGCATCATAGAATACTTGGTAGGGCTTGGACTCATCAGGATGAGTAAGCCAAGAATATTTGACATTCTTCTGGAGGAGGTTGGATAGAGGCTTAGCAATTTTGGAGAAGTTCTCCACGAATCTTCTACAATAGCTTGCAAGCCCGAGGAAGCTGCGAAGCTGCTTGACGTTCTCAGGAGGCTGCCAGTTGACAATTGAAGCAACCTTTTCAGGATTTACTGAGATGCCTTTGGCGGAGATGATGTGACCAAGGTAAAGAACTTCATCAAGCCAGAATTCACACTTCGAGAATTTTGCGTAGAATTGATGCTCTCTGAGCTTGTCTAGCACCAATCGCAAATGTTTGGCATGATCCTCTTTATTCTTGGAGAAAACTAGGATATCATCGAGATACACCAGGACGAATTCATTGGTGTAGGGGTTGAAGATGTAGTTCATCATTCCCGAGAAAGTTGGAGGGGCATTTGCAAGCCCGAAAGACATGACAGCATATTCATAAGAACCAAAGCTCGTTCTGAAAGCTGTCTTTGGGATATCTTCTTCACGAATGCAAATCTGGTGCTACCCCATATGGAGGTGAAGCTTGGAAAACACCTTTGCACCTTTGAGTTGCTCGAACAATTCATTGATATTGGGAAGTGGATATTTATTCTTGATTGTCTTCTTATTCACAGGGCGGTAATCAACGCAAAGTCATTCCGTGCCATCTATCTTCTTGATAAAGAGAACACCACATCCCCAAGGAGATGAACTTGGTCTGATCAAACCCAGACACTCTTGTTCATCAAGCTGTTTCTTCAATTCTTTCAGCTCTTCTGGCCCAAGCTTATAAGGACGTCTGCAAGCGGGTTCTGTGTCAGGCTCGAGTTCAATGACAAACTCAACTGCTCAGTTAGGAGGCATTCATGGCAATTCTTCTGGAAATACGTCCTCATAATCAGAAACCACTGGAATTTGAGATATGGCATTAATCTCGCCTTGCTCATTGAGAGAGAATAGCCAAATGGTGTTATCACAAGCCGCAAAGATAATCACCACTTCAGAAGGATAAGTTAATTTGACTTCCTTTGCAGCACAATCAAGAGAAGCCTTGTGTTTAGAAAGCCAATCCATGCCGAGGATGAGATCAATATCAGAATTCCCTAGAACCATTGGAGAAGCCAGAAAAGAATAGTTGCTCATCTTGACGGTGACATCCGGAACCATCATTTTGGTATGCATGAACAAACCCGGAGAGGAAACCGATAATGGCCTAGGTAGTTGAACAGTATGCAAATTGTGCATTGATGCAAAAGGCCTTGATATGAATGAATGAGATGCACCAGTATCAAATAAAACTTTTGCAGGGAAGGAGTTAACTGGGAGAGTGCCCATGATCACTTCTGAAGAATCCTCTGCTTGAGCTGAATTCATCATGTTCACCCTTGCTAACTTGGAATTGTGCCTGACAATTGCATTGCTTGCTGACCTGACAGGAGGAGGAGGCGGAAGGCGCCTCTGGTTGAAGCACTTGTTGGAGTAGTGGCCTTTCATGCTGCACTTGTGACAAGTGACCTCTAAAAGTGGGCGAGGAGGAGGAGGAGGAGGACCGCCTGTCCTCAGAGCCTGAGACCTCCGCTGGTACACTGGGTTGGGTGGGTGGGTTGAACCATGACCACCAGACTGCTTCTGTTGATAGGGCGGATGAAACGGAGGAGGAGGAGGAAGCCAGAACTTCTGTTTCTTTGAGACCACTTGAGAGGAAGAAGAAGAGTGGACTGCATCCCTGAGTCTCTTCTTGGAAGCTTCACACCTGAGCTGAGCTGCTTCTTGCTTTAGAGCCATGTTATAGAACCGATCAAACTGAGTAGGCTCCACAAGAATGAGAGCTAGCTGAAGGTCCTCTCCGAGGCCACCCCTGAACTGATAGATCATGCTCTTCTCATCTGGGACGTCTTGCCTTGCATAGCGAGCAAGACTTTGAAACTTGATGTTATATTGATACACAGACATGTTGTCTTGCTTGAGATTGCGGAATTGCTCACGCATGCCTTCGGTAACACTTGCTGGAATATGATGAGCTCAAAAATCCCGGCAGAAGTCGGTCCAGCTGATCACTCGACCCCTCTGGAGTCTTTGTACTGCTGCCACCAATCTGCTGCCTGGTCCTTGAGTTGGAAGGAAGAGAACTTGACGTAGTCCTCAGGTCTGACATTGCTGCACTCAAAATGCTTGTTGATGTCCATGAGCCAATCCTCAGCATCCATGGGCTCGACACAAGCACTCAACTTCTTTGGCTGATTTGCGAGAAACTGATTGAGGGAAGCGAACTAAGGTTGATTGTTGAAATGCCCTTGGCCTTGATTACGCTCTTGCATGAGCTGAATTAGCATCTGAGTATTGGCATTTGTGGCCGCCATCAAAGCTTGCCATGCCTCCGGAGGTAGAGGAGGAGGTGGAGGATCTGACTGCTCTCCCTCGTTACGGTCCGGATTCAGACGAGTTGCGGGAGCCATCCTGAAGAAGATGACATCCGTTAGAAGCACCATTGAAATGATAGATAAGCTGAATCAAAGGCTAGACAGGTGCAATGAAGTCTTCACAATAAGCATCCGAAGAGAGAGATTGAACGAATGCATTCCAAAGTTAATATGATACGACCATTTGAATGAGAAGCCACTTGGAATGATAGTATTAGCAAACAAGGTAACAGCTGGATACAAACATATGATCGAGATTTCGCCCAACGTGTTCGCCATGAGGCCCCACAGTCATGAGGTATAGCAAACACCATGAATGACAAATGAGACATCCCCGAATCGGCATAGCCAAGGATTCTTTAAGACGCCTCGCGACCATTGTTAATCGACTGTGAAAAATGAACCACTAGACGTTGGACCCCAATCTCAAATCATACATCTGTCGGAAGGAAATCCTGGGTAACTACTTGAATTCCCACCTATTAACTCCCGACATTCTTGGTTATGCAATCTGGTACAACAAGTACAAGGAGCAAAATATATCGCACAACTCCTAGCAGAATTCTACGCTCCAAATGTACCGCCTCCTCAACACATAACCAAGAACCTCGGAAATCATGTACCTTAGACCTTTGAAAGAACATCCCCTATACTAGCTGTGGCAATACATCTAATCGCTCTCCCCAGTACTGGGTGGCGAGAAACTACTCTCACCACTAGTAGCATAGAAGCGCTTTCGATGTCGGCATCCTCTGGTATTCCGGAACTGAAACGATAAGCATTGTGACGACAACACCTCAGAGCTCAACTCCCCGGGACACTGCCACAACCCCTAAATGTCAGGAGGCACCAAGAACAGAGTTCCCGTCACAATGATATCGGACCGATTCCACAACACCCGCGTGATCCTAAACAAATTTTGAGTGAAAAATGAGAGTAACGGATCCAAAACACCTCCGTCACGAGTCCTCACCAGAGCGATGAAGGGGATGAGGAGTAAAAAGAATTCCTACTCTCCGATATATAACTAAGACTCAAAATAGTTTTCTTCTAGACTCGTCAGCGGTTCGATCAAGCAAAGGCTCTTATAGTCGGTATGGCTCTGAATACCAACTTGTAACGCCCAAGATGAAACTCTATCGTGATCTCGTGATGAATTCGAGATCACGGCAGAATCCCATTTTGGATCGCATATCAAGGTGGCATACAAATACATACAACCGAAGAATAGACAGAATACGAGATCAAGGCATACACTTGCCCCCAGTATAGTATAAATATGACAATCATCATACAATCATCCATAACATATAGATAGAGTCCGACTACGGACAAGATAAACAAGAAAACACCACCCTGCTACAATCCCTAGATACTCCGACTAGGGCCTCTATTGATCGTCCAAAAACGAAACGTAGAAACGCCCACGATCCTCGTCAAACTCCCACTGGAGCTCAGTGGCATCTCCTGTGTCTGTCTCAATGGTACCTGCAGCTGTGTTTGTAGTAATATGTGATCCACGGGGACTCAGCAATCTTATTACCCACGGTGTCAAAACTAACAAAGCTTAATGGGTATGGAAGGTTACGTGATGAGGTTGCAGCAAGCACTAAGCATTTGTATGGTGGCTAACTTACGAATACAAGAATAAGATGAGAGACTACGCATACGGTCGCAAACTAGTAATGATCAAGAAGTGATCCTGAACTACTTACGTTGCAATCATAACCCCACCGTGTTCTCTTCCCGAACTTCGTCGAAAAGAGACGATCACGGTTATACACGCGGTTGGTGTATTTTAAATGAGTTTAGTGTCAAGTTCACTACAACCGGATATCATAAATTTCCCATCTGCCACATAACCGCGGGCACGGCTCTCGAAAGATTTAACCCTACAGGGGTGTCCCAACTTAGTCCATGATAAACTCTCATGATCCGCGGAGGCAAATCTCCATCTCAGAACACCCCGATCAAACTCGGAATCCCGGTGCACAAGACATTTCGACAATGGTAAAACAAAACCAGCAAGACCGCCTGATGTACCGACAAATCCTGATAGGAGTCACACGTATCTTGTTCTCACGGCACACCAGATGGGCAAGACGTCGGGTTGGCTGAGACCTTGGTTGCCCAGGGGGCGCCGGACATCGCCCAGTTTGGACCAACACTCATGAGGAGCACTGGCCCGGGGTTGTTGATTAACAATCCTCGGGTTAATTACTCCCTATGCAAAATTTTAATTGTTATTAGGCAAATGGTAAAACCAAAGTTGGGCCTTGCTGGAAGAGTTTTATTCAAAGCGAACTATCAAGGGGGCCCATAAACCCTGACCGTGTTAGGAACGCAAAATCAAGGAACATAACACCGGTATGATGGAAACTAAGGCGGCAACAGTGGAAGAAAACACCAAGCAAAAGGCCAAGCCTTCCACCCCTTACCAAGTATATAGATGCATTAATTAAATGAGACATATTGTGATATCCCATGATATCCATGTCTCAACATGGAACAACCTGCACTGCACCTGCAACTAGCAACGCTATAAGAGGGGCTGAGCAAGTGGTAACATAGCCAAACAACGGTTTGCTAGGAAGGTGGGTTAGAGGCTTATCATGGCAATTTAGGAGGCTTGATAAACAAGTGGTAGGTAGCACGACATTGAGATAGCAACGAACAACTAGCAAGCAAAGATAGTAGTGATATCAGGGGTAATGGTCATCTTGCCTGAATTGTCCTCAGTGGTATCGAAACCTTACTCCTCGTGAACGTACTCGACAGGGTCCTCGGACTCGAACTCCTCTCCCGATACTACCCACAAGAAAGGACAAGCATACAATAAACAAACAAGGCATGTCAATGAACATAAACTACATGCAATTCTATCATGAATGCATATGAAGAACGTTATACACGGGGCTACGGTTCTACCAGAACGAGGGATACGTCATCGGGAAAGAATCGATGGGGACAAGATGGATATGGGAAAAATCTTGGTAAACCAGGCATGCCACTGGAAAGATAGGAAGATTTCGGTTGAAATCGATATAAAGATCATTGAAAACGGATGCACGGAGCCCAAATGCTATGCAAATCTGATCATAACAGCAACATGGCAACTCGGATGCAACATTTAAATATGATGTGGAACTTAAACATGGAAACAAATGACATGGCATGAGAGTACATAAGATTGACTACAAAACATGCTTACTGAACTATTTCTAAAACTTCTTAGATCATTAGCAAAACAGCATGGTAAACTGACAAGTGATACAGACTTTCAGACTTATGAAAAACGCAGTTCATGGCAGAAAACAGATTCATGATGCAATGTTTAGAGCTAGCAAACTACATGCAACATGAACTTTTCATGGAAAATATGAACATGGCAGGCTTTTACTAAATGCACTTAACAAAACATCCTTACTGAACATGCTCCAAAGATCTACAGATATGATGATAGCATCAATGTAAAATGACAAGTTATGCTGACAGTTTCAGACTTGGCAAAATAAGCATGACGTGGCAGAAACAGATTCATGTGATCATGTTTGCAAGCTTGTTGCACTCACTACAATGCAATTCATGGCATGAAACAAAATCTAGCAGTAAGATGGCATGTTTATGCTCCAAATAATGTAATAATAATGCTCATATGAAAATCACACAAAATCATACAAAAATGATAACATGGCATATGCCGTAAAAATAACATGTTCCAAAACTTGCTCAAATGATGAACCTAATGCTACCAATGGATTAGTTGGATTTTTCTAATCCAAAATAATATATAATATGTATATGTTGCTGTAAGAAAAATGCTCACAAATGCATTTGCAAAACACTGCCAAAAATGGATATTGACATAAATGGAAAACTGCCAGATCTGGAATGTCCAGATTTGGACATGACCTGAACTGGAAAGAGAGGACTTTCCAGAAATGGAAATTCGCTGGTTTTAAATAAAAGGAAAAAAGAAAAGAGGGGCCTTAGGTGATGACAGGTGGGTCTTGGTTCCCTGTCTCGCTGACCAGTAGGTCCCGTGGGGCCCACCAAGCAGTGGCTGCGGCCAGGCAAAGCAGAGCAAAACAGGGGAGCGGCCAGCGGTGACGGGCACATCGGCGAGGCTTGCCGGAGTTGTCTCCGGTGGCCTAACGGAGCGGCGGAGGCGCAAAAAGGACCGCGGGAATATCCCGCACGCACGGGTGCAACTTGCCGTACCGGACGTCGATGGAGGCGACGCCGGCAATGAGCGACAGAGGCGGCGGCGACGGACTCGAACTGGATGCTACAGAGGCTAAACGCGACGGCAAGGAGGGGGGATCGACGCTACGTGGCGAGGTGACCACGACGGACACGCGCAGAGGAGCTACGGAGGACGGATCACTCGCCGGAGGCGAGGTCAGACGGCGGCGGGTACGGGCGCACATGGCGGCCACGCTTAGAGCATGCAAAAGAGGGGAAGTAGGGCATGGGATGGCGCGGATGGTCACCACGAGCACATCGGTGCGCTCGGCTGCCGGGAGGAGGTCGGAGTCGGTCGGAATCGTCGACGGAGGAGCAGGGACCGACGTGGAAGAAGATGATGAGGACGTCGACGGACTTGGCGTCCCTCGAGGCCATAGAGGTAGCAGAGGACGTAGTCGACATCGGGGAAGACGAAGGATAGGGTTGGCGAGGTGGAGGTTGACGTGGTGCACGCCGGCGACGAGCTCGTGCGCCCAGGTGCGCTCGGGACACGACAGTAGCGGCGGATCTGGTGGCTCCCTCACCTGGCGGCGGCGGCGGGAGGGAAGAAGGAACCCTAGAGAGGCAGAGGAACATGGAGAGGGGTTAAGTAGGGGGCTAGGGCGATGGGTGGAGCTCGGCGTGTGCTCGACCGTGGTCATGTGCGGTGAGGCGAGGGGGGACCGAAGGAGGGAGAAAGGTGAGTGCACGCGCGGGCGTAGCCGTTGACGGGTGGAGCCAGCTGGGCCACGTGGACGTGGGTTAGAGGTGGTGTGTGCACGCGCCGGTGAGAAAAGGCAGAAAGGGGGAGGCCGCGTGGGGTAGACCTGGGCCGCGGGGCGCCTGGCTGGGCTGCGCGAGCTGGGCCGCGGCTGGACTGCTGCTGCTACTGATGGGCTGCTGCTGCACTACACCTCTGCCTCTTTTCTATTCCTTCAAACAGAAATAAAAAGAGCGAAAAGCGCAGAAGGATTGGAGGGGTTTGGGAGAGATATGAAAATATCCTCATGCTCCTGGAATAGTGTACTATTTTGATAAAATGGTTTGGGAATTTTTACAGATAGAAAAAATAAATAAAGTTTGAATTTAATTCAAACTTGGTGCATTTTTGAACCTAACCAAAACAAGTTCAAATGAGATGAAATTTGGCAGAGAGGTTAAGGATGAGGTGAATGATTTATAGGGACAAGAAGAACATTAATGGAGGAGGGAAAGTAATGCCACTTGCAACACCATGAAAGAAGGAGAGGAGAGGTGATGGTGCATGGCTATGGTTTGAGAGAGAGATGGGAAGGGGTGATGCACGCACATCAACTAGAGCAACACACAGCAAAATAGGGGCAATGTACATGAAGGGCATGATGAAATGCAACATGACAGGAAGCACAAAGGCAATATGGCAAGGGGTGAGTATGGCAATGCAATAAATAAAACAACACAGAAAACAAGATGAGGCCAAAAATGATGGAACCCACATGGAATTAGATCAAGATCAAGTTTGGATATGTTACAAAATGGGAAGGATTACATCTGGGGTGTTACATGGATTGATGGGTTATTATGGGGCCCAAGCCGGAGTGCGGATCCATGACCGGATAAGGAATCTTCGGAGCCGTGGTGTGTCCTCCAAGCCAAGATTAGGCAGGATCTTCCTCTCTTTGTAACCGATCGCGTGTAACCCTAACCCTACCGGTACCTATATAAACTGGAGGGTTTTAATCTTTAGGTCTGGAGCTACATTCATCACCTCATTGCCTTAGGGTTTAGCTCGCCTGATCTCGAGGTAGATTTACTCTATAACCATACCATACATCAAATACAATCAAGCAGGACGTAGGGTTTTACCTCTTCGAGAGGGCCCGAACCTGGGTAAATACCGTGTTCGTCATCCCTTGTTCCCCAACGATCCTAGATCCATAGCTCGTGACCCCCTACCCGAGATCCGCCGGTTTTTACACCGACATTGATGCTTTCATTGAGAGTTCCGCTGTTGGGTCGCCAAAAGGATCAATGGCTCGCCTAATCATCGAAGAAGGCGTTAGCTCCGGGGACCACTTTGTTCCCGGCCAACTCTTTGCATTCGGCAGCATTGTGCTGCACGCCAACCCAACTGGTCATCTAGATCAGATCGACAGCTTCACGCCTGAGCACCGAATTCGATTCAGCAATCTGGAGTACGTTGCGGACGTTCGTGGCGATGTGGTTTTCGCCAAATTCACTACACCTACTCCTAAATACTTCCTGTATCCAATCTATGGATCGGCTCCCATCCTACGGCCAACCTCGAGCTCGGACGTCTCCACCTTGAACGGAAGCCAGGAATCCCTCTTGTCCGTGCCTGCAATATCCGCCGGAGACTCGTCTTCGGGCCATAATGCAGAAGCAAGGTTCAGACGCCGAGAGTCGCTTTCAGCCAAACTCTCTCCTTGCAACACACCTACGGCCTTGAGCCCCAGCAACGGGTCGACGTTCGATGGCCAGGGGTTACCCCTAGACGAACTCCCCCTCAACAACTCGGCTTCGAGCCCCAATACAGAAGCAATATCCGAAGACCAGGTCTTGTCCTCGGTTTCTTATGACTATCCGGCCCCAGGCCTCGAGGTTAGCTCAGCCCTCGAAGACCAGGATCCGGCTCTGGCCCCGATCATTCCTTACCCCGCCACATCGGAAGCCGGCCCCCTGCAGCCGCCGCATACCAGTCTGACGACCCTCACTTTAATAAGCGAGGCATTGGACCGAATCCAGATGATGGCTATTCGGGAGGATCCCCCCTCGGCTTGCATTCAGCATCCCTTTGAGACGTGCTTTGGGGAATTTTGCATCCCACCCACCACCCACCTCGTAGCCACGGTCGAGGACTTAACCGACATGTTGGGCTACACTTTGGAAAACGCCTATTCCATGGACGAGGACAGCGGAGCCACCGCCAACACCGACGCCGCGCCTCCCGTCACTGGTCGCTGGATGGCCATGTCCACTTACGACATTTACATGGTGGACACTCCAAAAGACGACGGCACCCCCAGGAAGGATAGCGGCAAGCCCGACGATGAGCCGCACAGGCACCGCAGACAACACCGTCGCTCCATGGCACGCCGAAGCCATGCAAGCAACACGAACACCGGAGAGAACGACACTCTGGATAACGCGGACAACCTCGAGGACCATGGTGCCGACGAGCAACCTCAAGCCGATCACGAGGAGGAAGACCCACTCAACCTAGAGGACCTCGATGATTCCGAAGACATCAACTACCTCCCCCCTTCCGAAGAGGAGGTTAGCTTGGGCGAAGATGATTTCATTGTCCGCGAAGATCCGCTGGATCAAGAGCGGTTCAAACGGCAGCTCATTGCCACCGCGCGTAGCCTGAAGAAATAGCAACAGAAAATAAAGGCCGAGCAAGACACCCTCAATGACAGATGGACTAAAGTCCTAGATGCCAAAGAAGGGTACGGCTACGAGCGGCAGACCAAAATTTACCCAATGCGAAAGCGTCTGCCGCAATTTGACAATGAGGCCATAGAGCCAGCACATGCACGGCACACTCAGGCGGACCAGCCGGACCGCCCCCCTCGAGCACGGGATAGGACGGCCGATAAAACCAAATAGCCTCTCGCTCCACCTCGCCATCCAGGCAAGGAGCCAGTTCGGCCTGCCTATGAGTACGACCTACGACGCGACCTAGATGCCCGCGCAGGTCTGACGAGATCCATTTATGGACCCAAAGACAACTCTCCTGTTCGACGGGACAGTTACCAAGCTTGGCTAGACTGAAATGACAGAGCTCGGGAGCAACAGCGAGCCCGGATGACAGATGGTCTCCGGCGCGACGTAGCCCGAGTCAAGGGTGCCGCTAACCCTCTGTGCTTCACAGATAGAGTGATGCAGCACCAATTCTTGGAGGGCTTCAAGCTCGTAAATATCGAGCCCTACGACGGGAAGACGGATCCGGCCGTATGGATAGAAGACTTCCTACTACACATCCACATGGCACGAGGCGACGACCTTCATGCCATCAAATACCTACCATTGAAGCTCAAAGGTCCGGCTCGACACTAGCTAAACAGCCTCCCCGAAGACTCCATAGGATGTTGGGAGGAGCTGGAGGACGCTTTTTGAGCCAACTTTCACGGTACTTATGTCCGGCCTCCGGACGCCGATGACCTAAGCCACATAATCCAGCAGCCCGGCGAGTCAGCCCGGCAATTCTGGAACCGGTTTTTGAACAAGAAGAACCAAATCGTCGACTGTCCGGACGCCGAAGCCATAGCCGCCTTCAGGCACAGCATTTGAAATGAATGGTTAGCAAGGCAGCTCGGCCAGGACAAGCCGAAGACAATGGCAGCGCTTACCTCCCTCATGATCCGTTTCTGTGCCGAGGAAGATAGTTGCTTGGCTCGTAGAAGCACCAACCCGGAAGCCCCCGGCACCTCTGAGGTCCAGGACGGGAATGGAAAGCCATGGCGCAACAAGAACAAGTGTCGCCACAACGACGGCGAAACCGACGAGACGACAGTAAATGCCGGATTCCGTAATCCGAAGTACGGGTCACGGAAAAAGCCTTCTAAAGTCAATCAGGATGGGCCAACTAAATTGGACGCGATCCTGGACAGGCCCTACCAGATTCATGGCACCACCGAAAAGCCCGCTAACCACACCAACCGCAATTGTTGGGTGATAAAGCAAGCCGGCAAGCTCACAGCCGAAGACTCGGGCAAAAACCCACGAAGCGAGGACGACGATGAGCCACGCAGGCCGAACAATGGAGACCAAAACCCTTCCCTTCTGAGGTCAAGACGGTTAATATGATCTATGCCACGCACATACCAAGGAAAGAGAGGAAGCGCGCGCTGCGTGATGTGTACGCCGTCGAGCCCGTAGCGCCGAAGTTCAACCCATGGTCGGCTTGCCCGATCACCTTTGACCGCAGGGACCATCCAACCAGTATCCGTCACGGAGGATCGGCGGCCCTGGTACTCGACCCCATTATCGATGGGTACCACCTCACGAGAGTCCTAATGGACGGAGGCAGTAGCCTCAATCTGATTTACGCAGATACAATGAGGAAAATGGGGATCGATCCATCAAGGATCAAACCCAGCCACACCACCTTTAAGGGGGTTATTCTGGGTGTAGAGGCCCGATGCTTAGGCACGGTAACGTTGGAAGTAGTATTCGGCTCGCCGGACAACTTCCGATCCGAAGACTTGATCTTCGACATTGCCCCATTCCGCAGTGGCTATCATGCCCTCCTCGGCCGAACGGCGTTTGCCAAGTTCAACGCTGTCCCACACTATGCATACCTCAAGCTAAAAATGCCTGCGCCTGCAGGCATCATAACGATAAATGACAACATGGAACACTCGCTCCGGACTGAGGGGCACACTGCGGCACTGCCAGCCGAAGACCAGTCCGTCGCCAATAGGCAAAGGTATCAGCCCACTGTAAGGGCAAAAGATACACCTAAACGAGCTCGAGCCTGATCCCCGTCTTGGGAACCCGCCTGCGTTCGCTGCAAATAGGGATACGCCCCCCACGGTACGCCCGTCTTCCCCACGCGTTATGTGCCACGTCAGCACAACTTCACGCTAAAGATACCATGGGCGGCCGTGGGGGCCAGTAACACCATGTGTTCGGCTCAACCGAACTATTATATCACCACGTCCTTGGACGACAATGGGCAGGACTCTGGACTTGCTCACAATCAAGCTACAACGGCAGGATTACATCTCAAGGTCCCTTTTGAAGGCACCCCTCGCTAATGCATGGCGTTTTAAAAGGATGTCCAATTTGCTACCCTCCACCTCACAGAAGGAAAGGCGCAGACGTGCAGCAGGGCACAGTTGAGGCTTCGACCCACACATCAAGGCCCTGTGTAAACCTTCCTCTATAAAATTTTATTTTCTTCATTATTACAAACACCTCAGCAGTTTGAATTGTACGGATAGACATCCAGAGCTTATGGAAAATAAAAACATCTTTCACGGTGTTCGGGCATCCGCATTATTAGGCCTCTCTCTCTTTCCTTTTCCTTTTTCCTCTCTTCGAACAGTTGGGTATACACATCTCGTGTAATAAACTGGTTACTTGACCGAAGGCCTGATTTTTCCTGTCAGCTCTACATACTAAGTCCGGCACCACCTCCCGTCGAGTGTCCGACGTCTCGGATATTGCACTATATGCATTAGTTCCGAACTATGTCTTGGGTCAATAGTTGGGTTGCCCAGCTCCTGTGCTTGCCCTCTTACGTTCCGCATGTTCGGCTAAGAAGGTAAAGTGAGAACCCCTGTGATTGTGCTTCTGGCTAGTCCAGTCAAGCGCCTCAGGGGAGAAAGCCAAAAATTGACCGTCATAGTAAGCGAGAACTGGTCAGCGATCCGACGACAAGTGTTAAACCAAGAAACCATTGGCGATTTATCCGTGTCATACGAAGGGTTCATCCTAGCACAAACCACGTGACTACAAAGGCACGCCTCGGCTCCTGTGTACATCACCAAAACTTGGGGGCTAGTCGCTAGCCCCTACCGTCAAGCTCCTATGGCTAAGTGAAAGTGATAAAGTCTTATAGTTTGATTGCCTAGTCTCTCTCTCGCACTACCGCCTTCGGGCACCGAGACGTCGGCTAAGGGTAACAGTGCGGAGACGAAACACCCCTCGTAACATTTACTTGGGGGCTGAAGCCGACGACTGGTAACTTTCAGAATAACTAAACAACCGCACAAGAGTCAAAATTAAAACAATAAATACAAAACAGGTCGCACAATAAAGCAACATGTTCGGGTGGCAACTAGACAATAAATCATTCAATGATTACATCCTTCGAACACTGACCCTCTATGGCCCGAGCAGCTTCCATAACTTGGGAGAAGTACATCTCGGGGCGGCGGTGCTCCTTTCCAGCCGGCGGAGGACCAGTGGCCATATCCAACGGCTTGATCCTTGGCCAATGCACCATAGTCTTCGCGAAGGATAGCCTCGCACCCTCCAGGCACGCGGATCGCTTCATGGCATCGATCTGCGACAATGCTTCACGCAGCCTCTGCACCAAGCCAAAGTAGCTGTCCGGAATAGGCTCATCAGGCCACAGCCGGACACAAAGGTCCTTCAAGGCTGGCTCGGCCATCCTGTGCAGCTCCATCAACTGCTTCATTTGGTTACTGAGGAGTCGAGGGTGTTCGGGCGCCTGGAACTGCGGACAGAAGAGCCGCCATTTCGAATTCTCCTCCCGCGTTGCATAGTGCTCCGCCGCAGCAGTCGCACTCTTTGAAAGCTCGGCCAAAACGACTGCGGAGCGCCAGACCTGCATCAGCAAGGCGAACCTGTTGCCTCCAAACACACTCTGTAGTAAGTACTTCTTACCATCTGCGATTTGCCCCACTTGGCGAAGCTCTTCCCGGACACCTCGCACTTTGGTCCTCGCCTCTTGGAGCTCCTTCTCGACCTTGGACAGCTCGAAAGACCGCTCCTCCTGTTTCTTCTCAAGGGCCTCAAATTTCTTGATGGCATCCTTGAGCTCCACCTGCACCTCGGCTACTCGAGCCTCGTGCTTCTTACCAGCAAGCTTGGCCTTCTCAAGCTCGGCCATCGCCTTCGCGGCGACCGCTTTCTCTGCGGCCGCCTCGGCCCTGGCCTTCTCGAAAGCCGCCTTCAAGCCCTCTACCTCGGCGGCGGTAGCTGCAATATCCGCATACTACATGATTAGCATGCAGTCCGACCAGTCAATATCCGGCAATAAGCAATCATACATCTTAACAAGGGCTTAACTTGCGCCTCGTCAAGCTGCTTGTTGACAAGGTCAAGCTCTTCGTCGGAGCGCTTGAGCTTCCGATCCATCTCCTCTAGTGCCGCAGCATTAGTAGCTGCATCCACGGAAGATGCCTGAGACATCAAAAAAGTTCAAACTACTTTAAACATTGGCCTCGAGAAATTGGATCCTCTGCAAGTTTCTTTGTACATCTTACAGAGTCTCGGGGGTTGCTATACATACGACCTATTTAAGCAGTAAAACCAAGGGCTAAAACCACTTTACAGGAATAGGGTATTACTTGACTTACCTCAAAGCCTGTTAGCAGGCCTTGGACAACATCGTTCAGTCCGGATTGGACGGACCAAACACCCTGTAAAACCACACCCATAACGGTGCGGTGCCTGCGACAATGACGGAGTTGTTCACCAACTCCTCCAGCATGTCCAGCCAGCCCGCCGCCGCCTGGTTGGAGGTGTTCGGTGCGGGCATCAGGCCCTCAACCCCTCCCTCTTCGGAGGGAGGGACCGGCACCGTCCAGTGCCTTGGGGGCTCAGGTGCGGACGACTGAGGGGGTCCTGATGGTCCGAACTCCCCTCTCGCATTCGCCAGAAGGGTCTCACCCCCCTGGTCCTTGGCGACCGAGGCGTCAGCCTCGGCCATGACAGCGTCGCCCTCCTCCCCTGTGTTCGAAGGAGGAGGGGTCTTTCGAGATAGCACTTCCCCGACCTCTTCGGGGATCAGGGGAGGTGCGGAGCGCGACGCGGACCCGCTATCCGCCAGTTCGACAGGCGGGGACGTCCCCTCCGAAGTCTGCTCAGCGGGATGGCCGCGTGGTGGGTTGTGACGACCCACGTTTAGCTTCCAGGAGTAAAGGATTGTTAAAAGTAAAGCAAATAGAAATGCCAAAGTACGCACCTGGCAGTTGGGGGCTTGACCCTAGGTTCCTTCTCCGGATCCTTTTCGGACGCTTCGGACTCCTCATCGGAGTCTGAGCTGTCAGGCAGGATCACCTTAGGCCTACTTTGCCTCTTCGGGGCCTGAGGGAGTTGTACCTCCTCGACGTCTTCGGCCGCCACCCTCTTCTTGGAGTGCGAGGAGGCGCTTTCCTCCTCGTCCTCGTATTCGTCCCCGTCCTGAGTAGACGGGGCTGCAGCACCTCCGGACCGGGTGTCTGGATGAGCTCTTCGGTGGAGGCCCTCCCTGGCCTCCGACACATCCTTCTTCTTCTTGGCCTTCTTGTCGGGCGCCTTGTAAGGCACCACAGCCAGCAGCTTTGCTAGCTGAGCCGATCAGGGCTTTTCGGGCAGCGGCGCCTCACTGCTGATCTTTTCGGCCTTTTTGAGCCAACCCTGCAAAAATCCGTAAAGATAGGTTTAGAACAAATTATGCACAGTATGATTATCCGAACACATGTCAGGGGAAAGACAACTCACCTCTGTCGGGAAGGGGGGGAGGGGTCGCCGCGTCAAGACCGATGTCCTCCTCCTCGCCCGGCCACTCCTCTTGAGGCTTGAACAGCAGACCCCACGCCTTGTCGTGGGTTGTGCCAGAGAGGAACTGCACGGTGGCCGAGTCTTCGGGCTTGTATGCCCACATTGGGTCGGCCCTTTGCTGGCAAGGGAGGAGCCGGCGCTTGAGCATTATCTGTACCACGTTGGTCAGCTTGGCGCCAGTCTCCATCATGTTGATGACGCACTTCTGCAGCAGCTTCACGTCCGTGGTGGACCCCCAGTCCAGACTCTTTGTAGTCCACGAGGCCAATCTCACCGGGGGTCCGGATCTGAATTCGGGAGTTGCCGTCCAGGTAGCTTCCCTTGGTTCCGTGATGTAGAACCACTCTTTTTTCCACACCTTGACGGTGTCAATGAACCTGCCCTCCGGCCACTGGACCCGAGTCAGCTTGCTGATCATGGCCCCGCCGCAGTCTACCTGGGCACCGCCAACCACCTTGGGCTTGACGTTGAACACCTTCAGCCACATGCCGAAGTGCGGATGGACTCGGAGGAGGGCCTCGCATACGATGATGAAGGCTGAGATGTGGAGGAGGGAGTTGGGGGGCTAGATCATGGAAATCTAGCCCGTAGAAGAACATCAATCCCCTCACGAAAGGATGTAGGGGAAATCCAAGCCCCCGGATGAAATGGGGAAGGAATACAACCCTCTCGCCCGGCTTGGGCGTGGTGATGAGCTGGCCCTTTTCAGGGGCCCGGTGAGCGATGTCGGCCGACAAGTAGCCGGCCTGCTTCAGCTCCAAGATGCCGTTGTTGGTGACGATGGAGACATCCCATTTGCCGTTTGCACTGGATCCGGCCATGGCTAGGGAGGGCAGGATGGGATTCGCCGCGGAGTAGAAAGACAGGGTGCTGGAGCTCTGGAGGATTGTGCAAGCAGCAGCGGAAGGTGGAAGAAGGCGTAGGATGCTAACTGTAGCAATCCCCCTCTTTATAGGCCACGGAAGAGCCAAGGGTTCCTCTTTTCACGCCGTGGGCTTCTCCACTTCCCGATACTTTTGCGGCGTTATGCGCGGGTGGGGAATCGAGATCATTGATCATATCCCCTAAAAATGGGGCATGGTCTCTGCCTTAATGGGACGTGCCAATAGGGGGGTGGCCTCGAGCCGCTCATCGAGAACAGTCAGGCCGCTCGGTATTATGACCGGTCGCGACCCTTCGTTAAAGAGGAAAAAGTTGTTAGATGATGACACTATTCGCACTGGAACGGTTTTTGCCTTCGGAGCTAAGTAAAATGGACGCTTCAGATTCCGAACACCACTTGACTCCGAGCATGTACATGACACGATGTAGAACTCGCCTCGCAAGCCGAAGACCACGAGGTGTGCGGTTGCCGGACACAAACCTTGGCGTTGGAGGCAAGTTCAGGGGCTACTGAGGGGGTCTTGGATTAAGGGGTCCTCGGGCTGCCGACCTATTATGTTTGGGCCGGATTGATGGGATATTATGGGGCCCAAGCTGGAGTGCGGATCCATGACTGGATAAGGAATCTTCGGAGCCGTGGTGTGTCCTCCAAGCCAAGATTAGACAGGATCTTCCTCTCTTTGTAACCGATCGCGTGTAACCCTAACCCTACCGGTACCTATATAAACCGGAGGGTTTTAGTCTTTAGGGCTAGAGCTACATTCATCACCTCATTGCCTTAGGGTTTAGCTCGCCTGATCTCGAGGTAGATCTACTCTGTAACCATACCATACATCAAATACAATCAAGCAGGACATAGGGTTTACCTCTTCGAGAGGGCCCGAACCTAGGTAAATACCGTGTTCATCGTCCCTTGTTCCCCATCGATCCTAGATCCACAGCTCGGGACCCCCTACCCGAGATCCGCCGGTTTTGACAGCAACACAGAGGCCCACTGATTCCATGTATGCTTTGAAAAGAAAACCATATATTAATTGTTTTAGTCGTGGGCAAGTATAGTAGGTAACAAATGGAATAGCCTTTTAATCAAAAAAATGTTTTGTTGTTGAATTTATACCTCTCTATATCTATTTATTTTTCCTTTGACCTAGAACGTACATGTACCTAACAACATGTATAATACCAGTTGAGGAGCCTTCTTTTTTGTCAAAATAATGTGCCTTACTAACCAAACAGGCTGAAGATCAAGATAGCTAATGAGTTAAGGATCATTTTTCAGCAGCAGATCTGTCTAAAGCAGATCACAAAATTCTATCACTGTTCCTTGAACTCCTTACTCCTAAGCTGGAGAACACACAAAAGCTTCTATAAAAGCTTCAAACCACCAGTAACATCGTAAACCAAGTCAGTCGGTGTTACTCAAAAGAAATAGTAGAATAATCAAACAAACCTCAGGCTGGGTTAACTGGAGATCCAAAAGCATATCTGATGCAAGGTCCACATATGTAGTCTCAATGGTGAGAACCAGTGCAAGATTAAGAAATTATCTAAGTCCCCATCAATAAGTCCCAATTAACCCGGAGATAAATGCCTACATCCTTTCACTTAATTCAAATAGCACGTATATGACCATGTAGCAGTACATGTGTGTGATTAGAACCCAAGTTCATTATGGAAAGGGACATTTTGTACAAATTTTACGAACAGAAGCTCTTATTTTCATATTTCCGTATCCTTCTTTAAACTATAAATCTAATCTTTTGAAAAAAAAGTTTCTTATCATTATGTGTGTAAATAGAAATTTCAAATAAGACATTGCAACCACTTGGGATGAGTTAAGTGGGATCTGAAACATTGGTTGTCCTACTTCAGCCCCTAGTGTACCTCCCTCCTACAGTCCTGCTCCAGCTCCTTGTTTAGCTCGTCAGCTCCTCACGTTAGCCTTCAGGCACCTGGAGGAAGGACGCAGACGCATAGGATCTGCAACAATGTCCAGAAAACAAAATTTACATACTGTATTTTTCAGAAGATGGACATAGTAGAACTATCTCAATAATGAATTGACATCTAAACACTAGAAACTAAAGAACGCTACAGCAACATAAATCTTCTTCGCAATAAGAAAAGCAATCTTAAATTAGACAAGGTGTCGGGGTACGACACCTATGGGATCCCGAGAGACCCCTTTACGATTCGGCGGGGGGAGAAGTATACGCAAAGAGCAGAACCAGTGATCAACGCGGGAAGCTTTTACCCAGGTTTGGGCCGCTGATCAGCATAAAACCCTACTCCTGCTTTGTGTTCTTATTGATGTTCTTGAGCCCAGCCTTCAGGAGCGCTCGCGATGAACAGTACGTTCAAAGAGCAGCTACGCATGCAGAATGGGCCAGAAATTCTCCTCCTCTATAGTAGTTGCCTTGGGCCTCCTTTTATATGCTCAAAGGGGTCTCCACAGTGGCAAAATGTACATACATTGAGGTGTAAAGTAGCTACAGGGTATCATACCTAACCCCTGACGGATTAGGACAAACGCATTTAATGCACCGTGAGGTGTCCGTTTAGGTGTCCTCACTTTCTCGGGGATGGAAAAAGGGGCCATCCCATCAGCACCGCTTAAGCTCTCCTCCACTGGTGCGTTGCCACGCATCCATGGAAGGAGCCAGAATGTCAGACTCGTTACTATGCCGAAGTGGTGGCACAGTGGCAGAATCATGCCGGGCGCCAGGGCTTGCCGGGCGCCAAGCCTTGCCGGGCGCCGAGCCTTGCTGGGAACCAAGCCTTGCCGGGCGCCGAGCCTTGCCGGGCTCCACGGCCATCCCGGCAAGGATCTTGCCGGGGAAGCTGGCCTTCGATTTCCATCTTTGCTTATTTGCTGATCCCCAGATCTCTGACTTGACGATTTTCCTTCACGACTTGAGTCGACCTCGAGCTGATCCCGACAAGCCTTGCCGCAAAGACGGCTACAACTGCCCGTGCACAAGTACGGGGTACTAGTGGCCCAATACTTAGTACACCGATAGGAGCCCCCGGGCCTAGGCCTTACACGAGTGCGAGGCGTTGTTGGGCTAGGCCCAAACAGTGCACGGGCATGCGTGGCAGGGAATTAATCTGCTCGTGAATATCTTGTTTTACTGTGCCCCCCACTACGCGCACAGAGCACGCGACATGGGAAGCGTGCCAAAAAGGCTGCAAACTGTTTCGCGCCCATAGAGGCGCATTCATATTGAGGGATAAACAAGGCGGCCCCGCTCCTTCCCCATAAAAAGGAGAAGTTGTGGAGGCGCAAACCTATTCACCCCCCTCTTCTTCCCAATCTAGCCATCGCCATCGCCTTCCTCTGCTCGAGCTCAGAGCGAGACCTTTTTTCTCTTCTGCCCGCTGCTCCCGCACTCGCTCCGCCCCCCGGCCTCCATCTCCACAGTCGCCATGCCGCCCAAGGCCAGCAAAGGCAAGGGCACGGACAAGGAGGCGAAGGCTGAAGTTCCGGAGAGCGAACTGGTGAAGATGCGGAAGAGGCTCGTCGTCTTCCCTCCGACGCTCGACGCCGAAACTTTGAAGGGGCGATACCAATGCATGTGGGCGAAGGGAACACAAGCTCACCCTGCCACACGCGTAATCTCAGGTGCTTGTTCCAAAGGCGGATCGGATAGATACCCCTTCTTCACTGCGTATTTTTATTGCGGGCTCTGTCCACCCTTTTCCGATTTCTTCAACGACATCATGTATACATACGGCTTCCGCCTTCTTGATTTCACGCCAAACGCCGTATTTTGCATGTCGATCTTTGCCCACCTTTGTGAGAATTTCGCTGGCGTGATCCCCAATTCTGCTCTTTTCCGCCACTATTTCTATCCTTGAATCCAAAAAGGAGAGGCTCTCTCTGGATCGATTGCTTGGATTCCAAGGGCCTGGAACAAAGAGATATACCCAGATGGGGTTTACCGCGAAAAGTGGGATGAGTGGCGGGCCGAATGGTGCTGGATCCAGGAAGCAGATCCTCATCCTTTTTGTCATCCCCGGCAACAGAAGGTGGTCCGCGGCAAGGATTGGGGCGATCTCGCCGTAGAAGACGAGAAGCTCACAATCACCACTACCAGGATCCTCCGCTTGAAGGCTGCTGGGCTGACAATGGAGATGATTGGCTTCGACTTCCTCCGCCGCCGCATCGCCCCTCTGCAGAATAGGGGGAGGCCAGCCTAGGAGTATAAGAATGCAGCGGATGTCATGAGGCTGTGCCCTGGGCTGAACAATAATCTGACCGCTATGCAGCTTGGCGCTCTCCGCCAGAAGTTATTCCAGCGCGAAGACAAGCACCGGCTGCCGGCAAGGATCGTCCCCTTATGCAACAACTCTGCATTGGGGTCGATCATTGCCTTCTTGCCGATGTTTAACGCCCACAGCCTTGACCCGACCTGGGTAGAGCCAAGCGAGGAAGAAGCGCAGAAGTTCTTCGACAATCTGACGGAGAAGCCTGTCCGGCAAGAGTCAGATCTTATTCGCGCCACCACAGATCAAGAGGTAGCATACATCGCTACCAGAGTGGAGGAAGCGAATCTTGCCGCGGAGGCCGGCAGCGTTGGCTTCACAGAGTGGGAAGCCAGCGATGCAGAGGTGGTAGTGGAGGCAAAACCTGCCGAGGAGAATAAGGTTGCCGGGGAAGAAGGCGGCGCAGCCGCTGAGAACTCATCCGGCGAAGACACGGCCGAAGAGGAGACGCGAGAAGAGCCCTCGCCCCCGAAGAAGGCAAAGCGTGTCCTTCGGAAAGCTGCATCAGGCGTCCCGGCGAGCCAACCCACATCGAGCGGCGACTCCCCCGGCAGGAAAGTGGCCGGCAAGACCGGACCGCGGCAGGGGGCCCGGCAACAGCCCGCGCGGCGCGCGAGACCCACAACAGCGACCACCGCCGGAGCGGCAGGAGGGTCTCACGCAACCGTGCCGGAGGTTGCCCCGGCGCCTGCCACAGCCAAGCGGCCCAGGACCCCTCCTCTGCCTCCCCACTCAGACATCGCAACGGAGGTCGACTTCGACATCTCCGGCTTCAGTCCAGAGCGGGAGGAAGAAGAGTGAGTATCTGCCACAACTTCCACCTTCCAATCTGTATCAATCTTACTGACTTGCTTGTATTGTTTCTGCAGTGACACAGAAACCTTGCTGGAGAGAATGGCGAAGAGGTTAAGGACTTCTACGGGCGACGAGCCCCCGGCAGGCTCCACTAGCGTGCCAGAAACCGTCATCGTGAGCCCGGAGCCTAGCCCTCAACGCAGCCTCCAGCGCAGCCCCCAGCACAGCCCCCAGCGTAAGTTCATTATCCCTTTTTCTGTTGGCTGGTGCCGAGGCTTTCACTCTTGTCTTTGATGTCTTTGGGTTCGCAGGAGAAGAACGGCAACAAGGAGAAGACATTCCCATTGTGCCTCCTTCATCGACCGCTCCGCCCACAAGCACGTCCCTGGCAAGAGATCCTGCCGACGAGCCCGTCCGAACTGAGGGGGAGCCGGCAAGCACGGACTCCGGTGACACGCCCCCGGCAACCGGAGTTGCCGGGAGGGGTGAAGCCACCTCCCGACAGCCCGATGCAGGTACTCGATTGCCTCAGAGTGCTTGTTATTCTTTTTCTCTTATCTCTCTGTCTACGGTTACTTCAAACTTCAACTTTGATCTTATTCTGTTTTCCTCCTTCGCCCTTCAGAGTTCCCTGTGATGGAACATATGGACGTCGACGTCGTCATCGAAGAGACCGCCAGGGATGCCGCCGCCGAAGCGGACAGGATCGCTGCCAGCGAGGCCACCAAGGATGACGTTGCCGGGGCTGGTGATGCTCTTGACGGGGAGGCCGCCAAGACAGCACAAGAGGAAATCGCCGAAGGACCTGCTGAAGAGGGCGACAGGGAGGTTGAGGACCACACTGACAGCATTCCTGCCGCAGGAGCGCCAGGCACTGCACCGGTCACAGAGCCCACTGTCACTGGTGAGGCGGCCACTGAAGACCAGCCATCAACATCTGAAGAGCCCTCATCCAGCAAGTATCTCAAGGTTGGCGAAAATCTATTCATCAACTTGCCAGGGACGGCAAGCACAGAGGCACCAGCCGAAGGAGAAATTTTCGAGGAGATTATTGCCGCTGCCGGGCTTGAAGTTGTTGACGATCCCAGTGCTAGCAGCGGCAAGTCTGAAGAGGATCAGCTCCTTCAGGCCATGGGCGAGAACTTCCGCAAACTCCAGGCTCTCCATCGTGCCCGAAAAGAGAAAGCGGACTCCAGAATGGCAGTTGTCGAGGCAGCCAAAGCGGATTTTCAAAGGCGCGTCGCACAAATGCAAATCTGGCACGCCGAGGCCCTTCAAGAGCTGGTTGCCGGCCGAGAACAAGTGAGCCAGCAGTGGAATGAGGTCCTCCTGAAGCAATCCGATATGGAGAAGGCGCATGATGAAGCTGCTCAAAGGATTGCTGCCGAAGATGCCCTCCTGACGGGGTGCCACATTGCTCTTGATGCTTATGAAGAAGATCTCACCGCACGTGAGCAGGCGCTCGCCGCCAAGCTTTGTAGCAAGGATGAAGACATTGAAAATCTCGTCGCGCGGCAGACCCAGGAGCTGGAGCAGAAGCACAAGGAGGCGCTCGAAGCTCTAACTGTCAGTCATGCCGGCAAGCTCAAGGAGGCCGTCGATGCTGCCGAAGCTGCAGAGGCCGCCAAGAACGAGCTGAGCGACAAAGTGAAGAGGCTGGAGATTGATCTCGACGAGCACGGCAAGGAGCTCTCGACGCTCAAGGGGGACAGGGAAAAAACCCTCCACTCCTTGGCGGAGATGCAAGTCGCCCTGTCCGACAAGACCAAGCAGCTCTCCTCTGCGGCTGAGGATAACCTCCAGAAGTGCCAGTTTCACCGAGCCCCACTTTCACCTACCATGAGCACTGGATCGACGACACCAAGACGGAGTACCATGTGGAAGTAGTCATGAAGGAAAATGACTGCCCGACAAGATGGCTCTTCAAGTGACCCCGAAGGGCACCAAGTGGTTCTCACCGTCAGGATGATAACATCAATTGACGGTAAGGGATTACCATAAGCTCTTCACCATGCCACCGGCAAAGCAACACCATGTTGAGCTCCTCCAATCCCCCACTCCCTCAAATGACAAGGAAGCTACGATGAATGACGACAAGGAGGAAGACCCAGAAGAGCCAGAATACGCGACCAAGCATTCCACCAAATAGGCACCATTCGAGACTGGGATATGCCAGTCCGTAAACCCTAAGGTAGGATAGGTCATCTATCCCCTATGTGAAGTCGAGTCCTTGGAAAGGTTCTGATGAAACCATGCTTTGATTGTGTTTATTTTTGTGTTTTGATGAAAATCGTACTATCCCTCTGGGAACTTGTGAACGCCTACATCACCCATTTGGTTTTTAAATGAATGTGTTCGGCCCTACTGGCCTTTTCTTAAACAAATCATGTCGTACCAACCCCCTTACTAGGCACACTATCTACGTTGCTTTCCCTCTCATCTATCCCAATCATGAGCCTTTGACCGCTACAACCAGATGCCGGTTGAAACCCGCACTGGCACCACTGACCAACTAGAAACCGGAGGCTCCGCCCAAGCAGAAGCCCGCCAGGATCAGGCCCACGGACAAGGTCCACCACCATATACCCCGGAGAACCTGAACATGGCCCAACTTCCCCAAACCTTCCGAGAGAAATGCCAAGTTGACATTGCAGTCCTCCCAGATGATTGCTCAAGCTATTGCCAACAACCCGCAGTAGGCGAGGGGTGGCAGCACACATTCCACCCTGGCAGAATTCAAGAAGCATGCACCTCCCACCTTCATCGAGACTATTAACCCCTGGAACGGAGATGAGGACCAATGTAGGGTGTAGAAGAGTCGGCATCATCATTAACGGAGTTAAGCTCATAGCAGACCCTATCTTCTTAAGATCGCAAGGCTGGATGTGATCTTAGGAATGGATTGGCTCATCAAGCATCATGGCACGCTAGACTGTGCCAGCCAAGCTGTCACCCTGACCAATGACCAAGAAGTTGAAGTTAAGTTCACTTCCAACCCCTCTTCTGCTTATGACAATCAAGTCAACTATCTGTCAGAAGTTGGATTGGAGCAAGTGCTAGTAGAATGTGAATACCTCGATGTCTTTCCTGACGAGTTGCTAGGAAGGCCTCCTGACCGTGACATCGAGTTCATCATTGAGCTCATGCCCGGAATAGGACCCGTCTATAAGAAGCCTTATAAGATGGGATTGATGGAGTTGGCAGAATTGAAGAAACAATTGGTCGAGCAGTTGAGGAAGGGATTTATCCACCCTAGTGACACACCTTGGGGATCGCCTGTTCTATTTGTCTAAAAAAGGGGCGATACAATTCGATTATGTGTTGACTATCATTCCCTTAATAAGGTCACAATCAAGAACAAGTACCCACTCCCCAAGATTGAAGACCTATTCGATCAGCTCAATTGAGCCAAGGAGTTTTCCAAGATCGATCTCAGGTATCGGTACTATCAGCTGAAGATCAGACTCAAGATATTCCGAAGACATCATTTGTAACCCGGTATGGCTTGTACGAGTACATGGTCATGTCATTTGGGTTAACGAATGCCCCAGCCTACTTCATGTACCTCATGAACAAAGTCTTTATGGAGTATCTAGACAAGTTTGTTATCGTCTTTATTGATGACATACTTGTCTAATCGAAGACAGAAGAAGAGAATGAGTAACCTTTGAGACTGGTCTTGGACAAGCTTCGAGAGCACCAACTGTACACCAAATTTAGCAAGTGTGAGTTTTGGCTACACAAAGTATGATTCTTGGGTCATGTTCTGACTGAAGAAGGATTGTTAGTAGACCCGCCAAGATTGAAGCTGTGACCCAGTGGAAATCCCCGGCCACCATCAAGGAGGTTAGAAGCTTCCTCGGACTCGCGAGATATTACCGCAAATTCGTGGAAGGATTCTCTAGTATTTCACATTCAATTACTCTATTTGGGTCATAGTTGACCACTTGACCAAGGTGGCCCATTTCATTCCAGTGAAGACAACCTATGACGGCAACCAGCTAGCCACCCCTTTACATCAACAAAATCGTAAGCCTTCATGGAGTTCCTAAGGAGATTGTGTCAGAAGAGGAACCCAATTTACCTCAAGGTTCAGGAAGAAATTCCAAGAAGCCATGGGAACCAAGTTGTCTTTCAGTACGGCTTTCCACTCGCAAACCGGAGGTCAGACAGAATGAGTAAATCAGGTACTCGAAGACATGCTCTGAGCTTGTGTCTTAGCATGCGGACCTAAGTGGGAAGATTGCCTCCCTTTTGCAGAATTCTCCTATAACAACAGTTATCAGTAAAGCCTCCAAATGGCACCATTTGAGGTGTTGTATGGATGCAAGTGTCGCACACCCCTCAATTGGTCGAAGACCGGAGAAGGGCTAGTCTTTAAACCTGATGTGCTCCACGAAGCCGAAGAGCAAGTCCAGCTGATTAAAGATCGCCTGAAGACTGCCAAGTCGAGACAGAAGAGCTACGCTGACACCCATCGTAGGGAAGTTGAGGGTGTCCTGGACTAGGGGGTCCTTGGGACGCCGACCTATCTCTCATGGGCCGGACAGCTGGGCCGCACTATAGCTGCTGGTGGACTGAACTAGGGAGTGACATTGTATCCGGATGGGAGACTTTTTGTGCCTTGGTATGTACTCCAAGTCAAGGTGGAAGATTCGACATGTTTGTTCCCTTGTTGTAACTGACTATGTGTAACCCTAATACCCCTGGTATCTATATAAACCAGGGGACTTAGTCCGTAGAGGCTAGAGAACAATCACCATCCTAATAGTCTAGGGTTTAGTTCATCTGATCTCATGGTAGATCAACTATGTAATCCCCATATATACAACCAATATAATCAAGCAGGACATAGGGGATTACCTCTTAGAGAGGGCCCAAACCTGGGTAAATATCGTGTCCTACGTCCCTTGTTCCCCATCGATCCAAGGTCCACAGTTTAGGACCCCCTACCCGAGATCCGCCGTTTTTGATGCCGCCATTGGTGCTTTCATTGAGAGTTCCTCTGTTGAATCACCGAGGTATCGATGGCTCACCTGATCATCGGAGATGACATCAACTCTGGGGACATCTTCGTCCCCATGAAACTTTTCGTGTTCGGCAGCATTGTCCTGCATGCCGACTCGACTAGTCATCTCAACCATGTTGACAGTTTCGCCCCTGAGCATCGGATCAGGTTTGGTAACTTCAAGTACATCACCGACGCTCAGGGCGATCTGATCTTCACTGGCTTCTCAGCCTTACCTGGAATGACCACGGCCTCCGAAGCATTAACTTTGGGGCCTCTCCTCGATCTGATCTCCGGATCGGCCCTTACCGTACTATCGGCTTCGAGCTCGGAAGCAACTCTTACGTCCGAAGACCAGGAATCAACCCCGTCCAGACCTTTCCTCCTTACCGTGGATCCAGCTTTGAGCCCAAACAGGAGTTCGGCATCCGAAGACGGGGAGTCAACCCCAGCCGGACTCGCCCTCCTCACTGTAGACTCGGCCTTGAGCCTCGACGCAAGTACGGCGTCTGAAGACAAGGATTTTGCCCTGGCCAGACTCAGGCCTCGCCCCACTGTGACGACGGAGGTCAGCTCCAAAGAAACCTCATACGCCAATCCGGACAGCCTCGCCCTGTTAAACGAGGCACTCGATCGAATCCAGATGATGACTATTGTCGATGGCCCGTCCTCGGCTCACGCTCAAAGGAACCTTGAGGCAGGCCACAGGGAATTTTACGTCCCACCCACCACCCACTTAGTAGCCACTATCAAAGACCTAACCGACATGCTGGACTATGCCTCCTAGGAGGCTGACAACATGGACGACAACAATGAAGCCGCGGCCCACACGGACACCGCCCCTCCCGTCACTGGCCAATGGACGGCCACATAGACCTATAACGTCTACATGGTGGATACTCCCAAGGATGACGATGATGGTGCTAATGGGGATGGCACCCCTAGAAGGGATAGTAACAAGCCTGGAGATGAGCCCCCCAAATGCCGGAGACAACGCCGACGATCCAAGGGGCGACGAGGCAGGGAAAGCAACACAGGCACCGGCGAGGGCGACACCCCGGACAACGCGGAAGACCTCGGTGACCCCGCCCCCAAGCACCAGTCTGATGGCTTAGAGGGGCATGAGGGTCAGTATAACCCCGAGGACCCCAATGATTCCGAAGATAGCAATTACATGCCTCTCTCTGAAGAGGAGGTCAGCCTTTGAGCTGAAGATTTTATCGTCCCAGAAGATCCACTGGAAAAAGAGTGGTTCAAGCAACATCTCATAGCCACCGCGCGAAGCTTGAAGAAGAAGTAGCAGCAACAGATAAAAGCCGAACAAGACACCCTCAACGATAGATGGACGAAGCTCCTAGCAGCCGAAGAAGGGTAGGGCTACGAACGACAAACAAAGAGCTACCGAAGCGCAAATTGTTGCCGCAATTCGATGACGAGGCCTTTGAGCCCACACTGCCCAGACGAACTCAAGGTGACCAGCCCGACCGCCCCCCTCGAGGAAGGGACATGCCAGCTGGAGAGGCCGAATACCCACCTGCCCCCCTCGCCGTAAAGGCAAGGAGGCGGCACAGCCAGAATATAAATACGATCTGGGACACGACCTGGCCGCTAGAGCAGGTCAGTCAAGGTCCATCTATGGATCAAGAGGTTACCCTCCCAATAGAAGAGACGGATACCAAGCATGGATCGACCAAAATGATAGAGTTCGGAATGAACGCTGGGCCAGGATGGAATCCGAGGTTCGACCCGACGTGGCCCGAGTAAGGGGCTCCGCTCACCCAATGTGCTGCACCGATGAGGTGATGCAGCACCAATTCCCTGAAGGGTTTAAACCCATAAACATCGAGCCATACGACGGAACTATAGACCCAGCCGTGTGGATTGAGGATTTTCTTCTCCACATTCATATGGCACGAGGAGATGACCTCCACGCCATTAAATACCTGCCATTAAAGCTCAAAGGACCAGCCCGACATTGGTTGAACAACCTCCCCGAAGACTCCATAGGGAGCTGGAAAGAGCTCAAGGATGCTTTCTGAGCCAACTTTCAAGGCACCTATGTCCGGCCTCCGGATGCCGATGACCTGAGCCACATGGTCCAATAGCCCGGTGAGTCATCCCGGAAATTTTGGAATCGGTTTTTGACCAAAAAGAATCAGATAGTCGATTGCCCGGATGGTGAAGCCATTGCCGTGTTCAGACACAGTATCCGGGACGAATGGCTCGCACGACAGCTCGGCCAAGATAAGCCAAAGACAATGGCGGCTCTCACCTCCCTCATGACCCACTTTTGTGCGGGCGAAGATAGCTGATTGGCTCGTTGAAGCACCAACCCAGAAGACCATGGCACTTCGGTGTCCGGGATGGAAATGGGAAGCCACGGCGCAATAAAAATAAGCGTCAGCACAATGGCACCAAGGCCGATGACATGGCAGTAAATGCCGGATTCCGCAATTCTAAGTCAGGGCCAGGGAAAAAGCGCTCTAAAGGAAACCAGGACGGACCCAACAAGTTGAACGTATCATGGATTGGCCTTGCCAGATACATGGTACCTCGGATAAGCCCGCCAACCACACCAACCATAATTGTTGGGTAATTAAGCAGGCCGGCAAACTTACAGCTGAGGACACAGGTCAAAGCCCCCGCAGTGAGGACGACAAGGAACCTCGCAGGCTGAACAATGGATGCCAGAAACAATTCCCTCCATAGGTTAAAACAGTGAATATGATCTATGCCACTCATATACCCAAAAAGGAGAGGAAGCGTGCACTTCGGGACGTCTACGCCGTAGAGCCTGTAGCCCCAAAATTTAATCCATGGTCAGCATGTACGATCACCTTTGATCGCAAGGACCACCCGACCAGTATTCATCATGGAGGATCGGCGGCCTTGGTCCTAGATCCCATTATCGATGGATACCACCTCACTATAGTCCTCATGGACGGAGGCAGCAGCCTCAACCTGATCTATGAGGATACAGTCAGGAAAATGGGAATCGACCCTACAAGGATCAAACCCAGTAACACCACCTTCAAGGGGGTCATCCCAGGCATTGAAGCCCGCTGTTCGAGCACTCTCACTTTGGAAGTAGTATCTGGCTCTCTGGATAACTTCCCGAGCGAAGACTTGATCTTAGACATCGCCCCTTTCACAGCGGCTATCATGCCCTCCTAGGCCGAACGGCGTTCGCTCGCTTCAACGACATCCCCCATTATGGCTACCTCAAACTGAAAATGCCCGGACCAAGAGGCATCATCACAGTTAATAGCAACACAGAGTGCTCTCTCCGAACCAAGGAACACACTGCGGCCTTGGCGGCCGAATACGAAGGGCCGAAGTGCCAGTCCGCCGTCAAGGCGCGAGAGGCAAGCAAGTGAGCGCGGGCCCTATCTCCAGCCAAGGTGCCTCCCTGTGTTCGATGTGCATAGAGATACACCCCCCACAACATGCCCACCCCAGTGGCACATTACGTGCCTTGACATCACAACTTCGCGCTCAAAATACCATGGGCAGCTATGGGGCTTAAGCACCAAGAGTTCGGTTCAACCGTACCATGGAATAACGTGTCTTCGAACAACAAATATGTACCATCTAGGACCTATCCGGCATCAAGCTCCACCAGTGTGGCGACCTCTCAAAGCTCCTTGTCAAGGACCCGTCATCGGACAACCACCCTCCCCAGGGAGTTGTTCCTTCCAACAGAAGCAAAGGTGCAGATGTGCATTAGGGCACAATTAGGGTGTTAACCCACGCATCAAGGCCTTACGTAAACCTTTCATCTGTAAATTTCTCTTTTTGTTTTTTTACAACGTATCCCTATCTGAAGCTTTGTTCGGCAGTTTGAATTGTATGACTAAACGTCGTGATCTTATGGGAAATAAAGCAAACCTTTTGAGGTCCCTCTACAGTTGTCCATACTCTACTCCTTTTTTCCCGCTCTTCGATCTTGTCTTAAACCGGTATGACACATATTCAAATCGGCTAATAGACCGGGGGCTCGACCGTAACGCTCGCGCCACACATTAAGTCCGGCACCGAATTTTCCAATGTGTCCAGCGTCTCGGATATTGCATTATATGCATCGGTTCCGAATTATGTCTTGGGTCAATAGTTGGGTTGCCCCGCTCTTGTGCTTACCTTCTTACGTTCCGCATGATCGGCTAAGAAGGTAAAGGGATAACCACTCAATTGTACTTCCGCCTAGTTCGGTCAAGTACCTCAGTGGAGAAAGCCGAAAACTGACTGTCATAATAGGCGAGAATTGGTCGGTGATCCGATGACAGGTGTTAAACCCAAAATCGTTGGCGATTATACCATGTAACATGAAGGGTTTGACTTTGAACAAATCAAGTGATAGATGCCTGGCCTTCGGGTTCGCCGAACATCTCACCACACTGGGGGCTGGTTATCAGCCCCCGCGGTCAAGCTCCTATGGCTAAGTGAAAGTAATAAAGCCCCATAGTCTGATTGCCTTGTTCCCCTCCTACACTACCGCCTCCTGGCACCGAGTCATCAGCTAAGGGTTACAGTGCGAAGGATGGAACACCCCTTGTAGCATCTACGTGGGGGCAGAACCCGACGACTGGTAACTTCCAGAATGAAACGGCTGCACAGGAGTCAAAATTAACATAAACACATGCAAGTATGATAACTCATACAAAACACAACTGCATTATAAAGCATAAGGTTTGACCATAGTTTAATACATAATGGCACAACTACTCAAGGAGTACATCCTTCGAGCACTGCGCCTCCGCTGCCCGAGCACCGTCCATCGCGACGGAGAAGTACTGCTCTGGGCTCCTATGCTCCTTTCCAGCTGGAGGAGGTCCGGTGGCCATCTTGATGGGCTTGATCTTTGGCCAATGAACCATGGTCTTCGAGAACGCCATCCGAGCCCCCTCGATACACACCGAGAGCTTAACGGTCTCAACACGGGCAGCAACGTCACACAGCTTCGCCACCAGACCGAAATAGCTGCTCGGTATGGGCTCGGAGGGGCACAGCCGGACGCAAAGGTCCTTCATGGCCGGCTCCGCCATGCGGTGTAGCTCCATCAATTGTTTCATTTGATTAACGAGGAGGGGAGGGTGCTCGGGCACCTGGAACCACCCAGAATAGCCTCAGCTCGGAGTCTCCCTCCCGAGCCGCATAGTGCCTTGAGGCATCAGCAGCACTCTTCGGGAGCTCCGCAAATGCACCTGCGAAATGCCAGACCCGGGTGAGCAACGTGAACCTCTGGCCACCAAAGACATTCTGTAGTAAGTACTGCTTACCATTTAGAATCTGCTTTAATTATTGGAGCTCCTCTTGGGCACACCGTGCCTTCGATCGCGCCTCCTGGATCTCTGTCTTCATGTTCGCAAGCTTGGTGATATGACCCTTATTTTTCTGCTCAAGGTCCTCACATTTAGTGATGACATCCTTGAGCTCTTGTTGTACTTCAGCCACTCTGGCCTCATGCATCTCGCAGTCGGTCTTCACCAACGTGAGTTCGGCGGCCGCTTGTTCGGCCACCGCCTTCTGTTCGGCTGCTTCCGTCTTGGCCTTCAACAGCTCGGCCTTAAGGCCCTCGACCTCCGCGGCGGCAGCTGTAAATCACATCTTGCTTAGGGATAACCCTGAATACTTTGCTTGACAAAGAAAATCAAGGAACTGTGTTTCGAACAGATTAACCTTATGCTTCGTCAAACCGCTTGTTGACGAGATCGAGCTCCTCATCGAAACTCTTCAGCTTTCGATTTTTCTCGACCAGCTCCGCGGCATTGGCAGCCGCCGCCAACGCTGAAGCCTACAAAATAAAACAACATGACATTTACGCCACTGTTCCCACAATTTTCGATCCTCTGCTAGGTTTTTTCAAAACCTGCCAGAGACTCGGGGGCTGTTACATACAAGGACTGCTCAAATTTTGTTTACAAAGAACATTCTTTACAAAGAAAACCTAACTTTGTTTACCTCAAAGCCTGGTAGGAGGCCACTAAAAGCTTCTTTCAATGCGCTGTTAACGGACCGAACGCCTTGCAAAACTCCACCCATCGGGACGCAGTGTTCCGCACTATGGAGGAGCTGTTCACAACCTCCTCCATCATGTACGGCCACTCTGCCACGAGCCGGTCCCTAGTGTTCGGCACTGGCGGCGGGCCCCCGGCTCCCCTTTCAGTGGGGGGTGGCTGTGACACTTCGGAAGGTCATGAAGGCCCCGGAACCGTCTTCTGAGAGGGCTCAGCTTGCCCGAGCTCCTTTTCCTTGTCTTCGGCGGCCGAAGCGTTAGGCTCGGCCATGTCGACGTTGCCATCGCCCCCGCGCTTGGCACGGGTGGGGTCCTTTGGGACAGCAGCTCCCCGGTCTTCCCGATGACCGGAGGAGGCGTAGAGTGTGATGCACCTCTGCTTTCTGCCAGATCGGTTGGCGGAGAAGTGCCCTCCAACATCTGGTCAGTAGGGAGGTCGCGCGGCGGGCTACAACACGAGAGCGTACATGTTTTTAGTATTGGGCTAGTAAAACCGGCACCCGGACAGTCTTCGGATTCTTACCTTTCAGTGCGGGGCTTGACCCTAGAAGCCCTCTCCGGGACCTTCTCGGAGGTTGCGGACTCCTCATCGGTGTCTGAACTATCATTGAGCATGACCAATTTGCCCCTGCTCCTCTTCTTCGTAGCCGGGGAAGGGTGCTCTCCTCCGGCTTCAGCCGACGCCGCTCTCTTTCTCGTGCGGGAGGAGTCGCTCTTCTCCTCCTCCTCCTCTTCAGCTTGCTCCCCCTCATGTGTAGAGGGGGTGTGGGTGTCCCCCGACTTGGTGTCTGAAGGGACTCATAAGCGGAGGCCCTCCCGAGCCTCCCTCGTAGGGTTCTTCTTCTTCTCCTCCTTTTTCTCTGGCGCCTTGTAAGGCGCCACGGTCAGCATTTCTTCCAGCGGAGCCGACCTGGGGTCTTCGGGCAGTGGGGCCGGTCTGTTAATCCGCATGGCCCTCTTAAGCTAACCCTGTGGAAACGAGAAAAAGGAGTTGAGGACTATAGCGGGAATGCAAATATCCGAACATGAAGTGAATAATACTACATTACCTCCTTAGGGGGATTCTTGGCCTCGAGGGCGATGTCCTCCCCCTCGGCCGACCATGTCTTCTGCGGCTTGAACAACACCTTCCACAGCTTCTTGTGGGTGGTGCCATAGAAGTGTTGCACGGTGCGGGGGTCTTCGGGCTTCCAGGACCACATTGGGGCGGCCCGAAGTTGGCAAGGTAGGAGACGGCGGTGGAGCATGATCTGGACCACGCTGGTCAGCGTGGCCCCCATCTTTATCATATTGGAGAAGCATTTTTGTAGCGCCTCCACCTCGGTAGTAGACCCCCAGTCAAGGCCTTTCTTGGTCCACGAGGTTAGCCTCGCAGGGGGGTCCGGATCTGAATTTCGGAGCAGCCGCCCAGGCCGCATCACGGGGTTATGTGATGTAGGACCATTCTTTCTGCCAGATCTTGACTGTGTCTATGGACACGCCCTCCGGCCATCCGAGTCGGGTGAGCCTGCTCACCATAGCTCCCCTGCAATCTGCGTGCTGGCCGTCAACAATCTTTGGCTTAATGTTGAAGACCTTCAGCCATAGGCCAAAGTGTGGCGGGACTCAAAGGAAAGCTTTGCAGACAGTGATGAAGGCCGAGATGTGGAGGAAGGAATTCGGAGCCAGGTCGTGGAAGTCGAGCCCATAGTAGAACATTAACCCTCGAACGAATGGGTGGAGTGGGAAGCCCAGTCCCAGGATAAAGTGGGGAATGAATACCACCCGCTCACCGGCGCGGGGCGTAGGCACGACCTGGCCCTCCTTAGGGCCCCGATGAACAATGTTGGGGGAGAGGTAGCCCACTCGCTTCAGGTCCTCGATGTCGTTGTTGGAGATGCTTGAGGCCTCCCACTTACCCTTTGCTCCGGATCCGGCCATAGTCGAGTGCGGGGAAGAGGGATCTTTTGATGGAAGATGAGCTAGGGCACTGGTGCTTTGCTGAAGGCTGTTGCAAAAGGAAGAGGAAGGCGTGAGGGGATAACCGTGGCTGGTCTCTTTTTATAAGCGGTCGTAATACCAAGAGTCCTTTAAACGCGCCGCTGGCCACGCCACTTCCCGATATACTCGTGGTGTTATGCGTGAGTGGGATACTGGGAATCATTTATCAAATCCCTTAAAAAGCGGGACACGATCTCCACCTTGATGGGACGTGCCAATAGAGGGGCTACCTCGAGCCACGCATCGTGTTCTCAAGACGGTTCGATGTTTATAATCGGCCGCGACCCTTCGCCGAAAAATGTCAGTTGAAGGTACTACGTATATTTGAACGGTTGGCCTCCAGGGTTAAGTAAAGTCAATAGTTTGAATGCCGAATACGACATGACAATGCATCTGGGCCGGATACCCTCTAGAGGTTCACTGGAAAGGATTATTTTGAATACACAGGAGGAACTCGGCTACAAGTCGGAGACTGAATTACGAGAAGCCAGCATTGAAGGCTAGTTCGTGGCCTACTGAGGGAGTCCTGGACTTGGGGGATCCTCGGGATGCTAGCCTATCTCTCATGGGCCGGACAGCTGGGCCGCACTATAGCTGGTGGTGGACTGAACTATGGAGCAACATTGTATCCGGACAGGAGACTTTTTGTGCCTTGGTGTGTACTCCAAGTCAAGGTGGAAGATCCGACATGTTTGTTCCCTTGTTATAACCGACTATGTGTAACCCTAATACCCATGGTGTCTATATAAACTAGGGGACTTAGTCCATAGAGGCTAGAGAACAATCACCGTCCTACTAGTTTAGATTTAGTTCATCTGATCTCGTGGTAGATCAACTTTGTAATCCCCATATACACAAGCAATATAATCAAGCAGGACGTAGGGTATTACCTCTTAGAGAAGGCCGAAACCTGGGTAAATATCATGTCCCACGTCCCTTGTTCCCCGTCGATCCAAGGTCCACAGTTCGGGAACCCCTACCCCAGACCCGCCGGTTTTGACACCGACAAAAGTAAACATCACTGTCGGAGACCATGTGTACCTACGGGTCACTCCTCTCAAAGGGACCAAACATTTCCATGTCAAAGGGAAGCTCGCACCAAGATTCATTGGCCCCTTCAAGATCACTACAAGATGAGGCGAAGTTGCTTATCAGCTAGAGTTACCACCGGAGTTGTTTGATGTGCACAACGTATTCCACGTATCACAACTCCGGAAGTGTCTCCAAGTTCCTAACAAGCCCAATTTCTACAAGGACATCGATCACCAGGCCATCGACCTCCAGCCTGATCTGACCTACCGCAAGAGACCCATTTGCATCTTGGATGAAACAGAATTGCGTACGTGAAGCCGCACTATCAAGTACTTCAAGGTTTAGTGGAGCAACCATACGAAAACAGAAGCAACATGGGAACATGAAGACTACCTCAAATCTGAATTCCTGTATCTCTTTAAAGCCTAGTTTAGGAATCTCGGGGACAAGATTCTTGTAAGGGGGATAGGTCTTTCACACCCTCAGTTTTGTTCCATGTAATTTGAATTAATAAAGCATGAAAATTTATCCATCAAAAACTTTTGCATTGATTTGGCTTTGTTGTTGATTTGAATTTTTGTTTGTTGATTTCAAGTGCTCATGAAAATCATATAATAGCTCTAACTCCTATACTTCCTCTTCTTGATCTAAAACTTTGCCCCATGATCATGCCATGTGTATAGGACAGAATAGTATTTTCTTGCAAAAATAATTTGGCCAAAAAGTATTTTCTAAATTAGGTTTTCCAAAAACCCCTGAGTTAAGGCTTGAACTACAAGTACTTAATTTGGGCTGTGAAAAATCTTTCAAAAATTATATTTGAATCCTATTAGCCATAGGACTCCCTAAAACCACAAAAGTAGTATTTTAGAAGTATTTTTCTATTTTATTTAGAGGCTTTTTCTTAAGGCCATAAATGGCCTTTAATAGGTTAAAATTATTTAAATGTATCAAAAATATTTGAGAAAATTTAGGGAAGCTCAGTTTACATATATTGTCCATATATAAGAGTTTCACACATGGTCGTGTTCAAAATATTGGTCAAACACCTAAAAACCCTTTTTGGATATTTCAAGCTTTTGAAATATTTACAAAGGAAAGGTTGTCCATAAATTCCTAGAAAATTCTACCTTGTTGAAATTGACCTATTGGATGATCTTGCCAAGTCTCATGACATGGAGAACAAGATAACCCCACCAAACACTCTCAAAACCTCTCATGTTCATTTCCAAGTTTGATCAACTTTGCACTACCAAACATGTCCAAATGTGTTCAAACTTGTACATCTGCTCAAATGGTCTAATATTCAATCTAGCCCAAGTGGTGCAACAAAGAGAACAAATTAACTTGCCCAAATCTTGCCAAAACACTTTCTGCCCATTTCTAGGGTTTGAAAAACTTACATTGGCAAGTTTCCCCAAATGATCTGAAAATTTGACCACAGTGTCACTTGATCATGTCCATCAACCCTGCCAAGCGGCACAAGAAATAGATGAGAGAAACTAGCCCAACCAAACATCCAACACCTTCTGGCAGAATTTCAAAATCCATGTTTAGGCCTTCTCCACTTATCTTTATGAGATGAAATTTTTACCACAGCCTCACCTAGTCCTCCTCTACCTCCTGCATCTTTCCCTGCACGAGGAGCCATGAGGAATGGGGGTAGAACCCCATTTTCCCTCTCTGTATAGTGCATTTTTCCTATCTCTCTCTCTCAGCCTCCCTCTCTCTCCTCGACTCTCCAGAGCATCCAAGGCTCTCAACTACTTTTGCCCATGCCCCCTGCAGCCTCCAAACGAAAGTGGACACGCCAGAGCACGGGAAAGCCGCGGATGCCGGCCAAAGTCATGCTCTCGAGTACGCTGTCGTGCTCCCGACCGTTGACGCTGCATCCCCTGACCACCTCGAGCCTCCCTCGCTCGCCAGTCGAGGTGCCTCGGTGTCCGCAACACGCCACTGTGCTGGCTCCCTTCTATCTTCCTCTCTCTCACCCCCTGCCGCACCTACCCGATGCCACCCGGCTCGGTTAGTGGGCGCGCGAGCTCGGGACCCGCCAACAGCATGCCCCGCTCCCCCATTCCTTCTCCCTCGACCTGGACCATGCCCACGAGTACCCCAAAAATGTCCAGGGGCGCCAATTTGGCCCCTGGTGTTGCCCAGCCCGAGACCGTGGACGCGGTCCACGGTGCACCATCGCCCCCACCTTATCTGGCCTCCCTAAGCTCTCTCTCTTATAGCATTCGCCCTCTCTCTTCCCCAGCAACTTCCCCAACCAACCCACTCCTCCTCCCATGCCCTTCCTGCACCTTCATGGCAGAAGTGCCGCCGTCGGCCTCCACCTAAATTCGGGCTATCCCAAGCTCCCCTTCTCTCCCTAGCCACTCCAATGCCCTCAGATCACCACCGCAAGGCCCCCCATCACCACCGTTCATCCCCGGGAATGCCATGCGCTGAAGGGCAATGATGGCCGACGACCTCTTCTGCGGCCATCCAAGTCGTCGCCGCTACAACCCTCGCCGGCATGCATGGAGCACCTGGGTGGATGCGGCGTGGCCTCCTGAGTCCACCGGTGTGCTGGGCGTCACCGAAGGTGGCCGGAGCCACCGGGGAGAGCGCCGGCTCCCGCTCGGCCTCGCCTCCCCTGCCCCTGCTATATTCGAGCAGGAGGTAGGAGACGGCCTGAGCATTGGGCCCCGCGCGTCAGCGACCCAGCGGGCGGGCCTTGTCCGTTTAAGTGGAAAAGGCTTTGGCAGACTTCATTTTCCCCGCACGAAGGCGCACTGCAGCGCAGCCTCCTTCAACATCGCGCCTTTGCCGGCGTGGCCGTGCTGCTTGGCCAGCCCATTGGTGCCCTGCCGCTAAGCCTCGCCCAATGCGCACTGCTGCCGCCCCAGATCCAGCCCGATTCGGTAATTCCCTTTTCTTTTATTTTTCTGGAAAACTTGAAAAATTCATAAAGAATTCAAATGAATTGCAAATTTGGTGATTCAAATTCCTAGTGGCTTCTAAATTCCTAATCTACCTCATGGTGTACCATGCACATCTTTCCAGAATACTTGCATTCACACTTGTTTAAGAAAACCCTAATTCCCTATTTATGCAATAAACTTTAGAAAATCACACAGATTCCATCTTTGACCCAAATGCCATGATTCAAATTTGTAGATGCATCTAAGTTCATACCTTAGTTTATGAACATTTTTCCTTATGCTTTCTCTACAACATCAAAAAAAATGGTCCATTCCTTCATGTATGGCCAACCTTGCAAATTCATAGGATAATCATTTGAACTCCAAATCCAGTGAAATCGACTCCTAGATGCTTCTAAAATCTTGCCTTGTTCAATTAGTGCCTTTGCTCATTTTATAAAAATATGTTTCTGTAAATTTCTTGCAGATCCATTATCCCCTTATTTCCCACCAAATTAAATGTCCAAAAATCCTCATTGATCCAAATCCAGTAGAACCACTTTGGTTATTTTTCATATAATCAGAGATGTCCTAGAAAAGTGGAATTCCTATTTTTTGAGCACTTTTATTTCCTGCCTTGTTGTGTTGCTTATTGTGATTGTTTTCAATGTTAGTTGAGAGAATAGACGAAGTGCTTGGAGATAGACAGGAGGAGTTGAAGACTTTGCTAAGGCAGTCAAGCTACCCTTTGACCATGATGCACCCCTTTTTTTCATCGTATAAATTCCGTATGCATGATGATGATGACGATGATAGTGATGATGAATTTGCTATGTATGTTGCATTGATGCATGATCCGTTGACACTTGCATGATTCGTAGCTCTGTTTCGTGCTTAGAGATACGATGGTGAACCATAGATGTTGATGCATGAACTTGCATAAATTCCATGAATACCACCTTGAGAAATATCTTTTGAAAAGCCCCAATGGCTGCCATTAATACCCTTGAGAGATGATGATGATCTAGGTCACTACTTGATGGAGAAGTAGTGTACCGAGGCAAGTTGAATGTGTTATTTCCAGGAATGGATTAGATTTAAGATTTGTCGACCGTCCCAACCGAACATGCGCAGCCTCACTACCCTTGTATGGGAAAGGGCATTATCTATTACCTAGTCAGCGCTAGCATGGAGCCTGCATTAGTAGTGACGGGAGTGGCGTGGTCACTCTCGCGACGGGGTCGTGCTTCGATAGGTGGTCATGACTGATTTTACAGGTCACCGGACACACCGTTGGTACCCCCGTACATGAGTTATGTGATGAATATGGGAGCAAGGCTCCACAAACAAAGTTAAAAATGTGAGAATGATCGTGGCACAGGGGATGGTGCCAATCAAGTGGACTCTGTGTTGGTGGCGTCTAGGGAAAGGTAGTGATTGGGTGCTCACCCCGGGTACTTGAGGTACCACGGGTCATGGCTGACACAGGAGTTCCATGGATCTTGTGGGTAAAGTGTGAAACCTCTGCAGAGTGTCAAACTAGTCAAACAGCCATGTCCACGGTCAAGGACAGTTGGGTCGTGCTGCTGAGACTATGTCCACATGTTTATGAAAACAACACGGATTGTCAACATTGTTGTTGCGAATCATGAGGAAGGTCACGATGAGCTTGAAATGCGGTTGTGGATAGCTCTCTCTCTCTCTCTCTCTCTCTTTATGTTGATATCTATAACCTCTTGTTGCATGTTGGAGACACATGCATGACCCCTAAAAAGGGTATTGATCATACTTGCATGAGGAAAACTAGCATTCCCAGAAATGCCAACTTAGAACTGAAACCATGCATATTTGTTTGTTATCATTCATGGGTTGCTTGCGAGTACATTCAAACGTACTTATTGGCTTGCCCCTGGCTATTAAATTGGCCAGGCATGCAAGAGCAGGAATTTGAAGAAGAGATCTCTGGTGATGATCATGCGAACTAGGAAGCTCTCCTAGTCAGAATGTCTGTAGGGTTAAGGTAGATGGCATGGGTCCAACTTATCGACGAAGATTTCTGCTATGATGTTTCATTTGGTGCTTAGCCCTTGAGGCTTTATCTATGTAAGGTTGTACCATAATGGTCCTATTTGTGTAAGATGGTATGTAATGGACGTAAACTCTTGATATTCAGTCTATTGTGTACAGTGAGCATTGATCCTTGGGATCACTATGTACATGCAATCGGTGGCTTTGACTTTGTAAGTCAGGGTCCCCACATGATGGCCATAGTTTTCACTAGAGGCTTCTCTCTCAAGCACATAACGTACGATGGGTGAATAAATTACTGTTGGGCAATTGATAGAAAAGCGCATACTTATGATGATATTGAGGGCACTGATCATGTATATAGGCATCATGTCCGAGACAAGTAGGCCGACTCCTGCCTGCATCTACTACTAGTACTCCGCCCATCTACCGCTATCCAGCATGCATCTAGGGTATTAAGTTAATAAAAACAGAGTAACGCCTTAAGCAAGATGACATGATGTAGACAAAGTAAACCCAAGAATATAAATAAACCCCATCTTTTTATCCTTAATGGCAACAATACAAATACGTGTCATGTCCCTTTCTGTCACTGGGATTGAGCACCGCAAGATTGAACCCATCACAAAGCAGCTCTCCCGTTGCAAGAAAAATCAATCTAGTTGGCCAACTTAGGGCAATACTTTTGCTACACCTCGCGCATCAAGAAAACCGTGCACAAGGAGATACCGTGTGTGGAGGAGTGATAGTCGTGTTAGCCAATGCCCTTGGTCTCAACTACATTCACCTTCACCCCATTGTCAGAAGGAGATGGAACTTTTGGCCAAGAAGGCTCAGAACCAGAACAAGTAGGTGAAGAAGAACTCGCCACTGACGAAGAAGAGGAGCAACCCCAAGAATAGCCCCAACAAGACTACACCACCTACGCGGACCTCGGCAGCCTCCAGGGCCCCATTGATGATATCAGCAACCTCGCCGCATCCCTTCGGAACATGTCCGCCTACATGAACATTAACTTCTCCAACTGGAGCCAGGTGTGGGCTCCTGACCATCCGCCACAATGATCTCGCTGGTTTGGGCTTGCAAAAGCCTAAGCTTGGGGGAGGTTATCACCACTTCTACATTAAGACGTGGCGGTATTTGAACAAGTTGTAATGAGGTTGTACTTTAGCTCGAGGATCTTCAAAACACTCGTGTTGGTTTGTTCCAACACTTTTCTTTTATTTGCTTTTGCTTTTTATTTTTATTTTGCCTTTGCAATTTTTCATTTGCAAGTTACTTTTCAAAAACCCAAAAAACCCAAAATAGAATAAGCTTTGCTTTCTCTTGTTCTTGTTCTTTATCTTGCCCTTTGGATTTCATTTGCATTTTGTATTCAGAGGAGTTGATCAACGCCGGACAACGGGGAATGCAAGAGTAAGGAGGAGAAGTGTGTAAATTCGCAACTGTGAAGGTATGTCCTATGACCCAGGTCTTTTGCACTTGAAATGCTTAGAGTAGATGTAGTAGTAGTAGTATGTGTGATATGTGCAGATGGGAGGAAGTCTTGATAGTTAAGACAATGTTTTGTTCTAGTAGCTGAAATAATTTTGTAGCTTTTGTTCCGATTAGTTTAGATAACCAAGACTTGTCGTGGGACTGTTTTTGAATGAAATGATATTAACTAAGGATAACTATGCACAAGAGAAAGTCTTTCAAGACTTGGGCGTTTAGAAAATTGTAGTAGTGATGTTTGAATTGCTCAACCCCATGCTATTAATTTCAATAGTCTTGATAGCACTTGTGGATTAAATTGTCTAGAGGAACTTAGTTGAAGGATGAACAAGATTATGCCAAAATTCTGTGTTGCATCTCTTACATGGTGCATCAACTCCTTGCTGGTGCCATGGGCCTACTACTATATGCCCATGTGCGTGTGTAAATGTGGCTTTGTCACCTTTCTTGATGTTATGCTGAGGACTCCGCTGGCCAATGAACGATCCACCAAGAGCGATAGCTCGGATTTCAGCTATGAGTTTGTTACCATACATAGTGGCAACACTACAAACACATATTATTTAGCTTTCTTTTGAAATGGTGTGTATGTGGTAAATAAAAGGAATTGATCAAAGTAGCTCACAAGAGACATTTATTAGAGGTCCATAGTTCCTAAACATTAAGCCACAATGAAAACCTATGCATGATCACTAAGTTGGCATAATCCCTTCATGTGACAATCAAAGTTCCAGCACACAATGATTGAAATGAAGTTCTTAAGAGCCTTGAGGAGGAAATGATTGTGGGTGTGCTTAAGAGCATTAGAGCATCATATTTTACTACATTCTTTCACTCCCTAACCTATGTTTTATTAGCTCTATCTAAAGAAAAAAACTCTTTTGTGCATTTCCGGCAAGCAAGTGTTGTCTAGACTAAATAGAATAGAGTGTTGCAAAGTTGTTTTATCTAGTAGATCAAGAACTTTTTCTTGATTATCTTTGCTTCACTAAAACTTGCACTATAACCATGCCACTGCTACAACTATTCTAAGTTTTCAGGTCAAAAACGGAGGGCTATCTAGGCGTACCAATCGTAAGTGAACCAAAACCTTCTCGTTATTTCGGTTTAAACAACTGAGTTCCTTATGTTTCAGATTTCTCTTTATGTTGCTCGAGGACGATCAAGTTTAAGCTTGGGGGACTTGATGAGTGATACTTTTACACTCATTTCACCCTTGTTTAAACCGAGATATTTCAATTAATAAGAGATATTCCCTCTGATATTGGTACTAATGACTAATGAATGCAAAGAATTCCACAAATCTCTCTTTGATGTGTTTCCACAAGAAATGGGCTAAAAAAGGAATAAGTCACGTGTGGAAATGGAATGGAAGAAGAATGGAGGTGGAAGGAATCATCAAGAAGCGTCTGCGAGGAAACAACACAAAAGACGGTGCTCCATACGGGCGCGAGTGCCTGTATGAGCACCCGTATGGCATGGATTCCAAGGCAGATTGTCAAACCGAACAACTTTCGTTAAAGGGACCCCGTCGAAATGTGAACAGAGAGACGAGCACGCAGCACAGATGGAGAACCTCATCATCATCATCATCCACAAACCCTAGCTGCTGCAATCTCCATAGCCATCTCCACCACCACCATAGTGCTCATCCATCCCATTCATACTTGTAATCATGCATCACACAAGGCATCCATTGTAAAACATATTGCAATCTATCAATCTCAGGATGTGTTCTTCAATGTTTTCTTCCCACGATCTGATCTCCATGTGTGAGTAGTTCGGTAAGGTATGGGTTGAGGCAAAAGCCTTGCAACCCAAGGTATTTGTTGAGGGGATCAATGGAAGACTTTAATATAACGTCCCGTATGTGTGAAATAAAATTGTTACATGAAGATGTCTCTTGTCTTGTCCGTGATCTTCATCGCTACAGGTACGCTTGATCATGGAGATCGAGCACCGGTGAGGCTAGGAGCAAGGAGACTGTGAAGTGTTATACCAAACACCGAAAGGTTTAGTAGGGTAACATGGATCCTATCTTTGGGGAGCAATGAGGTGTAGTCATTAAACGCCCAAAGCTCTTGTCTGATTGAATTATCTTAATTATCAAGGTAACCCCGCGCGACGGATAGGGCTTGCGGTAGGACAACTGATTCTTGACGCAGGACTCGTGTCCGTCAAGATGTTATTTGGACACATCCCCCAATTCGATCCATAACAAGCACATCTCGATGGATGACTTCCAGCGCAGAAACTAATATTATATTTGATCCCATCGCGAATACAAGGTTGTAAGAATAATACCTCATATCCGTACCTCTTTTTATTATAAGTGTTTGAATCACTATTTGCTTGCTGATCCGGTCAAAAGCTGGATTTGACACTTTGACGAAAGCTGGCTAAAGACCATCGCTTCAAGGGAATCATCCTCTCGTGGGTTGAATAACCTAGGATTACCTCTGGGGAAATAGGTGTGGGATACTCTTTTCTGTTCCAATACCAGATCAATAAAAAGGAGATATCAGGGCTAAACCCTCCGGTTTATATAAGCACCGGAGGTATCTAGGGTTACACATGGTTGGTTGCCATCTAGAGGTTACATGCCGATCCTAATAGATATACTTGGAGTACACGCCAAGTCCGAAGTGAAGCCCGATATGCTTATGCCACAGGTTAGAAGCCTCCGGAGTCCTTCCTCGTCAATGGGCTGTCAACCCGTCCCGTGGACTACACCGGCTAGGCTGGGACCCCCAAGTCTAGGACACCTTCATTACCTGATTTGGGGTGTAGATATCCTCTCTTGATTGATCTGATTTTGCTGGCAAAATGCTACTTCTTGAGCTTGCGTTGGTTTTTCCCTTGAAGAGAAAAGGGTGATGCAGCAAAGTAGAGATAAGTATTTCCCTCAGTTGAGAACCAACGTATCAATCCAGTAGGAGGAACACACATGTCTCCAATAATTGCACTTACACAAACAAACAAATACTTGCACCCAATGCAATAAAGGGGTTGTCAATCCCTTCATGGTTACTTGCAAGGATGAGATCTGATAGTGATAGATATAAAAGATAAGTAAAAGTGCTAAATAAAATAAAAGTAAATAAATTGCAGCAGGGTATTTTTGTGTTTTTGATTTTATAGATCTAAAAATAATATGATAAAAGAAAGACCCGGGGGCCATAGTTTTCACTAGAGGCTTCTCTCTTGAAAGAAATCATACGGTGGGTAAATAAATTACTATTAAGCAATTGATAGAAAAGCGCATAGTTATGACGATATCTAAGGCAATGATCATGTATATAGGCATCACGTCCGTGACAAGTAGACCGACTCCTGCCTGCATCTACTACTATTACTCCACACATCGACCGCTATCCAGCATGCATCTAGTGTACTAAGTTAACAAGAACGGAGTAATGCCTTAAGCAAGATGACATGACGTAGAGGGATAGATCCAATCAATATGAATAAACCCCATCTTTTTATCCTTAATGGCAACAATTCAAATACGTGTCATGTCCCTTTCTGTCATTGGGATTGAGCACCGCAAGATTGAACCCGTTACAAAGCACCTCTCCCATTGCAAGAAAAATCAATCTAGTTGGCCAAACCAAATCAATAGATCGGAGAGAAATACAAAGCTATATAAATCATGCATAAAAGAGTTCAGAGAAGTATCAAATAATATTCATAGATAATCTGATCATAAACCCACAATTCATCGGATCTCAACAAACGCACCGCAAAAGAAGATCACATCGAATAGATCTCCAAGAACATCGAGGAGAACATTGTATTGAAGATCAAAGAGAGAGAAGAAGCCATCTAGCTACTAGATGTGGACCTGTAGGTCTGTGGTAAACTACTCACACATCATCGGAAGGACTGCAAGGTTGATGTAGAAGCTCTCCGTGATTGAATCCCCCTCCAGCAGAGTACCGGAAAAGTTCCCCAGATGGGATCTCATGAAGACAGAAACTTGTGGCGGCGAAAAAGTTTTTTTGGTGTGATCTCTGGTGTACGGGGAATATTTGGGTATTTATAGAAAAAAAATAGGGTTGGAAGCGCCATGGGGGGCCACAAAGCTTAGGGGGCGCCCCTGAGCTTTGGCCACCTCGTGGCTCTTTTGGCCTCCTCCAGAAGCTTCCAGGGTGTCTTGTGGTCCAAGAAAAATCTTCAAAGAGTTTCGTTCCGGTTGGACTCTGTTTTGTATTGATTTTCTATAAAGACAAAAACAAGGAAAAAACAGCAACTGGCACTGGGCACTAGGTTAATAGGTTAGTCCCAAAAATGACATAAAATAGCATAATAATGCATATAAAACATCCAAGATTGATTATATAATAGCCTGGAACAATAAAAAATTATAGATACATTGGAGACGTGTCAAGCATCCCAAAGCTTAATTCCCGCTTGTCCTCTAGTAGGTAAATGATAAAAACAGAATTTTTGATGTGGAATGCTACCTAACATGTTTATCATGTAATCTTTTATTTATGTGGCATGAATATTCAGATCCGTAAGATTCAAAACAAAATTTTAATATTGACAAAAAACAATAATACTTCAAGCATACTAAAAAGGAATCATTTATTTTCAAAATATCATGGCTAAAGAAAGTTATCCCTACAAAATCATATAGTCTTGTCATGCTCCATCTTCTTAACACAAAGTATTTATCATGCACAACCCGATGACAAGCCAGGCAATTGGTTCATACTTTTTAATGCGCTTCGGCTTTTTCAACTCTCATGCAATATATGAGTGTGAGCCATGGATATAGCACTATGGGTGGAATAGAGTATGATGTTGGAGGTTTTGTGGAGAAGAAAAAAAGGAAGAAAGTCTCACATTGACAAGGCAAATCAACGGGCTATGGAGATGCACATCAATTGATATCAATGCACGGAGTAGGGATTACCATGCAACGGATGCACTAGTGCTATAGTGTATGAAAGCTCAAAAGAAAACTAAGTGGGTGTGCATCCAACTTGCTTGCTCATGAAGACCTCAGGCATTTGAGGAAGCCCATCATTGGAATATACAAGCCAAGTTCTATAATGAAAAATTCCCACTAGTAATATATGAAAGTGACGAAATAGTTGACTCTCTATCATGAAGAACATGGTGCTACTTTGAAGCACAAGTGTGGAAAAGAATAGTAACATTGTCCCTTCTCTCTTTTTCTCTCATTTATTCTTTTTTTCATTTTTTTTCTCTTTTTTTGTTGGGCACTTTGGCCTCTTTTCCTTTTTGGGCTCTTTTGGCCATTATATATATATATTTTTTTTTTATTTTCGTCCGGAGTCTCATTCCGACTTGTGGGGGAATCATAGTCTCCATCATCCTTTCCTCACATGGGATAATGCTCTAATAATGATGCTCATCACACTTTTATTTACTTACAACTCAAGAATTACAACTCAATACTAGAACAAAAATATGACACTATATGAATGCCTGCAGCGGTGTACCGGGATGTGCAATGATCTAGCGTGTCATGTATAAAAAATATGAACGGTGGCCAAGCCACAAATACTATGTCAACTATATGATCATGCAAAGCAATATGACAATGATGATATGTGTCATAATAAAATAGAACGATGGAAGTTGCATGGTAATATATCTCGGAATGGCTATGGAAAAGCCATAATAGGTAGGTATGGTGGCTGTTTTGAGGAAGATATAAGGAGGCTTATGTGTGAAAGAGCGTATAATATCACGGGATTTGGATGCACCAGCAAAGTTTGCACCATAACTCAAGGTGAGAAGAGGCAATGCACGGTACCGAAGTGGCTAGCAAAATGCCGAAAGGTGAGAGTGTATAATCCATGGACTCACATTAGTCATGAAGAACTCACATACTTATTGCAAAAGTGTATTAGCCCTTGAAGCAAAGTACTACTACACATGCCCCTAGGGGGATATATTGGTAGGAAAAGTCCATCGCTCGTCCCCGACCGCCACTCATAAGGAAGACAATCAATAATAAATCGTGCTCCAATTTCATAGCATAACAAGAGACCATACGTGCATGCTTCGGGAATCACAAACCTTAACACAAATATTCTTAATAAACCACAATTACTCACTAGCATGACTCTAATATCACCATCTTTATATCCAAAAACAAATGCAAGGAATCAAACTTCTCATATATTCAATGATCTTCATGAAAGTTTTTATTATATCCCTCTTGAATACCCATCATATGAGGACTAAATTCATAACCTAAGCAAAGTTCCATACTATTTATAAGACTCTTAAAATAATATAAGTGAAGCATGAGAGTTCATAGATTTCTTTAAAATATAACCACCGCCGTGCTCTAAAAGATATAAGCAAAGCAATAGAGCAACTACCTAGCTCAAAAGATATAAGTGAAGCACATAGAGTATTCTAACAAATTGAAGATTAATGTCTGTCCCTCTCAAAAAGGTCTGTACAACAAGGATAATTTTGGCAAACTAAAAATCAAAGACTCATATAATACATGATGCTCCAAGCAAAACACATATCATGTAGTGAATAAAAATATAGCCTCAAGTAATTTACCGATGGATTATAGACAAAAGAGGGGATGCCATCCGGGGCATCCCCAAGCTTAGATGCTTGGTTGTCCTTGATTATTACCTTGGGGTGCCATGGGCATCCCCAAGCTTAGGCTCTTGCCACTCCTTATTCCTTAGCCCATCGAAACTTCACTCAAAACTTGAAAACTTCACAACACAAAACTCAACAGAAAACTCGTGAGATCCATTAGTATAATAAAAAAATCACCACTTTTAGGTACTGTTGTAAACTCATTCCAATTTTATATTTGCATTATATCTACTGTATTCTAACTTCACCATGGTTCATACCCCCCGATACAACCCATAGATTCATCAAAACAAGTGAACAACACAATGAAAACAGAATCTGTCAAAAACAGAACAGTCTGTAGAAACCTAAATTAAGCTCATACTTTTGTAACTCCAAAAATTATGAAAAATTAGGAAAATGTGGGAAATTTGTATATCAATCTTGTGTACAAAATTCATAATTTTCCATGTTCCAGTAAATTATAATAAATCTTCTACTGAATGCAAGAGTTTCTGTTAATGCACAGAATCAAATCAACAATCTTCCAAATCATCCCAAAGGTCTTAGCTGGCACAAACACTAATTAAATCACTAAAACATAATCATAACAGTAGCATAATTGTGTGAACACATAAAACAGAAAAGAAAAAAATTTGGGTTCTCTCCCAACAAACGGTTTTCTTTAAAGCCTTTTAGCTAGGCATTGATAATTTTAATGATGCTCGCATGAAAGACAAGAATTGAAGCACAAAGAGAGCATCATATATATGTGAAAGTAAAATTTAAGTCTAGCATACTTCCTATGCATAGGCATTTTATAAGCAAACAAATTATCAAAACAAGCAAAAACTAGCATATGCAAGGAAGAAGAATAAAACATTGACAATATCAACATGAAGAGAGGTAATTTAGTAACATGAAAATTTCTACAACCATATTTCCCTCTCTCATAATAATTAAATGTGGGATCATATTCAAATTCAACAATATAGCTATCATATAAAATTTTCTCTTCATGATCCACATGCATAAAAGTCTTATAATCTTCCAAGATAGTGGGATTAACATCAACTAAAGTCATGACCTCTCCAAACCCACTTTTATCAAAAAATTCATGTGATTGAACACTCTCTAAATATGTAGGATTATTTTTACCTAAAGTTGACACTCTTCCAAACCCACTTTCAATATTATTGCAAACTTTATTATCACCAACATATTCATCATGAGGCTTAAATAATTTTTCAAGATCATAAGAAGAATCACCCAAATCGTAATCATTACAATAAGTAGTGGACATAGCAAAATTAGCATCCCCAAGCTTGGGGTGTTGCATATCATTAAAACAATTGACATTAATAGAATTTATAATAACATCATTACAATCATGCTTTTCATTCAAGGAGCTATCGTGAATCACTTTATAAATTTCTTCTTTAACACTTCATCACAATTTTTAGATTCACGAATTTCAAGCAAAACTTCATAAAGATAATCTAGAGCACTCAACTCACTAGGAATTGGCTCATCATAATTGGATCTTTTCAAAAGATTAGCAAGTGGATGAGGATCCATAAAGTTTTTGCTTTCTGATTTGGAATAAACATATAATTATGCCAAACAAACAAACCAAGTAGGACATAAAGGCAAACAGAAAAAAGGCAAATAAAAAGGATTTTTTTTTGTATTTTCCTGAAACGTTTTAGAAGTGGGAGAGAGGAAAACGAGAGGCAAATGGCAAATAATGTGAAAGCAAGAGATGAGAGTTTATCATAGTTACTTGGTAGGCTTGATGTAGATCCTCCCCGGCAACGGCGCCAAAAATTCTTCCTGCTACTTCTTGAGCTTGCATTGGTTTTTTCCTTGAAGAGAAAAGGGTGATGCAGCAAAGTAGAGATAAGTATTTCCCTCAGTTGAGAATCAAGGGATCAATCCAGTAGAGGAACACACAAGTCTCCAATAATTGCACCTACACAAACAAACAAATACTTGCACCGAACATGATAAAGGGGTTGTGCATCCCTTCACGGTTACTTGCAAGGATGAGATCTGATAGTGATAGATATAAAAGATAAGTAAAAGTGCTAAATAAAATTAAAGTAAATAAATTGCAGCAAGGTATTTTTGTGTTTTTAATTTTATAGATCTAAAAATAATATGATAAATGATAGACCCGAGGGCCATAGTTTTCACTAGATGCTTCTCTCTTGAAAGAAAGCATACGGTGGGTAAACAAATTACTGTTGAGCAATTGATAGAAAAGATCATAGTTATGATGATATCTAAGGAAATGATCATGTATTTAGGCATCACGTCCGTGACAACTAGACCGAGTCCTGCCTGCATCTCCTACTATTACTCCACACATCGACCGCTATCCAGCACGCATCTAGTGTATTAAGTGAACAAGAACGGAGTAACGCCTTAAGCAAGATGACATGATGTAGAGGGATGGATCCAATCAATATGAACAAACCCCATCTTTTTATCCTTAATGGCAACAATACAAATACATGTCATGTCCCTTTCTATCACTGGGATTGAGCACCGCAAGATTGAACCCATTACAAAGCACCTCTCCCATTGCAAGAAAAATCAATCTAGTTGGCCAAACCAAATCAATAGATCGGAGAGAAATACAAAGCTATATAAATCATGCATAAAAGAGTTTAGAGAAGACTCAAATAATATTCATAGATAATCTGATCATAAACCCACAATTCATCAGATCTCCACAAACGCACCGCAAAAGAAGATTACATCGAATAGATCTCCAAGAACATCGAGGAGAACATTGTATTGAAGATCAAAGAGAGAGAAGAAGCCATCTAGCTACTAGCTATGGACCCGTAGGTCTGTGCTAAACTACTCACACATCATCGGAAGGGCAGCAAGGTTGATGTAGAAGCTCTCCGTGATCGAATCTCCCTTCGACAGAGTACCGAAAAAGGTCCCTAGATGGGATCTCACAAAGACAGAAACTTGCAGCGGCGGAAAAGTATTTTTGGTGTGCCCTCTGGTCTACGTTGAATATTTGGGTATTTCTAGAAGAAAAATTGGGGTTGAAATGCCACGGGGGGCCCACAAGCTTGGGGGTGCCCTCGCCACCTAGGGCGCGCCCTCTGAGCTTGTGGCCACCTCGTGCATCTTCTGGTCTCCTCCCGAAGCTTCTAGGTTGTCTTGTGGTCCAGGAAAAATCATCAAAAAGTTTCGTTCCGTTTGGTATTGATTTCCTGTAAAGACAAAAACAAGGAAAAAACTGCAACTAGCACTGGCACTAGGTTAATAGGTTAGTCCCAAAAAAATGATATAAAATAGCATAATAATGCATATAAAACATCCAAAGATTGATAATATAATAGCATGGAACAATAAAAAATTATAGATATGTTAGAGACATATCACAAAACAATGGAAGATTTCTCCATTAGCTTATCTGATTTGGCGCTGATTTTCCTCTTGTGATTCCTGTTCATGGCTTTGCTATGGGAAATTGCAAAAAATGAAGGGAATTAAGAGTAAAAAATAGCAGGAGCAACGCCTAGGCAGTAGAATTAATGGTTGAACAAAATCTATGGTTGATATGCACTTTAGTCATGGCTAATATGAACTTTTCTATTACTACTGGATTGTTCAGTAAAATGAAAGCTCATGGTGTGCCATGTCACCTTCCTTGCAAATATATTTTTACACAATTTCGACCATCAGTAGCCGCCAACCCTTCTCGTCCCGAGCCCATGCCCATGTGCCTCGTCTCCTCCCCGCTCCCTCCACTCCTCTCCTATACTGCCACCTCCCCTTCTCCCTGCTCTTCGCCTCCATCCTCCACTCAATACCCTCGCCTCTGACCTCCCCTGCAGCACCCCAACTCCATTCTCGTGCCAAGCTGAGTCACCTCCAGGCCAGCATCCACTCCACCCCGTTGTTGTCCATCCGAGCAGCGGTGAGCCCGCTGATCTGGCATCCCGGGAGTGGAAGAAACAAGTAGGAGGCACCGCGATATGGAGGAGGAGATGGCACCCAGGGAGAGGGGTGGCAGGGAGCATGCGAGCGATGATGGTGACTAGACGCCAAGAGCTGGACAAGGTGGTCCATGCCGAGGAAGATGGCGTTGCGTGGTTTGTTTTCCTATAGATTTCCTCTCTTGTTTGATATGATTTTGTTCGCAAAACAATGGAATATTTATCCATTAACTTACCTAATTTGGGGTGTAGATTTCCTCTCTTGTTTGATCTGATTTTGTGTGCAAAACGATGGCAGATCTCTCCATTAGCTTATCTGATTTGGGGCTGATTTTCCTCTTGCGATTCCTGTTCATGACTTTGCTATGGGAAATTGCAAAAAATGAAGCAAATTAAGAGTAAATAAATAGCAGGAGCAATGCGTGGGCTGTAGAATTAATGGTTGAACAAAATCTATGATTGATATACAGTTTAGTCATGGCTAATATGAACTTTTCTATTACTACTGGATTGTCCAGTAAAACGAAAGCTCATGGTGTGGCATGTCACCTTCCTTGCACATATATTTGTACCCAATTTAGACCATCAGTAGACGCCAACCCTTCTCGTCCTGAGCTCATGCCCCTGTGCCTCGTCTCCTCCCTGCTCCCTCCACTCCTCTCCTATGCCGCCCCCTCCCCTTCTCCCTGCTCTTCGCCTTTGTCCTTCCCTTAACACTCTCGCCTCTGACCTCTCCTGCAACACCCCAACGCCATTCTTAGGACACGCCGAGTCACTTTCAGCCAACATGCGCTCCACCCCGTTCTTCTCCATCCAAGCAGCGGCAAGCCTGCTGATCTGGCATCCCGGGAGTGGAAGAAACAAGTAGGAGGCACCGCCAGATGGAGGAGGAGATGGCACCCAGGGTGAGGGGTGGCATGGAGCATGCGAGCGACGATGGTGACTGGACGCCAGGAGCTGGATGAGGTGGTCTATGCCAAGGAAGATGGTGTTGCGTGGTTTGTTTTCCTATAGATTTCCTCTCTTGTTTGATATGATTTTGTTGGCAAAAGAATGGCAGATTTCTCCATTAACTTACCTGATTTGGGGTGTAGATTTCCTCTATTGTTTGATCTGATTTCATTGGGAAAACAATGGCAGATTTCTCAACTAGCTTATCAGGTTTGGGGCTGATTTTCCTCTTACGATTCCTATTCATGGCTTTGCTGTGGGAAATTGCAAAGACCGAAGCGAATTAAGAGTAAAAAAATAGCAAGAGCAACGCATCGGCTGTAGAATTAATGGTTGAACGGACAAAATCTATGGTTGATATGCAGTTTAGTCATGGCTAATATGAACTTTTCTATTACTACTAGATTGTTCAGTAGAACGAAAGCTCATGGTGTGGCATGTCACCTTCCTTGCACATACATTTGTACCCAATTTAGACCATCAATAGAATTGTTTATATTGTAACTTGGATGTGGATTAGGATTTTTTACTAATTGGTTATGTCTTCTACTTTGCTTAGATAATTCAGGCGTTCTTCCTTCTTAGTATCAATTAATAGGTTGATTACAGAATATATTTGAAGATTGTAGCAGTCGCAAAATGCTTGGTAGACAAAAATAATTAGGTAAAGTGAGAACTGATTGATCTGATTTGTTTCCCTAGATTAATTGGTTGGTAGTCATAGATTCATCATGTACATTTAATATTGACTTGAACTGTGGTGTGGTCATGTAGCTTTGAGCTTGTCTAGAGAGAGACTACTCGCTTGAAGAGGCATGCACACCTATGCCACATTGTTACATGTAAGTCTGTTCCCTTGATAGTTACTTTCACAACTGCTCGTGTGATATTTGTCGTGGGATCTGACTGCTTTACTATGTTTTCCTATGACGATGTTAAAGAGTGAGCTACCCATCGGTTCTCATGACTAACTGTAATCAAGAAATATACGTGTTCATGCCATAAAAGATGGATATGTGTTAAGTCATCGTCATGTGATTACTTGGAGGACAACTGTCGGGACCCCGATCCTAAGTCACACCGATCTACCATAAGACACATCATATCACTTTGCAGCCTCACGCACGGTAACCCATGGTTGCCACCTTACCTTGGTCGGGACCGTTTGCGTCTTTTGGCTCACAAATAACATTGCGATGCTAGCATCCATATGACAGAGAACGTGGGTCGATATGACTAGTCATAAACCAAGGTGGCACAAATGTACAGACAGGCTTACATAACCCAGCAATGCATGTGTCGGTCATCAACGTATGAACCCAAGTCGTAGTAAGCTACAAGGACTTAAAGGAACAACATCTGACATTTCCCCGTAGGGACAAACACAGGAGCAAAGAAGGATACATGCTGGTCAATCCCTGTGTTCCGGAGTGGTAGCAAACTACCAAGGTTCAGTGGAAGCACTAGGAGGCATTTCCCTGTAGGGAAGGCTACCAAGGCAGATAACTAGGTGTCGAATCCCACACGTACCAGTGCATTTCGAAACATACACATAATATGCACGCTATGTGTAAATACAACATGGCATCGCAACATAACTCTATGACTCAAAGTATTTATTTTAAAGGGTCCGAGGAGCCATAAATAACATGATATTACAAACATGGGTCTCATGACCCAACATACAAAGTCATACAAGCAACAAGCGGAAGCATAACCTGTCTGAGTATAGACAACTAAAAAGAAAGAAGGCTAGAAAGCCTATCTATCTAGAAGACCCTCCATAGGAACCAGACCTTTGTCTGGGATTCCCAAGCTAATCGGTCCACTTCAAAATCATCATTGAAACTACTAGTGAGGCTAACGTCTCCTCTGCAAAAACATAAATTAAGCAAACATGAGTACAAATGTATTCAGCAAGACTTAAATCAGAACTAACTACTTATGCATCAGTATCAACAAAGGGGGTTGTGGGGTTTAACTGCAGCAAGCCAGATTTGACTCAGTGGCTATCTTGTACTACGACTACCAGTATTTTCTTTGACGTGAGAGAGTGCACACGAGTCCACATATTCACCATATCAATACACCACTATGGATCCGCTCCCGTCTCCCTATGAGAAGGCCATCCATAGCACTCACACTATCTTGCGCATTTTAGAGTATCCGTTTCAACTTGTCTATGAACAATGTAAGCTTTACAAGTAGTCCATATCCGAGGACATGACTATCTGAATAGATCATTAACCATGTAGGTGTGTACTTCTTCACACACGCTCTCACCACTTACCACCACATGTAAACGTCATGTATCTCGGCAACCTTCAAGCGGAAGTCTGGGGAGGGTGTCGGCCACGACCTGACTAACCAAACAAGACTCTAGTCTAGGTTTATCACCTATTTGAGGTTGTGTTGTATCCACAACGGAAGTCCGGCCGAGGTTGCTATCACGGCCCCAAACGATGAGAACACGGTTCCCAAGAGCACCGTTAGGGTGTCATCCTTGTACACCATGCCTCGGTGTCTCTACTGCATCATAGCCCACCCCTAGGGTCAGCACTATGCATGGCCCCCAACACATATCCTACAAACACCAGAAACTAGTTGCAACTCCTGGACAGAGATCAAGGTGATTAATAAGTCAAGAGGGTCAATTAAGTATCCCAATGTGTGGTAGTAACTGTCTTGGATCACAAACACAGAACTCAGTTCCTGAGGATGGTCCCAATGAGACAACCCACCATGTACTCCTACATGGACTCTCATCGCTACCTTTACCAAATCGTGTCCACACACATAGCTCTCACACAGTAGGACATGAACACAACCATTACAATTCATCGCCCAGATGGACCAGACCCGACACAACTCTAAGCATAGCAGGCATAACAAGAAAGCATGGATGAGTAGTCACAATATGACTCAAGCAATTCCTACTCATGCTAGAAAGTTTTAACTATTTACCATGGCAAAAACAGGTCATGAAGAGGAATGGGTTCAACTACTACAACATGTAACAGTTGAATCGCTGCTGTGCTAATGCAGGAAAAGAGAGCAAGAACGAGAGAGTGGGATTGTATCGGAGTGATCAAGGGGGGTTGCTTGCCTGGCAGTTCTGAAGACAATACTGCTCTTCATCAGTGACAAGGATCATAACGCTCGAAACATCAGCTACCGAGAAGGAACAACACCGACTAGCAAAGAAGGAACACAATCAATGCAATGCACAACCAAATGTATGACATGACATTTTAAGGTACGGAATTCACCTAATGCAATATTTAGCCAAGTTAATTGAAGTGGAATTCAAACATTGTGGCACCCCGGCTTAGAGAGACCGGAACACCCCATATCCCAGCCCAGAGATTAAGTCTTCTGGAATACGGCACTGCTTGGCATAGAACAAATCAACTCTTATTACAAAGAATATGGGTACAAGGGTTCTGAAGACCCAAGGGTTCCATCGGCATGGCGACACTACGCCTGCTAAGGTAGCTCTATGCTAGTAGCAGAACTACTCGAAGAAGCGGAATAACTTCTAGCAGTGAAACAACGACAATGGTGGTGAACTCCACTCCACAGGGACTCTGGCTGGAACGCATATCCTAGCTCGCAAACTCGGGATCCTCGATAAGCAAGCAATCACGGCATGACTTGCAAAGTGGCATGACACACCAGGTGAGTGCTTTGAATGTACTCGCAAGCTCACAACAACCAAAGCAATCAAGACAAACAATAGCATGGCATTTACAGGTTTATTATTCAAGATGAACATGATACTTTTAAAACAACATGAGCATGGCATGAACATGCTACATGATATGAACCGGATGATACTAGCATGCAACATGTTTACAAATATCATTAAACAACTTACTCTATTCAAAGATTACCTCGTAACCACCACGTGTATCAACTTACCATCATAGACATCACACGATCACCTCAGGATCAACCAAGTTTGGTATTAACAGTACCGTAGTGACCATCACATGACCACAAGGAGCTTGATCTTTACCCAACGGTCATCACATGACACCCCAAATATGAACCACTTCGATATCCACGATACCATTGTGATCCTCTCACGATCACATAAAGATCAACCAACTTCTTTCCTCATCGAACCGAGGTTGTTCATTAGTCAAGTTATTATTACTGTTGACCCATAGGGTGACCTACTACGAACTGGGCCCATATCCGCAGGCGCGGCTATCGATAGATTATACACTCTGCAAATATTAGTACACTGTACCAACACCACGGAACCCATGTCCTCGTATTCCCGTTCAGGTGGACCAACGGCGTTCCAACAAAACCAATCTATTGCATGACACTCTCCCAGCCACTCCGACCAACTCCCCTTTGGGCTAAGTCATGGGTGGCCCCAGATGCCACTCCGGACATCAAACGACCACCGTTGTGGCAAAACAAAAATGGTCCCAAACGGGGACAAAGGCGCATACAAGAACTATGGGCACACAAGGCTTATGGCCGCCCACCTGATCAGGGTAGTGTGCGCAGATAACCTTCCCTAGTTGGAGGCACCGGTGGAAGGCATGACAATAGACCGCATGAGGGCCTTCCCATATAGGCAAGTGTGGCTGCACCGGTCAGCTCGACTCAATGGCACTATGACTCAGCCAACAGGTGTTCAAGTTCGATTAAAGTTTGGTTAAACTTGAGCTGAGTCATAATAACATAGCATGATGAAATGACAATGCATATGAGCATGATATCAACATGAACATGGATAGGCAACATAACCATTTAACATCTGCAGCATTAGCATCAACAATAATAAAGCACTTAGACTACTAGATGCAGATGAACATGGCATAGCGATGATCATACAAATTACGGGTACTCTTCATAACAGACGATAACCATGCATGGAAGAACATCACTATCACTAGCATGACATAAATACCAGAATGAAATATGAGAACAATAATACTAGCAAGTAATCCATATAACTAACAGGGTGCATAAGAGAATAGCATGACGATAAGCATGGATCCACAAGCATAACTGAAACAGTAATAACAGTAGTAAATGAGCAAAATAATTATTATATTCAAGTGGAAAACCATGGCTACTACAAGTCCATCATGCAAGTGGCTGTCGTGGCTTGCGAGGGGATGAAGGATTCATCGGGGAGATGTGCGAGAAGCTCGCGGAAAGATTCACCGGAAACGTTTCTCTCTCAAAGGGGGCTGATTAGGGGCAAGGGGAAAATGGTCATTTTCAATATGTGGCAACATAATGAAAATGTTACCAATAGAACGGGCTCAACGAGACAAGAACATGTGCTTTGGAATCACCTGAATCGGAGTTACGATCGCAAAAATATCGTCAGTTGAACGGCAGGGACGAATCAGTAAAAAGAATAATCACAAACTGGCCCCTGACTGCAAAATAGAAAGCGCCTTATCAGAAAATACGCTTTCCAGAAAGGAAAACACATTCTGTCCCGTGATGACCCACAAGTATAGGGGATCAATCATAGTCCTTTCAATAAGTAAGAGTGTCGAACCCAACGAGGAGCAGAAGGAAATGACAAGTAGTTTTCAGCAAGGTATTCTCTGCAAGCACTGAAATTGTCGGTAACAAGTAGTTTGATAGCAAGATAATTTGTAACGAGCAAGTTATAGCAACGGTAAATAAAGTGCAGCAAGGTAGCCCAATCCTTTTGTGGCAAAGGACAGGCCAAAATAGTCTCTTATGATAAGCAAAGCGTTCTTGAGGGTACACGGGAATTTCATCATCTCACTTTCATCATGTTGGTTTGATTCATGTTCGCTACTTTGATAATTTGACATGTGGGTGGACCGGTGCTTAGGTGTTGTTCTTACTTGAATAAACCTCCTACTTATGATTAACCCCCTCGCAAGCATCCGCAACTACGAGAAAAGTATTAAGATAAAATCTAACCGTAGCATTAAACTTTTGGATCCAAATCGGTCCCTTACGAAATAGCGCATAAACTAGGGTTTAAGCTTCTGTCACTCTAGCAACCCATCATCTAATTACTACTCCACAATGCATTCCCTTAGGCCCAAATATGGTGAAGTGCCATGTAGTCGACATTCACATGACACCACTAAGGGAATCACAACATACATATCATCAAAATATCGAACACATATCAAGTTCACATGATTACTTGCAACATGACTTCTCCCGTGACCTCAAGAAAAAAAGTAACTACTCACAAATAATAATCATGCTCAAGATCAAAGGGGTATTAAATAGCATAATGAATCTGAACATATAATCTTCCACCAAATAAACCATATAGTAATCAACTACAAGATGTAATCAACACTACTAGTCATCCACAAGTACCAATCTAAGGTTCCGGTACAAAGATTGAACACAAGAGATGAGCTAGGGTTTGAGAGGAGATGGTGTTGTTGAAGATGTTGATGGAGATGGCCCTCCCAAAGATGGGAGAGTTGTTGGTGATGACGATGACGATGATTTCCCCCTCCGGGAGGGAAGTTCCCATGGCGGAATTGCTCCGCCGGAGGGCAAAAGTGCTCCTGCCCAAGTTCCGCCTCGAGACGGCAGCGCTTCGTCCCGAAAGTCCTCTCCTCATTTTTTCTAGGTCAAAATGACTTATATACTAGAAGAGGGTCACCGGAGGTGGGCCGAGGAGGGCACAACCCACCAGGCCGCGACTTGGCTCCCTGGCGCGCCCAGGTCGGTTGTGCCCACCTGGTGGCCCCCCTCTGGTAGTTATTTGCTCCAATAATTCTTAAATAATCCATAAAAAATCTCCTTGAAGTTGCATCTTATTTGGAGTTGTGCAGAATAGGTAGCTCTGACGTGCTTTTTCAGGTCCAGAATGCCAGCTGCCGGTATTCTCCCTCTTTGTGTAAACCTTGCATATTATGAGAGAAAAGGCATTAGAATTACTCCCAAAAGCATTACTATGCATAAAAACATTATAAATAGCAGTAAGTAAACATGATGCAAAATGGACGTATCAGCCCGAAGAAGAAGTAGAGTACGTTTTCATTAACTGAAAGTGTATTCTGATAAAGTCATCTTCACTTATCCACGTCAGCGAGTCAGGGTCCACACGTGTGCGACTAATGAGTGGGTCCCGTGGGAGGTGGAGCTCGCCTGGCCTGGGCTTGTCTTCAACCTCCCGCTCACTCGTGATGCAGAGGAGGGGCGCTCACGCCGGCGACGGCCCCCGGCGACGCGGACCACCTACGATGGTGGTCTGGCTACCAAAATGTTCAGGAGAGTGAGCCACATCCGCCGGTGTAGAGCACATACGCCGGGAGTGACGGGAGCGATGACTACTTTGGGCAGGGTGGACGACGACTTCGGGTGGATTCAAGCAGAGGGTTGCGGGTCTCCGGCGGTCGAGGCAAGGGGCTGGGAAGATCCGCCGGAGTTCGGTGGTTTGACTGGCGGTGGAAAGAAGTAGGGGAGGGCTCGGCAATGCTCCAATTTAAGCAGTGGCCAGCGGGGATGGCTTGGCCATCGGAGGGGCAGGTGAGCTCTTCGAGCTCAAAGGAGTGGCTGGGCGGGGTTCTAGGAGGTGGTGGAGGCTGCTGGTGAGCTCAGGAGATCTCGGAAGCAGCTTATATAGCCAGGGCGAGATGCCCTTGGCCGGAGTCCGCCGTGAGGGTCCGGCCGAGCTCTAGCAGGGATAGGGTTCATGTGGGGGCGTGGAGGTGACGGGAGATGGCAGAGGAGGCCACTGGAGCAGAGAAAGGTGACAAGGGAGTGGAAAAAGAGGACGGGCGCGGACAGAGCGGGTCGACCACTGTGCGCCCGTGGGCACGTGGCGGCTAGTGCCGACGAGGAAGCTGCCGGAGGGGAACTAGGGCTAGATAGCGACGGGAGGGAAGGGGACTCAGGTCGACACTCGGGAACACGCGAACACCACCGAGAAGGAGCTGCCCGACGCGTCCCGGCATGCAGAGTGCATCCACGGTGTTGCAGAGCGCGTGCACAGGTGTGCAAACACGCGGTCACTGCGCCGACAAGCAAGAAGAGGACAAGAGGGGCTGGCAAACTATGTCTAGCATATTATCCTTGCTCCTAGTGACAAACTTGAGGTGATGGATCAGCAGAAGAGGCTCTGAGCTGATGGCAGCAATCGATGGAAGTTTTTTGTAGCAATCTTGCACTAGAAGCTGAGATGAACAGGGATAGCTAAATGACGAAACAGGATGTCTCAGAGGTTTAGGGTAGGAAGGACAAGAATCCTATGAAGTTTTGAATGATCTGGACTGAGATTTAAGATGGTTGCTTGAGATCTGCAGAATCTGGTCCAGAAACAAGATCATGAAGTGGCACTCACATAGAGTGTTTGATTGAGCTGAAGTTTGGTATACGGGAGTCATTTGGGCACACAAACACACTATAAAAATTTCATACCATTTGGATACACCAAACTGATACTTCCTTCACAGTGGTCCTCTCTGGATAGAAATTAAGAAAAAATCTAGAGAAATATTGGATGAATGAAATGAGCCCAAATTTGGTGGAGACATGTTATATTGGAAGGAGCATGTCCTGGTAAATTTTCATCAATAATGAAGAAAAATAAAATATAGTTGCTTCACAACCTGAAAATCTGACCAAAAACAAAGATTGGATGGTGCACTCAACATGAGGATGGAATCATGGATATTTTTACATATCCAAGCTTCATATGGTCTAATTGAATTTTGGGAATTTTTTGGGAATTTTTGGAATGACAGAAATATAGGTTGCTTCACAACCTAGGGCAAAAAGGATTATTCCTTAAGTAGAAAAAGGAATATTCCCAAGAAAGAAATATTGGGATTGGGCTAAGATGGAAATGACATGGTCTTGGGATGGATTTGGGTGTGACAAGCCACTTGGGAGAAGAATCAGAGATGATCTTCCCAGGTTTCAAGACCACAGAGCCAGAGAGAATCAATACAAAGCAAAAATTCAAATAAATCCAAAAGAAAAAGAAAAGGGCCAAAATCCAGGGTGTTACAAACCTTCCCCCCTTAAAGAAATCTCATCCTTGAGATTTGGTTGCTCAGGGAACAAGTATGAATATTCTGACTTAAGTAAACTGTTTCCAATTCATGTATCCTTTTCCTGTATGTATGATGTTCCCACTGTATTTCATATGATCTGTTTACCTTGCTCTGGGGTGGTTTGCTTCACCGTATCCTCATTCTGACAGACCTGACTTCATATGTTACACTGACTCCAATTCTTTTATATGTGCCAGCTTAGCTGGGGTGCGATAGATTATGATGACTGAAATATATGTCCTTCTCTCAAGTCCGAGAGTGATTTCCGATGGATGTGTCATTCTTATATCCAGCACTGACAACATTCCATGGAGTTGTGAAAAGATTTTCTTTGTGGACACCAAATCTTTTACTCCTTTCATTGAGTTACCCAAATAGATGCATGTCCTCCGGGTTCAAAACAGTGCTGTGAATCATAACCATTCTCGTGGTGGAATCTGACTTCTCGCATGGATTTCTGACTCATCTGGACTAGCTCCACTATCTTGAGTATCAAATCTGTACCAGAGTTTTGACTATCGTCTGTCGTGACCAGCATAAAGGGGTATGGCCTTATAACGATAGTATCCACAGACTGATCTGACGATGGTTTTGGGAGAAGAATCTTGTTCACGGCAGGCTATCCTTTAACAAATTCCCATATGTGAGGGCATATGCTTCGAGACTGTTGCTCAATATTCTAATTACTCATTCTGTCGGTATACCTATGTGGATAGTAGGCTGTGCGATGCTTTAATACGGTCACTGAAGTCAATCTGTTGACCTGGCCTTTGGTCTGACGTGACAGACTTGGGTATACCATACTGACGATTTTGAGCATATACAGCTGGAAAAATGGGTTGCCTTGATTTAAGGTCCTTTCCAAAATGCAGTAGACCCCATTGGGTGTATGTTCATGGTGATCGATACTGAATCAAACTATCCTGGGTAACTATCCCATGTTGAGTATGAAACAATTATCATACCTGTATTGCCGTTCTTGCTCCTTCATTATTGTTTTCTTTTGTCTAGCTCCTTTGGTTGGACAGAGCTTGGCCACATATATCCTTAATTCTTTGTGTGACCATAGGTGTTCTCAGGTGCAATATTCCATCAATCATGTTGTATCCTTGTTCATGTCTCAGGCCATAGAATATATACCAGGTTCACTTGTGCTTGTACGGAGCTCATTGCTGTCGTCAATCATACAAGCTAGTGACAAATGTTAATAATATTACTTTGTCGGGTGTGAGGAAGCTGGCCTTGATAATCACTGCCAAAATTGTTGCCTCATGTTGTCTTTCTTCAAACTTTGTCGGTTCTTGCATCACCCACTGAGGTGTATAACTGGCTTTCTTCTTCTTGCATAACTGGTGAGGTTGTCGGATTCTTACCATGATTTCATCCTTGTACAAGTGACTTGCATGAAATTGGCAGCATGCTCACAGTATAGAAGTATTTGATTCCTGAGGCAGACTTGTGTTCTGACTGATTCTTGCTTTTGACCAAACTGTTGCGGATCTGATCCTTGGGATGCACTACCATATGCTGTCATCTTGATGTGTATTACTTTGTACCACTGCCGTACTGAGGTAGATTGGACAGCTTATGTTGGAAGGCATCGAGAGTATCATGATGAGGAAAATTGAATGGCTTGTGCTCGAAGCTTTCGTCAGGCAGCTTGCTGAAAAAGACTGGTTACCGTACTTCAGAAGCTTCCCGCCTTAGTGGCTTGCTAGGGAAGATTCGATACCTTATGCCGGAAGCTTTTGTGGTAGCTTACTGAAGAAGCCTGATTATCTTGCACGAGAAATCATCCACATGTCGTACTTGGGAAGATTGAGGAGCCTTGCATTGTAAGCTTTTCTGGTTGCTTGCGCAGGAAGAGCGGATTGCTTGCACCAGAGGCTTCTCTCATATATATCCCTTAATATTTTTGCTGTCGGTTAATTGTATGAAAAAGATTGTTTGACTATCCTTCGTGCTGAATACTGAATTCATAGCACATTCTGGCATGTTTCTGGGGTATAGCATGTTTCAAATTTCACTCATAACAGAACCATACCTTGTATATGAACCATACCTTTGACTGATAATATACTATTGGTCTTTCACACCACTTATCTTTTGGCTGATTTAATCAATACTGATGTGAAGATTGCACACTGATGGAGACTTGATGCTGATAATGAAGCCAGGATATCATCTGCATTCAGACCAGATATTCCAATAAAATGTAGTATGCTGAGGATTCCATCATGTTTAGCTAAGCTTCCAAATATTTGAAATCCTTGTTGATTCTTCGAGTCCGGTGTCGGTTGATGAGCAACTTTCGTAAGGGGAAATAAGGTAACACCGAAGGCCCAAAGAAAGAAGCAAAAGAAATGACTAAACAAAAACACACCAGGCATCAAGATTATATACAAGCAACATCACATTTTACTGCTATACGCAACAATATGCATGCCTACTTAAGCACACAAATCTCGCGAAAACTCTGGTTCTACGATCTAACATGCGGTGGCGGTGTGCACGAACGTGAATCCTCGTGTGGAAGGATTGGTGTAGACAATGCTACACCAAGCACTGGCTTAACACAGGTTGCATTTGGACGGACGAGGAGGTGAGGATGAATTTAGTGACTATGTAGCAAGACACGGATGTCACCACCACATCATCATCAAGCGTACGGAAGGGAACTGTACATGTCCAAAGAATGGGTGACAGGGTAGGATAGCGGTGGAAAAAGGGCTTGCTGGCATTGCCCTTTTCTAATAACAATGATTAGTAAGGGTTGCCAAAGCGGCGGGTCGGAAGGCACGATTCGGGATAGAAACATCTCTATCGCCGAAACAATGGGGGTGGCTGGCGGAAAGATACTAGTGCGATACCTGAGCACAAATCCTGCAAGTCGTGTCTGGAACACTTGGTACCATGGCATCACTCCGCTGGGACAGAGATGACGCCCAACACCGAAAAGCAGGTATGCAAAGCTGGAGGGTGCTGCTAGTGGATCGAAACCGATGCCACCTACACTCACAAGATTGATCGTTAGTGACAATATAACAAGTCTATATGCATGCTATGCAACAAACAAATGTTGCAATCAAATGCAACAAACCGATTAGACTCTATACTACCGGTTTCTAACGCTCGCGCGGACTAGGGCGTCCTATAGCCAGACCTGCTCTGATACCAACTGTTGTGGCACCTCGGCTCAGAGAGACCGGAACACCCCATATCCCAGCCAAGAGATCAAGTCTTCTGGAATACGGCACTACTTGGCATAGAACAAATCAGCTCTTATTACAAAGAATATGGGTACAAGGGTTCTGAAGACCCAAGGGTTCCATCGGTATGATGACACTATGCCTACTAAGGTAGCTCTATGCTAGCAGCAGAACAACTCGAAGCAGCAGAACAATGACGACGACGGTGAACTCCACTCCGCAGGGACTCTGGCTGGAACATGTATCCTAGCTCGCAAACTCGGGATCCTCGACAAGCAAGCAATCACGGCATGACTTGCAAACTGGCATGACACGCCAGGTGAGTACTTTGAATGTACTCGCAAGCTCACAGCAACCAAAGCAATCAAGACAAACAACAGTATGGCATTTACAGGTTTATTATTCAAGATGAACATGATACTATTAAAACAACATGAGCATGGCATGAACTTGTTACATGATATGAACCAGATGATACTAGCATGCAACATGTTTACAAATATCATGAACCAACTTACTTTGTTCGGAGGTTACCTCGTAACCACCACGTGTATCAACTTACCATCATAGACATCACACAATCACCTCAGGATCAACCAAGCTTGGTATTAACAATACCGTAGTGACCATCACATGACCACAAGGAGCTTTATCTTTACCCGCGGTCATCACATGACACCTCAAATATCAACCACTTCGGTATCCACGATACCATTGTGATCCTCTCACAATCACATAAAGATCAACCAACTTCTTTCGTCATTGAACCGGGGTTGTTCATTAGTCAAGTTATTATTACTGTTGACCCATAGGGTGACCTAGTACAAACTAGGCCCATATCCACGGGCGCCGCTACCGATAGATTATACACTCTGCAGAGGTTAGTACACTATACCCACACCACGGAACCCATGGCCTAGTATTCCCATTCGGGTGGACCATCGGCATTCCGACAAAACCAATCTATTGCATGACACTCTCCCAGCAACTCTGACCAACTCCCCTTTTGGTTAAGTCATGGGTGGCCCCGGATGCCACTCTGGACATCGAACGGCCACCGTCGTGGCAGAAAAAAAGGGTCCTAAACAGGAACAAATGCGCCTACAACAACTATGGGCACACAAGGCTTATGGCCGCCCACCTGATCAGGGTAGCGCGTGGACATAACCTTCCCTAGTTGGAGGCACCGGCAAGAGGCATGACAATAGATCGCATTAGGGCCTTCCCATACAGGCAAGTGTGGCTGCACTGGTCAGCTCGACTCGATGGCACTATGACTCAGCCAACATGTGTTCAAGTTCGATTATAGTCCGGTTAAACTTGAGCTGAGTCATAATAAAATAGCATGATGAAATGACAATGCATATGAGCATGATATCAGCATGAACATGGATAGGCAACATAACCATTTAACATATGCAGCATTAATAAAGCACTTAGACTACTAGATGCAGATGAACATGTCATAGCGATGATCATAGAAATTATGGGTACTCTTCATAACAAATCATAACCATGCATAGAAGAACATCACTATCACTAGCATGACATAAATACTAGAATGAAATACAAGAATAATAATACTAGCAAGTAATCCATATAACTAACAGGGTCCATAAGAGAATAACATGATGATAAGCATGGATCCACAAGCATAACCGAAACAGTAGTAACAGTAGTAAATGAGCAAATAATTATTAAATATTCAAGTGGAAAACCATGCTACTACAAGTCCATCATGCAAGTGGCTATCGTGGCTTGCCTGGATGAAGGATTCACTTGGGAGAAGTGCGAGAAGCTCGCGGAAAGATTCGCCGGAAATGTTTCTCTCTCAAGGGGGATGATAGGGGCAAGGGCAAAATGGTAATTTTCAATATGTTACAATATAAGGAAAATGGTACCAACAAAACGGGCTCGACGAGATGAGAACGTGGGCTTTGGAATCACCTGAATCAGAGTTACAGTCGTGGAGATATCATCAGTTGAATGCTAGGGACCAATCTATAAAAAGAATATTCACAAACAGGCCCCTCGCTGCAAAATAGAAAGCGCCTTATCAGAAAATACACTTTCCAGAAAGTAAAACACATTCTGGCCCGAAGAAGAAGTAGAGTACGTTTTCATTAACTGAAAGCGTATTCTGATAATTCGTCTTCACTTATCCATGTCAGCGAGTCAGGGGCCACGCGTGTGCGGTTGATGAGTGGGTCCAGGGAGAGGTGGGGCCTGCCTGGCCTGGGCTTGTCTTCAACCTCCCGCTCACCCGCGATGTAGAGGAGGGGCGCGCACGCCGGCGACGGCCCCCGGCGACACGGACCACTTCCGGCGGAGGTCCGGCTACCAAAATGCTCGGGAGACCGAGCTGCATCCGCCGGTGTAGAGCATGTTGGAAATGCCCTACCGAAAAAGGCTTTCGCCCCGCTTTATAAATAAAGGAAACTGCCACAGAGCACCGAGTACACAAATAGGTTCACACCACACACACCCAAGTTCCACAACACGAAGTACAAGAGGTTCTGCTGAGGGCACAGCTCAACAAGCCCAAAGAAAATAAAAAAAGGCGGAGAACGCTCCCGGTCCCTAATCCGGCTCGAGTGGGGGGGAGGAGGCGGCAGCGACAAGCGGACGGCCATCGAGCGAAGGTCGGCGATGAAGGCATTAATGGCGTCACGGTCCTGGGGGCGGCTAAGCGGCCGCCAAAGCTGCAAGTAACCAGACAGTTTGAAGAGGGCATCAGTAGCACGTCGAAGCGGAATGCCCTAAATCACAAGTCTATTGCGAATCGTCCAGAGGGTCCAGGCGAGGCCCCAATCTCCAACCACCTAATGTGGCGAGTGTGTAGGGGGAGGCCTGGAGCTCAGCGAATAGGTTGGGGAAATTGGTGTGGCACCAATTCCCACCAACCACCTCTCTAAAGCAACTCCAAATAAATTGGGCGGACACACAAGAGAAGAAGATGTGATTCGAGTCTTCTGGGACGCCACAGAGCAGACAAAGACCACTACCTGGATCATTGCGCTTTCGGACCTCCACATCAGACGGGGTCCGTCTGCAAATCCACTGCCACATGAAGATCCGAATCTTCAGAGGTAGGCGGATGGACCACACCGCCGTAAGGGGAGGTGGGGCGTAGGACGGGGCAATGGCCCGGTAGAGGGACTTGGTGGAGAACTGGCCCGACGGCTCTAGGCGCCACCGAACCAGATCCAGGCCAGCATCCACCATAGGCTCGTGAAGGGCAATGCAGTCAAGCAACTCGTGCCAGGAGGCAGAATCCAGAGGCCCAAATAGCCTCCGGAATGCAAGGCGACCTAAGTCAATAAGGGCCCTCTCAACAGAGATCCAGGGATCCACGGCGATGGAAAAAGGTCGGGGAAGCGCGCGGCGAAGGGGGAGTCTCCCGCCCACCGGTCAAACCAAAACAGAGTCGCGGCCCCAGACCCAACCGAGATGGAGGTCCCAATGCGGAGGACCGGGAGTAGTTGAATGACTGACTGCCAGAACTGGGAGCCGCCAGATCTCTGGCAGAAGGCAAGGGGCTGGCCACGTAAGTATTTATTCTGTACGATGTCTAACCAGAGCCCACCTTGACCTTGCGCAATACGCCAGAGCCAACGGGATAAGAGGGCGATGTTCATGCGCTTAGAGCACATGATCCCAAGACCTCCTTGCTCCCGAGGCTTGCAGATGTCCGGCCAGCTGACCATAAGGTATTTCTGCTTATTGTTGTCACCCGCCCAGAAGAATCGCGCCTGGACTTTGGCTATCTCATGGTGCAGAGTCTCGTGCAGGCTGTAGAAGCTCATGAGGAACAGGAGGAGGCTGGAGAGGGAGGAGTTGATGAGAATCATCCGGGCCGCCTTAGAAAGCCATCTGCCCTGCCAAGGCTCAATGCGCGTCTGGAGCTTGGCCACGGTTGGACGCAGATCGGCAACTGAGAGCCGAGAGTCGCTAATGGGCGTCCCCAAGTAGGTTGTGGGGAAGGATCCCAGGCAGCAATTAAGTCGGTTGGCGATGCTCAGGCATTCGTTCGGAGAGTAACCCATCACCATCACATCGCTCTTTTCGAAGTTAATCTTAAGGCCTGACATCTGTTGGAAGCAGAGGAGGAGGAACTTCAGATTAGAGATGTCAGTCTCCGAGCCTTCCACCATAATAATGGTGTCGTCGGCGTACTGGAGGAGGGAGATCCCAGGACCTCCAGACAGATGGGGAGTGATCCCACGAATATGGCCCGCTGCCTTTGCCTTGTCCAGGATGGTGGCAATGCGTCCACCACCATGTTGAACAAGAATGGGGAGAAGGGATTGCCTTGTCTGACCCCACAAAGGGTGGAGAAGTAGGGTCCAATCTCCCCATTGATGTTCACGGTAGTGCGACCGTAGGAGACCATCTGCATCATGCGGGTGACCCACCGGTCATCGAAGCACTTCCGGAGCAAAACTTCCCGAAGGAAGGACCAGCTGACAGTATCGTAGGCCTTGTGGAAATCGATCTTCAGGAAGACCGCCTTGAGGTGCTTAGAGCAGACCTCATGGAGGACTTCGTGAAGGACTAGCACCCCGTCCAGGATATAGCGACCTTGAATGAAGGCTGACTGAATGGGGTGGGTAATACGATCCGCAAGCAGGGTCACCCTATTGGCGTACCCTTTAGCTAGGATCCAGAAGATCACGTTGATTACTGTGATCGGACGGAACTGGCGGATGTCGGAGGCCCCAGGCACTTTGGGAATAAGCGAGATGATCCCATTGTTGAGGCAGCCGAGGTCAATAAAACCCATGTAGAATTCGTCGAAGATGGCCATGATCTCGGGCTTGATCACATTCTAGAAAGACTGGAAGAATTTCACCTAGAGGCCATCGGGGCCCAGGGCCGAGGTGGGGTTCATGCCTCTAATGGCCGCCCGCACCTCGCCCTTGGAGATGGGAGCCGTAGGGGCCTCATTCTCCCCGGGGAAACTAGCTAGGGACTGGCCCAATAGTCAGGGGCAGGAGACAAACCGCCCCGAGGGGAGGAAGAGAAGAGGTTTTTGTAGAAACCGTCGACTTGAGCACGAATGTCGCCAGGAGACAGCAAGAGCGTTGCGCCATCCCAGAGAAGAGGGATGGTGTTGCACCGACGACGACCGTTCGCAATGGCCTGGAAGTACGCCGTGTTCGCATCACCCTTCAAGACCCATTTCTGGAAGCCACACAAACGCCAATAAGCCTCCTCATCGGTGTAGATGACGGAGAGCTAATCTTCCAGGTCATATCGGGAGGGCCACTCATCAGAGGAGAGGCCAGATGCATTAGCCCAGAGGTCAAGGGCCTGGATGGCGGTCAACAAGGCCTTCTTCCGCTCGCGAAGATCATGACCTAGGTTGGCGCCCCACCCCTTCATGAACTGCCGTCCCCGTTTGGCACAGAACTGCTAGGAGTCAATTGCCGAAGGAGGACCGGGGTGGGGGTGGGCTCGGGCCTCCACCCAGCGAGCGCCCACGGCCTCCACGAAGCCAGTTTGGGACAACCAGAAAGTCTCAAACCAGAAGCGAGGGGGGATCGGAGGGCGCTCGTCGGCGGGGGACAAGAGGAGAGGAACGTGGTCGGAGCCAATCCGGGAGATGGCCAGGAGGGAAGCCAGGGGGCAGCGGAGGTCCCACTCCGGGAAAACTAGGACCCAGTCCAGAACAGACTGGAAATGCCCTAGAGGCAATAATATTGTATTATTATATTTCTATTATTCATAATTAAGAGTTTATATTTCATGCTATAACTGCTATGATCCTGGAATATGCGATTCGGTGGAAAACTATATGCGCGTGTGAAATGATAAACGATAAACAATAGGTTCCCGGTCTCGCCTCTAAGACCGGCTCAAGTGTTGTTGGTGATCATGTTTTCTGGAACTTAGGATATCGTTAATGGTAAAGATAGTCCTAATACAACATTGAGGGTATGACCTTATAAGAACGATCATATTGAATCGACCCAATACTTGTCTGTTATACTATGTGATCATATCGTCTGAAATCATCTTCTATAACACAGAGTGTTAGCATGTGTTTTAGTTCCTCAGACCATCAGAGTGTCTCGGTCAATTCCTACCAGACGGTGGGCTTTGGGGTTTCTCAAATGTTATCTGTAACAAGGTGATCATAACGACAACTTTCAGGCTCACCGAAAAGTTTGACAAGTGACCGGACAGCTCGAGAGTGGGATTTGCTCCTCCGATGATGGAGAGATATTCTTATGACCCTCTCGGTGTGACGGCATCTATCATTGTCTATCCAGACATAGGTGACTACATCACGGGGATGCCGGAACATGTCAACGAGAAAGAAGAACAAAACTGGTAACGGGAGCAACGGTATAGTGAGCATTGTGATGACTCTGGAGGATACCAATGCACACTGGGTTTTGTGAAGTACCGTGAAGCAAAGGGAACATCACATGATAACCAAAGGTTCACTCGAATATCATTAATGTAATCATAGGGACCGATATGGATGTCCACGGTTCCGCTATCGGTCATTGAACGAAGGGGTTTTGTTCATGTCTATTGTTACCGAACCTATGGGGTCACAAGCTTAAGGTAATCATGATCTTCTGAGTGTTAGTAGGATGGGATTGATGAGAATATATATGTGGAATTTTTTCATTAATATCCGGAATAGTTTCGAGAGGTTCTGGAAGCGTTTTGGGGTCACCGAAAGGGTTTCGTTGAATATCGGGTAATACCGGATATTACTGGTTAATAAATATATATAGGTGGAAAATGTTTCTGGTGATGTTAAATTATATATATAATGCTCTGAAAATGTTTGGAACAAATATATATTTAATTTAATATCAATGGGCGTAATAAGGCCAAGAGGTGGAAGGCAACTTGGGCCATAAGGGCCCAAGTGGAAGTGGCGCACCCCCTTTCCTAGTGGGGGGCCGAATCCTACTTGGGGAGGGAGTATGACTCCCCCCCAAGGCTGGCGCACCAAGGGGGCTCCTTCCCCTTTGGTGGCTGCCCTCTCCCTCCCCTCTAACCTATATATACTAGAGGATTTCCACCCTATGCAACATAAGTTTTGGAGCCTCCTCTAGTTGATCTAGTGCATGTTCTAGTTGGTCCTAGTTGACTAATTAGAGCGAGCCCTAGCCACCTCTAATCCTCATAATTAGAATCCCTATGTGGTTCTAATCTTCTCCCTCTGATTCTTCGGCAACGATTAGCTCTGGACGGTGAAGCGCTGCCGGATCGTGAAGACCGTATGCTTGCAACCAAGTAGAGAGGCCGTGATTTCGATCTTCCGTTCGAGGGATCGTTCGTGGGCGGTGATGTGGTCACCTATTACAGGTAGGGTCAAGGGCCCATCATTTGGGACCCACATGGGGCCCCTCACCATCACCGGTAGGTCCCTGGACCATGCCAACAATCAGATGCATACATCAGGAGGATCACTCGGATGGCTCTACAGTACTCGGACAACCACACGTCACTCGGCGGACGATCGACCACTCGGACATACATGGCAAGAAGGCGTCGTGGGAGCTGCAACGGTCGAGGGATCCTAAGTCATCCACTAAATAGAGTTATAACTACCATTACCTGTAACTGTTGTAGTATAGGCTCATTACACTAGTAACTGCCTCATTCAATGGCATTAATTGCCCCGGCAGCGTGGGAGACGTGGGGCTGCAGCACACTCAATATAAGCCGCACCCCTCTCCATAGCCGGGCACGTTCAACCTTGTAATCTTATCCATCAAATCAAACCAAGCCTCAGGGCACGAGACATAGGGCTTTTACCTCCACTGAGTGAGGGGCCTAAACTCGTTAAACACCGTGTGTTACACCTACGCCGCAGCTAGTCTCTGCCCCTAATTCGTACCCCTAGTACTCATTGTCAGGATCATAACCTCGACAGTTGGCGCCCACCGTGGGGCTAGGCATCCAGCAAAATTTCACGGTGTAGGTGGATTCCTTCATCATCAGCATCATCATGTCAGACCACAATGAAATCTGCTTCAGGACGATCTCCTTCATCGCCGACGACTCAGCGTGGCTGCGCGAGGCCCCGCTAGACGTGGAGGCGTTGCCCACCCGTGGTGCGACACACTTCCGAGCCTCTTCCTACGGAGTCCTTCTCTGATAGCCCTTGGCTCCATACCGAGTGGTTGCCCATCCCACCGCTGTATGCCGCCGCAAGCGCTCCAGGCATTCATGGCCGCAGCGTTGGATCAAGCACACTGTCACCACTTAGTCTGCAACGGAACAAGTGGCGGCTATCGAGTTCGACGAGCCCGCCCTCGACCTCTCAAACGGGTCACTCGGCAATTCCTTAGAGGAGTCCGACTCCGAGCGCATCGAGTTAACCGCCGAAATTCTCATGGCGGATAACTCCGAGCACCGCGTACCCCCGGGCTACCCGGAGCCCAAAGACGATCACGCGGGTGCATCCCATGTCAACACCAACGGCGGCTTCCCGGGGCACGAGCCATATGTGCCTCAAGCTCTCACTCGGGAGCAGCGGGACGAGCTCCGTCGCCGGAATGATAAGCTACTGAACACTCCCATCACCGGAACGGCTCCCGAGGCGTCAGCCATGGAGTCGACTCGCCTGGCTACTTTGGCCAAGCGCGATCGCCTCGAACGGCTTTAGAGGGAGCTGGATGAACGCGAGTGCCGTCAACCCAGCTCCAGTTGGCACAAGTGTCGGCTTTATTCGAGTGACCAGCCTCGTAAGTATCAAGTTCTTAGTACTCCGTTGCAAAGCAGCTGCCACTCGGATCGTGGATTCCATTCAGCCCTCTGGCTCTTCGGCTGGAGAAGGGATTCGTCAGATCCAAGTGCTTCTTAAAACAACACTGTCGCAAAATGTGGCGGTGTCCCAGTCCAGAGACTGGATCGATAGCGCATCCGTGCGTGCGGAGACTGTCCAGTCGGCTCATAGCCCACTTGGCTCGGGTAAGCGCCGAGCCACTTCTTCCTCCTGAGATCGTCACGAAGATCGAAGACGCGATCGAGTTGCTTCGCCCTGGCGTAACGACGACTACGATCGTGCATTGGTGCCTCCACCCCGGGATGTCGCGTATGTGTGCCAGCCCTACGACGATAGGCAGATGCATGGCGGTGACCGTAGGACGAGTCCTACTCGTCCTTCAAGGGACGCTCGAGACCCGCTGTTCAACGCGAGATTTGCTCTCGCTCAGAACATGGTCGACAGAGGCTGGGCCTTGTAGGAGGGCCAAGAGCACGACGTGCCGAGTGGTTCCATACCATCAGGTCCCGAATGCTTCAGCCGTTATATACAAGCGGCTGAGATTCCCAACAACTTCAGGTTGGCCACGGGGATCAGCAAGTTCACCGGCGAATCCAAGCCCAAAATTTGGATAAAAGATTACTGAGTGGTAGTCTAGATTGGCAGCAGCAATGAGAATGTAGCCATGAAGCATCTGTCGCTGATGCTAGAAGGTTCTGCTCGGGCTTGGTTGACACAACTCCCGCTGAGTAGTATCTTTTGCTGGGATGACCTGGCGAAAGTGTTCATCAAGACCTTTGAAGGCACGTACAAGAGAGCAGGAGGTTTGGCCGAGTTGCAACATTGTGTGCAAAAGCAGAATGAAACTCTCCGAGAGTACATCCAGCGGTGGACCACTCTGCACAACATGGTGGAGAACGTCACCAAACACCAGGCAATCTGCGCCTTCAAGGCCGGAGTCAGGTACCGGGAGCTGAACATGAAGTTCGGCCGAACTGAGACCCCGACTCTCAGTCGGGCTATGGAGATAGCCAACCAGTATGCCAATGGTGAAGAGCAAGACCGACTGAGGAGCGGCAAGAGCCGAGCAGGCGACGCACATCAGTCTGAGAACAAGGGGCAGAAGCACAAGCGGAAAGCAAATGCCGGAGGGAATGCCAAGGCCGTGGCTCTGGCCAGCCAAGGCAAAAAGAACTCCCAAAAGCAGAAGAAGGATTGGAAAGGAAAGAAGCAGGTTACCTTGAAGAGCGACATCCTCGACCAGCCTTGCCAGATCCACACGAAGAAAGATGAGGAAGGTAACTTGATCTTGCCCAAACATACGACTCGGGAGTGTCGACTGCTGAAGCAAGAGATGCGGCAGGATTCTTCTGGAGAAAGAGATGACAACGATGAAGACGGAGGCAGAGGTACTTCCGGGTACCCCAACATTGAAAATGTCCTCATGATTTTCGCTGACGTCAAAACCAAGAGCCGCCTCAAGGTGATCAACCGAGAGGTCAACATGGCAGTTCTGACTGTCACCAAATATCTCGACTAGGCTAAGACAGCGGTAACTTTTGATCAGTCAGACCATCCGGCTCACATACCGACCCCCGGGCGGCAGGCCTTGGTAGTGGATCCAGTCGTGGGAGGAGTCCGATTGCGCAAAGTCCTAATGGACAGCGGCAGCGGGCTTAACATCATCTACGCCGACACCTTAGAGGGGATGGGCATCCCGATGACCCGGCTCAGCAAGAGCAATATGCAGTTCCATGGGGTAATCCTCGGGAAGAAGGCCAGATCGCTCTCGATGTCGTATTCAGCAAAGAGAAGAAGTTCTGAAAGGAACGGCTAACTTTTGAAGTGGTAGACTTCAAAAGCGCTTACCATGCCATCCTGGGTAGGCCTGCCTACGCACGTTTCATGGCCAGTCCATGTTACGTGTATCTTAAACTCAAGATGCCAGGGCCTAAAGGCGTGATCACCATCACATGCAATCGGAAGTTGGCCGAAGAGTTCCTCCAGAAGGGCTCCCAGATCGCCGATGAGTAGATGGCGATGGCCGAGCTGGACGAATACAAGAAGGCGGCAGACCCAAGCAAACTTTTGAAGTACAAGAAGCCGACTGTGGAATCCACTTTCCAGTCGGCAGGGAGACGAAGCCGGTCCATATCTACCCCGAGGACCCGAACGCTGCCCCGACCAATATCTCCACCACCCTGGACAGCAAATAAGAAGCCGCGCTCGTCCAATTCCTCCGTGAGAGCTGGGACATGTTCGCATGGAAGCCTTCTAACATGCCGGGTGTTCCTAGGGAACTGGCCGAGCACAGACTCCGTGTCAATTTGGCGATGAAGCCTGTCAAAGAGTATCTTCGGCGATCTTCAACCGAGAAGCGCAAGGTGATTGGCGAGGAGATAGCGTGGCTCTTACCCGCCAAATTCATCCGAGAGGTGTACCACTCCGAGTGGCTCGCCAATGTCGTCATGGTGCCGAAGAAAGATAAGACTCTTCGAATGTGAGTAGATTTTAGGCACATCAATCGGGCCTGCCCGAAGGATCATTTTCCTCTCCCTCGCATAGAACAGATAGTAGATTGTACTGCTGGATGTGAGCGGTTATCATTCCTGGATGCGTACTCCCAGTACCACCGGATCCGACTGTACGGCCCTGATGACATAAAAACAGCGTTCATCACCCCATTCGGGTGTTTCTGCTATATCACGAAGCCATTTAGGTTGAAAAATGCTGGGGCCACATTCCAGCGTATGATCTAGAAGTGCTTACGTAAGCAAATCTGTCGAAACATAGAAGCTTGTCTGGATGACATTGTGGTTAAGTCCAGGAAAGGTTCCGACCTCCTGATCAACCTCACTGAGACCTTCATGAATTTGTGAGCTTTCGGCATCAAGCTCAACACAACTAAGTGTACATTCGGCGTACCCGCAGGCAAGTTACTTGGTTTCCTCATTTCCGAATGAGGGATCAATGCCAATCCTGAGAAGATAGGGGCAATCTTCCGAATGAAGCAACCGGAACGTCTACACGACGTGTAGCACCTCACAGGCTGCCTAGCAGCCCTGAGTAGATTCATCTCGCGACTCAGTGAAAAATCCATGCTTCTTTACCGATTGATGAAGAAGTCTGATAGGTTCGAGTGGACTCCTGAAGCGCAGGTTGCTTTCCAGGAACTTAAAGCCCTGCTTTCCACCCAGTCAGTGCTAGCTGCTCCGAGCAACAAGGAGCCCTTGCTCTTATACATCGCGGCCACGAGCCAAGTTGTTAGCACGGTCCTCACTGTGGAACGGGAAGAACAAGGCAAAGCCTTCAAGCTCCAATGACTAGTCTACTACATCTCTGAAGTCCTCATGCCTTCCAAGCAAAGGTTTACGCATTATCAGAAGCTAGTATATGGAATTTATCTGACTGCAAAGAAGTTAGCGCATTATTTCCAAGAGCACTCGGTCATGGTGATAAGCGACGCCCCTCTATCCGATATCATGAACAATAGAGATGCCACTAGCTAAGTGGCCAAGTGGGCCATTGAGCTCCTCCCGCTGGACATCAGGTTTGAAGCCAAGAAGGCCATCAAGTCACATGCCCTAGTAGATTTCTTGGCCGAACGGATTGAACAAGAGCAACCTGTCCCGAGTGTTCCCGAACACTGGATGATGTTCTTTGACGGATCCAAGATGCTCCGTGGCTCCGGTGCTGGAGTGGTATTGGTGTCTCCTAAAGGCGGTCATCGCAGCTATGTACTAAAGATCCACTTCGACTCATCCAACAATGAAGCTGAGTACGAAGCCCCCTTGTATGGACTGCGGATGGCAATTTCTCTAGGAATTCACCGATTGATGGTCTATGGCGATTCAGATTTAGTGGTGAATCAAGTCATGAAAGAATGGGGTATCCGCAGCCCAGTGATGACCGGCTATTTCAATGTCGTCAGAAAGTTAGAGAAACACTTTGAAGGGCTGGAGCTTCACCATGTACCACGTCTCAAGAACCAAGCGGCTGACGACCTGGCCAAGATGGGCTCCACTCGGAAGCCAGTACCTAAGAATGTGTTCCTGGAACACCTACACTCACCCATGATCAAGGAAGATCCTTTTGTGGAAGAGCCCCCGCAGCCAGTTGGACCTTCTAATCCAACTGAAGTAGACATTCCCACAGTAATTGATCTTGTCCAAGAGGTATTGGTCATCACTCCTGAGTAGACCGAACCGTATCTGGCATACTTGCTCCGGCAAGAGCTCCTAGAGGACGAAGATGAAGACCGCCAGATCGTCCGCCGATCCAAAGCTTTCACCATCATGGGAGATCAACTGTACAAGAAAAGTATGACTGGAGTCACTCAACGATGCATATCCCCAGAGGAAGGGCAGCAAATACTACAAGAATTTCACTCGGGAACATGTAGACATCATGCATCCTCTCAGGTGTATAATATAACCCTAGGGTACAACAGAAAGTTCATACCTAGGAGAGCTAGTCTTATCAGGTGTTTCAAAGTGTTCAGTTTCAATAATTTCATCAGTTTCAGAAATATCATTATCTTCAGCATAGTCAATAGTTCTAACTCTAGCAAGATGTTCATCATGTAATTCACCCAGTGGCACAGTTTTATCAAGCAAAGTAGTAGCATCATAAGCATCATTCATAGTAGAAGTAACATCATCAATAACATGTGACATATCAAAATCAATAGCAGGTGTAGGTGTCGCAAGCTTACTCAAAACAGAAGGTGAATCAAGTGCCGAGCTAGATGGCAGTTCCTTACCTCCCCTCATCTTGGAGGGAAAAATCTTGGTTCTAGTATCTTTCAAATTCCTCATAGTGATCAAGAGATATAAATCCCAAGTGACTCAGAGAATAGAGCTATGCTCCCCGGCAACGGCGCCAGAAAAAGGTCTTGATAACCCACAAGTATAGGGGATCGCAACAATTTTCGAGGGTAGAGTATTCAACCCAAATTTATTGATTCGACACAAGGGGAGCCAAAGAATATTCTCAAGTATTAGCAGCTGAGTTGTCAATTCAACCACACCTGAAAGACTTAATATCTGCAACAGAGTATTTAGTAGCAAAGTAGTATGAAAGTAACGGTAACAGTGGCAAAAGTTACAGTAACCGTTTTGTAGCAATTGTAACAGTGGCAACGGAAAAGTAACGTAGCAAAGATCAATATGTGAAAAGCTTGTAGGCAATGGATCAATGATGGATAATTATGTCGGATGGCATTCATCATGCAATAGTTATAACCTAGGGTGACATAGAACTAGCTCCAATTCATCAGTATAATGTAGGCATGTATTCCGTATATAGTCATACGTGCTTACGGAAAAGAACTTGCATGACATCTTTTGTCCTACCCTCCCGTGGTAGCGGGGTCCTAATGGAAACTAAGGGATATTAAGTCCTCCTTTTAATAGAGAACTGGACCAAAGCATTAGCACTTAGTGAATACATGAACTCCTCAAACTACGGTAATCACCAGAAAGAATCCCAATTATTGTCACCTTGGGGTATGCGGATCATAACACATAATAGGTGTCTACAACTTGCAAGATAGGATCAAGAACACATATATATTCATGAAAACATAATAGGTTCAGATCTGAAATCATTGCACTCGGACCCTAGTGACAAGCATTAGGCAGAGCAAAGTCCTAGCAACATCAATCTTAGAACATAGTAGATACTAGGGATCAAACCCTAACAAAACTAACTCGATTACATGATAAATCTCATCCAACCCATCACCGTCCAGCAAGCCTACGATGGAATTACTCATGCACGGCAGTGAGCATCATGAAATTGGTGATGGAGGAAGGTTGGTGATGATGATGGCGATGATTTCCCCTCTCCGGAGCCCCGAACGGACTCCAGATCTGGCCTCTCGATGAAGAACAGGAGGTGACGGTGGCTCCGTATCGTAAAATGCAATGAATCCTTCTCTCTGATTTTTTTTCTCCCCGAATGTGAATATATAGAGTTGGAGCTGAGGTCGGTGGAGGTCCAGGAGACCCACAAGGTAGGGGGCGTGCCCTGCACTTTTGTGGACAGCAGGTGGGTCCCCCTCTATTGATTCTTTCGCCAATATTTTTTATTTATTCCAAAAATATTCTCCGTGAAGTTTCAGGTCATTCTGAGAACTTTTATTTCTGCACAAAAATAACACCAAGGCAATTCTGCTGAAAATGGCGTCAGTCTGGGTTAGTTCCATTCAAATCATGCAAATTAGAGTCGAAAACAAGGGCAAAAGAGTTTGGAAAAGTAGATACGATGGAGACGTATCAACTCCCCCAAGCTTAACCCATTGCTTGCCCTCAAGCAATTCAGTTCATAAACTGAAAGTGATAAAGAAAAACTTTTACAAACTCTGTTTGATCTTGTTGTTGCAAATATGTAAAGCCAGCATTCAAGTTTTCAGCAAAGATTATAAACTAACCATATTCACAATAACATTTAGGTCTCACATTTACTCATACCAATGGCATAATCAACTAACAAGCAATAATAATAAATCTCGGATGACAACACTTTTTCAAAACAATCATGACATGATATAACAGAATGGTATCTCGCTAGCCCTTTCTGAGACCACAAAACATAAATGCAGAGCACCCCTGAAGATCAAGGACTGACTAGACATTGTAATTCATGGCAAAATAGATCCAGTCACAGTCATACTCAATATCAATTAATAACAACGCATACAAATGACAGTGGTGCTCTCTAACTGTTGCTTTTTATAAGAAGATGATGACTCAGCATAAAAGTAAATAGATAGGCCGTTCGTAGAGGGAAGCAGTGATTTGCAGAGGTGCCAGAGCTCTAGCTTTTTGAAACAGAGATGAATATAATTTTGAGCGGTATGCTTTCATTGTCAACATAACGACCAAGAGATCTCGGTATCTTCCATGTTACATACATTATAGGCAGTTCCCAAATAGAATGGTAAAGTTTATACTCCCCCACCACCAACAAGCACATTCCACGGCTGGTCCGAAACAACGGGTACCGTCCAAATAACAAAAATCCTGGGGGAGTTTTGTTTGCAATTATAATTTGATTTGATTTGAGCATGGGACTGGGCATCCCGATTACCAGCCATTTTCTCGTGAATGATGAGCGGGGTCCACTCATCGTGATAATAACCCACCTAGCATGGAAGATACTGACAGCCCTCAATCGCTACATGAGCGATTCGGGCATACAAAACAGATTATTATTTGAAGGTTTAAAGTTTGGCACATGCAAATTTACTTGGAACGGCAGGTAAATACCGCATATAGGTAGGTATGGTGGACTCATATGGAACAACTTTGGGTTTATGGAAGTGGATGCACAAGCAGTATTCCCGCTTAGTACAGGTGAAGGCTAGCAAGAGATCGAGGAGCGACCAACTAGAGAGCGACAACAGCCATAAACATGCATTGAGATTAACCAACATTCAGTGCAAGCATGAGTAGGATATAAATCACCATGAACATAAATATTGTGGAGGCTATGTTGATTTTCTTTCAACTACATGCGCGAACATGTGCCAAGTCAAGCCACTCGAATCATTCAAAGGAGGATACCATCCTATCATACTACATCACAACCATTTTAAAAGAATGTTGGCACGCAAGGTAAACCATTATAAACTCCTAGCTAATTAAGCATGGCATGAGTAATGCTACTTCTTGAGCTTGCGTTGGTTTTTCCCTTGAAGAGGAAAGGGTGATGCAACAAAGTAGAGATAAGTATTTCCCTTAGTTTGAGAATCAAGGTATCCATCCAGTAGGAGACAACGCACAAATCATTGAATACCTGCACACAAACAATCAAACAACTTACACCCAACGCTATAAAGGGGTTGTCAATCCCTTCACGGTTATTTGGAAAACTGAGATCTGATAGAGATAAATAAAACTAAACAAAAGATAAAGTAAATATTTTTGAGTTTTTTGGTTTATAGATCTGAAAATAAAAGATTGCAAAATAGTAGATCGGAAAGTAATAAGATGGAAAATAGACCCGGGGGCCATAGGTTTCACTCGAGGCTTCTCTCAAGATAGAAAATATTACGGTGGGTGAACAAATTACTGCCGAGCAATTGATAGAAAAGCGCAAAGTTATGACGATATCTAAGGCAATGATCATGAATATAGGCATAATGTCCGTGTCAAGTAGACCAAAACGATTCTGCATCTACTACTATTACTCCACACATCGACCGCTATCCAGCATGCATCTAGAGTATTAAGTTCATAAAGAACGGAGTAACGCATTAAGTAAGATGACATGATGTAGAGGAATTAACTCAAGCAATATGATGAAAACCCTATCTTTTTATCCTCGACGGCAACAATACAATATGTGCCTTGCTGCCCCTACTGTCACTGGGAAAGGACACCGCAAGATTGAACCCAAAGCTAAGCACTTTTCCCATTGCAAGAAAAACCAATCTAGTTGGCCAAACCAAACCGATAGTTTGAAGAGAATTACAAAGATATCAAATCATGCATAAAAGAATTCAGAGAAGATTCAAATAATATTCATAGATAAGCTGATCATAAATCCACAATTCATCGGATCTCGGCAAACACACCGCAAAAAAGTATTACATTGAATAGATCTCCAAGAACATCGAGGAGAACATGGTATTGAGAATCAAAGAGAGAGAAAAAGCCATCTAGCTACTAGCTATGGACCCGTAGGTCTGAGGTAAACTACTCATGCTTCATCGGAAGGGCAATGGTGTTGATGTAGAAGCCCTCCGTGATCGAATCCCCCTCCGACAGGACGCCGGAAAAGGCCCCTAGATGGGATCTTATGGGTACAGAAGGTTGCGGCAGTGGAAAAGTATTTTTGTGGATGCCTCTGGTGTCCTGGGCATATAAGAGTATATATAGGCGAAAGAATTAGATCAGGAGGTGCACGAGGGGCCCACAAGGGTGGGGGGCGCGCCCTCCGTCCTTGTGGCCGCCTCGTGCCTCCTCTGACTTCATCTCCAAGTCTCCTGGTTTCCTTCTGGTCCAAGAAAGATCATTGCAAAAGTTTTATTCCATTTGGACTCCGTTTGGTATTCCTTTTCTGCGAAACTCAAAAGCAAGGAAAAAACAGAAACTGGCACTGGGCTCTAGGTTAATTGGTTAGTCACAAAAATAATATAAAATAGCATATTAATGCATATAAAACATCCAAAACAGATAATATAATAGCACGGAACAATCAAAAATCATAGAAACGTTGGAGACGTATCAAGCATCCCCAAGCTTAATTCCTGCTCGTCCTCGAGTAGGTAAATGATAAAAACAGAATTATTGATGTGGAATGCTACCTAACATATTTATCCATGTAATTTCTTTATTGTGGCATGAATATTCAGATCCGTATGATTCAAAACAAAATTTTAATATTGGCATAAAAACAATAATACTTCAAGCATACTAACAAGATAATTATGTCTTCTCAAAATAACATGGCCAAAGAAAGCTTATCCCTACAAAATCATATAGTCTGGCTATGCTCCATCTTCATCACACAAAGTATTTAAATCATGCACAACCCCGATGACAAGCCAAGCAATTGTTTCATACTTTTGATGTTCTCAAACTTTTTCAACTTTCACGCAATACATGAGCGTGAGCCATGGACATAGCACTATAGGTGGAATAGAAGGTGGTTGTGGAGAAGACAAAAAGAAGGAGATAGTCTCACATCAACTAGGCGTATTAACGGGCTATGGAGATGCCCATTAATAGATATCAATGCGAGTGAGTAGGGATTGCCATGCAATGGATGCACTAGAGCTATAAGTTTATGAAAGCTCAAAAAAGAAACTAAGTGGGTGTGCATCCAACTCGCTTGCTCATGAAGACCTAGGGCAATTTGAGGAAGCCCATCATTGGATTATCCAAGCCAAGTTCTATAATGAAAATTCCCACTAATATATGAAAGTGACAACATAAGAGACTCTCTATCATGAAGATCATGGTGCTACTTTGAAGCACAAGTGTGGTAAAAGGGTAGTAACATTGCCCCTTCTCTCTTTTCTCTCATTTTTTCTTTTTCTTTTATTTTTTATTTTTTTGGTCCTTCTCTCATTTTTGGCCTCTTTTATTTTTTTTATTTTTCTTCCAGAGTCTCATCTCGACTTGTGGGGGAATCATAGTCTCCATCATCCTTCTCCTCACATGGGACAATGCTCTAATAATGAAGATCATCACACTTTTATTTACTTACAACTCAAGAATTACAACTCGATACTTAGAACAAAATATGACTCTATATGAATGCCTCCGGCGGTGTACCGGGATGTGTAATGAATCAAGAGTGACATGTATGAAAGAATTATGAACGGTGGCTTTGCCACAAATATGATGTCAACTCCATGATCATGCAAAGCAATATGACAATGATGGAACGTGTCATAATAAATGGAACGATGGAGAGTTGCATGGCAATATATCTTAGAATGGCTATGGAAATGCCATAATGGGTAGGTATGGTGGCTGTTTTGAGGAAGGTATATGGTGGGTGTATGGTACCGGCGAAAGTTGCGCGGCACTAGAGAGGCTAGCAATGGTGGAAGGGTGAGAGTGCGTACAATCCATGGACTCAACATTAGTCATAAAGAACTCACATACTTATTGCAAAAATCTATTAGTTATCAAAACAAAGTACTACGCGCATGCTCCTAGGGGGATAGATTGGTAGGAAAAGACCATCGCTCGTCCCCGACCGCCACTCATAAGGAAGACAATCAATAAATAAATCATGCTCCAACTTCATCACATAACGGTTCACCATACGTGCATGCTACGGGAATCACAAACCTTAACACAAGTATTTATCAAATCCATAATTACTCACTAGCATGACTCTAATATCACCATCTTTATATCTCAAAACAATCATAAGGAATCAAACTTCTCATAGTATTCAATGCACTTTATACGAAAGTTTTTATTATATCCCTCTTGGATGCCTATCATATTAGGACTAAATTTATAACCAAAGCAAATTACCATGCTGTTTAAAGACTCTCAAAATAATATAAGTGAAGCATGAGAGTTCATCAATTTCTATAAAATAAAACCACAGCCGTGCTCTAAAAAGATATAAGTGAAGCACTAGAGCAAAATTGCCTAGCTCAAAAGATATAAGTGAAGCATATGGAGTATTCTAATAAATCAGGATTCATGCATGTCCCTATCAAAAGGTGTGTATAGAAAGGATGATTGTGGCAAACTAAAAAGAAAAGACTCAAATCATACAAGACGCTCCAAGCAAAACACATATCATGTGCTGAATAAAAATATAGCCTCAAGTAAAGTTACCGATAGACGAAGACGAAAGAGGGGATGCCTTCCGGGGCATCCCCAAGCTTAGGCTCTTGGTTGTCCTTGAATATTACCTTGGGGTGCCTTGGGAATCTCCAATCTTAGGCTCTTGCCACTCCTTATTCCATAGTCCATCAAATCCTTACCCAAAACTTGAAAACTTCACAACACAAAACTCAACAGAAAATCTCATAAGCTCCGTTAGTATAAGAAAATAAATCAACACTTTGGTACTGTTGTGAACTTATTATTTATTTATATTGGTGTAATATATACTGTATTCCAACTTTTCCATGGTTCATACCCCCCGATACTACCCATAGATTCATCAAAATAAGCAAACAACACAAAGAAAACAGAATCTGTCAAAAACAGAACAGTCTGCGAAGATCCGAATTGTTCTAATACTTCTGTAACTCCAAAAATGCTGAAAACGTAGGAAAACATAGGAAATTTGTATATAAATCTCGTATAAAAAATTCATGGTTTTTAAATCCTTCAGTGAATTATTAAAATTCGGTGACTGGATGCAAAAGTTTCTGTTTTTCAGCAAGATCAAATCAACTATCACCGTAAGCCATCCCAAAGGTTTTACTTGGCACAAACACTAATTAAAACATAAAACCACATCTAACCAGAGGCTAGATGAATTATTTATTGAAAAACAGCAAGGAAAAATATTGGGTTGTCTCCCAACAAGGGCTTTTCTTTAAAACCTTTTAGCTAGGCATTGGTAATTTTGATGATGCTCACATAAAAGAGAAGAATTGAGGCACAAAGAGAGCATCATAAAACATGTGACAAATAAATCTAACTCTAACATGCTTCCTATGCATAGGAATTTTATAGGAAAACAAATTAGCAAGGCAAGCAAGATCTAGCATATGCAAGGAAGAAGAAAGAAACAATAGCAATCTCAACATAACGAGAGGCAATTTAGTGACATGGAAATTTCTACATCCATATTTTCCTCTCTCATAATAATTACATGTAGGATCGTAATCAAATTCAACAATATAGCTATCACATAAAATATTCTCTACATGATCCACATGCATGCAAAGTTGACACTCTTCCAAAGTAGTGGGATTAACATTAACTAAAGTCATGACCTCTCCAAACCCACTTTTATCAAAAATTTCATAATATTGAATATTCTCCAAATATGTGGGATCTAAAGTTGACACTCTTCCAAACCCACTTTCAATATTATTGCAAACATTATTATCAATCTCATATTCATCATAGGGCTTAAATAAATTTTCAAGATCAGAAGAAGAATAACCCCAATCATGATCATTGCGAAAAGTAGTAGACATAGCAAAATTAGCATCCCCAAGCTTAGGGTTTTGCATATTATTAGCACAATTGACATCAATAGAATTTATAGTAAAGCCATTGCAATCATGCTTTTTATTCAAGGAACTATCGTGAATTACTTCATAGCTTTCTTCATCACAATTTTCAGATTCACGAATTTCAAGCAAAACTTCAGAAAGATAATCTAGTGCACTCAAATCACTAGAAATTGGTTCATCATAATTGGATCTCTTAAAAAGATTAGCAAGTGGATGAGGATCCATAAACTTTTAGCAAGCGAAGATGCAAGCAAAAAGAAGGCACATGGTAACACAAGCAAACAAAAGATCAAACGGAAAGAAGGCGAATAAAAAGGCAAATCTTTTCGAAAATCATTTTAGAAGTGGGGGAGAGGAAAACGAGAGGCAAATGGCGAATAATGTAATACAAGAGATGAGAGTTTTATGACTTGGTATGTCTTGACTTGGCGTAGATCTCCCCGGCAACGGCGCCAAAAATTCTTCCTGCTACTTCTTGAGCTTGCGTTGGTTTTTTCCTTGAAGAGGAAAGGGTGATGCAGCAAAGTAGAGATAAGTATTTCCCTCAGTTTGAGAACCAAGGTATCAATCCAGTAGGAGATAATGCACAAATCACCGAATACCTACACAAACAATCAAACAACTTGCACCCAACGCGATAAAGTGGTTGTCAATCCCTTCACGGTTATTTGCAAAAGTGAGATCTGATAGAGATAGATAAAACTAAACAAAAGATAAAGTAAATATTTTTGGGTTTTTTGGTTTATAGATCTGAAAATAAAAGATTGCAAAATAGTAGATCAGAAAGTAATATGATGGAAAATAGACCCGGGGCCATAGGTTTCACTCGAGGCTTCTCTCAAGATAGAAAATATTACGGTGGGTGAACAAATTACTGCCAAGCAATTGATAGAAAAGCGCAAAGTTATGACGATATCTAAGGCAATGATCATGAATATAGGCATCACGTCCGTGTCAAGTAGACCGAAACGATTCTGCATCTACTACTATTACTCCACACATCGACCGCTATCCAGCATGCATCTAGAGTATTAAGTTCATAAAGAACGGAGTAACGCATTAAGTAAGATGACATGATGTAGAGGAATTAACTCAAGCAATATGATGAAAACCCCATCTTTTTATCCTCGATGGCAACAATACAATATGTGCCTTGCTGCCCCTACTGTCACTGGGAAAGGACACCGCAAGATTGAACCCAAAGCTAAGCACTTCTCCCATTGCAAGAAAAACCAATCTAGTTGGCCAAACCAAACCGATAGTTCGAAGAGAATTACAAAGATATCAAATCATGCATAAAAGAATTCAGAGAAGATTCAAATAATATTCATAGATAAGCTGATCATTAATCCACAAATTCATCGGATCTCGGCAAACACACCGCAAAAAAGTATTACATCGAATAGATCTCCAAGAACATCGAGGAGAACATGGTATTGAGAATCAAAGAGAGAGAAAAAGCCATCTAGCTACTAGCTATGGACCCGTAGGTCTGAGGTAAACTACTCACGCTTCATCGGAAGGGCAATGGTGTTGATGTAGAAGCCCTCCGTGATCGAATCCCCCTCCGGCAGGACGCCGGAAAAGGCCCCTAGATGGGATCTTACGGGTACAGAAGGTTGGAGCGGTGGAAAAGTATTTTCAAGGATGCCTCTGGTGGTTTGGGCAAATAAGAGTATATATAGGCGAAAGAATTAGGTCAGGAGGTGCACGAGGGGCCCACAAGGGTGGGGGGCGCTCCCTCCGTCCTTGTGGCCGCCTCGTGGCTCCTTCGACTTCATCTCCAAGTCTCCTGGTTTCCTTCTGGTCCAAGAAAGATCATCGTGAAAGTTTTATTCCGTTTGGACTCCGTTTGGTATTCCTTTTCTGCGAAACTCAAAAACAAGGAAAAAACAGAAACTGGCACAGGGCTCTAGGTTAATAGGTTAGTCCCAAAAATATTATAAAATAGCATATTAATGCATATAAAACATCCAAAATAGATAATATAATAGCATGGAACAATCAAAAATTATAGATACGTTGGAGACATATCAAGTAACTATAATCTCTAATTGTCATTGCAAACATGTTTCATTCATAGTAGGCTGAATCAAGAATGATGAACTAATCATATTTACAAAAACAAGATAGGTCGAGTTCATACCAGCTTTTCCTTATCTCAATCATTTCATCATATATCATCATTATTGCCTTTCACTTGCACGACTGAACGATGTGGATAATAATAATAGTGCACGTGCATTGGACTAAGCTGGAATCTGCAAACATTTATTCAAAGGAGAAGACAAGGTAATATGGGCTCTTTGTTAGATCAACAATAATGCATATGAGAGCCACTCAACATTTTCATCGTGGTCTTCTCCTCTCGACCCCCAAAGAAAAGAAAAGAATTTCAAAGAAACACACTGAAATGTTTTTGGAGTTTTTGTTTTTCTGAAGAAGGTAAAACAAGAACGAGAAAAACTATTTACACGGGAAATCTCCCAACAAGCAAAAGAAGAATGAGAAATCTTTTTGGGTTTTCTTTAATACTACTACTAAATAAACATGGAAAGGAAATAGGCAACAACTAATTTTTTTTTGGTTTTTCTTAAGGTTTTTCAAACACACAATAAGAAAGTGGGAAAAAGAAAATAAACTAACATGGATAATACAATGAAAAAGTATGAAAACCGACAACTGGAATGAGTGAGTGAACATGAATATAATGTCGGTGAGAAATACGTACTCCCCCAAGCTTAGGCTTTTGTCCTAAGTTGGTCTAGGGCCACGGCTGGCCCAAACGGATATCCAAAGTTGTAGTCGAGGTTGTACTGTGATGCAGCAACTACTGCCTGAAGGGCTTCAGCATGGAGGCGAGTGGCCTCAATCTCTCTCTCATACTCGTTTGCCTCCTCCCTAGTTATAAAATATCTCCCTCTGACCTGAAAGTTAAAGAAGGCAGGAGCAAGAAGAGTAAAATGGACAGCGCGTTGTCGGTCAAAGATTAGTCAGTACAGGAGGGACTGTTCATTCCTCACAAGAAATTGGTAGCGAACCAAAGCATTATAATCAAGAAAAGCAGGTGGTAACTCAATGTCATTCCCCCTTATGGGTACTCCAAGATAATTAGCTAAACGGGTTGCATAAATCCCACCAAATAAATCTCCATCTTTAGCATTAAGATGTAACCTCCTTGCAATAATGGCCCTAGAGTTATATCATTTATCACCCAACACTGCACACTTAAGGACACTAAGATCCGATGCACAAAGGTGCCTATGATAATGTTTACCATTAATGCATCTACCTATGAAGAGAGGAAAATAATGTATGGTAGGAAAATGAATACTCCCCATGGAGGCTTGTGTAATATGTCTAGTTTCTCCCACAGTAATGCTTGCAAGGAAATCATTGCACTCAGTTTTACGAGGCTCGCTATGAATGCCCCATTGTGGGATTTTGCAAGCAGTATTAAGATCTTCAAGGTCCATGGTATATGATTCATCATAAAGATCAAATAGGACAGTATGAGTATTGCGCTGAGATGTAAATTTAAACCTTCTCACAAATGAATCAGTGAGTTGATAGTATTGGGTACACTTATCTGACAAGAAGTCCCCCAATTCAGCATTTTGCACGTACGCATCAAACTCATCCTTGAAACCTGCACGAACCATGAATTCATCCGACGGCCATTCACAAGGCCACACTTGAGCTTCCCTTGCTGGTTCAAGGTCCAGTTCAATGATCGCGAGCCTCGGTGCTTGCTTCCTCGAGGAACCACCTTGGTACATTTTCCTCAACATTTTTCTTCCTCTGAAAAATTTCTGAAATTTTTAGTGACTCAAAATAAAAGTGAACCAAACTCAACAAGATTGATAGCAACTACTCCTACACGTGTCTAGAGGCTATATCATGCATCAAAACTACTTTGGACCATAAAATTTTGACATGCAAGCTCAAGAACATGGTCTCCACAACAGAAAAAATTTGCAATAAATAAAGCACTAGAACAAAAACTAATTGGACCATTGGAGGAGTCACATACCGAAGAACAACCCCCCAAAATAGTTTTGCAAATGGAGCTGTACACAAGGAGATCGAAAATGGCAGCAAGATGAGTTAGAACACGGGTTTGAGCACTGGGATGATTTTTTCTGGAGGAAGACGAAGTGGATGGGTGGTGGAATAAGTGAGGGGGGCCTACGTGGGACCCACAAGGCAGGGGGCGTGCCCAGGGGGGTAGGGCGCGCCCTCCACCCTCGTGGTCCACTGGTGCAGCCCCCTGGTGCAATCTCAGTGCCAGAAATTCTAAAACATTCTATAAAAAATCATACTAAATTTTCAGGGCATTTGGAAAACTTTTATTTTTGGGATATTTTTATTGCATGGATAATTCAGAAAACAGACAGATAATACTATTTTTGCTTTATTTTTTCTAAATAACAGAAAGTAAAAAGTAAGTACAGAAAGTTGTGCTTTCTAAATTCATCCATCTCATGCTCATCAGAAGGAATCCGTTAACAAGGTTGATCAAGTCTTATTAACAAACCTGTTTCGAATAACATGAAACCGGAGAATTTTTGAATAACACTAGGTTACCTCAGCGGGGATATGCATATCCCCAACAATAAGAATATCATACTCCTTTTTGACAGTAGGGAGAGGAAATTTAAAACCTCCGATAGTAATAGTTGAATTTTTTTCCAATAGAATTGATACTATGAACTTGAGGTTGTTTCTTCGGAAAGTGTACCGTATGCTCATTACCATTAACATGAAAAGTGACATTGCCTTTGATGCAATCAATAACAGCCCCTGAAGTATTCAAAAAGGGTCTACCAAGGATGATCGACATACTATTGTCCTTGGGAATATTAAGAATAACAATGTCCGTTAAGATAGTAACGTTTGCAACCACAACAGGCACATCCTCACAAATACCGATGGGTATAGCAGTTGATTTATCAGCCATTTGCAAAGAGATTTCAGTAGGTGTTAACTTATTCAATTCAAGTCTACGATATAAAGAGAAAGGCATAACATTAACACCGGCTCCCAAATCACATAAAGCAATTTTAACATAGTTTCTTTTAATGGAGCATGGTATAGTTGGTACTCCTGGATCTCCAAGTTTCTTTGGTATTCCACCCTTAAAAGTATAATTAGCAAGCATGGTGGAAATTTCAGCTTCAGGTATCTTTCTTTTATTTGTGACAATATCTTTCATATACTTAGCATAAGGAGACATTTTCAGCATATCAGTCAAACGCATACGCAAAAAGATAGGTCTAATCATTTTAGCAAAGCGCTCAAAATCCTCATCATCCTTTTTCTTGGATGGTTTAGGAGGAAAGGGCATGGGTTTCTGAACCCATGGTTCTCTTTCTTTACCATGTTTCCTAGCAACGAAGTCTCTCTTATCATAACGTTTATTCTTTGATTGTGGGTTATCAAGATCAATAGCAGGTTCTACCTCCACATCGTTATCATTACTAGGTTGAGCATCAACATGAACATCATCATTAACATTATCACTAGGTTCATGTTCATCACCAGATTGTGTCTCAGCATCAGAAATAGAAATATCATTTGGATTCTCAGGTGTGTCTATAACAGGTTCACTAGAAGCATGCAAAGTCCTATCAGTTTTCTTTTTATTTTTATTACTAGGGCTAGGTGCATCAGTATTAATTCTCTGAGAATCTTGCTCAATTCTCTTAGGATGGCCCTTAGGATACAAAGGTTCCTAAGTCATTTTACCACCTCTAGTCATAACCCTAACAGCATTATCATTGTTCTTACTATTCAACTCATTAAGCAAATCATCTTGTGCCTTAAGTACTTGTTCTACTTGAGTTTTAACCATGGAAGCATGCTTACTAATAAGCTTAAGATCATTAACAGTTCTACTCATATAATCACCCAAGCAGTAAAGCATGTGAGCATTATGTTTCAATTGTCTACTAACATAAGCATTGAAATTTTCTTGTTTAACAATAAAATTATCAAACTCATCCAAGCATTAACTAGCAGACTTATTAGGAATATCACCTTCATCAAATCTATAGAGAGAATTTACCTCTACTACCTGTGTCGGGTTATCAAGACCATGTATTTCTTCAATAGGTGGTAGATTCTTAACATCTTCAGCTTTAATACCTTTTTCTTTCATAGAGTTCTTTGCCTCTTGCATATCTTCAGGACTGAAGAATAGAATACCTCTTTTCTTTGGAGTTGGCTTAGGAGTTGGTTCAGGAAGTGTCCAATCATTATCATTACTCAATATATTATTCAATAGCAATTCAGCTTGCTCAACAGTTCATTCCCTGAAAACACAACCAGCACAACTATCTAGGTGGTCCCTAGAAGCATCAGTTAGTCCGTTGTAAAAGATATCAAGTATTTCATTTTTCTTGAGAGGATGATCAGGCAAAGCATTAAGTAATTGGAGAAGCCTCCCCCAATCTTGTGGGAGACTCTCTTCTTCAATTTGCACAAAGTTAAATATTTCCTTTAAAGCAGCTTGTTTCTTATGAGTAGGGAAATATTTTTCAGAGAAGTAGTAAATCATATCCTGGGGACTACGCACACAACCAGGAGCAAGAGAATTAAACCATAACTTAGCATCACCCTTTAACGAGAAAGGAAACAACTTAAGAATATAGTAATAGCGAATTTTTTCCTCATGAGTAAATAGGGTGGCTATATCATTCAATTTAGTAAGATGTGCCACAACAGTTTCAGATTCATAACCATAGAAAGGATCAGATTCAACCAAAGTAATTAACTCAGGATCGACAGAGAATTCATAATCCTAATCAGTAACAAAGATAGGTGAAGTAGCAAACATAGGATCATATTGCATTCTAGCATTCAAAGACTTTTCTTTCAGCTTAGCTAACAGTTTCTTAAGATCATCTCTATCATTACAAGGAAAAAAGTCTCTAGCAGTTTCTTCATCCATAATATAACCCTTAGGTGCAAAGGAAGTTCATACCTAGGAGAGCTAGTCTTATCAGGTGTTTCAAATTGTTCAGTTTCAATAATTTCATCATTTTCAGAAATATCATTATCTTCAGCATAGTCAATAGTTCTAACTCTAGCAAGATGTTCATCAAGTAATTCACCCAGTGGCACAGTTTTATCAAGCAAAGTAGTAGCATCATAAGCATCATTCATAGTAGAAGTAGCATCATCAATAACATGCGACATATCAGAATCAATAGCAGGTGTAGGTGTCGCAAGCTTACTCAAAACAGAAGGTGAATCAAGTGCAGAGCTAGATGGCAGTTCCTTACCTCCCCTCGTCTTGGAGGGAAAAATCTTGGTTCTAGTATCTTTCAAATTCCTCATAGTGATCAATAGATATAAATGCCATGTGACTCAAAGAATAGAGCTATGCTTGGGTTGACTACGCCTCTGTGGCACACCTGCAGTCGAGTGGACAAGCCGAGAGAGCAAATGGGCTCATACGTCAAGGATTGAAACTTTGCCTCATGCGTGATCTGACTCATGCAGTAGGCGCATGGGTGGCTAAACTACCATCAGTCCTCTAGGGCCTGCGAACGACCCCGAATCGATCCACGAATTGCACCCCATTCTTCATGGTGTACGGGACAGAGGCGGTCTTGCCGAGTGATCTACCCCACAATTCTCCCCGAGTGGATCTTTACTTGGAACCTGAAGCCGAGGAAGCAAGGCAGGATGGCCTAGACCTTCTGGAGGAAGAACGTGAGCTAGCGCTTATAAGATCAACATTGTACCAACAAGACTTACGCCGCTACCACGATAGACACGTCAGAGGACGTGCCTTCCAGGAAGGAGACCTGGTCCTCCGAGTGGACCAACAAAAACCTCACAATCTAGCACCCCCTGGGAGGGACCATTCGCCATCTCCAAAGTCTTGCACAATGGAGCATACAGACTGTACAACTTCACCAGAGGAATAGAAGAGCCCAGAGCTTGGAATGCAGATCTACTTCGCAAGTTTTATACTAAGAATAAAATTTCTCCCTTGTAATAGTTAGTCCGAATGAACTTAGATGAATAAGTCTCACTTTTTCCATAAATCATGTAGTTCGACCTACAGTCGCATTTCACTCAGGTGATTAATCGCATTCAGAAACTAACACACATCCAGTGGGTGAAAAGGTGAGAGAGCTTAGCTGCGAACCAGTTTTAGCCTAAGTTAAAAAACAATCCGAGTGGCGATCCGATCCACAATCGGGGGCTTAGCTGCGAACCAGTTTTCGCCTAAGTTAAAAAACAATCCAAGTGGGGATTCGAGCCACACTCGAGGGCTTAGCCGCGAACCAATTTTTGCCTAAGTTAAAAAACAATCCGAGTGGGGATCCGATCCACACTCGGGGGCTTAGCTGTGAACCAGCTTTCGCCTAAGTTTAAAAATAACCCAAGTGGGGATCCGATCCACACTCGGGGGCTTAGCTACGAACCAGCTTTTGCCTAAGTTAAAAAACAATCCGGGTGAGGATCCGCTCCACACTCTGGGGCTTAGCCGCGAACCAGCTTTCGCCTAAGTTAAAAAACAATCTGGGTGAGGATCCATTCCACACTCGGGGGCTTAGCCGTGAACCAGCTTTTGCCTGAGTTAAAAAACAATCCGGGTGAGGATCCGCTCCACACACGGGGGCTTAGCCGCGAACCAGCTTTCGCCTAAGTTAAAAAACAATCAGAGTGAGGATCCGCTCCACACTCAGGGGCTTAGCCGCGAACCAGCTTCTGCCCAAAGTCAAACAAAAAACAAGGGAAATAGAAGCGCAAAGGGTATCAAATTAAAGTTCTCATCCGTCCGAATGTCTCCAAGGCTAAACGAGCCTAAACGCTCAGCAAAGTATTTCATTACATCAACCACCTAGCATTCCGGGGCAAATTCAATCAAGTGTTTTTAAGCTTCAGGCGGAGGGCTGGCTGGATCAACGAATGTCTCCAGATTGATCCATCGGTGATGCAAGTGGCGGCTTCAGCGAAGGTCTCCATAAAATCCCCAAACTTGAGGTTCTTCTTGTTCACTACTCGGAGGTTCTTCAGCTTCTCTTCATCCACGTTCTTGCAATGAACGCGGACGAGTGACACGCCATATCAGCACCACTCCCGGTGGCGGATTTCTTCCAAGCCTTCACCCAAGCAGGAACATCATTCAAACGCATCAGGATCAACTCCAGGTCATTCTGAGTCTCTTCACCTGGCTGCAACTCCTTTTCAATCCGACCCGCCGCACCTTTCGCCCGAGTGATGAAGCCCAATGCATTCTCCAAGCGGTCTTCAAGCCAAAGGATGGCAAGGGCGGCGTTGTCAGTGACAAGCGACCAAGAAGTGTCTAGATCCCTCTCTATCCTCTGCAGCTCCAGTTCCTTGTTATAGCAATGCTCTGCGTCAAAAAGGATGATCTGTGAGCAGATGATCAAGGAAAATTTGGCAATATGCAGATTTCACTCGGCCGAAGAAAAACTTACCAACGAGCTTCTCACTAAACTCTTCACAGACGTCTTCGATGTGCTTCTCCAGGGCATCCTTCCTATCAGTCAGCTAGGTGACCTTCTCGTCCAGTTTGACCTTCTCCTGAGCGAAGACCTCGGCGGCAGCCTTAAGGTTCTTGATCTCCTCCTCCAACTTGCCAACTGAAGCTAGCTTCTCATTGGCGAGTTTGGCCTTGGTCCTTGCTTCCTTGTGGGCCAGCGACAGGTCCTTGTCCTTGTTCTCTAGCGCCTGCTTCATGGTTTCTAAAGAAATAGAAGTCCTGAGCCTCATTACGAGTTGGGCATTCTGGCTACGAACATCTGTCGGAGCGAAATGATTCGGATCAAGAGGGAAGAATAGCATTTAGCTATCAGTCGGAGGAAATAGCTTACCTCCCATGGCCTTCTTCTCCTGCCCCAGTCGGGCACTCTTGAGTTTCTTAGTCTCCAAGTCAAGTCGAAGGGCTGTCACCTCCTTCTCCGTCGCAACATAGTGGGATCCCATCTCGCAAGTCCTCTGCAACATACAAAAAAACAATCAGTCGGAAGATCCCGAAGGGAAATGAAAAGTAGTAACTCACAAACATCTGGGCATGCGCCGCTGGAAGGAACAAGCTCAATCAATATCAGGTCCTGAAGTACCCTTGGATTACTAAGCGGACTATTCACTCAGTCATCCTCCCCCGAGAGGAACAAGCTTGACTAGTACCAATTCCTCAAGTATGTTCTGATTACCGAGTCGCCCGTGCTCTACCGAGGGGAACAAGGTCGACCAATACCAGATCTTGAAGTAACCTCTGTTCCATCCTCACTCGGCTGTTCCCCTGAGTCAGCAATGAAGAAGATAGAGGACAACAACACAAGATGGCCTACTTCACACGGCTGACTACCGAGTCGGTAATGAAGGAAATCTTACTTATTATCTCACGAGCGCACGAGTGTCGTAGGGCGCCCCGAACGCCTAATGACAAGTTCTAAAGGCTACAACCGATCGCTAGAGATCAGTGTCAGCCTCGTGGACTACACCCAGTGGGTGCACTTAGCATGCCCCCACTGGAAAGTGACTCATTGATGGAGCTAAAAAAACAAACTCTAAGACTACTGCTGATTGCTCCAGTCAACGGTAGCCTCGGGGACTACACCCAGTGGGTGCACTCAGCGTGCCCCCACTGGATCATCTCCACTCGACTACGCTCTGGCTAGACTTCGAGTGAACATAAGAAAATTCAACACTCAAAGACTCCCGCCGGCTGACCCCAGTCGGCAGGAGCCTCGGGGACTACACCCGGTGGGTGCACTTAGCATGCCCCCACTGGATCATGTACACCCAGTGGGTGTGCCCTACGCAAACCCACTGACAGAAATCCTATTACGAGAAAAGAAGAAACTCAAACTAGAAATTATACTCACAATGGTACTTACTCGGACATTGGTCTCCAGTGCCGCGCTGGCGTCATAGGCATCCTTCAGTCGGCTACACATCAAACCCACCTGGATCAACGCTTCCTTACTCGCCCCCACCTGATCCTCTGGGACATGGTACATGGGGAAAGAAGTAGCTGGAGCTGATGAATGTGCAGGAGTTGGCCTCGGAGCTAGGATCACCGCCGTTCCACTCAGAGGAGCCTGGGTAGACCCCGCGGGGGGCACCAACACTGACGAAGATGCTGAACCACCCTGAGCCAGAGGGCTCGGCCTAGCAGTCTTGGCAGTGATCTTCATGGGCCGTCTGGCGAGGAGAGGCGTCCGTCATTGGCGTGTCAGCACTCGGCGCTCCCTCCCTGACGGTGCCCAGATTCAGCGGGTCGGCACTCACTTCGTCGTCCAGCTGGATGATCTCGGGCGGGGCTGCTTAAATCAGAGAAATCATCAAATTCAGTCAAATAACCATGTGAGTCAATCAGTACATCATACCTTTGGAAGTGGCAGCATCTGCCACGTCAGCATCACTCAGACCGGGCTTGCGGGCATGCGGGTCTGCTGAAGTTGTCGAGGTGTCGTTGCTGCAAATACGAAGCAGCACTCAGTCAGCAACCGAATGAATTCAAAAATGAACGAGGAGTCAGTGAGAACGCTTACTTCGAGGCCATAGGCACTGCCACCCGGATCCATGGCACGGAAGCCTTTCGAGGCTTGGAGGAGATCTGCTTGGGTTGCTTCTCCACCGAGCTCTCAGCCTTGGCGCGAACACGCTTGGAACTCCAAGTTGCCCGACCAGAAGCAGTCGGCTGTTGTGTTTCTCCTGCTTTGACCTTGGGGTCGTGCAACGCCTTGGAGCGGGGTTCTTTAGGGGCCTCATAAGATGGGGAGGACTCTGCCTCATCCCCCTCCTCCGAACTATCATCATCATCATTGTCGTTGTCGTCGGCGCTCTCGTCACTATCAAACCTCTCCAAGTACTGCTGCTCGGTGTCACTCGTCACATCTTGAGGCGAGTGGTCCACCATGGGGATCCGGGAGATCAAGTTCTGGGGGTCCTGAGAAGAAAACACGTGCAAACGTGAGGATCAATCATACAGAAGACAACCTACAATTGAACCGACTGAATCAAGAGACAAATACCTCGATGGGCGGCAGGTCCTTGTGAAAGGCTGGCACCAACCGAATCCCACACAGATTGTCGCGAGCGCAGGTGATGGACTTGATCTTGCCACCCACCTCCTTCTCGGTGAGATTTTCAGGATGCACCCGAGTGGAGTCACCCGGCCCCTCGTACAGCCACATGGGGTGAGTCCTGGCCTACAGTGGTTGGATGCGCCGACTGAAGAAAGTTAAAGCAAGTCCATACCATTCACCCCAGTGTTCACAACCCCGATTAATGCGCTGGACAGGATGTTGACGCCCACCTTCTCCTCCTTCTCCACGGTGAGGGTTGGCGAAGCATGTACCCTCTCGGTCGAGTACGGCGGGAGGCCCGACTAGCTGTTGGCGCTGGGGACGTCTTTGCAGTAAAACCAGGTTCCCTGCCACCCCTTAACGGAGTCGGGGAAGCTCATCTTAGGGAACAACCTCCCCCCACGAACCTAGATGCCCAGACCCTCGCATAGCTGGGTGACATGGGTTTTCTCACCAGTCGGCGAGTCCTTCTTCACTGACATCGACCGACAGGTGAAGATATATTTGAAGAAGCCCCAGTGGGGGTGGCAACCCAAGAAGTTCTCACAAAGGGAAATGAAGGCCGAAAGATAAATAATGGCGTTGGGAGGAAGATGATGGAGTTGAGCACCGAAGAAATCGAGGAATGCTCGGAAGAAAGGGTGGGGAGGCATCGAGGAACCTCGCTCGACGTGCGTGACGAGCAGGGCACGCTCATCTGCCTCAGGCACCGGTTTGATCTCCCCCGCGCCCGAGTAACGCCACCCGTCGTGCGAGATCAGGCCCTCCTCCGCCAAATCCTCCAGTCGCCGAGCGGAAACACGTGACGGGAGCTATTCTCCTGATGCGCCGCCGGCCACCGCGCCCGAGCCAGAAGAGGTGGCCTTCCCCGCCTTCTTCGCTCTCTCTCCGCCTTCGCCGTGGAGCCTTTTGCCATCGCCGTAAACTCGAGTGGAAGAGAGAAGTGGGGGAGTCGGGAGGGGAGAAGCGGGATCTGAGGCCTCGAGCCCTATGGCCGAACCTTTTATACCACTGGATAAAATCCCTGACTTGATCCCTCACCACGAATCCCTGGATGGATGGCCCACGTGGCAAGGCTTTGCACAGGGCAAGCGCGGCACGTGGCAAGGATCATGCATGCAAATCGAGGAGCCACGCCCCCCACTTTCCCACTAACACACAATGTTACCGCTTTCGCGCACAAACACGCGAATTCAAATCCCGAGATTTCCGGGACGAATCAATCCGATTAATTTCCAGCGACTCCTTTCCTAAAGGACGCATGTCAGTCCGACTGACCACCCTCCGCGGGGATCCGGGCACTCGGCCACGTTAAACACCCGACTGAAGTCTTCTTCAGGATCGTTATGTGACCTGCTTGACGCCCCTCTGTGGGTTCACTTGGCCCTCTCGGTAGGCTCCAAGGCACATGACTCATAAACCTGGACATGTAGAAGGCCCGCGCTGGTGTTCCCTTGGGATAAGGAGTGGCATCTGCCTGGAGAGTTAGACCACGTGCCGGCATCGCCCCTCGAGTTGTCATGGCATTCCCTCACTTGGGCCCCTAGTCTATCTCTTCCGAGAGACGTAACGAATGCCACCGGGTTTTTTCTTGACGATCAACAGCACCCGGTCATCTGGGTAAAATTAAGGTCCAGAATTCATTGCGTTTTTGTCCAAGGAACAATGATTCACGACTCAGAAATATATTGCAAGTGGCCCTGCAGCACTTGGACTCAACCAAAGGATCGATTCGTCTGTTCTACGAAATCCGAACTGATTAGGGGGCTAATGATGTGGTCACCTATTATAGTTAGGGTCAAGGGCCCATCATTTTGGACCCACATGGGGCCCATCACCATCATCGGTAGGTCCCTGGACCATGCCGGCATTTGGATGCATACATCAGGAGGATCACTTGGACGGCTCTACAGTACTCGGACAACCACACGTCACTCGGCGGACGATCGACCACTCGGACGTACAGGGCAAGAAGGCGTCCACTAAAGAGAGGTATAACTACCATTACCTGTAACTGTTGTAGTATAGGCTCATTACACTAGTAACTGCCTCATTCAATGGCATTAATTGCCTCGGCGGCATGGGAGACATGGGGCTGCAGCGCACTCTATATAAGTCGCACCCCTCTCCATAGCCGGGCACGTTCAACCTTGTAATCTTATCCATCAAATCAAAGCAAGCCTCGGGGCACGAGACGTAGGGCTTTTACCTCCACCGAGTGAGGGGCCTGAACTCGTAAGACACCGTGTGTTACACCTACGCTGCAGCTAGTCTTTGCCCCTTATTCGTACCCCTAGTACTCATTGTCAGGATCATAACCCCGATAGGCGGTTCGCGGGATCATCATCAACGTTCGAGGGACTTCAAATACGATCTACACCGACTCGTCTACTTCTGCTGCACACCCGAAGTCGGTAATGATCCTTGATCACAACCCGTTATGCATCTTCATATTGTTCTTGGGTGTTCGTAGGGTGACTTTTTTTAGTTTTCTACTACCTTTCCCAACAGTGGCATCATGAGCAGGTTTATGAGTAGATGCAGGTTGCGATCTAGATCACATATGATATGTGAGGGTTGATTTTCTTGCTATGCTTCCCATGAGTGTTGCTTCGGTTCAATTCATCGGCAGAATGATGTAGTTTTGCTAGAAGGTTCTGACAATCTATCGACTCTGGCTGTCGACGATCTGCTAACAGTTCCTTGGGCTACATCATAGTCGGGAATAGTGAACCGTCGCGTACACAAGAGGGTGCCGAAGATGAATGAGCTTCTAGGGGGTCACGCGTATTGATGAAGTTTAGTGTGGGGGATGAGACTTTTAATTAAGTCTCTCTTTCACACACCCCGAGACTTAATCTAGCATCAAGAATATCGCCTTGTTGTCCTTGCATAGGTAGCTAGTCTTAATTGATAAAACTGGTTAACCTAGTAAATAAAAGTTTGCTAAAACCGATTAGAGGATGTCTAACTTGGTTTTGCAGGGTTTGCATATGATGTGGTATAGCCTTTGTCATGATAATGAGATTATGTATGAGATGGTTATATGATGTAATGCTAAGTGGCCTGCGCATCACGGCATGATGGCTGGAGCCACGAGATTGCCACCTTAATGATAATATCGTAGAGATAGGTTACATGTGATGGTGGCAAGATGTACACGGAGGACCCCATCAAGGATAAGGTGTACCTAGGCGCGGGACGAGGAGCTATAATTTCGTGCCACTGCGGAATTTCAAATTTTGGTGTCACGGCAACGTTTTTGAAATGGTCACCATGGCAACATTTTCTTAGACTGCCATGATGGTGATGTTTTTGAAATGGTTGCCACGGCAACAAAATATTGGTTATCATGTTGCTTCAACTAGAGATTGAAGATGATCATGGAGAACTCTCGGCGCCCAGGGCTATACCATGTCATGCTTTTATGAATTGCCTGAGATGTTTGTCCCTTTCTTGTTTGCACCCTTTGATTGCGTAGTAGTCTATTATTAGCGTGATCTGTCACAGTAAATATCAAGATAAAATGTGCTCTTCCCAGTGTTGCAATTGTCTATAACACGTAGCATTCTGGAGTGCGGCATGTCCACGTGAGTACAAACTAGACGTGAGGTGTAAGACGGAGATGGTCAGACCATGTATGCAGATAACACTCGGTTGTCTTGAAGTTCTAGCAAAATCGTTTTGAGCTCGGAGCACAAAGCATCGAAAGATGAACAAGAGTCATATGGAGATATGATCGGCAAAAGTTTGCCCACCGGTAAAAATTCTCGTCATCAGTGATGTCCACATCAATGGCTGAGAACTAGGCTTGGATCTTGAATCACTCACTATTAATTATGAGAGATATTGATTTGAGTGGGAGCACAATTATGTATTAATTTAGTTTAATAACTAGTGCAAATTAATTATGAACAATGTCTATGTGTAGTTTGCATTATAGTTGAAGAATTATGGCTGACAGTTCCACCTTTGTTGTTGAAATTGATTGACTGTTATTTATCTGGTTGAAACTTTAAGTTTGAGAGGATCGTCCTCTAAAAGTGACAAGAAGTATTTTGTCCTACTGCATGTTTACAATACTCTCTTGCTGATGCTATGGATGATGAGACTAACGCCCTTGGATCTAAAAGCTAGAATTGCATTACGGTATGCTTGCTTCCAAGAAAGCTGAACTTCAAAATGTTTGGGATAGTTATCTAATATTCTTGGAACTGAAATTGTGTTCAGAAACAAACAAAGGCTAAAAGATATGTGATATCTAAAGAAGTGTTTTGTTTGCAAATTCTAGTGAAGTGTTCAACTATGTTTAAGACTGAAATGCGTAAGATCCGGAAGAAAGCCAGTCATGTGTTGACGGTGAAAACTTGTAGAGAAAGAACAAAACCAAAGGATATAATGAGACTTACACGCCCAGGGAAGTTTGGGGCTCACGCCACTCTTAAAATTGTTGTTTCTTCTGAAAGTAAGAGAAACAGTGAAGTAAAACTATAAGAAGTAAAAGGCAGAAAGAAAAGAAGACTGGAATGTCTAGCTCAGGTATGAATGTCATACAAGTTATGAGATGCAGAGGTGGCTGGTTAAGTAAAGTGTAGTTCTTGGGAAAATGATCAATTTGTTGACCACTGATTCTTCGGTATTGTGGTTAAAAGGTTAATCACAAGGATATTGACTTGATTGCATGTTATTGCAAATCGTTGCAAGAAATTTCGAACAGCCTAAATGACCAACAAATAATGAGGTTAAAATATTTTGATGGATTGTAAAAGGTTACAGTATTTCTATCAGTATATTTCCTCTATATTTATTATCATAATTCATTTTAGAGTTTTTGTACACTCTATCCCATTGCATAGAAGTTGCAAGGAGGTTCTTCATGACAGAACAATAGTTGCTTGATGTTATGAAGGAGGTTGTCCATGACAGAACAATAGTTGTTTGATGTTATGAACAAAAGGGCATACTCTTATTGTGAATAAGATGTATGTTATGAATATTGATAAAAAAACTGAACATCCATAACACTGACGCTAAATGTTGTAAGACTAAAAGAATACCATATCTGTGTGGCACTGCATTTAGTCACATTGGAGAAACTAGCATGGAGAAGTTTCATAGTGATGAATTTTGAAGTCATCTGATTGAGAATCATCTGACACTTGCAAGTTTCATCCAATTAGTGAAGTAAACTAAAATACCGTTCATGGGCCATAGAGAACGAGCAAAAAAAAAATTGGCAATATGCATATCGATGTGTGTACTCCAATAAGTGTTGTTGTAAGCAGTGGATTTATCTATCTTCAAGGATGACTCAAGTAGATATTTATATTTACTAATTGAGACATAAATCTGGATCTTTTGAAGTATTCAAAAGATTTTCAGAATGAAGTAGAAATTATTGTAACAAGAAAATTATGTTTCTACAATTGGATTGCAGAAAATAATATTTGAGTTACAAATTTTGCAAATGTCTGATGAGCTATAAAAGAATTTTATAGCTTGCATCTACTAGAAACACTACTGAGAGTAGATTGTTTTATGTGGATGCAATCAAACTATGTATAACATGGTGAGATCAAAGATGACATTGATTATTTTGCCATATACTTTCAAAGTGATGCTTTAGAAACTGTGGCTTTCACACTGAAAAAGGAGCGCCATCAAATTTATTGAAATAAGTGCTACTTTGTAGGTCATCCCAAATAGTTGGGTATTCCTCTATCACTACGCCGAGGCAAAGTTTTGCCATAGAGTGCGGAAGTTTTGAAGAAAATGTTTTCTACAAAAGAGTGAGTAGGAGGACAGTGCAACTCGAAAAGATTGTGGAATCTTCGTAATCAGCTCAAAGAAAAGAAACACTGGAACTAATTCTAGAATTTCTTACTGCGACTGATACAAAAGCCTCTACATGAGATATAGAGACTATGGTCGAACTTGCAGCTGAACTATATAGGTTGGAAAATTTGTGCAGACGTTTGTGGTATGCAGACGAAATATTGTTGGGAAAACAATGAACCTATAAATCATAGAGAAGCGTTGATGGGCCCTGACTCCAGAAATTGGCTATATGCCAACATAATCCAAGATAGTATCCATTCACATAATTCAAGCTTAGAACTTGATGAACCCTTCGAAAGACTTAGAGTCTAAAGAATAGTAATGGATCTATAAACTAACAAAGATAAAAATGTTTTATAATGCTTGACTTGTTACAAATAGTTTATGACAAGGTCAAAGAATTGACTATGACGAGATTGTCTCATCTTAGCAATACTTAAAGTTAGTTCGGGTTAAACTAGCAATTCTTAAATATTTCAATTATGAGATAATACAGATGGATGTCAAAATGATTCCATGAGATGGAAATAGAACCAAGGTTGTATGTTTGATACGATCCAAGGTAATTTTGTTGATCTAGAGGATGCTAGTAAGTATGCAAACTTCAAGGGATCCTATAATGATCTGAAGCAAGCATAGTGGAGTTGGAATCTTCTTACTGATGAAATGGTCAAATAAATTGATTTCATCGAGTAAAGTTAAGATGCTTGTATTTACAAGAAATTAAGTGGGAGCATGATAATATTTCTAAACACTATGTGTACATGACATATTGTTGATTGGAAGTTATGTAAATTTCTTGACACGGATTAAGACTTTATTGAAACTAGTTCTTCAGTAAAATACTTAGGCAATAAATAGTCTTGGTATTAGACATAATGATCTATGGAGATAATAGTATCTAATCAGACTTAAGCCAAAATACATATTGACAAAATACTAACGCGGTTTAGTATGAAAAATGTCAAGAAGAGTTTCTTGACAATGTTACATGGAAGGAGTTGATATCCTAAAATACCGACGAGCGAAATATGATTTCAACCACACATGTATTCCATGGTATGTAAACAACCAGATACTTCCAGTACTTCAAATTAGTTGTTAGTAAAAGTTACTAGTATGATCAAATTCTTGATCATAGGACAACAATGAAAATGTCGTTAAGGATTGACGACATGTTTCTCATACACGGAGAAAATGAAGAGATTGTTGTAAGAAGTTACATCAATGAAGGCTCGTTGTAAGTAGTACATCGATAAAATCTTCATCTGTGCTCCAAGTGTTTTTCGATATCATAATTAAAAGTGATTTATGGTGGCACAGTAAGTTGGAATTGGTCCAAAAATTATTGTGGTGAATTCTATAACAAAAGGCTAAGTATATTATTGCTTTAGAAGCAAAATGTAGGGTAATGAACCAAAAGTTCTGTCGGTGCAACAAACCTTCATGTATGTTGCCCGGACGGTATACAGGCTCAAGTGGCAGAAATGCAAGCAACACTAAGCATTCAAGACAAAACCAGGCCAGAGAGAGAGAGAGCTCTTTGAGAAATCAAAGGGCGGATCAAGAAGACTAAGACAAGCCAAGACAGCAATATATCAATAAGGAAAATCCTCCCTTGCCGAGCAGGCGAGCCTGGTCAGGTCGAGGCCACCCTGAAGACAAGTCCCAAGACTTCCCCGGCAAGGATTGCCGGGGCCACTGGCAGCCTACATCCCCGCCAAGGCTCCACTGCTCCACCGCATCGCAACGCAAGTCATCCATCGGTGCGGTGTCGAGCCCCCAAATAACTAAGTGGCTATCATTTGGCATGTGGCAGCCATTTAGGAGGAAGATCACCTCTATATGACACCCGTCCAAAGGCGTGTCAAGCAAATAGATGGAAGATGACTAGAGCGGTGCGGCAGGCCTGCCGGACGCATCCACAATGTGACACATGGCAGTGCATTTAATGCACTTTGTCGTAACTGCTAGAGTTAGGTATGATAGCAATGTTAGCTATCTAATCGCTGGATAATGACCATTTTGCCATTGTGGTAACCCCTTGGCCTATAAAAGGAGGACCGTGGCAACCTTAGAAAGGATTCAGACCCTCGTGTACTCATACATGCGTAGCTACTCTCCCCGAGGTGACCTTGCCGGGCTCGAGTGCCGCGCGTTCTTCACGGTCTCCCCATCAATCCACCAAAGCAAGAGTAGGGTTTTACGCTTCTTAGTGGATCGAACCTGGGTAAAAACCACCAGTGTCACCACTGCCGTGCTGTCCCACGGCCTGTGCTCTTTGTGCAACATGTTCCCCCCTGCCGAACCACAAAGGGGCTGATGGCCTCATTGGTGGCTGTGTTCTACCACGACATCTTTGGCGCACTAGGTAGGGGGCAGCACTTGTGCGAACCCGAGGTCGTAAACCGCGCATCAGTGTTCATCATTGTCTTCTTCATCGTTGGCTTCATCATCCATGGCGCCCAAGAAGAAGTCCGGTGCAACTCCTCATCCTTCCACCTCGAAGGCCCCCTCGCATGCAGCCGCCGATGCTGTGGGGACTGCAGCGGCGTCGAGGGACACGAACGCCATGGGGGACATGACCAGTGCAAGCGGCGCTGTTGTCATCCCCCTTGCAGCCGAGGCGGGAGCAGAAAACGTCGGAGGAGGGCGGCATCAACAGCACTCCGACGGCCATGCCGCACAACGCACGGGTGGGGAAAACGTTTAGTCTCCACCTTCCCACCGTGCTGAAGGACACAGCCACACCAACAACGCTCGCTCTGGTGTGAACCGCGGCCCCCTGGCTACCCGTGTGACGGGCGCAACGGTGGGGCAAGCGCCTCCCCTGGGGCGCGGTAACCAAGACGAAGTGTCGGGCGGGGTCGTCAACCCCCAGGCGCACCCTTCTCGCCACCGTACCACCGTGGCGGCTGGCTCGTGATGACGAGAGCACCGCGCTGCCGCCACTGGTACTGGTAGGAGCCGGGCGATGTCCCGGTCTGCATCATCGTCCATGCCAAGCACTGCTTCGGAAGCCATGGCGCGAGCCCAAATCCTGCTAAGATTCCCACCAGCAGCAGATCAGATGGATGAATGGAGAGCCACCATCCAGAGTTTAATCGGTTTTGCTGAAGCAGGAGGATTGCAGCGGGTGGATCTGCCATGACTCCCGCAAGCGACGGCCACGGCCCGAGCTGCTGACCGAGCTGAGGGGGCCACTCCCATGGTACTGTCCCCTCCGTGATGGCCAGCGCAAGGACCACAACCAGAACCACGCAACCAGGAGCCCGATGAGGTATCGATGGCCTCATCTGACCCTCGGGCCCATCGAGATCAGTGGCAGGTCCTGGAGGATTGGCAGAGGGAGGACACGCGTGTCACCATAGAACGACGCCGCGAAACTTGCCGCCAATCCGACAGGCCCAATGGCCCAGACGTCGACGAACCTGCGCCCAGTGAGGGTGGATACCTACCTTTTGAGGTCGGGTGTCCTGCCTTCACTCGCAAGCTACGGCAAGTCCACTGGCCATCTGCCTGTGTTTTCAAGCCAGAAATACCAGAAAAGTATAATGGAAGGTTGAACCCGGTAGAGTTCTTGAGCATCTACACCATCACTGTTCAAGCTTGCGAAAGTACATGTAGAGGTTCAGCCGGGTGCACAGAAACATCCCAGTCATCCACCCGGCAGCTGTAATTGCCACATTCCAGTCCAATGTGCGCAACAAGAGGATACGTTCCAAGATGAACGTTCGGTTGCCCAAGACTGTGAATGAGCTATACACTTTGGCGGATAAGTGTGCCAGAACAGAGGAAGGGAGGCGACTCCGAAGAGAAGAGGACGGCGTCGAAGTTGACTCAGAGGATGACGACGATGCCGCAGACCCGAAGAGGAAGAACAAGAAATGCAACAAGAAGCGCAAGGAAAAGGCAGTATTGGCTGTTGAGGGCTCTGGCACACCTAGTACCGGCAAGAAGGCCAAGACCGAAGCCCCCGGCAAGGAAGTTGCCACGTGCACTGATTGCCGGGAAGCTGCGGCGGCCCAAAAGGCTGGGAAGGCTAATGGGCCATACTGCAAGATCCACCGGACCAAGGGCCATGATCTCCAAGAGTGTCACCAAGTTGAGCAACTTGTCAAGAAGCAGAAAGCTGAGTACGAGAAGTGTGACAAGGAAAGAGACCAAGAAGGTGTTGGCGGGAAGGGCCGAGGTGGCAGAGGAGGCCGCCGCGGCAAGGTTCCCCAGCATCCAGAGAGACCCGCAAGAGGCCATGAGAAGAAAAAGGTGATGAAGGGGATGAAGAGGAAACCAGTGAGCAAGAGTTCCAGAAAGCCACTGAGGCACTATGCGTTCATGAAGGCGCATCTTGGCACTCCTCTCACCGCCAGCTTAAACAGTGGGCACATGAGGTCAATGCCATAGAGCCGGCAGTGTACTCCCGAAAACCGCTCAAATGGTCCCGCACGCCCATCATCTTCGACGAAGAGGATCACCCTGACCGTACCACCGCCGTAGGGTGCTTGCCATTGTTCGTTTCACCAACAATCCGCAACCTCAAGGTCATGAAGATGTTGGTTGACGGCGGGGCTGGGTTCAATCTGATTTCCCCCAAGGTGCTCAGCAAGCTTCAAATATCAGATGAAGAGCTCAAGATTACTGGCACTTTCCAAGGGATCAACCGCGGCAGGAGTCATCCTAAGGGAAAGATCATGCTGCCGGTGACATTTGGAGGAGAATTGAACTATCGGACCGAGAAGGTTGTGGTTGATGTGGTTGATCTCCCCCTGCCGTACAATGGAATCCTTGGTCGTCCAGCCCTGGCAAAATTCATGGCGGCATCTCACTATGCCTACAACACACTGAAGATGTCGGGGCCGATGGGCGTTATTTCCATTCCATCAGACAAGAAGGACGCAATCATATGTGTGGTGTGGCACCTGGCTCAGAGAAGACCGAGACGCCCCGTATTCCAGCCCAGGGACAAGTCCTCTGGAATACGGCACTGTTGGCATAGAACAAATCACCTCTTTATTACAATGGATATGGTTACAAAGGGGTACAAGGATAACATCGGCACGGCGACACTACGCCTGCCTGGGGTAGCTCTATGCTAACAGCGGAATAACTCTCTCGGCAGCGGATCAGCGACGACGAAGATGGACTCCACTCCGCAGGGACTCTGGCTAGAACGCGTATCCTAGGTCGCAAACTCGGGATCCTCGACAAGCAAGCAATCATGGCATGACCTGCAAACTGGCATGACACTCCAGGTGAGTACTTTGAATGTACTCGCAAGCTCACAGCAAACATCAGCATTAAGGCAAGACAACATCATAGCAAAATAGTTACTGAAGTAGATGCCGTAAGGTAAAACATATTTAATCTATACTCCAAATAATCTTAGGATCCAATCTGAACCTGTTCCAAATCCAATCCAAATCATGTGGTCATCCGACCACTCATCCCATAGCCATCCCATGGCTAACATATCATATACCTGATTCCGTCTGCACGACAAGTTTGACAAACTTACTCTCTTCCTGGTTGTCTCGCAATCCTTAGAATACTCACGATCCATTGAGTACTTCTGATCATATGACGAGTTCTTCCATCACTATCACTACTATGGTTGACCACCTAGCGAGGTCTGGTCGGACTGTCCAATACCGTGGACACGGGTATTCGAATAGATTTTACACTCTGCAGAGGTTACGCACTTTACCCACACCATGGAGCACCTGACCTCGTGATCCCATTCGGGTGGACCAGCGTTGCTCCAACGAAACCCGCCTGACCCGTGACTCTCCCATCGTACCACCGGCAATCATCCTCCCCCGGAGTAAAGCCCTGGCTGGCCCCTGTGTCACCTCGTGACACCTACCACCGTCGTGGCCAAACAAAACTATCCCAAACGGGGACCTGGATCTAAATAACTCAACTGGGCTCACAAGGTTATCGCCGCCTACCAGGCCAGGGTAGCGCGCACGCATAACCTTCCCTATCGGGCAGTACCGGTGAAAGAGTACGCGATCAGACCAAGTCAAGGCCATCCCATACCGGCAAATGTGGTTGCACGGATAAGTCCGGAAAGGTGACTAAGGATCAACCAGGAAATATCTAATCCCCGAATAATATTTCTGTCATGGTTGACACTCCGATAACCAGTATACTTAAGTCACTGCTACTAATTCATCTCCACGAACTGCCGGATGATCTCCAAAATAATCATAGACAGTGATCTCAACATCATAGTATCAACAAGTGGGTAAACTACTAGTCATTAACAATCCTGTGCTCAACATAACAGTCACCTATCCGAGAATTTATTCAAGTATTGTATAATCCAATTCATTTCACAAATAACTCATACTTGTTGTTGAAGTAAATAGTTAAACTATGATATTGCAATGCGATGATGCAGATGAGAGTTGTGGCTTGCGTGGGAAGGAAGGAACCATCGGGAAGAAGTGCGGACAGTCCGCGGAAGTGATCGCCGGAAACAGTTCTCTCCCGGAGGGGGCTGTTTACAGACAAGGGCAAAATGGTCATTTCCACAGTGGGACCTCATAGTGAAAATGTTACCAACACGACGGGCTCGACGAGACGAAGACGTGGGCGTTGGAATCACTTCAATCGGAGTTATGAGTAAAAAGATACAATAGTTCTTTTGCGAGGGACCTATCTGCAAAATAATCTTCACAAACAGGCCCTCAGCTAGAAAAATAGAATGCGCACTCCAGAAAATGCGCTTTCAGATAAGTGAAAGCGTATTTCTGGCCAAAGAGCAGCAGAGTACACTTTTACCAGTGGAAAACGCATTTTGCGACATGCGTGTCCACTTATCCGAGCTGGCGGGTGGGCCTCTCTCTTCGGTCGCCGACAGGTGGGGTCCACGGGCAGGGGGGCTGGCGTTCGTCTCCTTCCTCCTCCCGCTGCTCCTTCTCGACGAAGCAGAGGAACCAGGGGAGCAGCGCGCTGCTGGCGACGGGCCGGGCAGCTCCGGCCAGCTCCGGCCGAGCGAAGAACACCGGTCGGCGCGGGGAGGAACGGCGCATCCACCTGGGCGGTCTGTGGATGCTGGGGAGGGGCGTGGCCGCGGCACCACGCGGGAACAGAGATGAGGCCGACGCGCACCGGCGATGACCCCCGGCAGCACAGGCCACCTCCTGCCGAGGTGAGCGCACCGGAGGCTTCGGGGACGTGCGCCGCGTCCAACCAGAGGTAGAGCAAGTGCTAGGGAGAGCCGCAGCCGCGACGGCTCACGGTGGCCAGCGGGGACTGAGGCGGCCATGGGCAGCGAGGGGAGCTCCCCGAGCTTGAGCAGGTGGCTAGGGAGGGGTAGTGAGGTGAGGTGGAGCTGCTCGTGTGGACGAGAGGGCTCGGGGGGCCTATATATAGTCGTGGCGGCGAGGGAGGATGAGGATGGCCGCGGTGGTGATCTTAGCCACGCGCTGGAGCTGCAGGGAGACGTGGCTGGCGGCTTGCGGCGTCGGGAGGGTTCTTGGAGGAGCGGAGAGGGTTCAGGCGTGCTCCGGAAGGCTTGAGGGAAATGAGGACAGAGGAAAACGACGACGATGCCACGTGCGCTCACTGTTCCTTGATGGGGACGGCTCGCCGGGGAGGAATCCGGAGGGAGAGAGGGATCCAGAGCGAAGACGAGGCCAAGGGGAAGCTGCTGGACATGGTTAGGTGGCGGGGGAGAGGAGGAACGCGACGAGGCTGAAGGGTTCCATCGCCAGAGCACGCTGGCTGGCATGCCAGCAGCGTGGTCACCGCGTGCACTGGCGCACGCGGTGCACCCTGGCATGCCAAGTCATGTCCAGCACAAAATACGTCCAAGTAAGGGCCCCTCTGAGGTGATAGTTCATCAAAAGAGGCCAAGAGTGGATGTGAGGCTTCACTGCAAGTTTGCTGTAGCAAACTTGACCACCCCACTGTGATCCACAGGAAGTTGATAAGAACAATATAAGATATCTGGGAGGTTTAGGGTAGGAAGGACTATAGTCCTGTGAATTTTGGAGAGAAATGGATCAATATTTAGTATAGTTGCTTTGCAACTGACCAATCTGGTCCAGAAAATCAATCTTGATGTGCCACTCACATAGAGTAGCAACTTGAGCCGAAATTGGGCATAGGATGAGGATTTGGTTATATGAGAGTGCCATAAAAATTTCATTCCATTTGGACAAACCAAAATGGTACTTTCTTCACAGCTATCCTCTCCGACCAGAAACTTAGAGAAATTCTAGGGAATTATTGGACAGATGAAATGAGCCCAAATTTTGTGTAGATAGGTTATATGGGTATGAGAATGCTTTGGTAAATTTTCAGCAATTATGGAGCAATATAAAATATATTTGCTTCACAATGTGAAAATATGACCAGAAACAAAGATTTAATGCTGTGTTGACATAGATGATTGGATAAGGTTGAAACTTGGTGGAGAGTCATGATTTAAGCATATGAAGATGCTTGCAAAATATCAACTCATTTGGATACTCCTAGCTAGCACTTGCTTCACAAAGATTCCAGTTGCCCAGAAACTTTGGAAATTAGCCAAGAGAGATTTAGTATCCAAATAAAGTTGAATTTTGGCATGTGGCAATTATATGGATAGGGAAGAGTGCACAAAAAGTTTGAGAGCAAGCAAGAAAATATAAATGGTACTTGCTTCACAAACTGCCAGCTGGGGCAAAATCAGGAAAGGAATATTGGTGAAATATTTTTGAACATGACAAGGAAGGGTTTGACATATTTGTGGAAGATATGACCCAAACAATTTATGATAATTATTTGGGAATTTTGGGAATGATGGAAAGGTGGGTTGCTTCACAACCTAGGATAACAGGGTTATTCATTTAATAGAAAAAGGAATATTCCCAAGAAAAAGAATATTGGGATTGGTCCAAAATGGAAATGACATGGTCTTGGGATGGTTTTGAGGTTGGCAAGCCACTCGGGAAGAAAAATGAAGGGTGATCCCTCCAGGTTGCGAGACTACTAAGCCACAGAAAAGCGAATTCGGACCAAAATCAAAAGAAAAAGGAAATGGGCAAAATCCAGTGTGTTACAAACCTACGCCCCTTAAAGAAATCTCGTCCTCGAGATTTGGTTGCTCAGGGATCAACACTTGAATATTTCCACTTGGGGAAACCGTTTCCATCTCAGGTTTCCTTTTTACCTTTGTATAATGCTCCTACTGAGTTTCATATGACTGACTACCTTGCTTCGGGGTGGTTTGCTTCACTGGAACCTTTTCCTGGAAAATCTTACCTCATATGTTACTCTGACTTTAATCCTTTTATGTCTGCTAACCTGTCTGGGGCAATAAATTACCCTGATCAAACTATGTACCTTGCTCGTAAGTCCAAGGGTGATTCCTCATGGACGTGTCGTGACGAGGTCCAACACAGACGACCATCCACTGAGTTGTGAACATATATTTCTTGGTGGTCACGAAATCTTTTACTCATTTTATTGGGTGACTTCAAATGGCTGTGTGTCCTCCTGGCTCAAAACAGTACTGTGAATCGTACCGTTCTCCTGGCGGAATCTGACTTCTCGCACGGACTGTTGGGTCATCTTGGGTATCTCCATTGTTTTTGGGTATAAGGCTCCTACCAGATATTTGACTGTCACCTGTCGTGACCAGCATAAAGGTGTACGATGATATTATCCATAGACTTGACTGACAGTGGTCCTGACAAGCTTGAATATCCTCTTCTGATGATTCCGAGAATAAATAGCTGGCTGAGTGGGTTGACTCAATATGGGGTCCTTGCAAATGAGATAGACCCCGTGGGTGTGTACCCATGGTAATCAGTACCGATCCATACTGTCCGGAGTATCTGTACCATGCATCCATTGCCATACCTGTATGGACGATCTTGTTTTTTCATTATAGTTCTCTTTGCCTGGATCCTTAGCTGAAGGAACTTGGCCTTATGTGTTCTTGATTCTCCGTGTGACCATAGGTGTTGTCAGGTGCAATATTCCGGCAGGCATATTACTTCACAAGTCGTAGTTGTATGGTAACGACCGTCTGAACCCTTGAATAAAACTGGCAAATAAACCAGTAGCCACCAGAACGGTCTTTACAACTCAGATCTGGGACATTACCGGAATAACTCAACCCCGGCTCAAGACGGCTGGAAAGCAGCTCAGAGCATGAGACGGTGTTGATAAGAAGAAAGTAGCAACTCCCTAAGACGGCCGAAAAACAGCTCAGAGCATAGGGTCATTGCTACGAAGAGAAATTCAACAGCTGCCCGAGACGGCCGAAAAGCAGCTCAGAACACGGGACAGTTGCTGACAAGAGAAATAAAAAGTCGGCATCCACCCCGGACTGCTGGAAACAGCTTAGAATACAGGCGTGGTGCCGTCACCAAAGAAAGACGGGCAAGGGTTCATCCGTGTCCCAAACAGCTCACTATTATGCATATAGGTATGAGAATAATAATAATATGAACATACGGGAATAACACAGAGCAATGCTATAGGGCATATATCAGAGGGTCAGCTTGCTCCATAGGTTGTTGGTCATCACACTGTGGTGTATAACTAACGTTCTCTTCTTCTTACATAGCTCATGCAATAGTCAGATCCTCACCGGGCTGGCATCATTGTATGAGTAACCCATATGACCTTGGCAGCATGTCCACCATATCTATGGAAACATGTATAGCTGGCCACTTGATTCTTGAGGCAAGCTTGTGTCCTGACTGACATTTGCCTTCAGACCAACTGTTACGGATCTGACCCTGGGGATGCATTGTCATATGCTGCTAACTGTCGATAGATTAGCTTGTGTTGGAAGCCATCGGGGTATCTTACTGAGGAAGCCTGAGTACCTTGCATCGGAAGATATCCATGTGTCGTATCGAGGAAGACACAGGAGTCCTTGCGTCATACGCTTCTCAGGTGGCTTGTAGGGAAAGACTAGGTTGCTTGCATCTGAAGCTTTCTTGTTGCCATATGCAGACTGAGTGCATATATATATATATATATATATATATATATATATCCCTTAATGTTTCTGCTGTTGGTTACTTGTTGTATGCAACAGAATATTCGGCTATCCTTCTTGCTGAACACTACATTCATAACACATGCTGGCTTGATTCCAGGACATGGCAGGGTTCAAATTGTACTCATAGCAGACTCAAACCTTGTATATGAATCATACCTTTGGCACAGAATGCACTGTGGATCATGTACACAATTTGCCTTCTTGCTGGTGCAATCATTACTGCTGTGAAAGTTGCGCTGATGTATACTTGGTGCTGATAACCCATCTGGTCAGGATATCATTTGTATTCAGGCCAGATATTCCCGATATAACACAGTCTACTGAAACTTCCATATTGCTGAGCTGAGCTTCCAAATGACCGTCTCTTCACTGACTCTTGGGGTTCAGGGTCGGTGAGCAACTTCTATAAGGGGAAAATAAGGTAACACCAAGGGCCCAAATAAAGAAGCAAACGAAACGACTAAAACAAAAGCACATAAAGCAGCAAGATCACACACACAAGCAATATCACATTCTACAGCTATTCACAGCAATAATATGCATTCCTACTTAAGCACATAAATCTCGCAAGAACTCTGGTATTATGGTCTAATATGCTGTGGCGATGTGCATGAAAGTGAATCAATGTGTGGAAGAAAATTGGTGTAAACAAGGCTACACCAAACACGAGCTTAACACGGATGGAACCGGTGGCGAGGACGAACTTAGTGATCGGGTCCGAAGTTACGACCACGTCATCATCAAGTGTACGGAAGAAAACCGTACACGTTCAAAGAATAGGCGGCGGAATGAAATGGGGGTGAATAGAAAGGCTTACAGGCATTGCCCTTTTCTGATAACAAAGATCAGTAAGGGTTGCTGAAGCGGCTAGAGGAATAGCACGATCCGGGATAGAACTTGTCTATCACCGAAACAATAGGGGTGGCTGATGAGAATGAATTGGTATGGTACCGGTGCATCAATCCGACAAGGGATCGACACCACCAAGTACTTGGCATCACTCTGCTAGGATGAAGATAACACCACACCAAAGAACAAATATGCAAATTGGAGAGCGCAGGTAGGGAATCGAAACTGATGCCACCTACACTCACCAGATCCATCGTTAGTGACAAGATATATAATCTATATGCATGCTTTGCACAAACAAATGCAACAAACAAGTGCAGCAAACCAACTCAATCCTATACTACCGGTTACTAATGCTCGCACCTAGACCGCGCGTCCTATAGCCAAACTTGGCTCTGACACCAACTTCTGTGGCACCCCGGCTCAGAGAAGACCGAGACGCCCCGTATTCCAGCCCAGGGACAAGTCCTCTGGAATACGGCACTGTTGGCATAGAACAAATCACCTCTTTATTACAATGGATATGGTTACAAAGGGGTACAAGGATAACATCGGCACGATGACACTATGCCTGCCCGGGGTAGCTCTATGCTAACAGCGGAATAACTCTCTCGGCAGTGGATCAGCGACGACGATGATGGACTCCACTCCGCAGGGACTCTGGCTAGAACGTGTATCCTAGGTCGCAAACTCGGGATCCTCGACAAGCAAGCAATCATGGCATGACCTGCAAACTGGCATGACACGCCAGGTGAGTACTTTGAATGTACTCGCAAGCTCACAGCAAACATCAGCATTAAGGCAAGACAACATCATAGCAAAATAGTTACTGAAGTAGATGCCGTAAGGTAAAACATATTTAATCCATACTCCGAATAATCTTAGGATACAATCCGAACCTGTTCCAAATCCAATCCAAATCACGTGGTCATCCGACCACTCATCCCATAGCCATCCCATGGCTAACATATCATATACCTGATTCCGTCTGCACGACAAGTCTGACAAACTCTGTCGGTGTACTAAGTATTGGGCCACTAGTACCCCTTACTTGTGCACGGGTAGTTGTAGCCGTCCTCGCGGCAAGGCTTGCCGGGATCAGCTCGAGGTCGATTTAATTCATCAAGGAAATCATCAAGTCAGAGATCTAAGAATCAACAAATAAGCAAAGCTGGTAATCGAAGGCCAGCCTCCCCGGCAAGATCCTTGCCGGGATGGCCCGTGGAGCCCGGCAAGCCTCGGCGCCCGACAAGGCTTGGTTCCCAGCAAAGCTCGGCGCCCGGCAAGCCCTGGCGCCCAGCAAGGATTGGTGCCCGGCAAGGATCGGCGCCTGGCGAGATTCTGCCACTATGCCACCGCTCCGACACAGCGACAAAGCCTGACATTCTGGGTCCTTCTCTGGATGCGTGGCAACGTGCCAGTGGAGGAGAGCTTAAGCGGTGCTGATGGGATGGCCCCTTTTTCCATCCCCAAGAAAGTAAGGACACCTAAACGGACACCTCACGGTGCATTAAATGCGTTTGTCCTAATTCGTCAGGGTTAGGTATGATACCCTGTAGCTACTTTACACCTCAATGTATGTACATTTTGCCACTGTGGAGACCCCTTTGAGCATATAAAAGGAGGCCCAAGGCAACTGCTACAGGGGGGGAGGAGGACTTCTGGCCCATTCTGCATGCGTAGCTGCTCTTTGAACGTACTGTTCATTGCGAGCGCTCCTGAAGGCTGGGCTCAAGAACATCAATAAGAACACAAAGCAGGAGTAGGGTTTTACGCTGATCAGCGGCCCGAACCTGGGTAAAAACTTCCCGCGTCGATCACTGGTTCTGCTCTTTGCGTATACCTCTCCCCCCACCGAATTGTAAAGGGATCTCTCAGGATCCCATAGGTGTCCTACGCCGACATCTTTGGCGCGACAGGTAGGGGGATTGAAGGTTGCGTGAACCTGATCTGGTGGTAGACGTCCTAGTTCCTTCATCATCTTCATCGTCATGCCGCCCAAGAAGAAGAACGCTGCGACAGCACAACCGTCCGGATCTGCTTTGCCTGCGCCTTCGCAGACAGGCGATGGTGTGGGTGCAGAAGGAAGAGGACTGGAACCCCCGCGGCATTCTGGTGACCCAAGCCAAGCGAGCGGTATCATTCGCAGTGGCAGTGGTAACTTGCGCGCCACTGGATCTTGAGATGGTGTTGTGTTGCCTACGGGTGGCACAACAAACTCTAGAGATCGAAGAGCGCCCGCTGGAGCTCCCGCGCCGGCGCGAGCCTCGCAACCTGTCCAGGTCGTGCGAGATGAGCGACATCATGGCACTGGTGGTTCAGGGCGTCCTCACGAAAAGGTTTCTGCACATAGATCTCAAGATGCGCGGGACCAGCATGCACACCGAGCTACCAGCGAAGGTGGCGCGCGGTCGCGTGACCGTGGCGGTGCTCCTTCTAACTTGGTTAGGAGTCAGAGCACCTCACGCTCCTCACACCTGTCGCCGCCACCTACGCCAGCGGAAGCCTTGGCACGTGCACAGCTGCTCATCGATTTTCCTCCCGCCCCGGAGAAGATGGAGGAGTGGCGAGCTACTATCCAGAGCCTTATTGGCTTCGCTAACAAGGATGGACCGCAAGAGGCAGGGCCCTCTCAGCGGAGGCCCATCGATCCGACGCGAGCCAGTGCAGAGAAAACCGGAGGTGGTGCAACTATGGTGCACTCTCCTCCGCGGCGTCAGCAGCGGCCGACGACTCAGCAAGTCGACCGCCATGAAGAAGTTTCCACGGCGTCGTCCGATCCACGGATGCACCGTGATCAGCGTCTGGTTCTCCAGGAACGAGGCAAGGAGGACGCTCGAACAACCATCGAGCGGCGACAGGAAGCGCGCTATCAATCTGATAAGCACGCGGGGCCGGTTGTCGATGAGCCCGCGCCAGGGAACGTAGGAGACTTGCCTTACGAGGTAGGACCTCCAGCATTTACCCGTGAGCTGCGGCAAGTCCAGTGGCCCAATCTCCGAACCTTCAAGCCAGAGGTCCCGGAGAAATATGACGGCAAGACCCATCCCTCGGAGTTCCTGAGCATCTACACCATTGCGGTGCAAGCTGCCGGGGGCCGGGATGACAAGATACTTGCCAACTACTTCCCGTTGGTGCTCAAACCCAACGTCAGGTCGTGGTTGATGCATCTGCCGGAGGATTCTATTTCTTCCTGGTCGGATCTGTGCCATCAGTTTGTTGGCGCCTTTGTTGGAGGCCACCAAGCTCCTGGCCAAGAAAGTGATTTGCACATCATCCCTCAGAAGGAGGGCGAGTCCCTGCGCAAGTTTATGCAGAGATTCAGCCGGGTGCAATACAATATTCCTGACGTTCATCCTGCCGCTGTCATTAGCGCGTTCCATCAGAACGTGCGTAACCGCAGGATGCGGGAAGAGCTGGCGATGAACAAAGTCAGGAGTATCGCCGAGCTTTACACTTTGGCCGACAAGTGCGCTAGAGCTGAGGAGGGGAGGAAACTCCCCGGTGAGGCTGTTGGTGCGACAGGCAACTCAGAAGAAGAAGATGCCGCGGCTCCGTCAAGGAAAGGCCGCGGCGGAATAGGAAGCGCGGAGGCAAGGCCGTGCTTGCCGTCGAGGAATCCGGCAACCCTGGTGCCGCCAAGAAGGCCAAGGTTGGCGACCCCGGCAAGGATCTTGCCGGGTGCCCTTCCTGTCAGGCCTTGGCGGCTGCCGACAAGTCAGAGAACTCCGGCAAGCAGTACTGCAAGATCCATCGCACTAAGGGCCACGATCTCCAGGACTGCCGGCAAGTTGAGCAACTTGCCGAAAAGCAGAAGGCCGAATACGAGAGGTGAGACAAGGAGAAGGCCCAAGATGGTGCTGAGGGGTCCGGCAAGAAACGCGGTGGCCGAGGGGGTCGCCGCGGCAAGGCCAAACAGCAGAAGGATCGGCCCGCTCGAGGCCGAGATAAAGAAGGAGATGATGAAGAAGATGACGAATCCAGTGAGCAGGAATTCCAGAAAGCTACGGAGGCTATGTGCATTGATGGGGGTGCCTCGCCGCATTCTTCCCACCGCCAACTTAAACAGTGGATGCGGGAGGTTAATGTGGCAGAGCCATCCCCCGATGCATGTAGGCCTCTGAAGTGGTCCAGCACGCCTATCATCTTCGACGCCGAGGATCACCCAGATCGCACAACTGTGGTCGAGTGTTTGCCATTGTTGGTTTCCCCGACAATTCGCAACCTCAAGGTGACGAAGATGTTAGTTGATGGCGGGGCCGGCCTAAACTTAATCTCACCAGATGTGCTCACAAAGCTTCAGATTCCCGACGAAGACCTTGAGGAAACGGGTACGTTTCAAGGGGTCAATCCGGGAAGAACCCAGCCTAAGGGCAAGATCACGCTGCCGGTAACATTTGGCAGCGAGCTTAACTTCAGGACCGAAAAGGTGGTGTTTGATGTCGCCAAGATCCCCATGTCATACAATGGGATCCTTGGTCGGCCAGCGCTGGCTAAGTTTATGGCGGCATCATACTACGCATACAACATCTTGAAGATGCCTGGGCCGTTGAGCGTCATCACTATCCATTCCGATAAGAAGGATGCGCTCATCTGTGCCGACCAACTTTACCGGGAAGCAGTTGCAGCACCTGCCATCAAGGCATCTGCTCCTGCCGCTGGAACTCCCGGGGGGAAGAAGAAGACTGGCAGGAACCTTGGCGTGAACTCCGGCAAGCGCACCTCCTCGGAGTGCTGCGCTTCCGTCGAGGACGCACCAGAGAATTCCACCGGCAAGAACAAGAAGTCCAAGGCTGCCCCGCCGGAAACCAAGAAGGTGCCTGCCAAGGAGGACGGAACGGGGGGAACTTTCACCATAAGTTCCACCCTAGATGAAAAATAGGAAAGTGCGCTCGTTGCTTTCCTGCGGGCGAATGTCGACGTGTTTGCATGGCAACAGTTTGAAATCCCCGGCGTTCCCAGGAAAGTAATTGAGCACCACCTTGCTGTCTGTCCTCATGCGCGGCCCGTCAAGCAAAGGGTGAGGAAACAGGCTTTGGAGCGGCAAGAGTTCATTGCCGAAGAAATTAAGAAGCTGGAGGCGGCAGGACTGGTCAAAGGAGTGCTTCATCCAACCTGGTTGGCCAATCCGGTTGTAGTGCGGAAAGTGAACGGGGAATGGAGGCTTTGTATCGATTATACAGATATCAATAAAGCTTGTCCAAAAGATCCTTTTCCCCTACCGCGCATCAACCAGATTGTGGATGCCACCGCTGGTTGTGATCTCCTGTCCTTCCTTGATGCCTATTCAGGGTATCATCAGATTTTTATGGCAAAGGAAGATGAAGAGAAGACCGCCTTTATCACCCCATGTGGTACGTATTGTTTTATACGAATGCCTTTCGGGTTGAAAAGTGCTGGTTCAACATTTGCCAGAGCAATCCAGATTGGTTTTGAGCCACAACTCCATAGAAATATGGAGGCGTATATGGATGATATAGTGGTCAAAACTAAGGATAAAGCAACGCTCATTCAAGACTTAGAAGAAACATTTGCGAACTTGTGCAAGATCAACTTGAAGCTCAATCCTGAGAAGTGCGTGTTCGGTGTTCCTTCCGGCAAGCTCCTCGGATTCTTTGTATCTTGCCGGGGAATCGAAGCGAACCCCGACAAGATCAAAGCCATTGAGCAAATTGAAGCGCCGAGACGCGTCAAGAATGTGCGTCGTCTTGCCGGCTGTGTCGCTGCTCTAAGCAGGTTTATTTCCAAATCTGCTGAGCGCGCCCTGTCCTTCTTCAAAATTTTGAAGAAGGCAGGTCCAATGAAATGGACTCCGGAAGCGGAGACTGCGCTGCAAGATTTGAAGAAATACCTTTCTTCTCCGCCGACGCTAGTCGCACCTAAACCACAAGAGCCGTTGCTGCTGTATCTGGCGGCGACAAATCAAGTGGTTAGTGCTGCGCTGGTGGCGCAGAGGGAAGCTGATGAGGAGGCAACATCAGCGGTAGGACCGCCAGATGACGTGGCAAGATCTTCCCCGGCAAGGGTTGATCCCGGCAAGACAGGATCTGCGCAAATAGAAGAGCCCGTGCAGAAGAAAAAGGTGGTGCAGCGCCCAGTTTATTTTGTTAGCTCCCTCTTACAAGGGGCTTGGTCAAGATATTCTAGTGTGCAGAAATTGCTTTTCGGCCTCCTTATGGCCTCAAGAAAGCTGCGCCATTATTTTCAAGCACATGAGATCACCGTCGTCACTCGCTTTCTGTTGCAACGGATTTTGCAAAATCCGGAGGCAACCGGCAGGATCGCGGAGTGGGCGTTGGAGCTGTCCAGCTTTGGTCTTAAGTTTGAAAGTACTTCCACAATTCAGAGCAGGGCCTTGGCGGAGTTCATTGCAGAATGGACCCCGACGCCAGACGAAGAAGTTCAAGAAACAAGTCTCCCCGGCAAAGAAATCGATCAGCAATGGGTTATGTACTTTGACGGGGCTTTTTCGCTGCAAGGCGCCGATGCTAGCGTGCTGCTTGTCGCACCCACCGGAGAGCACCTCAAGTACGTAGTTCAAATGCACTTTCCCCGGGAGAGCTCAACCAACAACACTGCAGAGTACGAAGGTTTGCTTGCCGGTCTTAGGATCGCGGTAGACCTTGGTATCAAAAAGCTCATTATCAAAGGTGATTCACAGCTTGTCGTCAGGCAGGTTAACAAGAGCTATCAAACTCCATTGATGCAAGCCTACGTAGATGAAGTGAGGAAATTGGAAGAACGCTTTGACGGTCTCCAAATGGAGCATGTCCCTCGTGCCGAGAACAGCGTTGCTGACGACCTATCAAAGCGTGCTGCCCTCAAGTTGCCTGTGGAACCAGGAACTTTTGTGCTCCAATTGACTCAACCATCCGTGGCGCCATCGATGCGGCAAGAAAAGAGAAGAAAGTTGAACTCTGGCCAGTACTTCCCGGCAGAGCTCCCTGGAGCCGCCAACAAGGAAGTTGCCGGGATTGACACGCCTACCGGGGAACAACAGGCTCCGGCAGGGCCTCAGGCCCTTGCTGTCGAGACAAATGTTCCCCCGGTGGACGAGATGCCTTTAGTCCTAGTTGTCGAGCCTCAGGCTCCAGCGTGGGCGCAGCACATTGTCCATTTCCTTCAGACAGGTGAACTCCCTGAGGAACAAGAAGAAGCGGAGAGAGTAGCCTGTCGGTCTGTTATGTACAAGTTCGTCGATGACGTCCTGTACAGAAAGATACCAAACGGTGTGAAATTGAAGTGCATTCCTCGGGAGGATGGACTAGAGCAGTTGGCAGAGATACATGGGGGCATGTGTGGTTCTCACATAGGGTCAAGAGCGCTTGCCGGGAAAGTATTCTGGCAAGGTTTCTTTTGGCCCACCACCCTCCAGGATGCGACTGCACTAGTAACCAGGTGTGAAGCGTGCCAGTTTCATTCGAAGAAATTACATCAGCCAGCTCAAGCTCTTCAAACAATCCCTCTCTCCTGGCCATTTTCGATCTGGGGGCTCGACATACTGGGCCCCTTCCCCCGTGCTGCCGGGGGCTTTGAGTACTTGTACGTTGCTATCGACAAGTTCACAAAGTGGCCGGAGGTGGAAGCAGTGAGGAAGGTGATAACGCAGTCGGCTGTCAAGTTCTTCAAAGGAATTGTTTGCCGTTTCGGTGTGCCTAACAGGATCATCACCGACAACGGCACGCAGTTCACAAGTCGCACCTTCATGCAGTACGTCCAAGACCTTGGCGGCAAGATTTGTTTTGCCTCTATTGCTCACCCGAGAAGCAACGGCCAAGCGGAGAGGGCCAATGCTGAAGTGTTGCGCGGTCTCAGGACCAGAACTTTTGACAAGCTGAAAAAGTGTGGAAGACGCTGGATTGATGAGTTGCCGGCGGTTCTTTGGTCAATCAGAACGACACCAAATCGAGCCACCGGCCAGACGCCCTTCGCTCTGGTCTACAGAGCGGAAGCAGTTCTCCCCACGGAAATCATATACGGATCTCCTCGAGTGCTCCCTTATGATGAGCTCGAGCAAGAGCAACTGCGGCAAGATAACGCTGTGCTCCTTGAGGAGAATCGTCTTCAGGCTGCTGTGCGAGCTGCACGCTACCAGCAAGCTTTGCGCCGCTATCATAGCCGCAAAGTTCATGCCCGAAGCCTTGAGGAAGGCGACCTTGTTCTTCGACGGATTCAGTCCGCCAAGAATTCAAACAAGTTGACGCCAAAGTGGGAAGGCCCTTATCGGGTAGTACGAGTCACCATGCCTGGCGCTGTCCGCCTGGAGACCGAGGATGGCGTTCCAGTGAGTAATTCCTGGAATATCGAACATCTTCGCAAGTTCTATCCATAAGGCGCTGTTGCCGGGGGCTCCCGGCAACCACCTTTTTGTACAAGTCTTGCCAGCAAGGCATGTGATCCTTTGTACAAAGCCAGGCGCAGACCCTGAGCACAGATGAATAAAATTAAGTGTTATACATTTCCTTATTGATTCTCATGTTCACATTCATATATGCATGTTTGTCTAAGATGATGTATAACAGCTGATCCCGGTAAGTTCTAACGAACCGCCAAGGTTTCATCTCTTTATTTTCTCTTCTTTCTTTTTCTTAAAGACAGAAGAATTCCTCGCGTGCACATTTGCCGGGGGGGGTGGGGAGGGAGACATGAATACCAGTTGGTGACGTTCGGAATCGTATGCTTGCTGGAGGAAGGACAAAGACAGAAAGCTAAGTCCTAAAAACTCAGAGCAAGTTTTTCTTTCATTACCAAGTTGCTTCCTTAGACGATTCCGATTCTTGTATGGAAAATCTGCACGCGAAGGAACCCTTGTTGTAATCAGTTGCGCCCTTATTTTGTTTCGAGTCCGCTCAATGATTTAAGTGGCTGCACTGAGAACGCCAAGGAGTCTTGCCAGCCGCTGCGCCTCCGGCAGCCTGCTGAAGTCCCGCACCCAGCGCTCGTGGCAGGTTGCGCGCCGGCAAGTTTTTTAGTAAGCATAGGATGAACTCCATACATAAAGGATTCACACAAGGAAAGTAGCTAGCATGAGCCTAAACATAGTTAAATTATATTACATCCATGAGTTGCCGCAGTCCTAACTCGAGACTTAACTATCTTTTACATGAGATGATGGCGGCAAGAATAAAAGGGAAGCAATCAATCCCTGCGCTGGCCTTCGATCCTTTTGATGGAGTCCACCTTCTCAAGGATCAGCGCGATGCACTTCTCAAGCGCCTCAACATTTGCATCCTTTGGCAGGTGGCCGAGTGCGCTGGAGAGGTCGATGCCGGGATTGCTGTGCACCACCTTGAGGAGCACCTTGCGAAGGACGGCCCGGCAAAGCCGGCGAGTCTCGTTCGCCAGTTGGGTCGCCCGGCTGGACTGGAGCGCCCTCAACGCGTTGATGATGCTTTCAAAGAACATCGTCAATCTCGCGCTTGGGGATATTCTTTCCTCGGAAGAATATCTGAAGTTCGACAAGCCCATGGTTGACACTTCTGCGGTAAGCTTCTCCGCGGCAGCGATGAGACGACCAGTCCAGATCTCCACTCCCTTCTCATACTCGTTCTGGGCAGCGGCGGCGCTCTTGAGCAGGTTCCTCTCTCCTTGGAGATCTTTGAGTAGAGCCTTCTCACGGGCCCTGCCGGCCTCGAGAGATTTCTGCAGCGTGGTCAGCTTCAGCTCCAGAACCGCAATATCATCAGCCGCAGAGGAGAGCTGCTTGGTCTTGTCGGACAGGGCGACTTGCATCTCCGCCAAGGAGTGGAGGGTTTTTTCCCTGTCCGCCTTGAGCGTCGAGAGCTCCTTGCCGTGCTCATCAAGATCTGTCTCTAGCCTCTTTACTTTGTCGCTCAACTCATTCTTGGCGGCCTCTGCAGCTTCGGCAGCATCGACGGCCTCCTTGAGCTTGCCGGTGTGACTTGCAGTTAGAGCTTCGAGCGCCTCCTTGTGCTTCTGCTCCAGCTCCTGGGTCCGCCGCGCGACAAGATTTTCAATGTCTTCATCCTTGCTGCGAAGCTTGGCGGCGAGCGCCTGCTCACGAGCAGTGAGATCTTCCTCATGAGCATCAAGAGCAACGCGGCGCCCCGTCAGGAGGGCATCTTCGGCAGCAATCCTTTGAACAGCTTCATCATGCGCCTTCTCCATGTCTGATTGCTTCAGGAGGATCTCATTCCACTGCTGGCTCACTTGTTCCCGGCCGGCAACCAACTCTTGGAGGGCCTCGGTGTGCCAGATCTGCATTTGTGCGACGCGCCTTTGGAAATCTACTTCGGCCGCCTCAACAACTGCCATTCTGGAGTCCGCTTTGTCTTTCCGGGCGCGATGGAGAGCCTGGAGTTTGCGGAAGTTCTCGCCCATGGCCTGAAGGAGCTGATCCTCTTCAGATTTGCCGCTGCTAGTGCTGGGATTGTCGACAACTTCAAGCCCGGCAGCAGCGATGATTTCTTCGAAAACTTCTCCTTCGGCTGGTGCCCCAGCGCTTGCCGTCCCCGGCAAGTTGATGAACAGGTTCTCGCCAACCTTGAGGTACTTGCTGGATGAGGGGCCTTCAGATGCTGATGGCTGGTCTTCAGTGACCGCCTCACCAGTAACAGGGGGCTCTGTGGCCGGTGTAGCGCCTGGCGCTCCTGTGGCAGGAATGCTATCAGTGCGGTCCTCAGTCTCCCTGTCGCCCCCTTCAGTAGGTTCTTCGGCGGTTTCCTCTTGTGCTGTCTTGGCGGCCTCCCCGTCAAGAGCACCACCAGCCTCGACAACGTCATCCTTGGTGGCCTCGCTGGCAGCGATCCTGTCCGCTTCGGCGGCAGCATCCCTGGTGGTCTCCTCGATCACAACGTCGATGTCCATGTGTTCCATCACAGGGAACTCTGAAGGGCGAAGGAGGAAAACAGAATAAGATCAAGGTTGAAGTTTGAAGTGATCAAAGATAAAGAAATAAGGGGAAAAGAATAACTAGCACTCTGAGGCGATCGAGTACCTGCGCCGGGCTGTCGAGAGGTAGCTTCGCCTCTCCCGGCAACTCCGGTTGCCGGGGATGGGTTGCCAGAGTCCGTGCTTGTCGGCTCCTCCTCAATCCGGACAGGCTCGTCGGCAGGATCTCTTGTCGGAGATGTGCTTGTGGGCGGAGCGGTCGATGAAGGAGGCACAATGGGGCAATCTTCTCCTTGTTGCCGTTCTTCTCCTGCGAACCCGAAGATATCAGCGACAAGAATGGAAACCTCGGCACCCGCCAGCGGAAGAAGAACAATGAACTTACGCTGGGGGCTGTGCTGGGGGCTGCGCTGGGGGCTGCGTTGAGGACTAGACTCCGGGCTCACAATGACGGTCTCTGGCATGCTAGTGGAGCCTGCCGGGGGCTCGTCGCCCGTAGAAGTCCTTGACCTCTTCGCCATCCTCTCCAGCAAGGTTTCTGTGTCACTGCAGAAACAATACAAGTAAGTCAGTAAGACTGAGGCAGATTGCAAGGTGGAAGTTGTGACAGGTACTCACTCTTCTTCCTCTCGCTCCGGACTGAAGCCGGAGATGTCGAAGTCGACCTCCGTTGCGGCGTCTGAGTGGGGAGGCGGAGGAGGGGTCCTGGGCCGCTTGGCTATGGCAGGCGCCAGGGCAGCTTCTGGCACGGTTGTACGAGACCCTCCTGCCGCTCCGGCGGTGGCCGCTGGTGTGGGTCTCGCGCGCCGCGCGGGCTGTTGACGGGCCCCCTGCCGCGGTCCGGTCTTGCCGGCCACTTTCTTGCCGAGGGATTTGCCGCTCGATGTAGGCTGGCTTGCCGGGACGCCCGATGCGGCTTTCCGAAGGACACGCTTTGTCTTCTTCGGGGGCGAGGGCTCTTCTCGCGTCTCCTCTTCAGCTGTGTCGTCGCCGGATGAGCTTTCAGCGACTCCGCCGCCTTCTTCCCCGGCAACCTTGCTCTCCTCGACAGGTTTTGCCTCCACCACCACCTCTGCATCGCTGGCATCCCACTCTGTGAAGCCAACGCTGCCGGCCTCGGCGGCAAGATTCGCTTCCTCCACTCTGGTAGCAATGTATGCTACCTCCTGATCTGTGGTGGCGTGAATAAGATCTGACTCTTGCCGGACAGGCTTCTCCGTCAGATTGTCGAAGAATTTCTGCGCTTCTTCCTCGCTTGGCTCGACCCAGGTCGGGTCAAGGCCGTGGGCGTTGAACATCGGCAAGAAGGCAATGATCGACCCCAGTGCAGAGTTGTTGCACAAGGGGACGATCCTTGCCGGCAGCCGGTGCTTGTCTTCGCGCTGGAATAACTTTTGGCGGAGAGCGCCAAGCTGCATAACAGTCAAGTTGTTGTTCAGCCTGGGGCGCAGCCTCATGACATCCGCTGCGTTCTTATACTCCCAGGCTGGCCTCCCCCTATTCTGCAGAGGGGCGATGCGGCGGCGGAGGAAGTCGAAGCCGATCATCTCCATTGTCAGCCCGACAGCCTTCAAGCGGAGGATCCTGGTAGTGGCGATTGTGAGCTTCTCGTCTTCTACGGCGAGATCGCACAATCCTTGCCGCGGACCACCTTCTGTCGCCGGGGATGGCAAAAAGGATGAGGATCTGCTTCCTGGATCCAGCACCATTCGGCCCGCCACTCGTCCCACTTTTCGCGGTAAACTCCATCTGGGTATATCTCTTTGTTCCAGGCCCTTGGAATCCAAGCGATAGATCCAGAGAGAGCCTCTCCTTTTTGGATTCGAGGATAGAAATAGTGGCGGAAAAGAGCAGAATTGGGGATCACGCCGGCAAAATTTTCACCAAGATGGGCAAAGATCGACATGCAAAATACGGCATTCGGCGTGAAATCAAGAAGGCGGAAGCCGTATATATACATGATGTCGTTGAAGAAATCGGAAAAAGGTGGACAGAGCCCGCAATAAAAGTACGCAGTGAAGAAGGGGTATCTGTCCGATCCGCCTTTGGAATTAGCACCTGGGATTATGCGTGTGGCGGGGTGAGCTTGTGTTCCCTTAGCCCACATGCATTGGTATCGCCCCTTCAAGGTTTCGGCGTCAAGCGTCGGAGGGAAGACGACGAGCCTCTTATGCATCTTCACCAGCTCGCTTTCCGGGACTTCAGCCTTCGGCTCCTTGTCCGTGCCCTTGCCTTTGCTAGCCTTGGGCGGCCTGGCGACCGTGGAGATGGAAGCCGGAGGACGGAACGAGCGCGGGAGCGACGAGCAGAAGGGAAGGAAGGTTTCGCTCTGAGCTCAAGTAGAGGAAGGCGATGGCGATGGCCAGATTGGGGAGAAGAGGGGGGTGAATGGGTTTGCGCCTCCACGACTTCTCCTTTTTATGGGGAAGGAGCGGGGCCACCTTGTTTATCCCCCAATATGAGTGCGCCTCTGTGGGCACGAAACAGTTTGCAGCCTTTTTGGCACACTTCCCACATCGCGCGCTCCGTGCGCGTAGTGGGGGCACAGTAAAAAAAGATCTTTACGAGCAGTTAATTCCCTGCCACGCGTGCCCGTGCACTGTTTGGGCCTAGCCCAACAACGCCTCGCACTCGTGTATGGCCCAGGCCCGGGGGCTCCTGTCGGTGTACTAAGTATTGGGCCACTAGTACCCCTTACTTGTGCACGGGCAGTTGTAGCCGTCCTCGCGGCAAGGCTTGCCGGGATCAACTCGAGGTCGATTCAAGTCATCAAGGAAATCATCAAGTCAGAGATCTAAGAATCAACAAATAAGCAAAGCTAGTAATCGAAGGCCAGCCTCCCCGGCAAGATCCTTGCCGGAATGGCCCGTGGAGCCCGGCAAGCCTCGGCGCCCGACAAGGCTTGGTTCCTAGCAAAGCTCGGCACCCGGCAAGCCCTGGCGCCCGGCAAGGATTGGTGCCCGGCAAGGATCGGCGCCTGGCGAGATTCTGCCACTATGCCACCGCTCCGGCACAGCGACAAAGCCTGACATTCTGGGTCCTTCTCTGGATGCGTGGCAACGCGCCAGTGGAGGAGAGCTTAAGCGGTGCTGATGGGATGGCCCCTTTTTCCATCCCCAAGAAAGTAAGGACACCTAAATGGACACCTCATGGTGCATTAAATGCGTTTGTCCTAATTCGTCAGGGGTTAGGTATGATACCCTGTAGCTACTTTACACCTCAATGTATGTACATTTTGCCACTGTGGAGACCCCTTTGAGCATATAAAAGGAGGCCCAAGGCAACTGCTACAGGGGGGAGGAGGACTTCTGGCCCATTCTACATGCGTAGCTGCTCTTTGAACGTACTGTTCATTGCGAGTGCTCCTAAAGGCTGGGCTCAAGAACATCAATAAGAACACAAAGCAGGAGTAGGGTTTTACGCTGATCAGCGGCCCGAACCTGGGTAAAAACTTCCCGCGTTGATCACTGGTTCTGCTCTTTGCGTATACCTCTCCCCCCGCCGAATCATAAAGGGATCTCTCGGGATCCCATAGGTGTCGTACGCCGACAAACTTACTCTCTTCCGGGTTGTCTCGCAATCCTTAGAATACTCACGATCCATCGAGTACTTCTGATCATATGACGAGTTCTTCCATCACTATCACTACTATGGTTGACCACCTAGCGAGGTCTGGTCGGACTGTCCAATACCGTGGACACGGCTATTCGAATAGATTTTACACTCTGCAGAGGTTGCGCACTTTACCACACCATGGAGCACCTGACCTCGTGATCCCATTCGGGTGGACCAGCGTTGCTCCAATGAAACCCGCCTGACCCGTGACTCTCCCATCATACCACCGGCAATCATCCTCCCCGGGAGTCAAGCCCTGGGTGGCCCCTGTGTCACCTCGTGACACCTGCCACCGTCGTGGCCAAACTAAACTGTCCCAAACGGGGACCTGGATCCAAATAACTCAACTGGGCTCACAAGGTTATCGCCGCCTACCAGGCCAGGGTAGCGCGCACGCATAACCTTCCCTATCTGGTAGTACCGGTGAGAGAGCACACGATCAGACCAAGTCAATGCCGTCCCATACCGGCAAATGTGGTTGCACGGATAAGTCCGACAGGTGACTCAGGATCAACCAAGAAATATCTAATCCCCGAATAATATTTCTTTCATGGTTGACACTCTGATAACCAGTATACTTAAGTCACTGCTACTAATTCATCTCCACGAACTGCCGGATGAACTCCAAAATAATCATAGACAGTGATCTCAACATCATAGTATCAACAAGTGGGTAAACTACTAGTCATTAACAATCCTGTGCTCAACATAAGAGTCACCTATCCGAGAATTTATTCAAGTATTGTATAATCCAATTCATTTCACAAATAACTCATATTTGTTGTTGAAGTAAATAGTTAAACTATGATATTGCAATGCGATGATGCAGATGAGAGTTGTGGCTTGCCTGGGAAGGAAGGAACCATCGGGAAGAAGTGCGGAGAGTCCGCGGAAGTGATCGCTTGAAACAGTTCTCTCCCGGAGGGGGCTGTTTACGGACAAGGGCACAATGGTCATTTCCACAGTGGGACCTCATAGTGAAAATGATACCAACACGACGGGCTCGACGAGACGAAGACGTGGGCATTGGAATCACCTCAATCGGAGTTATGAGTAAAAAGATACAATAGTTCTTTTGCGAGGGACCTATCTATAAAATAATCTTCACAAACAGGCCCTAAGCTGGAAAAACAGAACGCGCACTCCCGAAAATGCGCTTTCAGATAAGTGAAAGCGTATTTCTGGCCGAAGAGCAGCAGAGTATGCTTTTACCAATGGAAAACGCATTTTGCGACATGCGTGTCCACTTATCCGAGCTGGCGGGTGGGCCTCTCTCTTCGGTCGCCGACAGGTGGGGTCCACGGGCAGGGGGGCTGGCGCTCGTCTCCTTCCTCCTCCCGCTACACCTTCCCGATGAAGCAGAGGAACCAGGGGAGCAGCGCGCTGCCGACGACGCGCCGGGCGGCTCCGGCCAGCTCCGGCCGAGCGAAGAACACCGGCCGGCGCGGGGAGGAACAGCGCGTCCACCTGGGCGGTCTGCGGATGCCAGGTAGGGGCGTGGCCGCGGCACCACGCGGGAGCAGAGACAAGGCCGACGCGCGCCGGCGATGACCCCCGGCGGCACAGGCCACCTCCGGCCGAGGTGAGGGCACCGGAGGCTCCGGGGACATGCGCCGCGTCCAACCAGAGGTAGAGCAAGTGCTGGGGAGAGCCGCAGCCGCGACAGCTCGCGGTGGCCGGCGGGGACCGAGGCGGCCTTGGGCAGCGAGGGGAGCTCCCCGAGCTTGGGCAGGTGGCTAGGGAGGGGTAGTGAGGTGAGGTGGAGCTGCTCGTGTATACGAGAGGGCTCGGGGGGCCTATATATAGTCGCGGTGGCGCGGGAGGATGAGGATGGCCACGGTGGCGATCTTAGCCACGCGCTGGATCTGCAGGGAGATGTGGCTGGCGGCTTGCGGCGTCGGGAGGGTTCTCAGAGGAGCGGAGAGGGTTCAGGCGTGCTCCGGAAGGCTTGAGGGAAATGAGGACAGAGGAAAACGACGATGATGCCACGTGCGCTCACTGTTCCTTGACGGGGACGGCTCGCCGGGGAGGAATCCATAGGGGGAGAGGGATCCAGAGTGAAGATGAGGCCAAGGGGAAGCTGCTGGACATGGTTAGGTGGCGGGGGAGAGGAGGAACGCGACGAGGCCGAAGGGTTCCATCGCCAGAGCGCGCTGGCTGGCATGCCAGCAGCGTGGTCACCGCGTGCACTCGCGCACACGGTGCACCCTGGCATGCCAAGTCATGTCCAGCACAAAATACGTCCAAGTAAGGGCCCCTCTGAGGTGATAGTTCATCAAAAGAGGCCAAGAGTGGATGTGAGGCTTCACTGCAAGTTTGCTGTAGCAAACTTGACCACCCCACTGTGATCCACAGGAAGTTGATAAGAACAATATAAGATGTCTGGGAGGTTTAGGGTAGGAAGGACTATAGTCCTGTGAATTTTGGAGAGAAATGGATCAATATTTAGTATAGTTTCTTTGCAACTGACCAATCTGGTCCAGAAAATCAATTTTGATGTGCCACTCACATAGAGTAGCAACTTGAGCTGAAATTGGGCATAGGATGAGGATTTGGTTATATGAGAGTGCCATAAAAATTTCATGCCATTTGGACAAGCCAAAATGGTACTTTCTTCACAGCTATCCTCTCTGACCAGAAACTTAGAGAAATTCTAGGGAATTATTGGGAAGATGAAATGAGCCCAAATTTTGTGTAGATAGGTTATATGGGTAGGAGAATGCTCTGGTAAATCTTCAGCAATTATAGAGAAATATAAAATATAGTTGCTTCACAATGTGAAAATATGACTAGAAACAAAGATTTAATGATGTGGTCACAAAGATGATTGGATAAGGTTGAAACTTGGTGGAGAGTCATGATTTAAGCATATAAAGATGCTTGCAAAATTTCAACTCATTTGGATACTCCTAGCTAGCACTTGCTTCACAAAGATTCCAGTTGCCCAGAAACTTTGGAAATTAGCCAAGAGAGATTTAATATCCAAATAAAGTTGAATTTTGGCATGTGGCAATTATATGGATACGAAAGAGTGCACAAAAAGTTTGAGTGCAATCAAGCATTTATAAATGGTACTTGCTTCACAAACTGCCAGCTGGGGCAGAATCAGAAAAGGAATATTGGTGAAATATTTTTGAACATGACAAGGAAGGGTTTGACATATTTGTGGAAGATATGACCCAAACAATTTATGATAATTATTTGGGAATTTTGGGAATGATGGAAATGTGGGTTGCTTCACAACCTAGGATAACAGGGTTATTCCTTTAATAGAAAAAGGGATATTCCGAAGAAAAAGAATATTGGGATTGGTCCAAAATGGAAATGACATGGTCTTGGGATGGTTTTGAGGTTGGCAAGCCACTCGGGAAGAAAAATGAAGGGTGATCCCTCCAGGTTGCGAGACTACTAAGCCACAGAAAAGCGAATTCGGACCAAAATCGAAAGAAAAAGAAAATGGGCAAAATCAAGGGTGTTACATATGGATAAGATGTACCGAGACGCAGTCGCCACTGAGGCCGCAGAAGCTGCAGCTCCCGCCAAGGAAAGTAAGAAAGGGAAGAAAGCTAGCAAGGATACCGGCAAGGAATCCGGGAAGCGCACCGCTTCGGAGTGTGCTGCACCCGTCGATGATTTGCCGGAGAGCTCCACTAGCAAGAAGTCCAAAGTTGCCTCACCTGCGGTGAAGAAGCCCCTGGCAGGGTTGGATGGCATTGGTGGTACGTTCACCATCAGCTCCACCCTTGATGACAAATAGGGAAGCGCGCTCGTTGCCTTCCGGCGGGCGAATGTAGATGTGTTTGCCTGGCAACCATCTGACATCCCCGGTGTTCCCAGGGAGGTAATTGAGCACCACCTAGCTGTCTGCCCTCATGCCTGGCCCGTCAAGCAGAAAGTCAGGAAGCAACCTTTGGAGCGGCAATAGTTCATTGCCGAGGAGATCAAGAAACTTGAATCAGCTGGTTTGGTCAGAGGAGTATTGCACCCAACCTGGTTGGCGAACCCAGTGGTGGTGCGCAAGGCGAACAGGAAATGGAGGCTTTGCATAGACTTCACGGATCTGAATAAGGCATGCCTGAAGGACCCGTTCCCTTTGCCGCGTGATATGTCTCCAACGTATCTATAATTTTTGATTGTTCCATGCTATTATATTATCTGTTTTGGATGTTTTATAGGCATTAATATGCTATTTTATATTATTTTTGGGACTAACCTAATAACCTAGAGCCCAGTGCCAGTTTCTGTTTTTTCCTTGTTTTTTAGCTTCATGGAGAAGGAATACCAAACGGAATAAAATCTTCACGATGATTTTTCTTGGACCAGAAGACACCCAGGAGACTTGGAGATGAAGTCGGAGGAGCCACGAGGCGGCCACAAGGGTGGAGGGCGCGCCCAGGGGGTAGGGCGCGCCCCCTGCCTTGTGGGCCCCCCGTGACCCTCCTGATCTAATTCTTTCGCCTATATATTCACATATATTCCCAAACCACCAGAGGCATCCACGAAAACACTTTTCCACCGCCGCAACCTTCTGTACCCATGAGATCCCATCGAGGGACCTTTTCTGGCACCCTGCCGGAGGGGGATTCAATCACGGAGAGCTTCTACATCAACCCTATTGCCCTTCCGATGAAGCGTGAGTAGTTTATCTCAGACCTACGGGTCCATAGCTAGTAGCTAGATGGCTTCTTCTCTCTCTTTGATTCTCAATACCATGTTCTCCTCGATGTTCTTGGAGATCTATTCGATGTAATACTTTTTTGTGGTGTGTTTGCCGAGATCCGATGAATTGTGGATTTATGATCAGATTATCTATGAATATTATTTGAATCTTCTCTTAATTCTTTTATGCATGATTTGATATCTTTATAATTCTCTTCGAACTATCGGTTTGGTTCGGCCAACTAGATTGGTTTTTCTTGCAATGGGAGAAGTGCTTAGCTTTGGGTTCAATCTTGCGGTGTCCTTTCCCAGTGACAGTAGGGGCGGCAAGGCACGTATTGTATTGTTGCCATCGAGGATTAAAAGATGGAGTTTACATCATATTGCTTGAGATTACTCCTCTACATCATGTCATATTACTTAATGCGTTACTCTGTTCTTCATGAACTTAATACTCTAGATGCAGGCAGGAGTCGGTCGATGTGTGGAGTAATAGTAGTAGACGCAGAATCGTTTCGGTCTACTTGACACGGACATGATGCCTATATTCATGATCATTACCTTTGATATCGTTATAACTTTGCGCTTTTCTATCAATTGCTTGGTAGTAATTTGTTCACCCACCATATTATTTGCTATCTTGAGAGAAGCCTCTAGTGAAACCTATGGCCCCTGGGTCTATTTTCCATCATATAAGTTTTTGATCTACTATTTTCCATCATATAAGTTTCTGATCTACTATTTTGTTTACTTTCCGATCTATAAACCAAAAATACCAAAAATATTTACTTTATCTTTTATTTAGTTTCATCTATATCTATCAGATCTCACTTTTGCATGTAACCGTCGAGGGATTGACAACCCCTTTATCGCGTTCGGTGCAAGTTGTTTGATTGTTTGTGTAGGTATTCGGTGATTTGTGCATTGTCTCCTACTGGATTGATACCTTGGTTCTCAAACTGAGGAAATACTTATCTCTACTTTGCTGCATCACCCTTTCCTCTTCAAGGGAAAAACCAACGCAAGGTCAAGAAGTAGCAGGAAGAATTTCTCGCGCCATTGCCGGGGAGATCTATGCCAAGTCAAGACATACCAAGTACCCATCATAAAACTCTCATCTCTTACATTACATTATTCGCTATTTGCCTCTCGTTTTCCTCTCCCCCACTTCTAAAATGATTTTTGAAAAAATTGCCTTTTTATTCGCCTTCTTTCCGTTCGATCTTTTGTTTGCTTGTGTTACCATGCGCCTTATTTTTGCTTGCATCGTCGCTTGCTAAAGGTTTATGGATCCTCATCCACTTGCTAATCTTTTTAAAAGATCAATTATGATGAACCTATTGCTAGTGAGTTGAGTGCACTAGATTATCTTGATGAGGTTTTGCTTGAAATTCATGAATCTGAAAATTGTGATGAAGTGTTGAAAGAAGAAAATTATATAGTGATTCACGATAGCTCCTTGGATGAAAAGCATGATTGCAATGGTTCTAATATAAATTCTATTAATGTTAGTTGTGCTAATGATATGCAAAGCCCTAAGCTTGGGGATGCTAATTTTGCTATGTCTACTACTTGTTGCAATGATCATGATTAGGGTGATTCTTCTTATGATCTTAAAATTTTATTTAAGCCCCATGATGAATATGAGATTGATAATAATGCTTGCAATAATATTGAAAGTGGGTTTGGAAGAGTGTCCACTTTAGATCCCACATATTTGGAGAATATTCAATCTTATGATTTTTTTTATAAAACTGGGTTTGGAGAGGTTATGACTTTAGTTAATGTTAATCCCACTATTTTGGAAGAGTGTCAACCTCGCATGCATGTGGATCATGTTGAGAATATGTTATGTGATAGCTATATTGGTGAATTTGCTTATGATCCTACATGTAATTATTATGAGAGAGGAAAATATGGTTGTAGAAATTTTTATGTTACTAAATTACCTCTCTTCATGTTGAGATTGCTATCGTCTCTTTCTTCCTCCTTGCATATGCTAGTTTTTGCTTGTCTTGATAATTTGTTTGCTTATAAAATGCCTATGCATAGGAAGTATGTTAGACTTAAATATGTTTTTCACAAGTTTTATGATGCCCTCTTCGTGTTTCAATTGCTATCTTTCATGTGAGTATCATTAAAATAATCAACGCATAGCTAAAAGGCTTTAAAGAAAAGCGCTTGTTGGGAGACAACCCAATATTTTTCCTTGCTGTTTTCCAATAAATAATTCATCACGCCTCTGGTTAGATGTGGTTTTGTGTTTTAAATATTGGATGTGCCAAGTAAAACCTTTGGGATGGCTTACGGTGATAGTTGATTTGATCATGCTGAAAAATAGAAACTTTTGCGTCCAGTCACAGAATTTAATAATTCACAGGAGCATTGAAAAACTCTCAAGTTTTTACACAAGATTGACATACAAATTGCCTCTGTTTTCCTAATTTTTCAAAAAAATTGGAGTTATATAAGTGTTAGAACAATTCGGATACTTCGCAGACTGTTCTGTTTTTGACAGATTCTGTTTTCTTTGTGTTGTTTGCTTATTTTGATGAATCTATGGGTAGTATCAGGGGGTATGAACCATGGAAAAGTTGGAATACAGTAGATATTACACCAATATAAATAAAGAATCAGTTCACAACCGTACCAAAAGTGGTGATTTATTTTCTTATACTAACGGAGCTTATGAGATTTCCTGTTGAGTTTTGTGTTGTGAAGTTTTCAAGTTTTGGGTAAGGATTTGATGGACTATGGAATAAGGAGTGGCAAGAGCCTAAGCTTGGGGATGCCCAAGGCACCCCAAGGTAATATTCAAGGACAACCAAGAGCCTAAGCTTCGGGATGCCCCGGAAGGCATCCCCTCTTTCGTCTTCGTCTATCTGTAACTTTACTTGAGGCTATATTTTTATTCACCACATGATATGTGTTTTGCTTAGAGCGTCTTGTATGATTTGAGTCTTTGCTTTTTAGTTTGCCACAATCATACTTGATGTACACACCTTTTGAGAGGGACACGCATGGATCGTGATTTATTAGAATACTCTATGTGCTTCACTTATATCTTTTGAGCTAGGCAATTTTGCTCTAGTGCTTCACTTATATCTTTTTAGAGCACGGTGGTGGTTTTATTTTATAGAAATTGTTGAACTCTCATGCTTCACTTATATTATTTTGAGAGTCTTTAAACAGAATGGTAATTTTCTTTGGTTATAAATTTAGTCCTAATATGACAGGCATCCAAGAGGTATATAATAAAAACTTTCATATAAAGTGCATTGAATACTATGAGAAGTTTGATTCCTTATGATTGTTTTGAGATATAGAGATGGTAATATTAGAGTCATGCTAGTGAGTAATTGTGAATTTGAGAACTACTTGTGTTAAAGTTTGTGATTCCCGTAGCATGCACGTATGGTGAACCGTTATGTGATGAAGTCGGAGCATGATTTATTTATTGATTATCTTCCTTACGAGTGGCTGTCGGGGACGAGTGATGGTCTTTTCCTACCAATCTATCCCCCTAGGAGCATGCGCGTAGTACTTCGTTTCGATAACTAATAGATTTTTGCAATAAGTATGTGATTTCTTTATGACTAATGTTGAGTCCATGGATTATACGCACTCTCACCCTTCCACCATTGCTAGCCTCTCTAGTGCCGCGCAACTTTCGCCGGTACCATATACCTTCCTCAAAACAGCCACCATACCTACCTATTATGGCATTTCCATGGCCATTCCGAGATATATTACCATGCAACTTTCCACTGTTCCATTTATTATGACACGCTTCATCATTGTCATATTGCTTTGCATGATCATGTAGTTGACATCGTATTTATGGCAAAGCCACCGTTCATAATTCTTTCATACATATCACTCTTGATTCATTGCACATCCCGGTACACCGCCGGCGGCATTCATATAGAGTCATATTTTGTTCCAAGTATCGAGTTGTAATTTTTTCAGTTGTAAGTAAATAAAAGTGTGATGATCTTCATTATTAGAGCATTGTCCCATGTGAGGAAAGGATGATGGAGACTATGATTCCCCCACAAGTCGGGATATGGCTCCGGACGAAAAAAAAAGAGCCCAAAAAAATGAGAAGGCCCAAATAAAAAAAAATAAGAGAAAAGAGAGAAGGGACAATGTTACTATCCTTTTACCACACTTGTGCTTCAAAGTAGCACCATGATCTTCATGATAGAGAGTCTCCTATGTTGTCACTTTCATATACTAGTGGGAATTTTTCATTATAGAACTTGGCTTGTATATTCCAATGATGGGCTTCCTCAGATTGCCCTAGGTCTTCATGAGCAAGCGAGTTGGATGCACACCCACTTAGTTTTCTTTTGAGCTTTCATAAACTTATAGCTCTAGTGCATCCGTTGCATGGCAATCCCTACTCACTCACATTGATATCTATTGATGGGCATCTCCATAGCCCATTGATATGCCTAGTTGATGTGAGACTATCTCCTTCTTTTTGTCTTCTCCACAACCACCATATTCTATTCCACCTATAGTTCTATGTCCATGGCTCACGCTCATGTATTGTGTGAAAGTTGAAAAAGTTTGAGAACATCAAAAGTATGAAACAATTGCTTGGCTTGTCATCGGGGTTGTGCATGATTTGAACATTTTGTGTGATGAAGATGGAGCATAGCCAGACTATATGATTTTGTAGGGATAAGCTTTCTTTGGCCAGGTTATTTTGAGAAGACATAATTGCCTTGTTAGTATGCTTGAAGTATTATTGTTTTTATGTCAATATTAAACTTTTGTTTTGAATCTTATGGATCTGAACATTCATGCCACAATAAAGAAAATTACATGGATAAGTATGTTAGGTAGCATTCCACATCAAAAAATCTATTTTTATCATTTACCTACTCGAGGACGAGCAGGAATTAAGCTTGGGGATGCTTGATACATCTCCAACGTATCTATAATTTTTTATTGTTCCATGCTATTATATTATCTGTTTTGGATGTTTTATATGCATTAATATGCTATTTTATATTATTTTTGGGACTAACCTATTAACCTAGAGCCCAGTGCCAGTTTCTGTTTTTCCTTGTGTTTTAGCTTCGTGGAGAAGGAATACCAAACGGAATAAAATCTCCGTGATGATTTTTCTTGGACCAGAAGACACCCAGGAGACTTGGAGATGAAGTCGGAGGAGCCACGAGGCGGCCACAAGGGTGGAGGGCGTGCCCCCTGCCTTGTGGGCCCCCCGTGACCCTCCTGGCCTAATTCTTTCTTCTATATATTCACATATATTCCCAAACCACCAAAGGCATCCACGAAAACACTTTTCCACCGCCGCAACCTTTGTACCCATGAGATCCCATCTAGGGACCTTTTCCGGCACCCTGCCGTAGGGGTATTCGATCACGGAGGGCTTCCAATGAAGCGTGAGTAGTTTATCTCAAACCTACAGGTCCATAGCTAGTAGCTAGATGTCTTCTTCTCTCTCTTTGATTCTCAATACCATGTTCTCCTCGATGTTCTTGGAGATCTATTCGATGTAATACTTTTTTGCGGTGTGTTTGCCGAGATCCGATGAATTGTGGATTTATGATCAGATTATCTATGAATATTATTTGAATCTTCTCTGAATTCTTTTATGCATGATTTGATATCTTTGTAATTCTCTTCGAACTATCGGTTTGGTTTGGCCAACTAGATTGGTTTTTCTTGCAATGGGAGAAGTGCTTAGCTTTGGGTTCAATCTTGCGGTGTCCTTTCCCAGTGACAGTAGGGGCAGCAAGGCACGTATTGTATTGTTGCCATCGAGGATAAAAAGATGGAGTTTACATCATATTGCTTGAGTTTATTCCTCTACATCATGTCATCTTACTTAATGCGTTACTCTGTTCTTCATGATCTTAATACTCTAGATGAAGGCAGGAGTCGGTCGATGTGTGGGTTAATAGTAGTAGATGCAGAATCGTTTCGGTCTACTTGACATAGACGTGATGCCTATATTCATGATCATTGCCTTTGATATCGTCATAACTTGGCGCTTTTCTATCAATTGCTCGGCAGTAATTTGTTCACCCACCGTATTATTTGCTATCTTGAGAGAAGCCTCTAGTGAAACCTATGGCCCCCGGGTCTATTTTCCATCATATAAGCTTCCGACCTACTATTTTCCATCATATAAGTTTCCGATCTACTATATTAGTTTCTGATCTACTATTTTGTAATCTTTTACTTTCCGATCTATAAACCAAAAATACCAAAAATATTTACTTTATCTTTTATTTAGTTTCATCTATATCTATCAGATCTCACTTTTGCAAGTAACCGTGAAGGGATTGACAACCCCTTTATCGCGTTGGGTGCAAGTTGTTTGATTGTTTGTGCAGGTATTCGGTGATTTGTGCGTTGTCTCCTACTGGATTGATACCTTGGTTCTCAAACTGAGGGAAATACTTATCTCTACTTTGCTGCATCACCCTTTCCTCTTCAATGGAAAAACCAACGCAAGCTCAAGAAGCAGCACCGGGCATTGACCAGATCGTAGATTCCACTTCCGGGTGTGATCTGCTTTCCTTCTTGGATGCATACTCTGGGTACCATCAGATCTTCATGTCCAAGGAGGACGAGGAGAAGACCATGTTCATAACCCCGTGTGGCATGTACTGCTTTGTGCGGATGCCTTTCGGGTTGAAGAGCACTGGATCCACTTTTGCAAGGGCAGTGCAAATTGGTTTCGAGCCTCAATTGCACAGGAATATTGAAGCTTACATGGATGAAATAGTAGTCAAGACCAAGGACAAATCAACTCTCATTCACGACTTGGAAGAGACCTTTGGAAATTTGCGCAAGATCAACTTTAAGTTAAACCTTGAGAAGTGTGTGTTTGGTGTTCCCTCCGGCAAGCTTCTTGGTTTCTTTGTATCCCACCGGGGGATAGAGGCCAACCCCGACAAGATCAAGGCGATCGAGCAGATTCAAGCACCCAAGACAGTTAAAGACGTGAGGCGCCTGACAGGATGTGTTGCTGCACTGAGCAGGTTCATTTCCAAGTCTGCCGAGAGCACCTTGCCGTTCTTCAAAATTTTGCAAAAGGCATGGCCAATGAAGTGGACCCCGAAGGCAGAAGCAGCGCTGCAAGACTTGAAGACCTATTTTTCCTCTGCTCCCACCTTGGTCGCTCCTAAACCACAAGAGTCGTTGCTGCTGTACCTAGCGGCAACCAATCAAGTGGTTAGTGCAGTGTTGGTGGCGTAGTGGGGAGTGGATGAAGGAGCAGCCGCAGCTACTGTCCCCTCCGGAGAGGAAAGTGAACCTATCCCGGCAAGGTCCAGTGCGGATCAGGAGAAAGAGAGCAGGATAACAAAGACAATTCCAAGACCGCGGTAAAGAAGAAGGTGGTCCAGTGGCCAGTGTACTTTGTCAACTCCCTATTGTAGGGGCCTAGATCAAGGTACTCTGGCGTGCAAAAGTTGATCTTTGGCCTCATCATGGCCTCAAGGAAACTGCGCCACTACTTCCAAGCCCACGAGATCACAGTTGTCACCCGCTTCCCTTTGCAACGCATACTAAGGAACCTGGAGGCCACTGGCAGAATAGTAGATTTGGCTTTGGAATTGTCGAGCTTTGGTCTGAAGTATGAGAGTACGTCGACCATTCAGAGTAGAGCATTGGCAGAGTTCATCATGGAATGGACACCAACCCCAGATGAAGAAACACCAGAAATAGTTATCCCCGGCAAAGAGCCCCCCCCCCCCAAGAGTGGATCATGTACTTTGATGGTGCCTTCTCACTGCAAGGTGCAGGGTTTGGCGTGCTCCTTGTCGCACCCACTGGAGAGCACCTCAAGTACGTGGTCCAAATGCATTTTCCCTGGGAGAAAGCTACCAACAACACTGTAGAATATGAAGGACTCCTTGCCGGGCTCAGGATCGCGACAGAATTGGGGATTAAGAAGTTGATCATTCATGGAGACTCATAGCTTGTGGTGAGACAAGTAAACAAGGATTTCCAGAGTCCATTGATGGAGGCATACATTGAAGAGGTGAGGAAGTTGGAGGAGCGTTTTGACGGATTGCAAACAGAGCATGTGCCATGTGCGGAAAACAGCATTGCTGATCATCTATCAAAATGCGCTGCATAGAAGCTTCCTATGGAACCAGTGACTTTTGTTCTCCACCTGACTCAACCCTCTGTATTCCCGACAACAATGGCCAGAAAGAGGAGGAAACTGGACTGCGGCAAGCCTCTCCCGACAGAGCTTCCTGAAGCCCCCGACAGAGAGGTTCGAGGGAACAACTCCACTTCACCTGGTGAGCAACACCCTCTCGCCGAACCACCAATTCTTGCGGTTGAGGTATGTGCTCCCACGAACGAGGAGGTGCCGTTGATCCTTGTTGTTGAGCCCCAGGCTCCAACTTGGGCATGACACATAGTCCATTAGCTCCAAACAGGAGAACTTCCCGAAGAGCGAGAAGAAGCTGAAAGAGTAGCCCGGAGGGCCAGTATGTATCAGTTTGTCGACAACACGCTATACAGAAGGAGGCCCAATGGTGTGAAATTGAAGTGCATTTGCTGGGAAGAGGGGAAGGAACTGTGGGCAGAGATACACAAAGGCATGTGCGGATCCCATATTGGGTCAAGAGCCTTGGTCGAAAAAGCTTTCCGGCAAGGTTTCTACTGGCCCACGGCCCTCCAAGATGCAATCGAGCTAGTCACCAGATGTGAAGCCTGCCAGTTCCACTCCAAGAATATCCATCAACCTGCTCAAGCTCTTCAGACGATCCCTTTGTCATGGCCATTTTTGGTCTGGGGGCTCGACATCTTGGGCCCCTTCCCCCATGCTACTGGGGGCTTTGAATTCTTGTACGTTGCAATCGACAAGTTTACAAAGTGGCCGGAGGTGGAGCTTGTGAGAAAGGTGACCGCACAATCAGCTATCAAGTTCTTGAAGGGATGGGTGTGCCGCTTCGGAGTACCCGCCAGAGTCATCACTAACAACGGCACCCAATTCACAAGCCGCGCCTTCATGCAATACGTTCAAACCCTCGGAAGCAAAGTTTCATTCGCCTCTGTTGCTCATCCCAGGAGCAATGGACAAGCTAAGAGGATGAACGCTGAAGTGCTGCGAGGACTCAAGACAAGAACTTTTGACAAGCTGCGGAAGTGCGGCAGATGTTGGATCGACGAGCTGCCGATGGTTCTTTGGTCCCTCCATACGACACCAAATCGAGCTACCAGCCAGACTCCCTTATCCCTAGTCTATGGGGCAGAAGCAATGATTCCCATGGAACTCATATACGGGTCACCTTGAGTATTTGCCTATGATGAAGTAGAGCAAGAGCAGCACAAGCATGATGATGCTGTGCTCCTTGAGGAGAACCGTCTCTGGGCGGCTACGCGTGCTGCACGCTACCAGCAAGCCCAGCGTCGCTATCACAGCCGCAGGGTTCATGCCCGGAGCCTTGAGGAAGGAGACCTTGTCCTTGGGCGTGTTTAGTCTGCCAAGGGTGCAAACAAGTTGACACCAAAGTGGGAAGGCCCTTACCGGGTAGTATGAGTCACCAGACCCGGCGCAGTCCGTATGGAGACCGAAGATGGCATTCAGTTGCAAAACTAATGGAACATTGAGCATCTTCGTAAGTTCTACCCGTAAGGCGCAGCTATCGGGCCCTGCCCGGCAGCCACCCTTTTGTACAAGCCTTGCCGATGCGCATGTAACCCTTTGTACAAAGCCAGGCGCAGACCCTGAGCATAGACAATAAAACGAAGCGCTGGGGGCCCCCCAAAAACTTACATGTATGCATAGCATAACATGAACATGCCATGATCATATAGAGGAGATCATATGTTGCCTTGTTTTCCTCTGCACTAACTGCAGGATTCTTGCCGCGGACTCGGTCCCAAAAAGAAGAAACGGAAGCAAGCTCTCATACAGATCCCCGACAAGCCAAACAGATAAGTTCCCTCTCGTCCATACATGTCTCGGTAAGAAGGAAACTTGCGCATAGAGAAACCTCATCACCTTCGAAGCATTTGTGCTCCCATCCTTTGACCCGAACGTTGCTTCGGTCAAGATGGTTGTAGTGTCTTTTGACGAAGGGGGTTCGACGAGGGGCCGGTCCCCTTCCATAGTTTTGAGCCCGACGGGCCAAGCCCCACGGCAACAAATGGAAGGCACCAGCAGGATAGCTTGCCGGAGAAAACTTGTTTACTTAAAAAGTATAGAGGCATTCCTCCTCTGCATGGATATAGTACATGCACAAGTGCCTGGCAAGACCGTCTTTTTTCATTAATATGCGGATAAACAAGTAGAAAGCTTACATAGGATAAACATGGATAGAAAAGATTACATATTTGGAACTAAAGTTTGGCAAATGCCTACATGGTTTAGATTGAAAAAAAGATAAGTGCCCCGTAATCCCTTTCTTGTCCCCCTGCTCCTAGGAACTACAGTGGGAGGCGAAGAGGGCAAAAGGACTGCCTAGGCAGAGGCCCAGCCTGACCCCGTCAAGACCTGCAGGACGTAGTCTGACAAGATCGAGAGGGCGCGGACGAAGGTGATGGGTGGGGAGAGCAGCTAGGCGATGCCCTGGTCACTGCCACCAGGGCCAGTAGGACACAGCAGGGTGGACAAAGCCAGAGTCCACGGGGAAGCCTGCCGGGGTCCAGCTGGAAGACTGCTGGAGGAGCCGGAGACACCAGCCACACACAACACCCCGGCAAATCGCCTTGCCGGGGAGGAGATGCAGGTGCAGATGGTGGTGCCGTCGGCCTCCCGCTGATGATGACGGTGCGGCTGGTGTAGCCGGACTCGATGCCGTTGTCCTCCCCATCGACGCCATCGTCATCACCATCATTGTCCTCCTTGTCACTATCGCTCGAGGAGGAGCTTTCGTCGTCGGTCGAGCTCTCCGCGCAGCACCCTAAGCAAGCAACCGAACGCCCAAAGACCTTGACGGAGAGCAGGGCGGCGTCCATTAACTTGAAATGGAGAACGTGCCCGGCCACCAAGCTGTGGGCACGGGCGAAGGTCTTCCAGCCACGCCGGAGAAGCATGACATGAGGAGCGGGGAACTCCACGTCCGCCTGCATGCTGCCATTGCAGCAACCACTCATGTGCAGCCTCAGCCCTGGCGGCTGCTCGACCTCCATAATGCTTGCAAATGGGGTGGGAAGCCGAAGACGGCTACGCGGGGGCCCGCATAGCTTAACGATAAACTCCAGCGGCTGGTTCCTGACATGACCTTCGTTCGGGTCGTGAGCGGCCGGAGGAGGTGCGATCTGAACGCCGCCCCGTCCTCCTCGACCCTGAGCGCCACGATGACCACGGCCACGTCCCCTCCCGCCTCCTCTCACGGCGGGCTCCGCCCCCACGTCCCTGACAGGAGGAGGGAGGCGCTGTCGAGTAGAAGCCCTTGTGACCACCACTGGGGTGCCACTACGCGCTCTCCCCCTGACCATGGTGGAGAGATAATATCAGACAGAAGGAGGCAGGGATGGGTGTGAGCCAACACCTCGCCCAAGTTCCTGAGGAGTTTAAATTATATATATATATATATTGCTCTAAAAATGTTTGGAACTAATATATATTTAATTTAATATCAATGGGCCTAATAAGGCCAAAAGGTGGAAGGCAACTTGGGCCACAAGGGCCCAAGTGGAAGTGGCACCCCCCCTTTCCTAGTGGGGGGTCGAATCCTACTTGGGGAGGGAGTAGGACTCCCCCCCAAGGCTGGCGCACCAAGGGGGCTCCTTCCCCTTTGGTGGCTGCCCTCTCCCTACCCTCTAACCTATATAAACTAGAGGATTTCCACCCTATGCAACATAAGTTTTGGAGCCTCCTCTAGTTGATCTAGTGCATTTTCTAGTTGGTCCTAGTTGACTAATTAGAGAGAGCCCTAGCCACATCTAATCCTCATAATTAGAAGCCTCGTGTAGTTCTAATCTTGTCCCTCTAATTCTCCGTCGACGATTAGCTCTGGACGGCGAAGTGCTGCCGGATCGTGAAGACCGTGCGCTTGCAACCAAGTAGAGAGGCTGTGCTTTCGGTCTTCCGTTCGAGGGATCATTCATGGGCAGTTCACGGGATCATCATCAACGTTTGAGCGACTTCAATACGATCTACACCAACTCGTCTACTTCCATTGCACTCCCGAAGTCAGTAACGATCGTTGATCACAACCCGTTAGGCATCTTCATATTGTTCTTGGGTGTTCGTAGGGCGATTATTTTTTGTTTTCTACTAATATTCCCAACAGTGGCATCATGAGCAGGTTTATGAGTAGATGCAAGCTGCGATCTAGACCGCATCTGATATGTGAGGGTTGATGTTCTTGCTATGCTTCCCATGAGTGTTGCTTCGGTTCAGTTCATCGGCAGAATGATGTAGTTTTGCTACAAGGTTCTGACAATCGATCGGCTCTGGCTGTCGATGATCTGCTAATACTTCCTTGGGCTACATCATAGTCGAGAATAGTGAACCGTCGCATACACAAGAGGGTGCCGAAGATGAATAATCTTCTAGGGGGTCACGCGTATTGACGAAGTTTAGTGTGGGAGATGAGACTATTAATTAAGTCTCTCTTTCACACACCCTGAAACTTAATCTTGCATCAAGAATATTGCCTTGTTGTGCTTGCGTAGGTAGCCAGTCTTAATTGATAAAACTGGTTAACCTAGTAAATAAAATTTTGCTAAAACCGATTAGAGGACGTCTAACTTGGTTTTGCAAGGTTTGCATATGATGTGGTCTAGCCTTTGTCATGATAATGAGATTATGTATGAGATGGTTATATGATGTAATGTTCAGTGGCCTGCGTGTCATGGTATGATCGATGGAGCCACGAGATTGCCACCTTAATGTAAATATCATAGAAATAGGTTACAGGTGATGGTGGCAAGACATACACGGAGGACCCCATCGAGGAGAAGGTGTACCTAGGCGCGGGAGGAGGAGCTATAATTTCGTGCCACTGCGGAATTTCAGATTTTGGTGTCACGGCAACGTTTTTGAAATGGTCGCCATGGCAACGTTTTGTGAGACTGCCACCACGGTGATGTTTTTGAAACGGTTGCCACGGGAACAAAATATTGGTCGTCACATTGCTTCAACTTGAGATTGAAGATGATCATGGAGAACTCCCGGCGCCCAAGGCTATACCATGTCATGCTTTTATGAATTGCCTGAGATGTTTATCCCATTCTTGTTTGCACCCTTTGATTGCGTAGTAGTCTATTATTAGGGTGATCTCTCACAGTAAATATCAAGATAAAATGTGCTCTTCCTAGTGTTGCAACTGTCTATAACACGTAGCATTCTGGAGTGCGTCATGTCCACATGAGTACAAACGGGATGTGAGGTGTAAGACGAAGATGGTCAGACCATGTATGCAGGTAACACTCAGTTGTCTTGAAGTTCTAGCAAAATCGTTCTGAGCTTGGAGCACAAAGCATCGAAAGATGAACAAGAGTCATATGGAGATATGATCGTCAAAAGTTTGCCCACCGGTCAAAATTCTCGTCATCAGTGATGTCCACATCAATGGCTGAGAACTAGGCTTGGATCGTGAATCACTCACTATTAAATATGGGAGATATTGATTTGAGTGCGAGCACAATTATTTATTAATTTTTTTAATAACTAGTGCAAAATAATTATGAACAATGTCTATGTGTAGTTTGCATTATAGTTGTAGAATTATGGCTCACAGTTCCACCTTTGTTGTTGAAATTGATTGACAGTTATTTATCTGGTTGAAACTTTATGTTTGAGAGGATCGTCCGAAAAAAGTGACAAGAAAGATTTTGTCCTACTGCATGTTTACAATACCCTCTTGCTGATGCTATGGATGATGAGACTCACGTCCATCAATCCAAAAGCTAGAATTGCATTACAGTCTGCTTGCTTCCAAGAAACCCCAACTTCAAAATGTTTGGGATAGTTATGTGATATTCTTGGAACTAAAAATTGTTTTCAGAAACAAACAAAGGCTAAAAGATATGTGATATCTAAAGAAGTGTTTTGTTTGCAAATTCTAGTGAAGTGTTCAATTATGTTTAAGACTGAAATGCGTAAGATCCGGAAGAAAGCCAGTCATGTGTTGACGGTGAAAACTTGTAGAGAAAGAACAAAAAGAAAGAATGTAATGAGACTTACACGCCTAGGGAAGTTCAGCGCTCATGCCACTCTTAAAGTTGTTGTTTCTTCTGAAAGTAAGAGAAATATTGAAATAAAACTATAAGAAGTAAAAGGCGGAAAGAAAAGAAGACTAGAATGTCCAGCTCAGGTATGAATGTCATACAAGTTATGAGATGAAGAGGTGGTTGGTCAAGTAAAGTGTAGTTCTTGGGAAAATGATCAATTTTTTTATCACTGATTCTTCGGTATTGTGGTTAAAAGGTTAATCACAAGGATATCGACTCGATTGCATGTTATTGCAAATCGTTGCAAGAAACTTTGAATGTCCTAAATGACCAACAAATAATGAGGTTAAAATATTTTGATGGATTGTAAAAGGTTACAGTATTTCTATCAGTATATTTCCTCTATATTTATTATCATAATTCATTTTAGAGTTTTTGTACACTCTAGCCCATTGCATAGAAGTTGCAAGGAGGTTCTTCATGACAGGACAATAGTTGCTCGATGTTATGAAGGAGGTTGTCCATGACAGAACAATACTTGTTTGATGTTATGAACAAAAGGGCATACTCTTACTGTGAATAAGATGTATGTTATGAATATTGATAATAAAATTGAACATCCATAACACTGACGCTAAATGTTGTAAGACTAAAAGAATACCATATCTGTGTGGCACTGCATTTAGTCACATTGGAGAAACTAGCACGGAGAAGTTTCATAGTGATGAATTTTTAAGTCATCTGATTGAGAATCATCTAACACCTACAAGTTTCATCCAATTAGTGAAGTAAACTAAAATACCATTCATGGGCCATAGAAAACGAGCAACAAAATAATTGGCAATATGCATATCGATGTGTGTAGTCCAATATGTGTTGTTGCAAGCAGTGGATTTATCTATCTTCAAGGATGACTCAAGTTGATATTTGTATTTACTAATTGAGACATAAATCTTGATCTTTTGAAGTGTTTCAAAAGGTTTTCAGAATGAAGTAGAAATTATTGTAACAAGAAAATTATGTTTCTACAATTGGATTGCAGAAAATAATATTTGAGTTACAAATTTAGCAAATGTCTGATGAGCTATAAAAGAATTTTATAGCTTGCATCTGCTAGAAACATTACTAAGAGTAGATTGTTTGAAGTAGATGCAATCAAACTATGTATGACATGGTGAGATCAAAGATGACATTAATTATTTCGCCATATACTTTCAAAGTGATGCTTTAGAAACTGTGGCTTTCACACTGAAAAAGGAGCGCCATCAAATTTATTGAAATAAGTGCTACTTTGTAGGTTATCCCAAATAGTTGGGTATTCCTCTATCACTATGATGAAGCAAAGTGTTGCCATAGAGTACAGAAGTTTTGAAAAAAATGTTTTCTACAAAAGAGTGAGTGGGAGGATAGTGCAACTCGACAAGATTGCGAAATCTTCGTAATCAGCTCAAAGAAAAGAAACACTGGAAGTAATTCTAGAATTTCTTACTGCGACTGATACAAAAGCCTCTACATGAGATATAGAGACTATGGTCGAACTTGCAGCTGAACTATATAGGTTGGAAAATTCATGCAGACCTTTGTGGTATGCAGACAAAATATTATTGGGCAAACAATGAACCTATAAATCACAGAGAAGCGTTGATGGGCCCTGACTCCAGAAATTGGCTATATGCCAACATAATCTGAGATAGTATCCATTCACATAATTCAAGCTTAGAACTTGATGAACCCTTCAAAAGACTTAGAGTCTGAAGAATAGTAATGGATCTATAAACTGACAAAGATAAAAATGTTTTATAATGCTTGACTTGTTACAAATAGTTTATGACAAGATCAAAGAATTGACTATGACGAGATTGTCTCATCATAGCAATACTTAAAGTCAGTTCGGGTTAAACTAGCAATTCTTAAATATTTCAATTATGAGATAATACAGATGGATGTCAAAATGATTCCATGAGATGGAAATAGAACCAAGGTTGTATGTTTGATACGATCCAAGGTAATTTTGTTGATCCAGAGGATGCTAGTAAGTATGCAAACTTCAAGATATCCTATAATGATCTGAAGCAAACATAGTGGAGTTGGAATCTTCATACTGATGAAATGGTCAAATACATTGATTTCATCGAGTAAAGCGAAGATGCTTGTATTTACAAGAAAGTAAGTGGGAGCATGATAATATTTCTAAACACTATGTGTACATGACATAATGTTGATTGGAAGTTATGTAAATTTCTTGACACAGATTAAGACCTTATTGAAACTAGTTTTTTAGTAAAATACTTAGGCAATAAATGGTCTTGGTAATAGACATAATGATCTATGGAGATAATAGTGTCTAATCAGACTTAAGCCAAAATACCTATTGACAAAATACTAACGCAGTCTAGTATGAAAAATGTCAAGAAGCGTTTCTTGACAATGTCACATGGAAGGAGTCGGTATCCTAAAATACTGACGAACGAAATATGATTTCAACCACACTTGTATTCCATGGTATGTAAACAACCAGATACTTCCAGTACTTCAAGTTAGTTGTTAGTAAAAGTTACTAGTATGATCAAATTGTTGATCATAGGACAACAATGAAAATGTCTTTAAGGATTGACGACATGTTTCTCACACACGGAGAAAATGAAGATATTGTTGTAAGGAGTTACATCAATGAAGGCTCATTGTAAGTAGTACATTGATAAAACCTTCATCTGTGCTCCAAGTGTTTTTTGATATCATAATTAAAAGTGATTTATGGTGGCACAGTAAGTTGGAATTGGTCCAAAAATTACTGTGGTGAATTCTATAACAGAAGGCTAAGTATATTATTGCTTTAGAAGCAAAATGAAGGGTAATGAATCAAAAGTTCAGTCAGAGCTTGGTATGGTTTCTAGATGATTGTATCATTGGAACACTATTCTTAATAGTGGTTCCATAACTCACTCTAAGGAATCAAAGGTTATACCAGTGATTCAATATATATACAAAGCCGGTTACACAAAAATTATGAATTCTTGTGAAAGCATGATAGATGCATAGAAATGCAAATGATACACATGGATATGAAGTTGTCAGATTTGATACGACGAAGTCTATACCACAAGCAAAGCATGGACTGACACCGGATTGCCATTGGTGTAAAAGTTAAAATGTTAACTAGATTATTGACTCTAGTGCAACTGGGATACTGTTGGAAATATGCCCTAGAGGCAATAATATTGTATTATTATATTTTTGTTATTCATAATTAAGAGTTTATATTTCATGCTATAACTATTATGGTCCTGGAATATGCGATTCAGTGGAAAACTCATATGCACGTGTGAAATGTTAAACGGTAAACAATAGGTTCCCGGTCTCGCCTCTAAGACCGGCTCAAGTGTTGTTGGTGATCATGTTTTCTGGATCATAGGATATCGTTAAGTGTAACAAAAGTCCTAATACAACATTGAGGGTATGATGTTAGAAGAACTATCATATTGAATCGACCCAATACTCGTCTATTATACTATGTGATCATATCGTCTGAAATCATCTGTTATAACACGGAGTGTTAGCATGTGTTTTAGTTCCTCAGACCATAAGAGTGTCTCGAGCACTTCCTACCGGACGGTGGGATTTGGGGTTTCTCAAACGTCATCTGTAACTAGGTGATCATAACAACAACTTTCAAGCTCACCAGAAAGTTTAACAAGTGACCGGACAACTGCTGTCGAGAGTGGTATTTGCTCCTCCGATGATGGAGAGATATTCTTATGGACCTCTCGGTGTGATGGCATCCATCATCGTCTAGCTAGACATAGGTGACTATGTCACGGGGATGCCGGAACACATCAATGAGAAAGAAGAACAAAACCGGTAACGGGAGCAACGGTATAGTGAGCATGGTGATGACTCTGGAGGATACCGATGCACATCGGTTTTTGTGAAGTATCATGAAGCAAAGTGGACATCACATGATAACCAAAGGTTCACTTGAATATCATTTGTGTAATCATAGGGACCGATATGGATGTCCATGGTTCAGCTGTCGGTCATTGAAGGAAGGGGTTTCGTTCATGTCTATGGTTACCGAACCTACGGGGTCACAGGCTTAAGGTAATCACGATCTGCTGAGTGTTAGTAGGACGGCAGTGATGAGAATATATTTGTGTAATTGTTTCATTAATATCCGGAATAGTTTCGAGAGGTTCCGGAAGCGTTTCGGGGTCACCAGAAGAGTTTCGGTCAATATCGGGTAATACCGGATATTACTAATTAATATATATATAGGTGGAAAAGGTTCCTGGGGATTTTAAGTCATATATATATTTCTCTGAAAATGTTTGGAACAAATATATATTTAATTTAATATCAATGGGCCTAATAAGGCCAAGAGGTGGAAGGCAACTTGGGCCACAAGGGCCCAAGTGGAAGTGGCGCCCCCCCTTTCCTAGTGGGGGGGGGGGCTCAATCCTACTTGGGGAGGGAGTAGGACTCCCCCCAAGGCTGGCGCACCAAGGGGGATCCTTCCCCTTTGGTGGCTTCCCTCTCCCTCCCCTCTAACCTATATATACTAGAGAATTTCCACCCTATGCAACATAAGTTTTGGAGCCTCCTCTAGTTGATCTAGTGCATGTTCTAGTTGGTCCTAGTTGACTAATTAGAGCGAGCCCTAGCCACCTCTAATCTTAATAATTAGATGCCCCATGCGGTTCTAATCTTCTCCCTCTAATTCTCAGGCGATGATTAGCTCTAGACAGCGAAGCGCTGCCGGATCGTGAAGACTGTACGCTTGCAACCAAGTAGAGAGGCCGTGCTTTCGGTCTTCTGTTCGAGGGATCGTTCGTGGGTGGTTCGCAGGATCGTCATCAATGTTCGAGGGACTTCAAGTATGATCTACACCGACTCGTCTACTTCCGCTGCACTCTCGAAGTCGGTAACGATCGTTGATCACAACCCGTTATGCATCGTCATATTGTTCTTGGGTGTTCGTAGGGCGAATTTTTTTGTTTTCTACTACGTTTCCCAATAGAGCACGTATGCCGTGAGTGACGGGAGCGATGACTACTTTGGGCAGGGCGGACGATGGCTTCGGGTGGATTCGGGCAGAGGGTTACGGGTCTCCGGCGGTCGAGGCGAGGGGTTGGGAAGATCCGCCAAAGTTCGGTGGTTCGACTGGTGGTGGAAAGAAGTGGGGGATGGCTTGGCAATGCTCCAATTTAGGCGGCGGCCGGCAGGGATGGCTCAGCCATGGGAGGGGCAGGTGAGCTCTTCGAGCTCAAAGGAATGGCTCGGCGGGGTTCTAGGAGGTGGTGGAGGCTGCTGGTGAGCTCGGGAGACCTCGGGAGTGGCTTATATAGCCGGGGCGAGATGCCCATGGCCAGAGTCCGCCACGAGGGTCCGGCCGAGCTCTGGCAGGGATAGGGTTCACTGGGGGGGGGGGCGTTGGGAGATGGCAAACGAGGCCACTGGAGCAGAGAATGGCGCCAAGGGAGAGGAAGAAGAGGAGGGGCGCGGATAGAGCGGGTCGGGCACTGTGCGCCCATGGGCACGCGGCGGCTAGCGCCGACGAGGAATCTGCCAAAGGGGATCGGGGGCTAGATAGCGATGGGAGAGAAGGGGGAGCCAGGTCGGCACTCGGGGACGCGCGAACGCCGCTGGGAAGGAGCTGCCCGACGCATCCCGACGCGCAGAGCGCGTCCACGGCGTGCAGAGCGCGTGCACGGGCATGGAAACACGTGGTCTCCGTGTCGACAAGAAAGGAGAGGACAAGAGGGGCTGGCAAACTATGTCTAGCATATTGTCCTTGCTCCTAGTGACAAACTTGAGGTGATGGATCTGCAGAAGAGCCTCTGAGCTGATGGCGGGCATCGATGGAAGTTTGCTGCAGCAATCTGGCACTGGAAGCTGAGATGAACAGGGATAGCTAAATGATGAAACAGGATGTCTCAGAGGTTTATGTTAGGAAGGACAAGAATCCTTTGAAGTTTGGAATGATTTGGACCGAGATTTAAGATGGTTGCTTCACAACTGTAGAGTCTGGTCCAGAAACAAGATCATGAAGTCGCACTCACATAGAGTGTTGGACTTAGCTGAAATTTGGTATAGAGGAGTCATTTGGGCACATAAACACACTGTAAAAATTTCATACCATTTGGATACACCAAAATGATACTTCCTTCACAGTGGTCCTCTCTGGACAGAAATTAAGAAAAATTCTAGAGAAATAATGGATGAATGAAATGAGCCCAAATTTGGTGGAGAGATGTTATATGGGAAGGAGCATGTCCTGGTAAATTTTCATTAATAATGAAGCAATATAAATATAGTTGCTTCACAACTTGAAAATCAGACCAGAAACAAAGATTGGATGGTGCACTCACCATGAGGATGGAATCATGGATATTTTTACATATCCAAGCTTCATATGGTCCAATTGAATTTTGGGAACTTTGTGGGAAGTTTTGGAATGACAGAAATATAGGTTGCTTCACAACCTAGGGCAAAAAGGATTATTCCTTAAATAGAAAAGTAATATTCCCAAGAAAGAAATATTGGGATTGGGCTAAGATGGAAATGACATGGTCTTGGGATGGATTTGAGGGTGACAAGCCACTTGGGACAAGAATCAACGATGATCTTCCCAGGTTTCAAGACCACAGAGCCACATAGAATCAATCCAAAGCAAAAATTCAAATAAATCCAAAAGAAAAAGAAAAGTGCCAAAATCCAAGGTGTTACAAACATATAGCAAATTCCATATCCAAAACTAATTACCATTTATTCTGTAATTATTAATTGTCCTAGTTGATGATGTTAACTTGCTCAAACATGCATGAACATGGCATAAACAAATTTTTTGGATTTTTCTGTTAACTTTTCATATATAAATTATTTTCATCTAAGTTATGGTTAAATTTCTATGATTTTTTAGAAGTTTTAAGCATTTTTTAAATTAATAAATCATTTTTTCCTGATTTAACTTAATTCTAGAAATACTTTACTATGTCAGCATTATGTTAGGGTGATGTCAGTAGGTCAACTAACTCGATCCAGGTCAAACCTGACCAGTGGGACCCACTGGTCAGTGACACACCTCGTTAAGCACTGGATTAGGGCTAATTTAAATCAAAAACTTAACTTAATTGGGGTGGGCCCACATGTCAGTGTGTCATTTAGCTTACAACATAATTAGCACTAATTATTGACTAATCTAAAGATTAAACAGGACTGGGCCCACCTGTCATGGACTCAGGGAAGGTCAAACCCCGATCAAAGGGGTCAACCCCATCGGGGTTTAGCCACCAGCGGAGGAGCTCGGAAATGTCGCTCCGGTGACCAAAATGGAGGCGGAGGGCATATACGCGACGAGGAGGCTCGTCCGCGTCGGTTGGTGCACGCAGCAACTCCAATAGCCTAAATCGAGGACGGCAGCGACTTGCGTGGCGGCCGGAGTTCGGTGAAGATGGACAGGGCGCTACGGTGCATGGGAGGATGAGCAGGTAGGTGCTCTGGGTTCCTGGGAGCGTGCTGAGCATGATAGCGTGCTCGGATGCGGCGTGTGTGAGCTCTAGCCATGGTGGCAATCGGTCCTCAGGCTCGATAAAAAGGACGGCTATGCGGCGCAATCCAGCACGGGGAGGGAGGGGAGTGGCGTAGGAGCTCGCAGTGGAGCCGTAGAAGGTCTCAGCAGGCTCGGGGAAGGCATGACGACGGTGAACAGCGATGGCGATCTCCGGCATTCAAAGGTTGAAGACGATGTCGAGGACGACGCTGCAGTGCGTCCTGATACGTCTCCAACGTATTTATAATTTATGAAGTATTCATGCCATGTTTACAACAATTTTATATGGTTTTGGTATGATTCGAATGGAACTAACCCGGACTCACACTGTTTTTAGCAGAACTATCGTGGTGTTGTTTTTTGTGCAGAAATAAAAAAATTTCAGAATGGGCTGAAAGTTTACGGTGATTTTTTATGGACCAAAAGAGACCGCCGAAGCTTCAAGGAAGGACTAGAAGCTTCACGAGGAAGTGACAAGCCTCGGGGTGCGCCCTCCCTCCTGGGCGCGCCGGGCAGGCTTGTTGCTCCCTCGTGGCCCCCCTTCACGTGAAACCAAGGCTAAAAATTCCTATAAATACCAAAAAACCAGCACATGACCTAGAACTTCCGCTCCACCACCGCAAGCCTATGTACTAAAGCGATCTCATCTGGAGGCCTTCTCTGGCACCCTTCCAAAGGGGGAAATCATTACCGGAGGCCATCTTCATCATCTCGGCGGCCACCATGACAAGGAGAGAGTTGTTAACCCTCGGGGCTGAGGGTATGTACCAGTAGCTATGTGTTTGATCTGTGTAGCGCCCAAGATGCTATTCTATCCCAATCACGTGATGAATTCATGATTGGGGCACAATCACATTTCGAGCGCATAGCAAGGTGGATATCATTACAACATACCATGTACTGAATAGATGAGAATACAAGATAAAGGCTTACACTCGCCACAAGCTACAACATGAATACATGAATACATCAATACATAGCAATCATCATACAGAAGAGCAGGATCCGACTACAGATGAAAAAAAAACGAAAAAGAAGAACGACATCCACCCTGCTAATGCCAGGCTCCCGACCCGGAACCTATCCCTTGATCAAAGAAGAAGAAGCACTCCAAAACAAGCAAGCATCGCTCTCACGTCATAGCATCGCTTTACCTGTACCTGCAACTATTGTTATAGTAATCTGTGAGCCACGAGGACTCAGCAATCCCATTACCATGGGTATCAAGACTAGCAAAGCTTAATGGGTATGGAATGGATAAGTGGTGAGGTTGCAGCAAGCGACTAAGCATTTGTATGGTGGCTAACTTACGAGTACAAGAGTAAGAAGAGTTACTACGCATCACGGTCGCAACTAGTAATGATCAAGAAGTGATCCTAAACTACTTACGAGTCAAACATTACCCCACCGTGTTCTCTTCTCGAACTCACTTGAAAAAAGATGGTCACGGTTACGCACGCGGTTTGTGTATTTTAATGAGTTTAGAGTCAAGTTCACTACAACCGGATATTAAAAATTCCCATCTGCCAAATAACCGCGGGCATGGCTTTCGAAAGATTAAACCCTGCAGGGGTGTCCCAACTTAGTCCATGACAAACTCTCACGATCAGCGGAGGCAAATCTCCGTCTTGGGGACAACCCGATCAAACTCGGAATCCCGGTGCACAAGACATTTCGACAATGGTAAAACAAAAACAGAAGACATCCCGACGTGCCGACACCCTGATAGTAGCCGCGCGTATCTCGTCTCAGGCCACGACGGATGAGCTACATGTACAGGTGCCAAAGAAAATAACCCAGGTTGCCCCGGGCGGCCCCGCACAGTGCTCTAGTTTGGACCAGCACCAACAGCACTGCCCCCCCCCCCCCGTATTATGTGGAATTAAGAATCCTCAGGGACGCGACCCCCTATGCAAATTAATTAATTAACAGTATTATTATGTTGGCAAATGTTAAAACCAAAGTTGGGCCTTGCTGAAAGAGTTTTATTCAAAGCGAACTATCAAAGGGGGCCTATAAATCCCGACCGTGTTAGGATCGCAAAATCAAGGAACACAACACCGGTATGACCAAAACTAGGGCGGCAAGAGTGGAACAAAATACCAGGCAAAAGGTCGAGCCTTCCACCCTGTACCAAGTATATATGTGCATTAATTAAATAAGAGATATTGTGATATCCCATGATATCCATGTCCCAACATGGAACAACCTGCACTGCACCTGCAACTAGCAACGCTATAAGAGGGGCTGAGCAAAGCGGTAACATAGCCAAACAACGGTTTGCTAGGATGGTGGAAAAGGTTAGAGGCTGTATCATGGCAATTTGGGAGGCTTGACAAACAAGTGATAGGTAGCACGAAATAGCGATAGCATCAAGACAACTAGCAAAGCAAAGATAGTAGTGGTATCCAGGATAATGATCATCTTGCCTGAAATCCCGCTAGGAAGAAGACCGAGTCCATGAAGAAGATGAACCAACGTAGACGAACCAAGCGTAGTCGAACAAATCCTCACAATCGCAACATAATCGGAACTATCGAGAAGAAGCACAACCGGAAAGAAGCAAACAACATGGTAAGCAACCATCACATAAACATGACATGATGCACAACCAAGTATGATGCATGTCTGGTTTAATGAGTCATGGCATGGCAAAGTGCAACAAACAATACTACAAATTAAATGGAGCTCAATATGCAATGAGTTACATATTGACGAAACTTCAAAACAATTATTTAGTTCACTTTCATTTATGCTACCCAACAATATTAAATGTTGGTTAACATGGCAAGAGGTGAAGCACAATGAAACTACCTATCTAGGCAAGTTTAAATGAGGCCGGAAGAACAAACAACAATTCCGGAAAATCCTCATATGCATATTTTGGATTTGGTACTGTTCTGCCCTAAACCATATTTTAGAGTTGTTAAACAAGCAAAATAAGTGCACCATGTTAAACTATGCATTTTTCTACACCATTTACATATAAAGCTCATTTAATTCAGAGCTACGGTTATTTAGTTATGAAATAAATCATTTTAGCATGTCATTTAAGCAAATTAAATTCAAACAGCAAGTTTAAACATTTTTTACATGGATGAAAGTGGCATATTGTGAAACTAGATGAAAATCTAAGCATTTTACATATATGAAACATTTTAATCCAATGCACGGTTGTGGAGTTTTTATATGCATGAAGAACATGGGTTTTTCTGCAAAACAGACGTTCTCTGGATAAATTGACAAATCGCAACAGGAAAAAAAAATGACACGGGCTGAAACTGCTGTGTGTGGCTGGGCTTCTCACCATGGGCCAAGCCCATGTCGATGGAGAGGCCAAGGCAGGCCGGCTGGCTTGCTGGATCGGGTCGAGGCAGACCCGGTGCTGTCAACGCGCTCGTGCCTGGACGGATGCGAAGCAGGCGGGGCCGTCCTGCTCGAGTAGAGGCGAAGCAGAGGAGGCGATTAGGGCGCAGGGAAGGCCAGCGGCGAGGATCCGGTGAATCCGATCGAGGACATGGCCGGAGGCAGCGGAGAACTTGAGGAGGCGGCGCGAGGCGGGGCTGGAGCTGCTGCAGTTCTTCCTGGAGCTCGACAGGAAGACGCAGGCGAGGAACTTGGTGGAGCGGCGGCACGAAGCAGGCTCGGCGGCGGCATGAACAGGAAGGAAGGAGGTTAGGCGAGGTCGCGGACTTGACGGATCCGGTCGCGGGACACCAGTTCCCGACGGCGGCGAGGTGAACTGGAGCTCGGGGAGGCATCCATAGCGTGCTTCTGTTCCTGTGTAGCCGAGAGGGAGAAGGAGGTGAGCGGGGACAGGCCCTGGGGGTGCTGTCGGGGAGGCGACGAGCGAGGAGGAAGCATGGGCTCGCGAGGGGTGCTCGGCGGCGCAGGGGGATCCGACGGCCGCGGGGTTGAGGGCGAGGTGGAGGCAGCGCGGTCACCGGTTGCTGCTACTACTCCGGCGAGGGGGCTCGGGGCATGCTAGTTCCTCGGGTGTGAGGGATCAAGCGAGGAGGAGGGTTGCGAGATTATGTGGATCGAGGGGAGGAGGTGGTTGGCCCGCGCTGAAAACGAGGGAGATGGTCGGGTCGGCTGGATCGGGAGGGATCCCGAGGAAAACAGAGTGGCAGCGGCGCGAGGGAAGGGTGGACGGGACAGGCTAGGACTAGGGTTTAGGCTGATTAAATAGGTTGGTGGGTTAGAGGGTGGACTAATTTTGGACCCTCTGATTAGATTGGACGGTCAAGAAAAATAGGCCAGGGAGTTCAAATGAGAAAACGAAGATGTTTTAGGGATGTCTCGAGATGATCCGGACCCAACGGTCACGACTGCCCGGTTCGGGTTCTGGAAAGTTTTTGGACGCGCACGAGGGGGTCTGAGAGAGGTCGACGAGGACAAAGGGCCTGACAAAAGGTCAACGGAGGCAAGCGAGAAGCGGCAACTATGAACGACTATGAGTTTTAAGAAAACATGCGGATGCAATGCGCATGATGGTGAATGCCAAATGAATGCAGCAAATAAATAAAACACACGGCGTCAACGAAAAACATGGAAGGCATCTGGAGCATCGGTCTCGGGTCGTTACAACTCTCCCCCACTTACAAGAGATCTCGTCCCGAGATCTAAGGATGGCATCGGAGAGAAGCGAAAGAGCAAGAGGTAAAACAAAGTTGCTTCTTTGACAAACGAGTGAAACCACGAACCTTGAGAGGTTAAACAATTTGAGGAAAGAATACAATGGAGACGAATGAGATTGCAAACAGTCCATTGGACAAGAGGAACAAGGAATACGATGAGAACCAAGAGCTTAAGGGACAAGATAGACTTTGAAAGCAATCCGGTTAAAACGAGATAGAGAAGGCATTAGAATGAAAGAATTCGGACATCACTCCGACTGAAAAGCGAAGGAATTGAACAAGAACTTGACAAGATGGAATGATACTTGACGTGAGCAACAACACAATGCCTGGGGAAGAAATGAAAGAGTTGAATGAAAATAATGGAGAAGAGAAAATAACAACTTCTCCCTGAAATGAATTTGAAAGAGCATCCTTAGGAGAATGGCTTGAATGGAGTTGTTGGAAAATCAACAACAAAAGATATGATTTCCAATGGCCTGATGGAAAACATCCCAAACTTATGAGGTGAAGACCTGCCACTAACGGAATCAATTAATTTGATTGAGAACACCAAAGAGATGAAAAACTTCTTCCACCAAGATGATAAGAGATAACTTGGATCAAATATAAGCACCATAATAGCAACATGTCTTAGGGAAGGCTTTAGGTGAAATATAACCCAAGATAACTCCAACGAATAGATTGATTAGTAGAAAGGATCTCCTGAACGAGGAGAAACCAATGGTCTTAAAATATCTCATTCCTGACAACTTTTGAACCACAAAGGGAAATTATCAAGAATGACATAACGCCACCTCAAAAGATAAAGTAGAAAGAATTGCACTTCGAAATGCAAGAAGAAGAAGAAGAATATATGAGGAATCTTGACAGATCACTTCAAGGATGAATTCAATCCTTAAAGAACCACCATGAAGAAACTTTGGAAGAACTCCAGATAAAAAGGATGATGGAAAAAAAGCAAAGATTGCAAGAATAAGAATTGAACGCTTGCAGCGATTTAGATGGAGCGTAGTGATGAGATAATGAGAAAACATTGGACTCCGAAGAAGAAAGATGATCAACTTGGAACCGAGAATTACTCCTCATGAACAAACTCCGAAGGAAGGGATTAATCACTTGGATGAAATAAGAATAATAATTACGTTATGGTTATCCTCACCAAATTAACTTGATGACAATCAATGGATTTGGCATACTACTTATTCTCTTTGAAAGGATTAAGGAGAGATATAGCGCAAACTTGAGAAAGTCTTCAACGAATCACCCGTAGGACTTTGAAAAGAACAAATGAATTGATACGAACACAAGGGAAGAGAAATCTTGAATCAACCGCCATAAGAAGTTAAAAAAAACTGAACAAAGAAAAGATAATGAAACACCGGGAAGAATTAGAAAACGAACGAAGATACTTGAGTGAATTTAGATACAGGAGAATGAAGAGATGACAAACTGAGTAGAGAAAACTTGAACGATGCACCAGTAAGATTGGGAGAACAAGAGCTGAAAGCTGAGAATGAGTAATATTCAGAAATGATGGCCTTCGGATGATCAAGAAAGGAAAGCAACTCCTGAAATGCATCGTATGGGTGAAAAGAATTCTCACAATCGAAAACAATTATGAGAGGATGACATCAAGATTGAACTACGAATCTTGGAGAGAACGGACAAGATTTAAGAGAAACTCTTCTTCGGTCTTCAAATGCTAAGAATGACGACGAGAACCACCACTAAAATTGTTGAGACACTCCGGAACAATGAAAAGAGAAAAGGTTGAGCCAACGATGAAAAGAATTTGGAAGCGATCTTGAAGAAGGTATATGACTGATGAATAATTCATTCTTATGTCAAGCTTTGAAAAGAATTTGAGAATCATTCCGGAAAAAATTAGAAGAGTCAGGTAAGATCCTAGGAAAAGACCCGTGGGTTAGGGCCCACTCAAAATAAACACCGTTGGAAAAGATTGCTTAGGAAGCGATAATGCACCAGTTGATTTGAATGGCTTGTATGAGATAACAACCTCAAAATACCTTGAACGGATTGAGAATGGAAACGTGAATCCTCTGAGGTATCTTGAGCACTTCGAAACAATTGATTAGCAAGTGGGGAATGCTTATGAGGTGCACCGGCATGGGAAAGCATTGGACAAATGAAAGGAATATGCTCAACACTAAAGCTTGAATTGACTCCACCGGGGAAGAAAATGATAACGAAGAATGATGAACTTGAAGCTCCTCAGCATCTTCATGAGAAATCACCGGCTATGAAGATGAAGAAACTTCACATGAATAAAGTGGATACTTGATTTGAGAGTTTTGACTTCTTGAAGAAGAAGGGTGGGAGGGTGGAAAAATAAAGACAACATAGGACGGATAGAACGGACACAACTGAGAAAACTTAGAATTGATCTTGTAAATGTTGAACTGATCGGATCCACTTGAAGAGAAGCACACCAGTTAGAAAAGAATTGTCATGACAATCTTGATAAACAAGAAGGATTAGCATTCACATAGAAGTATGAGAACACCGCTTAGGGAAGGTATGGAATCAACACTTGACTTCGAAGCAACTCAAATACCACAACTCAAAACAAAACAAAGGATTTGGCTTGCAAAATAAGCCGGAAACAAACATATGATAGAGATTTCGCCCAAAGTGTTCGCGATGAGGCCCCACGGGCACGACATACAGTGGACATCATGAATGACAAACGAGATGTTCCTGAATCAGCATAGCCAAGGATTCTTTAAGATGTCTTGCGACCACCGTAAATCGACCGTGAAAAACTAATCACTAGACGTTGGACCTCAATCTCAACTCATACATCTGTCGAAAAGAAATCCTGGGTAACTACTTGAATTCCCACCTAAAAACTCCCGAAACTTTCTGGTTATGCAATCTGGTGTTGGGGATACAGGGAGGCACAAATATCTCACACAACTAACAAATCCTACACTCCAACTGTATCCATCCATCAACAGATAACCAAGAAAACCTCGGAAATCATGTACCTCAGGCCTTTGAAAAACATCCGAAATACTAGCTGGGGCAATACATCTGATCGCTCTCCCTAGTACTGGGTGTCATCAAACTACTCTCACCACAAAGAGTATAGAAGCATTTTCGATGTCAGCGTCCTCTGGTATTCCGGAACTGAAATGATCGCGAATGTGACAAGAACCCCTTGGAGCTCAACTCCCCGGAAGAAGTCAAGTCAGACAGGAGGCACCAAGATAGAATTCCCGTCACACTGATATCGCAGTGATTCCAACAATACATGCGTCATCCTAGGAAAAAATTGAGTAAAAAAAGGAGAGTGATGGATCCAAAACACCTACGTCATGAGTCCTCACCAGAGCGACGATGGGGATGAGGAGTAAAAAGAATTCCTACTCTCCGATATAAGTAGACTCAAAATAGTTTATTTTTCTAGACTCAACAACGGCAGCGGTTCGATCAATCAAGGGGGCTCCTGTGGTCGGTAAGGCTCTGATACCAACTTGTAGCGCCCAAAATGTGATTCTATCCCAATCACGTGATGAATTCATGATTAGGGCACAATCGCATTTCGAGCGCATAGCAAGGTGGATATCATTACAACATACCATGTACTGAATAGATGAGAATACAAGATAAAGGCTTCCACTCGCCACAAGCTACAACATGAATACATCAATACATAGCAATCATCATACAGAAGAGCAGGATCCGACTACGGATGAAAACAACAAAAAAGAAGAACGACATCCACCTTGCTAATCCCAGGCTCCCGACCCGGAAACTATCCCTTGATCGAAGAAGAAGAAGCACTCCAAAACAAGCAAGCATCGCTCTCACATCATAGCATCGCTTTACCTGTACCTGCAACTGTTGTTGTAGTAATCTGTGAGCCACGAGGACTCAGCAATTCCATTACCATGGTTATCAAGACTAGCAAAGCTTAATGGGTATGGAATGGATAAGTGGTGAGGTTGCAGCAAGCGACTAAGCATTTGTATGGTGGCTAACTTACGAGTACAAGAGTAAGAAGAATTACTACGCATCACGGTCGCAACTAGTAATGATCAAGAAGTGATCCTGAACTACTTACGAGTCAAACATTACCCCACCGTGTTCTCTTCTCGAACTCACTCGAAAAAAGACGGTCATGGTTACGCACGCGGTTTGTGTATTTTAATGAGTTTAGTGTCAAGTTCACTACAATCGGATATTAAAAATTCCCATCTGCCACATATCCGTGGGCATGGCTTTCGAAAGATAAAACCCTGCAGGGGTGTCCCAACTTAGCCCATGACAAACTCTCACGATCAGCGGAGGCAAATCTCCGTCTTGGGGACAACCCGATCAAACTCGGAATCCCGGTGCACAAGACATTTCGACAATGGTAAAACAAAACCAGCAAGACCTCCTGACGTGCCGACACCATGATAGTAGCCGCGCGTATCTCGTCTCAGGCCACGACGGATGAGCTACGTGTACAGGTGCCAAAGAAAATAACCCAGGTTGCCCCGGGCGGCCCCGCACAGTGCTCTAGTTCGGACCAGCACCAACAGCACTGGCCCCCCTGTATTATGTGGAATTAAGAATCCTCGGGGACGCGACCCCCTATGCAAATTAATTAATTAACAGTATTATTATGTTGGCAAATGTTAAAACCAAAGTTGGGCCTTGCTGGAAGAGTTTTATTCAATGCGAACTGTCAAAGGGGGCCCACAAACCCCGACCATGTTAGGAACGCAAAATCATGGAACACAACACCGGTATGACGGAAACTAGGGCGGCAAGAGTGGAACAAAACACCAGGCAAAAGGCCGAGCCTTCCACCCTGTACCAAGTATATATGTGCATTAATTAAATAAGAGATATTGTGATATCCCATGATATAAATGTCCCAACATGGAACAACCTGCACTGCACTGCACCTGCAACTAGCAACGCTATAAGAGGGCCTTAGCAAAGCGGTAACATAGCCAAACAACGGTTTGCTAGGATGGTGGAAAAGGTTAGAGGCTGTATCATGGCAATTTGGGAGGCTTGACAAACAAGTGATAGGTAGCGCGACATAGCGATAGCATCGAGACAACTAGCAAAGCAAAGATAGTAGTGGTATCCAGGATAATGATCATCTTGCCTGAAATCCCGCTAGGAAGAAGACCGAGTCAATGAAGAAGACGAACCAACATAGATGAACCAAGCGTAGTCGAACGAACCCTCACAATCGCAACATAACCGGAACTATCGAGAAGAAGCACAACCGGAAAGAAGCAAACAACATGGTAAGCAACCATCACATAAACATGACATGATGCACAACCAAGTATGATGCATGTCCGGTTTAATGAGTCATGGCATGGCAAAGTGAAACAAACAATACTACAAATTAAATGGAGCTCAATATGCAACGAGTTACATATTGATGAAACTTCACAACAATTATTTAGTTCACTTTCTTTTATGCTACCCAACAATATTAAATGTTGGTTAACATGGCAAGAGGTGAAGCATAATGAAACTACCTATCTAGGCAAGTTTAAATGAGGCCGGAAGAACAAACAACAATTCCGGAAAATCCTCATATGCATATTTTGGATTTGGTACTGTTCTACCCTAAACCATATTTTAGAGTTGTTAAACAAGCAAAATAAGTGCACCATGTTAAACTATGCATTTTTCTACACCATTTACATATAAAGCTCATTTAATTCGGAGCTACGGTTATTTAGTTATGAAATAAATCATTTTAGCATGTCATTTAAGCAAATTAAATTCAAACAGCAAGTTTAAACATTTTTTACAGGGATGAAAGTCGCATATTGTGAAACTAGATGAAAATCTAAGCATTTTACATATATGAAACATTTTAATCCGATGCACGGTTGTTGAGTTTTTATATGCATGAAGAACAGGGGTTTTTCTGCAAAATAGACGTTCTCTGGATAAATTGACAAATCGCAACAGGAAAAAAAAAATGACACGGGTTGAAACTGCTGGGTGTGGCTGGGCTGCTCACCATGGGCCAAGCCCAGGTCGATGGAGAGGCCAAGGCAGGCCGGCTAGCTTGATGGATCGGGTCGAGGCAGATCCGGTGCTGTCAACGCGCTCGTGCCTGGATAGACGCGAAGCAGGCAGGGTCGTCCTGCTCAAGCAGAGGCGAAGCAGAGGAGGCGAGCAGGGCGCAGGGAAGGCCAGCGGTGGGGATCCAGCGAATCCGATCGAGGACGTGGCCGGAGGCAGCGGGGAACTTGAGGAGGTGGCGCGAGGCGGGGCTGGAGCTGCTGCAGTTCTTCCTAGCGATCGACGGGAAGACGCAGGCGAGGAACTTGGCAGAGCGGCGGCACAAAGCAGGCTCGGCGGCGGCATGAACGGGAAGGAAGGAGGTCAGGCGGGGTCGCAGACTTGACGGATCGGGCCGCGGGACACCAGTTCCCGACGGCGGCGAGGTGAACTGGAGCTCGGGGAGGCATCCATAGCGTGCTTCTGCTCCTGTGTAGCTGAGAGGGGGAAGGAGGCGAGCGGGGACAGGCCTGGGGGTGCTGTCAGGGAGGCGACGAGCGAGGAGGAAGCAGGGGCTCGCGAGGGGTGCTCGGCGGCGCAGGGGGATCCGGCGGCCGCGGGGTTGAGGGCGAGGTGGAGGGAGCGCGGTCACCGGTTGCTGCTACTACTCCGGCGAGGGGGCTCGGCGCATGTTTGTTCCTCAGGCGCGAGGGATCGGGCGAGGAGGAGGGTTGCAGGATTGGGTGGATCGAGGGGAGGAGGTGGTTGGTCCGTGCAGAAAATGAGGGAGATGGTCGGGTCGGCTGGATCGGGAGGGATCCCGAGGAAAATGGAGTGGCGGCGGCGCGAGGGAAGGGTGGACGGGACAGGCTAGGACTCTGGTTTAGGCTGATTAAATAGGTAGGTGGGTTAGAGGGTGGACTGATTTTGGACCCTCTGATTAGATCGGACGGTCGAGAAAAATAAGCCAGGGAGTTCAAATGAGAAAACGAAGATGTTTTAGGGATGTCTGGAGATGGTCCGGACCCATCGGTCACCACTGCCCGGTTCGGGTTCGGGAAAGTTTTTGGACGTGCACGAGGGGGTCTGAGAGAGGTCGATGAAGACAAAGGGCCTGACAAAAGGTCAACGGAGGCAAGCAAGAAGCGGCAACTACGAACGACTCCGAGTTTTAAGAAAACATGCGGATGCAATGCGCATGATGATGAATGCCAGATGAATGCAGCAAATAAATAAAACACACGGCGACAACGAAAAACATGGAAGGCGTCTGGAGCGTCGGTCTCGGGTCGTTACAATCTCTCTCTCATGCTCTTTATTTGGCATGATCTTGATGTACTGCGAGCTTTGTTAATATAGTTGGATCATATGGTGTTTCTCCCTCTCTATCTTGTTATGATGAATTGAGTTTTTACCTTTGAGGTCTCACTATTATCGGATTGAATACGTTTATGGATTTGAGAACACTTGATGTATGTCTTGCATATGAATAGCCATGGTGACAATGGGGTATCATATTGATTCACATGATGTATGTTGTGGCACTCAACTCGTGGATTCCCGAGGTGACATTGGGGTAATCTATGCATAGGGGTTGCTGCATGTTTTCGTCCTACTTTCTCCGATAGAAATCTTGGGGTAGTCTTTGAAGTTCTTTGTGTTGGATTGAATATTATGAATCTCAGATTGTTTGATGCATATCGAATAATCAACTCACGGATACTTGTGGTGACATTGGAGTATCTTGGTGACATTAGAGTTCGTTGATGTGTATCATATGGTATTATTTTAGTACAAACACTAGGGCCGTTTGTGACACTTATAGGAATAGCTCAATAGATTGATCGGAAAGGATAACTTTGAGGTGGTTTCATACCTTACAAACAATTCTTCTTATGTTCTCCACAAGATAAGAACTTTGGAGTGACTCTCTTTCGCACGTTGAGGGATTGTTATATGATTCAATTATGTTAGCACTGTTGAGAGATTGCACTAGCGAAAGTATGAACCCCTAGGCCTTGTTTCTAAGCATTGCAATACCGTTTGTGCTCCATTTTATCACTTGCTACCTTGCTATTTTTTCATTTTTAGATTACAAAAACCTATATCTACTATCCATATTACACTTGTATAACCATCTCTTCACCGAACTATTGTACCTATACAATTTGCCATTGCATTGGGTGTGTTGGGGACATAAGAGATTTCTTTTATTTGGTTGCAGGGTTGTTTGAGAGAGACCATCTTCATCCTATGCCTCCCACGGATTGATAAACCTTAGGTCATCCACTTGAGGGAAAATTGCTACTGTCATACAAAAGTCTGTGCTTGGAGGCCCAACACGAGTCTACAAGAATAAATACTTGCACCCAACGCGATAAAAAGGTTGTCAATCTCTTCATGGTTACTTGCAAGGATGAGATCTGATAGAGATAGGTATAAAAGATAAATAAAAGTTTAAAATAAAGCAAAGGTAAATAAATTGCAGCAAGGTATTTTTGGGTTTTTTAGTTTTATAGATATGAAAATAATATGATAAGAATAGACCCGGGGGCCATAGTTTTCACTAGAGGCTTCTCTCTTGAAACAACGCATATGGTGGGTGAACAATTTAATGTTGAGCAATTGATAGAAAAGCACAAAGTTATGATGATATCTAAGGCAATGATCATGAATATATGCATCATGTCCGTCACAAGTAGACCGACTCCTGCCTGCATCTACTTCTATTACTCCACACATCGACCGCTATCCAGCATGCATCTAGTGTATTAAGTTAACAAGAATGGAGTAACACCTTAAGGAAGATGATATGATGTAGAGGGATAGATCCAATCAATATGAATAAACCCCACCTTTTTATCCTTAATGGCAACAATACAAATACGTGCCTCGCTACCCCTTCTATCACTGGGTGAGGACACCGCAAGATTGAACCCATTACAGAGCACCTCTCTCATTGCAAGAAAAATCAATCTAGTTGGCCAAACCAAATCAATAGATCAGAGAGAAATACAAAGCTATCTTAATCATGCATAAAAGAGTTCAGAGAAGACTCAAATAATATTCATAAATAATCTGATCATAAATCAACAATTCATCAAATCTCAACAAACGCACCGCAAAAGAAGATAACATCGAATAGATCTCCAAGAACATCGAGGAGAACATTGTATTGAAGATCAAACATAGAGCAGAAGCCATCTAGCTACTAGCTATGGACCCGTAGGTTTATTGTAAACTATTCACACATCATCGGAAGGGCAGCAAGGTTGATTTAGAGGCCCTCCGTGATCGAATCCCCCTCCGGCAGAGTACCGGAATAGGTCTCCAGGTGGGATCTCACGAGGACAGAAACTTGCGGTGGCGGAAAAGTATTTTTGGTGTGCCCTCAGGTATACGGGGAATATTTGGGTATTTATGGAGCTGAGATTAGGGTTAGAGGTGCCACGGTGGGCCCACAAGCTCGGGAGGTGCGCCCCCCCTAGGGCGTGCCAGGTGAGCTTGTGGCCCATCCATGGCTCTTCTGGCCTCCTCCCGAAGCTTCCTGAGTGTCTTCTGGTCCAAGAAAAATCATCAAAAAGTTTCGTTCTGTTTGGATTCCTTTTGGTATTGAATTTCTGTAGAAGACAAAAACATGGAAAAAACAGCAACTGGCACTGGGCACTAGGTTAATAGGTTATTCCTGAAAAATGATATAAAATAGCATAATAATGCATATAAAACATACAAGATGGATAATATAATAGCATGGAACAATCAAAAATTATAGATACGTTGGAGAAGTATCAAGCATCCCCAAGCTTAATTCCTACTCGTCCTTGAGTAGGTAAATGATAAAAACAGAATTTTTGATGTGGAATGCTACCTAACATGTTTATCATGTAATCTTTCTTTATGTGGCATGAATATTCAGATCCATAAGATTCAAAACAAAAGTTTAATATTAACATAAAAACAATAATACTTCAAGCATACTAATAAAGCAATCATGTCTTCTTAAAATATTATGGCTAAAGAAAGTTATCCCTACAAAATCATATAATCTTGACATGCTCTATCTTCTTAAAACAAAGTATTTATCATGCACAACCCCGATGACAAGCCAAGCAATTTGTTAATACTTTTAACACGCTTCAGCTTTTTCAACTCTCATGCAATACATGAGTGTGAGCCATGGATATAGCACTATAGGTGGAATAGAATATGATGGTGGAGGTTGTGTGGAGAAGGCCAAAAAGGAGAAAGTCTCACATTGATGGGTCTAATCAATGGGCTATGGAGATGCCCATCAATTGATGTCAATGCAAGGAGTAGGGATTGCCTTGCAACGGATGCACTAGAGCTATAAGCGTATGAAAGCTCAAAAGAAAACTAAGTGGGTGTGCATCCAACTTGCTTCCTCACGAAGACCTAGGGCATTTGAGGAAGCCCATATCATTGGAATATACAAGCTAAGCTCTATAATGAAAAATTGCCACTAGTAATATATGAAAGTAACAAAATAGGAGACTCTCTATCATGAAGAACATGGTGCTACTTTGAAGCACAAGTGTGGAAAAGGATAGTAGCATTGTCCCTTCTCTCTTTTTCTCTCATTTTATCTTTTCTTTGTTTTCTCTTTTTTTGGGGCTCTTTGGCCTCTTTTTTATTTAAGTCCGGAGTCTCATCCCGACTTGTGGGGGAATCATAGTCTCCATCATCCTTTCCTCACATGGGACAATGCTCTAATAATGATGACCATCACACTTTTATTTACTTACAACTCAAGAATTACAATTCGATACTATAACAAAAATATGACTCTATATGAATGCCTCCGGTGGTGTACCGGGATGTCCAATGATCTAGCATGACATGTATAAAAAATATGAACGGTGGCCAAGCCAGAAATACTATGTCAACTATATGATCATGGAAAGCAATATGACAATGATGGTATGTGTCATAATAAAATGGAACGGTGGAAGTTGCATGGCAATATATCTCGAAATGGCTATGGAAATGCCATAATAGGTAGGTATGGTGGCTGTTTTGAGGAAGATATAAGGTGGCTTATGTGTGAAAGAGTGTATCATATCACGGGATTTGGATGCACCGGCGAAGTTTGCACCAACTCTCAAGGTGAGAAAGGGCAATGCACGGTACCGAAGAGGCTAGCAATGGTGGAAGGGTGAGAGTGCATACACTCCATGGACTCAACATTAGTCATAAAGAACACACATACTTATTGCAAAAGTTTATTAGCCCTTGAAGGAAAGTATTACTACGCATGCTCCTAGGGGGATAGATTGGTAGGAAAAGACCATCGCTCGTCCCTGACAGCCACTCATAAGGAGGACAATCAAAAATAAGTCATGCTCCAACTTCATCGCATAACGGGAGACCATACGTGCATGCTTCGGGAATCACAAACCTTAACACAAATATTCTTACTAAACCACAATTACTCACTAGCATGACTCTAATATCACCATCTTTATATCTCAAAACAAATGCAATGAATCAAACTTCTCATATATTCAATGATCTTCATGAAAGTTTTTATTATATCCCTCTTGAATACCCATCATATTAGGACTAGATTCATAACCTAAGCAAATTGCCATACTATATATAAGAATCTTAAAATATTATAAGTGAAGCAGGAGAGTTCATCAATTTCTTCAAAATAAAACCACCGCCGTTCTCTAAAAAGATATAAGTGAAGCACTAGAGCAACTACCTAGCTCAAAAGATATAAGTGAAGCACATAGAGTATTCTAATACATTCACGATTAATGTGTGTCCCTCTAAAAAGGTGTGTACATGAAGGATGATTGTGGCAAACGAAAAAGCAAATACTCATATAATACAAGATGCTCCAAGCAAAACACATATCATGTGGTGAATAAAATATAGCCTCGAGTAATTTACTGATGGATCGTAGACAAAAGAGGGGATGCCATCCGGGGCATCCCCAAGCTTGGATGCTTGGTTGTCCTTGAATATTACCTTGGTGTGCCTTGGGCATCCCCAAGCTTAGGCTCTTGCCACTCCTTATTCCGTAGCCATCAAAACTTCACCCAAAACTTGAAAACTTCACAACACAAAACTCAACAGAAAACTCATGAGATCCATTAGTATAACAAAGATAATAACCACTTTTAGGTACTGTTGTAAACTCATTACAATTTTATATTTATATTATATCTACTTTATTCTAACTTCTCCATGGCTCATAACCCCCCCCCCCCCCGCGATACTACCCATAGATTCATCAAAATAAGCAAACAACACAATGAAAACATAATCTGTCAAAAACAGAGCAGTCTATAGTAATCTGGACTTTAGCCAAACTTCTGTAACTCCAAAAAATCTGAAAATTTAGGAAAACATAGGAAATTTGTATGTCAATCTTGTTTAAAAAATTCAGATCAAACGCACATTCGACGAATTTTTAAAATTCTAGCACTGAGTGCAAAAGTTTCTGTTTTTCAGCAGAATCGAATAAACTATCACCCAAATCATCCCAAAGGTCTTACTTGGCTCAAACACTAATTAAAACATTAAAACACAATCATAACAGAAGTATAATTGCATAAACTCAGAAAAACAAAAAATAAAAATATTGTGTTGTCTCCCAACAAGCGCTTTTCTTTAAAGCCTTTTAGCTAGGCGTTGATAATTTTAATGATGCTCACATGAAAGACAAAAAATTGAAGCACAAAGAGAGCCTCATATAGCATGTGAAAAAAAATTAAGTCTAAAATACTTCCTATGCATAGGCATTTTATAGGGAAAATATTTATCAAGACAAGCAAAAACTAGCATATGGAAGGAGGACGAAAGAAACAATAGCAACCTCAACCTAACGAGAGATAATTTAGTAACACGAAGATTTCTACAACCATATTTTCCTCTCTCATAATAATTGCATGTGGGCTCATATTAAAATTCAACAATATAGCTATCACATAACATATTTTCTAATTAGTCTACATGCATGCAAAGTTGACACTCTTCCAAAATAGTGGGATTGTCATAAAATAAAGTAATGACTTCTCCAAGCCACTTTTATCAAAAAATTCATAAGATTGAACACTCTCCAAATACGTGGGTTTATTTTTAGCTAAAGTTGACACTCTTTCGAACACACTTTCAATATTATCGCAAACATATTCATCATGAGGCTTAAATAAATTTTCAAGATCATAAGAAGCATTATCACCCCAATCATGATCATTGCAATAAGTAGTGGACATAGCAAAATTAGCATCCCCAAGCTTGGGGTTTTGCGTATTATTAGCACAATTGACATTAATAGAATTTATAATAACATCATTGCAATCATGCTTTTCATTCAAGGAGCTACCGTGAATCACTTTTATAAATTTCTTCTTTTAGCACCTAAACACAATTTTTGGATTCACGAATTTCAAGCAAAACTTCATAAAGATAATCTAGTGCACTCAACTCACTAGCAATTGGTTCATCATAGTTGGATCTTTTAAAAAGATTAGCAAGTGGATGAGGATCCATAAACTTTTTGCTTCTGATTTGCAATAAATATGCAATTATGCCAAGCAAAGAAGCAAACAACCCAAGTAAGACATAAAGGCAAACCGAAATAAAAAGGAAAATATTTTTGTCTTTTTTTGAAAACGGTTTAGAAGTGGGGGAGAGGAAAATGAGAGGCAAATGGAGAAAAATGTAAATGCAAGAGATGAGAGTTTATGATGGGTACTTGGCAGGCTTGATGTAGGTCCTCCCTGGCAACGACGCTAGAAATTCTTCCTACTACTTCTTGAGCTTGTGTTGGTTTTTCCCTTGAAGAGGAAAATGTGATGCAGCAAAGTAGAGATAATTATTTCCCTCAGTTTGAGAACCAAGGTATCAATCCAGTAGGAGGAACACAAGTCACTAATAGTTGCACCTACACAAACAAACAAATACTTGCACCCAACACAATAAAGGGGTTGTCAATCCCTTCACAGTTACTTGCAAGGATGAGATTTGATAGAGATAGGTATAAAAGATAAATAAAAGTGCAAAATAAAGTAAAGGTAAATAAATTGCAGCAATTTATTTTTGGTTTTTTTATTTTTATAGATCTAAAAATAATATGATAAGAATAGACCTGGGGGCCATAGTTTTCATTAGAGGCTTCTCACTTGAAAGAAGCATACGGTGGGTAAACAAATTACTGTTGAGCAATTTATAGAAACGCACAAAGTTATGATGATATCTAAGGCAATGATCATAAATATAGGCATCACGTCCGTGACAAGTAGACCGACTCCTGCCTGCATCTACTACTATTACTCCACACATCAACCGCTATCCACCATGCAGCTATGGCAGACGGTGGCGACGAGCTCGCTCGGGTGTGCTGCGGGGAGAGAGAAGGGGAGGAGTGGATAGGCCGGAGGGGTCGAGGGGTTGCGTGGCGTCTTCAGCCAGCCTCCAGCGTCGATGGAAGCAGGAGGTGGCTCGGGCTTGTGCCGGCATGCAACGACCACGTGCACGGCGTCCTTCTGGCGCGAGGTTAGTGGTGACTGGCACGACTAGTGGGCTGGGCCAGCACAGCGCCAGGCCAGGTAAGTGGCCTAGGTAAGGGTTTTCTCTTATTTTTTCTTTTTCTGTTTTGATTTAGTTTTAGGACTAAATCATTTTATAAACTTCCTGAAATAATTTCTGGAAAATATTTGGATTATTCCAAAAGCCCTGAACAATTTCCAGAATTATTAGAGCACTAAAAATATTTATAGCATTTATCTGCTCCAATTCAAATACAATATGTTTTAATTCAAAAATCCAGAATGTCCTAGAAATGATAGCATTATTTTTGGCAGAATCTTTCACCTTAATAAAAAATTATGAACTTTTCTGAAGGGCATTTTGGGATCATTGAAAAAGATTTTATTTGAACCTATTTGTTTAATTTGGTGCTAGGGTTTGAACATCCCCATTTCAAGTTCCTTGGAATTTAAACATGATGCATGGATGCTTTGATGAAACTAAGTACAAACATTATTCTAGGGTTGTGACAACTCACGCCTACTAAACAAGAATCTCGTCCCGAGATTCAAGACGTAGGGTAAGAGCGAAGGGAACACGAAACTGACACAGTCTTCATGATACAATTGCCCTGCTCGAAGATGCTGATTCGCTGCATCACATTGATCTTGATGTTGATGTCTACTACACAACTTTATTCTTGTAGAATCGTGTTGGGCCTCCAAGCGCAGAGTTCTGTAGGACAGTAGCAATTTTCCCTCAAGTGTATGACCTAAGGTTTATCAATCTGTGGGAGGTGTAGGATGAAGGTGGTCTTCTCAAACAACCCTGCAATCATATACAAGAAATCTCTTGTGTCCCCAACACACCCAATACAATGGCAAATAGTATAGGTGCACTAGTTCGGCGAAGAGATGGTGATACAAGTGTAGTATGTATAGTAGATATAGGTTTTTGTAATCAGAAAATAGGAAAAACAGCAAGGTAGCAAGTGATAAAAAGGTGCACAAACAGTATTGCAATGCTTAGAAACAAGGCCTAGGTTTCATATTTTTGCTAGTGGAATCTCTTAACAGTGCTAACATATTTGAATCATATAACAATCCCTCAATGTGCGATGAAGAAATTGTTGTAGGGTACGAAACCACCTCAAAGTTATTCTTTCGATCAATCTATTGATATATTCCTATAAGTGTCACAAAGAACCCTAGAGTTCGTACTAAAATAACACCGTATGATACGCATCAACCAACTCTAATGTCACCTAGATACTCCAATGCCACCACAAGTATCCGTGAGTGAGTTATACGATACGCATCAAACAACTTTATATTCATAATATTCAATCCAACACAAAGAACTTCAAAGAGTGCCCCAAGATTTCTACCAGGAGAAAGTAGGACGAAAACATGCATCAACCCTTGTGCATAGATTACCCCAATGTCACCTTGGGAATCCACAAGTTGAGTGCCAAAACATACATCAAGTGAATCAATATAATACTCCATTGTCACCACGGGTATTCATATGCAAGACATACATCAAGTGTTCTCAAATCCACATAAGTATTCAATCCGATAATAGTGAAACCTCAAAGGTAATAACTCAATTCATCGCAACAAGATAGAGAGGGGGAAACACCATATGATCCAACTATATTAACAAAGCTCGCGGTACATCAAGATCGTGCCAAATCAAGAACATGAGAGAGAGGGAGATCAAACACATGGCTACTAGTACATACCCTCAGCCTTGAGGGTGAACTACTCCCTCCTCATCATGGTGGCCGCTGGGATGATGAAGATGGCCTCCGGTGATGGTTTCCCCCTCCGGCAGGGTGCCGGAACAGGGCTCCAGATGCTATTTCGAAGGTACAGAGGCGTGCGGCGGCGGAGTCGAAGTTCTAGGGTTATTTCTAGTGGTTTCTCTATTTATGTGATTTTTTGGCGTCGGTCTCACGCTAAGATGGGCTAAGGTGGGCTCACTTCATAATAGGGCGCACCCTTCGCCTTCTAGTACTGCCACGAAGCTTCTAGTGCCTCTTTTGTTCCAAAAAATAGTCAAAAAATTTCGCTGTATTTGGAGAACTTTTGTTTCTGCACAAAAAACAACATCACGATAGTTCTGCTGAAAACAACGTCAGTCCAGGTTAGTTCCATTCAAATCATACCAAAACCATATAAAATTGTTGTAAACATGGCATGAATACTTCATAAATTATAGATACGTTGGAGACGTATCAGCATCCCCAAGCTTAATTCCTGCTTGTCCTCGAGTAGGTAAATGATAAAAGAAATAATTTATGAAGTGTGAATGCTAGCATAGTACATAAGTTTGATCAATGATAATTTCAATCACTTTTCCTAGCATCATAATAGGACGTTTTTCTCATAAAACTTATAATGGTAAAGTAGCAATTGAAAATAGAATCTTTGATGTGGAATGCTACCTATCATATTCATCATACACTCTTTTCTTTTGTAGCATTTACATTTGGACTTGAATGATTCAAAGCAATAGTCTATAATTTGACATGAAGACATCAATACTCAAGCATACTAATAAGAATCCATGTCCTTCAAAATATCAACGTTAAAGAAAGCTATCCCTAGCCCATTATGCTCAATCATTGATCCATTCATGAAACACACTAAAATATTAGCTACATCCAATGCACAAGTATGACAATAGTGTTCCCTAGTTGGTGCTTTGTAAGACAAGATGGAGACTCAAAATAAAAATAAAAATTGCATAAAAGTAAATAGATAGGCCCTTCGTAGAGGGAAGCAAAGCTTTGCAGAGGTGCCAGAGCTCAAGGCTTAAATTGAGAGATAAAATTATTTTGAGAGGCATGCTTTTCCTGTCAACGAAAACAACCGAGAATTCCCAATATCTTCCATGCTAGACAAATCATAGGCAGTTCCCAAACAGAAAATAAATTTATTCTTTTCCATCATTCTTTCACAATCCATGGCTAGCCGTATCCACGGGTGCCTTCCATACCAACACTTTCCAACGAATTTATTATTATCATCGTATTAATTTTTTTCATTTCGGGACTGGGCATCCCTATTACCTGCCACACTCTCGTGCAATGACAAATGAATAAACACTCATCATGAGAATAACCCACCTAGCATAGAAAATATTTGCCAACCCCTGACGCTTCATGAGCGGTATGGGCACACAAAACGGAAAGTTATTTTGAAAATTAGAGTTGGCACATGCAAATTTACATGGAACGACATAGAAATACCGCACATAGGTAGGTATGGTGGACTCATTTGGCACAACTTTGGGTTTAAGGAATTGAATGCACAAGCAGCATTCCTACTTAGGACAAATGAAGGCTAGCAAATAGATTGAAAAACGACCAACCAAAAAACAAAAACCGTCATAAACATGCATTGAACATAACTAACACTGAATAATGCACCACAAGTAGGATGTAACTTTGTTGCATAACTATTAATTTTCGTGCTTGCATAGGGAATCACAAACCTTAACACCAATATTCTTACTAAAGCACAATTACTCACTGACATGACTCACATATTACTATCTCCATATCGCAAATCTATTGCAAGGAATCAAACTTATCATATCCAATGATGAAAGTTTTTATCATATCCCTCTTGGATATTCATCACTTTGGGACCAAATTCATATCTCGTGCAAGTTACCATTACTATTATAAACTCTCAAAAAGATTTAAGTGAAGCACAAGAGTGCAAATATTTCTTCAAAATTTAATCAACTCTCAAAATAATATAAGTGAAGCATGAGAGTGTTCGACAAACTACTCCAAAAAGTTATAAGTGAAGATCAATGAGTAGTCAAACAATTAAGTAGCTATGTGAAGACTCTCTCCAAATAAAGATTTCAGATCCAAGTATTTTATTAAAACAGCAATCAAAATGAAAATAAAAGGACACACCAAGGATAGACATAACATGTGATGAAGCAAAAACTTAGGCTCAAACGAAACTAACCGATAGTTTTTTATGAAGAAAGGTGGGATGCCTACCGGGGCATCCCCAAGCTTAGATGCTTGAGACTTCTTGGAATATTATCTAGGGATACCTTGGGCATCTCCAAGCTTGAGCTTTTGTGTCTCCTTAATTCCTTTTATATCGCGGTTTCCCTAAATCTCAAAAACTTCATCCACACAAAACTCAACAACAACTTGTGAGATAAGTTAGTATAAATCAATGCAAAACATTATCATTCTCTACTGTAGCAAATCACTAAAATTATAATTTAACATTGCGTACTAAATGCCTATATATATTTAATACTCCTATCCTCAAATAGAATCATTAAACAAGCAAGCATATGCAAACAATGCAAACATAACAGCAATCTGTCTAAACAGGACACTCTGTAAAGAATGCAAGAAGATTCATACTTCTCTAACTCCAAAAATTCTGAACAAATACCACACTATACAAAATTTATCATAACTCACCGTGTAAAGATTTCAAGATTTTATCATGTTCTTACAATTCACAAATATTCAAATCATAACAGCAAACTTTCTGTTTTCAAACAACAACATCTGGACTTGCAAAATAAGCATGGTAAATGCTATGATTGACATTTGTATTGAAATAAAAAATGCAAAACATTAATCTAAATAACAGAAAGAAAATCCTAATAAAATAAAATGATGCTCCAAGCAAAACACATATCATGTGACGAATAAAAATGTAGCTCCAAGTGAGGTTACCGATACTGTCGAAGACGAAAGAGGGGATGCCTTCCGGGGCATCCCCAAGCTTAATTACTTGGATCTTCCTTGAATATTACCTTGGGCTGCCATGGGAATACCAAAGATTAGGGTCTTGTCACTCCTTATTCTCATCATATCGATATCTCACCCAAAACTTGAAAACTTCAATCACACAAGACTTAACGGAAGTTCGTGAGATGGGTTAGCATAGTAAAACAAATCATTCACTTGGGTACAGTCAAAGAAAAGATTCATAATTATTCCCAAATAATTACTACTTTACTCTATAATTTCCACAATTTATATTAAGCAATATAAGCCATATAAACCATAAAACAAGCAAACTATGCATTGAAAACATAATCTGTCAAAAACAGAACAGTCTGTAAAGATCTGAATAATGACTATACTTATTTAACTCCAAAAATCTGAAACATTAGTAAAACGTAGGCAATTTGTATATCAATAATGTGTAAAAAAATCAGAATTTTTTGATGCTCGAGTGATTTTATACAATTCTGTTACTGGGCGCAAAAATTTCTGTTTTTTGCACAGAATCAAATCAACTATCATTCACACTATCCCAAAGGCTTTACTTGGCACTTTATTGGAACAAAAGCTATAAAACATGATTACTACAGTATCTTAATCACTTTAACACACACAAATAGTAGGGGTAAATATTGGGTTGTCTCCCAACAAGCGCTTTTCTTTAATGTTTTTTTACCGAGGCATGGTGATTTCAATGATGCTCACATAAAAGATAAGAATTGAAACATAATGGGAGCATCATGAAGCATGTGACTAGCATATTTAAGCCTAACACACTTTCTGTAAATAGGGATTTTGTGAGCAAACAAATTATGGGAACAAGAATCAACTACCATAGGAAGGCAAAACAAGCAAAACTTCAAGATTTTCAACACATAGAGAGGAAAGTTGATATTATTGAGACATGTAGAAGCATATATTCCTATACCAGAATAATTTTCAGTAGCATCATGAATGAATTCAACAATATACCTATCACATAAAGCATTCTTTTCATGATCCACAAGCATAGAAGTTTTATTACTCTCCACATAAGCAAAAAAATTCTCATTCATAATGGTGGGAGCAAATTCAACAAAATAACTATCATGAGATACTTGATTGGCATAATCCAATTGAAAATTAAAATCATGATGACAAATTTCATGGTTATCATTATTCTTTATGTCATACATGTCATCACAATAATCATCATATATAGCAACTTTATTGTCAAAATCAATTGAAACCTATTCCAAAATAGTGGATTCATCATTAAATAAAGTCATGACCTCTCCAAATACACTTTCATAATTATTACAATAAGATTCAACACCCTCCAAAATAGTGGGATCATTACTTCCTAGAGTTGACACTCTTCCAAACCCACATTCATCAATATAATCATCATAAATAGGAGGCATGCAATCATCATCACAAATTTGCACATCAAAACTTGGGGGAATAAAAATATAATCTTCATCAAACGTAGCATCCCCAAGCTTACGCCTTTGCATATCATTGGCTTCATGGATATTCAAAGAATTCTAGCAACATTGCAATCATTCTCATCATTCATGGATTTTGTGCCAAACATTTTATTGAATTCTTCTTCTATCTATTGAGCACAATTTTCTAATCCATCATTTTCAAGAAAGACATTATAAAGATGAATAATATGAGGCAACCTCAATTCCATTTTTTTGGTAGTTCTCTTTAATAAACCAAACTAGTGATAAAACAAGAAACTAAAAGATTCAATTGCAAGATCTAAAGATATACCTTTAAGCACTCACCTCCCCGGCAACGGCGCCAGAAAAGAGCTTGATGTCTACTATGCAACTTTATTCTTGCAGACTCGTGTTGGGCCTCCAAGCGCAAAGTTTTGTAGGACAGTAGTAATTTTGCCTCAAGTGGATGACTTAAGGTTTATCAATCCGTGGGAGGCATAGGATGAAGATGGTCTCTCTCAAACAACCCTGCAATCAAATACAAGAAATCTCTTGTGTCGCCAACACACCCAATACAACGGCAAATTGTATAGGTGCACTAGTTCGGCGAAGAGATGGTGATACAAGTGTACTACGGATAGTAGATATAGGTTTTTGTAATATGAAAATAGAAAAAATATCAAGGTTTTAAGTGATAAAAAGGAGCAAAACTGGTATTGGAATGCTTAGAAATAAGGCCTAGGGTTCATACTTTCGCTAGTGCAATCTCTCAACAGTGCTAACATAGTTGAATCATATAACAATCCCTCAACGTGCGACGAAGAATCACTCCAAAGTTCCTATCTAGTGGAGAACATAAGATGAAATTGTTGTAGGGTACGAAACCACCTCAAAGTTATTCTTTCCGGTTAATCTATTGAGCTATTCCTATAAGTGTCACAAACAACCCTAGAGTTCATGCTAAAATAACACCATATGATACGGATCAACTAACTCTAATGTCACCTAGACACTCCAATGTAACCACAAGTATCCGTGAGTGAATTATACGATATGCATCAAACAACTTTAGATTCAAAATATTCAATCCAACACAAAAAACTTCAAAGTGTGCCTCAAGATTTCTACCAGAGAAAGTACGACGAAAACATGCATCAATCCCTATGCATAGATTACCCCAATGTCACCTCGGGAATCCATGAGTTGAGTGCCAAAACAAACATCAAGTGAATCAATATAATACCCCATTGTCACCATGGGTATTCATATGCAAGACATACATAAAGTGTTCTCAAATCCATAAAAGTATTCAATCCGGTAAAGTGAAATCTCAAAGGTAAAAACTCAATTCATCGCAACAAGATAGAAAGGGGAAACACCATATGATCCAACTATATTAACAAAGCTGGCGGCACATCAAGATCGTGCCAAATCAAGAACGAGAGAGAGAGAGAGATCAAACACATAGCTACTAGTACATACCCTCAGCCCCGAGGGTGAAGTACTCCCTCCTCATTACGATGGCCACCGTGATGAGGAAGATGGCCTTGGGTAATGATTTCCCCCTCCGACAGGGTGCCGGAACAGGGCTCCAGATGGTATTTTGAAGGTACAGAGGCGTGCGGCGGTGGAGTCAAAGTTCTAGGGTTATTTCTTGTGGTTTCCCTATTTATAGGATTTTTTGGCGTCGGTCTCATGCTAAGATGGGCTAAGGTGGGCCCACTAGGCACCAGGGCGGGCCCTAGGCCCCTGGCGCGCCCTGGTGAGTAGTGGTCACCTCCTTCACCTTTTGGTCCTCTGACAAAGCCTATAGTGCCTCTTTTGTTCCAAAAAAATTGTCAAAAAGTTTCGCTGCATTTTGAGAACTTTTATTTCTGCACAAAAAACAAAACTGATGGCTCGTGTCCGCGTCAGTATTTTCCCCGAAGAGGAAGGGATGATGCAGCACAGCTACGGTAGGTATTTCCCTCAGTGATGAGACCAAGGTTATCAAACCAGTAGGCGAACCATGCAACACTATGTAAACGGTACCTGCACACAAAGAACAAATACTTGCAGCCCGACGCGTAAGAGGGGTTGTCAATCCCTCCCGGGTAAAAGATAGATAAATTTGTAGTAGATTGGATAAATAGATCTCGCTGAAACGCGAAATAAAATAAATAACAGAAAAGTGCAGCAAGGTATTTTTGGGTTTTAGGAATAATAGATATGAAAATAAAAGAGGCAAATAATAGATCGGAAGGCAAATATGATAAAGAATAGACCCGGGGGGCCGTAGATTGCACTAGTGGCTTCTCTCGAGAAAAATAGCATACGGCGGGTATACAAATTACTGTTGCGCAATTGATAGAACTTCAAATAATTATGACGATATCCAGGCAATGATCATTATATAGGCATCACGTCCAAGATTAGTAGACCGACTCCTGCCTGCATCTACTACTATTACTCCACACATCGACCGCTATCCAGCATGCATCTAGTGTATTAAGTTCATGGAGAAATGGAGTAATGCAATAAGAATGATGACATGATGTAGACAAGATCTATTCATGTAGGAATAGACCCCATCTTGTTATCCTTAATAGCAACGATACATGCGTGTCATGTCCCCTTCTGTCACTGGGATTGAGCACCGTAAGATCGAACCAATCACAAAGCACCTCTTCCCATGGCAATAAAAATCGATCTAGTCAGCCTAACTAAACCAAATATTAGAAGAATAAATATGAGGCTATAAGTAGTCATGCATATAAGAGATCAAAACTCAAATAACTTTCATGGATAAAATAGATCTGATCATAAACTTAAAGTTCATCGGATCCCAACAAACACACCGCAAAAAGAGTTACATCGAATAGATCTCCAAGAGACCATTGTATTGAGAATCAAAAGAGAGAGAGGAAGCCATCTAGCTAGCTACTAACTACGGACCCATAGGTCTATAATGAACTACTAATGCATCATCAGACAGGCACCAATGAGGATGATGAACCCCTCCGTGATGGTGTCTAGATTGGATCTGGGGTTTCTGGAACTTGCGGCGGCTAGAATTGTGTTTCGTCAACTCCCCTAGAGTTTTTGGATTTTTGGGGTATTTATAGAGCAAAGAGGTGGTGCGGGACGCCACCGAGGTGGGCACAACCCACCAGGGTGTTCCTGGGCCCCCAGGCGTGCCCAGGTGGGTTGTGCCCCCCTCTGGGCACCCCTCTGGTACTTCTTCGGCCCAAGTTGTACCTTCTGGTCCAGAAAAAAATCTCCAAAAAGTTTCACTGTGTTTGGACTCTGTTTGGTATTGATTTTCTGCGAAGTAAAAAACAAGCAAAAAACAGCAACTAGTACTGGGCACTATGTCAATAAGTTAGTCCCAAAAAACATCAAAGAATGATAATATAATTGCATGGAACAAGCAAAAATTATAGATACGTTGGAGACGTATCAGCATCCCTAAGCTTAATTCCTACTTGTCCTCGAGTAGGTAAATGATAAAAACAGAATTTTTGATGTGGAATGCTGCCTAACATGTTCATCACATATTCTTTCTTTTGTAGCATGGACATTTGGACTTTTATATGATTCAAAGCAATAGTCTAGTTTTGACATGAAGATTTCAATACTCAAGCATATCAACAAGCAACCATGTCTTTCAAAATATCAACACTAAAGCAAGTTATCCCTAGCCCATTATGCTCAACCATTGATCCATTCATGAAACACACTCGCATATTAGATACACCCAATGCTCAAGTACGATCATAGTGCCCCTTAGTTGGTGCTTTATAAGAGAAGATGGAGACTCAAATAAAAATAAAAATTGCATAAAATAAATAGAAAGGCCCTTCACAGAGGGAAGTAGGGATTTGTAGAGGTGCTAGAGCTCAAAGCGAAAAACAAAGAGATAAAACATTTTGGGTGGCATGCTTTTCCTATCAACGAAAATGACCGAGTAGTTCCCAATAATTTCCATGCTAGATATATCATAGGCGGTTCCCAAACAGAAAATAAAGTTTATTCTTTTTTCCACCATACTTTCACATTCCACGGCTAGCCGTATCCACGGGTGCCGTCCATACCAACACTTTCCAAGGAATTTATTATTTGAGAACATAAAGTAAATTCATTTTTCATTTCGGGACTGGGCATCCCTAATACCTTTGTCGTACTCTCGTGCAATGACAAGTGAATAAACACTCATCTTGAGAATAACACATCTAGCATGGAAAAATATCAGCCACCCCTACCGTTTCATGAGCGGTACGAGCACACAAAAAGGAAATTTATTTTGAAAATTAGAGATGGCACATACAAATTTGCTTAGAACGGCATGGAAATATCGCATATAGGTAGGTATAGTGGACTCATATGGCAAAACTGGGTTTTAAGGATTTTGGATGCACAAGTAGTATTCCTACTTAGTACAAGTGATGGCTAGCAAAAAGATTGAGAAGCATCCGACCAAAATACAAAAAATCTCATAAACAAGCATTAAGCATAACTAACACCGAATAATGCACCACAAGTAGGACATAATTTCATTGCATAACTATTGACTTGCGTGCTTGCATAGAAAATCACAAACCTTAACACCAATATTCTTACTAAAGCATAATTACTCACCAACATGACTCATATATTATATCATCATATCGCAAAACTATTACAAAGAATCAAGTTTATTTTGTCCAATGATCTTCATGGAAGTTTTTATTATATCCCTCTTGAATATCTCTCACTTTGGGACTAAGTTCATATGTTGCTTTTGATAGCTCAAACAAATCTAAGTGAAGAACATGAGCATAAAATTTTCTTCTCTCAAAATAATATAAGTCAAACATGATAGAATTTTCTTCAAAATAACTAACTCTCAAATAAATCTAAGTGAAGCATGAGAGCATTTCTTCAAAAATATTAAAGCACACCATGCTCAAAAAGATAAAAGTGAAGCACTAGAGCAATTCCATAGCTCAAAAAATTTAAGTGAAGCACATAGAGCAATTCTAATAAATCATAGCATAATTTTGGCTCTCTCAAATAGGTGTGTCCAGCAAGGATAGATGACACAAACTAAAAAGCAAAACAAGCAAAGACTCATATAACACAAGACACTCCAAGCAAAACTCATGATATATGACGAATAAAAATATAGCTCCAAGTAAAGAGGGGATGCCACTCAGGGGTATCCCCATGCTTAGTTGCTCTCTTGGATAATAGCTTGGGGTGCCATGGGGCATCCCCAAGCTTAGGCGCTTCTTACTCCTTATTCCTTGATCCATCCTGGGTGAGATCATGATGGATGAAGGAATAAGGAGTAAGAAGAGCCTAAGCTTGAGGATGCCCCATGGCACCCCAAGCTATTATCCAATGAGAAACAAGTTACTAAGCTTGGGGATACCCCCGAGTGGGTTTTATGCGAAGTAAAAAACAAGCAAAAAATAACAACTGGCACTGGGCACTATGTCAATATGTTAGTCCCAAAAAATGATATAAAGTTACCACAAAATGATTGTAAAACATCCAAGAATGATAATATAATAGCATGGAACAAGCAAAAATTATATATACGTTAGAGATGTATCAAACACCATGGTAGTTCTACGGAAAACAGTGTTAGTCCGGGTTAGTTCCATTTAAATCATACGAAAACCATATAAAATTGTTGTAAAACATGGCATGAATACTTCATAAATTATAGGTATGTTGGAGACGTATCAGACGTCGTTTCTTTCGAGATCATCATCCACACAAGACAACAAAAGGAACTGGGAAAACACTACGAGAATTGATCTTCACGAAGATCGAGCAATTCACGATCAACTCACGGAGTGAGACGTAAGAACATCTCTTGAGCTGAGACACAAAACACACATCAAGAGGGATGGAAAGAAACAAATGACCAAGTTCAATTTGGTTATAAACAATTCCATGCTTAAGTAAGATGGTGCATGGGTTTCAAAGTAGTGAGTTAATTGCCCTTAATACTGGAAAGGGGCACCTTAGAGAGAGTGACTCGTTGAATTATTCCTAAGTCAGGCAAAAAGAATTAGTTTTCATACAAGGATCATTGAAACTCTTTATACCAGGCGGAGGCATATTCACAAATGATCGTTTGAAGGAATTCGAAAGAATGGCATACTCGGTTTGGGAAGGAAACTATGGTTATAGAACAACTCATCAAACCGGAGGCACATTCCAATTGATACCGAGGATATAACCTAGTGACTGAGCATGCTTTGAAGAACTTGAGCATCTCCATATTCATTAGGATTTTACCAACATCTATGCCAAGATCCTGGCAACTCTTCATACTACCATGATGAATAGTGATGGAGGATGCAGATGCAAAGGAAGACAAACACTTTCTCATATTTCACCTTGACTGGGCCAAGGATATGAATTATGGATGATCGACCGAGAGACATTTAGCCTCTGTTTCTAATATTCTCCTTCATGTTCTAGATACTACGATCATACTTAGAAGCATTAACATGGCCATCAAGTATAGGTCGGACTTCGGGAGCAAAAAAATCCATCAGGAACAACTTCTAGAATAAGTCATATGAAATCCTGACGGAGAAGATGGTCAAATTGCTCAATCAAGATACTACAATAATAGATCTTCTGGCTAGGTGTGTCGGCCAAAACATCAACCTTGTCGGAACCTACATCATAGATCTTGGAAAAGTTCCAACCATCATATCTACCTGAGATTCAGATCTGGTTGGTGACAAGATGCTTCAGACTCAGCATGTCTAAAAAGAAAGTTTGCAACACAAATCGACGAGATGACATTGCGAGATTCTTTGGAAATGAACTATGATAGCAAGCTCCGAAACATGATCTGGATTGTAAGATACACGTGAACATACTATCCAAGACAATCATGACCACATAGAAGTCTTACAACAGAACACTACCGAGTTCTGGTTGGGAACCATCATTGAGGATAATGATGTCCTTGCATAAGTCATATGATTAGCTCTTATGAAGGAACTTTTTCTCCTTGAACAAATCAATCAGTGGCTTGGTGTGCTAGGAAATACATATGGAATGGAGGTAATTAATCTACCAAACCAAATAATACTTCGCACATGCATGACCGACTTGGGATGATTCCAAAGGAAGCAAAACAAGCTTTCTCAAACCCACAGCGGCAACTTGCACCAAATGCACGTGAATCAAAGGAAGTCACCTCTTTCATCAAACATATACTTCATGAGCTAGCATGAAGGAAATGCTTTCAAAAGTTTCCAACACTAGTTTAATGTTCAACATGTATCATGGAGAAGATAAGTATGTTGTTGATGGGCTGAACAACAATTTATCGAGATTCCCATCAAGATGGAATTCCACAACTATGTGAACAATATGAAAGCATTAGCCAGACCAAAAAGATAGAATGGTGTAGGCTCGAGGAAATATCCACGAGTAAAACAACATTACGAAAATTGTTGGTTCTGAGTTGATTTGACGATAGCCCACACTCAAATCAAAAGATTGGGTAAGACAATAGATCCAACAATTGATCACAAGGATCAATCGATGAAGATATCATCTTTCTTCAACACGCACACACCCCAAATATATCCCTTTGGATTGAACTAAGCAGGCAAAGCTTTTATCTTCCAACTCTCCAAGTTGATGTTTAAGCATAACCAACTAGCTCAGGGGTATCCGACACGAATCCTTGGAGATAAGGGTGGTTTACAGGGAACCAACTTGATTACTAACTCAACATAATAGTCAAGGGACAACCCGATGCTACTTGTGAGCTGCATTGGGATTTCCTCGAAGAGGAGTGGATGATGCAATACAGTAGAGATAAGTATTTCCCTCAGTTAAGAACCAAGGTTATCAATCCAGTAGGAGAACCAAGCAACACCTCGTTAGTAGTACATACACACAAAATAACAAATACTTTCACCCAACACGAATAAGGGGTTGTCAATCCCTCGACGATTAATTGCAAGGATCAAATATCGTAGTGATAGATATAAATAAAATACAAAATAAAATAAAGTAAATAAAATTGCAGCAAGGTATTTTTGGATTTTAATATATGATAAAAATAGACCCGGGGGCCATAATTTTCACTAGAGCCTTCTCTCTTGAAAATAGCATACGGTGGGTAAAGAAATTATTGTTGGGCAATTGATAGAAAATTGAATAATCATGACGATATCCAAGGCAATGATCATGTATATAGGGATCACGTCCGAGACAAGTAGGCTGACTCCTGCCTGCATCTACTACTATTACTCCACACATCGACTGCTATCCAGCATGCATCTAGAGTATTAAGTTTATAAAGAATGGAGTAACACCTTAAGCAAGATGACATGATGTAGACAAAGTAAATTCACGAATGAATAAAACCCATCTTTTTATCCACAATGGAAACAATACAAATACATGTCTTGTCCCTTTCTGTCACTGGGATATAGATCACCGCAAGATTGAAGTCATCACAAAGCACCTCTCCCATTGCAAGAAAAATTAATCTAGTTGGACAAACCAAATAAATAGATCGGGGAGAAATACAAAGCTATAATAATCATGCATAAAAGAGTTCAAAGAAGACTCAAATAATATTGATGGATAATTTGATCATAAACTCACAATTCATCGGATCCCAACAAACACCGTAAGAAGTGATAATGTCGAATAGAACTCCAAGAACATCGAGGACAACATTGAATTGAAGATCAAAGAGAGAGAAGAAGCCATCTAGCTACTAGCTATGGATGCGTAGGTCTATGGTAAACTACTCACACATCATTGGAAGGGTAGCAAGGTTGTTGTAGAGCCCCTTCATGATCGATTCCCCCTCCGGCAGAGTGCCAGAAAAGGCCTCCAGATGGCATCTCGCGAGAACAGAAGCTTGCGGCGGCGAAAAAAGTGTTTTGGGTGGCTCTCTGTTGGTTTCCCGATTTTAGAGAATTTATAAAGGCAGAATTAGGTCAAACGAAGCAACGAGGGCCCCAGAAAGCACCAGGGCACGCCTACCCCCCTGGGCACGCCCTGGTGGCTTGTGGGCCACCCCTTCGTCTTCTGACTTCCTCCCAAAACTTCTAGGGTCTCTTAGAGCAAATCCAATGCGCCGACCCAAACGGACACACGCTTTGTCCGCTTTTCGTCCGTTTGGGTCGGCCGCCCGCTCGTTGTCCACCCTGTTTTTGTTTTAGGTCGGCCATGCGCCCAACGCGTGTGACCCATTTCATGTCCACGCATAAATTTAAAAGGACCGCGGCCATAGATCATGCCAGCGGCCATGCCGTCGCCCAAAGTTCATGCCGGCACCATGCCATCAGCCGGCATACAATGCCAACCTCAAAAAAAACCACCACACAGTTCATGCTGGCGCACTTGCCATCGGCCGGCACACATGCCAGCACAGAAAAAGGGGTGGGAATTCGACCACACCATCTCCGCCGTGGTCATGCCAGAACACTTGCCGGCATACAAAAAAGGGATGGCTCTCCGCCATAGATCACTCGTCATCGAACTTGGTCATGTCGGCCTGCATCTTCTTGAACCAGGGCCTCTTCCTCGGCGACACGGTGTTCAGGTCCACCTTCATGATCTCCACCCCGTCATCATGCTAGCGAGCGCCACTTCTTTCTCCTTGGTCTTGGCATTAGCGGCCTCAATCTGGAGCATCTTGGCTTGCTTCTCTTCCTCCATCTCAAGCATCCTGGCTTGCTTCTCTGCCTCCATCACAAGCCTCCTCCTTTGGATCTGCATGAAGGCATTCATTTGCTCTTCCTTGTCTTGTCGTCGCTTCTCCTCCCTTGAGTCCTTTTTCTCATCATGCCCTCCACGGTTGCAAGCAAGGCGACCGATGCTACATCCCGCTTGTCCTCCTTCTTGGAGTTGGTCTTCCCTCGCGACCGTGGCTTTTTGCCCTCCCCAACCTCCTCCATAGCTACCTTCCCCCCACGCACCATGAGGGCGGCATATTGCACCTTGAACTTCTCCTCCCCGTTGATGATCATCCAACAATGGGAGAGGTTGAAGGACTTGCCCTAATGTTGGACCTTTAATGCCTCCAAAGCTTGGAATGCCTACTGTCGGCGTACGACACCTATGGGATCGCGTGGATCCCTTTTACGGTTCGGCAGGGAGAGAGGTGCACACAAAGAGCAGATCCAACGATCAACGTGAAGGGATTTTTACCCAGGTTCGGGCCGCTAAGAAGCGTAATACCCTACTCTGGCTTTAGTTTATTGTGGGTGATTAAGCCCAAGCTCCAGGAGCGCTTGCGATGAACAGTATATTCGAGCAACAGCTATGCATGCAGAATGGGCCAGAGAGTCCTCTTCTCTGGAGCTACGCCTTGGGCCTCCTTTTATACGTTCAAGGGGTCACCAACAGTGGCGCATAGTACATACAAGAGGTGTAAAGTTGCTATAGTGTTTACATGCTTATCACTGACGATTTAGGGCAAACGCATTAAATGCTCCGTTTAGGTGTCCCTTACTTTCTTTGGGACGGAAAAAGGGCCCGTCCCATCAGCACCGCTTAAGCCCGTCCACCACTAGTGCCGTGACACGTATCCAGGAGGACAAAACCCAAATGACAGGCTAGTCGCTACACTGGAGCGGTGGCAGAGTGGCGGGATCTTGCTGGGTGCGAGCCTTGCCAGGTCTTCGCAAGCCATCCCGGCAAGTATCTTGCTGGGGATCCGACCTTTGGGCTTCTGTCTTCTAGTCATTGGTTTGAATGCCATCTTGATAGTCTTGCACTTGCTTCCAGCTGACCCCCGGCAGGCCTTGCCGCTGGTACAGCTACAACCATCCGTGCACAAGTATGGCGTACTAAAGGACCCAAACTTTAGTACACTGATATGAGCCCCCGAGCCTAGGCCATACACGTGTGCGAGGCGTTGTTGGGCTAGGCCCAAATAGTGCACGGGCATGCATGGCAGGAGTTAGCTGTCATGATTATGTCGCTTATCGCGCTTTCCCACGGCGCATATTGAATGCACGACGTGGGATATGTGCGCGGAACAACCGCCGTAGCAGCGCGCTCGTGAAAGCGCATTCACATTGATTAGAAAGGAGGCAGTTCCGTGCCTTCCCCATAAAAAGGAATCCACAGAGACACCGTTCATTTACCTTTCATCCTTTCCAATCTGGATACCGCCATCGCCTTCTTCCTCGAACTCAAAGCAGAGCATCTCCCATACATTCACCGCCTCCACTCTCTCATCGCCCCCGGCCCCTGCTTCCTCAGTCGCCATGCCACCCAAAGCGAGCAAGGGCAAAGAGGTGAAAGCTGTCGGCTCGGGTGCGCAGGCGGAGGAGAGCGAGCTGGTGAAGATGCGGAAGGAGCACGTCGTCTTCGCCCCGATGCTCGATGCGAGCGCCCTGAAGGATCGGTATCTGTGCATGTGGGGGAGGGAGACGAAAGCTCACCCTGCTACTCGCGTGAATCCAGCTTCCACCAAGGGTGGCCCAGATAAATTCCCTTTCTTTGTCGCATACTTTTATTGCGGGCTTTGCCCTCTATTTTCTGATTTCTTCAATGACATCATGTTCACATACGGCTTCCATCTCTTGGATTTCACGCCGAATGCCGTGACATGCATGTCAGTCTTCGCCCATCTCTGTGAAAATTTCACCGGAGTAATCCCCAGCACAGCCCTCTTTAGCCACTATTTCATTCCCCGTATCGAAAAGGGAGATGCCCTTTCTGGTTCTATTACCTGGATTCCAAGGGCATGGAATAAAGAGATATATCTAGAGGGGCTCTACCGTACAAAGTGGGAAGAATGGCGGGGTGAATGGTGCTGGATTAAGGAGAAAGATCCCCAGCCTTTCTGTCTGCCCCGACAAACGAAAGTAGTCCGCGGCAATGGCTGGAGCGCTCTCGATCCCGACGATGAGAAGCTCACAATCGCAATTACCTGGATCCACTGTCTCAGGGCTGCCGGGCTCACAATAGAAATTGTCGGCGCTGATTTCCTTTGCCGCCGCATCGCTCCTCTGCATAACAAGGGGAGACCAGCCTGGGAGTTTCGGAATGCGGCAGATATCATGAGGCTGCGTCCTGGGCTAAACAACAACTTGACAATCATACAACACACAACTCTCTGCCACAAACTATTCAGGCCCGGCGGGAAATATAAGTTGCCGGCGAGGGTAATTCCTCTGTGCAACAATTCCGCTCTGACCTCAATCATCGCCATGATGCCGGCATGTAATGCTCACGGCCTTGACGGAACTTGGGTTGAGCCATCCACAGAGCAAGCACAAGGGTTCTTTGACACTCTGTCGGAGAGAGCCATCCGGGAAGAGACAAACCTCATCCGCCCCACTACTGACGAGGAAGTGGCGTATATTGCCAGCAGGGCGGAAGAGGTGAATCTTGCCGCAGAGGCCAGCAGCGCTGGCTTCGTGGAAGAGGAAGCCAGCGAAGAAGAAGTAATGTCAGAGGAAAATCTTGTCAGGCAAGGTGAGACTGTCGGGGAGCAGAGCGGCACAGCTGCCGGGAGCCCTTCTGTCGAAGACACAACCAAGGAGCAGCTGCACGAGGAGCCCCCAGCTCCAGGGAAGAAGAAGCGCGTGCTGCGGAAAGCCGCCTCTGGCATCCTAGCACATCAACCTTCCTCGAGCGGTGAGGTTCCCGCCAAGAAGACGGCCGGCAAGGCTGCGCAGCGGCAAGAAGCTCAACAGCAACCCGAGCGACATATGAGATGCACAACCGCGGCAACAACTGGAGCGGCGGGGGCGTCTCATATGACAACACCAACAGCCGGAGCAACATGGTCACATCGACCCTCCTCCACCCCCTCGCACGGGTACTGTAATGGAGGCCGACTTCGACATCTCCGCTTTTAGCCCGCAAAGAGAAGAGTAAGGGTCCTGTCACATCACTTAACTTCTGAATTTCTGATTTTGCTTAACTCATCTGTCTTGCTTTGGCCTGTCTCCGCAGTGATATGGAAACATTGGCACAAAGGATGGCGAAGAAGGCAAAGACTTCAATGGGTGACGAGCCCCCGGCAAGCACCGTTGGTGCCCCAGAGCTCATCGTCGTCAGCCCGGAGCTCAGTCCTCAACGCAGCCCCCAACTCAGCCCCCAGCGTGAGTCCACTACCCATCTTTCACTGGCGGGCGTTGAGGTGTTTATCTTTGCTACTGACATCACCGGGCTTGCAGGAGAAGAACGGCAACAAAAAGAGCCATCGGAGGCCGTCCCTGACGCGCCGCCTCTGTCAAGCACGCCGCCCAGAGATGAATCTCTGGCAAGGGCTTCCACTGGCGAGCCCATTCGTGTTGAAGAGGAGCCGGCAAGCACGGGCACTGGCAGTCCTACATCGGCAACCAATGTTGCCGGGAAAGGAGAACCCACCTCTTAACAGCTCGACACAGGTAAACCACTTGCCTCTGAGTACTTGTCATTCTTTCTTTATTTTTGTTTTCTTGAACTTCAACCTTGGTCTCATCTTGTTTCCTTCCCTGGTCTTCAGATCTTCCTTCGATGGAACAAATGGATGTTCATATCGTCATCGAGGAGACCGCCAAGGATGCTGCTAGTGAGGCCGACAGGATTGCTGCTGACGAGGCCGCCAAGGATGCACAGGAGGAAACCACCAAGGGGTCTGCTGAGAGGGCCGACAAGGAGACCGGTGACCATACTGATGGCATTCCTGCCGCAGGAGCGCCTGGTGCTACACCAGTCACGGAGCTCCCAGTTGCCGGCGAGGCGATTATCAGAGACCAACCGTCAACATCTGAGGCCCCTTCATCAAGCAGATACCTTAAGGTTGGCGACAACCTATTCGTCAGCATACCAGGGACGGCAAGCACTGGGGTGCCAACCGAAGAGGAAATTCTCGATGAAGACATCATCGCCGCTGCTGGACTCAAGATCGTTGACGAGCCATGTGCCAGCAGCAGCGGGTCCAAGGAAGAACAACTCCTCCAGGCCATGAGCAGTAACTTCCAGAAGCTCCAGGCGCTTCACCGCACCCGAAAGGAAAAGTTGGATTCCAGGGTGGCAGTTGTTGAAGCAGCGGAGGCAGATTTTCATAAACGCGTCGAGGAAACACAGGTCTGGTACGCTGAGGCCTTCCAGGACCTGATGGCTGGCCAGGAACAACTGAGTCAAAGTTGGAGCTGGTTCCTCTTAAAGCAGTTCGACGCCGAGAAGGCACAGGAAGAGGCCGCGCAGCAGGCCGCTGCAGAGGAAGCTCGCTTGACGGAACACCGCATCGGGTTCAATGCTCATGAAGAGGACCTTGCCGCTCACGAGGAGGCGCTTGCCACCAAGCTCCACAGCAAGGACGAGGAGATCGAAAAGCTCATCGCGCAGCAATCCCAGGAGCTGGAGCAGAAACACAAGGAGACGCTCGAAGCTTTGGCCATAGATCACGCTGGCAAGTTGAAGGAGGCCATCGATGCCACCAAAGCTGCAGAGGCTGCCAAGAACGAGCTGGGCGATAAAGTAAAGAGGCTGGAGGAGGATCTTGAGGACCATGGCAAGGAGCTCTCGATGCTCAAAGCCGACAGAGAGAAGACTCTCTATAGCTTGGCGGAGATGCAAACCTCCATGTCCGACAAGATCAAAAAGCTCACCTCAGCCAATGAATCCATCGCTAATCTGAAACTGAAGCTGACCACGCTGGAGAAGTACTTGGAGGACTGCAAGGCTCGAGAGAAGACTTTGATCAAAGACCTCCAGAATGAGAAGGACCTGCTCAAGAGCACCACCGTCTCTTATAATGACTTTGAGAAAGGTGTGAAGATCTGGACCGAGCGCCGGGTTGATGTTGCAGAAAGGATTGCAGCAGAGCTGTCCACCATAGGCCTGCAGAACTTCAACTATTCTTCTGACGACAGGGTGTCCTCGAGCGCCAAGCTGACCATGTTCTTCGAGGGCGTCGTTGATGCCCTGAAGCTGCTCCATTCTGAACGAGCAACCCATCTGGCCAACGAATCCCGCAAACTCTGCCGGGCCGTCCTCCTCAAGGTGCTCGTCAAAGTGGTGTACAAGAACCCTGGCATCAACCTCACCAACGTTCTCGACAGCCTGCCGGAGAATGTCGACCTCGAGGCACTCAAAGAGCTTTTCGCGCCCATCATCGACAAGGTGAGCCAAGTCAAGAGGGTCGAAGGCCATCGCAGGGACTAGCCACTTCGCTTCATCTTTGCCACCACCATTCCATGCCAAAGACAATTTCATCTTAAGTTAGAATCGCGGCAACTACCAATGTAATATAGCTTGCTATGTTTTGGATGAATGTGTGCTATTTCTTGTCGGATTTCTTTCTGTATGGTGCATGCCCTACGCTTATTGGAAAAATTGCCGGCGCACGCACCCTTGCCGTGAGCGCTTTGAGGAACGGATCCTTAGCAGCCTGCTGGAGGTGTCGCTACTGGCAAGGTACCTTGATGTTTTCAGTGCAGCCACCTAAACTGTTGAGCGGACTCGAAATAGAGTAAGGGCGCAAACGATCACGACAAGGTTCCTTCGCGTGCAGGTTTTCCATACAAAAGCCGAAATCGTTCGACAACGTTCCTTCGCGTGCAGGTTTTCCATACAAAAGCCAAAATCGTTCAAGGAAAATACCCCTTAAGTAAAAAGAAATTCACTTAAAGTTCTGCAACTTAGCTTTTTGTTGCTGTGCTCCTTCCTGCAAGATGCCAACTTTGATCATTGCCTGTCGGTATCCATATCATCACTCCCCCGGCAAACTTGCACGCGAGGGAACCTTCTATCTTTTGAGAAAAAGAAAGAAGAGAAAACAAGGATATGGAACCTTGGCAGTTCGTTAACACTTACCGGAAGCAAATGTAATACAATATCTCGGATAAGCATGCATATAGATTAACATGAAAATCGACACGAATTGTAAAACGCTTAAGCTTATTCAACTATGCACAGGGTCTGTGCCTGGCTTTGTACAAAGGATCATATGCCTTGCCGGCAAAACTCGTACAAAAGGTGGCTGCCGGGAGACCCGGCAACCGCGCCTTATGGGTAGAACTTACCTAGATGCTCGATATTCCAGGAATTGCTCACTGGAATGCCTTCCTCGGTCTCCAGGCGGACAGCACTAGGCCTAGTGACTCGTACTACCCGATAAGGGCCTTCCCACTTCGGCGTCAACTTTTTGGAATTCTTGGCCGACTGAATGCGCCGAAGAACAAGGTCGCCTTCCTCAAGACTTTGGGCATGAACCTTGCGGCTATGGTAGCGGCGCAAGGCTTGCTGGTAGCATGCAGCTCGCACAGCAGCCTGAAGATGATCTTCCTCAAGGAGCGTAGCGTCATCTTGCCGCAGCTACTCTTGCTCAAGCTCAAGCTCATCATAAGCAAGCACTCGAGGTGGCCCATATATGAGTTCCGTGGGGAGAACTGCTTCTGCCCCGTACACTAGGGAGAAGGGTGTCTGGCCAGTGGCTTGATTTGGTGTCATTCTGACTGACCAAAGAACCACCGGCAGCTCATCAATCTAGCGTCTTCCGCACTTTTTTAGCTTGTCGAAAGTCCTTGTCTTGAGACCTCACAACACTTCAGCATTTGCTCTTTCCGCTTGGTCGTTGCTTCTTGGATGAGCAACAAAAGCAAAACAGATTTTGCTGCCAAGGTCTTGGACGTATTGCATGAAGGTGTGGCTCATGAACTATGTGCCCTTGTCAGTGATGATCCTGTTTAGCACACCAAAACGACAAACTAGTCCTTTGAAGAACTTGACGGCAGATTGTGTTGTCACCTTTCTCACTGCTTCCACTTCTGGCCACTTTGTGAACTTGTCGATTGCGACGTACAAGTACTCAAAGCCCCCGGTAGCACGGGGAAAAGGGCCCAATATGTTGAGCCCCCAGACCGAAACTGGCCAGGAAAGAGGAATTGTCTGAAGAGCCTGAGCTAGCTGATGCAATTTCTTTGAATGGAACTGGCACGCTTCACACTTGGTTACTAGTGCAGTTGCATCCTTGAGGGTAGTAGGCCAAAAGAAACCTTGCCGGAATGCCTTACCGACAAGAGCCCTTGAGCCTATGTGGGAGCCACATATGCCTCCATGTATCTCTGCCAACAGCTCCAGTCCATCTTCCCAAAGAATGCACTTCAATTTCACGCCGTTCGGTCTCTTTCTGTAAAGGACATTGTCCATGAATTGGTACATACTAGACCGACGGGCTACTTTCTCCGCTTCTTCCTGTTCTTCGGGGAGTTCCCCTGTTTGGAGGAACTGGACGATGTGCTGTGCCCATGCTGGAGCCTGAGGCTCGACAACAAGGACTAAAGGCATGTCTTCTATCGTGGGAGCGTTTGTCTCTACGGCAAGGGCTCGAGGCCCTGCCGGAGCCTGTTGCTCCCCGACAAGCTTGGCATTGTTCCCGGTAACTTCCTTGCCGGCGGCTTCCGAGAGCTCTGTGGGAAAGTACTGGCCGGAATTCAACCTCCTTCGTTTATCTTGCCCCGCTGATGGTGCTACGGATGGCTGAGTCAATCGGCGCACAAAAGTACCTGGTTCCACAGGTAACTTGACGGCAGCGCACTTTGACAGGTCATCAGCATTGTTGTCCTCTGTTCGAGGAACATGCTCTGTCTACAGACCGTCAAAGCGCTCCTCCAATTTGCTCACTTCATCTACGTATGCTTCCATCAACGGGCTCTCATAGTCTTTGTTCACTTGCTTAACGACAAGCTGTGAATCACCTTTGACGATGAGCTTCTTAATTCCATAGTATGCCGCGATCTTGAGACCAGCAAGCAGCCCTTCATATTTTGCAGTGTTGTTTGTAGACCTCTCCTGGGGAAAGTGCATCTGAATTACATATTTGAGGTGCTCTCCGGTGGGTGCGACAAGTAGCACGCCAGCACCGGCGCCTTGCAGCGAGAAAGCCCCGTCAAAATACATAATCCACTCCCGATCTGTTTCCTTGCCGGGGAGAGTTATCTCTTGACTTTATTCGTTTGGTGTTGGGGTCCATTCTGCAATGAACTCCACCAAGGCTCTGCCCTGAATTGTTGAAGTGCTTTCAAACTTGAGATAAAAGCTTGACAGTTCCAACGCCCACTCCACAATCCTGCTGGCCGCATCTGGATTTCGTAAGATCCGCTGCAACGGGAAGCAAGTGACGACGGTGATTTTGTGTGCCTGGAAATAATGGCGCAGCTTCCTCGAAGCCATATGGAGGCCGAAGAGAAATTTCTGCACACCGGAATATCTTGACCTAGCCCCCTGCAAAAGGGAGCTGACAAAATAAACTAGGAGTTGCACCATCTTCTTCCTCTGTGTTGCTTCATTTGACCTTGCAGATTCTGCCTTGTCGGCACCAGACCCTACCGGGGAAGATCCCAGCTCGTCATTTGACGGTCTTGCCGTCGCTGCTGCTTCCTTGTCGACTTCTCTCTGCGCTACTAACGCAGCACTAACCACTTGATTTGTTGCCGCTAAATATAGCAGCAACGGCTCTTGTGGTTTAGGAGCGACTAATATCAGCGGAGAAGAGAGGTACCTCTTCAAATCCTGCAATGCTGTCTCCGCTTCCGGAGTCCATTTCATTGGACCTTCCTTCTTCAAGATTTTGAAAAAGGGCAGGGCGCGCTCAGCAGATTTGGAGATGAACCTGCTTAGAGCAGCGATGCAGCCGGCAAGTCGACGCACATCTTTGACGCGTCTTGGTGCTTCAATCTGCTCAATTGCCTTGATCTTGTCGGGATTTGCTTCGATCCCATGTTGAGATACAAAGAACCCGAGAAGCTTGCCGAATGGAATGCCAAACACACACTTCTCGGGATTGAGCTTTAGATTGATCTTGCGCAGATTTGCAAATGTCTCTTCCAAATCTTGTATGAGCGTTGCTTTGTCCTTGGTTTTAACCACTATGTCATCCATATAGGCTTCCATATTTCTATGTAGCTGAGGCTCAAAACCGATCTGGACCGCTCTTGCAAACGTTGAACCAGCACTTTTCAACCCGAAAGACATACGTACGAAACAATACGTACCACACGGGGTGATAAATGCGGTTTTCTCTTCGTCTTCCTTTGCCATGAAAATCTGATGGTACCTTGAATAGGCGTCGAGAAACGACAACAAATCGCAGCCGGCAGTGGAGTCCACAATCTGGTCAATGTGCGGCAAGGGGAAAGGATCTTTTGGACAGGCTTTATTGATATCTGTATAGTCGATACATAGCCTCCATTTTCCATTCGCCTTGCGCACTACAACTGGATTGGCCAACCACGTCGGATGGAGCACTCCTCTGACCAAACCTGCCGCTTCCAACTTCCTGATTTCTTCGGCAATAAGTTCTTGCTGTTCCAAAGACTGCTTCCTAACTTTCTGCTTTACGGGCCGTGCATGAGGATAGACAGCAAGATGGTGCTTAATTACTTCCCTGGGAACACCGGGGATATCAGATGGTTGCCATGAAAACACATCGATATTTGCCCGCAGGAAAGCAACGAGCGCGCTTTCCTATTTGTCATCAAGGGTGGAACTTATGGTGAAAGTTCCTCCCGTACCATCCTCCTTGACGGGCACCTTCTTAGTTTCTAGTGGAGCTGCCTTGGATTTCTTGCTCTTGCTGGTGGAGCTCTCCGGCACATCCTCGACGGGAGCGCAGCACTCCGAGGAGGTGCGCTTGCCGGAGTGTGTGCTAGAGGCCTTGCCGGTCTTCTTCTTCCCCCCAGGAGCTTCAGCGGCAGGAGCAAGTGCCTTGGCGGCAGATGCTGCAACTGCCTCCCGGTAGAGTTGGTCGGCGCAGATAAGCACATCCTTCTTGTCGGAGTTGATAGTGATGACGCTCATCAGCCCGGGCATCTTCAATACATTGTAAGCGTAGTGCGAGGCCGCCAAGAATTTGGCCAGCGTTGGACTGCCCAGAATCCCGTTATATGGTAACGGAATCTTGGCGACGTCGACAACGATCTTTTCTGTTCTTTAATTCAGCTCACTGCCAAATGTCACCAGAAGTGTGATCTTGCCCTTCGGCTGGGTCCTTCCTGGATTGATCCCTTGAAACATGCCCGTTTGCTTGAGATCTTCGTCAGGAATTTGCAACCTATTGATCACACTAGGCGAGATCAGGTTCAAACCGGCCCCACCGTCAACTAACACTTTTGTCACCTTGAGGTTGCGAATCATTGGTCAAACCAACAATGGCAAACAGCCGACCGCGGTTGTGTGATCAGGGTGATCCTCAGCGTAAAAAATGATAGGCGTGTTGGACCATTTCAGAGGCTTCCGGGCATCGACTAACGGCTCTGTCACATTAATCTCGCGCGCCCACTGTTTAAGTTGGCGGTGAGAAGAATGCAACAAGGCGCCTCCGTCAACATACATAGCTTCTGTAGCCTTTTGGAACTCATGCTCACTGGACTCGTTGTCCTCTTCGTTGTCATCGTCACCCCCCTCTTCCTTGTCGCGGCCTCGAGCGGGCCTCTCCTTCTGTTTGCTTGGCCTTGCTGCGGCGACCTCCTCGACCACCGCGTTTCTTACCAGACCCCTCAACACCATCCTGGGCCCTCTCCTTATCTCGCATTTCATACTCGGCCTTCTGCCTCTCAACAAGCTGCTCAACTTGCCGGCAATTCTGGAGATCATGGCCCTTGGTGCGATGGATCTTGCAATATTGCTTGTCGAAGCCCTCCGGCTTGTCGGCAGCCGCCAAGGCCTGACAGGAGGCACACCCGGCAACCTCCTTGCCGGGGCCATCAACCTTGATCTTCTTGGTGGTGTTGGGGTTGCCGGATTCCTCGACGGCAAGCACAGCCTTGCCCTTGCGCTTCTTGTTACGCCGTTGACCTTTCCTTGTCGGGGCAGCGGCATCTTCACCTTCAGAGTCGATTCCTGCGCCAGCATCCTCGCTGGGGAGTCTCCTTCCCTCTTCAGCCCGAGCACATTTGTCCGCCAGAGCATAGAGCTCGGCAATATCCCTGACTTTGTTCATCACCAGCTCTTCTCGCATCTTGCGATTGCGCACATTCTGATGAAACGCGCTAATAACAGCGGCAGGATGAACGTCTGGGATATTGTGCTGTATACGGCTGAATCTCTGTATGTACTTGCGCAAGGGCTTGCCCTCTTTCTGAGGGATGAGATGTAAATCACTTTCCTGGCCAGGAGCTTGGTGGCCTCCAGTAAAGGCGCCAACAAACTGGTGACACAGGTCTGCCCAGGAAGAAATGGAACTCTCCGGCAGATGCATCAACCACGACCTGACGTTGGGCTTGAGCACCAACGGGAAGTAGTTGGCAAGTATCTTGTCGTCTCAAGCCCTGGCAGCCTGCACCGCAATGGTGTAGATGCTCAGGAACTCCGACGGATGAGTCTTGCCATCGTATTTCTCTGGGACCTCCGGTTTGAACGTTCGGGAATTGGGCCACTGGACTCGCCGCAGCTCGCAGGTAAACGCTGGACAACCCACCTCATAAGGTAAGTCGCCGAAATACCCCGGCGCAGGCTTGTCTACAGTGGGCCCCGCACATCTATCACATTGATAGCGCGCTTCCCGTCGCCGCTCGATGGTAGTTCGAGCGTCTTCTTTTCTTCGCCTCCGAAGAAATTGACATTGATCGCGGCGCGTTCGCGGATCAGACGACGCCGTGGAATCGCCATCGTAGACGTCGGTCCGCCGAGTTAGCAACCGCTGTTGCTGTCGTGGAGGAGAGTGCATCGTAGTCATTCCACCTCCAGTCTTTTCGCCATCGGCACATGTTGGCTCGATGATCTGCCGCCGCGAAGGTTCCGCCTGCTATGGCCCATCTCCGTTGGCGAAGCCGATGAGGCTCTGAATAGCAGCTCTCCATTCTTTGAGCTTCTCCAGAGCGGGAGGAAATCCAGGAGCAGCTGCGCTCGCGCCAACGCTACTGCTGGTGTAGGCGGCGGCGAAAGGTGCGAGGAACGTGAGGTGCTCTGACTCCTAACCGTGTTAGAAGGAGCTCCATCACGGTCCCACGACCGCGCCGCGCTTCCACCGGCATCTTGGCGTGCATGCTGGCCCCGCGCGTCTCGGGAATGATGCCCAGGAGCCTTTCCTTGGGAACGCCTAGATTCACCGATGTCACGGCGCTATTCATCGCGCACGACCTAAGAAGGCCACCGCGCATGCGCCGGCATGGGTGCCTTGGAAGACGCCATCTCATCCTTGGAGTTTGCTGCGCCACCTGTAGGACGCACGGCTCCGTCCTTAGATCTAGCGGCATGTGGGTTGTTGTAGCCGCTGCGAACAACGCCGCTCGCCTGGCTTTGATCGCCAGAACGTCATGGAAGCTCAAGACCTCCACCTCCTCCACCTGCATCCACGCCATCGCCCGTCCGTGAAGGCACGGGCAAACCAGACGCAGATGGAGCAACCGCCGCCAAACCCTTCTTCTTGGGAACCATGGCGATGAAAATGATCAAGAGGCTGATGCGCTGATCGCTAGATCAGGTTTGCGCAACCTACTTCCCCTACCTAGCATGCCAAAGATGTCCGCATACGACACCTATGGGATCGCGTGGATCCCTTTTACGGTTCGGCAGGGAGAGAGGTGTACACAAAGAGCAGATCCAACGATCAACGCGAGGGGATTTTTACATAGGTTCGGGCCGCTGAGAAGCGTAATACCCTACTCCTGCTTTAGTTTATTGTGGGAGATTAAGCCCAAGCTCCAGGAGCGCTTGCGATGAACAGTATGTTCGAGCAGTAGCTACGCATGTAGAATGGGCCAGAGAGTCCTCTTCTCTGTAGCTACGCCTTGGGCCTCCTTTTATACGTTCAAGGGGTCACCAACAGTGGCGTACAATACATACAAGAGGTGTAAAGTTGCTACAGTGTTTACATGCTTATCACTGATGATTTAGGACAAACGCATTAAATGCTCCGTTTAGGTGTCCCTTACTTTCTTGGGGATGGAAAAAGGGCCCGTCCCATCAGCACCGCTTAAGCCCGTCCACCACTAGTGCCAGGACACATATCCAAGAGGACAAAACCCAAATGATAGGCTGGTTGCTACGCTGGAGCGGTGGCAGAGTGGCGGGATCTTGCTGGGTGCGAGCCTTGCTGGGTCTTCGCAAGCCATCCCGGCAAGTATCTTGCCGGGGATCCGGCCTTTGGGCTTCTGTCTTCTAGTCACTGGTTTGAATGCCTTCTTGATAGTCTTGCACTTGCTTCCAGCTGACCCCCGGCAGGCCTTGCCGCTGGTACGGCTACAACCGTCCATGCACAAGTATGGGGTACTAAAGGACCCAAACTTTCAGTTGGTCACCCAGGAAAGGCGTCGAGTGTTCCGGCGCGACAAATTGCGACCAGAACAGTTTCTCGATCAAGTTCCCCTCCTGGGCTCGGAAGTACTGTGCGGCATCAGCGGCACTCTTCGGAAGATCCGCAAACGTGCCTGGAGAACTCCACACTCGGGTCAGGAAAGCATACCTCTGACCTCCAAAGACACTCTGCGAAAGAAAGGCCTTACCAGCCGCTATCTGCCTCGCCTGATGGATCTCTTCACGAGCACTCCGGGACTCGATCCGTGCCTCTTTCGCATCATGGAGAGCCTTGGCGAGCTCGGTCGACTGGTCCAAAGTCTTCTGCTCTAAAGCTTCGCATTTGCTGATGGCATCCTTCAGCTCCTGCTCTACTTTGGCCACCCGAGCTTCGTGTTGGCGGCGGGCATCTTGCTCGGTCTTCAGTACGGCAGCCGCCTTGTCAGCGGCTGCCTTATTCGCCTCCGCCTCTTTTTTGGCCTGGGCAAGGGTGCCTTTGAGGGTCTCGACCTCGGCTGCGCCAGCTGTGATTATAATCAAGGCATTCCCTGAGTTAATCTCTAAATATACATATCACTTCTGATATCAAAATAAAATTTTAACATTATACGCATACCTTGCGTCTCATCGAACCGCTTATTAATGCGGTCGATTTCCTCATTGGCCACCTAAAGCTTCCGATTGAGTTCAGAAACTTCTGCGGCCTGGGCGGTTGCTGCCAACAGGGAAGCCTGTTACAATAACAGCACAGTGGGTTAACTCTCCCGAATATTATATGGATCCTCTGTTCGGTTTCTTTTAACCGAACAGAGTCTCAGGGGCTACTGTCTGTACACAGGTATATTCCTCTATATGAAAAGTTTTTAGAACATTACGTCACATACCTCAAAGCCTGTCAGTAGGCTGGTGAAGGCTTTGTTTAGTCCGCTCTTAGCAGACTGAACCTTCTCCACCACCGCACCATCAGGGTTCGGTGTTCCGCCATGATGGAAGCATGCTGCAGTGCTTCCTCCAGAGCGTTGGGCGCCTCCGGATTAGTGGAGGTCGCCGATGGAGCTGATGCTCCTCCCCCCTCCTTCGAAGAGGGCTGCTTATCCCATTCCAGAGACGTGTTGGTCTCCGGAATGGTGTCCGGCTAGGGCCCGGGTTGTTGGGGGTCCCCACCATCGGTTGTCATAGGGGTCGCCTCCCCTAGGTTTTCGGCGACCGAGGTGTTAACCTCGGGCGCTTTCTCAGCGGCTTCGTTCGCCCCCCCCCCCCCCCCCCCCCCTCTGCCAAGAGAGGTCCTTTGGGACGACACCTCGGTGTCCTCCATGATGATAGGCGAGGTGGCACGCATCGGCATGTCACTCTCTGCCATTTCGGGTGGCAGAGAGTTCCCCTCCGATGATGGGGTTTGCGGGAGCTCACGGGGAGGGCTGAAAGGCAAATAACAAAATAACTTATATAATGGAAGCAGGTAGACCGAAGATAAACAGTAAGTTTCCAAATACTTACGATTCGCCCAGGGGCTTCACCCTGGGTGGCTTCTTGGGGGCTAGTTTGGTCTCTGAGTCTGAACTGCCCGGAAGGGCTAGCTTCCCTCTCTTGGGCGCCTCCTCCTCCGGGTCTTTGGAGGCCACCCTCTTCTTCTTCCTCCCCTTACGGGGGGAGTCGCTCTCTACCTCCTCCTCCTCTTCTTCCTCATCTCCTTCATGGGAAGAGAGGGCTTCGGTCTCTTCGGACACTGTTTCTGAAGGACCTTTATGGCGGGGGCCGCCCTTGGCCTCCTTGCCTTTCTTCTTCTTGGTCTTCCTCTCCGGCACCTGATAGGGCGCCGGGACCAGCATCTCCGTTAGCTGGGGTATGGCCGGATCCTCAGGCAGTGGTGCCGGACAGTTGATCCGCTCCGCCTTTGCCGTCCAGGCCTGTAAAGAAAGTAGGCAATATTATTTCTATCATATCCGAAATATTGATCGGATAGGTCTTTGAAAAGACTATGCTTACCGCCATGGCTGGGTTCTCGATGTCGAGCCCGATGTCTTCATTCTTCTTCGGCCACCTTTTCTGAGCCTTGAAGAGCTGCTTCCATATATCTTCGTGCGTGGTGCTGAAGAAGCGCTTCAGGGTCCGTGGCTTCTCCGGATCGAACTCCCACATGGGGGAGGCCCGGAGCTGGCAAGGAAGGATGCGGCGGAAAAGCATCACTTGAATCACGTTTGTGAGACCAGTGTTCTCACCCAACATGTCGGAGATGCGTTTTTGGAGCACCTTCACCTCCGGTTTGGACCCACAATCAAGTCCCTTGGTGGTCCATGACGTGAGTCTCGTGGAGGGTCCAGATCTGAAGTCAGGCGTGGCCGCCCAGTTGGCGTCGCGGGGTTCGGTGATGTAGAACCACTCCTGCTGCCACACCTTGACCGTCTCCAAGAATGCCCCTTTGGGCCAAACGGCATTGGGGAGCTTGCTCACCATAGCCCCGCCGCTGTCCGCATGCTGTCCGTCGACCACCTTCAGCTTCAGATTAAAGACCTTGAGCCATAGGCCGAAGTGTGGGGGGATGCGGAGAAGAGCCTCACACACGATGATAAACGCCAATATATGAAGGAAGAAACATGGGGCTAGATCATGGAAATCTAGCCCGTAGTGGAACATAAGACCCCTGTCGGTGCAACAAACCCTGGGTCTGTTGCCCAGACTGTGCATAGGCACGGGCACTGGGTCATATTGCATTTGTGCTTCTTGTCATATTCCTTATTGCCATCATATGTTTGCGTCATGTGCATATCAATGTTGTGTTGTGCTTATGTCAACTTGCATTTCCATGATATGCATGCATGGGATGGTGTTGCATGTTCTATGTGTGATCCATGCATCACCTCCTCTCCTTCTCTTTCTTTCTTTTGGCAAGTGCCTTTTTACCCTCCTTCATTAATGTTCAACTTTGCCTCAATATTCTATCACCATGTCCTAAACCTCCCTGCCAAGTTTCATCCCATTTGGAGTTGATTTGGTTAGGTTTAAAAATGCCTCAAGCTTGAATTTTATTCAAACTTGTTTTATTTTTCTACCTATAAAATGTCCAACTCAATTTATTCAAATCCTTCTTAAATCCAGGGTCCTCAGGATATTTTCATATATCCCAAAAACCCCTCCAATCCTTCTGTGCTTTTTGCCCTTTTATTTCTGTTTGAAGAAATAGAAAAGAGCCAGAGGGAGAGAGAGAGAGCAGCAGCCCAGTGTAGCAGCCATCAACCAGCGCCTGCAGCCCAGCTCACGCAGCAGTAGCAGCCCATCGAGCCCGCTAACGACAGGAACTCGTCTCCCCTGTACGGCAGCTCATCCAGACGCGCCACGTCGATGTCCGGTCGATTTGACGGCCGGAGAAGCTCCCTAGACCCCTATAAAGTTGTCCCCGGTGCACTAGGGTCTCCCCTCGACCGTTTGCCCCTCCTCTCCTTCCATCGCCGCCGCCAGGTAAGGCTAGCCACGCCACGCCGTCGCCCTGCCACCATGCTCTGGCCGATCTTGAGCTCGAGCTCGGAGTAGCTCGTCGCCGCGCCTCCGACCCCATCGGCCACCGTGGAGAGGAACTCCAAGCACCTCTCCGTCTCCTACCTCGACGCACCCGACGCCACGGTCCCTGGATCTACCTCCCTGTCGTCCTCTGCTTCCATCTTCTTCTCGGTCAGGACCGCGCCAAGGTTCAGAGGTCGACCGCATCGCCGTAGGCTCGTCTCCGTCATCGTCTTCTTGTCCTAGGGTAAGGAGGTATACCCGGCTTCCTCAATCCTCCTTCTCAACTCTGGATGATCCCCGTAGGAGATGCTAGGATCGCGCCTTCGCCATGATCTCGATGATCCGGAGAAGCCCGAATTTTGATGTAGTTGCTGTTCTACCGTAGCGTGCCTGAGTGTTCCCCGTTCTGGATCCCCTCGCGCACCACGACCTGCTCGCATCCCGTGCTTGTGCCGCAGCTCGCCTCCGCTTCGCCTCGTTTTAGCTTCGCCTCGCTGCACCTAGCCGCCATGGACGCAAGTTCATGTGTGCGCACACCCACACATGCGCGCATGCACATGCACGACCCGTAGCAGCACTACCTCCCAATCCCGCAACCCCCACCGGTGCTCCACTGCTCCGGTGGTCGCCGTTGTTGCCCGCCGGCGCCGTCACCATCTTCCCCGTGCGGTGGAGAAGAAGGCTCGTCCTTCCAATGCTTCAAAAAGGGCCGAGCCCCTTCCTGGTCACGTACGCATGCATAGCCCGACTGGTTGCTCCAGCGCGCTCTGTAGCAGGAGGTCTCGGGTTCGAGTCCCAGGCTGTGCATATTTTGCTGGGGTCTTTTATTTGTTTTAGCGTGACACTGACTACAGGGCCATGCCTGTCATCCTCTAGTAACCGCTCCCTCCTTTTATTTTTTATTTTTTTTATTTTTAGCCCAGCGAGTTTCCACTTATGGTAAGTCCCTGTTTTCCATTTCGGGCAAGTCCATTTCTGGACGTTTCCAAATAAGGAAAATGCCATTTCTGTCATATTCAATTTAGGGCAGTTTTTAGCTTATTGCACTTGTGATGATTTTTCTACAGCAACCCCAACATATTATATATGTTTTTGGGGTAGAAAAACCCCACCTTTCCAGTGGTGGCATTAGTTTCTGCATTTGAACAAGTTCACGAACCTGACATTTTACATCATGTTGCTTGTGCATTGCACCGTGATTGATTGTTGTTCCGTTGCTCGTGTTCTTGCTTTGGGTAGAGCCGGGAGACGAGTTCGTGAACGAGGAACCTGTTGAGTACGCTTACGAAGATCAAGCTTTCGACAACTCTGAGAACTTTGCAGGCAAGATGACCATTACCCTCGATATCACTTCTATCTTTGCTTGCTAGTTGTTCGCTCTATCGCTATGCTTGCGCTACCTACCACTTGTTTATCATGCCTCCCATATTGCCATGTCAAGCCTCTAACCATCCTTTCCTAGCAAACCATTGTTTGGCTAAGTTACCGCTTTTGCTCAGCCCTTCTTATAGCGTTGCTAGTTGCAGGTGAAGATGAAGTTGGTCCCATGTTGGAGCATGGATATTTTGGGATATCACAATATCTCTAAATTAATAAATGCATCTATATACTTGGTAAAGGGTGGAAGGCTCGGCCTTATGCCTGGTGTTTTGTTCCACTCTTGCCGCCCTAGTTTCCGTCATACCGGTGTTATGTTCCTTGATTTTTGCGTTCCTTACGTGGTTGGGGTTATGGGACCCCCTTGACAGTTCGCTTTGAATAAAACTCCTCCAGCAAGGCCCAACCTTGGTTTTACATTTGCCTCGCCTAAGCCTTTCCCTTGGGTTTTCGCGAGCCCGAGGGTCATCTTTTAACCCCCCCCCCCGGGCCAGTGCTCCTCTGAGTGTTTGTCCGAACTGGGCAGCCTACGGGGCCACCTCGGGGAAACTTGAGTGCAGGTTTTACTCGTAGCTTGTCCCATCCGGTGTGCCCTGAGAACGAGATACGTGCGACTCCTATCGGGATTTGTCGGCACATCGGGCGGTTTTGCTGGTCTTGTTTTACCATTGTCGAAACGTCTTGTAACCGGGATTCCGGGCCTGATCGGGTCTTCCCGGGAGAAGGAATATCCTTCGTTGACCCTGAGAGCTTGTGATGGGCTAAGTTGGGACACCCCTGCAGGGTATAAACTTTCGAGAGCCGTGCCCGCGGTTATGTGGCAGATGGGAATTTGTTAATGTCCGGTTGTAGAGAACTTGACACTTGGCTTAATTAAATTGCATCAACCGTGTGTGTAGCCGTGATGGTCTCTTTTCGGCGGAGTCCGGGAAGAGAACATGGTTTGTGTTTTGGTTGTGCGTAAGTAGTTCCAGGATCACTTCTTGATCACCTCTAGCTTCATGACCTTTTCGTTGCTTCTCTTCTCGCTCTTACTTGCATATGTTAGCCACCATATTCGCTTAGTGCTTGCTGCAGCTCCATCTCATTACCCCATCCTTCCTATAAGCTTAAATAGTCTTGATCTCGCGGGTTTTGAGATTGCTGAGTCCTTGTGACTCACAGATACTATCACAACAGTTGCAGGTGCCGATGATACCAGTGCAGGTGACACAACCGAGCTCAAGTGGGAGTTCGATGAGGACCTTGGTTGTTACTATGTTTCGTTTCCTGATGATCAGTAGTGGTGCCAAGTTGGGACGATCGGGGATCTAGCAGTTGGGTCTATCTTCCTTTTCGTTCGGATTTGTCCGTAGTCGAACTATGTGTGTAATCTGATTGATGTATGACTTATTTATGTATTGTGTGAAGTGGCGATTGTAAGCCAACTCTTTATCCCTTTCTTGTTCAGTAGATGGGATTGTGTGAAGATGACCCTTCTTGTGACTAAACCACCATGCGGTTATGCCTCTAAGTCGTGCCTCGACACGTGGGAGATATAGCCGCATCGTGGGCGTGACAAGTTGGTAATCAGAGCCATCCCCGACTTAGGAGCCCCCTGCTTGATCGAATCGCTGACGTTGTTGAGTCTAGAACAAAAATGTTTTGAGTCTTAGGATTATATATATCGGAGAGTAGGATTCTTTTTACTCCCCAGTCCCTTCGTCGCTCTGGTGAGGCCTCCTGACGTAGATGTTTTGTCTTTCCTCCCCTCAAATCTCACTAAATTTTTTTTAGGAACACGCGGGTATCTTGGGATCGTTCCGATATTCTTGTGACAAGAACATTGTTCTTGGTGCCTCCTGACATTTAGGGGTTGTGGCAGTGTCCCGGGGAGTTGAGCTCCGAGGTGTTGTCGTCACAATTTTATCGTTGCAGTTCTGGAATACCTGAGTTCGCCGACATCGAAAATCTCTTTTATGCAGTTGTTGGTGAGATAACCTCGACGCCACCCAGTACTGGGGCGGGAGTTCGGGAGTATTGCCATAACTCGTATAACGGATGCTTTTCGAAGGTTGAGGTACACGATTTCCGGAGTTTTCTTGGTTATGTGTTGATGGATGGATACAGCTGGATGTAGGGATTGTTAGTTTGGGTGAGATATTATGCATCCCCTGTATCCCCAACACCAGATTGCATAACCAGAAAGTTTTGGGAGTTTATAGGTGGGAATTCTAGTAGCTCTAGTTATTCTTCCCGCAGATATTTGGTTTGTGATTGGGTAATCCTTACCACTTATTTGTTCCAGTCGTACTTTGTTATTTCATTCATCAATCTCTTATCAACTGGCTTCTCACCTTAATGGACGTGTGATGTTAACTTTGGAATTCATTTGTTCAATCCTTGTTCGAATGTTTATTGTAAAGACTATATGTTGCAATTTCTATCCATTGATTCAGCTTGTCTATCTATCTATCATGATTCTAACGGATGTCACCCTCTTCAGGATGGCTCCTCCAACGCGTCTGAATCCGGACCGCAATGATGGGGATCAGTCGAACCCCCCCCCCCCTCCGCCACCACCTCCGCCTGCGGAGGCATGGCAAGCTGTCATGGCAGCCACCAACGCCAACACCCAGATGCTTTTGCAAATCTTGCAAGAGCGCAACCAAGGCCAAGGCAACCAAGGGAATCAAGGTCAAGGGCAGTTCAACCATCAGCCTCAGTTTGCTACCCTCAACCAGTTCCTTGCAAACCAGCCAAAGCCTTTCAGCTATTGTGTCGAAGCCATGGACGCTGATGATTGGCTCGTGGACATCAGCAAGCATTTTGAATGTAGCAATGTCAGGCCTGAAGACTATGTCAAGTTTGCTTCGTTTCAGCTCAAGGACCAAGCTGCTGATTGGTATCAACAATACAAATATTCCAGAGGAGGTCGAGTGATTACCTGGACTGACTTCTGTCGGGACTTTAAAGCTCACCACATTCCTACAAGTGTTGTTGAGAGCAAGCGTGAGGAATTCCGCAATCTCAAGCAAGGAAGCATGTCCGTGTATCAATATAACATCCAGTTTCAGAAACTTGCTCGCTTCGCTAAACAAGACGTTCCTGATGAAAAGAGCATGATCAATCACTTCAGAGGTGGCCTTAGAGAGGATCTGCAGTTAGCTCTCGTTCTTGTTGAGCCTACTCAGTTTGATCAGTTCCATAACATGGCACTCAAGCAAGAAGCTGCTCAGCTCAAGTGTGAGGTTTCAAAGAAGAGAATCAGGGATGCAGTTCAGTCTTCTTCTTCCTCACAAGTGGCAGCTAAGCAACAGAAATTTTGGCTTCCTCCTCCTCCGTTTCGTCAGCCCTACCAGCAGAAGAGCAAAGGTGGCCATGGATCTTCCCACCCACCCAACCCAGGCTATCAGAACAAGTCTCAGAATCAAGCTCCAAGGTCAAATGCTCCTTATCATCGTCCGCTCTTAGAGGTGACTTGCAACAAATGTCAGCAGAAAGGTCACTATGCTAACAAGTGCTTCAACCAAAGGCGCCTTCCGCCTCCTCCTCTGTGAGATCATCAAGCAATACAGTGGTCAAGCATAATCCCAAGTCTGCAAAGGTGAACATGATGAATGTAGCTTAAGCGGAGGAATCTACTGATGTGATAATGGGTAATCTTCCAGTTAACGATATTCCTGCAAAAGTATTGTTTGATACTGGCGCATCGCATTCTTTCATGTCATATCCATTTGCGTCGAAGCACAATTTTGACACAGAGGCATTACCTAAAGCATTGCAAGTTGTGTCTCCGGCTAAGCGTTTGAGCTCTAGCATGTTGGTTCCAAATGTCGGTATCAAGATGGGCAACTATAAATTTCTGTCTTCTCCAATTGTTCTTGGCGACTCGGATATTGATCTAATTCTCGGCATGGACTGGCTTTCTAAGCACAAAGCTCAACTTGATTGTGCTGCCAGAGAGGTTCAATTGACACACTCTTCTGAGGATGTGATCATCTATGCCGCTCGTGATGAAACCATTCGGTTATTCTCTCTCAATGAAAAGGGTGAGTTGGATGCTATTTCTCAGATTCCAGTCGTTTGTGAGTACCAAGATGTCTTTCCAGAAGAGCTTCCGGGTATGCCTCCTCACCGGCCAGTTGAGTTCGTTATTGAGCTTGAGCCCGGTACTGAACCCGTTTGCAAGCGTCCATACAAGCTTGGACCCAAGGAGCTGAAAGAATTGAAGAAATAGCTCGATGAACAAGAGCGTCTGGGTCTGATCAGACCAAGTTCATCTCTGTGGGGTTGTGGTGTTCTTTTTGTCCAGAAGAAGGATGGCACGGACCGACTTTGCGTCGATTACCGTCCATTGAACAAGAAGACAATCAAGAACAAGTATCCACTTCCCAACATCAATGAGCTATTCGAGCAACTTAAAGGCGCAAAAGTGTTCTCCAAGCTTGACCTTCGTATGGGTTATCATCAGATTCGCATTCGTGAAGAAGATATTCCCAAGACAGCATTCAGAACAAGCTTTGGTTCTTATGAATATACTGTCATGTCTTTCGGCCTTGTCAATGCTCCTCCAACATTCACTCGCATGATGAACTTCATCTTCAACCCCTACACCAATGAATTCGTCCTGGTCTATCTCGACGATATCCTGGTTTTCTCCAAGAATAAGAAGGATCATGCCAAACACTTGCGTTTGGTGCTCGACAAGCTCAGAGAGTATCAATTCTATGCGAAGTTTTCCAAATGTGAGTTCTGGCTTGATGAAGTTCTTTACCTTGGTCATATCATCTCTGCCAAGGGCATTTCTGTCAATCCGGAGAAGGTTGCTTCAATTGTCAACTGGGAGCCTCCACAGAACGTCAAGCAACTCCACAGTTTCCTTGGTCTTGCAAGCTATTGCCGAAGGTTTGTTGAGAACTTCTCGAAGATCGCTAAGCCTCTTTCCAACCTCCTTCAGAAGCACGCCAAGTATGTCTGGTCTCCTGAGTGTGACGTTGCTTTCAACACCCTCAAAGAGAAGCTTGTCTCAGCTCCTGTCTTAACTCCTCCTGATGAATCCAAACCATTCGAAGTTTTCTATGATGCTTCTCTTCAAGGTCTCGGTGCAGTGTTAATGCAAGAGAAGAAAGTTGTGGCTTATACCTCTCGTCAGTTGAAGCCCAATGAAAGGAACTACCCCACTCACGATCTTGAGTTGGCGGCAGTTGTCCATGCATTAATAACTTGGAGACATCTATTGTTGGGAAGGAAAGTGGACATATTCACCGATCACAAGAGTCTCAAATATATCTTCACTCAACCCAACCTCAACCTCAGACAGACTCGTTGGGTCGAAATGATTCAAGAGTACAATCCAAGTATTGAATATACTCCAGGCAAGGCCAATGTCATTGTAGATGCTTTGAGCAGAAAGGCTTATTGCAACAGCTTAATCCTCAAGCCATTCCAATCGGATCTTTGTGAAGCTTTCCGCAAACTCAATCTCCAAGTGGTTCCTCAAGGTTTTCTTGCCAACCTTCAAGTCACTCCAACTTTGGAAGACCAAATTCGTGAGGCACAACTCCTTGATACCATGGTGAAGAAGGTGAAACACGATATTGCCAAGGGCCTTTCCAAATACAAGTGCTATCGCATTGATGACAAGGACACCTTATTCTTCGAGGACCGGATTGTGGTTCCTAAAGGTGATCTAAGGAAGGTCATAATGAATGAAGCGCACAATTCTCTTTTGTCCATTCATCCTGGCAGTTCGAAGATGTACCATGACCTCAAGCAGTCGTATTGGTGGACTCGAATGAAGCGAGAAATTGCTCAATTCGTGAATGAATGTGATGTCTGTCGAAGGGTGAAAGCAGAACACCAACGACCAGCTGGTCTCCTCCAACCTCTTGCTATTCCAGAATGGAAGTTTGACCATATCGAAATGGACTTCGTTACTGGATTTCCAAAGTCCAAGCGTGGGAATGATGCTATTTTCGTCGTCATCGACAAGCTTACCAAAGTGGCTCATTTCCTTCCAATCAAAGAATCCATCACAGCAGCTCAGTTGGCAGAGCTATACACCTCCAGGATTGTCTCCTTGCACGGTATTCCGCAGTTGATCTCTTCAGACCGTGGAAGCATTTTCACTTCTAAGTTCTGGGACTCCTTTCAGAAGGCCATGGGCACCAACATTCGTTTCAGCACAGCTTTCCATCCTCAAACTAGTGGCCAAGTCGAGCGAGTCAATCAAATCCTTGAAGATATGCTCAGACCTTGTGTCATCTCCTTCGGTATGAAGTGGGAGGATTGCCTCCCATATGACGAGTTCTCCTACAACAACAGCTTCCAAGCAAGTGCGGGCAAGGCCCCATTTGAAATTCTATATGGCAGAAAGTGTCGTACTCCTCTCAATTGGTCCGAGACTGGTGAACGCCAACTGCTTGGCAACGATTTGATCTCAGAGGCTGAAGAAATGTGCAAAGTCATACGTAAAAATCTCAAAGCCGCGCAATCGCGCCAGAAGAGTTACTATGATAGCAAGCACCGTGACTTGGCTTTCGAGATCGGAGACCATGTCTACCTCCGCGTCTCTCCAATGAAAGGCACTCGTCGCTTTGGTATCAAAGAGAAGCTTGCCCCGAGATATGTGGGTACTTTTAAAATCATTGGCAAAAGAGGCGACCTCGCCTATCAACTTGAGCTTCCATCCAACTTCGCAAATGTGCACGATGTGTTTCACGTGTCACAGCTTCGCAAGTGCTTCAAGATGCCTGAGCGCACTATCAACTTCGAAGAGATTGACCTCCAAGAAGATCTATCTTATCATGAGCACCCCGTTGCTATTCTTGAAGAAACTGAGCGCAAGACTTGCAACAAGTCAATCAAATTCCTGAAAGTTAAGTGGTCGCACCATTCCGACCGAGAAGCCACCTGGGAGCGCGAGGATAACCTCCGTTCCGAATATCCGGAGTTCTTTCAGTCCTAGATCTCGGGACGAGATTCTCCTGTAGTGGAAGAGAGTTGTAACACCCCAGATGTAAAACTTCCATATTTGGCAATATAGCCATGTTGATCTCCATCCAATTCAATTTGGGGTTCCATCTTTTGGTCTCATTTTGTTTTGTTATGTTGTTCTACTCATTTCATTGCCATGCTCACCTTGTCATATTGCATTTCTGCTTCTTGTCATATTCCTTATTGCCATCATATGTTTGCGTCATGTGCATATCAATGTTGTGTTGTGCTTATGTCAACTTGCATTTCCATGATATGCATGCATGGGATGGTGTTGCATGTTCTATGTGTGATCCATGCATCACCTCCTCTCCTTCTCTTTCTTTCCTTTGGCAAGTGCCTTTTTACCCTCCTTCATTAATGTTCAACTTTGCCTCAATATTCTATCGCCATGTCCTAAACCTCCCTGCCAAGTTTCATCCCATTTGGAGTTGATTTGGTTAGGTTTAAAAATGCCTCAAGCTTGAATTTTATTCAAACTTGTTTTATTTTTCTACCTATAAAATGTCCAACTCAATTTATTCAAATTCTTCTTAAATCCAGGGTCCTGAGGATATTTTCATATATCCCAAAAACCCCTCCAATCCTTCTGTGCTTTTTGCCCTTTTATTTCTGTTTGAAGAAATAGAAAAGAGCCAGAGGGAGAGAGAGAGAGCAGCAGCCCAGTGTAGCAGCCATCAACCAGCGCCTGCAGCACAGCTCACGCAGCAGTAGCAGCCCATCGAGCCCGCTAACGACAGGAACTCGTCTCCCCTGTACGGCAGCTCATCCAGACGCGCCACGTCGACATCCGGTCAATTTGACGGCCGGAGAAGCTCCCTAGACCCCTATAAAGTTGTCCCCGGTGCCCTAGGGTCTCCCCTCGACCGTTTGCCCCTCCTCTCCTTCCATCGCCGCCGCCAGGTAAGGCTAGCCACGCCACGCCGTCGCCCTGCCACCATGCTCCGGCCGAGCATGAGCTCGAGCTCGGAGTAGCTCGTCGCCACGCCTCCGACCCCATCGGCCACCGTGGAGAGGAACTCCAAGCACCTCTCCGTCTCCTACCTCGACGCACCCGACGCCACAGTCCCTGGATCTACCTCCCCGTCATCCTCTGCTTCCATCTTCTTCTCGGTCAGGACCGCGCCAAGGTTCAGAGGTCGACCGCATCGCCGTAGGCTCGTCTTCGTCACCGTCTTCTTGTCCTAGGGTAAGGAGGTATACCCGGCTTCCTCAATCCTCCTTCTCAACTCTGGATGATCCCCGTAGGAGATGCTAGGATCGCGCCTTCGCCATGATCTCGATGATCCGGAGAAGCCCGAATTTTGATGTAGTTGCTGTTCTACCGTAGCGTGCCCGAGTGTTCCCCGTTCTGGATCCCCTCGCGCACCACGACCTGCTCGCATCCCGTGCTTGTGCCGCAGCTCGCCTCCACTTCGCCTCGTTTTAGCTTCACCTCGCTGCACCTAGCCGCCATGCACGCAAGTTCATGTGTGCGCACACCCACACATGAGCGCATGCACACGCACGACCCGTAGCAGCACTGCCTGCCAATCCCGCAACCCCCGCCGGTGCTCCACTGCTCCGGTGGTCGCCGTTGTTGCCCGCCGGCGCCGTCACCATCTTCCCCGTGCGGTGGAGAAGAAGGCTCGTCCTTCCAATGCTTCAAAAAGGGCCGAGCCCCTTCCTGGTCACGTACGCTTGCATAGCCCGACTGGTTGCTCCAGCGCGCTCTGTAGCAGGAGGTCTCGGGTTTGAGTCCCAGGCTGTGCATATTTTGCTGGGGTCTTTTATTTGTTTTAGCGTGACACTGACTGCAGGGCCATGCATGTCATCCTCTAGTAACCGCTCCCTCCTTTTATTTTTTATTTTTTTTATTTTTAGCCCAGCGAGTTTCCACTTATGGTAAGTCCCAGTTTTCCATTTCGGGCAAGTCCATTTCTGGACATTTCCAAATAAGGAAAATGCCATTTCTGTCATATTCCATTTAGGGCAGTTTTTAGCTTATTGCACTTGTGATGATTTTTCTACAGCAACCCCAACATATTATATATGTTTTTGGGGTAGAAAAATCCCACCTTTCCAGTGGTGGCATTAGTTTCTGCATTTGAGCAAGTTCACGAACCTGTCATTTTACATCATGTTGCTTGTGCATTGCACCGTGATTGATTGTTGTTCCGTTGCTCGTGTTCTTGCTTTGGGTAGAGCCGGGAGACGAGTTCGTGAACGAGGAACCTGTTGAGTACGCTTACGAAGATCAAGCTTTCAACAACTCTGAGAACTTTGCAGGCAAGATGACCATTACCCTCGATATCACTTCTATCTTTGCTCGCTAGTTGTTCGCTCTATCGCTATGCTTGCGCTACCTACCACTTGTTTATCATGCCTCCCATATTGCCATGTCAAGCCTCTAACCATCCTTTCCTAGCAAACCGTTATTTGGCTAAGTTACCGCTTTTGCTCAGCCCTTCTTATAGCGTTGCTAGTTGCAGGTGAAGATGAAGTTGGTCCCATGTTGGAACAATGATATTTTGGGATATCACAATATCTCTAAATTAATAAATGCATCTATATACTTGGTAAAGGGTGGAAGGCTCGGCCTTATGCCTGGTGTTTTGTTCCACTCTTGCCGCCCTAGTTTCCGTCATACCGGTGTTATGTTCCTTGATTTTTGCGTTCCTTACGCGGTTGGGGTTATGGGACCCCCTTGACAGTTCGCTTTGAATAAAACTCCTCCAGCAAGGCCCAACCTTGGTTTTACATTTGCCTCGCCTAAACCTTTCCCTTGTTTTTTCGCGAGCCCGAGGGTCATCTTTTAAACCCCCCCCCCCCGGCCAGTGCTCCTCTGAGTGTTGGTCCGAACTGGGCAGCCTGCGGGGCCACCTCGGGGAAACTTGAGGGCTGGTTTTACTCGTAACTTGTCCCATCCGGTGTGCCTGAGAACGAGATACGTGCGACTCCTATCGGGATTTGACGGCACATCGGGCGGTTTTGCTGGTCTTGTTTTACCATTGTCGAAATGTCTTGTAACCGGGATTCCGGGCCTGATCGGGTCTTCCCGGGAGAAGGAATATCCTTCGTTGACCATGAGAGCTTGTGATGGGCTAAGTTGGGACACCCCTGCAGGGTATAAACTTTCGAGAGCCGTGCCCGCGGTTATGTGGCAGATGGGAATTTGTTAATGTCCGGTTGTAGAGAACTTGACACTTGGCTTAATTAAATTGCATCAACCGTGTGTGTAGCCGTGATGGTCTCTTTTCGGCGGAGTCCGGGAAGAGAACACGGTTTGTGTTTTGGTTGTGCGTAAGTAGTTCCAGGATCACTTCTTGATCACCTCTAGCTTCACGACCGTTGTGTTGCTTCTCTTCTCGCTCTTACTTGCGTATGTTAGCCACCATATTCGCTTAGTGCTTGCTGCAGCTCCATCTCATTACCCCATCCTTCCTATAAGCTTAAATAGTCTTGATCTCGCGGGTTTTGAGATTGCTGAGTCCTTGTGACTCACAGATACTATCACAACAGTTGCAGGTGCCAATGATACCAGTGCAGGTGACGCAATCGAGCTCAAGTGGGAGTTCGATGAGGACCTTGGTCGTTACTATGTTTCGTTTCCTGATGATCAGTAGTGGTGCCAAGTTGGGACGATCGGGGATCTAGCAGTTGGGTCTATCTTCCTTTTCGTTCGGATTTGTCCGTAGTCGGACTATGTGTGTAATCTGATTGATGTATGACTTATTTATGTATTGTGTGAAGTGGCGATTGTAAGCCAACTCTTTATCCCTTTCTTGTTCAGTAGATGGGATTGTGTGAAGATGACCCTTCTTGCGACTAAACCACCATGCGGTTATGCCTCTAAGTCGTGCCTCGACACGTGGGAGATATAGCCGCATCATGGGCGTGACAGGCATCTCCCGTGGGCGTTTCCTCACCCCTTCAAAGGATGATTCACTGGCCACCGGCGTGGCGTTGAGGTCGATGGACACGTGGGCGGGCACGAGCGTGGGCGGTGCCACCATGCTCACCTCCGGCAAGCATTCCCTGGAGAAGCGGGAGGCTTGCGGATATACATGGAAGCTCAGAATTAGGTGTGTAGCAGACGCGTGCGGTGACTCTGGTAGCACCATCCGAGAAAATGCTTACGAGCCCGTGCTGGCCGCGACCACGGCGGTGTTGGCGAGCCCATGCTGGCCCGGGTTTAACCCTAGGTAGATCAGGGCCTCCCTCGTTGCTACGGCGACTCGGGCATTGGTTTCTCCTGCTGTGCGGCGGTGGTGAGGGCGGCGACGGCCGCTGCTTCGTCCCTTGGATCCGCCGCGTGCCTCTAGTCCTTCCTCTTAGCCGACTACACGGCCTGCTCCTGGAGCGTCAGCTGCTTCTTCTTCTTGGGTGGCATGGCGGTCTTGCAGGGGGTGCGGGGCTTGCCTTTGCCAAAGTGGACGAAGGTAAGGCCGGACGAGGAGTGGGAGGCGAGGCCAGCGGTGGCATCGAGGGTCGGTGCGTCGTCCATGGCGAGCGGGTGGGAGGGTTTTGGGAAAGTGGAGGGAAATGGTGGTTGTTGTGCCACCGACTGGCGGGCCAGGGGGAGGAGTAGGCGTGTGTCGCACGCGTCCGTTTCATGTCCGCGCCAATGCAAATCACACTCAAAATTGGGCTGGGAATGGGTTGCAGGCGGACGAAAAGAAGACACGCATCCATTTTGGTCGGCGCGTTGGGCCGACTTTTCTATCCGTGACCACCCAAACTGACACAAGCGAACGAAATGAGTCGACGCGTTGGAGTTGCTCTTATGTCCAGAAAAAATCGTCAAAAAGTTTTGTTGCATTTGGACTTCGTTTGGTACTGATATCCTGGAAAACCAAAAACATGCAAAAAACATCAACTGGCACTTGGCACTAAGTTAATAGGTTAGTCCCAAACTTTGATATATAATGACATACAATTGTATATAAAACATACAAGATTGATACTATAATAGCATGGAACAATAAAAAATTATAGATACGTTGGACACGTATCAAGCATCCCCAAGCTTAATTCCTACCCGTCCTCGAGTAGGTAAATGATAAAAACAGAAATTTTGATGTCGAATGCTACCTAACATGTTCATCATGTAATCCATATTTTGTGGCATGAATATTAAGATCCAAATGATTCAAAGCAATAGTCTATAGTTTGACATAAAAACAATAATAATAAGGCATACCAACAAACAATCGTGCCTTTTAAAATATCAATGCTAAAGAATGTTATCCCTACAAAATCATATAGCCTTGTCATGCTCCATCTTCTTAACACAAAGTATTTATCATGCACTACCCCGGTGTCAGCCAAGCAATTGGTTCATACTTTTTAACGCTCTTCAGCATTTTCAACTCTCAAGCAATACATGAGCGCAAGCCATGGATATAGCACTATGGGTGGAATAGAGTACGGTGGTAGAGATTGGTATGGAGAAGACAAAAAAGGAGAAAGTCTCACATTGACGAGGCTAATCAACAGGCTATGGAGATGCCCATCAATTGATGTGAATGCAATGAGTAGGGATTGCTATGCAATGGATGCACTAAGAGCTATAAGTGTACGAAAGCTCAAAAAGAAAACTAAGTGGGTGTGCATCCAACTTGCTTGCTCATGAATACCTCGGACATTTGAGGAAACCCGTCATTGGAATATACAAGCCAAGTTCTATAATCAAAAATTCCCACTATATATGAAAATGAAAGCATAGGAGACTCTCTATATGAAAAACATGGTGCTACTTTGAAGCACAAGTGTGGAAACGATAGTAACATTGGCCCTTCTCTCTTTTTCTCTCATTTTTTCATTTCTTTTTTTCTTTTTTGGCTTTTTTTGGCTTCTTTCTTATGGGATCTTTTTGCCCTTTTTTTATTCCTCACTTGGGACAATGCTCTAATAATGAATATGATGATCATCACACTTCTATTTACATACAACTCAAAAAATTACAACTCGATACTAGAACAAAATATGACTATATGAATGCCTTTGGCGGTGTATCAGGATGTGCAATGATCTAGCGTAACATGTATAAAAAATGATGAATGGTAGATGAGCCACAAATACTATGTTAGCTATGTGATCATGCAAAGCAATATGACAATGATGATGTGTGTCATAAAAACAGAATGGTGGAAGTTGCATGGCAATATATCTCGGAATGGCTATGGAAATGCCATAATAGGTAGGTATGGTGGATGTTTTGAGGAAGATATAAGGAGGCTTATGTGTGATAGAGCGTATCATATCATGGGGTTTGGATGCACCGACGGAGTTTGCACCACATCTCGAGGTGAGAAAGGGCAATCCATGGTACCGAAGAGGCTAGCAAATTGCAGAAAGGTGAGAGTGCGTATAATGCATGGACTCACATTAGTCATAAAGAACTCACATACTTATTGCAAAAGTTTATTAGATCTCAAAGCAAAGTACTACTACGCATGCTCCTAGGGGGGAAGTTGGTAGCAGTAAACCATCACGTGCCCCCGACCTTCACGCAAAGGAAGACACTCAATAATAAATCATGCTCCAACCTCTTAGCATAACAGGAGACTATATGTGCATGCTTCGGGAATCACAAACCTTAACACCAATATTCTTACTAAACCACAATTACTCACTAGCACAACCCACATATTAGCACCTTTATATCATCAAACTATTGCAAGGAATCAAACTTATCATATTCAGTGATCTAAATGAAAGTTTTTATTATATCCCTCTTGAATACCTATCATATTAGGACCAAATTCATAACTTGTACTAATTGCCATTATTAATATCAACTCTCAAAAAGATATAAGTGAAGCATGAGAATGCAAGTATTTCTTTAAAATATAACCACTGTCGTGCTCTAAAAGATATAAGTGAAGCACAAAGAGTATTCTAACAAATCACAAATATTGTGTGTCCCTCTCAAAAAGGCGTGTTCGACGAAGATGATTGTGACAAACTAAAAAGCAAACAAAGCAAGGACTCATATAATACATGACGCTCCAAGGAAAACTCATATCACGTGATGAATAAAAATATAGCTCCAAGTAAAATTACCGATAGTTGGTAGAAGAAAGAGGGGATGCCTTCCGGGGCATCCCCAAACTTAGATGCTTGGGAGTCCTTCAATATTACCTTGGGGTGCTTCGGTCATCCCCAAGATTAGGCTCTTGGCACTCCTTATTACTTCATCCATCATGATCTCACCCAAAACTTGAAAACTTCAGCACACAAAACTCAACAAAACCTTCGTGACATCCGTTAGTATAACAAAGCAAATCACTACTTTAGGTGTTGTTGTAAACCCATTCATATTTTATTGTTGCATTATACATACTGTATTCTTACTTCACCATGGCTTATACCCCCGATACAGCCCATAGATTCATCAAAACAAGCAAACAACGCAACGAAAATAGATTTTGTCAAGAACAGAACAGTCTGTAAAGATTCGAACAATGACCATACTTCAGTAAGTCCAACAATTCTGAAAATTTAGGAAAACATGGTAAATTTGTATATCAATCATGTGTAAAAATTTCAGAATTTTATCACACTCTAGCAAATTTTAACAATTCTGCCACTGGATGCAAAAGTTTCAGTTTTCGCACAGAATCAAAGCAACTATCATCCAAATCATCCCAAAGGCTTCACTTGGCACAAACACTAATTAAAAGATTGTCGGGGACGAATCCGCGATCATCTATGGGACCCAGGGAAGGACCCCTTTTCGTTCGGCAGGGAGAGACGGTCGCACGAAGAGCAAATCTAGCGAAGAACACGACAGTGCACGAGAGAGATTTACCCAGGTTCGGGCCGCACGGATGCGTAAAACCCTACTCCTGCTTTTTTGGTTTATTATCTGTATGATTGTTCTAGCTCCAGGAGCGCTACAGTACAGAGTAGCTGCGTACAATACTGGAGTTCTCCATCTCCCCGTTCCTCTTTTTCTCCACGTTGCCTATGGGCCTCCTTTTATACGCACAAAGGGGTCACCAACAGGTGGCAAACAGTAAAGGTAGAGGTGGAAAGTTGCTACAGTAAGGCCATTATTACCAGGATGACATGTCCTACCTACCACTGACGGCAGGGGACAAGGGCATTAAATGCCCATGCCTTTGCTGTCCAGATACATGTACCCGGACGTCTTGGACGTGGGAAAAGCCTATCCCACCTGCTCCTGCACCGCTAGCTACAGTGTACCGCCGTCTACACAGTGCCCTGCCACACACGCTTGGAAGGACCCAGAGTGCCACGCTGGCAGAGGCACCGGAGCAGCACAGTAGCACAGTGGTACAGTAACGCTTGCCGCGGCAAGAACTTGCCGCACCTGACAGCTTGCCGCAACCAATAGCTTGCCGCGCAAGGTAACTTGCCGGGGCAAGTACCTTGCCGCAGCTGCTATCTTGCCGCAGCCAATACCTTGCCGCAGCCAATGACTTGCCGGGGCAAGTACCTTGCCGCGGCAAGTACTCTGCTACAGCAAACCTCAGGCTGGGCCTCAGCTGTCCCTCCCGGCAAGCTCCTCTTGCCGGGGCCTTAACTCTTGCTTTGTATACTTTGTTCTTGAATGGCTTAATAATCTTGAGCTTCTCTCTGGCTGTCCTCCCGCAAGCCTGGCCGCGGGATGCTACTACTGCCCGTGCACAAGTACGGGGTACTAGGGTACCCCTATTCTAGTACACCGACAGGAGCCCCCGGGCCTGGGCCACAGACGGTGCCGGGCGTTGTTGGGCCAGGCCCAAACAGTGCACGGGCACGCGTGGCTGGGATAAGCCGAAACGTCTCTATGCAGTTTAATTGCACGCTCTCCCACGCGTCGCGTGTTGAATGCGGAGCGTGGGAAGCGTGCGCAGTTATCTCGAATGACGAAGGGGCGGATGGTTCCGCATCTTTCCCCATAAAAGGAGGGACCTGCAGAAGCACTCACACACCCCTCTCACCATTCTCGATCTCCAAATCTCCGCCTTCTTCTTCCTCTGCTCCAAAACAAAGCGGTTTCCCAATCCTCCGCCACCGCGCGCGTCCGCATCTCCCTCGGTCCTCAGCTCCGCCTTCGCCATGCCTCCCAAAGGAGAAAAGGGGAAGACGGGGAAGTCCTCAAGGACGGAGACCCAGGCGCAGTTGAAGAGGCAGAAGTACGCGCTCTTCGCTCCGACGCTCACGGGGGCGGATCTGAAGGCCAAGTTCCAAGGCATGTGGGCCGTGAGGACCAAGGCGCATCCGGCCACCCGCGTTCCCCCAGCCACCGACGAGAGCGAAGTGAGCAAGTACCCCTTCTTCGCTTGCTACTTTTGGTGCGGGCTCTGCCCACCGTACTCGGATTTCTTCAGCGACGTCATGTACACCTTCAATCTCCGTCTGCTGGATCTCACACCGAATGCCGTATCCACCATGGCAATATTTGCGCATCTGTGCAAGAACTTCATCGGCGTCGCACCCAACACCGCGCTGTTCAGGCATTACTTCACTCCCCGTGCTGAAAAGGGGGAGCCTCTCACTGTTGGCGTCTCATTCGTTTCAAGATTGGGCGCCAAGGAGCATTATCTGAAGGGGGATCTCCGCCCAAGATGGGGAGAAATCCGGTCTGAATGGTGTTGGATCATTGACGACGAGCCGCCACCATACTGTGAGCTTCGCAAGACCCCAGCAGCGCGTGGCACAGACTGGAGCGATCTGGATCCCCAGGACAAAAAGCTGGAGATTGCCGCTACCAGGATCATACGGCTCAGGGAGGCCGGGCTCACCATAGGGATGGTTGGCGCAGACTTCCTCCGCCGCCGCATTGCTCCTCTGCAGCAGAGAGGAAGGCCGGCCTCTGATTGGAAGAACCCAGCCGATATCATGCGGCTGCGCCCTGGACTGATCAACAACTTCACAGTTCTGCAGCACGACTTCTTCATGCGAGAACTGTTCAAGCAAGAGACAGATCCAGAGAAGCGCGACAAGGCATTCACGCTGCCGAAGCACATCGTGCCCCTTTGCAACAACTCCGCATTGAGTGCAATCATCGCTATGATGCCGCTCTGCAATGCACACAGCGTTGAAGCAACTTGGGACGTGCCGCTCGAAGAAGACGTGCAGCGATTCTTTGACTCCACGGTCGAAAAGCAGGTCCGGGTGGAGGAGTGGCTCGTCCGCAACACCACTGAGCAAGAAATAGAATTCATTGCTCGAAGAGTGGAGGAGGACAGGCTCGCCAGGGAAGCTGGCGATTTTGGTTATACTTTGGCGGAGCTCGACGAGGCACAAAAGGAGAGACTTGCCGAGCAGGGAATGCTTGCCGGGAAAGGCGAGCTCGCCGCACCCGGCAAGGATGTTGGGCCTAGCCAGCCTGTCGACGAGTCAGGCAGCTCGGAGGATGAGGGCTCCTCTTCCGAGGAGGGCACCGAAAGCCCACCGCAGTCAGAGTCCCCAGCCCTTATGAGGAGGAAACGCCTTCACAGGCTTGGCAAAGTGGCTGAGCGGCAAGAAGTTCAACAACCACCGGAGCGCTGTTCGACGCGTTCGACTGCGGCAAGGACTGGTGCCGCGGGAGCGTCTCACGCGGCCCCGGCAACTGGAGCAGGGTCATCAAAGACCGCTGCTACTACCCCCGCCAAGCGGCCAAGGAGCCCAGCTCCCCCTCCTACCCCTCCTCACACGGAGGCGGACTTTGATTTTTCCGCTCTCAGCGAAGAGGACGACGAGGAAGAGTAAGTTCCCTTGCCGCGACCCTCAATCTTTGTAAGATTTTGTTTCTGTCCTCACTTGTCGCGCTCCGGCCTTGCTGCCGCAGGGAGGAAACCTTGGCGGAGAGGATAAGGAAGAGAGCTAAAGTCTCGATGAGCAAGACCGTGGTGGTCGTCGAAGATGAGCCCACGGCAACCACCGGGGGAGCGTCCGAGACCATCCCGACCAGCTCGGAGCCCAGCCCTCGTCGCAGCCCCCAGCGCAGCCCCCAGCGTAAGTATTTCAACTACCTTTCGCTGGCGGTCACTGAGGAACAAGCATTTGTCACTGACATCTTTGGGCGTGTAGGAGAGGAGCAGCAAGTGGAGCCATCTGAAGGTGCTCCAGAAGTACCACCCCCCTCGACCACACCGCCAAGGAGAAGATCTCCGGTAAGGGCTCCCACTAGCGAGCCGAGCCACGAAGAGGAGCCGGCAAGCGCCGAAGCGCCAAGCACCAGCGCTGGCGACCCCACCCCAATGACAAACGTTGACGGGGGAGGGGAGCCCACCGCTCCTGAGCTCAACACGGGTAAACCCACTTGCCGCAAAACTCTTTCTGCTTTCTTTCTTTTGTCTTCTTGAATTTCTTCCTGAAGCTCTTTTTGCTTTACTTCTCGGGTTGGCAGAGCCCTCCTCGGTGGAGCCAATGAACATTGACTCTTCTGCCGAGGAGAACACCGCAGGGGCCGTCGACGACGAGGCCGCCAAGGCCGCCGCTGCCAAGGCCGACAAGCTGGCAGCCGACAAGCTTGCCGACGAAGAAGCTGCCAGGGCTGCCGAAGAGGCCGGCAAGGCCGCCGAGGATAATACCGCCAAGGCGCCCACCGATGAAGCCGCCAAGGCTGCTGAAGCTGAGGAGGCCGGCGAGGGAGCCGGTGGTCATACTGACGGCCCTGAGGCCACAGGAGCGCCAGGCGCTACTTCGACTACGGGTCCCTCAACCACTGACGAGGCGGCAGCGCCCAACTCACCTCCGCCAAGCAAATACATCCGGGTCGGCGAGAACGTCTACGTCAGCCTCCCCTGGACGGTGGGCTTCAGAGCGCCAACCGAGGAGGATGTTGTGGACGAGGAGATCCTTGCCGCTGCCGGGCTCCAGCTTGTGGATGCGCCAGGCGCCAGCAGCAGCAGCACGTCTGAAGAGGAGCAACTGCTTCAAAAGCTGCTGAATCTTCATCGTGCCCGACGGGAGAAGCTAGCTTCCAGGGAGGCGCTCATCGAGAAGGCCGAAGCTGACATGTTGAGGTGCGTGGAGATCTTGGCGGAAGTCCGCGCGCGATCTCTTAATGCGTTAGAGGTCAAGCGGGCACAGCTGGCCGAAGAACGGTAGGCCCTCCTCCTGATGAAGCAAGACATTGAACAAAAACAGGAGGAGACCGCCAAGGAATTGTCTGCTCAGGCCGGTGATCTGAACCAGCAGAAAGTGGACCTTGATGCCCACGAAGAGGAACTTGCCGAGCGCAAGAAGAAACTTGCCGAAACCCTCCAGCAGAAAGACGAGGAGGTGGCAAGACTTGTCGCAGAGCGGACCCAGGGGCAGGCACAAAAACACCAGAAGGAAATCGAAGCCTTGGCCCAAGAGTACGCCAGCAAGTTGGTGGAGGCCACCAACGCTGTCGCTGCTGCAGAAGTAAACAGGAAGGAAACGGAGGGGAAAGTGGCAAGACTAGAGGCCGCCCTCAAGGCAAACGATGACAAGCTCTCAACGCTTGAAAGTGAGAGGGCAAAGGTGACCCACACCTTGGCGGAGATGCAAGTTACCATAGCCAAGAAGAACAATCTGCTTGCCGCCGCCAACGACTCCAGAGCAGACCTGAAGCTGAAGCTGACCACGCTGAAGGAGACGCTCGACACCACCAGAAAGCGCGAAGGGCTTCTAATGACAGAGCTCCAGAAGGAAAAGGGTCTGCTTCAAGACGCTATTGCAACCCACAAGAAGTTCTGGGATAACGTGGGGATCTTCATAGACAGGCTTGCCAGCGCCGCCGAGGACATCGACAAGGAGCTGACTGCCCTGAAGGTGCCGGACTTCGGGTACTCCACCGACAAGAACACGCAAACTAGCGTCAAGCTAGCCGAGTTCTTCGACGGAGTAGTAGAAGCACTCCAACAGCTCCAAGTCAATCACAAGGCTCAACTGGCCGACGAGTCATGCAGGCTTTGCCGGGGAGTTCTCCGGAGGTTGTTGGTGAAGATAGCATACAGAAACCCGGGCATCGACTTCAGCAACATCTTCAAAAGCTTGCCGAAGGGATACGACCCCGCGCCACTAGAGGCCCTTGTCGCGCCCGTCGTGGAGAGGGTGGACCAAATCCAGAGAGTCAAAGGCGAGCACCGCAATTAGAGAGCCCATTCTTCTCCCTCCTTGCCGCCGCTAGACATGCTAAAGAACAATCTGTTTAAGCCGCGGCAACTTATCTTGTAATATAACTTGCAATATTTTGGAGTTAATGCATGTCATCTCCCTTGAGCAATTTCTTTCTTTGTGTGTACTTGCCCTACGCTTATAGGGAACTTGCCAGTGCGCGCACCATTGCCGCGAGCGCTGGGTGCGGGACTTCAGCAGCCCGCTGGCGGTGCCGCTGCCGGCAAGCAACCTTGTCACGCTCAGTGCAGCCACTTAGGTTGTTGAGCGGACTCGAAACAAGGTAAGGGCGCGACCGATTACGCTTAGGTTCCGTCGCGCACAGGTTTTCCATACAAAGAGTAGTATCGTTCAAGGAAAATAACCTTGAAAATAAAAAAGAATTTGATTGTTCAAACTTTGGCACTTAGCTTTGTCGCTGATCTCTCCGCGGCAAGGTCTTGTCACTGCTTGCCACTGCCTTCTTCGCGGCAAGGCAAAGTTTCTTTGAACGACGCCTGGTCCATATCATTATCCCATCCCCCCGGCAAACTTGTGCGCGAGGGAAGCTTCTGTCTCTTTGAGAAAAAGAAAGAAGAGAAAATAAAGATATAGGAGCTTGGCGGCTCGTTAATGCTTACCGGGGAGGCTGTACTGCACAGTATGTCAGATAATCATGCAAAATAAAAGTAAACATGAAATCGTCAAAAACTGCGAAATACAAAAGCTTTATTTATGCACAGGGTCTGCGCCTGGCTTTGTACAAAGGATTACATGCAACAGCGGCAAGACTTGTACAAAAGGTGGTTGCCGGGGAAGGGCCCGGCAACCGCGCCATATGGAAAAAACTTACGAAGATGCTCAATGTTCCAGGAATTGATCACTGGAATGCCATCCTCGGTCTCCAGGCGGACAGCGCCGGGCCTGGTAACTCGTTTCACCCGATAAGGGCCTTCCCACTTTGGCGTCAACTTGTTTGAATTCTTGGCCGACTGAACGCGCCGAAGAACAAGGTCGCCTTCCTCGAGACTTCTGGCATTAACTTTGCGGCTATGGTAGCGACGCAAAGCTTGCTGGTAGCGAGCAGCTCTCACAGCAGCCTGAAGACGATCCTCCTCGAGGAGCACAACGTCATCTTGCCACAGTTCCTCTTGCTCAAGCTCATCGTAAGCGAGCACTTGAGGTGACCCGTATACGAGTTCCGTGGGGAGAACTGCCTCTGCTCCATAAACTAGAGCAAAAGGCGTCTGGCCAGTAGCTCGATTTGGCGTCGTCCTGATCGACCAAAGAACCACTGGCAGCTCCTCGATCCAGTTCTTGCCGCACTTGCGCAGCCTGTCGAAAGTTCTCGTCTTGAGCCCACGCAGCACTTCAGCATTTGCCCTTTCAGCTTAACCGTTGCTTCGCGGGTGAGCAACAGAAGCGAAACAGACCTTGGCGCCAAGGTCTTCGACATACTGCATGAAGGCGTGGCTCGTGAACTGGGTACCGTTGTCGGTGATGATCCTGTTAGGAACACCAAAGCGACAAACAATTCCCTTGAAGAACTTGATGGCTGATTGTGCTGTCACCTTCCTCACTGCTTCCACTTCCGGCCACTTCGTAAACTTGTCGATGGCCACATACAAGTACTCGAAGCCCCCGGTGGCACGAGGAAAGGGGCCGAGGATGTCGAGCCCCCAGACCGAAAATGGCCAGGAGAGAGGGATTGTCTAGAGAGCTTGAGCTGGCTGATGAATCTGCTTGGAATGAAACTGGCACGCTTCACACTTAGTTACTAGTGCAGTTGCATCCTGGAGGGCGGTGGGCCAAAAGAAACCTTGCCGGAAAGCCTTTCCAGCAAGGGCTCTTGACCCTATGTGGTGGCCACATATGCCTCCATGAATCTCCGCCAACAGCTCCTGTCCTTCTTCCCGGGGAATACACTTCAATTTCACACCGTTTGGTCTTTTTCTGCACAGCATGTCATCGACAAATTGATACATATTGGACCGTCGGGCTACTTTCTCCGCTTCTTCCTGCTCTTCGGGAAGTTCTCCTGTCTGAAGGAAACGGACGATCTGCTGCGCCCACGCTGGAGCCTGTGGCTCGACAACGAGGACTAAAGGCATTTCTTCTGCTGCGGGAACATCAGGCCCTACGGCAAGAGCTTGTCACTCTACCAGAGCCGGCCGTTCCCCGACGAGCTTGGCGGGAACAGCCGCTTCAACGACAAGAGCCTGGGGCCCTGCTGGAGCGTGCTGTCCTTCAACAAGCTCATCGGGAGCAGTTGCTTCAACGACGGAAGCCCAAGGCCTCGTCGGAGCATCTTGCTCCTCAGCGCTTCGATCAGGAGCGCCTGCTTCAACGACAAGGACCCGAAGTCTTGTCGGAGCAAGTTGCCCCTATGCCTCTTGCCTAGGAGCACCCGCTTCAACGACAAGAGCGTGAGGCCTTGTCGGAGCAAGTTGCCCCTCTGCATCTTTGGCGCTGGCTTTGGCAGCCTTCTTGCCGGCGGCTTCGGGGAGCTCTGCCGGGAAGTAGTCGCCAGAAGCCAACTTCCTCTTCCTGCCTTGCCCTACTGATGGCGTCATGGATGGCTGAGTTAGTTGGAGCACAAAAGTGCCTGGTTCCACAGGCAATTTGAGTGCGGCGCGCTTTGACAAACCATCGGCAATGTCATTCTCAGCACGTGGGACGTGCTCCATTTGTAGGCCGTCAAAGCGTTCCTCCAACTTCCTCACCTCATCTACATAAGCTTCCATCAATGGGCATTGGTAGTTCTTGTTCACTTGCCTGACGACAAGCTGCGAATCTCCCCTGACAATAAGCTTCTTAATCCCAAGGTCTGCCGCGATCCTGAGACCGGCAAGCAACCCCTCATATTCTGCAGTATTGTTCGTCGCCTGTTCCTTGGGAAAGTGTGCATTTGGACCACCGTACTTGAGTGCTCTCCGGTGGGGAGACAAGCAGTACGCCAGCACCGGCGCCTTGCAGCGAAAAGGCACCATCAAAGTACATAAGCCACTCTTTGCTTGTCTCCTTGCCGGGGAGAGTCGTCTCTGGGATTTCTTCGTCTGGCGTTGGTGTCCATTCTGCGACAAACTCTGCCAAAACTCGGCTCTGTATGGTTGATGTACTCTCAAACTTGAGACCAAAGCTCGACAACTCCAACGCCCACTCGACAATCCTGCCTGTCGCTTCTGGATTTTGCAAAATCCTTTTCAGCGGGAAGCGAGTGATGATGGTAACTTCATGTGCTTGAAAGTAATGGCGCAGCTTTCTCGAGGCCATGAGAAGGCCGAAAAGCAGCTTCTGCACACCAGAATACCTTGACCTAGCTCCCTGCAGAAGAGAGCTCACAAAGTAGACCGGGCGCTGCACCATTTTCTTCTTTTGTATCACTTCGCCTGACTGCGCAGACGAATCCTTGTCAGCAGCAAAACTTGTCGGGGGAGCCCCCAGCTTGTCGCTGGACGTGCTTGCCGCAGTTACTGCCTCCTCATCCACCTCTCTCTCCGCTACTAGCGCAGCACTAACCACTTGATTGGTTGCCGCTAGATACAGCAACAACTTCTCTTGTGGTTTAGGTGCGACAAGTATTGGAGGAGAGGAGAGGTATCTCTTCAAGTCTTGCAGCACTGCCTCCGCCTCCGGAGTCCATTTCAATGGACCTGCCTTTTTTAAGATTTTGAAAAATGGCAGGGCGCGCTCAGCTGACTTGGAGATAAACCTACTGAGAGCAGCAACACAGCCAGCAAGTCGTCGTACATCCTTGACGCGCTTCGGTGCTTCAATTTGCTCAATGGCTTTGATTTTGTCAGGATTGGCTTCAATTCCACGTTGAGACACAAAGAACCCGAGAAGTTTGCCGGAGGGAACTCCAAACACGCACTTCTCGGGGTTGAGCTTTAGGTTGATCTTGCGCAGATTTACAAAAGTTTCTTCTAGATCTTGAACCAAAGTAGCCCTATCTTTGCTTTTGACCACTATATTATCCATATAGGCTTCCACATTTCTGTGCAGCTGAGGCTCAAAAGCAATCTGGACGGCTCTTGCAAATGTCGAACCAGCATTTTTCAAACCAAATGGCATACGTACGAAACATTATGTGCCACAGGGTGTGATAAATGCGGTCTTTTCCTCATCTTCCTCAGCCATGAAGATTTGATGATACCCTGAATATGCGTCAGGAAATGAAAGCAAATCACATCCTGCCGTGGAGTCAACAATCTGGTCTATGCGGGGCAAAGGAAATGGGTCTTTGGGACAAGCCTTATTGACATCAGTGAAATCAATACAAAGCCTCCATTTTCCATTCGCTTTGCGCACGACAACAGGATTGGCCAACCACGTAGGATGGAGCACTCCTCTGACGAGGCCTGCTGCTTCCAACTTCTTGATTTCTTCCACAATAAACTCTTGCCGCTCCACAGCTTGCTTTCTGGCTTTCTGCTTGACGGGCCTCGCGTGGGGACAAACGGCAAGGTGGTGCTCAATTACTTTCCTGGGAACACCGGGGATGTCGGACGGTTGCCATGCAAACACGTCGACATTCGCCCGCAGGAAAGCAACGAGCGCGCCTTCCTATTTGTTGTCAAGTGTGGCACTGATGGTGAAGGAACCACCAGTGCCGTCCCCCTTGGCGGGCACCTTCTTTGTCACCGGCGGAGCGGCTTTGTTCTTCTTGCACTTGCCGGTGGAGCTCTCTGGTGCGTCCTCGACGGTAGCGCAGCACTCCGAAGAGGTGCGCTTGCCGGAGTGGGCACAGGAGCTCCTGCCGGACTTCCTCTTGTTCTCCCCCCCGAGAGCTTCAGCGGCAAGTGCCTTGGCGGCAGTTGCGGCAGCTGCTTCCCGGTAGATCTTGTCGGCGCAAATAAGCGCATCCTTCTTGTCGCAGGGAACTGTGATAACACTTACTAGGCCTGGCATCTTCAACACGTTGTAGGCAAAATGAGAGGCTGCCATGAACTTGGCGAGCGCTGGACGGCCAAGTATCCCATTATAAGGCAATGGAATATCGGCAACGTCAAAGGTGACCTTCTCGGTCCGGTAGTTCAGCTCGCCGCCAAATGTCACTGGCAGCGTGATCTTCCCTTTCGGCTTGCTCCTTCCTGGATTGACTCCTTGGAAAGTACCAGTTTCCTCAAGCTCGCCGTCAGGGATTTGAAGTTTCCGGAGCACAGCGGGCGAAATCAGATTCAAGCCGGCCCCACCGTCAACTAACATCTTCGTGACCTTGAGGTTGCGGATCATTGGAGAAACCAACATCGGCAAGCACCCGACCGCCGTTGTGCGGTCAGGGTGGTCCTCAATGTCAAAGATGATAGGCGTGTCGGACCACTTCAGAAGCTTTCTGGCGTCAACAGATCGTTCCGCCGCATTGATCTCTCGCGCCCACTGTTTAAGTTGGCGGTGAGAAGAATGCAACGAAGCACCACCGTCAACACACAAGACTTCTGCGGCTTTCTGAAATTCGTGCTCACTGGATTCTTCATCATCTAGATCATCATCATCATCTTTGTCGCGGCCACGAGGAGGCCTGTCTCTCTGCTGCTGCTTGGCCTTGCCGCGACGCCCTCCTCGGGCAGTGCGCTTCTTGCCGGACCCGCCAGCACCTTCTGGGGCCTTCTCCTTGTCGCGCCTCTCATACTCAGCTTTCTGCTGTTCGACAAGCTGCTCGACTCGTCGGCACTTCTGGAGATCGTGTCCCTTGGTGCGGTGGATCTTGCAATATTGCTTGTCGGAGCCGTCCTGCTTGTCGGTAGCCGCCAAGGCCTGACAGTTGGCGCACGCGGCAATCTCCTTGCCGGAGCCCTCGACTTTGGCCTTGTCGGCGCTGCCATTGCCGCTGGACTGCTCGATGGCAAGCACAGCTTTGCCCTTTTTCTTCCTGTTGTTCCGCCGCCGGCCCTTCTTTGCCGGGGCGGTACCTTCGCTGTCAGAGCTCCCCCCTGCGCCAACACCTTCACTGGGAAGTTTCCTTCCCTCTTCAGCACGTGCACACTTGTCGGCGAGAGCATATAGCTGGCCAATGTCTCTGACCTTGGTCATCGCCATTTCCTCGCGCATCTTGCGGTTACGCACGTTCTGATGGAACGCGCTAATAACCGCAGCGGGGTGAACATCTGGGATGTTGTACTGTACGCGGCTGAACCTTTGAATGTATTTGCGCAGGGGCTCTCCTTCCTTCTGGTGGATGAGATGAAGATCACTCTCCTGGCCATGAGGTTGATGACCGCCAGTAAAGGCACCAACAAACTGATGGCACAGGTCCGCCCATGAAGAAATGGAGTTCTCCGACAAGTGCATGAGCCATGAGACGACGTTGCGTTTTAACACGAGCGGGAAGTAGTTAGCAAGAATCTTGTCGTCTCGTCCCCCGGCAGCTTGCACCGCAATGGTGTAAATGCTGAGGAACTCCGACGGGTGTGTCTTGCCATCATACTTCTTCGGCACGTCAGGCTTGAAAGCCTTGCGATTGGGCCACTGGACCTGCCGCAACTCACGGGTGAACGCTGGACAACTTACCGCGTACGGCAAGTCGCCAGGATCCCCTGGCGCATGCATGTCAACAGCGGGCCCTGCGCGTCTGTCGGACTGACGATGCGCTTCTCTCCTTCGCTCGATAGTGGTACGAGCGTCTTCTCCTCTGCGTTCCTGAAGAACGAGGCGCTAGTCACAACGAGCTCGCGGGTCAGACGACGCCGTGGAGTCATCGCCACGGGCGTCGTTTCAACGTATCGGCGACCGAGGCCATCTGGGCGGGGAGTGTACGGTTGTTGCCCCCTCGCCGTTCTTGTTGGTGACAGCATTGTCACCAGTTCTCTTGTCGGCCGCGCGCACCGGGTCGGCATCAGCGAAGCTGAGAAGGCTCTGAATGGTTGCCCTCCACTCGTCAAGCTTATCTGTTGGTGGTGGGAAGTTCAGGAGCAGCTGCGCACGCGCCAACGCTTCTGCTGGTGAGGGAGGTATCGAGTGGCGTGAGGACTGTGGGATGCTCTTACTCCTAACAGTGTTAGAAGGAGCATCTCCATGCCCAGGCGACCGCACCTCGACCCCGCCAATGCGTTGTTGCGTATGGTGACCCCGCGCATCTCGAGATCGATGCGCAAGTTCATTATCCAGGGAGCGCCTGGCACCTGGGGCGTCAGGACGCTGCCTGTCACGGGCTTCTTGCGAAGGCCGCGGCGTCTGAACTGGCGCAGGCGTTCCAGAACGCGCAGCACCGTTTCTGGAGCTTGCAGGGCCAGCAGCAGCGAGCAGCGCTGCGTTCCCAGACCCAGCAGCGCCAAGATTGGCGTTGCTGGCCCGGTTTTGGACAGGTGGAGGTAATAGGAGCTCTCGCTCTCCAGTCCCCCCAGCAGCCGCAATCACGTCGGCACCCTCCTGCATGGGAGCAGGCGGGTTGGACGTAGACGCACCGATGGCCGAAGTCTTCTTTTTTGGAGCCATAAGGCGAAGGATGGCCCAAAAACTAACGCGCAAATCGCTAGATTAGGTTCACACAACCTCCTTCCCCCTACCTGGCGCGCCAAAGATGTTGGGGACGAATCCGCGATCACCTATGGGACCCAGGGAAGGACCCCTTTTCGTTCGGCAGGGAGAGACGGTCGCACGAAGAGCAAATCTAGCGAAGAACACGACAGTGCACGAGAGAGATTTACCCAGGTTCGGGCCGCACGGATGCGTAAAACCCTACTCCTGCTTTTTGGTTTATTATCTATATGACTGTTCTAGCTCCAGGAGCGCTACAGTACAGAGTAGCTGCGTACAATACTGGAGTTCTCCATCTCCCCGTTCCTCTTTTTCTCCATGTTGCCTATGGGCCTCCTTTTATACGCACAAAGGGGTCACCAACAGGTGGCAAACAGTAAAGGTAGAGGTGGAAAGTTGCTACAGTAAGGCCATTATTACCAGGATGACATGTCCTACCTACCACTGACGGCAGGGGACAAGGGCATTAAATGCCCATGCCTTTGCTGTCCAGATACATGTACCCGGACGTCTTGGACGTGGGAAAAGCCTATCCCACCTGCTCCTGCACCGCTAGCTACAGTGTACCGCTGTCTACACAGTGCCCTGCCACACACGCTTGGAAGGACCCAGAGCGCCACGCTGGCAGAGGCACCGGAGTAGCACAGTAGCACAGTGGTACAGTAACGCTTGCCGCGGCAAGACCTTGCCGCACCTGACAGCTTGCCGCAACCCATAGCTTGCCGCGCAAGGTAACTTGCCGGGGCAAGTACCTTGCCGCAGCTGCTATCTTGCCGCAGCCAATACCTTGCCGCAGCCAATGACTTGCCGGGGCAAGTACCTTGCCGCGGCAAGTACTCTGCTACAGCAAACCTCAGGCTGGGCCTCAGCTGTCCCTCCCGGCAAGCTCCTCTTGCCGGGGCCTTAACTCTTGCTTTGTATACTTTGTTCTTGAATGGCTTAATAATCTTGAGCTTCTCTCTGGCTGTCCTCCCGCAAGCCTGGCCGCGGGATGCTACTACTGCCCATGCACAAGTATGGGGTACTAGGGTACCCCTATTCTAGTACACCGACAAAGATAAAAACACAACCATAACAGTAGCATAATTGTGTGCACGCAAAAAATAGAAAAGAATGGGTTGTCTCCCAACACGCTCTTTCTTTATAGCCATTAAGATAGGCTTTGAGATTTCACTGATGCTCACATGAAAGATAATAATTGAAACACAAAGAGAGCATCATAAAACATGTGACAAACACATTTAAGTCTAACATACTTCCTATGCATAGGAATTTTATAAGCAAACAAACTATCAATACAGGAAATATCTAGCATATGCAAAGGAGATGAATAAAACATTGACAATCTCAACATAACGAGAGGTAATTCAGTAACATGACAATTTCTATAACCATATTTTCCTCTCTCATAATAGTTACATGTAAGATCATAATCAAATTCAACAATATATCTATCTTGTAAAAGTTTCTCTTCATGATCCACATGCATAAAAGTTTTATAATCTTCCAAGATAATGGGATTAACATCAACTAAAGTCTTGACCTCTCCAATCCCACTTTCACCAAAAATTTCATAAGATTGAACACTCTCCAAATATGTGGGATTGTTTTTAGCTAAAGTTGACACTCTTCCAAACCCACTTTCAATATTATCACAAATATATTCATCATGAGGTTAAATAAATTTTCAAGATCATAAGAATCATTATCACCCCAATCATGATCATTGCAATAAGTAGTGGACATACCAAAATAATCATCCCCAAGCTTGGCGTTTTGCATATCATTAACACAATTGACATTAATAGAATTTATAATAATATCACTGCAATCATGCTTTTCATTCAAGGAGCTATCATGAATCACCTCATAAATTTCTTCTTTTAACACTTTATCACAATTTATATTCACGAATTTCAAGCAAAACTTCATAAAGATAATCTAGTGCACTCAACTCACTAGCAATTGGTTCATCATAATTTAATCTTTTAAAAAGATTAGCAAGAGGATGAGGATCCATCTTAATTTTTCTTATTTCTTTTTCTGTTTTTGAGTTTTGACATGAAGGCAAAAAGCAAGCAAATGAGCAAACAAGCAAAAAGGCAACAAAAAATATTTTTGTGTTTTTGTGAAAATGTTTTAGAAGTGGGGGAGATGGAAATAAGAGGCAAATGGCAAATAAAGTAAATTCAAGGAGATGAAAGTTTATGCGATGGTACTTGATAGATGTTGATGATGTCCCCCCGGCAAAGGCGCCAAAAATTCTTCCTGCTACTTGTGAGCTGCGTTGGGATTTCCTCGAAGAGGAGAGGATGATGCAGTACAGTAGAGATAAGTATTTCCCTCTGTTAAGAACCAAGGTTATCAATCCAGCAGGAGAATCAAACAACACCTTGTTAACAATACCTACACACAAAATAACAAATACTTGCTCCAATGCGAACAAGGGGTTGTCAATCGCTCGGCGGTTAATTGCAAGGATCAAATCTCATAGTGATAGATAGATAAATAAAATAAAAAATAAAATAAAGTAAATAAAATTGCAGAAAGGTATTTTTGGATTTTAATATATGATAAAAATAGGCCCGTGGGCCATAGTTTTCACTAGAGGCTTCTCTCTTGATAATAGCATACGGTGGGTAAAGAATTTACTGTTGGGCAATTTATAGAAAAGTGAATAATTATGACGATATCCAAGGCAATGATCATGTATATAGGCATCACGTCTGAGACAAGTAGATCGACTCCTGCCTGCATCTACTACTATTACTCCACACATCGACCATTATCCATCATGCATCTCGAGTATTAAGTTCATAAAGAATGGAGTAATGCCTTAAGCAAGATGACATGATTTACACAAAGTAAACTCACGCATGAATAAGCCCCATCTTTTTATCCTTAATGGCAACAATACAAATACGTGTCTTGTCCCTTTCTATCATTGGGATATAGATCACCGCAAGATTGAACCCATCACAAAGCACCTCTCCCATTGCAAGAAAAATCAATCTAGTTCACCAAACCAAATCAATAGATCTTAGAGAAATACAAAGCTATAATAATCATGCATAAAAGAGTTTAGAGAAGACTCAAATAATATTCATGGATAATCTGATCATAAACCCACAGTTCATCGGATCCCAACAAACAAACCGCAAAAAGTGATTACATCATATAGAACTCCAAGAACATCGAGGAGAATGTTGTATTGTAGATCAAAGAGAGAGAATAAGCCATCTAGCTACTAGCTATGGACCCGTAGGTCTGTGGTAAACTACTCACACATCATCAGAAGGGCGGCAAGGTTGATGTAGAGTCCCTCCGTGATCGATTCCCCCTCAGGCAGACTGCCGGAAAAGGCCTCCAGATGGGATCTCATTAGAAGAGAAGCTTGCAGCGGTGAAAAAAGTGTTTTGGGTGGCACTTTATTTGTTTCCTAATTTTAGAGAATTTATAGAGGCGGAATTAGGTCAAACGGAGCAACGAGGACCCCATAATGCACCAGGGCGCGCCCTGGTGGCTTGTGGCCCACCCCTTCGTCTTTTGACTTCCTCCCAAAGCATCTAGGGTCTCCTATGTCCAGAAAAAAAGCGTCAAAAAATTTCATGGCATTTGGACTTCGTTTGGTACTGATGTCCTGGAAAACCAAAAATAGGCAAAATACAGCAACTGGCACTTTGCACTAAGTTAATAGGTTAGTCCCAAACAATGATATGTAATGACATATAATTTTATATAAAACATCCAAGATTAATACTATAATAGCATGGAACAATAAAAAATTATAGATACGTTGGAGACGTATCACCTGGTAATACTTCCGAGAAGATATCCGAAAAATGACGAACCACTGATATGTTATGAAGCTCGAGAACAATCTTGCTTTTCAGGGCAAGATGACATGATCAAAAGAGCGAGGGATTGACACAATCCTAACTCATTGATCGAAGTGTGCACCAGAAATAAGGACTAGGTAGCATGATCAATCTTAGAGTGGTGATTCAATAACCAACAAGCTAAGAATGAAATTATTGTGCCTTAACTACCAAGCAACAGGGTTGCTAGGACTATTGATTTCACCCATAGCAATTCACTTGTCGGTATTTCGGTTAAAACAACACGTGAACCTAGGAATGAATGATGACGGTGAGAAGTATCACTGTATCAAGAGTTCATAAGAGGTGGTGCAATTCTCATGACATACTTGACATGAAAGAGGGTAATACTCTAGGGTAGAACAGAACAAGAGCTGGATTGGCATTTTGATATGTGGAATACAACTGCTTTGACCAATCCTCGAAATGGATAAGGTACTGGAGTTTGTTTCTCCTAGTCATTCTAAAATAGAATGGCTCGACAGACCACAAGAACAATAGGCATCGATGAACACGAACGCACACATACTCTTGACTATCAATTGATAGACCAGGGTCGGAATATAATAGCAAAGGGAATAACTCAAAGGAACACATGGTTTTCTAAGTTGTGGTTGCATGGATTAGCATGTCGAACAAGTTCAACATATTTCTTCCAGAAAACCCATACAGAAGGGGAAGGACTCACATGGGGAACTCATCGAGAGCACTCCTATTGTGATTTTTTGGGTTCAAAAGAACTTCTACAAAATTGGTTTGTGGTATTGGAAGAATGATAAACCACGAACCTTGAGGACTATCACAAAGGTTACTAATATCCTAAAGGAACGAGCAAACACTATCAACATGAATAAGCAAATCGAGTCTTGATACGTCTCCAATGTATCTATAATTTTTTATTGTTCCATGCTGTTATATTATCATTCTTGGATGTTCTACAATCATTTTATGGTAACTTTATATCATTTTTTGGGACTAACCTATTGACATAGTGCTTAGTGCCAGTTGCTGTCATTTGCTTGTTTTTTACTTCGCAGAATATCCCTATCAAATGGAGTCCAAACACAGCGAAACTTTTTGGAGATATTTTTGGACTAGAAGACAACTTGGGGGCCATGGAAGGACTAGAGGGGAGGCCCGTGGGGACCACAAGACACCACGGCGCGCCTAGGAGCCCAGGCGCGCCCTGGTGGGTTGTGGGGACCATTGGGGTCTCCTGCACCGCCTCTTCGCCCTATAAATTCCCAAATATTCCAGAAACCCTAGGGGAGTAGACGAAACACAATTCCAGCCGGTGCAAGTTCTAGAACCACGAGATCCAATCTAACACCATCATGGATGGGTTCATCATCCTTGTTGGTGCCTCTCTGATGATGCGTTAGTAGTCCACCATAGACCTAAGGGTCCGTAGGCAGTAGCTAGATGGCTTCTTCTCTCTTTTTGATTCTCACTACAATGGTCTCTTGGAGATCTATTTGATGTAAACATTTTTTGCGGTGTGTTTGTTGGGATCCGATGAACTTTGAGTTTAGGATCAGATCTATAACCATGAATATTATTGGAGTTCCTTTGATCTCTTATATGCATGATTATTTATAGCCTCGTATTTCGTCTTCGAATCTTTTGTTTAGTTAGGCCATCTAGATCGATTTTTCTTGCCATGGGAAGAGGTGCTTTGTGATGGCTTTGATCTTATGGTGTCCTCACCCAGTGACAGAAGGGGTAGTGAGGCACGTAGGTATCGCTGCTATTAAGGATAACAAGATGGGGTCTATTCCTACATGAATAGATCTTGTCTACATCATGTCATCGTTCTTATTGCATTACTCCGTTTTTCAATGAACTTAATACACTAGATGCATGCTGGATAGTGGTCGATGTGTAGAGTAATAGTAGTACAAGCAGGCAGGAGTCGATCTACTAATCTTGGACATGATGCCTATATTTTGATCATTGCCTTGGATATCATCATAATTATTCGATCTTCTATCAATTGACCAACAGTAATTTGTTTTCCCACTGTATGCTATTTTCTCGAGAGAAGACACTAGTGAAATCTACGGCCCCCGGGTCTATCTTTTATCATATTGCTTTCAGATCTATTTTTCACCGCATTTGTTTTCAGATCTATTATTCTAAAAAGCCAAAAATACTTTGCTGCACTTTTTATTTGCATTTTTATTTCGTGTTTTATTCAGATCTATTTATCCAAACACATACAAACCAATCTATCCTTTTACACAGGAGGGATTGACAACCCCTCTTACGCGTTGGGTTGTGAGGATTTGTTCTTTGCGTGCAGGTACCATTTACATAGTGTTGCTTGGTTCTCCTACTAAATTGATACCTTGGTTTCATAACTGAGGGAAATACCTACCGTAGCTGTACTGCATCATCCCTTCCTCTTTGGGGAAATACTGACGCAGTTTCAAGCCGCATCAAAAGGAATTTCTGGCGCCATTGCCGGGGAGACATCATTATCATCTATTAGGTTCCTAATCACAAATCTCATCTCCATGCAATTTACATTATTTGCCATTTGCTTCTCATTTTTATCTCCACCACTTCACAAATTTTGCCGTTTTATTTGCCTTCTCTTTTTCATTCGCCTTTTTCTCGTCAGATCTTTTTTTTGTTTACAATCTTGTTTGCGTAGTCTCAATGTCTCAAGAAAACACCAAGTTGTGTGATTTTTCCAATACCAATAACAATGATTTTATTAGTACTCCGATTGCTCCTCCCGCCACTAGTGCGGAATCTTGTGATATTAATGCCGCTTTGTTGAATCTTGTTATGAAATATTAATTTTCCGGTACTCCTAATGAGGATGCTGCGTCCCATCTAAACACATTCATAGAATTCTGTGATATGCAAAAGAAAAAAGATGTGGACAATGATATTGTGAAGTTGAAATTATTTCCTGTCTCCTTGCGGGATCATGAAAAAATTTGGTTTTCTTCTTTGCCTCGCAATAGTATCGATTCTTGGGATAAGTGCAAAGATGTTTTGGTAGAGCTAAACTATAAGCTCGAGCTGTCCAAGAAAGATGTGGATTTGCTCAAGAAGCAGATGGAGATTGCTGAAGGTAAATATCAAAAATTTGTAGCATCGTGGAATTGCGATTAATGTACGAAATGGCTATTATGAGCTCTAATTTGTATTCCGATGTATTCGCAGCTAACATCGAGGAGCGTGAAAACCTCCCGTCCAAGCTAAAAATAGCTCGAGAAGAAGCCGATCGACAGAAGGTTGCGGCAGAATAGGCCAACGCAAAGCTGGTCAAAGAAAAAGAGGTCAGTAAGAAGCACGTGGCCCGAGTTCCTGAGGTCGAAGAAGACCTGAAGGGGATTTATGCATAGCGCGATGCTCGTCAAGAGGAGAAGAACAAGCCATCCTCCGAGCTGGCCACAACTAGCTCGGCCTATAAGGAAGCTACAAACCAGAGACGGGCTAATTGCGAGGTGCTTCAACAAGTGAAGCAAATCACCATCGGTAAGCCCTACCTGCTTTGCTGCATTTTTGGTGACAACCGATGTGCTCATCTTATGCAAGTCTGCCGCTCTTCAAAGGCCTTTAGGAACCTCCCGCGAAGTGCCTCGGACGTTGGCATCTATTTTGCTGCCCACCCTGATGAGTCCGAGGAGAAGACCTTCTGGGCTCAGTTCCAGGTGCCCAAGCACCCTCCGCTGCTGAACCATCAGATGAACCAGTTGGCGGAACTATTCTGTGCAGCCCGACGGGTGATGCGGGACATCTGCATTAACGTCTGGCTGGGCCAGCCAATGCCAACAAGCTTCTTCGGCCTGGTTAGCGAACTTCAAGAGACCAGCCCCTAGGTGGAAAAGTGGAAGTGGTCGGTCTGCCTGGAGGGGGCGGAAAGGGTATATGCATCTACATTAGTGCATTTCTCGAAGATAAAGCCACTGGACATTGCCTCCGGTCCTCCAGCAGGAAAGAATCGGACCCCGAAATAGTTCATGGCCAAAGTGCATGAAGGTGCTCGAGTGACTGAGGCCCAGTGTAAGAAGGCAGAAGTCAAGTTCTAAGTTTCCCATGGTATGCCGAAGAGGATGTGTATAAAACAATTTATATTTTGTTGAATGATCATTTTATCTGATGTTTTATTGCTGCTCCTGTGCTCCCGGTCTTGATTCTAAAAGCGTCCAGTCATTGACTTCTCCCCCCTTGTAGATTCTACATGAGGTTCCTTTAAAACGCGTACACCCTTAGCCGACTTCTTGGGGCCCGGAGGCGGTGGCTTGTTTAGAGAAACCAGGCAATCATACTATAAAGGCTTAATAACTTTCACTTAGTCATAGGAGCTCGACGTGTGGGTTAGTTGATCTAGCCCCCGGTGCAGCGGTGATCAGCCTAGCTGAGGTGCACCTAGCTTAACACCTCGGTCCATATAACAAGGACCCTTTGGTTATCACGGCATAACCACTAATGGCTTTTAGTTTGACACTATCTTCAAATTGCTGACCAGTTTTCGCTTATTGTGTTAGTCGATTTTTGGCTTTCTCCACTGAGGTACTTGACCATCTGAGTTGGAAGCACAATCATAGTGGTTCTCCCTTTATGCTCCTAGCTAAACATAGCGAAACGTAGGAGGTAAACATAGGATCCGGGCAATCCAATCATTAACCAAAATCACAATTTGAAACTAATGCATATAATGCTATATCCGAGACTCAAACAATTATCAGACTTGAACATAGGCTACTCTGAGCCCCCGGTTGAAAGCTGAGCTCATCTGTATGTATTGATGTGAGGCGAAGGGCCAAAGGATAAAAAACAATACTCAAAGTTGTACTAGGACCCAAAAAAGGTCTGTTTGATCATTCATGAGGCTCAATCACATGTGTCGAGCTATTTACATGGAACAACCATAACCGATACTGAGGATATGTAAAAAAGAGGAAGTAATGGAGTATGATACAGTGCTATAATGAACTGGGCCTTTGGCCTGTGTCATTTCCCTACCGCACATCTGCGCCTCTGTGTTTTTGACCAGCTCTGCCTTGTCGATGCCAAGGGTACGTGAAGACGGCCGACTACTACGCATGGGCTGTGCTTGACGCACTCAAAACACGAGGCTCCTTGCAAGGCTAGGGCCGTAGTGTTAGCCTGACGCTGCCGAAATATACTTCCTGGTGGGCCTTTATTGTGCCGAAGAGATCGCTAGGCGTTGGGTGTGTTCGGTTGAGCTGAAATGGCACGCCCTTTTTTTATGCTCCTTGAGCTCCGAAGGAATTTTAAGTGCAAAGTTGTGTCCTCTAGGTACATAGTATGCTGCCATGAGGCGGGAGGTGGGGAGCGCGTATCCCTATTTAGGATTCACGTGAGTGCATCCTAGTGTCAGGGTGATATTCGAACGCACTTTGAAGAACCTTGTAGATCCAGCCGAGAAGATTGTCGGGCCGCTTGCTCGGCTGCCTGAGAATCAGCTGCATAGGCTGCTGTTGGCAACTCTGTATGGAGGGAGCGCTCCGTGTTACCATTGATGGTGAGAACACCATTGGGCCCCGACATTTTGAGCTTTAGGTAAGCGTAGTGCAGTACTGCATTAAGGGGGCGAATGCAGTATGACCGAGCAACGCATGATAGTCACTGCTAAAGGGAACTATATCAAAGATCAAGCCCTTGCTTTGGAAGTTGTGGGGGAGACAAAAACAACTTCCATTTTTACGGTGCCCGTGCATCAGGTCTCTATGCCGAGGATGACACCCTTAAAAGTGGTGTTACTAGGTTGGATACTTGCCGAAACATTGCCCATTTTCCAGATCGTGCCTGCCTTGATCTGGTTCAGGCTACTTCCGCCATCCATAAGAACGCGGTTTAAGTGGAACCCATCAACTATGGGATCTAGGACCAGAGCAGCTGACCCACCATGATGGATATATGTCGTGTGGTCCTTTTTGTCAAAAGTGATCGGGCAGGCCAACCACAAGTTGAATTTCGGGGCTATAGGCTCCAAGGCGTAGGCATCCCGAAGTGCACATTTCTGCTCCTTCTTGGGGATGTGTGTGGCGTAGATCATGTTGACGTCCTTCACGTCGGCAGGAAACTGCTTTTGGCTACCATTGTTGGGCCTGCGAGGTTCATCCTCGTCGTCGCTTCAGGAGCGGCTTTTGCTAGTTTCCTTGGATACTGCTTCATCGACCAGTTTAATCACTCAACAATTTTGATTGGTGTGGTTGGCAGGCTCGTCCGAGGTGCCATGAATCTGGCAAGACCTATCGAGTATTCTATACAAAGCGCTAGGGCCGTCCTTGTTCCCTTTAAAGAGCCTCTTCTTAGGTCCGCTTCATGAGCCACTGAATGTTGTGTTGACTGTTGGGTCCTCGGCGTCACTGTCGCTGTTTTTATTTCGGCGCTTGTTTCTATTGCGCCTGGATTTTCCATTGCCCTCACATGCTTCTGAGGTGCCGAAGTCGCTCCTATGGGAGCTACGGGCCAACCAGCTATCCTCACCCGCTCAAAAGTGGGTCATCAGGGAGGTGAGAGCCACCATGGTTCTCGGCTTATCATGCTCGAGTTGACTTGTGAGCCATTCATCCCGGATGTTCTGCTTAAATGCTGCAATGGCCTCAGCATCGGGATAGTCAATGATCTGATTCTTTTTGGTCAGGAACTGATTCCAAAATTTTAGGGCTGATTCGCCCTCCTTTTGGACAATATGGCTAATGTCATCGGCTTCCGGGGGCCGAACATAAGTGCCCTGGAAGTTTGCCCGAAAGGCCTCCTCAAGCTTCTCCCAACTTCTAGTGGACTTTCGAGGGAGGCTGTGGAGCCACTGCCTTATAGGACCTTTGAGCTTGAGGGGCAAGACCTTTGAGATTGAGAATGCCTCAGATCACAATTGATCACCATGAATATGGATGACTATGCCTTCAGTGACGACGAGCATGAGGTCCCATGGACTAGGCTCACACTCTTCTTCGAGAATCTCATCGAAGTACTGAAGCAGCATCATGAGGAGAGATCTGCCAACTTCACCAGCGAGTCCCGCACGTTCTGCCGCGATGTCCTCTTTAAGGTACTCATCAAACTTGTGTACCGAAACCCTGGCCTTGACATCTCTAAGGCTTTCAAAAGCTTGACAAAGAGAATGGATACCAAGGCCGCCGAAGAGCTTGTCACCCCTCTTGCCGACAAGATCACCAAAATCCCTAGGACTGAGGGCCAGCATAGGAAGTAGCTCCCCGCACTATCTTGCCGCCAATGTAGTCTATGTTAAAGACAAAGCTATCTTAAGTTGGGACTGCAATTGGCATTCAATGTAATATAAACTGATGTCTGATGAATGGATGTGTTCTAACCTCCTTGTCTTAATCTGCCTTTTCATAACTTTTGTACCCTAAGCTTGCTGGAAACTTGCCAGTGCGCACACTCTTGCCTCGAGCGCTTGAGGAACGGGTCCTTTGCAGCCTGCTAAAAGTGCCGCTGCCGGCAAGCTCACACTTGACGGTCACAACACAGCTACTTAAGTTGTTGAGCGGATCGAAACAAAGTAAGAGCATGCCTAATCATGACAAGGTTCCATAGCATGCAGGTTTCTCATACAAGGGCCAAAATCATTCAAGGAAGAACTGCAACTACAACAAAGAATTTATTTCAAAATCCTTCAACTTAGCTTTTTCTTTGTTGTACTTCTTGTCGTACGATGATAACTTGAACGACACTTGTGGTATCCATACCATCACCCCCCAGGAAATTTGCGCGCAAGGAACCCTTTTGTCCTTTGAGAAAAAGAAAGAAGAGAAAAGAGGAGGCTGGAAACCTTGACGATTTGTTAAGCATCTTGTACAAGGCAAAATGTAACACAACCCTGCATATAGCATGTACAAACATATATGTATATTTAACAAAGGGTTGTGAAACACTTATCTTTATTTGACTATGCACTGGTTTTGCGCCTGGCTTTGTACAAAGGTTTACATGTCTTTGCCGGCAAACTTGTACAAAAGTGGTTGCCGGGACACCCGGCAACCGCGCCTTACGGGTAGAACTTGCGAAGATGCTCAATATTCCATAACTTACGCACTGGCGTGCCATCTTCGGTCTCCAGATGGACTGCATCAGGTCTGGTGACTTGGGCTACCCGGTAAGGGCCTACCCACTTTGGTGTAAACTTGTTTGATCCCTTCACAGATTGGATCCGACGAAGAACAAGGTCACCTTCCTCAAGGCTTCGGGCGTGCAATTTGCGGCTATGGCAGCAGCACAAAGCTTGCTGGTTGCATGCAGCACACACAACAGCCCAGAGACAATCTTCCTCGAGGAGCTCGGCATCATCTTGCTGCATTTGCTCTTGCTCAGCTTCATCAAAAGCTTGCACTCGAGGTGACCCATACATGAGTTCTGTGGGGAGCACTGCTTCTGCATCATAGACTAGGGAGAAATGTGTCTCGTCGGGTGGCTCGATTTGGTGTCGTCCTGAGGGGCCAAAGAACTGCCGGAAGCTCATAAATCCAACGCATTGCACACTTGTGCATCCTATCAAATATTCTTGTCTTGAGTCCTCACAGAACTTCAGCATTTGCCCTCTCGACCTGGTCGTTGCTTCTTGGGTGAGCAACTGATGCAAAGCAGACTTTGCTACCAAGGTCTTGACAGCATTGCATGAAGGCGCGGCTCATGAACTGCGTGCCATTGTTGGTGATCACCCGGCTGGGCACACCAAATCGGCAAAAAAATCCCTTCAAGAACTTGGTGGCTGACTGTGTTGTTAATTTCTGACTGGCTCCACCTCAGGCCACTTTGTGAACTTGTTGATTGCTATGTACAAGAACTCAAAGCCCCTGATGGCACGGGGGAAGGGGCCGAGGATGTCGATCCCCCAGACCGAGAAGGGGCAGGAGAGAGTAATCGTCTGGAGAGCTTGTGTTGGCCGATGAATGTTTTTAGCATGGAACTAGCATGCTTCACACCTTGTCACCACAGCCACTGCATCTTGAAGGGTTGTCGGCCAATAAAAACCTTGATGGAAAACCATGCCGACAAGCGCACGGGACCCTAGATGGGATCGACACACACCCCTTCATGTACCTCTACCACTAGCTTCTGTCCATCTTCCCGACAGATACACTTCAATTTCACCCCATTCAGCCTCTTTCTTTATAGAATGCTATCAACAAACTGATACATACTTGATTGGCGGGCTACTTTCTCAGCTTCTTCTTATTCATCGGGAAGTTGAGCTGTCTGTAGGTAATGGACTACGTATTGTGCGCATGCCGGAGCCTGTGGCTCGATGACAAGGACTAAAGGCATCTCTTCCAGTATGGGGGTGCTTGTCTCCACGCAAGGACCTCAGGTCCTGCCGAAGCCTGCTGCTCATCGACAAGCCTCGAGTTGTTTTTGGCACCCTCCTTTCTGGTGGCTAAGGGAAGCTCTGTCGAAAAGTAGTCGCTAGAATCCAACTTTCTTCTCTTGTTTGGCCTCGTCGATGGTGTTACTGTGGGTTGATTCAGAAGGAGTACAAAGGTACCTGGTTCCACTGGTAATTTCTTGGCGGCACGCTTTGAAAGGTCATCGACAATGATGTTCTCACCATGAAGAACATGCTCAGCTTGCAGGTCATCAAAGTGCTCTTCCAACTTCCTCAGTTCATCCACATATGCCTCCATCAACAGGCTCTAGTAATCCTTGTTCACTTGCTTCACCACCAACTGTGAGTCGCCTCTGATGATCAACTTTCTAATACCAAGGTCGATTGCAATGCGGAGTCCGACAAGAAATCCTTCATACTCAGCGGTGTTGTTGGTGGACTGCTACCGGGGAAACTTCATTTGAACCACGTACTTGAGATTCGCTCTGGTGGGTGCGACAAGCAGCACCCCGGCACCGGCGCCCTGGAGCGAGAAAGGACCATCAAAGTACATGATCCAATCATGGGGTGCTTCCTTGCCGGGAAGCGAGGTTTCTTGTATTTCTTCGTCTTTAGCTGGTGTCCATTCTGCAATGAACTTTGCCAAGGCTCTTCTTTCAATTGTTGATGTACTTTCAAACTGCAAAGCAAAGCTCGACAGCTCCAACGCTCACTCCACTATCCTGTCGGTGGCTTCTAGATTTCTCAAGATGCGCTGCAACGGAAGGCGAGTGACGACGGTGATCTGATGTGCTTGGATGTAATGGCGCAGCTTCCTTGAGGCCATGAGGAGGCCAAAGAGCAACTTCTACCCACCAGACTACCTTGACCTAGCCCCTGGAGAAGGGAACTGGCAAAGTAGACTGGGCACTACACCATCTTCTTCTTCTTCTTCACAACTTGCTGTTCTGTCTCATTTGCCTCCGCTGAACTTGGGTTGTCGACATCTAACCTTGCCGGAAAAGATTCTGGCTTGTTGGGTTGAGGCTCTACTATTGCTATCTCTTCATATTCTGCTTCCCTCTCGGCCACTAGCACAGCACTAACCACTTGATTGGTTGCCGCTAAGTATAGCAGAGGAGAGGTACTGGCGGAGAGGAGAGGCACTCCTTCAAGTCTTGGAACACAGCCCCTGCTTCAGGGGTCCATTGCATTGGACCAGCCTTTTTCAAGATTTTGAAAAACGGCAAGGCACACTCAGCTGACTTGGAGATGAACCTGCTTAGAGCTTCCACGCAACCAGCAAGACGCCTCATGTCCTTGACGCACTTCAGTGCCTCCAACTGCTCAATCGCCTTGATCTAGTCGGGGTTGGCTTCAACTCCACATTGAGATACAAAGAACCTGAGAAGCTTGTCGGACGGAAGGGCAAACACACACTTCTCGAGGTTGAGCTTCAAGTTGATCTTGCGCAAGTTTGCAAATGTCTCTTCTAAGTCTTGGATCAGTGAATCCTTGTGCCTGGTTTTGGCCACTATATTATCCATATAGGCTTCCACATTTCTATGTAGCTCAAAACCAAAACCAACTTGCACAACCCTTGCAAATGTTGCTCCGGCACTCTTTAATCTGAAAGGCATGCGCACAAAATAGTATGTACCACATGGAGTAATGAATTCCGTGTTCTCCTCATCCTCCTTGGACATGAAGATCTGATGATAACTACAGTAGGCATCAAGAAAGGAGAGCGGGTCACAGCTGGCAGTGGAGTCCACAATCTGATCAATCTGCGGCAAAGGGAAGGGGTCCTTTGGGAATGCTTTGTTTATGTCAATGAAGTCAATACAAAGCCTCCACTTCCCATTTGTCTTGTGAACAACCACAGGATTTGCTAGCCAAGTTGGGTGTAGCACTCCTCTGACCAAGCCACTCCATCTAATTTTTGGATTTCTTGGGCAATAAACTCTTGCCGTTCCAAAGCCTGCTTTCTAACCTTCTGCTTGATGGGTCTCGCATTAGGCCAGACGGCAAGGTGGTGCTCAATCACCTCCCTGGGAACGCCGGGGATATCATATGGTTGCCATGCAAACACATCAATATTCCCTTGCAGGAAGGAAACGAGCACACTTTCCTATTTGCCATCAAGGGTAGCACTCACGGTAAAGGTACCGCCACTGCCATCCTCCCTTGCAGAGACTTGCTTCATACTAGGTGGTGAGTCCTTGGTCTTCTTGCTCTTGCCGGTAGAGCTCTCTGGCACGTCCTCAATAGGTGCACAAAGTTCCAAAGTGGTGCGCTTCTCGGAGTCCTTGTAAGAGGTCTTGTCAGACTTCTTCTTCTTCTTTCCTCCCCCGGGAGCTTTGCGAGTAGGAGCAGGCGCCTTGACGGCATATCCTGCCACTGCCTCCCAGTAGAGCTTGTCAGAGCAGATAACTGCGTCCTTCTTGTCGGAGTGGACGGTGATGAGGCTCATCGAGCCCGACATCTTCAAAGTATTATAGGCATAATGTGACGCTGCCATAAACTTTTATAGGGCCGGATGACCAAGAATGCCATTGTAGGGCAATGGATCTGGATGACGTCGAAAATGACCTTCTTGGTCCGGTAGTTCAATTCAGTCCAAAAGTGACCTGCAAGGTGATGTAGGGTGGAACCGTAATGGACTATCTTTCATGATTTGGAGGGGAATTCCTAAAAAACACGATGAACATGACAGGGAGAAACGAGAGGAAACACTCAATTAGACAAGATGCAATCACACATGTGCTAAATCCACATACACACGGAGAGATTCATGATCCAAATTCAACACAAGAGGATATACGGTAGCTAGTTCATCCAAATCTCTGAGGAGGTGGGGTCTTGATTCTGTAGAGGATCTTCCAGAAAAGGGGTCTTCAATCCACTTGGGGGATCTTCACCTAGGAGGTCTTGAACTCCAAGCCGTTGGGGTAAGTGGATGAGCTAGGCTCTATCTCTAACATGAGGTAGTCCCTTGCTAACCCTAGACAGAGGATGGAGACGTCTATATATAGTGCTAGTACAAGTTGGGGCGAGTTGGAGGGATACATGGGACTTTGGGCCATTCACTGTGCACAGACTGGGGCCGGATGTCCGGTGACTTGCATCGGGACGGATGTCCAGGGCAGGGGACGGATGTCCGGGATAGAGGGTGCCGATTCCGGTTGCTCTCTGGTCAGGAGGGGCTAGATTTTTGGGCTGGCTCCGGATGTTCGGGGTCGTCGAGCTTGATGTCTGGGGTCAGGCCGGTTGGCCGGGCCCTATATCTCTTTGGCGGCTGGGCTGTTGCTGTTGTTGTGGTCTCCAGGGGCCGGATGTCCGGGGCCAGGGCCGGATGTCTGGGTCTGGTAGACTTTCTCTGGTTCCTTTCATCGGTCCTCTTCATCCATGTACTTGGGGACTTGTCCATCTTCATGAGCATCTCCGAGAGGGTCTTCTCCACACCTAACCACACATAGCATTCCGGCTTTAGGTAGTAGCAATGTCTCACGCGGGTCATATGAAATATCACAAAGGAGAGATGTCAGCTCAGTTTCGAGAGCTCTTGCACGTGCTCATTTCATTGGTCCACTTGGCACTTGGGGAGATGTAGGTAGGTCAATGAGGATGACTGCAGGATGCTCTGCATCATCTCCCCCTTTGGGAAAGATCCGACCTTAGATCGAAAACCTCATCACCATGGTAGGGAGAGATCATTGATGTTACAGACGTCGCTCACATTGTACTTGTCGCGTGGTATGTCGATCTTGTAGGCATTGTTGTTGTAGCGTGCGATCAGTTTGAATGGTCCGTTGGCTCGAGGTAGTAGCTTGGACTTGCGCTCGTTGGGGAAGCGGTCTTTGCGAAGGTGTATCCACACAAGATCTCCAATGTTGAATATCATTGGTTGCTTGTTGATGTTGAGCTTGGTCGCGAGGCGGTGTAGTTGTCACTCAATGGATTGTCTTGTATATTCATGCACCTTCTTGAGATAGATCGCTCGTGCACTCGCGTCCATGTTGATGTGCTCTTGTACACGTAGTGGTAGAATGTCCAACGGGGAAAATGGATTGAATCCGTAGATGACTTTGAACGGGGACTTGCCGATAGTTGAATGTATTGCTCAAATGTAGGCATACTCGGCGATGGCTAAACATTCCTCCAAATCCATGATGTTCTTCTTGATAAACACGCGGAGGAGGGTTGATAGTGTCCAGTTGGTGACCTCCGTTTGGCCGTCGATTTTTAGATGGTATGCCGAAGATAAGAGTAGCTTGATTCCGAACTTGGCACATAGGGTCTTCCAAAAGTAGTTAAGGAACTTGACGTCATGGTTCGACACAATAGTCTTGGGCACTCCATGTAGGCGCAAGATTTTCCTACAAAAGAGATTTGCAACATGTGAAGCATCGTCTGTCTTGTGACATGGAATAAAGTGTGCCATCTTAGAGAAACGGTCCACAACAACAATTACCGAATCGTTTCCATTTTGTGTTCTAGGCAAACCAAGCACAAAGTCCATACTAATACCTTCCCATGGGTGATACGGAGTAGGAAGTGGCATATATAGACCATGGGATTGAGCTTTAGACTTAGCTTTGCGACATGTAGAGCATCGGTTGGTGTAGCGTGAGACGTCACAAAACATCTTGGGCTAAAATAGTTCTTGGAGAGCGTAGCGAATGACTTGTCGCATCCAAAGTGTCCTATAAGTCCTCTGCCGTGAGCCTCTTGCAAAAGTAACAAACAAAAAGAAGACACGGGGATACAAAGCTTGTTACCCCTCATTAGATAATCATCCTTTATATAATATCGCTCCAAAGTGTTATGGGTGAGACATTTTGCATAAGGAATGGCAAATGAAACATCATGCGCATACAAGTCTTTTATGTGCTCAAATCCTATGACATTCAATTCAAGTTGAGTTACAAGCATGCACTTGCGGGAAAGAGCCTCCGCCACAACATTTTCCTTACCTTTGATATACTTGATAACATAAGGAAATGACTCAATGAACTCACTCATTTGGCATTTCGCTTATTCAATTTTGTTTGACCTTTAAGGATTTTAAGCGTCTCATGATCCGTATGGATGACAAATTCACGAGGACGAAGATAATGCTCCCACACATGCAAAACTCTCACTAAAGCATATAACTCTTTGTCATAAATGGGGTAGTTAAGTTGCACTCCGGAAAGTTTCTCGCTAAAATATGCAATTGGGCACTTCTCTTGCATCAACACACCTCCTATTCCATTACCACTAGCGTCACTATGCACTTCGAAAGTTTTATCAAAATTGGGTAATGCACGTAATGGAGCATGTGTAAGCAAATTCTTAAGCTCATGAAATGCGGTATCTTGGGATGGTCCCCAAACAAATGATGCATTCTTCTTACCCAGTGCGTGTAATGGTGAGGCAATAGTGCTAAAGTCATTAACGAATCGACGATAGAAACCGGCTAGGCCAAGGAAGCTACGCACTTGTTGCAAGTTGGTTGGTTGTGGCCAAATTTAATAGCATCAATTTTAGCTTCATCCAGCTGAACACCCTTAGAAGACACAACAAAACCAAAGAAAACAAGCTTGTCAACACCAAAAGTGCATTTCTCCATATTAGCATAAAGGCACTCGTTTCTAAGAGTTTGCAAAAGAGCCCTAAGATGGGTGACATGATCTTCTAACATATCATCAAAGTAGACGACAACACATATGGCAATGTATTTGCGAAGAACATAATGTATCACGTGCATGAAAGTGCTAGGTGCTTCCGATAAGCCCATAGGCATGACTAATCACTCATACAAGCCAAACTTGGTTTTGAAAGTGGTTTTCCATTCATCACCCTCTTGAATGAAAATTTGGTAATACCACTTTAAAGATCAATTTTTTAGAAAATGGTGGCTCCGCTAAGCTCATCGAGCATATCGTCAAGGTGTGGAATGGGATGCATATAGAAAATGGTGATAGAATTTATGGGACGGTAATCGGAACACATGCGAAAATTACCATCCCTCTTAGGCACAATAATAACCAAAACGACACAAGGACTTAAGACCTAACGTACATGCCCATTGTTAATGAGGTGTTGTACTTGCCTTTGTATTTCCTTGGTATCTTCGGGGTTAACGCGATATGGTACCTAGTTCGGTAGGGGTGCGCCGGGGATGAGGTCGATGCGGTGTTCGATGCCATGAAGTGGAGGTAGTCTGGGTGGTAGCTCATTGGGAAACACATCCGCGAACTCCTGCAATAGATTAAACAACACTAGAGGTAGATGGTGAGAGGTGTTACTTCTTGCCGCTTCATCTTTGCATACTAGGACATAGTGAAGAACACTCGATGGCTCTCACACACATCTCTCATATCTCTTTTGGTGGATAAAAGCACTAACTTTTTCTTGTCGCTCATCGTGGAGGCACTCAATTTTGGCCTTAGGTGCTCACTCTATTTTTGGTGGCTCACTCTCTCACTATTCTCTCCATGATGGGTGGATGCTTGCTTGTCAGTGATCACTTGACCTGGCGACATGGGTCGTAGCACATACTCCTTTCCCTTCATCTTGAAGCTATAGTGGTTGGTTTTCCCGTTGTGGATGACGCCGCGGTAGAATTTCCAAGGTCGTCCCAAGTAGGAGGTGGCAAACGGACATGGGAACCACATCACACTCCAATGTGTCTTTGTATGATCCAATCTTGAAGGAGACTTAAACGGTGTGCTCCACTTGAATGGTGCCAGAGTCGCTAAGCCATTGGACCTTGTAGAGATGAGGATTCTTCATCTTGACCAATTGTAGCTTGGTACATAGCTCTTCACTTGCCAAATTGTGGCAACTTACTCTGTCGATGATGACCTTCACGGAACGTCTGTTGATGCCCACTTTAGTGTGGAAGATGTGGCAACCTTGGTCCTCATCTTGTTAGTGTTGAAGTGTCAAGACCTTGGAGACAACAAGAGTGGGGCTCAAATCATTGTCACAAAAGACTTGGTCATCTTCCTCTTCATTCACTTGCCGGTGCATGGCCACGTGCTCAAGCACTTCCATTTCTTCCTCACTCATGGATTCATAGGTGTCGTCGTCGTTGGTGATCATGCTGCGTCTAGTGGGGCACTCAAATGTCTTGTGGCCTCGGCCTTGACATGTGAAGAATTTGATGGAACTCGTCTTGACGGTCTCATCCGTTGGACTAGGGGATGATGAAGCTCTTGGCTTGAAGTTTCTTGTAGTAGGAGGAAGACTTGAAGTTTTTGAAGTTTTCTTCTAACTTGACTTGTCGCCGTTGCTTGGTGTAGCTTTCGGCGAAGTAGAAGGCGTCGTAGTCGTTGGAGCTTGACTGTATGAACCGTAGGTCTTGGAAGAGTACTTGGCATACTTGTAGTCATCTTGCACTTCTCGGTCTGCCTTGGTAGCTTGGTGCACTAGCTCGAGGAGGTTCGAGTATGGTTGGAAATCTGCAATCTTGATAGGGTGTTTGAGTCCATTCAAGAATCGTGCCATAGTTTGCTTCTCATCTTCCATGACATTAGCTCGAATCATGGAAATCTCCATTTCCTTGTAATACTCTTCAACATACTTGGTGCCTTGCTTGTGTAGTTGCAACTTCTTGAAGAGATATCAAATATAATATGAGGGTACGAAGCACGCTCGCATGACATCCTTCATTTGATTCCATGTTGTGATTGGTGGGTCACCTTTTGTTTCTCGCCGCTCAATGACTTGCACCCACAAAATGATGACATAATCTTGGAACTCAAGCGATGCCATGGCGATCTTCTTCTCTTCTTCATAGTTGTGTAGACGAAAGATCTTGTTGACTTTCAATGCCCATGAAAGGTAGTCTTCGGGATCATTGCGTCTGAAAAACTTAGGCATGATGAACTTGAGCTTGCCGTAGCATTGTTCTTCAATGCGTGCGGGTCGATTGTGGTGTCGATCTTGGCTTGGTTTAGGGTCTTCGACCGCTTGTTCCTCGTGTGCCGCTTGATTAGCTTGACGTTGAGGGTGTGGGGTTCTTGCACGGTTCCTCATTTCTTGGCGCTCCTCGATGCATGCGGCTTCTTCTTATTCCGGGTTGCGTGCGCGGACGGCTTGGGTTGCTTCATTTAGGGCACGTTGGGCTTCAAGGGCTTGTTGCGCATGTCGTTTCTGCTCTTGTCGAAGGGCATCACCATCTTGGTTATCTTGTTGTTGGCGTGGTGGAGCTTGCTCTTAGTCCATGGCATCATTTGCTTGGCAACGATATCGTTAACAGTCCCGAAGGCGGTCTTGTAAACCGTTGCCATGAAATGGGTTTTGTGGAGCTTGACGATCCTCATGAGCTTGACGACGATGTGAATGACGTCTTGGGTGACTTGAATTCTAAGATGTATTTAAAGAGTGTCGACTTGACTTGAGTCGTCTTCATGATGATGATGATGTTGTCGAGGAACGATTGATCAACAAAGCTCAGAAGTCGTCCATTTGTGTTGCCAATTTGGCATCGAGCTCTTCCATGTGGTTGGAAAGCTTGTTGTCGAGGTACTCTCTTGTTCATTCTTCGGATTGTCGCATGTCGGTGGAGAGTTGATCGATGCGGTCACTCAATGCTTCATTCTCTTGGTGCAAAGCTCTATGCGCGCCAAATAGTTGATTCTTGGTGTCATAGTTGTCGGGCTCCTCTTCTTGCTCGATGATGAGTGGGTTGGTAGAAGTACTTGGACTATCTATCATCTCAAGCAAAATATGTGAGTGGAAGAAAGGAAAGAACTAGAACAAATGTACCTTATCCATTGTTGAAGATGGATCAAAGATCACCCGATGTTGTATTATGGAAGTACCACAATTGGTACCAGATCTTGTCAATCTCACACCTACACAAGTAAAGCCTTCAGAGTAGCTTAGTGAGGATGGTGGCACAAAATTTATGCAATTGTTAGCAAGATTCAATAATGTTGAAATAGATTCACAAATTTGCAATTGAAACAAGTAGACTAAAGCAATATGTGGCACACAGAAACACACACACGGATAGATAAATGGGGTCGTGCAACCAAGGAACGAGCTCAAAATGTCGAATCCACGGAAAATGCTCTTGTTGTACAACTCTAGAGAGACGCTAGCATGATTACTCAATAGGCGGATACGACACTTGTGCAAAACCTAGAAGAGACAAAGCGTAACAACTTTCTGTCCCATGTGTGCTATGTATGTATGGTTCCTGGTGATTCTCCCATGATGATCCAAGATGACCGAATATGACAATTTGATATGCAATGTGGCGATGCTATGGATATTGATTCAAGCTCTTTGTTTCCTCTTTGCTTAAAATCTTTTTGTTCTAGTGATCTTTTTCGTACGCTACTTATGCAAAATTTTCGAACCAAGGTAGCAATGATGTATATGCGGGAACAATTCATAACACAAGAGATGATACGATGCTATATGCATGCAATGGAAGGTGCATATCGATTATCACTAAAGTGCACAAGTAACGTTGCCTGGCAATACTCCAATGTCTAGTCTCGATAGGAAAGTGATGCAAAAATGGGCTTGGGGTTAACAATGCAATGGCAAGGGAGAGTATATGAAGATGTCGTCAAGGTTACCATCGGTGGTTTGTCGTTTGTAAGCAAGGGCGGATGATGATGAAGTGGTCATTGTCGATGGTGAATTCATGGTGAAGATGAGCGGTGGTGATGTCGGTGTCGAACCGCCCCTAAGTAGCCGAAACACATTAGGAAACATAAACCGCAACTCAAATTCTCAAAACAAATGTGTCAAAATTGTTGGAGGTGGTAGCGGATAAGCGATGGTGGTTGCTAAAAGCGGTGGTGGTATGCGGAAGTATTGGTGGCAATCCGCTCAAATTTGACAAAAGTTGGGGGGAAATGGTGGCGGTGTGACGTTTGTTTTTCCAGGCGCCAGATATCCAGGCGTCGGGCTAGATGTCTGGGGGGCCTGATGTCTGGGGACACGGGCCGGATGTCCGGGTCCTCTAATCCGTGGACGAACTCGACGAACAAGGTGGGCAAAATAAAAATCGGGGCAACATTCATGCAATTTCGTGGATGGAAAAGGGGGAGAAGTGGAGGGAAGCTAGATCCACTAGTAACACAACAAATCCATGGTTCAAATCCAACAAAACATCATCACACCAACAAATCACAAAAAAAATTGGTAGGGCTATTTTTGTGGGGATTTTCGAAATTCGGATAAAACACAACAAAATTAGGCTACAAAATAGGGGTGGACTCCAAATTTGTGATCATCCATGGCTCATGATACCAAGATGATGTAGGGTGGAACCCTAATGGCCGATCTTTCACGATTTGGAGGGGAATTCCCGAAGAACATGATGAACACGAGAGGGAGAAACGAGAGGAAACACTCAAATAGACAAGACGCAATCAAACATGTGCTAAATCCACATACACACGAAGAGATTCACAATCCAAAGTCAACACAAGATGATACATGGTAGCTAGTTCATCCCACTCTGTGAGGAGGTGGGGTCTTGAATCCGTAGAGGATCTTCCCTAAAAGGGGTCTTGAATCCACTTGGGGGATCTTCTCCTAGGATGTCTTGAACTCTAAGGAGTTGGGGTAAGTGGACGAGCAAAGTTCTATCTCTAACATGAGCTATTCCTTTGCTAACCCTAGATAGAGGAGGGAGAGGTCTATATATAGTGCTAGTAGAACTTGGGCTGAGTTTGAGGGATACAAGGACCTTTGGGCCGTTCACTATGTGTAGATAGGTGACGGATGTCCGGGCTGGGGGCCGGTTGTCCGGCAGCTCGCGTCGGGCCGGATGTCTGGACTAGAGGGGGCTGATTCCAGTTGCTCTCTTGACAGGAGGGGGCGGAGTTCCGAGCAGGCGCCGGATGTCCGGGGTCGTCGAGATGGATGTCCGGGGTTAAGACGGATGTGTGGGCCCTGTAGCTCTTCGGCGGCTAGGCTGCCGCTGTTGCTGTGGTCTCAAGGGGCCGGATGTCCGGGGCTAGGGCCGGATGTCCGGGTCCTGTAGACTTTCTCCGGTTCCTGTCGTCGGTCCTCTTCATCCATGTACTTGGGGACTTGTCCATCTTCACGAGCATCTTCGAGAGGGTTTTATCCATACCTAATCACACATAGCATTCCGGCTTTACGTAGTAGCCATGTCTCACATGGGTCATACGGAATATCACAAAAGAGAGATGTCACCTCGGTTTCGAGAGCTCTTGCGTGTGCTCGTGTCATCGGTCCACTTGGCACTTGGGGAGACGTAGGTAGGTCCATGGGGATGACCGTAGGATGCTCCACATCACAAGGTGATCTTGCTGGTGGGCTAGCTCCTCCCTTGATTGACCCCTTAAAATGTTCCCATTTCTTGGAGATCTCCATCAGGGATTTGCAGCCTCCTGATCACATTGCGGGAGACCAGGTTCAAGCCGGTCCCACCGTCAACCAACACTTTCGTCACGTGGAGGTTGCAAATTGTTGGAGAAACCAACAAAGGCAAACAACCAACCATAGTGGTGCAGTTAGGGTGGTCCTCGGTGTCGAAAATGATGGGCGTGTCAGACCACTTGAGCGGCTTCTACACCTCTACTGTTGGTTCGGCCGCATTGACCTCAAGCACCCACTGCTCTAGCTGGTGGTGAGAGGAGTGCAAAGATGCACCTCCATCAACGCACATGGCCCCCACAACCTTCTAGAACTTTTGTCCGTCAGATTCTTCATCGTTGTCATCACCATCATCCTTGCCCTCCTTCTTATCATGGCCACGAGCAGGCTTCTCCTTCTGCTGCTGACCCTTGGCATGCCGGCCCCCATGACCACTGTAGTTCTTGTTGCTGGACCCACTAGCACCATCCTAACCCTTCTCCTTATCACGCATATTGTACTCTTGCTTTTGCTTTTCGGCAAGCTGCTCCACTTGTCGGCAATCATTGAGATCGTGGCCCTTGGTGCGGCGAATCTTGCAGTACTGCTTGCTAGATCCCTCCATGTTCTTGCTTGCTGCAGCCTCTTGACAACCAGCGCATCCGGCAAGCTCCTTGCCGGAGCTGTCAGTCTTGGGCTTCTTGGCGGCATCTGAGTTGCCGAAACTATCGACTGCCATCACTGCCTGGCCTTTGTGCTTTCGGTATGTCTTCTTAAGGGTGGACGCGTTGTCGTCCTCAAAATTAACCTCGGCTTCAGTCTCATCCCCGAGAGGTCTCCTCCCCTCTTCAGCGCATGCACACTTGTCCTCCAAAGCACACAAGTCATTGACGATCTTCACCTACTCCATGTTCAACTTAGCCTGCATCCTGCGATTGCGGACATTCATGTGGAATGAAGCAATCACATCATTAGGGTGCACTTCTGGTATGCTGTGGTGCACACGGCTGAATCTCTGGACATACTTACGAAGGTATTATCCATCCTTCTGTAGAATCAAGTGGACGTCGCTGGGCTGCCCCGGAGGCTCATGGCCCCCGATGTAGGCCCCAACGAACACATGACACAAGTCCTACCAAGAAGAATTGGAGCCCTCCGTCGAGTTCATCAGCCAAGATCTCACGTTGGGCTTGAGCGCCAATGGAAAATAATTGGCGAGAACATTGTCGTCTCTACCACCAGTAGGTTGTGCCATGATGGTGTAGATTCCAAGAATTTTGACTGTATTGAGCTTGCCGTCATACTTCTCCCACAAGTGAGGCTTGAAATCTCGGGAGTGGGGCCACTGAACTTGCCATAGGCTCATTCACAACTAGCCCTTCTCGTGCGTTGGACTAACAACGCGTGTCCCGGCGACGCTCAATGGTAGTTCGAGCATCTTCAACACGCCGGTCCTTGATGACCTGGCGTTGATCTCGGTGGCGATTCTGGCGGCCTTGCGGACCAGGTGATGCCATAGACATATCGTCATGGGCATCGACCCGCTGGCTCTGCCTTACTTGCTAGGGAGGGGACTGCACCGTTGATACGCCTCCGTCATATCTACTTTTCTTAATGCTTTTGCTCTTGTTTTGGACTCTAATTTGCATGATTTGAATAAAACTAACCTGGACTGATGCTGTTTTCAGCACAACTACCATGGTGTTGTTTTTGTGCAGAAATAAAAGTTCTCGGAATGGAACGAAACTTTTTGGAGAATTATTTTGCAATAAAAGAAAAATACCATAGCCAAGAACCACTGCAATAAAAGAATTATTGAGCACAACCCACCAGGGCATGCCACCCCCTCCGGGTGTGCCCAAGAGGGTTATGCCCACCTGGTGGCCACGCAGACCCTAATTCCAACTCCTTAAATACCTATTTTCGGAGACAAAAATCAAGGAGGAAGTTTCATCATGTTTCATGGTATGGAGCTGCCGCCACCTCATGTTCTTCATCGGGAGGCCATATCGGGAGCCCGTTCGGGGCTCTGGAGAGGGGAATCTTCGGTCTTCATCATCACCAACCCTCCTTCATCGCCAATTCCATGATGCTCCCCACCAGGAGTGACTAATTCCTTCGTAGGCTCGCTGGTCGGTGAGGAGTTGGATGAGATTCATCATGTAATCGAGTTAGTTTTGTTAGGGCTTGATCCCTAGTATCCACTATGTTTTGAGATTGATGTTGTTATGACTTTGCCATGCTTAATGCTTGTTACTAGGGCCCGAGTGCCATGATTTCAGATCTGAACCATTTATGTTTTTACCATTATATCTATGTTCTAGATCCGATCTTGCAAGTAATATTCACCTATTACGTGTTATGATCCGTAAACCCCGGGGTGACAATAATCGGGATACTTTTCGGTGATGACCGTAGTTTGAGGAGTTCATTTATTCACTATGTGTTACTGCTTTGTTTTGGTTATCTACTAAAAGGAGGCCTTAATATCCCTTAGTTTCCTTATGGAGGGTAGGACAAAAGATGTCGTGTAAGTTCTTTCCATAAGCACGTATGACTATTTACGGAATACATGCCTACATTATATTTATGAACTGGAGCTAGTTTTGTATCGCCCTAGGTTATGACTGTTATATGATGAATATCATCCAACAAATTCACCGATCCAATGCCTACGAATTTTCCACATATTGTTCTTGCTAAGTTACTACTGCTGCTGCTACTGTTACACTTGCTATAAAATCATTGCTATCACTGTTACCGTTACTGCTACTATTATCATTGCTATCAATACTATCATATTACTGTGCTACTGATCACTTTGCTGCAGATATTTAATCTCCATGTGTGGTTGAATTGACAACTCAACTGCTAATACTTACAAATATTCTTTGGATCCCCTTGTGTCGAATCTATAAATTTGGGTTGAATACTCTACCCTCGAAAATTGTTGCGATCCCCTATACTTGTGGGTTATCAAGACCTTCTTCTGGAGCTATTGCCGGGGAGCATAGCTATATTTGTTGAGTCACTTGGGATTATAATCTATTTGTCACTATGAAGAATCTGAAGGATACAAAAACCAAGATCGTTCCCTCTAGGACGAGGGGAGGTAAGGAACTGCCATCACAATCAGCACTTGATTCACCTTCTGTTTTGAGTAGACTTGCAACACCACCACATGCTATTAATCCTGATATGTCGCAAGTTATTGATGTTGCTACTTCTTCTATGAATTCTACTCATGATTATGCTAGTACCTTGCTTGATGATAGTATACCACTAGGTGAATTTCTTGATGAACAAATTGCTAGAGCTAAAGATATTGAGAATGCTGAGACCGATGAAATCATTAAAACTGATGAAGTACTTGAAACTAAAAATCTTGAAACACCTATTAGGCCTATCTCTCCTAGATATGAATTGCCTAAGATACCTGAAGGTTATGTTATGGATGAGGAGACAGCTAGAGATTTTCTTGCTTGCAATGATAGAGATGATCTTAAGAAATTATTATGCAAACTGGAAGAAAAATCTTTGAATGCCAGAATGAAATGTGATCCTAAGTTTGCTACTTCACCTATTGTTGTTGATGATAAGGATTATGAATCCTCTGTCGATCGTGAGTTAATTACTTTGGTTGAATCTGATCCTTTCCTTGGCTATGAAACTGAAATTGTTGTGGCACACCTTACTAAATTAAATGATATAGCCACCCTCATGATGAGAAGATTCGCTACTACCATATTCTCAAATTATTTCCGTTCTCATTAAAGGGTGATGCTAAGATATGGTACAATACTCTTGCTCCTGGTTGTGTGCGTAGTCCCCAGGATATGATTTATTACTTCTTTGAAAAATATTTTCCTGCTCATAAGAAACAAGTTGCCTTACAGGAAATATTTAACTTTGTGCAAATTGAAGAAGAGAGTCTCCCACAAGCTTGGGGGAGGCTTCTCCAATTGCTTAATGCTTTGCTTGATCATCCTTTTAAGAAAACTGAAATACTTGATATCTTCTATAATGGACTAACCGATGCTTCTAGGGACTTCGTAGATAGTTGTGCTGGTTGTGTTTTCAGGGAATGAACTGTTGAACAAGCTCAAGAACTATTGAATAATATAATAAAAAATTATGATGATTGGACTCTTCCTGAATCACCGCCTAAGCCCACTCCGAAGAAGATGGGTATCTTATATCTAAGTCTTGAAGATATGCAGGAGGCAAAGAAAAGTATGAAGGAAAAAGGTATTAAAGCAGAGGATGTTAAAATTTTACCTCCTATTAAAGAAATACATGGACTTGACACACCACCACCAAAGGTGGTAGAGGTAAATTCTTTAATGAAATTTGATGAAAGTGACATTCCTTACAATAAACATCCTAGTCAATGCCTTTATGAGTTTGACAATTACATTAGAAAACAAGATCACTTCAATGAAAATGTTATGAAACAATTGAAATATAATTCTACTATGATTGCTCGCTTGAGTGACTTGTTGTTTAGAATTACTAATGATGTAACAGGTGTAAGAAAACATGCTTCTATGGTTCGAACTCAACTAGAACAAGTTGCTAAATCTCAAAGAGAATTGCTTAGTGAAATGAATAATAATATGAATGACTTTGTTGTTAGAGTAGCAACTAGAGGAGGTAAAATGACTCAAGAACCACTTTATCCTTAGGGAAAACCTAAAAGAATTGAACAAGACTCTCAAAGAATTAACGGTGATGCACCTAGTCCTTCTAAAAAGAAGAAGGAAAAGAAAAATGATAGGAATTTGCATACATCTAGTGAACCTGAAATAGAAAAACCTCCTGATAATAATAATGATGTTTCTATTTCTGATGCTGAAACTCAATCTGGTAATGAACATTCATGTAGTGATAATGAAAAATATAATGATGATGTTCATGAAGACACTCAACAAGACAATGATAAACAACAAGTAATGATGTTGAAATAGAACCAGCTGTTGATCTTGATAACCCACAACCTAAAAATAAAAGATATTATAAAAGAGACTTTGTTGCTAGAAAACATGGAAGAGAAAGAGAACCATGGGTTCAAAAACCCATGCCCTTTACACCTAAATCAACTAAGAAAAAAGATGATGAAGAATTTGAACGCTTTGTTGAAATGCTTAGGCCAGTCTTTTTGCGCACTCGCTTGGCTGATATTTTAAAGATGGCCCCTTATGCAAAATACATGAAAGACATCATCACTAATAAGAGAAAGATACCGGAAGCTGAAATCTCCACCATGCTTGCTAATTATTCTTTTAAGGATGGAGTACCTAAAAAACTTGGAGACCCAGGAATACCAACTATACCTTGCTCCATCAAAAGAAATTATGTTAAAACTGCTTTGTGTGATCTAGGAGCTGGTGTTAGTGTTATGCCTTTCTCCTTATATAAGACACTTGATTTGAATAAACTCACACCTACTGAAATATCTATGCAAATGGCTGACAAATCAACTGCCATACCTATCGGTATTTGTGAGGATGTGCCCGTTGTTGTTGCAAATTTTACTATCTTAACTGACTTTGTTATACTTGAGATGCCCGAGGACGACAACATGTCAATTATCCTTGGTAGACCCTTTTTGAACACTTCAGGGGCTGTTATTGACTGCAATAAAACCAAGGTCACTTTTCATATCAATGGTAATGAACATACGGTGCACTTTCCGAAGAAACAATTCCAAGTGAATGGTATTAATGTTACTGAAAAATCTCCGACACTCACTATTGGAAGTTTTCAACTACCTCTACCTACTACCAAAAAGAAATATGATATACTTATTGTTGGGGACATGCGTATCCCCGTTGAGGTAATTTGTGTTTTACGAAAGTTCTTTGGTTTCATGCTAATCGATGGTTGTTAATAAGACTTGATCAACCTTATTAATGGATCATTTTTGAGAGGTATGAAGTTGATGAATTTAGTAAGCACAACCTTCTGCTCCCAACTTTTGTTTTCTGTTTTTCTTAGTTAAATAAAATAAAATGCCATGTGTTGTCTGTTTTCTGAATTTCCAGTGCAATAAAAATGACCCAAAAATAGAAGTTCTTAGAATGCCCTGAAAATTTAACATGATTTTTTTTCAGAATATTTCTGAATTTTTGGTGCAAATAACATCAGAGGGGGGTGCACCTGGTGACCACAAGACACTAGGGCGCGCCAGCAGCCCCAGGCGCGCCCTAGTGGGTTGTGGTCCCCACATGGGTCCCCTCACTTACTTCTTTAGCCAATGTCATCTCCTACCTCCAGCAAAAAGTCACCATTTCTCTCTCTCTCTCTCTCTCTCTCTCTCTCTCTCTCTCTTTCTCTCTCTCTCTCTCGTGTTCTTGCTCTCAAACCCGCGTATGCCGATCTCTTTGCTCGACGCTCCGTTTCCGAAAATGTTTTGGGGGATTGCTACTTGGTATGTGACTCCTCCATTGCTCCAATTAGTTTATGCTTTAGTGGATTATATTTTGAATAATTAGCTACTTTTGGTGTTGCTGTAGATGAGCTTGCATGTTGAATTCTAAAAGTTCTAAGTAGTTTGAATGCTTGATATGGCCTCTATGCACCCTTATGAGTAGTTGCTATCAATCTTGTGAAGTTTTGTTGACAAAAATTTTTTGGACTAAAATTTTTAGAATTTTATCTATAGGAATAAGATGAGTTTCTTTAGGAAGTTTGCCTCCTAGAAAAATGCTAAGGGAGTCATTGGGGAATCATCGGACAATGACCTCCATACTCGGAGAAGGGTGGAGGTGCGACCGTGCGAATGGCCGCATAATCCCTTCATGGTGGGGGCCGGGATTCATCAAGAGTTCGCCTAATTCACTGCAAATGCTGGATTAACCGATTCATCGCAGCTAAGTGTGAACAACACCATCTCCTTACAAATTCCTTTGCGCAAAATTTTCATTTTCTGAGTAGGAATAATCCGCCTGAGGTGCAGTTGAATTTATATGCTGAAACCCGTCAGATGCCACTCACTGATTTTTGCGATATATGCCTGATCCCTTCTGACGGGGAAATAAGAGAGCCTAGACCTGTAGAGTTTGAGGACTTTTATCATACTCTGACAGTGGGAGATGAGAGAGGTGTATCAAGTGTTACCGCTACTAGCTTGCATTTTACTTCTGTGCATTATTTTGCTCTATTCATCGCTATGTGTTTAATTGCTAGAGAAAAGGTTGGTGCACTCAGTGCTCCCGACTTCGCCATCTTGCGTCGTGCACTATATGACGATAACACCTTTAGCCTCGGGGCTATTATTACACGTCGTCTGCACCTTAACAGAACCATGGGCAAAATTCATGGCGGCATTTATGCTACTCGCTTAGCGGGTCACTTTAACATTCAGATACGTAACATGATTATCCTCTACCCAAGGTTTATCTAGACCACCAGGCGATGGTGGCTCACCAGTTTACTAATGAGGCCGACTCTCTTCATAATATTCGTTATAACCTGGTTTACAGTGTGGAAACCCGTGATATTATCCCATTGCCTGCACCTGGTTTGTTTGATTCTATTGCCAGGGGAGGATACAGGCTCATGCCAGCAGACATTATTGCCTACCGGAACACCCAGGTTGCGCCGGAGGAGGAGCCTCAGGAGTGGGATGCTCAGGTGTCGCCACCGCAGCACTTCGAGATGGGACCGGATGGCTACTACGAGTGGTGATTACCAAGCTAGGCCAAAAGCCTAAGCTTGGGGGAGTACGTATTTCTACCGACATTACATTCATGTTCAGACATTTCATTCCAGTTGTCGGTGTTCACACTTTTTCATTGTGTTACCCATGCTAGATTTATTTTCTCCCTTTCTTCTTGTGTGTTTGAAAAACTTTGAGAAAATCCCAAAAAATGTTTCTTGCCTCTTTTCATTTTTTTCTTCTAGTTTATTTAGTTGTAGTATTAAAAAGAAAACCCAAAAAGATTTCCTTGTTCTTCTTTTGCTTGTTGGGACCTCTCCCGTGTAAATAGTTTTTCTCGTTTTTGTTTTTCTTTCTCGTTAATTTGCTTTCTTCGAGAACAAACTAAAAACTCCAAAAATATTTCAGTGTATTGTTTCTCTGAAATTCTTTTCTTTTTATTGAGTCATACCGAGGAGAAGACCACGATGAAAATGTTGAGTGGCTCTCATATGCCTTTCTATTGATCTAACAAAGAGCCCATATTACCTTGTCTTCTCCTTTTGAATAAAATGTTGCAGATTCCAGCTTAGTCCATGGCACTCTTGCACTATTAATATTTTCAAATCATTCGGTCATGCAAGTGAAAGGCAATAATGATGATATTTGACGAACTGGCTGTGGCAGAGAGAAACGGGTATGAACTCAACTTGTTCTGTTTTTGTAAATATGCTTAACCTAGTATCCATGATTCAGCATATTATGATCAAACATGTTTGTAATGACAATTAGAGATTATAGTTTATCATGCCATGCTTAAGTAGCTAGGAGTGGATAATAATTTATCTTGGATGTCAACATGCATTAAAATGATTGTGATGTAGTATGATGATATGGTATCCTCCTTTGAATGTTTCAAGTGGCTTGACTTGGCACATGTCCATGCATGTAGTTGAATTAAAACCAGCATAGCCTCTATGATATTTATGTTCATGGTGTCCATATCCTACTCATGCTAGTATTCAATATTAATTATGCATAACGCATGTTCATGACCGTTTTCGCTCTCTAGCTAGCCGCTTCTCAACCTATTTGCTATCCTTCGCTTGTACTAAGCGGGAATACTACTTGTGCATCAAAATCCTAAAACCCATGTTATTCCAGATGAGTCCACCATATCTACCTATATGCGGTATTACCCTGCCGTTTTAAGTGAATTTGCATGTGCCACCTCTAAAAACTTCAAATAAACTTCTGTTTTTGTGTGCCTGGATTGTTCATAGAGCAACAGGGGGTAGTCAGTATCTTCCATGCTAAGTGGGTTATTCTCATGATGAGTGTTTATTCACTCGTCCTTGCACGAGAGGGGCGGTAATAGGGATTCCCAGTCCCGAAATAAAAAATTGCAAATAATTAAAAAAAACTCCTCCAGGATTGATGTTGGTATGGACGGTACCCATGGATTCGGCTAGCCATGGAGTGTGTTTGTTGGTGGAGGGGGAGTAAACCTTTACTTTTATCGCTTGGGAACCGCCACTAATGTGTTTAGCATGGAAGATATTGATAACTTTTGGTCGTGACGTAAACAGGAAGGGTGCATTTCCCAAAATTACATTTATCTCTGTTTTAAAAACTTTGAGCTCTGGCACCGCTGCAAATCCCTGCTTCCCTCTGCGAAGGGACTATCTATTTAATTTTATGCTGAGTCATCACCTTCTCAAATAAGCGCCAGATCTGAGAGCACTATTGTCATCCTCATGCATTGTGCATAGTTAATGTTGGATGCATCATGACTGGATCTTTTCTACCATGAATTACAATGTTTAGTCGCTGCTTGAACTTTGGAGGTGCTCTGCATTTATGTTTTGCGGTCCCAGAAAGGGCTAACGAGATACCACTATTTTCATGTTATATCATGGTTGTTTTGACAAAGTGTTGTCATTTGAGATATTTTATTATTGCTCGCTAATTGCTTATGCCATTGATATGAGTTAATATAATTTTTAAGAGTTATCATTGACATGGTTAGTCATGATCTTTGCTAAAAACCTGGGTGCTACTTAAGCTTATTTATGTAAACAAGAACAAAAGAGTTTGTAAAAGTTTTTCTTTTTCACTTTTAGTTCGTCAACTGAATTGCTTGAGGACAAGCAAAGGTTTAAGCTTGGGGAAGTGGATACGTCTCCGTCGTATCTACTTTTCCTAACGCTTTTGCTCTTATTTTGGACTCTAATTTGCATGATTTGAATGAAACTAACCCAGACTAACGCTGTTTTCAGCAGAACTAACATGGTGTTGTTTTTGTGCAGAAATAAAAGTTCTTGGAATGGAACAAAACTTTTTGGAGAATTATTTTGCAATAAAAGAAAAATCCTAGAGCCAAGAACCACCGAAGGGGGGCTCCTGGTTGAGCACAACCCACCAGGGCGCGCCACCCCCTCTAGGCGCGCCCAGGTGGGTTGTGCCCATCTGGTGGCCCCGCAGACCCTAATTCCAATTCCTTAAATACTTATTTTTAGAGAGAAAAATCAAGGAGGAAGTATCATCGCATTTCATGATATGGAGCCGTCGCCACCTCCTGTTCTTCATTGGGAGGCCAGATCTGGAGCCTGTTCGGGGCTCCGGAGAGGGGAATCTTCGGTCTTCGTCATCACCAACCCTCCTTCATCGCCAATTCCATGATGCTCCCCACTGGGAGTGAGTAATTCCTTCGTGGGCTCGCTGGTCGGTGAGTAGTTGGATGAGATTCATCATGTAATCAAGTTAGTTTTGTTAGGGCTTGATCCCTAGTATCCACTATGTTCTGAGATTGATGTTGTTATGACTTTGCCATGCTTAATGCTTGTCACTAGGGCCCGAGTGCCATGATTTCAGATCTGAACCGTTTATGTTTTCACCATTATATCTATGTTCTAGATCCGATCTTGCAAATCATATTCACCTATTATGTGTTATGATCCGTAAACCCCGGGGTGACAATAATCGGGATACTTTTCGGTGATGACCGTAGTTTGAGTAGTTGATGTATTCACTATGTGTTACTGCTTTGTTCCGGTTCTCTAGTAAAAGGAGGCCTTAATATCCCTTAGTTTCCTTATGGACCTCGCTGCCACGGGGGGGTAGGACAAAAGATGTCATGCAGGTTCTTTCCATAAGCACGTATGAGCATTTATGGAATACATGCCTACATTTTATTTATGAACCGGAGTGAGTTTTGTATCGCCCTAGGCTATGACTATTATATGATGAATATCATCCAAGGAATTCACCGATCCAATGCCTACGTATTTTCCACACATTGTTCTTGCTAAGTTACTACTACTGCTGCTACTGTTACACTTGCTATAAAATCTTCGGTATCATTGTTACCGTTACTGCTACTATTATCACTACTATCAAAACTATCATATTACTATCCTACTGATCACTTTGCTACAGATATTTAATCTGCAGTTGTGGTTGAATTGACAACTCAACTGCTAATACTTACAAATATTCTTTGGCTCCCCTTGTGTTGAATCTATAAATTTGGGTTGAATACTCTACCCTCGAAAACTGTTGCGATCCCCTATACTTATGGGTTATCTACCGTTGGTGCACCACCCACGGTCTGATCACCAGCCCCTCATACTAGCACCGTTGGCTGCCAGTGAGAGGGTCCTGCCGGCCGTGCACCATCGTTGTTGGTGATGCCGACAAGGCTCTGTGTCGGTGTGGAACGACCATCTATGGCGCCATCAAGACCCTTTCTAGTTCGGCTAGGGAGATACACAAGACGCAAAGAGCAAAATCAAGGCAAGATGCAGGGATCTTTACCCAGGTTCGGGCCACCGAGAGGTGTAAAACCCTACTCCTGCTTGCTATATTGGGTGTATTTGTTGAACACAAGTACAAGGAGCGCTATCCCGGCATGGTGTGACAGGGAGCAGCTATGCGTGTAGTTGTGCAAAGGGTCGATCCTTGTAAATGTTGCCCTGGCCCTCCTTTTATAGCTTAAGGGGTAACCACAGTGGCAAAATGGTAATTACATGTTGATTAGATAGCAAACAATGCTATCATACCTAACTCTGCCGGACTAGGACAAACACATTAAATGCTCTGTTAGGTGTCATGTGGATGAGGAGCACCGGCAAGGTTGCTGCACCGCTTGCCCAGTTGCCTCTTATTATCTTGGCATGCCCATAGGACGGGTGTCATTAAAGGTAATCTTTCTTCCAGCATGCTGCCACGTGCCCGACAAGATCCACCAAACAACCTGCGGGCTTGACACCTCATTGATTAGTGACTAGCTGCTTGATGAGGTGGAGCGCTGGCGGCTAGCAGGTGCTTGTCGGCCACGGAGCTTGCCTGGTTTTCGCCTTCATCAGCTCGGCTTTGCCGGCAAGGGTTGTCTTCGGTTTTAGTCTGGATGATCTGCCTTGTTCTTCTTGATGCGCTCCTTGATCTATCATAGAGCGGCTTCCTTGGCTTGGGAATCTTCATCGAACCTCGCCAATCTTGCCTTGAGTCTTGATCTCCCGGTAGGTTTCCTTGTTGGGGAATCACCCTTGGTTGTGCATAAGTCAGGGGTACCGGGAGGCCAGGCCTCAGTACACTGATAGAAGCCCCCGGGCCTGGGCCATACGCACATGCGAGGAATCGTTGGGCCAGGCACAAAAACATGCATAGGCACGCATGGTGGAGAACATCTGCCACAATCTCTTGTTGCAATCTTAATCATGATGGTTTTTCTGACGCACTTCCAATCCGCGCATTAAATGCTGGTCGTGGGAACGTGGACTGTTACCATTACCTTGCGGTAGTGTGCCTGCAAAGGCGCTGCTAGGGTGAACAGTGAAGAGCTAGCCCCCCCCCCCCCCCCCCCGCGCGCTTTCCCCATAAAAAGGCAATCGCGAGGAGGCGCTGCTCATTCGTTCCTGCTCTCCCTCTTCCCACCGGAACCGCTCCCACCGCCGCCGCCACCGACCTTCACACCATCCAATCTCCTTCTTCCTCATCGAGTCCCAATGACACTCAAGAAGGCTGATGCAAAGGGTAAGAAGGCGGCCGAGCCGCTCGACCCCAAGGCGGAAAAGAAGAAGAAGGAACTGGAGGAAATGGAGAGGCGGTGGAGAGAGAACGTAGTCTTCTTGCCATGGCCTTGTCGGGTAATGATCTGGTTGATAGGTATGCGTATATGTGGGGGAAGAAGACCGATGATCATGGAGCCCCAATAGTCCTCCCCCAAGGCCACAAGGTTCTCGCAAATTCATATTCGTTCTTCTGTGCATACTTTTACCGCGGTCTGGTCCCCCCATTCTCGGATTTTTTTCTGCGCCTTGATGGATACCTTCGGGTTTAGATTGCTCGATTTCACTCCAAATGCAGTGACGTGCATGGTAGTCTTCGCCCATTTGTGCGAAGGTTTTGTCAGGGTCGCCCCCAATGTAGATCTGTTATGCCACTTCTTCGTCCCCTGAATCGAAGACAAGTCACGTTCCGGCAATGTGACATGGATCCTAAGAGGAAAGAAGGACCAAAGGGACAATTGGGAGGAGTGGAGGGAAAATTGGTGCTGGACCCAAGAGAAAGATTTCCCTTCATTCTGCTTGTCGTGGATAGAAAGAATCAAACGCGGCGATAATTATAGCCACTTTGGCACCACCGAAGGAAAGCTTTGCCAGGCACTGAACAAGATACCTCTTTTGAAGCGTGCGAAGCTGACCATAGAGATGGTGGGTGCTGATTTTCTTTGACGCCGCATCTCGCCACTGTAGAAGAGGGAGAGGTTTGTTTGGGAGTACAAGAATGACGCTGACAAGATGTGGTTGTACCCTAGGCCTGGAAACAACTTGATGGTCATGGAACATGCTTGGCTTTGCCAGCGACTGTTCCGAAAGACTGGCATGTTCCACCTGTCAGCCCATGTCATTCCATTGCACATCAACTCTGCGCGGAGTGCCATCTTGTCATGGATGCCAGAGTGCACTGCCCAAGGGATCAAGGAAGATTGGGAACTGCCCAAGCTGGAGGACGAAATGGATTGGGCTTCCAATCTGATGGAAGTAGCTTACAGGAAAGACACAGATCTCATCCGGGCCACCACGGAAGAGGAGGAGGCATACATTGCCAATAGGGTCGAGGAGGCTTGGATGGTCGAAGCCGAGGAAGCCGAAGAGGCCAAGGACGACGATGATGAAGAAGAGCCCAACAAGGAAGATCTTGCCGAGGAAGAACAGGATGAGCTTGTCGGGAATGAGATTCCCGAAGTCGAGGTTGCCGGGACTGAGACTACCGAGGAGCACGAAGAAGAGGATCAAGAGGAAGAATATCCTCGAGCTCCACAGCCAAGGCACCGCTCTCAGAGGAGGGCCAGCCAAGAGACAATGGCCCCTTCCCCACCGCGAGCAGCTCCCATGGTGAAGAAGTCGACCACCAAGACTGGCCACCAAGAGGAAGTACGCCAGCAATCCGCTCAGTGTCCCAAATCCAAGTCCTCATCTTCTCAGCAAGGACTTGCCGGGGGTAGTGGGTCTCCCCAGCCGGCAAGCTCATCTTCACCAGCCATAAACAGGGCAAGGGAATCGCCTCCCCCCCCCCAAAGATACGACTTGGATGTCCTCCCCGAGTCTGACGAAGAGTATGTAACACTTGCTTCTTCTTATCAAGTCTTGACTTGGTCTATTTGCCATTCTAATTTGGTTTCTTCTATCTTCCAGGGATAAAGAACCACTTGAGCGCTGGGTGAAATGAACCAAGTCTGTCGGGGGGATGCACCCCGGGTAGCCTCATCCGGACTCAATAACTTTTCAAGACATCGGGGCTGGCGAAGCCCCTCATGCCGGCTAGCCACGCGGGCCGGCTTCCAGAAGACGGCGCACCCATGGAAGGTGGGTTTGGGGGTGGGCTGGCTTCCATCAGCCAGCCCCTCCTTCCCCCTCGGAGTCCGCACTCACCCACTACAACGGGACGGGGCGTGGCAACAGTGCCACCTGCCTCCCCCGAATCCCGGAGGAGTGTGGCTACAGTACGAGCTGACCCAACGGCTACCTACCCGCCTGGCGCGGGACTATAGCCATGCGACTCCTGGCGCGACCCTCGTCAGCAAGGACCATGCTACGGCAGAAGGCAATCGGCGTGGCCCACAGGCTTCCAGAAGATGGTGCATCCCTTGAAGGCGGCCTTGGGGGCGGGCCGGCTTCCAGCAGCCGGCCCCTCCTTCCCCTCGGAGTCTGCGCTCACCCACTACGACAAGACGGAGCGTGGCTACAGTGTGCGCTGACAAAGCAGCCACCTACCCGCATGACGCGGGACTGTTGCCATGCGACTCGTGACGCGGCCTCCGTCATCAAGAGCAGGGCTACAGCGAAAGGCAATTAGCATGGCCCGCAAGCGGCGGGCCCTACCTGTCGGTCGGATTCTCGGCAGCCGGTGGGGCCCTCCAGAGGCGGGCCCCAGCAGCCGGCGGAGAACCCGGCGAACTTAGACACTGACGTCTGGGTCCTACACCCGACCGTATTACCATTGTACCCCTGGGGGGTTGGCCTATAAAACCCCCCAGGGCTCACCCATGTAAAGGGTTCAGCCTTCATCCCACACACACCATAGCTAGGAGAGGAGAGGTAGCTCTACCCGTCTTCTTCCTCTAGCAACACAGCTCAAGGAGCAACCTTGTACACTCTTTGATCATAGTCATCATGCGGAGACCCCGCAGAGCAGGACTAGGGGTGTTATCTCTCCGGAGAGCCCCGGACCTGGGTACGTCTCGTGCGCGATCGAGCTCGTCCTCACTCCCGCTTCCAGGGCCCGACGACGTCCTATTGGCTCCACCCATGATAAGCCACCCCCTGGCATCTGACGTGAGATTACCACGACAGTTGGCGCCCACCATGGGGCCATTCGCGGCATCGGCCGGAGATACGTTCTGGACGGGAACCACCTTCCTCTCCTGCGAGCGCGTCGTGGCCGGCCTGATCAGCTAGCCCGATACATTCACTTGCGCTTGCACCAGCGCATTGCCCGACGCGGGAGCCGTTTGCCCCGCGGGCTGCCTCATCGACCTCTTCGGGAAGCTCAGCCTCTCCGATGCAGACGCCGTCGATGGGTTCCCCGATGACGTGGTGGTCCCCACTCCCTTCCATCTCTAGCATCGCCTCCACCAGTGCGCTCGACTCCGGCATCTTCGTGGAGGTGATGATCACTAGCAACAGCCAGGACTCTGGCGGGGCCGTCCAGGACCCATTGCAAGAAGCAATGCAGGACCTGGTGGCTCCCGTCGGAGCTAACACCGACGCGGCAGCGCTAGAAGAAATCCGCGTCAAGCTCCTCAATAGTGCCACCAAGATGGCGGCCATGAAGCGCCGCGCTGAGGCCAACCAGTGCGAGATCGACCGCATACCTGGCGGCACGCCGGCTGCGGCCGAGCCCAGCCAGGCTGGTGCCATCCGGCAACGCGGCGCGGCCATCGCCAGCATGCTAGGCGTCGGGCGTCTGATCTACGACACCCCAGTGCAGAACCTGCGCACCGCGCAGGCGGCGGCAGAAGAGCTCGAGAACCTGCAGGGCGACAAACGGCGCAGCGAGCTAAACCGCCTTCAGGAGCTCCTCAGTGCTGCGAACACGCAGCAAGACGCGTGCAACCGCGTGGTGGGAGCCGGCCGGCAGGCTGACCCCTCGGAAGCAAACCTTCCACCCCGCCGCGAGAATGGGGCGACCTCCCGTTCAACAAGTGGCGGTGGCCAGCGGAACCCAGAGCCAGCTGCTAGCTGCAGCCGGCGCTCCCACGCGATGGTTGCGAACAACCGGCAAGTTCCTCCAAGAGCGGAGGGCCGGTGCCAGCAGGATGAACGTCCCCCTCCTCCCCGCAGTGAGAGGCGGGCTTCTCCGGCGCTGGTTGACCACTAGACACTAGGGGGCGGCTAGGCCCCCGCGAAGCAGTCGGTGAGAATGACGCTCGTCACCTGATCAAGTGGCTGGCTCGGTCCCTGGCAGTGGAGGAGGAGGATACAGTCGGCCTGGCCTTCTTTGGCCCCCGCATCCATGACGAGCCCTTCCCCAAAGGGTTCACGCTCCCTCGCGACACTCCCAAGTACATCGGCGCCGTGAAGCCGAAAGATTGGCTGATCGACTACGCCACAACTGTCAGTATAGCGAATGGCAACAAGCGCGTTGTCGTGAAGTATGTTCCGCTCATGCTGCAGGGCACGGCCCGGACATGGCTGAACAGCCTCAAGGCCAACAGCATCAACAGGTGGTTGGACTTCAGCGACATCTTCGTCCGCAACTTCAACAGCACCTACAAGCGGCCTCCCTAGCCTCGCCAGCTCTCCATGTGCGTTCAGGGGCCGAATGAGTCCGCTCGCGACTACCTGATGCGTTGGGCCGAGTTGCGCAACTCCTGCGAAGGGGTGCACGAGGTGCAGGCCATCAAGTACTTCACCGCCGGGTGCCGAGAAGGCACCCAGCTCAAGCACAAGCTTCTGTGCGACGAGCCGGCTACCCTGGACGAGCTCCTGGTGGTGGCGGACAAGTACGCCACGGCCGACTCCTCCATGAAGTCGGAGATCCGGGTTGACGCGTCTGGTAAGGTGATCCTGCCGGCTTCTCCAGCGACGGCTGGTGACTCCAACCGATGCCAACAGCCAAATGACAACAAGCGCAAGGCCCAGCAGCCGGCTTCCAACAGCCGGCAGGTGGCCACCGTCGAGGATCAGCAGCCGGCCGGGAAACCCGGCCCCAAGCGTCAGCGGGGCGGCAAGGGTGCCTAGCGGCCTGCCTTCTCCTTCGAGCAGGCCCTCGACGCCCCGTGCAAGTTCCACAGCGGCGCGAAGCCGTCCAACCATACGACCCGGCAGTGCAGCTGGCTCACCCGAATCACCAAGGGTGAGGGCTTGCCGCCTCCTCCAGCCGGCCCGGTGGCTCCGGCTGCTCAGCAGCCCGCCCGCCTTATCGGCATGCTCCAAGACGAATTCCCTAACGAGAACGCCACTTACATCGTCTTCACCAGTGAAGCCGGCGACAAGCACAGTCGGCGTCAGCAACACCACTAGGTGAATGCTGTCATTCCAGAGGTCCCCCAATTCATGCACTGGTCCGAAAGGCCCATCACTTGGAGCCACGACGACCATCCGGCTGTGATGCCTTCGCTAGGTGCTTACGCCATGGTGCTGGACTCCACCTTCTCAACTGAGAGGCGGGCTTGCCGCTTCTCCCGAGTCCTGATAGACGGCGGCAGCAGCATCAACATCCTCTACCGCGACACCATGGAAAAGCTGGGTATCAAGGAGAAGCAACTCCAGCCCAGCCGGACCGTGTTCCATGGCATTATCCCTGGGCTTTCCTGCTCTCCAATCGGCAAGCTCAAGATCGACGCCCTGTTCGGCGACAAGACCCACTTCCGCCGCGATCCCATCTGGTTCGAGGTAGTCGACTTGGATAGTCCCTACCACGCGCTCTTGGGCCGGCCTGCACTGGCCAAATTCATGGCGGTTCCGCATTACGCGTACCTAAAGATGAAGATGCCGGGTCCCAAGGGCATCATCACCATTGCCGGCGACTACAAGAAGTTGTTCACGTGTGCCGCGGCCAGCTCCCAGCTGGCCGAGTCCCTCGTCATCTCCCAAGAGAAGCACCTCCTTGACCGGGCTGTGGCCATGGCCAACGAGTAGCTGGCCATGCCTTCCGACCCCAAGGAGGTTGAGGTTGAGGGCTCCTTCCTGCCGGCAAAGGAAACCAAGAAGATCATCTTGGACTCGGCGCACCCGGAGAAGTACACTGTCGTGGGGGCTAACCTCGACAGCAAATAGGAAAGCGAGCTCGTTGACTTCCTCCGTGAGAATCGGGACATCTTTGCATGGTCCCCCAAGGACATGCCGGGTGTTTCGAAGGATTTCGACGAGCACAAGTTGCATGTGCGGCCGTATGCTAAGCCGGTCAAGCAACCCCTCCGCCGCCTATCAGAAGAGAAGAGAAGGATCATTGGTGAAGAAATCGCCCGGCTTCTGGCACCCGGCTTCATCATGGAAGTGTTCTACCCGGACTGGCTTGCCAACCCAGTCCTCATTTTGAAGAAAAACAACAAGTGGCGCATGTGTATCGACTACACTAGCCTCAACAAAGCCTGCCCCAAGGATCCGATTGCCTTGCCCCGGATTGATCAAGTGATCGACTCCACGACCGGCTGCGAGCTTTTGTCCTTTTTGGACGCCTACTCCGGATACCATCAGATCAAGCTGGACCCGGCCGATCGACTGAAGATCGCCTTCATCACCCCTTTTGGCGCATTCTGCTACATCACCATGACGTTCGCTTGAGGAATGCCGGCGCCACCTTTCAGAGCTGCATGCAGAAGTGCCTTTTGAAGCAACTCGGCAGAAACGCCCACGTCTATGTGGATGACATAGTGGTGAAGACGGAGAAGCACGGTACCCTTTTGGAGGATCTCAAGGAGACCTTCGCTAAGCGACGCCGTTTTCTGATCAAGCTCAACCCAGAGAAGTGCGTCTTCGGAGTACCAGCCGGCCAGCTCCTTGGCTTCCTTGTCTCTGAGCGTGGGATAGAATGCAACCCCGTAAAGATCAAGGCCATCGAGCGGATGAAGAGACCGACCCGACTGTGGGACGTCCAGAAGTTCACCGGGTGCCTAGCATCTCTTAGCCGGTTCATCAGCCGGCTGAACGAGAAGGCCCTCCCTCTGTACCAGCTGATGAGGAAGACCACATGCTTCGAGTGGACCGACCAGGCGGACGAGGCGTTCCTCCAGCTCAAGCGGATGCTGTCCACGCCGCCTGTTCTGGCCGCTCTGGCTGCCAAAGAGCCCATGCTCCTCTACATCACCGCCACCAACCGGGTCGTCAGCATGGTGATTGTTGTCGAGCTCCTAGAAGCCGGCAAGGCACAGCCGGTCCAGAGGCTGGTCTACTACCTGAGCGAGGTGTTGTCCGCCTCCAAGCAGAACTACCCCCACTACCATAAGATGTGCTACTGCGTGTACTTTGCCGCCAAGAAGCTGAAGCAGTACTTCGAGGAGCACACCATCACGGTCGTCTGTACCGCCCCCCTTGCCGAGATCATGGGCAACCGAGATGCCTCGGGCTGGGTGGCCAAGTGGGCCATCGAGCTGGCTCCCCACACCATCCTCTACCAGCCCCGCACCGCCATCAAGTCCCAAGCGCTGGCCGTCTTCCTTGTCGACTGGGCCGAGACCCAGTACCTGCCGCCTGCGCCGGATTCCATGCATTGGCGGATGCACTTCGATGGTTCGAAGATGCGCACCGGTTTGGAAGCCGGCATCGTCCTCACCTCTCCCAAAGGCGACAAGCTAAAGTACACGCTGCAAATCCACTTCGCCGCCTCCAACAACGTGGCCGAGTACGAGCCACTCGTTCATGGGCTCCGACTGGCCAAGGAGATCGGCATCCACCGCATCTTGTGCTACGGCGACTCGGACCTTGTGGTCCAACAGTCTTCTGGCGACTGGGATGCCAAGGACGCCAACATGGCCAGTTACCACTTCCTCGTCCAGCAGATCAACGGATACTTCGATGGGTGCGAATTCATCCACGTGCCACGGGCCAACAACGAAGCAGCCGACGCCCTGGCATGGATTGGCTCTACCCGGCAAGCCATACCAGCCGGTGTTTCCCTCGAGTGCTTGCGCAAGCCGTCTATCCAGCCTTCGCTAGAATCAGAATCCATCTTCGTGCCGGCTGACCCTAGAGCAGCCGGATCTGGCTCGGGGACTTCAGCAGCCGGCCCAGGGGCTACAGCACCTAAACCCGGCCCGAGAACTCCAGAACCCGGCCCGGGGACTGCTGCAGTCGGCCCGGGGACTTCTATGACGCAACAGGGAGCGGCCGCCTCCAACCCGCCGCCTCCCAACCTAGCCACCCTGGCGCCGGTCGCCGTCATGACGGTGGTAGAAGCCCTGTCTTGGGGGCAGCCCATCCTCAACTTTCTGGTGAGCCGCGAGCTCCTAGCCGATGAGGTGTTGGCCCGGCAAGTGCAACGCCGGGCGACTGCATACACGATCATCAACAGAGAGCTCGTCAGGCGCAGCCCGACTGGTGTCTTTCAGCGCTGCGTCGAGCCTGAGAAAGGCATAGCAATCCTCAGGGACATTCATCAAGGTGAATGTGGCCACCATGCCACCTCCAGAGCCCTGGTCGCCAAGGCTTTCCGCCATGGTTTCTTATGGCCGACTGCCCTGGACGATGCCAAGGAGTTGGTCTGAAAGTGCAAAGGGTGCTAGCGTTTCAGCACCAAGTAGCACCAGCCGGCCTCGGCCCTCAAGACTATTCCCATCACCTGGCCATTTGCCGTATGGGGGTTGGACATGGTGGGCCCATTCAAGACTGCACGCGGCGGCATGACCCATCTGCTGGTTGCTGTGGACAAGTTCATGAAGTGGATTGAAGCGAAGCCGATCAAGAAGCTGAACGACCCCACAGCCGTTACATTCATCGCGGATATCACCGTTCGATACGGCATCCCGCACAGCATCATCACCGACAACGGCACGCACTTCGCCAAAGGCACCTTGGCTTGTTTCTGCACAACACAGGGCATCCGACTGGACCTTGGGTCGGTTGCTCACCCGCAGTCAAACGGCCAGGTGGCACGGGCAAATAGCCTCATTCTTTCTGGCATCAAGCCTCGGCTGGTCGAGCCGCTGGAGCGCTCGGCCGGCTGCTAGATCGAGGATATGCTGGCCGTCCTCTAGAGTGTCCGGACCACGCCAAACAGATCAAACGGCTTCACACCTTTCTTCCTCGTGTACAGGGCCGAGGCCGTCATCCCAACGGACATCGAGTTCGACTCGCCTCGCGTCACCCTGTACATGGAGGCGGAAGCAAAGGAGGCCCGCGAAGACGGTGTCGACTTGCTTGAAGAGGCCCGGCTGCTGGCACTCAGCCAGTCCGCCATTTACTAGCAGAGCCTGCGTCGCTACCACAACAAGAAGATCAAGCCGCGTGCTTTTCGCGAGGGCGACCTTGTGCTCTAGCTGATCCAGCGAACAGCCGGCCAGCACAAGCTCTCGGCTCCTTGGGAGGGGCCTTTCATCATTAGCAAGGCCCTGGGCAACGACTCCTACTACCTCATCGACGCACAGAAGCCCAGGGCACGCAAGAGGGACACAGCCGGCCATGAGTCAGAGCACCCATGGAACGCGAACCTTCTTCGCCCATTTTACAGTTGATGCAGTGTATGTACCACGCTATCTTTTGTACTAAGTAAAGACAACAGGTACCCCGAGAAGCACTCGAGGGCTACCTTTTTTATCTATATGATAAGCTTCGCCTATGTATGAGTATTCATTCTTTTCGCCCTGCCCGGGTCCGGTCAGCCGGCCCGGGGGCTCGGCGACTTGGCCCAAGTTGGTACCATCCGAAGTCGGCTCAGTAGTGTGCCGACGCCAAAGCCCTCTCTTCGCCCCAGCCACAGCTCGCAGCGCGATTGTCCGGCTGGCAAGAGCTAAAGGCCGGAAACACTGTCCACACGAAAAACGACTAAGGAAGAATGCCAGTTCAAGCCAAGCTGGCATCTGGCCTACCCCGTCCGGCTGCTCAGCAGCCGGCCGGCCGACTTCTTGCTTGACTAGCCACGCTTTAAGCGGCTGAAGTAATTTGCCTACTCTAAACGGCCAAGTCCCTGACCTGGCCACAGACCACAGCGCGGCTGTCCGGCTGGCAGGGCAGCAGCTGAAGGAACACGGCAAAAGAAAAAGCCAGAGAAAGCAAAGGCACAATCGAGTCAGAAATCGGCGAAGCACACAAGCATGCGGGGAAAATAAATTCATTTACAAAGGCCAGTGGCCGGCATTCATCAAGGTTTAAAAATCACCCCCAGTTGGTGGAACTGCGCATAACTAACTTGTTCTTGAGCACAAGACAAAAAAACTTAAAGAGATAAGGGCCGCATAAGCCGGAGGCACTACGGGCTGCTCGGACGAGTCGGCGGTGGCGGTGGCACCGGCTGGTTGGTCTTGGTCTGTTCAGCGGCTGAGGCCGGATCGGGCTGATTCCGGCTGGTCGCTCAGTCATCTAGCACGACACCATCGCCTTCCTCGTCCTCCTCCATGGCTTCGTCGCTAGAGGCGATCTCCTCCGCCGAGTCCTCCCCCTCGTCCGGGTTCAGCTCGAACCAGTACGGCGGCACCTCGGTGTCGTCTTCTGCCCGCTCCGGGATGAAGACGTTGCCGTCGGTGTACTCGGCGAGGGCCGATGCATGAATGGCGATCTCCTCATGCTCCGCCTCCAGCTCTAGCGCCGCCTCCTGACGGAAGGTGGCGAGCTGCGCCAGGCTCACGCCCGGGCACCCCGCCTTCACGAACTCCAGCGCCGCCTTGGCACCGGCCTGTGCCGCAGCGCCCTTCCAGGCGTCGAGCCGCTCCCCAGCCACCTCCAACCAGTCGGCGGTCCAGCTAGGAGTCCGGGGGACCGGCACACCTGCCCAGAGACCTGCAACCCGGCACGCTGAAACCGGCGGAGCAGGCGGCGCACTGGCTCAAGACGCAGCCGAACGGCCAGGAACTGTTCGCCCAAGTTCCGGGGCCGGTCCGGTGTAATCTCCATGCCCACACTCCTCCGCTGGTCGCGTCGTGCCTCAATCACCTGGCAGATGGCACCAGAGCGGTCCGGGAAGTACTCTGTCCAAAAGAAGGCAAAAGAAATAGAAGCCGGCTGACCGTGGTAGCCGGTCACTAACAAATCAAGGAAGAAAGAAAATTACCTTCAAGCAGATCCTCAATCACCGAGTAGCCCTCCGACAGGTACTTCTCCTTTTCGGCCCAGCCCGAGCAATGGGACTCGAACTCGGCCTTGAGGCACTCCTCCTCGTCCTTCAGCTGTCGGACCTGCTCCGCATGCCGGGTCGCCTGGTCAGCCAGCTCCTTCTCAAGCCGGTTGCGCTCCGCGGCCACCTGGCTGCGCTCCAGCTCTTTGGCCTGAAGCTGGCCCTTGAGCTCATGCACACGGTCCCGCAGATGGGCAGCGGCCTCTGCAAAGGTAAAGAAGAATCATCAGCAATAGAATCAACAAAGACAAGAAGTCGCCGGGAAGATCCAGCCCGACTGCTCACCAGTCGGCCCGAATCTCGGGGACTACACCCAGTGGGTGCGCTTGCGCGCCCCCAGTGAAAGCCGGCCTACGAACCTCGGCTCTTCTTTAACTCGGCGGTCCAGTTGGCGAGCATCTGGTTTTGGGAGTTGAAGGCAGCCGCACGCAGGTTGTGGTAGTCCTGCGGCAAGCACGACATCTCAGCATTCAGAAACACGCCTTAAAGTTCCAACCCGCCTGCTCAGCAGCCGGCTTGGAACTCGGGGGCTACACCCAGTGGGTGCGCTGGTGCGCCACCACTGAAGATCGCAAAAACAAAAAAGAAGGTCTAGAGCATACCAGGACAGACGTCTGCATCGCCACCATCTCACTGCTCGCCTTCAGGAGGATGGCGCTGTGGGCGGAGAACTTGTCCAGGACGTCCAGCACCGCAAGGTTCAGGGCTGCCGGGCCGGCCCCTGGCACCCAACCAGGCGGAGCGGAACTCGTGGCCTCGGTGCCGGCTCCCTGCGAGCTCGCGGCCCCAATTTCTACCGGCCTCGGCGCGGAAGCTCGCCCGCACCTGGCGCAGGCGCACGGGGGTGCGTGTCATCATGGCCTGGCTCGTCGGCAAACCGGCGCCGGCCAGCGGCATCGCCGGCCCTCCGGGGTGGCCGTCACCCCGCTCGCCAGCACCCGGTGCGCGTTGGGTGACCTCCACCTCCGGGATGATGGAGTCAGCAACCTCCAGCTCCGGCACCATCTGGTCGGCTCTCGCTGCCCCAGTCGGCACCTGGGCCTCCACCACCGGCACCTCCGGCTGCTCAAGAGTCGCAGCCTCCGGGATCATGCTGCCAGCCGGATCCTCTGCGGCCTTAGCGTCGGCCTCCGCCTGCGCCTTGGCATTGGCCTCCGCCTGTGCTGCGGCTTGGGCCTCTGCCTGCGCAGACACGGCAGCCTGGGCATCGGCATCCGCCCGCGCCGCGGTGGCTTCCCGCTCGTCCTACGCCTCCCGCGCGTTCCTTTCCGTTACCTCCCGAAGGGCGACGACCGGGTCCATGCGCCGGGCCTCCTCAGAGCCGCCTGCCGACTCGATCAGCGAGGCTGATGGAGCCCGTGAAATGGAGATAGCGGCCCTGCTCAGCAAAGCAAGTAGAGATGAGAAGTCTGCAAGAAAGAAAAGCAACCAAGGCGGTGCGCTTAACGCACTTACCCGGACACCATTGGGCGATCCTTTGGGGTCCTTCGGATGGCGGCCACCTTCGCGGCCTCCTGCCGCTTCGTCGCGGCCGCTTGCTTGGCCTTCTTGGGCAGCCGGTTGCCAAACAGTAGCTCGCCGCGCCGGGTGCACCAGTCGGCGCTTCGCTTGGCGGCCGCGCCGTCGAAGGGCCGCCGCCTGCCCCCTCGGCACCTTCGGGGCGGCGTTGCCCCTCTTCGTCCTCATCATCATCCGCCCAGAACCGGACGTCTGCGCCTCTGCCTGCGCCACCTCTTGTGGCTCCACCTCCTCCGTCGCCGCCTCCCCCAATGGCGTCATCCTCGCCTCCATCTTCCAAGGCGGCCGCCCCGAGCTCGGGGTCGCCGACGTCGCTCTCCTCGTGGTCCGGCATCCATTGATGGCCTGGAGCTGGCGCGCTGGTTGTTACCTGACCAGGCAAGCGCTGCCCCGCGTCTGGGTGGTCAGGTCGGATGAGGTGCACCGCGTAAGCAAAGAATGGGGACCAGATACTAACCGGCGGTGGTGGGTTGGCGCGACTGTACGGCTGCTTGCCGAATTGCCAGTCGGCCTCGCTGAGCTTGCTGTCGGAGAAGTAGTCGACATGGCGGACCACCTCCACCATCGGCAGCTCCTTCGTGGACATCCGGCAGGGGTCCCGGCTGCCGCTCATGTCGCAAATCAGGTGCAGCCGGGCTTGGAGGGGCAAAACCCGGTGGTAGACGAAGGCGGCCAGCAAGTCCGCCGGCTTGAGGCCCTCTGAGTCCGTCATCTCCTGAAGTCGGATGAGGACGTTGGTGATGGAAGCCGGCACCGGTTTGGGTTGTTGCCCCCAGTTGCTCCGCGGCTCGCCAGGCGGGCCGATCTCGAAGGCCGGCAGGTTGATGTAGTCGCGAGTCGGGTGGAGGTTGCGGACATAGAAGTACGACTTCTACCACAGCTTCGCCAACTCCAGCAGAGCGATGGGAGGAAAGCGGGTCCTAGAGCCGGTGCGCCGCATGGCGACGCAGGATCCGCACTGGGCCGGCTCGCCCTTGGCCTGGGTACCCAGCTTCCGGTAGAAGAACCTGCCCCACAGCTAGAGCGTGGGCAAGACACCGAGGTAGCCTTCGCAGAAGGTCACGAAGGTGGAGAGAAGCACCGCCGTGTTGGGAGTGAGGTGATGAGGTTGAAGACGGTAGAAGTTGAAGAAGGAGCGGAGGAAGCTGCTCGCAGGCAAACAAAATCCACTGAGGAAATGGCTCCGGAAGACGACGAACTCGTCAGCCCTCGGCGCCGGCGGGATCTCCCTCTTGTCGGGGATCCGCGTCCCCACGACCGCCTCGACAGGAAGCCTCCACGTCACGCGGAGGAACTCGATGTGGCCCTCATGGACATTGGAACTGTCCCACTCGCCTCGCGCCATGGCTTGCGGTGGTCAGGCGGCGGCGCGGTGAGGCTGGACGGCGGCGAGGCTGTGGCGGCACTTCGACAGCGTTTGGTGCGGCGACGCAGCGGCAGCGAGGAAGCAAAGGGGCGAGGGAAGAAGAAGAAGGGAGTCGAGGGGGCGTGCGTGTGTCTGGCCGCCCCCCTTCCTCCTACTTATACGGCCAAAACGGCGAGGCCAGGCCGACGCTTCGTGGGGGGGCGTGGGATTAACTGTGCCCACGTCCCACACGCCCCCGTAAATCCCAAGCCTTAATGGCGCGCAATTATTTTGCCCCGGAAGGGCAACCGCCTGCCTCGGCCGCAGCGGATCCGCGCGCGCGCCGGGGCTATGTAGTGGCGGGCCCGGGTTTGTGGCAGCGTTCCGTCGCGCGCGTGGGTTGGCAGGCCGGCCTGGCCTGCTGGCGGCGCGTGGCGTGTGTACAACGGGTAGCATGTACACCATCCGGTGGCTTACCACCCGGCGCCCGCTACGACGATTCAAAAATCAGCCAAGCGGGTAGCTTCACCTCTGCCGGCTTCTGGCACGCGGCCGAAGCTAAGACACAGGGTCTCTCGAAGGAGGAAACTGCTGAGGCACTCCGACGATTGAGTCGTGGTGCTTCACTAGCTTCGGGGACTACTGTCGGGGGGATGCACCCCGGGTAGCCTCATCCGGACTCAATTACTTTTCAAGACATCGGGGTTGGTGAAGCCCCTCATGCCGGCTGGCCAGAAGGGTTGGCTTCCAGAAGATGGTGCACCCATGGAAGGCGGGTTTGGGGGCGGGCCGGCTTCCATCAGCCGGCCCCTCCTTCCCCCTCGGAGTCCGCACTCACCCAATACGATGGGACGGGGCGTGGCAACAGTGCTACCGGTCTCCCCGAATCCCGGAGGAGCGTGGCTACAGTATGAGCTGACCCAACGGCTACCTACCTGCCTCGCGTGGGACTGTAGCCATGTGACTCATGACGCAGCCCTCATCAGGAAGTACCATGCTGCGGCAGAAGGCAATCGGCGTGGCCCACAGGCTTCCACAAGACGGCGCAACCCTCGAAGGTGGCCTTGGGGGCGGGCCGGCTTCCAGCAGCCGGCCCCTCCTTCCCCTCGGAGTCTGCGCTCACCCACTACGACAAGACGGAGCGTGGCTACAGTGTGCGCTGACCAAGCAGCCACCTACCCGCATGATGCGGGACTGTTGCCATGCGACTCGTGACGCGGCCTCCGCCATCAAGAGTAGGGCTACAGCAAAAGGCAATTAGCATGGCCCGCAGGCGGCGGGCCCTACCTGTCGGCCGGATTCTCAGCAGTCGGCGGGGCACTCTAGAGGCAGGCCCTAGCAGCCGGCGGAGAACCCGGCGACCTTAGACACTGACGTCCGGGTCCTACACACGGCCGTATTACCATTATACCCCTGGGGGGTTGGCCTATAAAACCCCCCAGGGCTCACCCATGCAAAGGGTTCAGCCTTCATCCCACACACACAATAGCAAGGAGAGGAGAGGTAGCTCTACCCTTCTTCTTCCTCTAGCAACACAGCTCAAGGAGCAACCTTGTACACTCTTTGATCATAGTCATCATGCGGAGACCCCGCAGAGCAAGACTACGGGTGCTATCTCTCCGGACAGCCCCGAACCTGGGTACGTCTCGTGTGCTATTGAGCTCGTGCTCACTCCCGCTTCCAGGGCCCGATGACGTCCTCTTGGCTCCACCCATGATAAGCCACCCCCTGGCATCTGACGTGAGATTACCACGACAAAGTCTGTGGCAAAACCAAGTCTCATGGGAAGCACTGGGCGGGCGGCTCTAACGGATGAATCCATAAAGGCAAGCCCCCAACCTAGCCCCCTGCGGGAGAACATGGTGTCGACCCCGCCCACCGGCGCCAAAGATGAAGTTCCTCCCCCTGATCTAGACAAGTACATGAGAGAGGTCCCCCACAGGGAAGAGCGCCATGAAGCTGATCCTGCCGCGGCTCCCCCATCAACCATCGTTCTGGAGAGCGCTTTTCCAGCAAAGGCCATCGTCGACGAGCTTGCCTGCACGGAACCTGCTTTGTCAAGTGAAGATTATGTCAACCGTTTGCCGGCAACCAAGGTTGCCGTGGAAGGAGACATTCCTTCTCAATAGATGCCAAAACTTTACGCATTTCCCCCCAAAACTTTTACTTTCTTTGAATTTATCTTGTAATCTTGATTCTTGCTCCGTTGTTGCTTCTGAGCTAATCCACAGCTTCATCTCCCGAGGACGGCAGAGCACTTGTGGAGGTGGTTTTCATAGCAAAGGATGTTGCCGAGGAAGCCGCCAAGATTGCCGCCATAGAGGATCTTGTGCAAGTTGCTGGTAATATTAGAGAAGTCCCTGAGCAACCGGAGGAGTCCTATGGCAACATGCCCGACCCCGCCAGGATGGATATGGATGAGGCGCCCATTGTTACTATCACGCCGAACCCCGCTAATCAACCAATGGCAACAACCTTGCAGATCGCGCCAATCAGTATGGACCTGGCTATCTCTCAACCTGTGCTCGGAGCCCCAGTTCATGTGGTGCCACGGGAACAAACTTTGACGAGGAGATAGCTCGGATCTTGTTTCCCCTTTCCCAAAGGTCTACTGAGGCTGACGACACCATTGACAGTGCTAAGGATTTTGCTTTCCTGAAAGCCATGGACATTGGGTACAAGGATGTCAAGGAGAGGTACAGCCGAAAGTGGAGCAAGGTCTAGGACAAGTGCAAGGCTGCCAATCTCGTCGATCAGGAGCTGAGGGAGAAGGTGAACGAGGTGCGCACTTGGTACAACAAGTGGACCCACGAACTCATCAGGCAGGAAGAGAAACTTGTTGCCGCCATTGAAATGGCGGCAACTCATGACGGCAAGTTGATGGAGCACGACGCGCTGCTTAACACCAAAGAGAAGGACCTCGTCGCACGGGAACAAACTCTCACTACCAATCTCCAGGGTAAGGATGATGAAATCGAGACGCTCCTTAAGCAACGGACCCAAGCGCTGGAGGACAAACACAAGGAATCAATTAAAGCGCAAGCCTCGAAGAGTGCTGCCAAGCTTAAGGAGGCTGCGGATAAGGTTGCCGCTGCTGCCACCACCAAAGCAGCTCTTGAAGTCCAGGCAGGCAAGCTGAAGGAGGAGCTCGTTAGTAGTGGCAAGGAGATCGAAATCCTCAAGGTCGAAGCGCAGAAAACAACCCTCGCTCTATAGGAGCTTCAGATGCAGCTGTCAACCAAGGACCAGGACCTAAATGCTGCCAACAATGTAGCAGAGGATTTAAAGGCCAAGCTTGTTGTCTTGGAGACAAATCTTGTATCCGCCAAGGAACGGGAAAGCGTCTTATCGAAGAAAGTTGCCGCAGAAGAGACTTATCGAAAAGATGCTTAGAACAATCTATCGGAGCAAAGCAAGCTATATTCCCTTTGGACGGAGAGGCTCGTTGGCATAGCAGAGTGCCTTTCTTCTCATCTTGCCAAGATGGACATGAAAAGCTGGAGCTTCACTATGAATGAGCATGAGGGTGCCACCGTCAGACTGACCTATTTCTTTGACGGTCTCATCAAGGCGTTAAAGACATATCAAGACGACATGGCTGCTTCATTTGCCAACGAGTCTTGGCAATTTACACGCAGCGTCCTTTACATGGTGCTGCTCAACCTTGCTCACCGCCACACTGACCTCGATCTCTCTGGGATCTTCAAGAAGTTGCCAGAGAACACCGACGTCACATCTGCCGACAAGGTTTCCGCTCCTCTCGCCAATAGGGTGCTCAAGGTCCCCAGGATCCAAGGCGATCATCGGGATTAAGTTCTGTTGTTTCACCCATTGCTATGCTGTTATGTAATAAGACACATTCGATCTTATGTTAGATTCGCACTGCTTTCGCGAAGTGATACAACTTTCATTGATGAATGAATGTATGCTATCCCCCCTTGTCCTTTTCTATCTTTGTATGATTTGGTTTTACACCCTACGCATGTCGGAGGTTTGCCGGCACATACACTTGCCGGGAGCGCTTGAGGGACGGGACCTTAGCAGCCTGCTGGTAGTGCTGCCGCCGTCAAGTTTTCATTTGACGATCTCAATGCAGCTACTTAAATGGTTGAGAGGACTCGAAATAAGATAAGAGTGCAAATGATCAGGATAAGGTTCCTTCTCGTGCAGGTTTTTCATACAAATATAGAATAGTTCAAAGGGGAATTGCAAAATATGAAAGAGTTTTATAGTTTTTCAACTTAGCTTTTCCTTGCGCAGTCTCTCTTGCTATATGAAAATGGTAGTTCGAACGACATCCAAATGGTATTCCCGTCATCACTCCTCCCCTGCGAAACTTGTACGTGACGGATCCTCCTGTCTTTTTAGAAAATATAGAAGAAAAAAAGGGAGGTTCAGGAACGTTTGGCAGTCCGTTGGCCATTTCATATAAGTTAGAGCATAACCACAACAAAACATGTGTTTTTATACACAAAAAAACATACACGCGGTTGTGAACATACTACTCAGTCCGTCAGAAATGCCATTGCCAGCAACGAGCCTTGCCGCCCTTAGCGTGGCCATTTGATTCGGTGAGCAGGCTCTAGAAAAAACAAAGGCGTAGTTGGTCGCGACAGGGTTCCAGCTAGGCGGCATTTGGGCTCATGCCACCGCTTCAGCCACTGTTCCCGACGTCGCTCTACCCCCAGCAGAGCCAGTGGGATCGCCGTTGTGACCTTGCTACCATGGCCCAAGTGCAACTGTGGGTTGACGTGGCGGAGGTGGTGCCTGAAAATCTTAAACTCGATCGACAGGTGTTTTGCCGTGCGGGCGCAGCTGTCTGTGTCCAGCGGTGCCGCTCTGCGTTGTTGGAGTAGGGAGGTCTTGGCCCGCACTTGTCCGCGCAGTGTTGCTCCGGTGAATACGCTCGCCGGCGCGTCGGGGAGGCGGATTATGTCCGTCCGAACCGCCCGCACCGTCGTGATTGGTCTCGCTAGAGGGTCGAGGAAGATGATCGTCTCCTGCGTCCCCACCTCCTGTTCCCGCCGTGGTAGGCACGGTGACAGCGCCGCCTGCACCGGGCGTGCTAGCTACAGCGTACGCACCGTTCGCAGTGGTGGCACCGACTTCGCCACCTACGGACACGTGCGAAGGAACTCTAGAGGCAGAAGGCTTCGTCGTCGTGGTACCCTTCTTCTTGCGCGCCATTGATGATGAAGACAGTGATAAAACTTGATGACATAATCGCACCATACGCTGATTTAGATTCATGCCAATGATTCCCCTACCCCGTGTGCCAAAGATGTCGGTGTGGAACGACCATCTATGGGGCCATCAAGCCCCTTTGTGGTTTGGCTAGGGAGATGCACAAGATGCAAAGAGCAAAATCAAGGGAGGACGTAAGGACCTCTACCCAGGTTCGGGCCACCGAGAGGTATAAAACCCTACTCCTACTTGCTATATTGGGTGTATGTGTCGTACACAAGTACAAGGAGCACTATCCTGGCAAGGTGTAAGAGGGAGCAGCTACGCGTGTAGTTGTGCAAAGGGTCGATCCTTGGAAACGTTGCCCTGGCCCTCCTTTTATAGCTTAAGGGGCAACCAAAGTGGCAAAATGGTAATTACATGTTGATTAAATAGCAAACAGTGCTATCATACCTAACTTTGCCGGACAAGGACAAACGCATTAAATGCTCTATTAGGTGTCATGTGGAGGAGGAGCCCTGGCAAAGTTGCTGCACTACTTGGCTAGCTGCCTCATATTATCTTGACACGCCCATAGGACAGGTGTATTAAAGGTAATCTTTCTTCTAGCATGCTGCCACGTGCTTGACAAGATCCACCAAACAACCTGCGGGCTCGACACCGCATCGATTAGTGATTAGCTGCTTGATGAGGTGGAGCGCTGGCGGCTGGCGGGTGCTTGCCGACCATGGAGCTTGCCGGGCCTTCGCCCTCACCAGCTCGGCTTTGCCAGCAAGGGATGTCTTTGCTTTTAGTCTGGATGATCTTCCTTGTTCTTCTCACCAGTTGGGATCTATCACTGGTGTCTTGAATCTTGGTCTTTGTCGGATTCAGGGCTCCGCAGACCCAAGAAAGGTTCAAACTCTGGGGCTTGTGCGAAGGACTCAACCTATTCAGCCAACCAGCTCCTCGCCCTACGGCCTAGCTCGAGGAACAAGGAAGAAGGTGAACACGGCAGTTTACCCAGGTTCGGGCCACCTTGCGATGTAAGACCCTACTACTCCTTTGTGGTGGATTTGCCTCATGAGGGGCTGAGGATGAACAAGTATAAGGGATGAACAACCTCGTGAGGTCTGCTCTGGTGAGAGTGGAAAGGATCCGATCCCGAGGGGTTCGTCCTCCGATTTCGGTCCCGGTCTGGTCTCCGTCCCCTTCTATGGTGGTGGCTAACCTATATTTATAGTGGCCTCGGTCCTCTTCCCCCAAATCATAGGTGGGAAGGGATCCCACAGTGGCCAATTTGAAAGGGGACAAGTAGTACATCTTATCCTGACGAAAGGTGCTCTTCGCCTCCAAAGCTTCTGGCGTGATGCTGCGGTGGGCTCGGTGATGACATCCGTTCTGCCGTCCTGGTGGTCTTGGTCTCATTGCACAGGAATGGAAACCTTTGCCTGAGTCCTCGGGAACCCACGCCTACGCTCGCCTCCTTAGCACCAAAGAGGAAACTGTCTTCTCTGCGCCCGCCGGCGCCCGCCTGGCCTTGGTCGTCATGGCTTGCGTGACCCCAACCTCATGAGGTTTGGGCACCTGCATAGGAATCTCCACTCCTCAGGAGGCAGCCTGGGGAGGCCGCTCCCTCGGGAGGTCTTGGCGTCATCAGCCTCGCGAGGCTTGGCCCCTCGCGAGGGTCCTGTCTTGGTAGTCTTGTAGATGGGTCGTACCAGGCCGTCAAAGGTGCCATGCCGTGGGCCACAGGCAGGCAAGTCTGGGTACCCTGGTTCCCAGAACACCGACAGAAGCCCCCGGGCCCAAGGCGCGCTCGTACTTGTCTTCAAGGTGAAGCCAAAGGGCAAGGGCGAAGCCCCGCGGGCCCCAATCGCTTGCGGGCCAGGCTGACGCGTGGCGCTTGACGGGGCATTGACGCTCTTCTTAAGGGTCTTCGGAGAGGACGGCCGACGTCTGGAGTGCTGCCCCAGGGGAGGAGATCGAGACGGCGACCCCCTCACAGGCCGGCAAATCGGTGAGGCCCCTTGCGGTGAACTTGCCCTTGGCCTTGTCCGTGATTCCTCCAGTAGCAGGGACGCCTCCTCCAAACCAAGCTTAAGCAATGATGACAGCTATGAGCCGCCGCGCCGCCGCGCTCGGGCATGAGGGAGGAATGGCGCCGGCCAGGAGTCATGGGCGACACCGCCTGGGTCACGATCCTTAGGAGGTCCTTTCCTTTCGTTTCATTCCTGTGCAAAAGTCATGAAGGGCCCCGCGGGGGTGTGTAAAGATCATGACACTTTTGCCTTAATGTTAGCGTCCCCAACTTATGTTGTGTTTGCGTCTCTCGCTTGGGCACGGTTCCCCCTTTTTATTCTTGCGGTAGCTTAGTGCTCTACCCCGACAGGACCCAGTCCCCAGGCAAGCTTCGGCCGTCGCTGGTATACCAGGTTGCGATGCCATGGTCAAGGCCAGGAGGTGAGCGGCCCGAGGTCCGGTAAGAGCCCCCGAGGCGCGATGCTCAAGAGGTCCCCTTTGGCGCGCAAGTGGCTCCTGAAGGACTGAAAGGGGAGTTCCCTTGCCCAAGCGAAATCTCGAGAGATGAAACACCGATTATGGGGTTCACGGCAGGGTGTGCGAAGCGGCTTATCTTGGCGAGCCTGCGGTGGTTTCCTTGTCGCGAGGGCGAGCTTCTTGTGCGATGTTAGGCTGCGCCCTTCTCCTGATGGCGCCCCCCCCCCCCGCAGGGCTCCTACCGACTCCATCTCTCCCGCTCGTTAGGGTGATCTATGTCCTCGGGACCCGGCTCTCGAGCGAGGCTCGGCCGCCGCTGGTATGCCAGGTTGCGATTCTGTGGTCAAGGCCAGGGGGTGAGGGCTCGAGGGCCGGTAGGCGCCCCTGAGGCGCAGTGCTCAAGGGCCCCCCCTTTAACGTGCATGCGATTTGCACAATAAAAGAGTGGCTGACTCCGAGGGGGTACCTAGGAGGGGTTGCGCCCCATGGCACGTAGCGTGGTATCCTTCCGTGGTGGCAAGGTGTTGGCGAAGATGCTCATGATCCTGCCTCCTGAGGTTCCCATCTCTAAGGCTCCAGCAGCACAAGTCGAAAGCGGTGAGGATGGTGGTAGCGTTGTCGACGAGGGGCTTCCAACGAGCGGGGCAGGTGGTGGAAGTGGCATTCCTTCTTAGTTTTACCCTGCAACATTTACCGTGCCTCGTGGAGGCGTAAGACTTCTGTTTAAGCTTGTGGAACAATCTGTGCTTGTAATAATTATTAGGACCCCGTGGTTTCTTTATTGCGCCAACTTTCCTTCGTGCTTGCTTTTGTGCTCTGCGTCGGTAGAGCCCAGCCCCGCACATACCTCGACCGCCGTTCGGGCGTCCGGATCACCAGGATGACACCAAGGGCAAGGGGCTACGTGACTAGTGAGGCCCCTGAGTCGCGATGCTCAGGAGGTCCCCCTTGACGTGCAAGCAGCCCTCATGAAGGAAACGTGGATGCGAGGGTGTAGGACTTCGCGCTCTGCGTCGGCAGGGCCCAGCCCCGCGCATACCTCGACCGCCGTTGGGGCGTCTGGATCACCAGGACGACACCAAGGGGTGAGGGGCTACGTGACTAGTGAGGCCCCTGAGTCGCGATGCTCAGGAGGCCCCCCTTGACGTGCGAGCAACCCTCATACCTTTGACCACGAGCTTTCACCTGGGGGGAAGACGAGAAGACCAGGTACCTGGAACTGGTAGGGTAGCGTGTGCTAGGTGGGGCCTGAGCACAACCCCTGTGTCCAGCCCCCTTGCGTGATCCTCCCAAGGGGGAAGCTGTGGGGTGTTGCCGATCGTAGAGCCGAGAAGCTATCCTGAGGTTGGTGCGGCCGTGAGGGCGCCCTCAGTTGTTTATTCACTAGTGCGGAGCATGGTGCTTCCACTTTATCGTGGGCATAGTTGTTCCTCGATTGTGTCGTCCACCAGCGCGGAGCATGGGGCTTCCACTGGTGCGTGGGCATAGTCACTCCTCGACCGTGTCTTCCACCAGTGCGGAGCATGGGGCTTCCACTGGTACGTGGGTGGGATTTCCCGTTGGGGGAGACTCTGGGGCATGTACATCCCCGTTCGTACGCGTGGCTAGCACGGTAGAACTGCAGGAGGTGTATCTGGGCACTCGTGAGCCAGCGCGGGACTCACGAGGCCCTACCTCAAGGCGGGTTGCGCCTAATTTTTGCAGCGCGGGGCGCGCGTAAGAAACCTGCGGGGCGATGGGGGGTCCTGCGCCGAATGTCCCTTCAGAGGTTATCGCATGAGAAGGCTGGACACCAATAACCCCAGGAGGTGACGTGAACAGGGCCGGCCCGCCAGACAGAGCTTAGCCATTGGTTTTATCGACGCTGCAGGGACGGACTCGAGCACAGACGCCGTGCCAAGTCTTCTCATGCAACGATCCCATGGAAAAACAGCCGGCGCACGACTCCTACTGTGGCGAAGCGCCGAACTGCGGTTGTATGAACTGGGACGTGTGCCCGCACTTGCCCACACGCGATTAGCTCATGTGAGAACAAGGCACCAAGGACCACGGGAGGTGACGCGCATGGGAGCTGGACCACGGGACAGAGCTCGGTCGCTTGGGTTTGTCGATGCTATAGGGACGAACCCGAGCACAGACGTCGTGCCAGTCCTAAATCATGAGGCGGTCGCGGGCGGATTCGCGAGGGCGCAGCGACATCATAATGACGAAGCACCGGACATGTAGTTGAGATACTTAGGAAATTAATGAATGCAAAGCCAGTTCTGCCTGAGGATGATGCCGCCCGAGGGGCGCCCTCAGTTGAACAAACCAAAAAGTCACCTGGCACCATCGTTGTAGAAGCGTTGAAGTAGCTGAAGACACGTACTATAGAGATCGCTCCTCACGAGCCGACCAGCTCCTGAGCCCCAGGAGGCTCCGGAGGTCCCGGGGGCTCGCGAGGGTCCGTCACCTCCTCGGTCAGGACCGCCTAGAGCTTGGCCTCGTGAGCCGCCAAGGCTCCCTGCATGAGGTGCTGGTACGAGGCAGCCACATTCAGCAGGCCGAACGGCATGCAGACTTAGCTGCAAGGGTAGCCCCCGCTCCGGCCGACGCGGGACGGCCAGAAGAGGTCCTGCGAAGCAGCCCTGTTGAGCCTTGGGATGTTGGCGCAGACGCGCAGTTCGCCACCCATGTCATGGGCGGCAGCTGCACTGGATTGCGCGGGGCGACGCTTGCCATGCATGGCTCGCACCTCCCGAAGCTCCTCGATTGCCTTGTTGATGAACTCCTGAGCGCCTGGCGCCCCGTGCCTTGCGCCTTGCTCACGGAGGCTCGCGTCAAAGCACACCCCCACTTGGTGCCCAAACAGCTCCCTCGTGACGCTGGTCAGGTCAGAAGCCCTCCAGATGATAGCCCTCGAGCCCGTCCCGATAGGGGCGCTGGGCACGCCTTCCTATGCGAGTGGGAAAGACGCCCCAGCAGAGGGCTCGGGGCCTGAGGCACGACCGTAGGGCGCCCTAGCCTCCTGACATCCCTTTGGGAGGAGCTGCTTTTTCTTTTTGGGGATGGCCTCAGGATGCAGGATGGCACCCTCGCCATTTGAGTTCTCGAGCGCCACCGAGTGCCCTGGAAGTTGGTGATGAAGCGCTCGCGTAGCTCGTCCCAGGAGGAGATCGACCCCACTGGGAGGTTCAGGAGCCAAGAAAGCGCACCATCCTTGAGGGCCATGGGGAACCAGTTCGCCATGGAGGAACTCAGCGGGGGTCGAGGGTGCCATCGTAGCGTGGAGGCAGATCCGGCTTGAACTTGTCGGGCCAGACGACACGGCGCAGCTCTGGGGTGAAAGCACGACAGCCTGCCGCACTCACAGGGGTCGGTCGCATGGGAGGAGCTTGGTCTTGGCACCCGCATGCCACCGCCTCTGGCGGCGCGCGGTCTTGACGCGGTGGCGCTAGGAGCACGCGCGCCTCTCCTTGGGGCCGCTGCACCACCTGGCAGCTTTCTTCATCGTGCGCCGGCTCTCTGCGCGGCGGGTCGCGCTGGGATGCCTCACGCCTGGGCTGGAGTCCTCGCCGTGCAGAGGAGGAGGGGGAGGCGCGCCGTGAGCCACGTCGCCCACCAGGGATGGTGGAGGACGAGGCGAACGGGACGGTGCAGGGGCCTCACCGGCGGCATTGACGAGCTCGGCGATGCAGGCGAGCCAGTTGTCGTAGAGGTCGTTGGCCGGGCGGTAGCGCAGAAGCTCTCGTGCCATGAGCAGCGCAGCCTATATGTTTGCCAGCCCACAATGAACATGTGAAGACGACGCCGCAGCTGGAGTGGGTGATGGAGTTGCGGTGCGGCCATCGCGCCGCACGGATGGTGGCAGCGACGAATCCTACTGTTTGGGAGCAGCAGGGTCAGTGGCGGTGTTAGCCGCCGGGGAGGCAGAGCGGCGAGGAGCGCCGTTGCCCACAGGCGCCGTCTGGGCGACGCGAGTGTCCTGGTGCTCGGCACGGACACGGCGAGCGTCGGCCATTGGAATGATGGAACGGCGGTGGAGCGAATGGCGGAAGAGAGGCTTCGACACACCAGTACCTTGCACGCCAAATGTCGGATTCAGGGCTCCGCAGACCCAAGAAAGCTTCGAACTCTGGGGCGTGTGCGAAGGACTCAACCTATTCAGCCAACCAGCTCGTCGCCCTATGGCCTAGCTCGAGGAACAAGGAAGAAGGTGAACATGGCAGTTTACCTAGGTTCGGGCCACCTTGCGGTGTAAGACCGTACTCCTGCTTTGTGGTGGATTTGCCTCACGAGGGACTGAGGATGAACAAGTACAAGGGATGAACGACCTCGCGAGGTCTGCTCTGGTGAGGGTGGAAAGGATCCGATCCCGGGGGGTTCGTCCTCCGATTTCGATCCCGGTCCGGTCTCCGTCCCCTTCAATGGTGGTGGCTAACCTATATTTATAGTGGCCTAGATCCTCTTCCCCCAAATCATAGGCGGGAAGGGATCCCACAGTGGCCAATTTGAAAGGGGACAAGTAGTACATCTTATCCTAACGAAAGGTGGTCTTCTCCTGCAAAGCTTCTGGCGTGACGCTGCGGTGGGCTCGGTGATGACATCCGTTCTGCCGTCCTGGTGGTCTTGGTCTCGTTGCACAAGAATGGAAACCTTTGCCTGAGTCCTCGGGAACCCACGCCTGCGCTTCCCTCCTTAGCACCAAAGAGGAAAGTGTCTTCTCTGCGCCCGCTGGTGCCCGCCTAGCCTTGGTCGTCATGGCTTGCGTCACCGCAACCTCATGAGGTTTGGCACCTACATAGGAATCTCCACTCCCTAGGAGGCAGCCTGGGGAGGCTGCTCCCTCGGGAGGTCTTGGCATCGTCTGCCTCACGAGGCTTGGCCCCTCGCGAGGGTCTTGTCTTGGTAGTCTTGTAGATGGGCCGTACCAGGTCGTCGATGGTGCCACGCTGTGGGCCGCAGGCAGGCAAGTCTGGGTACCCTGGTTCCCAGAACGCCGACAGTCTTTTGATGCGCTCCTTGATTTGTCAAAGAGCAGCTTCCTTGGCTTGGGAATCTTCATCGAACCTCGCCAATCTTGTCTTGAGTCTTGATCTCCCGGCAAGTTTCCTTCTCGGGGAATCGCCGCTGCCTGTGCATGAGTCTGGGGTACCGGGAGGCCAGACCTCAGTACACCGACACTCTGGATGCTGGCACGCCACTCAACCATCTTCTCCGGAGCCGGAGGAAAGTTCAGCAGTAGATCCATTTGCGCAAGCGCTTCTGTCGGCGACATGGGCATGACTGGGAGCAAGGACTGAGAGGTGGCTCGACTTCTGTGCAGGCCAGAAGGAGCTCCATCTCTATCCTTCTGCCGCGGTCAATGCGCGCCAGTGGTTTGACGTAGCGGTAGGCCTTGCGCACCATGGGATGGGTGTGTGACAACCCGAGACCGACGCTCCAGAAGCCTTCCAGTTATTTTGTTGTTACCGTGTGTTTCATTTGTTTGTTGCATTCATCATGGCTTCATACGCATTGCATCCGCATGGTTTCATAAAACTTGCATCCGTTTGTTGTAGCCGTTTCCCTGTTTGTCTCTGTTGATCTTCTCACACCAACAGGGTTTTCGATTCCCTCTTGTCAAACCACCTAGCCTCCCTCAGACCCCCTCGCATGCACGTCCGAAAACTTACCCGAACCTGACCTGCTCAGTCATGACCGTTGGATTCGGATCATCCCCGAACATCCCCAAAATATTTTCGGTTCTTTGTTGGACTCTCCTAACCTATTTATCTCGGACCATCCGATTACGATTGAAGGGACCAGATGACCCTAATTGGAGCCAACTTGCTATATATAGTGGACGGATCTAGGGGCCTTGTCCCATCCATCAGTCCCGTCGCCGCCGCCACTCTCTCTGGGGATCCTCCCCGATCCGATCCAGCCAACCACCCACAGCTATCTCCCTCCTTGATTTCATCCTCGACCCAATCCCCTCGCAGCCAACGCGAGCTAGCCACATCTCGATCGCGGCGCCGCCAGCCACGCTCGGGAGGAGCCGGATGCCCTCTGCGCCTCGATCCCCAATCGCCAAGGCCTCGCGCCCGAGGGCCTCACCGACCACCATCGCCTCCGGTTGCCTCGCCGGAGCAAGCTCCACCGGCGACCAAAGCCACCTCATCTCGCGGCCTCCTCTGCTTCTCCTCGAGCCCGTAGCAACATCACAACCCCGAGCACCACAGCGCCAGCAGCAGTCCACCCCCATGCCGGAGTCCCTCGTGCCCGGGCGTCTCCGTTGACCCTGCCGTCAGCCGGCTACCTCGTCAGCGGGAGCTCGCCTTCGCCGGCAGTAGCAGCAGCAGGTCAACCACGCCTCCTTCCCCTGCCTTCTCTCTCTCCGCGTCTGATGCTCCTGGCCCCGCTGTCTCCTGTCCCAAGAGATCGATCCCCAGAGCCCGTCCTCGAGGCCGTCGCCCCAACTGGTGGCCAGGCGCCACCTCCCGAGCCTCCTCGCGCCGCGCCGGCGAGCCCGCCCTGCCGGTGACCTCCAGGATAGTCCCTCGCGCGCCCCGTTCTTCCTTCCTTCCAATTTTCCCCGTCGCTCATCCTCTCTGTTTTTCTCGCAAGGGTCCGCCTTGGCCTTCAAGTTGCTGCCACCGCCCTTCGTCTTCGTCGGCGACCACCAAGTCCCGCGCCAGGTTCCTCTCGCCCCGACCGCCCGTGCTCGCCTCCCGCCGCATGGCCTCGCCTCTGCTTCGAGCAGACGAACGAAGCTGCGGCCGCCCGCTTCGTCAGTTTCAGGACGCGAGCGCTCGACGCATCGCATTGACCGAGGCCCAACAGCGCCTTCCTTTCACCAGATCCAGCCCAGCCGCCTCTGCAGCCTGCTCCACTGACCTGGGCCAGGCCTGCTGGGTGAGCCTCCAGCGCCATGCTCCTGTTGGGCCGGTCAGTTCCAGCCCATAGTGTTTTTTTTTCGTCTGCGATTTTGTCTATTATCCCGAAAACTGCATATTTACAGATTGCACCCTTATGTTCATGCATATAATAACTTCATAACCATGCATCGGATTAAAACAATTTATATATGTAAAGTGCTTAGTTTTTCCTGTACTTTTATAATCTACAAACTTTCATCCATGTTAAAAATGCTTAAACTTGCTATTTGCATTAATGACATGTTAAAATGGTTTATTTCATAACTATTTAACCGTACCTCCGAATCAAACAAACTTTATATGTAACTTGCTTAGAAAAATGCTTAGATTAACATGGTGGCATTACTTTATATGTTTAACAACTCTAAACTATGGTTTAGGCAGAACAGTACCAAATTCAAAATATGCATATGGGGATTTTCCGGAATTGTTGTTTGTTATTTCCGGTCACATTTAAACTTGCATAAATGTGTAGTTTACATATGCTTCACCTCTTGCCATGTTAACCAACATTTAATCTTGTCTTGTACATAAAGAAGAGAGAACTAAATAATTGAATGTGGTGTTTCATCAATATGCAATGAGTTGCATATTGAGCTCCACTTAATTTGTAGTGTTGTTTGTTTCAGCTTTGCCATGTCATGCTATTTAACCGGACATGCATCATACTTGATTGCGCATGATGCCATGTTTATGCTAGTGTGTTTATCATGTTGTTTGCTTCTTTCTGGTTGCGCTTCTCCTGGATAGTTTCGGTTACATTGCGATTGTGAGGATCCGTTCGACTACATTGGTTCACCTACTTCATGGATTCGGTCTTCTTCCTAGCGGGATTTCAGGCAAGATGACCGTTACCTTGGATACCACTACTATCTTTGCTTGCTAGTTGTCTCGATGTTATCGCTATGTCGCGCTACCTACCACTTGTTTATCAAGCCTTCCAATTGCCATGATAAGCCTCTAACCTTTTTACCATCCCAGCAAACCGTTGTTTGGCTATGTTACCGCTTGCTCATCCCCTCTTATAGCGTTGCTAGTTGCAGGTGCAGTGCAGGTTGTTCCATGTTGGGACATGGATATCATGGGATATCACAATATCTCTTATTTAATTAATGCATCTATATACTTGGTAAAGGGTGGAAGGCTTGGCCTTTTGCTTGGTGTTTTGTTCCACTCTTGTCGCCTTAGTTTCCGTCATACCGATGTTATGTTCGTTGAATTTTGCGTTCCTAATGCAGTCGGGGTTTATGGGTCCCCCTTTACAGTTTGCTTTGAATAAAACTCTTCCAGTAAGGCCCAACTTTGGTTTTAACATTTGCCTAATAACAACTAAAATTTGCATAGGGAGTAATTAACCCGAGGATCCTTAATCAATAACCTGGGCCAGTGCTCCTCATGAGTGTTGGTCCAAACCGGGCAGCCTGCAGGGCCACCATGGGCAAACTCGAGGTCTGGTTTTACTCGTAGCTTGTCCCATCCGATCGTGGCCTGAGACGAGATACGCGTGGCTACTATCAGGGTGCCGACACGTCGGGAGGTCTTGCTGGTTTTGTTTTATCATTGTCGAAATGTCTTGTGCACCGGGATTTCGAGCTTGATCGGGGTGTTCCGAGATGGAGAATTGCCTCCACGGATTGTGAGAGCTTGTCATGGGCTAAGTTGGGACACCCCTGCAGGGTTTAAACTTTTGAGAGCCGTGCTCACGGTTATGTGGCAGATGAGAGTTTTTAATATCCGGTTGTAGTGAACTTGACACTAAACTCATTAAAATACACCAATCGCGTGCGTAACCAGGATCGTCTCTTTTAGAGTGAGTTCGAGAAGAGAACACGGTGGGGTTATGTTTGACTCGTAAGTAGTTCAGGATCACTTTTTGATCATTACTAGATTGCGACCGTTATGCGTAGTTTCTCTTCTTACTCTTGTACTCGTAAGTGAGCCATCATCCAATGCTTTGTGCTTACTGCAACCTCACCACTTATCCATTCCATACCCATTAAGCTTTGCTAGTCTTGATACCCATGGTAATGGGATTGCTGAGTCCTCGTGACTCACAGATTACTACAACAACAGTTGCAGGTACAGGTAATGTGATGATCTGACGTGAGAGCGGTGCTTGCTTGTTTTGGAGTTCTTCTGCTTCTTCTTCCTTGATCAAGGGATAGGTTCCAGGTCGGGAGCCTGGGATTAGCAGGGTGGATGTCGTTCTTCTTTTTTGTTTGATTTCATCCGTAGTCGGATCTTGCTCTTCTGTATGATGATTGCTATGTATTGATGAACTGTTGTATTCATGTTGTACCTTGTGAGGAGTTTAAGCCTTTATCTTGTATTCTCATCTATTCAGTACATGGTATGTTGTAATGATACCCACCTTGCTATGCGCTCGAAATGCGGTTGTGCCCCAATCACGAGTTCATCACGTGATTGGGATAGAATCGCATCTTGGGCGCTACAGGGTGCACATGCTCCTTGCCTGGACGCTGACCAGGATTGACATTGTTGCGGGGAGACGCTTCGTGTCCATCTTGTGATGGCCTCGGTGCGTGCCCCACTGCTCCGTTAGTCTTGGACCCCTTGGCATTGTCCTTCGACATAGCCGCAGCGACCTTGTGAGCTGCAGTGCCGCCTTTCGACCTAGCGACGTGTGGATCTTGACTCCCGGCCTAGTGGTGACTACCATCACCAGTACGACGTGGAGAGTTCTCGCCGCCGCCACCATCCGCTGGACACGTCTGGGCTGGCAGCTTAGAGGTAGATGGTGCACCCACCTCCGCACTCTTCTTCTTGGGCACCATGGATGTAGAAGAGGGAAAAACTTGCACGAGAACTGCTGGAGTAGATCCGCACAAGCGATCCCCCTGCCTGGCGTGGCAAAGATGTCGGGGTACGACAATTTATGGGACAGCGTGGACCCTTTGCAGTTTGGCTTGGGAGATCGATGAGCACGGAGAGCAAATCCAAGAGTTCACACGAGAGGTTTTCTCATGTTTGGGCCGCTGTGGAGGCGTAAAACCCAACTCCTGCTCTGTGGGTGGATTGACTTGGGGCTCAAGTTACAAGCACAGCTTGCTGGAAAAACATGAGCAAGGTGTAGCTACTGTGTAAGCATGAGCAAAGTGTCGACCCGTGCCCAGGTATCCATGGCCCTCCTTTTATAGACAAAAAGGGGTCACCAAGTGGCAACATGGTCATTACATCTTGTGAATAGTGGTCTCGATGCTATCCAACCTAATCCTACCAAATTAGGATGAGGGCATTTAATGCATCGTGAGCTGATAGCCATCGTTTAGCAAAAGATGTCTCTTCTTCTGTGCCGTCGACGTGGACGAGCCTATCTCCTTGACACGTCCACTAGACGGTTGTCAATAAAGTTGATCTACATGTGACGTGCTGACATGCATCCCGATCCTCCCCAAGTCACTCGCCCGCTCGACACCTAATCTTGACAAACCATCAGCTGGTCAATGAGGTGGAATGGTCGAGTAGCGAGAAGGGGGAAGCTTCCCGGCAAGGAGCTTGTCGTGTCTTGGCTTTCCTGTGCGGAGCTTGCCGGCAACTGGAGCCTTGATCTTTAGTACTAACTTAGTAATTCTCGATGACCTGCAGGGAGGTCCTCTTCATGGTCTTGTATGTTGAATCTTGAGTCTTGTATGTAGTATTCCTCCGGCAAGCCTTGCCGATGGGAAGGCTACAACTGCCTATGCACAAGTCAGGGTACTAAGGTACCCATATCTTAGTACACCGACACCCTTCTCTTCGGATCCTCCAAAGAAGCGCTTCAGCTGGAGACTATGGAGCACTGCTCAGAAGGATGACTCCGACGTGGCTGGTCTGGCAGCCAAGGTGAGATGTCTAACAGGTACATGCCTCGCCATTATAGATGTGATGGCAACGGCCATCGACCGAAAAGTTCAACCTCTTCGGCAACGCCAACATCCGTTGTGCATGTATAATGGGACTTACAAGGGTCGTGGATGACATGAAAGTTCCCCGGATCTTGTGGGTAAAGTGTACAACCTCTGCAGAGTGTCAAACTATACGAATAGTCAAGGACAGTTGGGTGGTGCTACTTAAACTATGTCTGGAATCCTTTTACGCACCGGGTTAAGTACTTTGTTGACACAATTCATGAGAAGTCATGACAAGCTTGAGACTGAGTTGTGTATAACTCTTTCTCGATGTTGATGTCCGTAACCTCTTGATACATGTTACAGACGCTTTCATACACCGTTAAGTATTGATCATACTTGCATAAGGATAACTATCTTACTACAGACATGCCAACATAGTGATATTACCATGCATACTTTACTCTGTTTCCATTCATGGGTTGCTTACGAGTACATTCAAACGTACTCACTGGCTTTTCTCTGGCTATTTACTTGGCTAGGCATGGAAGAGCAGGAATTTGAGGAAGAATTCTTCGGTGATAATCATGCGAACTAGGACGCTTTCCCAATCAGAATGCCTGTAGGGTTAAGGCAGATGGCATGGGTTCTACTTGTCGTCGAAGATTTCTGTTGCTTGTGTTTTATCTGATGTACAGCCCTTGAGGCTTTATCTATGTAAGACTTGACCATAATGGTCATAATTTGTGTAAGACTGTATGTATGGATGTAAGACTCTTGTTATTCAGCTTATGTGTGTTCAGTGAGCATTGATCTCAGGGATCACTCTACACGTGCATTTGGTGATCACAACTTATGAGTCGGGGTCCCCACAAAGATCAGAGGGGTATTGAATAGCATCAAGGATCTGAATATATGATCTTCCACCAAATAAACCAACTAGCATCAACTACAAGATGTAATCAACACTACTAGTAACCCACAGGTACCAATCTGAAGTTTGAGGCAAAGATTGATACAAGAGATGAGCTAGGATTTGGGATGAGATGGTGCTGGTGAAGATGTTGATGAAGATTGGTCCTCCCATGATGAGAGGATCATTGGTGATGTCGATGGCTTCGATTTCCACCTCCCGGAGGGAAGTATCCCCGGTGGAATCGCTTCGCCAAAAAGCAAAAGTGCTCCTACCCAGGTTCCTCCTCAAGACGGCGACGCTTCATCCTGAAAGTCTTCTCTTGATTTTTTTCTAGGGAAAATGGCATCATATAGGAGATGGGCTTCGGAGGCCAGCCAGGGGCCCCACAAGCCACTTGGGCACGCCCAGGGGGGGTGGGTGCGCGCCCAAGTGCCTTGTGAGCACCTGGTGGTTCCCCTTTGGTTTTATTTTCTCTAGTATTTTTTATATATTCCAAAATAATTCTCTGTGAAATTTTAGCTCATTTGGAGTCATGCAGAATAGGTATCTCTGATATAGCTTTTTCAAGTCCAGAATTCCAACTGCTGGCAATCTCCCTCTTCATATAAATCTTGCAAATTAAGAGAGAAAAGGTATTAGAATTGCATCACAAAGTGTTATAATGATCAAAAATATTATAAATAATAGTAGGAAAACATGATGCAAAATGGACGTATCACGGACATAGCCAGGAATGCATTTTGGTATGCTATCATTTTTGGGTCCTTTCTGTCGAACTCACCATTTACTTGTTATATTGCAAGGTTGGAGTCGCCTCGGACCTCAAGACGCTGGATTCCCATAGATACAGGTATCCGCAGTCTGTATAGCAGATCCTGGTATTCGGCTGCGTTATTTGTGTTGGTATACATTATTTGCAAGACATACCGTATACTGTCACCTATGGGTGACGTGAGGACTACCCCAACCCCTAAGCCGTCCAACATCTTGTAGCCGTCGAAGTACATTATACAATGTGAATATGTACTGTAACCCCTAGGGAGTTTGGCCTCCGTCCATTCGGCCATGAAATCGGCCATCACTTGAGATTTAATTGCACGTCACGGTCGGAACATGATTTCGAAAGGGAGGAGCTCAATTGCCCATTTGGCGATATGCCCAGTTGCGTCTCTATTGTTGATAATGTCACTTAGGGGCACTTCGGATGCCACGGTGATCGAACACTCCTGAAAGTAGTGCCCAAGCTTCTGAGATGCCATAAATACTGCATAGGTGATCTTCTCGTAGTGAGGATACCTCGTTTTACATGGGGCCAGTACCTCGGAAACATAATATATGAGCCGTTGCACCTGAAATTTGTGACCTTCAGCGTCGCATTCGAATACGAGGACCATGCTGACGACTTGGTTAGTGGCCAAGATGTATAACAACATCAGCTCGTCTACTCTGGGTGCGGCAAGTATAGGATTGGTAGCGCGGAGTTTTTTAATTGCTTCTTAGCATCACTTGCCTCGTTGGTCCATTGGAAATTCTTCATTTGCTTCAGAAACTTGTACAACGGCAAGGCCATTTCCCCTAGTCGTGAGATGAATTGACTGAAGGCAGCCATGCAGCCCGCTAGTTTTTGAACATGCTTGAGCTCGGTAGGTACTACTAACGTAACCAGGGCTCGGATTTTAGCTGGACTGGCCTTGATTCCTCTATGGGAAGTGATGAAGCCGAGTAGTTTGCCTGTTGGTACCCCAAAGACGCACTTCTCCGGATTGAGTTTAATATCACAAACTCGGAGATAGGTGAATATGTCACCAAGGTCCTTGACTAGCTGCCAGACGTCCATGGTTTTGACAACCACGTCGTCTACATAGGCCTCAGCTGTTTTGCCGATGTGCATTTCCAGACGTGTCTGAATCATACGCTGATACGTTGCGCCGGTATTCTTTAGTCCGAACAACACTGTATTAAAATAGAACGGCCCATAGGGCGTTATGAAGGGTGTTGAGTCCTGATCGGGTTCCTTCATTTTAATTTGATGGTAACCGGAATATGCATCTAGGAAGCATAGGGAGTCATGATCTGCCGTGGCGTCACTGATCTGGTCAATCCGCGGTAGAGGAAAAGAATCCTTAGGGCACGCTTTGTTGACGTCTTTAAAATCAACGCAAAGCCGCCAAGATTTGTCCTTCTTTCGTACCATGACCAGGTTGGCCAACCATTCGGGGTGTTTGATATCTCGAATGAATCCGGCCTCTAATAGTTTGGCCAGTTCTTCAACCATAGCTTGATGCTTGGGTTCGGAAAATCTCTGAAGTGCGGGCTTGGCTGGTTTAAACCCCTTAATGATGTTTAAGCTATGCTTGGCTAGCTTTCGTGGGATTCCTGGCATATCCGAGGGAAGCCAGGAAAAAATATCCCAATTTTCCCTAAGGAACTTTCGTAGGGCCTCGTCGATTTCTGGATCCAGCTAGGTACTGATGGACAGCATTTTGTTTGGGTTCGTTGGGTGTACTTGAAACTTTACAATCTCATCTGCTCGTTTGAACGATGTTTACTTAGATCTCTTGTCCAGGATGATGTCGTCCTTATCAACTGTCGCCCGGAGTGCCGTCCACTCTTCGGCAGCGAAGGCCTCTGCCAAATACTCGTGAGCGAGTGAGGCTGCTTTATTTTTGGCTCTTAACGCCCTATCCGGGTTACTAGTGACGGTTATCACCCCATTGGGACCTAGCATTTTAAGCTTCATATATCCTAGTGGGGTGTGGCGTGAAATTTTATGAAGGCTTCTTGCCCAAGAAGGGTGTGGTAGCCATTTCTGAAGGGTACGACGTGGAAGGTTAACTCCTCGGAACGATAGTTCTCGAGAGTGCCAAAGACCACATCAAGGCTGATTTTTCCCATACATCGCGCCTCGCTTCCAAGAATAATACCCTTGAATGTAATGAAGCTATGTTGGATGTGAGTTGTGTCAAACTGCATTCTTTCCTGCATGCCCTCGTAAATAAGGTTTAAGTTGGGGCCGCCATCTATTAGTTCTTTATGTAGCCGGCACCCATCCACTATGGGGTCAAGGACTAGAGCGACTAGGCATCGGCTTAGGTCAGCCACTGGCTGATTGTGTTGTTCGAATGTGATCGGCTTGTCCAACCACGCGACCGGAGGGGAGCATATCTGGGCATGGCTGAGCTCCTGTAAAGCTTGTTTTCTTTGATTCCCTGACTTGTACGTTTGGTTGATCATCGGGACTTTGTCGTTGTCCACAGATTTTGTCGGATGACCAATAGCGCGCCTATCTGCAAGGAGGGCCTCGCCACTCTTAGCCACTTGTTTCACAACCCAACAAGCTAGGAGGTTGTGGGTTGGATTATTGTTGACCAAAACGGAGTTTACAGGAAACGGTTAATCTAGCAGTCCATCTAGGGCGGTCTGGGATGTTGTCTTGTTTCTTTTTTGTGATGATTCCACCGGTATGGGGTGGCTAGATGGCTCTCCTCATCGTGCAAGCTCTGAGTCTTTCGATTTTCTTGATCTGATGGGTTCAGAATATTCCTCTTGCGCGAACCAGGCATCTTCAATGGCGCAAAATTTGAATACTAGTTCCGAGAGCATGAAGAAAGTTGGAACTCGGCGCCGAACAAGGGCGTTTAACACACCCTCATCGTCGTAGTTGTGATGAAAGATGGCCAATACTTCTGCGTCGGGACAAATTGTTATTCTGTTCTTGATGAACAAGAATCACAACTAAAATTGCCGAACGGTCTCCCCGGCTTGTTATTTTATATAGATGAGGTCCAAGATGTCATGAGGCTCCAAATTACTTGGGCAATACTCGATGTGGGGGTGGGTGGGATAAAAAAATTCAATCCGATCGGGGGGGGGGGGGGGTCCATCATGGCCCCGAGTTCTTTGTGGGAGAACTGCACGGAGAGAGAGACATCCTGGTTCGACTTAACATTTGAAACACCCGCCTCTACTAGATGATCGGTCTTGTGCTCATGCCATGAAAGTGGGCTTGGATCCGAGGCCTGCTCAAGTCGGATTCTGTCGTCCGAGCTAACCGAAGGAGCACGGGGCTCCGAACAGAGTTCCTGATCGCGCCCAACCACCTCGAAGGGGGAATGCAACTTATGATTGGTTGAGCCCTCAAGTGGCCCGTTAGTGAGAATCATCAATACCCCAGAGGTACCGAGGGGACTCAGATTGTTAATTGGCAATGTAATCGTCAGAAGGTGATCAAACAACGAGCTCTCAATGAAAGCACCAATGTCGGTAAACAAGCGGCAAACCTCGGGTAGGGGGGCCCGAGCTGTGAGATGGGATTGATGGGTTGTAAGAGACATGGGACATGATGCTTTTACCTAGGTTCGGGCCTTCTTTAAGGAGTTAAAACCCTACGTGTTGCTCTTGCTTATATTATGGATGTATCAAAGTACAGAATTGATCCACCTCGAGATCGTAAGCTATGGTATAAACCCTATGGGTAATGGTGATGATGATGAATGAATGTCCCTACGGACTGTTGTGGGGGATCATGATCACCTATGGGGCTATGAGCCCCTTTGTGGTTCGGCAAGGGGGAGATCACGTTGCACAAAGAGCAGAAGCCATGGAAAAACACGACGGTGGTGACACTCGTGGTTTTTACCCAGGTTCGGGCCGCTGTATAGCGTAAAACCCTACTCCTGCTTTGGTGGATTGAGTGGAAGAACACCAAGAACACGCAATGCTCAAGCCCGGCAAGCGTGCCTCAGGGAGAGCAGCTACGCACGTACAAGTGTGAGGAGGGGTCCGAATCCCTTTCTAGTTTGCCATGGCCCTCCTTTTATAGGCTAAGGGGTAACCACAGTGGCAAAACAGTCATTATCTAGTGATTAGATAGCCAATAGTGCTATCATACCTAACTCTGGCAGTTAGGACAACGCGCATTAAATGCACTGCTAGGTGCCATGCTGAGGATGAAGCTCGGCAAGCTTGCCGAGCCGCTTAATCATCTTCTACTTATCTGCTTGACACGCCGCTGAACGGGTGTCATTTGGATAAACCTTGTCTTTCAATGGGCCGCCACGTGCTTAGTAGAGGCCACTTAATCATCTCGAGGGGTCGACACCGCATTGATAGGTGACTTGCGTCGAGGTGCGGTGGAACGGTGGAGCCTTGGCGGGGAGATTTGCCCTTGGCGGCCCCGGCAAGCCTGCCGAGGAAACCTTGGACCTGCCCTCGGGGTGGCCTCGACCTGAATAAGCTCTCCTGCCCGGCGAGGGAGGCCTTCCCAAGGTGATATCTTACTGCCTTGGCTTGTCTTGGTCTTCTTGATCCGCTCTTTGATCTCTCAAAGAGCTGCTCCTCTGGCTTGGTGTTGACTTGGACACTTGGTGCTATTGTATTCTTCCCATCGTGCCTGTGTATAGCCTGGGCAACATACGTGAAGGTTTGTTGCACCGACAGGAGCCCCCGGGCCTGGTCCAAACGTGTTGTCGAGCACCGTTGGGGTAGGCCCTATCAGGTACACAGGCAGGACGCTTGTGATAATTTTCTCCTTTCCTTCAATATTTTCCTTGCTTCTTCATTAACCTGTGCTTGTGTCAGTTTCCAGTTTTCCCGCGCATTGTGCGAGACAACGTGGGGGAATTTACGCCATGATCCATGGGCTGCCCATGGCCCACGTTCACGGGGCGGTAACTGCCATTCTACTCGCTCTACCGCTCCTGCCGTTTCCGCCACATACGATGCATGCATTGCGCAGGGTTGGTGGCAGATGCGAAGGGCACGGGAATGAGTGCCATGACAGAAATCCAGGTGCCACAGATAGGCGCGAGAAGGCGATCTTAATTCTGCATGCCATCAGCGATGCAGAGGAGTTGGATTGGCGGAGTGGGGCGATTGCCTACTGGGTGAGGAGCTAGCCCCTGGCCACGTTCGCCTATAAAAGGGGACGTGGGCGAGGTGCTTACTCACAAACATCTCCTCCTTCTTCCCCCTGCCACCTTCCCTCCACCATGGTAAGGGGGAGAGGGCGTGGTGGTACTCCAGTGGTGGCGACGAGGGTCTCTGCTCGACAGCGCTTCCCTCTTCCTGCTAGGGACTCAGGGGCGGAGCCCAGCGTGAGGGGAGGTGGTAGAGGACGAGGGTGTGGCCGTCGTGGTGTCCGGGGTCGAGGAGGGCATGGCGGTGCCTTGATCGCCCCTCCTCCAGTTGCCCTGGGCCCGAACAAAGGCCACGTCGGGGACCAGCCGCTGGAATTCATCGTCAAGCTGTGCGGGCCTCCGTGCAGCCATCTTCGGCTTCCAACCCCATTCGCAAGGGTGATGGAGGTAGAACAACCATCAGGATTAAGGCTGCACATGAGGGGTTGCTGTAATGGCAGCATGCGGGCGTACGTAGAGTTCCCTACACCTCATGTCATGCTCCTCCGGCGCGGCTGGAAAACCTTTGCTCGTGCCCACAGCTTGGCGGCGGGGCACGTTCTTCATTTCAAGTTAATGGATGCCACCCTGCTCTCCGTCAAGGTCTTCGGGCATTCGGGTGCTCGCTTAGGGTGCTGCGCAGAGAGCTCAACCGACGACGAAAGCTCCCCCTCAAGCGATAGCGACAAGGAGGATAGTGACGGCGATGACGACGACGCCGATGGGGAGGACGATGGCTCTGACTCCGGCTGAACACCAGCCACACCGTCACCGTCAGCAGGGGGCCGGTGGCACCACCATCTGGACCTGCATCTTCTCCCCGGCAAGGCGATTTTGCCAGGGTGTTGGGTGTGGATGGTGTCTCCGCCTCCTCCAGCAGTCTTCCAGCTGGACCCCGGCAGGCTTCCCCTTGGACTCCGGCTTCGTCTTCCCTGCCGGTGTCCATGCTGCTGTGTCTTGCTGGCCCTGGTGGCGGTAACCAGGGCATTGGCTAGCCGCTCCCTCCGCCCGTCACCTTCGTCCGCGCTCTCCCGATCTTGTCAGGCTGCGTCCCGCGGGCCCTGATGGGGTCAGGCTGGGCTTCTTCCGGGGCACTCCTTTTGCCCTCTTTTCTTCCCTCTATAGTTCCTAAGAGGTGAGGGACAAGAAAGGGATTACGGGGCAATTATCTTTTTTCAATCTAAAACATGCAGGCACTTGCCAAATTTTAGTCTTGAATATGTAATCTCTTCTATCCATGTTTGTACTATGTAAGATTTGTACTTGTTTATCTGCGTATGAATGAAAAAAGATATATTTGTCGGGCACTTGTGCATGTACTACATCCATGCAGAGGAGGGATGCCTCTATACTTTCGAGTAAACAAGTTTTTCCGGCAAACTATCTTGCAGGTACCTTCCGTCGTTGCCGCGAGGCTTGGCCTGTCAGGCTTTTAAAACTATGGAAGGGAACCAGCCCCTTGTCAGACCTTCTCTGTCAAATGCTACTACAACCATCTTGACCTAAACAATGTTCGAATCGAAGGATGGGAGCACAAATGTTTTCTAAAGTGACAAGGCTTTTCTACGCACAAGTTTCTCCTTACAGAAGCATGTTATGGATATCTAAGAAGAGACTTATCTGTTTGGCTTGCCGGGGATCGATATGTACGCTTGTTTCCATCTCTCCTTTCTAGGATCGAGTCCGCGGCAAGAGCCCTGTAGTTAGTATAGAGGAAAACATAGCAGCATATGACCTTGTCTAAATGATCATGGCAAATTTATGCTAGACTAAACATGCATGCAAGTTTTTTTAGGGCACCAGCGCTTCGTTTTAATATCTGTGCTCAGGGTCTGCGCCTGGCTTTGTACAAATGGTTACATGCGCATCGGCAAGGCTTGTACAAAAGGGTGGATGCCGGGGCTGGGCCCAGCAGCCGCGCCTTACGGGTAGAACTTATGAAGATGCTCAATATTCCATGAGTTTTGCATTTTGATGCCATCTTCGGTCTCCAGACGGACTGTGCCAGGTCTGTTGACTCGTGCTACCCAGTAAGGGCCTTCCCACTTTGATGTTAACTTGTTGGAACCCTTGGCGGACTGAACACCCCTAAGGACAAGGTCGCCTTCCTCAAGGCTCCGGGCATGGACCCTGCGGTTGTGATAGCAACGCAAGGCTTGCTGGTAGCGTGCAGCACGCACAGCAGCCCGGAGACGATCTTCCTAAAGGAGTACGACATCGCCATGCCGGTGCTGCTCTTGCTCTACTTAGTCGTAGGCAAATCTTGAGGTGACCCATATATGAGTTTCGTGGGGAGCACTGCTTCTGCCCCATAGACTAGGGAGAAGGGAGTCTGGCCAGTAGCTCAATTTGGTGTCGTACGGAGGGACCAAATAACCACCAGCAGCTTGTCGATCCAGCGTCTGCTGCACTTTTGCAACTTATCGAAAGTCCTTGTCTTGAGCCCACGCAGAACTTCAGCATTCATCCTCTCAGCCTGTCCATTGCTCCTGGGATGAGGAATGGAGGCGAATGAAACCTTGCTTCCGAGGGTTTGAACGTATTGTATGAAGGCGCGGCTTGTGAATTGGGTGCCGTCGTCAGTGATAACTCTGGCGGGTACTCCAAAACGGCACACCAATCCTTCCAAGAACTTGATAGCTGACTATGCGGTTACCTTCCTCACAGGCTCCACTTCCGGCCACTTTGTAAACTTGTCGATTGCAATGTACAAGAATTCAAAGCCCCCGGTAGCACGGAGGAAGGGGCCCAAGATGTCGAGCCCCCAGACCAAAAATGGCCATGACAAAGGGATCGTCTAGAGAGCTTGAGCAGGTTGATGGATGTTCTTGGAGTGGAACTAGCAGGCTTCACATCTCGTGACTAGCTCAATCGCATCTTGGAGGGCCATGGGCTAGTAGAAACCTTGCCGGAAAGCTTTTCCAACCAAGGCTCTTGATCCAATATGGGAGCCGCATAGGCCTTTGTGTATTTCTGCCAACAGTTCCTGCCCCTCTTCCCGGCAAATGCACTTCAACTTCACACCGTTGGGCCTTCTTCTATACAATGTGTCATCGACAAACTGATACATACTGGCCCTCCGGGCTACTCTTTCGGCTTCTTCTTGCTCCTCGGGAAGTTCTCCTGTTTGGAGGTAGTGGACTATGTGCCGTGCCCAAGTTGGAGCTTGAGGCTCGGCAACAAGGACAAAAGGCACCTCCTCGTTCGTGGGAGCACATATCTCGACCGCAAGAACTTGTAGTTCGGCGAGAGGGTGCTACTCACCAGGCGTAGTGGAGTTATTCCCGGCAGCCTCTCTACCGGGGGCTTTGGGAAGCCCTGCTGGGAAATGCTTGCCGGGGTCCAACTTCCTCCTTTTTCTGGCCATCATTGTCGGGGATACTGAGGGTTGAGTCAGGTGGAGAACAAAAGTCCCTAGTTCCACAGGGAGCTTCTGTGCAGCGCATTTTGACAGATGATCAGCAATGCTGTTTTCCGCACGCGGCACGTGCTCTGTTTGCAATCCATCAAAATGCTCCTCTAGCTTCCTCACTTCCTCAACATACGCTTCCATCTACGGGCTTTGGTAATCCTTGTTCACTTGTCTCACTACAAGCTGTGAATCTCCACGGATGATCAACTTCTTGATTCCCAATTCTATCGCAATCCTGAGCCCGGCAGGAAGCCCTTCATATTCAGCAGTGTTGTTGGTGGCTTTCTCCCAGGGAAAATGCATTTGGACCACAAATTTGAGGTGTTCTCCAGTGGGCGCAACAAGGAGCATGCCAGCTCCCGCACCTTGTAACGAGAAGGCACCGTCAAAATACAAGTTCCATTCTTGAGGCGCCTCCCTGCCGGGGATAACTGTTTCTGTTGTCTCTTCATCTGGAGTGGGTGTCCATTCTACGATGAACTCTGCCAGTGCCCTGCTCTGAATGGTTGAGGTACTCTCATACTTCAGACCAAAACTTCACAACTCTAATGCCCATTCAACTATTCTGCCGGTGGCCTCAGGGTTCCTTAGTATGCGTTGCAACAGGAAACGAGTGACAACTGTGATCTCATGGGCTTGGAAGTAGTGGCGCAGTTTCCATGAGGCCATGATGAGGCCGAAGATTAACTTTTGCACTCTAGAGTACCTTGACCTAGCTCCCTGCAATAGGGAGCTAACAAAGTACACTGGTCGTTGCACTACCTTCTTCTTTGCCGTGGCTTCAGAACTACTACTGTTAGCTTGCCCTGCTTCTGCTTGGTCTGTACCCAACCCTGCCGCGACCGGTCCGGTTCCTTTCCCGGGGAGGACAGTAGCTGCGGCTGCTCCTTCGTCTACTTCCCGCTGCGCCACCAGCGCTGCACTAACCACTTGATAGGTTGCCGCTAAGTATAGTGGCAACGACTCTTGTGGTTTAGGAGCGACCAAGGTGGGAGCAGAGGAAAGATAGGCTTTCAAGTCCCGTAGCGCTGCTTCTGCCTCCGGGGTCCATTTCATTGGTCATGCCTTCTTTAAAATCTTGAAGAATGGCAAGGCATGCTCGACAGACTTGGAAATGAACCTACTCAGCGCGGCAACACATCCAGTTAAACTCCTCACGTCCTTGACTGTCTTGGGTGCTTAAATTTGCTCGATCACTCTGATCTTGTCGAGGTTGGCCTCTATCTCTCGGCGAGACACAAAGAAGCCAAGTAGCTTGCTAGAGGGACCGCCAAACACACATTTTTCAGGGTTCAACTTCAAGTTGATCTTGCGCAGATTTGTAAAGGTCTCTTCCAAATCCTGAATGAGTGTTGATTTGTCCTTGGTTTTGACCACGATATCATCCATGTAGGCTTCTATATTCCTGTGCAGCTGAGGCTCAAACCCAATTTGCACCGCTATTGCAAAAGTGGATCCAGCGCTCTTTAACCCGAAGGTCATTCGTACAAAGCAGTACGTGCCACATGGGGTTATGAACGCGGTCTTCTCCTCGTCTTCCTTGGACATGAATATCTGATGGTATCCGGAGTATGCATCCAAGAAGGAAAGCAGATCACACCTGGAAGTGGAATCCATGATCTGATCGATGCGCGGCAAGGGGAAAGGGTCCTTCGGGCACGCCTTGTTCAGATCCGTGAAGTCTATGGAAAGCCTCCATTTCCCATTCGCCTTGCGCACCACCACTGGGTTTGCTAACCACGTTGGATGCAAAACTCCCCTAATTAAACCAGATGCTTCAAGCTTCTTGATCTCCTCGGCAATGAACTGTTGCCGCTCCAAAGCTTGCTTTCTAACGTTCTGCTTGACGGGCCGGGCATGAGGGTAGACAACAAGGTGGTGCTCGATTACCTCCCTGGGAATGCCGGGGATGTTAGATGGTTGCCAAGCAAACGTATCGACATTCACCCGCAGGAAGGCAACGAGCACGCTTTCCTATTTGTCATCAAGGGTGGAGTTGATGGTGAACGTACCATCAGCGCCATCCAGCCCTGCCGGGACCTTCTTTACAGCAGGTGAAGGACCCTTGGATCTCTAGCTAGTGGAACTCTCTAGCAAATCATCGACGGGCGGAGCACACTCCAGAGAGGCACGCTTCCCGGATTCCTTGCCAGCATCTCTGCTAGCCTTCTTTCCCTTCTTGTTTTCCTTGGTGGGAGCTGCAACTTCAGCGGCCTCAGCAGCTACCGCATCCTGGTACATCTTATCCATGCATATGATTGTGGCTTTCTTGTCTGACGGGATGGAAATGACGCCCACTGGCCCCGGCATTTTTAGAGTGTTGTAGGCATAGTGAGATGCCGCCATGAATTTCGCCAGAGCTGGACGACCAAGAATCCCATTGTACGGCAAGGGAAGCTCGACCACGTCAAACACAACCTGCTCGGTCCGGTAGTTTAGTTCTCCGCCAAACGTTACTGGCAGCGTAATCTTCCCCTTAGGACGACTCCTGCCGGGGTTGATTCCTTGAAACGTGCCAGTAATCTTGAGCTCTTCATCTGATATCTTAAGTTTGCTAATCACCTTGGGGGAAATTAGATTCAACCCTGCCTCGCCGTCAACTAGCATCTTTGTGACTTTGAGGTTGTGGATTGTTGGTGAAACCAACAACGGCAAACACCCTACCGCGGTGGTGCGTTCAGGGTGATCCTCTTCGTTAAAGATGATAGGCGTGCGGGACCATTTGAGTGGCTTCTGGGAATCTGCTGCTGGCTCCACGGCATTGACTTCAAGCACCCACTGTTTGAGCTGGCGGTGAGAGGGGTGCAAAGAAGCACCCTCGTCAATGCACAGGGCTTCAGTTGCTTTCTGAAATTCTTGCTCACTGGTTTCCTCTTCATCCTCTTCATCACTTTCATTAACGCCTTCTTTCTTTTCACGACCTCTAGCAGGTTTCTCCTTTTGCTGAGGGGTCTTGCCGTGGCGGCCTCCTCTACCGTCACGGCCCTTCCCGCCAACACCTTCTTGGTCTCTCTCCTTGTCACGCTTCTCATATTCAGCTTCTGCTTTTTGACAAGTTGCTCAACTTGATTGCACTCTTGGAGATCATGGCCCTTGGTTCGGTGGATCTTGCAGTATGGTCCGTCGGTCTTCCCGGCTTTTTTGGCCACCGCAACCTCCCGGCAATCAGTGCACGTTGCAGCTTCCTTGCCGGGGGCTTCAGTCTTGGTTTTGTTGCCGGTAATAGGGGTGCCAGAACCCTCAACAACCAGTACTGACTTCTCTTTATGCTTCTTGTTGCGCTTCCTATTCTTCTTCTTCGGGTTGGCGACATCGTCGTCATCCTCTGAATCAACTTCGATGCCGTCCTCTTCCCCGGGGAGTCGCCTCCCTTCCTCTGTACGGGCGCATTTATCCGCCAAGGTGTATAGCTCATTCAAAGTCTTGGGCATCTGGACATTCATCTTGGAACGTATTCTCCTGTTGCGCACGTTTGATTGGAATGCGGCAATTACAGCTGCCGGGTGGATATCTAGAATGTTCCTGTGCACCCGGCTAAACCTCTGCATATACTTCCGCAAACTTTCCCCTTCCTTCTGTGGAAGGACTTGCAAGTCGCTGGTCCATCCTGGCTCTTGATGGCCGCCCGTGAAGGCGCCAATGAACTCGTTGCACAGGTTAGTCCACGAGGAGATGGAGTTCTCCGGCAGGTGCATCAGCCACGACCTCACATTTGGCTTGAGTGCCAAATGGAAGTAGTTGGCAGACACTTTCTCATCCTTACCCCCGGCGGCTTGAACAACGATCGTGTAGATGCTCAAGAACTCTGTCGGGTTCAACTTTACATGATACTTCTCTGGTAATTCTGGCTTGAAAATGCGGGCAGATGGCCAACGGACATGCCGCAGCTCGCGAGTGAAGGCAGGGCACCCAACCTCGAAAGGTAAGTATCCGCCTTTGCTGGGTGTGGGCTCATCGACGTCTGGGCCATTGCGCCTGTCAGATTGGCGGCGGGTTTCATGGTACCGCTCTATAGTGACATGCGCATCTTCCCTCCGCCGATCTTCTAGGACCAGCCGCTGATCTTGACGGGCCCGCGGGTCGGAAGAGGCCATCGATGCTTCGTCACGCTCATGGTCGCATTGCCCTTGTTGCTGCCCCTGGGTCTGCTGCAGTGGAGGGGACTATACCGTTGGCGTGGCCCTCTCAACACGGCCACCAGTCCGGGCTGCTATTGATGTTTGTTGGTGCCATGGTGACACAGCCTGCTAGGATTTTTTGGCTTCAGCGAAGCCGATCAAACTCTGGATGGTGGCTCTCCATTCATCCATTTGATCAGCTGCTGGCGGGAATCTTAGAAGGAGCTAGGCCCGCGCCATGGCCTCCGAAGCAGTGCTTGGCATCGATGACGAGGCAGACCGCGACGTCGCTTGATTTCTGGTAGTACCAGCAGGGGCGGCGCCGTGTTCTTGCCGCTACGAGCTGGCCGCCACAGCAGTTTGGTGGTGAGTAGGGTGTGCCTGAGGGTCGACGACCTTGTTCGGCACTCCGTCTTGGTTGTCCTACCCCGGGCGAGGTGTGTGCCCCGTAGCCGCACCCGTAACAAGGACAGCTAGGGGGTCACGGCTCGCACCAGAGTGGGCGTTGTTGCTGTGGCTGCACCCACTAGCGCGGTGGGGAGGTGGAGACTGAACGTTCTCCCCGCCCGCGTTCGGTGGAACACGGGCGTTGGGATGTTGTTGGTGTCGCCCTCCCCCGGCATCTTCCACTCCGACTTCGGCCATAGGTGGGACGATGACAGTGCCGCCTGCGCTGGTCGTGCCACCCGCGGCACCTATGTCTCCCAACGTCATTGTGATGCCTACGGCATCAACGGCTGCGTGCGAGGGGGCCTTCGAGGTGGAAGGATGAGCTGTTGCGCTGGACTTCTTCTTGGGCGCCATGAATGATGGAGCTAACGATGAAGAAAACAATGACGAAGATTGAGGCGCTGTTCACAACCTCGGATTCGTGCAAGCGCCTTCCCCTACCTGGCGTGCCAAAGATGTTGTGGGGGATCACGATCACCTATGGGGCTATGAGCCCCTTTGTGGTTCGGCAAGTGGGAGATCACATTGCACAAAGAGCAGAAGCCATGGAATAACACGACGGTGGTGACACTGGTGGTTTTTACCCAGGTTCAGGCCGCTGGATAGTGTAAAACCCTACTCTAGCTTTGGTGGATTGAGTGGAAGAACACCAAGAACACGCAATGCTCAAGCCCAGCAAGGGTGCCTCGGGGAGAGCAGCTATGCGCGTGCAAGTGTGAGGGGGGTCCGAATCCCTTTCTAGTTTGCCATGGCCCTCCTTTTATAGGCTAAGGGGTAACCCCAGTTATAAAACAGTCATTATCTAGTGATTAGATAGCCAACAGTGCTATCATACCTAACTTTGGCAGTTAGGACAAAGCGCATTAAATGCACTGCTAGGTGTCATGCTGAGGATGAAGCCCGGCAAGCCTGCTGAGCCGCTTAATCATCTTCTGCTTATCTGCTTGACACACCGCTGGACGGGTGTCATTTGTGTAAACCTTGTCTTCCAATGGGCCGCCACAAGCATAGTAGAGGCCACTTAATCATCTCGAGGGGTCGACACCGCATTGATAGGTGACTTGCGTCGAGGTGCGGTGGAGCGGTGGAGCCTTGGCGGGGCGATTTGCCCATGGCGGGCCCGGCAAGCCTACCGGAGAAACCTTGGACCTGCCCTCGGGGTGGCCTCGACCTGACCAGGCTCTCTTGCCCAGGGAGGGAGGCCTTCCCAAGGTGATATCTTGCTGCCTTGGCTTGTCTTGGTCTTCTTGGTCTGCTTTTTGATCTCTCAAAGAGCTGCTCCTCTGGCTTGGTCTTGACTTGGATGCTTGGTGCTATTGTATTCTTGCCATTGTGCATGTGTACAGTCCGAGCAACATACGTGGAGGTTTGTTGCACCGACACGGACTAAACCCTTTGGCTTACATAGGCACCAAGGGTATCCAGGGTTACACATGGTCGGTTGCCGTCTAGGGGTTGCATGTCAAATCTGACAGATATACTTGAAGTACACGCCAAGTACTTGAACTCATCTATCACATTTGGCAGGTGCTCCCTCTGAGAGCCATTAGATTCATCAAATCGCACATTTACCGTCTCCATAGCTTTCCGATGGCGAGATTTATAAACATGATAAGTATGCTTGTTCGAGCCATAACTAAGAAGAAACCTTTCATGTGCTTTAGGTGCAAACTTAGAGTTGTGATTCAAATCACAAATGTTGCAAGGTGCAAAGAAAACACGTAAATAAGAAACATTTGGTTTCTTGCCAGTGATAAGCTCATGTGAAGTTCTCTTAAGGAACTTGTGAAGATAAAGCATGGCAAGCAGTGCTAATAGCATCATCCCAAAAGCGAATAGGAGTTTTATAACCACTGAGCATGGTTCTCGCCATCTCGATAAGAGTTCTATTCTTTCGCTCAACAACTCCATTCTGCTGGGGAGTGTATGCGGCAGAGAACTCATGAGTAATACCATTTTGGTCGAGAAAGTCCTCAATATAAGTATTTTTGAACTCAGTGTCATTGTCGCTTCTGACGTGCTTAATGCGCAAATCATATTATTTTGAGCTTTCTTGCCAAATCTTTTGGAGATGTCTTGGGTGCATGTCTTATCTTCGAGAAAGAATTTCCAAGTATAGCATGAGAAATTATCAAAAATAACCAGACCATAATGACTGCCACTGAAGCTGGCAATGTTCTGAGGTCCGAATAAGTCCATATGAAGAATTTCCAGAGGTCTTCTCATGGTCATGACAGTTTCTGAAGAATGGTGCTTACCACAGGGACGATCCTTATCGAACTTTACATCAGGGATGCCATGAAGATGATTCATCTTCACAAGAGTTTGCAAATTCCTGATACATGCATGACCAAGTCTTTGGTGCCGCAACCATCCTTTGGTTTCTTTTGCAAGCAAACAATTTTGGACTGAGGGACCCTTAGAGAAATCTACAATATGCTAATTAACTTTTCTATTCACCTCGAAGACGAAGGAATTGTCAGTGGCCATAAACATAATGCATTTGGTGATGGAAAATAGAACTAACATGCCTAGATCACAAAGCTCGCCAACTAACATGAGATTGAAACCAAGAGACTGAACGAGTAAAACATCGTCAATGTTCTTGTCTTTGGATATGGCAATTTTACCTAGCACAATTACCTTTCCTCTATTGTTGTCTCGGAAAATAATGACTTGTCTTCGGTCATATGACTAGTGCATCCACTATCCATTAGCCATTCAGTATACCTAGAGACATAGTCCTACAGGAGAATCAGGCTTTATTAACGACCCAAATCTTTGCAGGTGGCTTTGAAACATATGAGCGAGCAGGATATGACTTCTTTCGATAAACATAAGAATTGTTTGTCGAAGAGGTGCGAGAATAATCAAAGGAGTATGCATTCAAATTCTTTCCACACAAATGAGCATAGTGATATCACAAGGTATGCGTATACTCATCCCGTCGAGCCTTCTCGGGTATGTACTAAGCATTTTTAGCCAGCATGGTCTGTAACACAGTAACAGGTAATGCCTCAATGGTTTTCTTAGGTACCCAGATGGTTTTCTGTCGGTGCAACAAACCCTGGTGTATGCTGCCTGGACTGTACATAGGATCAAGAGCAAAGTTGCATCATCTAAGACAAGGCCAAGCAGAAGAGATATCTCATTGAGAAATCAAAGTGCGGCTGAAGAAGACCAAGACAAGCCAAAGAAGTAAGATATCACTAAGGAAAAACCTCCCTTGCCGGGCAGGCGAGCCTAGCAAGGTCGAGGTCACCCCGAAGACAAGTCTCAAGACTCCCCCAGCAAGCTTGCCGGGGACGCCGAGGGCGGATCACCCCGCCAAGGCTCCACCGCTCCACCTCACAGCAACGCAAGTCACCTATCGGTGCGGTGTCGAGCCCCCAAGTGATTAAGAGGCTGTTATTTGGCACGTGGCAGCCATTTCTGAGGAAGATCACCCCCAAATGACACCCGTCCAGAGACGTGTCACGCAGGCGAGCGAGAAGGTGGATGAATAGCATGGCAAGGCTTGCCGGGCTACCCCGCGATGTGACACTAAGCGGTGCATTTAATGCACCCTGTCCTGTCTGCAGAGTTAGGTATGATAGCACTGTGGCTATCTAATCACTGGATAATGACTGTTTTGCCATTGTGGTAACCCCTTGACCTATAAAAGGAGGGTCATGGCAACCTTAGAAAGGATTCGGACCCTTGTACACTCATACGCGCGTAGCTGCTCTCGTCCCAAGGCAACCTTGCCGGGCTTGAGCGTTGCGTCTCCACCATGGACCTTTCATCAATCCACCAAAGCAGGAGTATGGTTTTACACCTCGCACGGCCCGAACCTGGGTAAAAATTGCCTGTGTCATCACTACCGTGCTACTCTACGGTCTCCGCTTTTTGTGCAATGCGCCCTTCCCCCTTGCCGAACCATAAAGGGCCGATGGCCCCATAGGTGGCCGTGTTGAACCACGACATCTTTGGCGCGCCAGGTAGGGGGGAGCGCTTCTGCGAATCCGAGGGTGTAAGCAGCGCGTCGTCCTCATCATCATCTTCTTCATCGACGGCTTCATCATCTATGACGCCCAAGAAAAAACGTGGCATAGCGGATCGGGAAGGAAGCGACATCGCTCCTTCGCCCACCCTACCCAGTTCTCATCATCTGTCTCTGCCGCGGCTGCCGCGGCGGCAGGAGCAAGGGATGACGGTGGTGCGACAACCCCGAATGGTTCAGGCAGCATGGTCACCATGCGGGCCCTGTTTGGAAAAAGGGGCAAGGTGATAAGGTACATGGTTCCTCTCTCCGCCACTTTCACTGGTCGACGATCGAGCTACATTGGTTTTAGCGTAATCGACGTCGATGAGCCCGCGCGAAACTCGGTTCAGCATTTGCCTAGCGCTGGTGTGAATCCGTCGATTGACGCCCCGACAAGCATGCTCCGGCAAGGCCTTCCACGTCAGCGTGGCATTTGTGCCGACCGCCGTAAGATCGTCAAAAGTGTAAGGGGGAAGAGAGAGAAAAACCGGCCCTACCTTGCACCATGTTTTGTTGCCCGCGAGAGATCTGTGGTCCTCTCCGGCCCTTGCCGGGGATCCGAAAAGGACAAGCTAAATGCCAGCCTCCTAAGGCACACATGCATGGAGAATGGCTGCTATCGGAGAATAAAAGAAGCATGGACAAAAGCTAAGTCAACTTGCCCATTGATTTTATCTCCAGAGTTTGCATTTGCTTTCTCCTCGGTCATTCAATGTTTTCCGTATGGTTTAAGCCTTTCCGTGCAATGGCACCTTGTTGTATTTGTCTGCGCCCCACCTTGTTTCGAGCTAGCTCAACAAAGTGGGTGGCTGCATCAAAGACTCCTAAGGAAAACCTGCAAGGACTTGCCCTCGCCAGCTGAATGCTAAGGACCCGTTCCTCACAGCAATCGCGGCAGCATGCTACCAGCAGGCAACCAAAAGCGTGCGAAAAAGAAACTAGCCATACGGATTTCAATGGATGCAACATAGGAGGGGTAGTATGCATTTGAAATTAATTAAACATTAGGTCAGCACGAGAAAAATAAATACGGGATCTAAACACAAGACATGCATAATGTTTTGTTACAGGGCAACGGAGACAATTCCAGGATCACGGCAAGGAAGAAGGTGGTGCAGCGGCCAGTGTACTTTGTCAGCTCCCTACTGTAGGGGGCTAGATCAAGTTATTCTGGCGTGCAAATGTTGATCTTTGGCCACATCATGGCCTCAAGGAAACTGTGCCACTACTTCCAAGCCCACGAGATCACGGTTGTCACCCGTTTCCCCTTGCTACGCATACTGAGGAACCCTGAGGCCACTGGCAGAATAGTGGAATGGGCTCTGGAGTTATCAAGCTTTGGTTTGAAGTTTGAGAGCACATCAACTATTCAGAGTAGAGCATTGGCGGAGTTTATCGCAGAATGGACACCAACTCCAGATGAACAGACGCCGGAGACAGTTATCCCCAGCAAGGAAGCGCCCCAAGAATGGATCATGTACTTTGATGGTGCCTTCTCCCTACAAGGTGCGGGGGCTGGCGTGCTTCTCTTCGCACCGACTGGGGAGCACCTCAAGTACATGGTTCAAATGCATTTCCCCTAGGAGAAGGCTACCAACAACACTGCAGAATATGAAGGACACCTTGCCGGGCTCAGGATCGCAACAGAACTGGGAATCAAGAAGTTGATCATTTGTGGAGACTCACAACTTGTGGTGAGGCAGGTGAACAAGGATTATCAAAACCCATTGATGGAGGCATACGTGGAGGAAGTGAGAAGGCTGGAGAAGCGCTTTGACGGATTGCAAACAAAGCACGTACCCCGTGCGGAAAATAGCATTGCTGATCATTTGTCAAAGTGCGCCGCGCAAATGCTTTCTGTGGAACCAGGGACTTTTGTTCTCCACCTGACTCAGCCCTCCGTATCCCTGGCAAAAATGGCCAGAAAGAGGAGGAAGCTGGACTCCGGCAAGTCTCTCCCGACAGAGATTCCTGAAGCCCCCGGCAGAGAGCTTGGCGGGAACAACTCCCCTTCGCTCGATGACCAGCACCCTCCCGCCGAACTACCAGTATCTGCGGTTGAGGCATGCGCTCCCGTGAACGAGGAGGTGCCGCTGATCCTTGTTGTCGAGCCTTAGGCTCCAAGTTGGGCGCGGCACATAGTCCATTACCTCCAAACAGGAGAACTTCCGAAGAGCAAGAAGAAGCTGAAAGAGTAGCCCGGAGGGCTAGTATGTTTCAGTTCATTGACAACACGCTATACAGAAGGAGGCCCAACGGTGTGAAATTGAAGTGCATTTGCCAGGAAGAAGGGAAGGAACTGTTGACAGAGATACACAAAGGCATGTGCGGCACCCATATTGGATCAAGGGCCCTGGTTGGAAAAGCTTTCTGGCAGGGTTTTTACTGGCCCATGGCCCTCCAAGATGTAATTGAGCTAGTCACCATATGTGAAGCCTGCCAGTTCCACTCCAAGAATATCCATCAGCCTGCTCAAGCTCTCTAGACGATCCCTTTGTCGTGGCCATTTTCGGCCTGGGGGCTCGACATCTTGGGCCCCTTCCCCCGTGCTACCGGGGGCTTTGAATTCTTGTACGTTGCAATCGACAAGTTTACAAAGTGGCTGGAAGTGGAGCCCGTGAGGAAGGTGACCGCACAGTCAGCTATCAAGTTCTTGAAAGGATTGGTGTGCTGTTTCGCAGTACCTGCCAGAGTCATCACTGACAATGACACCCAATTCACAAGCCGCGCCTTCATGCAATACGTTCATGCCCTCGGAAGCAAGGTCTCGTTTGCCACTTTGTTCATCCCAGAAGCAACGGACAAGCTTAGAGGGCGAAAGCTGAAGTGCTGCGAGGACTCAAGACAAGAACATTTGATAGGCTGCAGAAGTGTGGCAGGTGATGGATCGACGAGCTGCTGGTGGTTCTTTGGTCCCTCCGTATGACACCAAATCGAGCTACCGGCTAGACTCCATTCTCCCTAGTCTATGGGGCAGAAGCGGTGATCCCCACGGAACTCATATACGGGTCACCTCGAGTACTTGCCTACGATGAAGTAGCGCAAGAACAGCACTGGCGTGACGACGCTGTGCTACTTGAGGAGGACCGTCTCCGGGCTGCTACATGTGTTGAACGCTACCAGCAAGCCCTGCGCCACTATCACACCCGCAGGGTTCATGCTCGGAGCCTTGAGGAAGGCGACCTTGTCCTTAGGCCCGTCCGGCCTGCCAAGGGTACAAACAAGTTGACGCCGAAGTGGGAAGGCCCTTACCGGGTAGTACGAGTCACCCCCCCTGCGCAGTCCGTTTGGAGACCGGAGATGGCATTCAGTTGCAAAACTCATGGAATATTGAGAATCTCCGTAAGTTCTACCCGTAAGGCGCGGCTGTCGGGCCCTGCCCGGCAGCCACCATTTTGTACAAGCCTTGCCGATGTTGCATGTAACCCTTTGTACAAAGCCAGGCGCAGACCTTGAGCAACAGATAATAAACGAAGTGCTGGGGGCCCCAAAAACTTGCATGCATGCATGAGCATAACATGAGCATCGCATCATCATGTAGACAGGGCATATGTAGCATTTCTTTCCTCTGCACTAAGCTGCAGGGTTCTTGCCATGGACCCGGTCCCGAAGAGAAGAAATGAAGACAAGCCTACATATCGGTCCCCGACAAGCCAAACAGATAAGTTCTTTCTTATCCATACTTGTTTTGTAAGGTGAAAACTTGTGCATATGAAAACCTCGTCACCTTCGAAGCATAGGTGCTCCCATCCTGTGTCCCGAACGTTGCTTCCGTCAGGATGGTTGTAGTGGCCTTTGACAGAGAAGGTTCGGCGAGGAGCCGGTCCGTTTCCATAGTTTTGTGCCCGGCAAGCCAAGCCCCGCGGTAACAAATGAAAGGCACCGGCAAGATAGCTTGCCGGAGAAAACTTGTTTACTTAAATGTATAGAGGCATCCCACCTCTGCATGGACATGGTACATGCACAAGTACCCGGCAAGCTTGTCTTTTTTCATTAATATGCAGATAAGCAAGTACAGATCTTACAGGACAAAAACATGGATAAAGAAGATTACATATTTTAGACTAAAGTTTGGCAAGTGCCGACATATTATAGACTGAAAAAATATAAGTGCCCCGTAATCCCTTTCTTGTCCCTCTCCTCCTAGGAACTACGGTGGGAGGTGAAGAGGGCAAAAGGAGCACCTGGGCAGAAGCCCAGCGTGACCCCGTCAGGCCCCATGACAAGGAGCCTGACAAGATCGGGAGGGCGCGGGCGAAGGTGATGGTGAAGAGAGTGGCGGAGACGACCCCCTGGTCACCGCCACCAGGACCAGCAGGACGCGGCAGGGCAAACGAAGCCGGAGCCCATGATGGAGCCTGCCGGGGCCCAACTGGAAGGCTGCTGGAGGAGCCGGAGACACCATCCACACCTCCACATCCAACTCCCCGGCAAATCACCTTGCCGAAGAGGAGATGCATGTGCAGATGGTGGTGCCGCCGCCTGATGGTGATGGTGCGGCTGGTGTTCAGCCGGAGTCAGAGCCATCGTCCTCCCCGTCGGTGCCGTTGTCATCGCCATCACTGTCCTCCTCGTCGCTATCGCTCGAGGAGGAGCTTTCGTCGTCAGTCGAGCTCTCCGCGCAGCACCCTAAGCGAGCACCCGAGCATCCGAAGACTTTGACGGAAAGCAGGGCGACATCCATTAACTTGAAATGGAGGACGTGCCCGGCCGCCAAGCTGTGGGCACGAGCAAAGGTCTTCCAACCACGCTGGAGAAGCATAACATGGGGAGCGGGGAACTCCATGTCCGCCCGCATGCTACCATTACATCAGCCTCTCATGTGCAGCCTCATCCCCGGCGGCTGCTCAACTTCCATCACTCTTGCAAATGGAGTTGGGAGCCAAAGCAAGCTGCGCGGAGGCCCTCGCAACTTGACAATAAACTCCAGTGGCTGGTTCCCAACGTGGCCTTTGTTCGGGTCATGAGAAGGCAGGGGGGGGGGGGGTGCGATCAGCACACCGCCCCGTCCTCCTCGGCCCCGAGCGCCGCGACGACCGCGTCCCCATCCTCTCCCGCCTCTCCTCACGGCGGGCTCTGCTTCCACGTCCCCAATGGGATGAGGGAGGCACTGTCGAGCAGAAGCCCTTGCTGCCGCTACTGGCGTACCGCTGCGCCCTATTCCCCTCACCATGATGAAGAAATAAGATCAGAAGAAAGAAGGAGGAGATAGGTGTGAGCCAGCACCTCGCCTGCGTCCCCTTTTATAGGCAAACGGGGCCGGGGGCTGGCTCCTCACTCAGGGGAGGCAACCACCCCGCTCTGCCAATCTGGCTTCCCCGCGCCATTAACGGCTCATGGAATCAAGTATGACCCCCTGCACCAATCCATGTTCTGGCTTTCTGCCATGGCACACATTTTCGCATCGTCCACGCCCGCCACCAACCCTGTGCAATGCATGCAGCAAACGTGGCAGAAACGCTAGAAGCGGAGAAGCTAGTGGAGTGGTAGTTACCGCCCCATGAACGTGGGACGTGGGTAGCCCACGGATCCTGGCTTGCAACTCCCTCATAACATCTTGCACGACGCGCGGAAAGACCGGAAACTGACTCAAGCACAGGTTAATGAAGAAGCAAAGAAAATCTCAAGGATGAGCGAGCACAAACTCTTCGCCTGTGTACTGGATAGTGCCTACTCCGACGACGCTCGGCAGCGCGTTCGGACCAGGCTCGGGGGCTCCTGTCGGTGCAACAAACCCTGGTGTATGTTGCCCGGACTGTACACAGGTTCAAGAGCAAAGTTGCAGCATCTAAGACAAGGCCAAGCAGAAGAGATAGCTCTTTGAGAAATTAAAGTGCGGATCAAGAAGACCAAGAAAAGCCAAAGAAGCAAGATATCACTAAGGAAAAACCTCCCTTGCTAGGCAGGCGAGCCTAGCAAGATCGAAGTCACCTGTCACACCCAATATGCGATCCTATCCGAGAGGGACTCGGAGGTCCCACCAAGGCTAGAGCCGCATATTGAAGACGCTTTTGCAAGGTGGATATCATTACATCGTACCATATACAACACAAATGGGGATACATACAAAGGCATACAATTGTCACATGAATACATCAAACATCATACAGAAGAGCAGCATCCGACTACGGATGAAAACAAACAAAAACCACTAACGACATCCACCCTGCTAGCCCAGGCTGCCGTCCAGGAACCTATCCCTCAATCGAAGAAGAAGCAGAAGAAGAACTCCAAATCAAGCGAGCATCGCTCTCACGTCATATCATCGCATTACCTGTACCTGCATCTGTTGTTGTAGTAATCTGTGAGCCACGAGGACTCAGCAATCCCATTACCATGGGTATCAAGACTAGCAAAGCTTAATGGGTATGGAATGGATAAGTGGTGAGGTTGCTGCAGCACTAAGCATTGTATGGTGGCTAACTTACGAGTACAAGAGTAAGAAGAGTTACTATGCATAACGGTCGCAACTAGTTATGATCAATAAGTGATCTTGAACTACTTATGAGTCAATCATAACCCCACCGTGTTCTCTTCTCGAACCCACTCGAAAAGAGACGGTCACGGTTACACACGTGGTTGGTGTATTTTAATTCGGATCTGGTGTCAAGTTCTCTACAACCAGATATTATAAATTTCCAATCTGCCACATAACCGCGGGCACGACTTCGCGTAAGATTTAACCTTGCAGGGGTATTCCAACCTGGCCCATCACAAGCCAACACAAGCTGCGGTGGAAATACCTCAATCTCATAAAACCCGATCAACCTCGAGTCAACCCGAAGTATCCTCGGAATCCCGGTGCACAAGACATTTCGACAATGGTAACACAAGTCCAGCAAGACCTCCCGGCGTGTCGAGACCCTAATAGGAGTCGCACGTATCTCGTTCTCGGGACACGACCGGATGAGCTAAGCGTACAGTAACTGACGTCCCGAGTTGCCCCAGGTAGCCCGCATGGTGCTCTAGTTTGGACCAGCACCATCAGCACTGGCCCCCCTGTATTATGTTGAATAATGAACCTCGGGTAGCGCTAACTCCCTATGCGTCAAATTTATTATCATGTTTATTATTATGTTGTGCAAATGTTAAAACCAATGTTGGGCCTTGCTGGAAGCGGTTATTCAAAGCGAACTATCAAGAGGGTCCCATTCCCCTGAGCGCGTTAGGAATGATAATCAAGGAACATAACACTGGTATGACGGAAACTAGGGCAGCAAGAGTGGAACAATACACCAGGCAAAAGGCCGAGCCTTCCACCCTTTACCAAATATATAGATGCATTAATTAAATAAGAGATATTGTGATATCCCATGATATCCATGTCCCAACATGGAACAACCTGCACTGCACCTGCAACTAGCAACGCTATAAGAGGGGCTGAGCAAAGCGGTAACATCGCCAAACAATGGTTTGCTGGGAAGGTGGAAAAGGTTAGAGGCTTATCATGGCAATTTGGGAGACTTGACAAACAAGTGGTAGGTAGCGGGACATAGCGATAGCATCGAGACAACTAGCAAAGCAAAGATAGTAGTGGTATCTAGGGTAATGGTCATCTTGCCTGAAATCCCGCTAGGAAGAAGACCGAGTCCATGAAGTAGACGAACCAACGTAGTCGAACGAATCCTCACAATCGCAACGAAACCGGAACTGTCGAGAAGAAGCACAACCGGAAAGAAGCAAGCATCACGGTAAACACACAAGCATGAACAAGACATGATGCACAATAAAGTATGATGCATGACAAGTTCAAATGCTACTACTCATGTCAAGAGATGAAGCATAAAAGAACCCTACATCAAAGCAAGTTTAAATGAGGCCGGAAACAACACATAACAATTCTGGAAAGTCCCCATATGCAAATTTCGAATTTGGTACTGATCTGATTAAAACACAATGTTAAAGTTGTTAAACAACAAGTTAAAGTGCACCATGATGATCTACACGCTTTTCTAGTCAAGTTACATATAAAGTTCATTTAATTCGGAGCTACGGTCTAGAAGATATGAGCTAAACAAGTTTAACATGGCATTGATGCAAATGCAAGCAAAACACAATCACAAACACTCAAATCGAGGATGCAACAAGCTATCATGAAACTACATGCAATTCTAAGCAAGTTTCATATAGGACATGAATAAAACGGAGCAACGGTTCATCACATACACTCGAAGCAAGTTTTATCAACAATCTGCCCAAAACAGCAAATAGGCATATTGAAAGCATCAAAACAACATGCTACAGGAAGTATATGGTCACAAACTTGATATGCACCTAAAGTAGAGATGACATAATTCTATACATCTTTACTAATCAGGTTCATAAGCATCATGGTTAATTTACTATGATCCATGCAAAATGCAAAGTTATGAAACAGATCATGACTTAGTGAAACTGGGCATATGCATGAGCAGAGTTAATATGATGGCATGTTAGAGGGATGAAATAATGATGCTACATTACAAGAACATGGCATCAAAAGGTATAGCATGATAGTACATATCATGGTACTCAAATAACACAAAATGACATATGCATAGGAGCAACAGGTCCATGGGAATATTCAAACAATATGCAAACACGATACAACAGATTCTCAGACATTGAGAAAATCTGGGAATGCAACCAGGAACATTATGATGCTGACTTTGGAGGCACATAACAGCAAGCATATCAATTTTAATAATTATGCGAAAGACACGGGCATGTAGTAGACATGGCATACTACAACTTACTCCATGGGTACAAATCCATATGATGCATATATTAATTACCATGATTTTTACGAAATGGAACATGCTGTTAACAGATTGACAGATTATCATGATGGTGTGTTGAGAGCAAGAAAGAGACAAGCTACAACAAGTTTATATGGTAACCAAGGGTATGGCATCAAATTACACATAATATAGAGCAAATCCCATCAAGGAATAATATGCACATGAGCTATGGATTAGATGGAATCATCAAGCAAAGTTGACAAGTTTTATAACAGACAATTTTTAACTCCATCAAGCAAAGTTGACAAGTTTTATAACAGACAATTTTTAACTTGTGAAATAACAAGTCTGAAATCAGCAACATCGACTAGGCACGTTTGCAAGCTCATGGTAGTCCCATCATGGCATATCATGACATGAAATAAATACTAGCAGCAAGAGGACATGAAAATGCACCAAACACATGTTGACAAGATGCTCATATGACATATGCATTAAATCACACAAAAATAACAAAAGGGCAAGTTATATCAGTTTTCTGAGTTAACATCAGGAGGCACTTTTGCAACACATATTAACATATCAAGATGCATCCTAATACGAATGCAACAGCCACCATCATGTAGATCACGAAGAGTACAATATTTTACATATGTCAATCATGCTCATTGGACAAACATGCATAGAGATATAGGCTCCATAATATGCATATATGATGTTGAATACTAGGGACTTGGTGAAAAAAATACCCTGGAAGAAGTGGGACGACGGGTTACGGGATGAGGTGGTCCGGGGACGGCGCGGTGCGGAGAGGCTTTTGGTTCGGGGGTCGGCGATGCACAGGGATGAGGCCGTCCCGATATGGCCGGGCCGCGTGGTCGGCGCGGGACCCACGCGCCAGGGTCAACGTGGGGCCGAGGTGCTCCGGGCGAGGACGACGGCGGCACGCTGCCTGCAGTGCGAAATCCGGCGGGGAAACGGCGGAGCACGACGGGGAAGTCCGGGAACGGGAAGCTCCGGCGATGGGGGTTCCGGATCCGGCACGGGAGCGGGGTCGACGTGGCGGTAGAGGCACTGCGGTCGGGGCAGGGGGCTCGGGGTCGAGGGGCTCCTCCCCTCGATCCAGATCGGGCGCACGTGAGGGTGGCGCACGGGACACGGGCGGCGGCGGCTCGCGGCAGGGGCGGTGGAGATGCTCGGCGCGGGAGGCGCACTGTGGCGGCGGCGGTGAGGTTACGCGAGCAGGGAGGCGAGGAGCAGGGTGCGGCCCGGTTCGGGCCCGGGTAGGCTCGGGGCGGACCGCGGATGGGCCTATAGGACCACGACGATGGGAGGAGGCCAGGAGGACAGGTGGCGCGCGGGGAATTGCTGGTGCGGGCGGCGCTGCTGGCGGCTGGCCGCTGGTGGCTCGCCAAGTGGCGGCGGTGGGGTGGCTTGGCGCGGATTTTGAGGCGAGGGTGGCGGTGGCTGGAGGTTAGGGAAGGCTAGGGGCTCGATTTAGCCAAATTTGGAAGGGGAGGGTGTTTAAATAGGAAGAAGCTAGGGTTAGGGGAGTCTGAGGGGGGTTTCTGGACCCTCCGATCGCAATCGGGCGGTCCGGCTCAGAGGGGGGTTCTAGGTGGGTTGCAGGTGGGCTGTGTAGAGGCATTGGGCTGTGTAGGTGGGTTGCAGGGTTTTTGGATACCGAAAATGTCCGACGTTTGACCGGCTATAATGCCGCTATAGTTATCCGTTGGGGAATCAAACGGACTCCGAATGCGACGAAATTTGGCAGGCGGTCTACCTACAATATAATAAGACCGCACGCCAACTTTCAACCCATTCCGAGAACATTTTTATCCCACTTATAAAATAATATTTCGGAGGTGCCGCGGGCGCGTGCGAGTGTGGTTGGACTCACAATGCTCAACGAAAGAGAACTGGGAGACCCGGACGGATGCATGTTTTGAAAAACATGTAGATGAAATGCACATGATGACATGGCAAGGCGCAACACGCAAGCGAATGACATGGCAAACGGTGAATAAACGAAAGATATCTGGCGCATCGGTCTCGGGGCGTCACATCACCCCGAAGACAAGTCTCAAGACTCCCCCGGCAAGCTTGCCGGGGACGCCGAGGGCGGATCACCCGCCAAGGCTCCCCCGCTCCACCTCACAGCAACGCAAGTCACCTATCGGTGCGGTGTCGAGCCCCCAAGTGATTAAGTGGCTGTTATTTGGCACGTGGCAGCCATTTCTGAGGAAGATCACCCCAAATGACACCCGTCCAGAGGCGTGTCACGCAGGCAGGCGAGAAGGTGGATAAATAGCACAGCAAGGCTTGCCGGGCTACCCCGTGATGTGACACTAAGCGGTGCATTTAATGCAACCTGTCCTGTCTGCAGAGTTAGGTATGATAGCACTGTGGCTATCTAATCACTGGATAATGACTGTTTTGCCATTGTGGTAACCCCTTGACCTATAAAAGGAGGGTCGTGGCAACCTTAGAATGGATCCGGACCCTTGTACACTCATACGCGCATAGCTGCTCTCGTCCCGAGACTACCTTGCCGGGCTTGAGCGCTGCGTCTGCACCACGGTCCTTTCATCAATCCACCAAAGCAAGAGTAGGGTTTTACGCCTTGCGGCGGCCCGAACCTGGGTAAAAACTGCCCGTGTCATCACTGTCGTGCTGCTCTACGGTCTCTGCTCTTTGCGCAACGCACCCTTCCCCCTTGCCAAACCACAAGGGGCCGTTGGCCCCATAGGTCGCCGTGTTGAACCACGACACTTTCTTTGGGGGACCATTCCTACTATTTGGTCAAACATTGCAAGAAACAACCTCACCATGTTGGTTTTTGAATAACTTATAGTTGTGCAGAGAGTCATCATATGCGCATTTAGGGATGGGATAATCACATCCTGACAGTAAAGCAGTGTCGAGCATTTTTCTCTTGGCAGGTACCCACACAGTGCGAGGATATTGATCAGGTTCCGAGTAAGAACCGTTTTCATTCAGTTTCCTTTCGAAACCAACACCTTCTTTTTGGGATTCTTGTGAAGAATGGATTTCTTCAGGACGTTACATAGGGTTTGATGCCCTTTGAGACTTTTGAACATTCCTGTCTGAAGAAGATCCTTCAACCTAGCATTTTCATCAAACACAGATCCATTTACCTTGACTGAGGGGTTAGCATTCATATAGGATTCAGCATTACTACGTACAAGGCACTTTAAGCAAGGTGGTATGAACACTTCAGATTTCCCCTTGAGTTGTTGGAAGAGAATTTTCTCCGATCAAATCATCATGAGCCTCTCTCAGCGACTTGAGTTCATGTTTCCTTTTCAGGTAATAATAGGTCAATCTCTCATGGTCAGCCAAGAGAAAATCATGACGATTAGTCAGTTCTTCCATTCAAGATTCGAGAGCAGATTACTCCTTTGTCAACGATTGGTTTTTCTCCATCTCCTCAACCAAAAACCCTTCGGATTTCCTAAGAGTTTTCTCAAATTTTTTAGAGAGTTTTGTTGCTTCTTAGAAATTTTGATCAGTTTAGCATGGTCATCCTCATCTGAAGAAAATTGATCACTTGTTCAAACCTTGTGATTTTTGGAGGGTACCTTTTCTTTTGAAGCCTTGGCCATGAGGCAGAAGGCATGAGACTCATTGTCGCTCGAATGATTCTCGAAGAAATTTGACACTGAGGCAGAGGCACATGCTATGCCGGCCATGTCAGAGTCTGAATCATCATCAGACTCGGCAACTTCTCCGGAGTCAAAGGACTCCTCTTCATTAGAGTCCATCTCCTTGTCGATGTATGACTTGGCCTTGCGAGGGCTATTCTTGCGGTTGGACGAGGACTTGGAGGGATTTCGTGAAGATCTTGACAAGGACTTGGAGGAACTGTCCTTCTTCTTGAAGAACTTCTTTGATTTCTTCTCATCATCTGAGTCATAATTATTGCCCTTCCTTTTTCCATGGTTGTTGTTTCCTAAGTCAAATATTCCACTCGCACATATTTCAGCTTCCCAGTGAGGGCAGTTCGAGATGAAATGTCCTGGTTTCTTGCAGTTGAAATAGGTGTAATCTCTAGTAGGCTTTGGTGAGGACTTTGAGCTTCCAGAATTGCTGGATCCTTTTCTCTAGATATGATTTTTCTTTCGGAAACGTAGGAATATTTTCATGATCAAAGCGAGATCCTTGCTAATACTTTTGGCGTCATCAGAATATTCCTCGACATTGTCTTCTGAGAATGAGTCAACCACAGCCTTGAGTGTGTCATTATTTTGGTGACTTGAGCCATATAGATCTCTCTTTTCTTCTTCTTTGTTTGTCATGCATGTTCAGCAGAGTCAAGAACCTTGAAATCAGCTCATTCACGAATCATTAGCACCAAGGTGTCAAAAGAACTGCCAAGAGATCAGAGCAACTTCTTCACAACTTCATGATAAGTAATGTCTTTGGCGCCAAGACCTTGCAGCTCATTGGCGATGTTACTTAGACGATCGAAGGTTTGCTGGCAACTTTCATTTCCAATTCCCTTGAATCGGTTGAACTTCGCATGAAGGGTATCAATGCGAACTTCTTTCTGAGTTGAAACACCTTCATTGATCTTCTCGAGGATGTCCAATAATTCCCTCGCAGTTTCACACTCGCGATAGCAAAGAAACTGAGCACGAGAGAGATGGCCACCAATTTCATCTTTGGCCTGAGCATCCATCTGGATAAGTTTCTTCTCATGGTCAGTGAGAACTTGAGGCACTTCGATAGAGAATCCGTTCTAGAGCACATTCCGCATCTCATCATCAATTGCTCGGAGACGGATTTTCATCTTCTCTTTCAACAAAGGGTAGTTCGTCCCATCAAAGATAAGAATGTTGAGGTGTGACTTGTAAGTCACTAAAGACATACTTAAACTCCAAGGTTGTTAGACCAAAATGAGCAGAGTCAAGGGGTACCTTGTTCTGATACCAATTTTAGGAATGTAGTATGTCTATCAGAGGGAGTGATTGGGAGTTTTAAAATCTCTTCGGAACTTCAAAACTCTCGGAACCCAGCAGCAGAGCAAATGAAAACAAACTACAGTGAGCGAATGCCAACTAACGAACAAGTAACAAAGATAATCACATGATTGAAACTAATCATTCAGAGAAGTGCGAAAGTAAACAAAGGGGAGTAGAGGTAACCCAAGATGCTCGAAGGGGAAAAGATATTTGGTAGACCAATTTGTCCTTCTATAAAAGGACTACGTCTGGTTGGAGGGGTTGTGACTTAACACGGAAGATAAACTCTCTTCTCCCTATTGTCCTCGACAATTGGTTTGTCAACCAATGTCGATTACTTCTGGTAGATGCTCTAGGTGATCTCTGATCCTTTACAGACTTCTTCGAGAATCACAATTACTCTTGGTCTCTGAAGAGATTGACACCTAATCGTCTAGAGAGTTCACATCTCTAAAGAGTAATAGGTGGAGCATACTGGACTTAGATTTGAGTGATGCTAAACCACTATCTAATTTTTTGGCTCTAGGGTTTTTTCTCTTGCTGGATTTTAAACTCAATCTTCTCAGAATCAAATGGAGCAGCCACTGGACAAAGCCAATGGAGGGCTATTTATAGCCACAGCCTTACCTGCTGGGAAATGACCGTTTTTCACACGCGGTCCAGCCAATGGCCAACCGACACGTTCTCAACGGTCAGATTTTGGGAGCAATGGTAACATTACTTGAGGAAGAAGTAATGCTAACTCTTTGGTTAGGGAAAAATCTCTCACAGCGAAGAAGATCACAGTCTCTTGCTGACAAGTATTTTCTCGGCACAAAAAGAGATTTCTCTTTCAACTCACATAGGATTGGATTTAGTATCAGAGAGTCAAAGTTTTGAACACTATACCCCTCTTAATAGTACTGTGGTCCTATGACTCAATAGAGAGAAAGAAGAACAAAGAAATAAATGCCACGTCTTCACTTCGTCTTCAATTTCTCGGCCACAGTCAATTTCTTTGGGCGGCACCAAACCAATTGCTTTGCGTCAACAATTTTTGGGGGTCACTATCGACAGAATAATCTTCGGTGATAATCCTCTCTGCCACACAGGAGATTATATTTGGAGTTTGTACCAAACTCCTCATGACTCTAGGGAGTTGTTACTCTGTGTGCACTAGCAAACACGTTAATCCCTCATTGTTTATGTCAACAATCTCCAAAACATAAGGAGGCAAATTATTGCACCAACAATTGCTCAACTTGAATTGAATGTTATTGGCTTTGAGCACATTAAAGATTTGTATACGCATGATCCTTCATTTGCTATTCCTTATGCCAAATGTCAAGCTAACACTTACTTGGAGCGATATTATATCATGGATGGTTATCTTATGCGGGCTAACATACTTTGTGTTCCCGAGTCTTCTCTTCGTTTGTTGGTTTTGTAAGAGGCTAAAGGTAGAGGACTTACGGGACACTTCGGCCGTGACAAGACCTTTGCGACGCTCTCAACCAAGTACTATTGGCCAAGGATGTTTTGTAACATCGTGCTACACCAACTGGTGCTCTACATGTTGCAAAGCTAGGTCACAAACTCAATCTCATGGCCTACATATGCCACTTCCCATTCCGTATCACCCATGGGAATACATTAGTATGGATTTTGTGCGTGGGTTGCCTATAACCCAAAATGGGAAAGAATTCGTATTTTTTGTTGTGCACCGTTTCTCTAAGGTGGCACATTTTATCCCATGCAACAAGATAGATGGTGCTTCCCATCTTGAGAATCTCTTTTGTAGAGGAATCTTGAGGTTGCATGGAGTGCCCAAGACAATCATGTGGGACCGTGATGTCAAATTCCTAAGCTACTTTTGGAAGAACTATATGTGCCAAGCTTGGAATCAAGCTACTCTTCTCTTCGGCATATCACCCACAAACCGACGGCCAAACGGAAGTCACCAACCAGACGCTATCTACTCTTCTCCATGTGTTGATCAAGAAGAACATCAAGGAGTGGGAGGAACGCTTGACCATCGCCGAGTACGCCTACAACCAAGAACGACACTCTACTACTTGAAAGTCCCCCTTCGAGGTCGTGTAGCAACCTGACCCAAATGGATCGGTGCCTCTGCGCTTTCTGTGCTATCCCTGAATCAGTATGCTAGCACACACAATACATCAATGAAATACCATAACATCACATGATAAAAAGGTAACGTAGATCCGGAGTATATCTCATCTAACACTATGGAAACAATCATAAGGGCGTGGAGTCCCATCAATGCCAACGGCATGTTGATTGTAGACTGTAACCCTACAATGTAACTCTTAGTCATCATAGAAATTCCTGCAACATGACAAGTCGCAGCCATGTACGTCAATTGTAACAGCCCGAGACCGATGCTCCAGATGCCTTCCATGTTTTTCATGATAGCCGTGCTAATTATTATTTTTGTTGCATTCATCATCGCATCATTCGCATTGCATTCGGGTGTTTTTATAAAAATCATGGACCGTTCGTAGTTGCCTCTTCTTTGTTGTCTCTGTTGAGCTTCTCTCAGACCAACCAGATCGTTCTCTTCTCTGTTTTCAATGTGCCCAACAAAACCATCTGTGTCTTTGTTTTACCTCTCGTCTCAGTGTCTAGCCTATCTGCACAGTGCACAGACCCCTCGCGCGTGTCCGAAAACTGCCCCAAACCCGAACCACTCAGTCGTCACCTATGGGTCTGGATCAATCCCGACCATCCCCAAACATCTTCGATTTATTTATTGGACTTCCCTAACCTATTTATTTTCGACAGTACGATTGCGATCGGAGGGACCAAATAGCCCCTAACCAAGTCCACTTGCTATAAATAGCAAATGAACCCAGATACGTCTCCATCGTATCTGCTTTTCCAAACACTTTTGCTCTTGTTTTGCACTCTAATTTGCATGATTTGAATGAAACTAACCTGGACTGACGCAGTTTTCAGCAGAATTGTCATGGTGTTGTTTTTGTGCACAAATCTAAGTTCTCGGGTTGACCTGAAAATTTACGGAGAATATTTGTGGAATATATAAAAATATTGGCGGAAGAATATACCAGAGGGGGGACACCCAGGAGCCACAAGCTCAGAGGGCGCGCCCACCCCCCAGGGCGCGCCTAGTGAGCTTGTGGGCCCCCTAGACCTCCGGCAACCCTAACTCTGACTCCACATATACCTATTCGCCAAGAAAAAAATCAGAGAGAAGGATTCATCGTGTTTTAAGATACGGAGCCGCCACCACCTCCTGTTCTTCATAGGGTGGGCTGATCTGGAGTCCGTTCGGGGCTCAGGATGGTGGATTCCGTCGCCATTGTCATCATCAACCTTCCTTCACCTCCAATTTCATGATGCTCACCGCTGGAAGTGAGTAATTACTTCATAGGCTTGCTGGACGGTGATGGGTTGGATGAGATTTATCATGTAATCGAGTTAGTTTTGTTAGGGCTTGATCCCTAGTATCCACTATGTTATGATATTGATGTTGCTATGAATTTGCTATGCTTAATGCTTGTCACTAGGGCCCGAGTGCCATGATTTCAGATCTGAACCTATTATGTTTTCATGAATATATTTGTGTTCTTGATCCTATCTTGCAAGTTATACGCACCTATTACGAGTTATGATCCGCATACCCCAAGTTGACAATAATTGGGATTCTTTCCGGTGATTACCGTAGTTTTAGGAGTTCATTTATTCACAAAGTGCTAATGCTTTGCCCTGGTTCTCTATTAAAAGGAGGCCTTAATATCCCTTAGTTTCCTTATGGACCCCGCTGCCACAGGAGGGTACGACAAAAGTTGTCATGCAAGTTCTTTTCCATAAGCACGTATGACTATATACGGAATACATGCCTACATTACATTGATGAATTGGAGCTAGTTCAGCGTCGCTCTAGGTTATAACTGCTACATGATGAATATCATCCAATGCCTTCACTTTTCACATATTGATCTTTGCTAAGTTACTTTCGTTGTTGCTTCTGTTACAATCGCTACAAAACTGCTACTGTTACTATTGCCACTGTTACCGTTACTATCATACTACTTTGCTACTGATGACCTTGCTGCAGATATTAAGTCTTTCAGGTGTGGTTGAATTGACAACTCAACTGCTAATATTTGCGAATATTCTTTAGCTCCCCTTGTGTCGAATCAATAAATTTGGGTCGAATACTCTACCCTCGAAAACTGTTGCGATCCCCTATACTTGTGGGTTATCAAGACCTTTGTCTGGCACCGTTGTCGAGAAGCATAGCTCTATTTGCTGAGTCACTTGGGATTCATATCTGCTGGTCACTATGAAGAATTGGAAAGATACCAGAACCAAGATTGTTCCCTCTAAGACGAGGGGAGGTAAGGAACTGCCATCTAGCTATGCACTTGATTCACCTTTTGTTTGAGTAAGCTTGCGACACCACCACCTGCTATTAATCCTGATATGTCGCAAGTAATTGATGATGCTACTTCTGCTATGAATGATGTTTATGATGATTCTAGTACTTTGCCTGATAAGACTGTGCCATTGGGTGAATTTCTTGATGAGCAACTTGCTAGAGCTAAAGAAATTGAGAATGCTGAAACTGATGAAATTATTGATACTGAAACTTTTGAAACACCTATTAGACCTAGCTCTCCTAGATATGAATTGCCTGATATACCTGAGGGTTATGTTATGGATGGAGAGGTAGCTAGGGATTTTCTTGCTTATAAGGATAGAGATGATCTTAAGAAATTACTAGACAGGTTGAAAGAAAAATCTTTGAATGCTAGAATAAAATATGATCCTAATTTGCTACTTCACCTATCTTTGTTACTGATGAGGATTATGAATTCTCTGTCGATCCTAATTTAATTACTTTGGTTGAATTTGATCCTTTCCTTGGTTATGAATTTGAAACTGTTGTGGCACATCTTACTAAACTGAATGATATGGACACCCTATTTGCTCATGAGGAAAATATTCGCTACTACTATATTCTTAAGTTGTTGCCTTTCTCATTAAATGGTGATGCTAAGACATGGTTTAATTCTCTTGCCCCTGGTTGTGTGCGTAGTCCCCAGGATATGATATATAACTTCTCTGAAAAATATTTTCCTGCTCATAAGAAACAAGCTGCTTTACATGAAATATTTGACTTTGAGGAAATTTAAGAAGAGAGTCTCCCACGAGCTTGGGCGAGGCTTCTCCAATTACTTAATGCTTTGCTTGATCATCCTCTCAAGAAAAATGAAATACTTGATATATTTTATAATGGACTAACCGATGCTTCTAGGGACCACCTAGATAGTTGTGTTGGTTGTGTTTTCAGGGAACGAACTGTTGAACAAACTTAAGAGCTACTGAATAATATATTGAGGAATGATAATGATTGGACTCTTCCCGAACCACCACTTAAGCCAACTCCGAAGAAGAGGGGTATTCTTTTTCTCAGTCCTGAAGATATGCAAGAGGCAAAGAAATCTATGAAAGAAAAAAGGTATTAAAGCTGAAGATGTCAAGAATTTACCACCTATTGAAGAAATACATGGTCTCGATATCCCGACACAGGTAGTAGAGGTAAATTTTGTCTATAGATTTGATGAAGGTGATATTCCTTATACTAAATCTGCTAGTCTACGCTTAGATGAATTGGATAACTTTATTATTAAATAAGAAAATTTTAATGCATATGTTAGTAGACAGTTGAAAAGAAATGCTTATATGGTTGAACGCTTGAGTGACTTTATGTTTAGAACTGTTAATGATGTTAGGGGTGTGAGTAAACATGCATCCATGATAAAAACTCAAGTAGAACAAGTCCTCAAGTCACAAAATGATTTGCTTAATGAGATGAACAATAAGATGAATGATCATGTAGTTAGAGTTATGACTAGGGGTGGTAAAATGACTCAGGAACCTTTGTATCATGAAGGTCACCCTAAGAGAATTGAGCAAGATTCTCAAAGAATTAATACTAATTCACCTAGTCCATCTAAAAAGAAAAAGAAAGATGATAGGACTATGCATGCCTCTAGTGAACCTACTGTAGACACACCTGAGAATCCAAATGATATTTCTATTTCTAATGCTGAAACACAATCTGGTGATGAACATGAACCTAGTAACAATGATAATGATGATGTTCATGTAGATGCTCAACCTAATAATGATAATGATGTGGAAATAGAACCTGTTGTTGATCTTGATAACCCACAACCGAAGAATAAAAGATTTGATAAGAGGGACTTCATTGCTAGGAAACATGGTAAAGAAAGAGAACCATGGGTTCAGAAACCCATGCCTTTTCCTCCTAAAGCTTCAAAGAATAAAGATGATGAAGAATTTGGGTGCTTTGTTGAAATGCTTAGACCTGTCTTTTTGTGCCTTCGTTTGACTGATATTCTGAAAATGTCTCCTTATGCTAAGTATATGAAAGGTATTGTCACAAATAAAAGAAAGATACCGGAAGCTGAAATTTCCACCATACTTGCTAATTATTCATTTAAGGGTGGCATACCAAAGATACTAGGAGACCCAGGAATACCAACTATACCATGCTCCATTAAAAGAAACTATGTTAAAACTGCTTTATGTGATGTAGGAGCCAGTGTTAGTGTTATGCCTTTCTCTTTGTATCGTAGACTTGATTTGAATAACTTGACACCTACAGAAATTTCTTTGCAAATGGATGATAAATCAACTACTATACCCATCGGTATTTGTGAGGATGTGTCTGTCGTAGTTGCAAATGTTACTATCTTAACGGACTTTGTTATTCTTGATATACTCAAGGATGACAGTATGTCAATCATCCTTGGTAGACCCTTTTTAAACACTTTAGGGGCTGTTATTGATTGCAATAAGGGCAATGTCACTTTTCATATCTATGGTAATGAACACACGGTACACTTTCCGAAGAAACAACCTCAAGTGAATAGTATCAATTATATTGGAAAAAATTCAACAATTACTATTGAAGGTTTTAAATTCCCTATTCCTACTGTCAAAAAGAAATATGAAATTCTTATTATTGGGGACATGCATATCCCCTTTGAGGTAACCTAGTGTTATACAAAGATTCTCCGGTTTCATGTCATTCGGAAGAAGTTTGTTAATAAGACTTGATCAACCTTATTAATGGATTCCTTTTGACAGGCATGTGGTCGATGAATTTAGTAAACACAAATTTCTGTACCCACTTTTTACTTTCTGTTATTTAGAATTAATAAAGTAGAAATGCTATGATTTTGCTGTTTTCTGAATTATCCGTGCAATAAAAAATGACCAAAAAATAAAAGTTCTCCAAATGCCCTGAAAATTTAATATGATTTTTTCTACAAAATATAAAAATAGTGGCACTAAACACACCCTAGGGGGGGTCACCTGTGAGCCACAAGCTCACAGGTGGCTCACAGGGCATGCCCACCCCCCTGGGCGCGCCTAGCAAGCAAGTGGGGCCCACGTAGGCCCCCTCACTTATTGTTGCCACCCATGCTCTTCTTCTTCCTCATGAAAAAATCACCAACTTGTTCAAACTCGTGTTCTAGCTCATCTAGCTGCCATTTTCGATCTCCTTGCTCGGAACTCCATTTCCGAAACTGTTTTGGGGGTTGTTCATCGGTATGTGACTCCTCCAATGGTCCAATTAGTTTTTTCAAGTGGTTTATTATTTGCGCATTTAGCTACTGTTGGTGACCATGCTCTTGCACTTGCATGTCAAATTTATATGGTTCAAACTAGTTTTGGTGCATGATATGGCCTCTAGACATGTGTAGGAGTAGTTGCTATCAATTTGGTTGAGTTTGGTTCACTTTTATTTTGAGTTACTAAAAATTTCAAATTTTTCAGATGGAGAAAATGTTTAGGAAGGTGTTCCAAGGTGGTTCCTCGAGCAAGAAATCCCCAAGGCTCGCTCTACGTGAGCCGGACCTCGAACCACCAAGGGAAGCTCTAGTGCAACCTTGCGAATGGCCGTCGGATTATTTCATGAATCAAGCCGGTTTCAAGGAAGAATTGTATAGGAAAAACAAAGATATTTTATACTTATGGAGGAGGTAGAGGAGTATGAGAGGGCGAGGGAGACCGCTCGCCTCAACAAGGCAGCCCGCCAAGCGGTGGCAGCTGCAATCCAGTTCAACCCCAACTACGACTTTGGGTATTATCCCGGCCAGCCGTGACTATAGACCAACTTAGGCCAAAAGCCTATGCTTGGGGGAGTACGTATTTCTCACCGACATTACATTCATGCATCACATTCATTCCAATTGTCGGTGTTCATAATTTTTCATTGTATAATCCATGTTAGTTTATTTTTCTTGCTTTCTTGTGTGTTTGAAAAACTTTGATAAAATACAAAAATATTTCTCGTTTCTTTTTGGTTTTCCTTCTAGTTTAAATTAGTAGTAGTATTAAAAGAAAACCCAAAAAGATTTCCGGTTCTTCTTTTGCTTGTTGGGAGCTTTCCCGTGTAAATAGTTTTTCTCGTTTTCATTTTTTTCCTTTGTTTCACTTTCTTCAAGAGAAAAATTAAAACTCCAAAAATATTTCTGTATGTTCCTTTGAAATTCTTTTCTTTTTCTTTGGGTCATAAGGAGAAGACCACGATCAAAATGTTGAGTGGCTCTTATATGCATTATTGTTGATCTAACAAAGAGCCCATATTACCTTGTCTTCTCCTTTGAATAAATGTTTGCAGATTTCAGATTAGTCCACGGCACGTGCACTCTTATTATTATTCACATCGTTCAGTCGTGCAAGTGAAAGGCAATAATGACGAGATTTGATAAAATGGTTGAGATGGAGAAAAGCTGGTATGAACTCGACCTATTTTTTTTTATAAATATGATTAGCTCATCGTTCTTGATTCAGCCTATTATTAGTAAACATGTTTGCAACGACAATTAGAGATCATAGTTACTCATGCGATGCTTAAATAGCTAGGAGTGGATAATGGTTTATCTTGCATCTCAACACGCATTTAAAATGGTTATGATGTAGTATGATAGGATGGTATCCTCCTTTGAATGATTCAAGTGGCTTGACTTGGCACATGTTCACGCATGTAGCTGAATGAAAACCAACAAAGCCTCCATGATATTTATGGTCATGGTGATTTATATCCTACTCGTGCTTGTACACAATGTTGATTAATCTCAATGCATGTTTATGACCGTTGTCGCTCTCTAGTTGGTCGTTTCTCAATCTATTTGCTAGCCTTCACTCGTACTAAGCAGGAATACTGCTTGTGCATCCACTTCCCTAAACGCAAAGTTATTCCATATGAGTCCACCATACCTACCTATATACGGTATTTACCTGCCGTTCTGAGTAAATTCGCATGTGCCAAACTCTAAATCTTCAAGCACTAATCTGTTTTGTACGCCCGAATCGCTCATGAAGTGATAGGGGGCTGTCAGTATCTTCCATGCTAGGTGGGTTATTCTCACGATGAGTGTTTATTCACTTGTCATTCACGAGGAAGTGGTTGGTAATTGGGATGCCCAGTCCTATGATGAAAATCAAAATCAAAATATAATAATGAAACAAAACTCCCCCGAATTGTTGTTGGTATGGAGGGCACCCAAGGATTAGGCTAACTATGGCTTGTGTTTGTTGGTGGAGGGGGAGTAAAACTTTACCATTCTATTTGGGAACCGCTTATAATGTGTCTAGCATGGAAGATGGTGAAAACTCGCGGTCGTTACGTTGACAGTGAAAGCATATCTCCCAAATTATATTCATCTCTGTTTTAAAAGCTTCGAGCTCTGGCGCCTCTGCAAATCCCAGCTTCCCTCTGCGAAGGGTCTATCTATTTACTTCTATTACTGAGTCATCATCTTCTCATTAAAGCACCAGCTGGAGAGCGCTATTATTATTTTTATGCTTTGTGTTTAGTTGATGTTGAGTATGAGTGTGACTGGATCTCTTTTACCATGAATTACAATGTCTAGTCAGTGCTTGAACTCCAGAGGTGCTCTTCATTTATGTTTTGCGGTCTTAGAAAGGGCTAGCGAGATACCATTATGTCATATTATATCATGATTGTTTTGAAAAAAGTGATGTCATCTGAGATATCTTATTATTGCTCGCTAGTTGGTTATGCTATTGATATATATGAGTAAATATCATACCTAAGTGTTATTGTGAATATTTTTAGTTCATAATCTTTGCTGAAAATCTGAACATTGGTTAGACATATTTGCAACAACAAGATCAAACGGAGTTTGTAAAAGTTTTTCTTTGTCACTTTCAGTTTGTCAACTGAATTGCTTGAGCACAAGCAATGAGTTAAGTTTGGGGGAGTTGATATGCCTCCATTGTATCTACTTTTCCAAACACTTTTGCTCTTGTTTTGGACTCCAATTTGCATGATTTAAATGAAACTAACCCGTACTGACGCTGTTTTCAAGAATTGCCATGGTGTTGTTTTTGTGCAGAAATCAAAGTTTTCGAATTGACCTGAAAATTTACGGAGAATATTTTTGGAATATATAAAAATATTGGCGGAAGAATATACCAGAGGGGGGCCACCCAGGAGCCACAAGCTCGGAGGGTGCGCCCACCCCTCAGAGCGTGCCTAGTGAGATTGTGGGCCCCCTAGACCTCCGGCAACCCTAACTCCGACTCCATATATACCTATTCACCAAGAAAAAAACCAGAGAGAAGGATTCATCGCGTTTTAAGATACGGAGCTGCCACCACCTCCAGTTCTTCATCGGGAGGGCTGATTTGGAGTCCGTTCGGGGCTCCGAAGGGTGGAATCCATCGCTGTCGTCATCATCAACCTTCCTTCACCACCAATTTCATGATACTCACCGTCGGGAGTGAGTAATTCCTTCGTAGGCTTGTTGGATGGTGATGGGTTGGATGAGATTTATCATGTAATAGATTTAGTTTTGTTAGGGCTTGATCCCTAGTATCCACTATGTTCTGAGATAGATGTTGCTATGACTTTGCTATGCGTAATGCTTGTCATTATGGCCCGAGTGCCATGATTTCAGATCTGAACCTATTATGTTTTCATGAATATATTTGTGTTCTTGGTCCTATCTTGCAAGTTATACACACCTATTACGAGTTATGATCCGCATACCCCATGGTGACAATAATTGGGATTCTTTCCGGTGATTACTGTAATTTGAGGAGTTCATGTATTCACTAAGTGCTAATGCTTTGTTCCGGTTCTCTATTAAAAGGAGGCCTTAATATCCCTTAGTTTCCTTATGGACCCCGCTGCCATGGGAGGGTAGGACAAAAGATCTCATGCAAGTTCTTTTCCATTAGCACGTATGACTATATACGGAATACATGCCTACATTACATTGATAAATTGGAGCTAGTTCTGTGTAGCTCTAGGTTATAACTGCTATGTTACGAATATCATGCAATGCAATTATCCATCGCTGATCCAATGCCTACGCTTTTCACATATTGATATTTGCTAAGTTACTTTCGTTGTTGCTTCTGTTACAATCGCTACAAAACTGCTACTGTTACTATTGCCACTGTTACCGTTACTATCATACTACTTTGCTACTGATCACCTTGCTGTAGAATTTAAGTCTTTCAGGTGTGGTTGAATTGACAACTCAACAACGAATACTTGCGAATGTTCTTTAGCTCCCTTGTGTCGAATCAATAAATTTAGGTTGAATACTCTACCCTCGAAAACTATTGCGACCCCCTATACTTGTGGGTTATCAAACCCCTAACCAAATCTAGACAAACCTTAAAACCTAGGGAGCCTATCCCGTTGCGCCACCGCCTCCCACCTCAGGATCCCTCCAAATCCCATCTGTCCAATCCTCTCGCGCAGCCACTTGCAGCCAACTGCCGATCCAGCCAGATCCACCATTGGATCAAGGACCAACGGCTCCCCGTGCCCCCAGCCTCCCACAAAACCCTCCTCTTGCGTAGTAGGAGCGCCCGCACCTGCCTCTGCTCGTGTCTACACTGTCGTCTGCAACCTTTCCGGCTAGCCGGGCCACCGGAGGTCCATCCCGCTGTCCGGCTGCGTCCGCGCCACCATGTCACACCATTGGCCTTCTCTTTTCCCTTCCTTCTTCTCTCACCGGAGGACATGCCGCTGACTCGCTGCTGCCGCCTTGCTCTTTTGCCATATTACAAGGACGAGGATGCCAAGTCCTATTCACACCATCTTCATCGCCTCACATGGTTATCTCAACCCTCCAGCCGCTCGCCATAGCCTTCTTCTGGATGCCAGCAAGCTCCGCCGCCGGCCTGCCTCCTCTTCGCCGGATCCGCGCCATCTGGGCCTCCTCAACGCTTCCGTCAGCACCAAGTCCCAACCTCGTCGGCGCCGTTGAAAGCTATGGAAGCTGCCCTCTGCATCATGCCATCGCCAAGACCATGCGCCGCCATGCCCGAAGATGGCCGGATCTACCCTGGACCGTCGTCTTCCACCTCTGTCCGCATCCTCCACGCCTCGCAACGCCCTGCCACAGCCAAGTCCCAGTGTGCACCCGCGAAGACTCTGCTGCCTAAAGGAGATGCCTGATCTGGTCCCCGTTGGCCGCGAGCGTCGGTTGGGTCACAGCGGCACCGGCCCAACGCCCACCTCGGCCTCCCCTCCAGCCAGCCGCCAGCCCTTGCGTCGCCCGCAGGCCCACCCCGCAGCCACGCCGGCCTGCTGCAGATCTCCTCCCCTGACTAGGCCAAGCCCATGGTGAGCCAGCGCCCGATCCCCTCTGTTGTGAGCCCTAGGCGATGCTTTGCTATGTTGCGCCCACTGTTTTGGCCCATATGTTTTTTCTCTCCGCTGCGTATTTGCAAATATCTGGGGCATGCATAATTACAGAAAATGCCATCATTTTAAAATGCTAATCGCTAAATAACCGTGCATTGGATTAATATGAATTATATAAGTAAAATGCATATAATTTTGTGTAGTTTCACAATATGCAACTTTCGTCCATGATAATAATGTTTATTTTTTTAATTTGCATAAATGACATTTTAAAATGGTTTAATTCATATCTAAATAATCGTAGCTTAGATTTAAATGAACTTTATATGTAAATGGTGTAGAAAAATATGTAGATTAACATGGTGCACTTTATTTTGCTGTTTAACAATTTAAAATTGTGTTTTAGGCAGAACAGTAGCAAATTCGAAAATCACATATGAGAATTTTCCGGAATTGTTATATCTTGCTTCCGGCCTCATTTAAATTGCCTAGATGGATAGATTACATATGCTTCACCTCTTACCATTTTTAAGAACATTTAATATTGTTGGGTACATAAATGGGAGTGAACTAAATAAATTGATTGTGGAGTTTCATCAATATGCAACTCGCTGCATATTGAGCTTCACTTAATGTGTAGTGTTGTTTGTTGTATTTTTGCCACGCCATGCCTATTTAAACCGGACATGCATCATACTTGATTGGGCATCATGTCATGATTATGCTTATTTGTTTACCTTGTTGTTTACTTCTTTCTGGTTATGCTTCTTCTTGATAGTTCCCGGTAACGTTACGATTGTGAGGATTCCTTCGACTACGATTGTCTGACTACTTCATGGATTCGATCTTCTTCCAAGCAGGATTGCAAGCAAGAAGATCATTGCCTTGGATATCACTACTATCTTTGCTTGATAGTTGTCTCGATGCTATCACTATGTATCGCTACCAACCACTTGTTTGTCAGCCTCACAATATGCCATGATAAGCCTCTAACCCCCACCTTCCTCGCAAACCGTTGATTGGCTATGTTACCGCTTTGCTCAGCCCCTCTTGTAGCATTGCTAGTTGCAGGTTGTTCCATGTTTGGGACATGAATATCATGGGATATCACAATATCTCTTATTTAATTAATGCATCTATATATTTGGTTGTGTGTGGAAGGCTCGGCCTTTTGCCTGGTGTTTTGTTCGACTCATGCCGCCCTAGATTCCGTCATACTGCTGTTATGTTCCTTGGTGAGCGCTTCTAACACTTTGGGGTATTATGGGGCCCCCTGATCATTCGCTTTATGATAAAACTCTTCCAGCAAGGCCCAACTTTGATTTTACATTTGCCTAATAACAACTAAAACTTGCATAGGGAATTTTCGGACCCCGTGGATAATTAATCAACAAACCGGGCCAGTGCTCCTCATGAGTGTTGGCCCACCAACCTAGCAGTCGGCGGTGCCACCTCATGGCAACTTGTGGTCTCTTGGCTATCGTACACTTTGCATAGACGATTGTGTCCTGAGAAAGAGATACGCACGGTGCATATCAGGGTGATGACACACCCACTAGTCTTGCTAGTTTTACTTTGCCTTTGCCGAATGGCTTGTCCACCAGGATTCCTTATCGTAAGCATCGTGTAATCACGGTGTGAGGTTTTTCCATCGAATGCATGTGGTAATTTATCTTGGACTACTTGGAGCACCCCTGCAGGGTTAAATTTTTCGGAAAGCCATGCCGCGGTTATGTGGCGACTTGGAAATTTATAATATCCGGTTCTAAAGAACTTGACACTAAATCTAATTAAAATACACCAACAGCGTGCGTAACTGTGATCGTCTCTTTTCGAGAGAGAACACAACGGGGTTATAAATGACTCGTAAGTAGGTGTTCCGGATCACTTCTTGATCATTACAAGTTCATGTCCACTATGTGTAGTTTACTCTTCTTATTCTTGTACTCGTAAGCTAGCCACATACAATGCTTAGTGCTTGCTGCAACCTCACCACTTAACTACTGCATACCCATTAAGCTTTGATAGTTTTGATACCCTTGCTAATGATATTGCCGAGTCCCCGTGGCTCACAGATTACTACAAAAACAGGTGCGGGTACAGGTAAAGTGTTGCTTTGAAGTGAGAGCGATGCTTGTTCTACTTGGAGTTCTTGTTCTTTGTTGATCATAGGATGGGTTCCCGGTTGGCAGCCTGGGATTAGTAGGGTGGATATTATTCTTCATTTTCGTTTGATTTCATCATAGTCGGATCCTGCTCTTCTGTATGGTGATTGCTATGTATTGATATATTCATGTTATAGCTTGTGGCGAGTGTAAGCTTTCATCTGGTATTCTCATCTACTAAGTACATGGTATGTTGTAATGATATCCACCTTGTGAAGCATCTCTAATATGCGCTTCTATCCTTGGTGGGACTTCCAACTTCCTCGAGGATAGGACCACATATTGGGCGTTTCATCAGTATAATGAATGTGGATACTTTGTGTCTTGATTTGCATAAAAGTTGGGTTTTCCCTAACTCAATTTTAATCAAGTTTATTAATTAATTTAACTAGTACTACTTGGCTATAATTAATGAGATGGTTCTGTCAACCAATGTCTCATAACCCAAAGTCATTATTAAACCCAATAATCAATTTATAGTCAGCATTGAGAGTTCCATGATAGATCCAATTCAAGAGGCTCAAGTTGTCCGTAACTAAGGGCACAGCTAATCGATTTGGTCAATAGTCTGGAGAGTTTTGTGCACTTTGCCCACAAGATTCGATCCCTCCTTTTACATCCTTGTCCTACCTGGTGTTTGAGAACATGATGACCGAAACATGGTCTTTCAAAGAGTTTCTCTAACCACTGCCAGTACCCATCCAACCCTACCATTCGTCTACATCTTGTAGCACTAGTCCAGTAAGAGTCACAACTAAGACCAACCAAGCCAGAGCCCATATTGACTTGTGGTTGCACAAGTAAGCTTCTGGTCTTCAAGTATCCGTCCGTATCTTTGAGCCTGGATATCTGGCCTACTCCAGCATCACACAGGCTGACTTCTAGTTTCTCCAGGGTGCCCTTCAACCATTCCACCCAGTGGTGTATTGAAGTCTTGTCTTGATTCTTGAAATCTTGAAGTTGTCGTCATTGATTTAGAGTCATCACTCTCACATATTTCATGAACCCTCTTACCAAACCCCGTCTACTAACAGCGTAGCAACGAAATAAAAAACATTTCCCGGGGCTTAGTAACATGGGTATGGGTTCCTACCTCATTACTACTCAAGAACCAAGTTTCCAAACTACCTACTTGAATGCAAGGTCGAAAGATTGAATCTAGTCCAATGTGTAAGTGCATCTAGTGCCCCTTAGTGATTTTGGTGTATTGAAGACTTATAGGTTAAGGGACTAATGTGTTTGTGAGTGTACACAGGTTCTATAAGTCTATGAGGAGTTTGATATTTACGAAGAAAGTCGACCCCTAAAAATGAATGTCTTCAGTTGAAGACTTTGGTTTTCTTGAAGACTTTGAAAATGAGGAAATTGGTGTGACCTTGAAGACTTGATATTGATGCGAGGATTATGAAGCGTGAAGACTTTTGTTTTCATAGTTTTGTTTTCCCTTACTTGAGTCATAGGAAACACCGTACTGTTAAAGGGGGTTGAGGTAAAACTAAGGAAAAGTTTCCAAGTGATGCTCAACTCAAATCCTACACCTACCAATCCTTTCGAGTGAAGCCATTGGAAAGCTCATACAGTTCAGTCAAGTTCTTCAGTGACAGAGTCGAAGTTCTTCTGTTCTCTGAGGAATTTGTTTTGACTGAGGAATTAGGAATTCGCCAGTGCAGATTGCCTACAAGTGAGGAACATGATAGCCCTGAGGAATTTGAGACCTCAAATTTCCGACCGTTGCTGTGCTATGCGCCAGCTGTCCAAAATATCCTACCCACCTAACGGTCATATCATTGAAGGGCATTTATGTCTTATCATGTCAGGCTGCTCCCCGGCTATAAATAGCCGCCCCATACAACCACTAGCTGGTTGGCTGCTCCGAGAGAAACTGACACTTGTCATTTAGAGCATCCCAACCTCCGAGGAATTTGAGTGAAAATCATCAAGTGAGGAAAAACACCAACCCAACACCTAAAACCCAAAGTGATTGAGCATCACTAAAGAAATTGTTCCTGTGTGGAACCGACGCTTGTTACCTTTGAGGACTGTGCATCCTCCAGACGGTTAGGCGTCATGGTCTAGAGCATCCAAGAGGAAATTGTGGATCGCCGAGTGACCGAGTCTGTGAAGGTTTGGAAGTAACCTGTGAAGACTTACCACGAGTGATTGGGCGAGGTCTGTGTGACCTTAGCTCAAGGAGAATACGGTGAGGACTGTGTGTCCGGGACTGTGTGTCCTCAGGTTTAAATACCTAGCCGCTCCAACCAGACAAACAACTGTCATAGCAGTTGGAACTGGTCTACCAAATCATCGTCTTCACCGAGCTACTGGTTCTATTTCCTAATCCCTTTCATTTCCTCATTCATGTGTTAATGAACTTGATCGTTACTGTTTGAAGACTTTGACTGAAGATTTTCTCAATTTCTTCAATCCCAATTCTTCAGTCACTTTGTCTTCAGCCTGCTTATCCTATTTATACGCTTCTTGTACTCTGTGCTTGCTTTCATTTCATCATGATGACTATGTTACTATTATGTTAGCTTGCACCTGAGTACTTATTCCGCTGCTAGTCATTCGTGACTTAGGAAATTCCTCACCTTGAATTTCCTCAGTGACGAATTTGTAAAAATCGCCTATTCACCCCCCTATAGTCGATATAACGCACTTTCAATTGGTATCAGAGCAAGGTACTCCCTTGTTCTGTGTGATTTTGGTTTAACCACCTGGCATGATCAAGGCATGATCAAGGTCTCGGCTGGGTGTCCTACCTTTGATGGGACGGACTACCCCTATTGGAAGAATAAGATGCGCATGCATCTTGAGGCAATTGACAACGATCTCTAGTACGTTGTGGAAAATGGCATTCCCTCTGTCACTCCTTCCGTGAACGCTGCTGTTGTGAAGAGATTCAAGCAACTCGACTCTCGAGCAAAAAATATCATATGTGGCCATCTAAGCAAAGGATAGTACGGCAGAGTGAGTGCTTTGGAGTCTGCAAAGCTTATCTGGGAAAGGCTGTCCAAGGTCAACGAAGGAATCTCAACTCAACGTGATTCTCGAGTTGACGTTCTTCGCAATCTCTTCAACCGCTTCAAAAGACTTGACAATGAGAATGTCTAGCAAACCTTTGATCACCTCACTGACATTTCAAATGAGCTTCAAGCACTGGGTGCCACTAACATCACCGACCATGAGGTGGTGAAGAAATTGCTGAGGTCACTTGATTCTTCATTCGATACACTGGCACTGATGATTCAAGAACGTGGAGACTACAAGTCACTAGATCTTGCTGATATTCTTGAGAGGCTGAACACTCATGAATTCCAACTAGCTGAAAAGAGAGATCTCTACGGGCCAAGCAATGGAAGATCACGCGCACTGAAGGCCAAGGAAGTTTCCTCATCTGAAGGAGAAGATTTTGGTAGCAGCCTTGGTGACCCTAAAGAACTAAGCCAGGAGCTAGCAATGCTCGTGAAGAAATTCCAGAAGTTCTCAAGGCGTGGTCGCTTTGTAAAATCTTCAAAAGGTGATGACACAAGATCTGATTCTTCATCCCATGATTACAAGAAGAGGACTTGCCACAAATGCAAGAAACCTGGTCACTACATAACTGATTGTCCTCAGTGGGCAAAGGAATCAAAGAAGATGAAATACAAGGATGATAGTTCAGATGACTCAAAGAAGAAGAAGAAATCTTCAAAGTCATCATCATCAAAATCTTCAAAGTCTTCATCTCACAAGAAGAGCAGCTCCAAGAAGGCTCGGGCATTCATTGGCAAGGAAATGGACTCTGAAGCTGAATCTGAGGAACATGAGGAAGAGGAGGCATCTGAGGAGTCGAACTCTGGTGTGGCGAGCCTAGCCCTCACTACTGCTTACGTCAGCAAGTCCATCTTCAACACTGAGGAAAATGGCTTCCCCAACACTGCAGATGACAGCAACGATGACTATGCTCCCACCTATTGCTTCATGGCAAAAGGTGCCAAGGTATTCAAATATCCCTCCTCTGAATCAAGTGAGGATGAGTCTGATGATAATCTCAAACCCAGCTATTCGAAACTTGCTAATATTGCTGTTAAACAACAAAAGGCTTTGGAAAAAGTTCAAAATATGGTAGACAAAAGTGATGATCTGTTAGGTGAGGAAATGGATCGAACTCAAACACTGACTGATAATCTTCAGCAACTACAGTCTAAGTTTGACAACCTTCAAAGTCATCATGAAACTCTCTTAGCCGATCATGAGAAGCTTTCTTATGAATTTCTTCAAAGAAAGCAAGATCTTGAGAAGCTAAGGGTGAGTCATGAAGATCTTCAGATGGAAAATGACTCATTACTTGCTCAATAGATCAGTTCCGCTCAGGAAGAATTTATTCCACCATATTTCAAATGCATTGAATGTGAAACTGCTAATTCTTCACCTGAAAGTTCAAATGCTTCTATTGCTGCAAATTCTTCAACTATCTCCGTGGTCACAAATTCTTCATCTGAGGATACCACTAGTATCACTGACGAAAATGCAGGGTTGAAGGAACTGTATGTGATAGGCATGTACAAAAGCCTCAAAGGGCATCAGACTCTTTGTGTTGTGCTCAAAAAGCAGATCTTGAACAGGAACCCTAGGAAAGAGGGTATTGCCTTTGAGAGGAAACTCAATGCTGATGGAACCTACTGGAAACCTGAGCAGTATCCCAAAACCTCATGGGTTGCTGCGAAGGGACCTCCCGTAGATCCATCCACTTTATCTGGCTTTACTTGTGAATCCTCATATTCATCTGATGAGTCATTTGACTCCAACTATAAACTGTTCAAAAATCAGAATGGTGAAGTATTTGCTAGATATGTTGGAACTAACTGCAGGAATGGTCCCCCTATGAAGAAAATCTGGGTTCCCAAAAGGTGCCTTGAAAGTCTTCAGGTAAATGTCCTCATGACACCACCTGTGAAGAATAGGAACCCCAGATCAAATTCTTCATATGGACCGAAGTCTTCATATGGATCCAAGTCCTCTTATGGATCAAATTCCTCACGTGGATCCAAGTCCTCATATGATCATCATCATGCCAATGCTTCTGTTTCGCAGGGAAAATCTAAGAGTTCTAATTATGTGCATTATTCTTCAAATCATTATATTCATAAGTCCTCGAAGAATTTCTCTGCTTACTCATATGCCTATACCAATCCCTCTCCTGTGAAACGAAGTGCTTTGGCATTAATGCCACCTTTCTCTTATGGAGCTCACAGAATGATGAACTCTTTGCCACCCCTCCAGATGTGGGTGGTGAAGAAAAAGAACTAACCTCTTATGCAGGGTCAGGTCTCCAAACGAACTAAATTGTCTGAAGAATTTTCTGGAGACCTGAAATGCTTGAAAGGACGCAAGCTAATCATGAAGAAATGATTCATTCATTTCTCACGTCCTGATACTGCTATATATACATATGTTGCATTAATTGATGAATTTTTGTCTGATGAAATTGATGTCATATTCTTCACTGATGAAGTATATGAGTTCGTAAGATGCACTAATTCATCTGCAGGATGATTTACCCAAAGCTACTGAGTGGGTCCTCGATAGTGGATGTACTAATCACATGACCAGTGACAAGAGCTTACTGATGAACACCCCTTTATCTCCATCACATTTGAAGCATATCACCTACGCAGACAAAGGCAAAAGCAAGGTATTGGGCCTAGGTAGGGTTGCAATCTCAAAGGATCGACACATGGACAAAGTCATGCTTGTCGAGTCCCTCGGATTCAACCTCATGTCTGTCTCAATGCTTTGTGATCTTGATATGGTTGTTGTCTTTGGCAAATATCATTGCTTAGTGCTCATGGAATCTGACAATTCCAAAGTCTTCGAAGGCCTTAGGAGAGGAGACTTGTATATTGTTGATTTCTCTGCAGGACCACAACCTGCCACTTGTCTACTTGCAAAATCTTTAGAAGGCTGGCTATGGCATCGACGACTGGGTCATGCTAGCATGAGGAACTTACACACGCTCGTGAAGAAAAAGCACATCATTGGCATTGAGGGTGTCAAATTCCTCAAAGATCATCTTTGTGGTGCTTGTGAGGCTGGAAAGATGACCAGAGCCAAGCACCCCTCGAAGACTATCATGACTACCTCTCATCCTTTTGAATTGCTTCATATGGATCTCTTTGGCCCTACTCATTATGCCACACTAACAAATGCAGCATCTCTATATGGCCTTGTTATTGTTGATGATTATTCTCGTTACACATGGGTGCATGTCATTACTTACAAAACTGAAGTGCAGGAAGTCTTCAGATGATTTTCTTCAAGGGCTTCGACGAATTTTGGTGTGAAGATCAAGCATATTCGGAGTGACAATGGGACCGAGTTCAAGAATACTGGTCTTGATGACTATCTTCATGAACTTGGTATTACTCATGAGTTATCTACCCCATACACTCCTCAGCAGAATGGCGTAGTGGAGCACAAGAACAGGACTCTTGTTGAGATGGCTCGCACCATGCTTGATGAATACAAGACACCTCGTCACTTCTGGCCTAAGGCAATTGATACTGCATGCCACATCATCAACAGCGTATATCTTCACAAATTCTTCAAGAATACCTCATATGAACTCCTCACTGACAAGAAACCCAATGTGAGTTATTTCAAAGTCTTCGGTGCTAAATGTTGGATTAGAGATCCCCATCACAATTCTAAATTTGCACCGAAAGCACATGAAGGTTTTATGCTTGGTTACGGAAAGGACTCGCATACCTACAGAGTCTTCAACACCTATCACCACAAGGTTGTTGAAACTGTAGATGTGCGGTTCGATGAAACTAATGGCTCGCAAAGAGAGCACCTACCTCCTGTGCTAGATGAAATATCTCCTGAGGAATCCATCAAGCTAAAGGCTACTAAGGATGTCATACCTACTGAAGAATCTGCTGAAGAAGTCATTCCTGATCGTGAAGAAAATCATGCTGGTGCATCTGAAGAAAATGGCTCTGAAGAAAATGCTGAGCCAAATCAAAGTCATCAACCTGCTCATCCTCGCGTTGCAAATGAAGTACAGATTGAGAGAATCATCAACGACATCAACGCATCAGGTCCTCTCACTCGCTCAAAAGCTTCACATTTGTCTAACTTTTGTGGGCATTTTGCTTTCGTCTCTATCACAGAGCCCACCAAAGTAGATGAGGCATTTCTGGAACCTGAATGGATTCAAGCGATGCAAGAGGAATTACATCAATTCGAGCTAAACAAGGTGTGGGAGCTTGTCAAGCGACCAGACCCTCGCAAGCACAATATCATCGGCACCAAATGGATCTACCGCAACAAACAAGATGAAAATGGCCTAGTGGTGAGAAACAAGGCTCGTCTTGTAGCTCAAGGCTACACACAGGTTGAAGGAATTGATTTCGATGAAACTTTTGCACCTGTTGCTAGACTTGAGGCTATTCGCATATTGCTTGCCTACGCTAACCATCATAATATCATCTTATATCAAATTGATGTGAAAAGTGCATTCCTCAATGGTATGCTTGAGGAAGAAGTATATGTTGCTCAACCCCCAGATTTTGAAGATCCTAAGCATCTTGATCAAGTCTTCAGACTCAATAAGGCCCTCTATGGCCTCAAGCAGGCCCCTCGGGCATGGTATGATACTCTAAAGGAATTCCTCATGAAGAAAGGCTTCAAACCCGGTTCACTCAACCCAACTCTTTTCACCAAAACATATGATGATGAATTATTCGTGTGCCAAATATATGTTGATGATATTATCTTTGGCTGTACTAACCAACGTTACAGTGATGAATTTGCTTATATGATGAGTGAGGAATATCAAATGTCCATGATGGGAGAATTGAAATTCTTCTTAGGTCTTCAAATTCATCAACAACGTAATGGCATCTTCATTTCTCAAGAGAAATACCTCAAGGACGTTCTGAGGAAATTCGGTATGCAAGATTGCAAAGGCGTCAAAATCCCTATGCCCGCAAATGGCCATCTAAGCTCCGATGAAAATGGTATAGACTTCGATCAAAAGGTATACCGCTCCATGATTGGCTCTTTACTGTATCTATGTGCATCTAGGCCAGATATTATGCTTAGTGTTTGCATGTGTGCCCGTTTTCAAGCTACACCGAAGGAATCACACCATAAGGCTGTGAAACATATTCTTCGATATCTAGCTCACACTCCAACACTTGGATTATGGTATCCCAAGGGCTCGGCTTTTGATCTCATTGGATATTCTGACTCTGACTATGCTGGTGATCGTGTGGATCGCAAGTCAACATCAGGCACATGCCATTTCCTCGGACGATCTTTAGTATGTTGGTCCTCAAAGAAGCAGAACTGCGTATCACTCTCTACTGCTGAAGCTGAGTACATTGCTGCTGGTTCTTGCTGTGCTCAACTGCTGTGGATGAAGCAAACCCTCAAGGACTACGGCATTAATGTGAAGAATGTGGCACTCTTCTGTGACAACGAGAGTGCCATCAAGATTGCTCATAACCCAGTTCAGCACTCAAAGACAAAGCACATCCAGATTCGTCATCATTTTCTTCAAGATCATGTGTTGATGGGCGACATCTCTATTGATCACGTGAAGACTAAAGAACAGCTAGCGGATATCTTCACCAAGCCCTTGGATGAGAAGAGATTTAGCAAGCTGCGGTGTGAGCTAAATATCTTAGAATCTTCGAATGTTCTTTGAAAGGACACACATCCTAACACTTATGGAAAATTGATGACTTAGATGTGCAACACACGAAGAACGTTTTTCTTCAATCAATGAAGACTAACCCTCTAAGTGTGAAGAAATTAACAAAGAGTTTGATTCTTAGAGCCCTACGACAATTGTACGCGGCGTCTGAAATCATCATTCTTATGCGGTGGGTCACGCCACCACAAAAGTTGAAAATCTTCAAAATTGAGTTTCTTCATTTTGCAAATTCTTCAATTTTCAAATTCTTCAACTTGCAAAGTCTTAAAAAAAATTGACTGATGTTCTTCATTGATTATATATATATATGTATAATTGAGTTTTTCATGTCCTCAACAGCATTCACTTATTGCTAATTCTTCAAAGTTGATTTTCTTCTAAGTGAATGTGATCGGACCCTTTCCCCCTCTATGCTAAACTCAACCCAGTCTGTTCACAAATTCTTCATGTGCGTTCTATTTGAAACCCGTTCAAAGTCTTCACTGTGTCCTTGACAGCTGAAGAATTTGCGAACAAAATGTTAAAATTTTCATAACTGAATTTTCGGCTTTTGCCGCTCAAACCGTTCCACATCCCGCAATAGGATTAAACTACTCACCCACGATCTACCATGATCTCCATCTCTCTATACGTGGGTGACACATGTCGTTAGAAGAGTAAGGTCAGGGGCATGTTCGTCCAAAAATTTCGGACGGGCAGTTTCTCACCATGGCTATAAATACCCCCTCCCTTCCTCTGTCCTCATTTACTCCGCTCGACCACCAACTCGCTCGAGCTCTCTGACCTAGTGCTGCCGCTACTCTCCATCGTCGCCGGTGAGGAAGAGCTTCACTACCTCGACCTCGTCGCCGTCGTACTCGTGCCGGCCGCGAAAATCTTCACTCCGCCGCCGCCGTAGCTGTCTCTCACCACCAAGTTAGGGCGTGGGGGATCTGAACGGACGAACTTCTCCACTTCCACTTCCAGTTCATCGTGTTCTTCGTCCAGGGTAATTAAAATCTGATTTTACTGCCCTACTTTGATTCTCATGATTTCACAAAATCTTCAAAAGGTGTTTATTCTTCAACTTCCCATTCCGTAAACTCCCAAATGCTTCTGTATCTTGATTTGTTTCTCTAAGCTATGTTTTTCTTCAAGATTCCTCAATTGTGTGGATTCTCTAATCTATACAACTCTGGAACCTAAGTCAAGAACGCTTAGTGAAATTCCTCAAGACTCCCCAGGTCAAATTCCTCAAACTTGAATTCTTTTGAAAAATTTCTGAGAACGCATATGACCTCTCCAAATTCTTCGCACCTATACTCTGTTCACAGGTACAAAATGTCTGCTGCTGAATCACTAGGTTCTCATCAACTTAACTCATTTGCAACGTTCCTCGAAGATAAGTTGCACACTTCCTCAGAAACATCAATTGTTCAAAATCTTCAAGTGAAGAAAATGGCTGATGGTAAAAGACCTCAGAAGGGAGGAAAGAGGCCTGAAACAAATACAGCTTTTGAAATTCCTGAAGACATCTATGATGAATACTGTACTCCTGATGAAGCAACTCATGGCAAAGAGACCAAGACTCAGCGCAAAGTGCGCATACAGAGAATTGAGAGGAGATGGGCAAGAGAATGGAGGGAATATCGTTATGTTACTCCTAAATACATGAAGAAATTCGCTGTTAACCCTCCATGCCCAAGACCTCCATTGGCTCCAGGCCAAGAAGCTAATCCCTCAAGCATCAGGCGCGCTGAGGAATTTCCCAGAGAATGGGCCAAGCGCCAAGCCAAATTGGGTAAAGTAGCAAAGGAAGCAGTGAAGAAATTCAATGAAGATTCTGCTGCTGCTGAGGCCTCTGCTAGCAAGCCTAAGAAGGCTATGCTGAAGAAATCAGCTGTGAAGCCAAGTTCCTCAACTGCTATGCCCTCACGGCCAAGTGCAAAGCCCTCACGGCCAATTCCTCAGGCAACCACTTCAAGGGCAGCTCCAATTCCCTCTGTTGCCACAAAATCCTCAATTGCTGCTGCTAAGTCCTCAGCACCTGTGCATCTTGCCACGTGCCAACGGACTACAGGAATCTCTATTGCCTCAGGAGCATCTGCAAGTTCCTCAGCTCCGCCACAATCTTCAACTGGTCCAATCTTGCTGAAGAAAAAGGCCACTGCTGGACGAGGCCCAAGACCAAGTCCTCACAAGAAGCAAGTTGCCTTCCAAGTTCCGTCTGAGGACAATGAAGCTGATGATGAAGAACTTGCTGAGATCATCAAAGACAAGCAAGAAAAGGCCGCTAGAGCCAAAGGCAGTGTTGTGCCACTCATGCTGGATCCTAAAAGGATCCTTGATTTCATCGATCTATGGAACAAGGATCCAAATACTCCTCTACCTGAATTGAACCTCACTCCTGGCCAGAGCCACACGTTGACGACCTTCATAGCCAAAGAAAAATGGAAATTTGAGAAGGCCAGGCAAGTCAAGAAAGCCCAATACAAGAAGGAGCGCTTTCTGAAGAAAAACACTGTGAAGATGATTCCTGAAGAACTTGTGAATCTGCAAAAGGAGATCAAAGCTCTAAGCGATGAATTTGATGCATATCGTGCAGATTGGCTAGGTGCCAAAGTCAGATTTATCAGAATGGCCAAGGGGTTCAACCCGAATGTTGCAGTTCCATCGCAACAACAAGTTCCTCAGGCTGATGCATCTGCTCAGCCTACTGAAGAAAATGCCAGGGCAACCTCCAATGTTGCGCCTGAAGAAAAACTCAGGTCAGCTGAAGCATATGAAGCTGTGCCTGAAGAATCTGAACAAGCCAGGGCAACTGCATCAGTTGTGCCTGAAGAAACTGCACCACTTTCATCTACTCCTCCTGCAAAGTCATCACAGATGAAAGATATCCACCTTCCTTCTACATCAGAAGCGAAGAAGACCAAAGCTGCAGAAAAGGTAGCTGTGAAGAAATGGAAAGCCTCAGAAACTGCAGAGTCTTCAGCTCCCAAGAAAGTGAAGACTTTACAAAGCTCGTACACCAACCCCATTGATGCTGTTCCTATCTCAAGCATGCCATCAAAGGAAATTGTTCCCTTTGGTGAGGAATATGACATTCCTGATGACAGTGATGAAGCGAATCCTTCTGCTTCTACTTCAGAACAGTTGGATGAAGAAATTGAAGTGAATGATATCCCTTCAACCCCTCTGGTATCATCGCCCGTGCCTCAGTTCACAGCTGAAGAGGCAGGCGTTGAAGAAATTGATGAAGAAGATGAGGATGTGGACGTTGGGTCTACTACACCAGTTCTCAATGATGATTATTGGGAAAGACATCATCCAAATTCACCATTGACGACTCCTCTGCAACAAATTCCTCAGTCCCCTGTGTCGACTGAAGAAATTCATACGGGCTCTGATGGACATCAATCTTCACTTCATTCTATTCCAGAAGAAGTTCCAGCTACTGATGCTGAAGAAATGGAGTCCAAGACTGCAGCTGATGAAATTGCTATGGAAATTCCTTAGTCTGTGGCTCCAGAGGTTGTGCTCCAAGCGGCTGTGAATACTTCAACTGTTAATCTTCAGCCCAAGCCACAAAATCCTCATACCAAGAAGCAAAAATTCAACACTGATGATTTCTTTGCTGAGCATCATTTCTTCATGGATTACAATCCCTATGACTCTGCAAGACTGCGACGTAAGCGCTTCTGGACAGCAAGTCAAATGAACTATTACTCTTCCCTCCTGTTTGGTAAGAACAAGGTATTTGACCACGAACAAATTCCTCATGTGGATATGGAGTCGCTTCCTTGCTTCCATCCAGTCCTCAGTGTTCTTCATGACACTGAGCTGCTTAACTTCTGCACTGACATCTATGACTGGAATGAAGAACTCATTCTTCAATTCTACGCCACACTGCATATCACTGGAAATGTTGAAGATGTGAATTCATGGGTGCTAGACTGGATGACCAAAAATACTCATACAAAGCACCGGCCTCTGAATTGCTTCACGCCATCGCAGTCAGTCCTCCCACTGAAGGTGCTAGGCTCATCTATGAGGAACCTGAACTCTCAAATCATTTGATGCAAGTGCTGATGAAGCCTTTGAAGTCTGGCCAAGCTCCAAGGACCACCTTCCTTGTGAAGGAATTGCTCTATGTGCCAAGGATGATATATCGCATATTGACCAAAACCCTCAGTCCAATCAAGGGCCACAACTCTGATGAAGAAGAGGTTGTTGGCATCATGAAGAATCTGCTGTTCAACATGATACATGGCATTCCCATTAACTACCATGATTTCTTCATGAGGACTTTGGCCAATGCTGCTCTATCACCTTTTGAGTTGAAGCCTTATGCCCCCTGGATCATGAAATTCATCAGATCAAGGTCTTCAATTCATTATCAGGCTGACTTTCAGAATCATCTCAGCTATTTGCCACCTATTGAAGTCCTCAAGCAGACTATTTCCTCAGCTGATGAGAAGGGCAAGGCCACTATTATCGATGAAGGCACTCGTCCATTGGATGGGCAGTTTCGCAAAGCTACATCCTACTCCACCAATGATGACTCTGCAACACAAGATTCTGCCGCCAAAACTTCAAAGCAAAATCCTCAAGCAACAGCTCCGCGTGTGATGACTAATCGTGAACTTCTCCTCAGTCTTCGTCAGAAAGTTGATCGAAATCACAAGTGGGTCAAGCGTCAGTTTGGTGCAATTCTTCAGAACATGACAGTCACTCAAAACACTGTGAAGAAGAATCACTACTACTTGCATGAAGTCTTTGACCGCACTTGGGCTATTCTGTTGAATCTTTATAGTGCTGAAGATCTCAAGGAGATGGGCTTCCAATAGGACTTTGACTGGTCTCATCCCCCTTCGAACAAATTCAAGAAGGTCAAAGTTCCTTAGCTTGTTGCCAGTTCATATTCTTCATCGCGAGAAACGGATGAAGCCAAAGATTTGAATGACACTGCGGCAGGCCCTACCTCAATGGACGACCCCAACAACGCTGGAGCTCCTCCCTCGACATCATGATGATATTTCTTCAGGGGCGTTAGTCCTCATTTTTCGTCCCTTTTGGTCATTCGATGACAAAGGGGGAGAAATTTGAGGTAGTCTTCAAGCGAGTCTTATATATGGGCTATTTTTTTCTGTTAAGTTATAACTCTCGCTCTTCTGAAGTGTTTGTTGGTTGAGTTGTAAACTTAAGTCCTATGGTGGTCTGATACTTTTGAACTGCTTTCTGCATGCTTATTTCCTCAAGTACCTTAATGCACGCATGCTGAATTTCGTCAGACACCATATTTCATCATGCATTTAGAATTCTTCATATCATATGTTAAATGCATGTATGAATTACAAGATATAGGGGGAGATGCCCATGATATTACTCTACAATGTGCATCTGCAATCCAAATCAAAATCCTCAATATGCACATCTTTAGGGGGAGTTCCTCTATATCTTGCAATCAAATTCCTCAATATCAGTATTTACACTCCATATGTTTTATCCCCATTGAAAACTTAACCTATTTGTCATTAATCACCAAAAAGGGGGAGATTGTAAGTGCATCTAGTGCCCCTTAGTGATTTTGGTGTATTGAAGACTTATAGGTTAAGGGACTAATGTGTTTGTGAGTGTACACAGGTTCTATAAGTCTATGAGGAGTTTGATATTTACGAAGAAAGTCGACCCCTAAAAATGAATGTCTTCAGTTGAAGACTTTGGTTTTCTTGAAGACTTTGAAAATGAGGAAATTGGTGTGACCTTGAAGACTTGAATATGATGCGAGGATTATGAAGCGTGAAGACTTTTGTTTTCATAGTTTTATTTTCCCTTACTTGAGTCATAGGAAACACCGTACTGTTAAAGGGGGTCGAGGTAAAACTAAGGAAAAGTTTCCAAGTGATGCTCAACTCAAATCCTACACCTACCAATCCTTTCGAGTGAAGCCATTGGAAATCTCATACAGTTCAGTCAAGTTCTTCAGTGACAGAGACGAAGTTCTTCTGTTCTCTAAGGAATTTGTCCTAACAGAGGAGTTAGGAATTCGCCAGTGCGGATTGCCTACAAGTGAGGAACATGATAGCCCTGAGGAATTTGAGAGCTCAAATATCCGACCGTTGCTGTGCTATGCGCCAGCTGTCCAAAATATCCTACCCACCTAACGGTCATATCATTGAAGGGCATTTATGTCTTATCATGTCGGGCTGCTCCCCGGCTATAAATAGCCGCCCCCTACAACCACTAGCTGGTTGGCTGCTCCGAGAGAAACTGACACTTGTCATTTAGAGCATCCCATCTAGGGCTGCAAATGAGTCGAGTTCGAGCGAGTTGGTCTAGGCTCAGCTCAACTCATACTAATATTCGAGCGATCTCAAAATGTGCAAAGCTCAAGGTCGAGCTATATAAAGTGGCTCGTGCTCATCTCGTAACGATCTCGAGTCGATCTCGAGCTAGTTTTGAGCTAAATAAGATGGTTTTTAAAATTATTTTAAGGCAAATTTTAAAATAAGATGACCACAACAGAAAAAAAATCACTATATATTTTGACTTATTCTTTCTCAACTGAAGACTAGTATTTAATAACACAAGAGATCATGGATAGAAGAACTAAGGTGCGTCTGCTCTCAAACTTTGGCCAAAAAAACAAGACATTGAACACATGGTAGGCCATGTGTCATATTGAGGCTAAATTTCTCCACGCTTAATTTCCATGTGTTGCTAGTAAGTGAAATGAAGGGAAAAAAATGTACAGAACATATATGGCAGTGGATGATCCTACTTCTTTGTAATAGACATGAAGATTATTTAATATACTTTTATGATATCGAGCTGTCGTGCTAAAATCGAGCGAGCCAATGCTGGCTCAAGATCAGCTCATTTCTCGACCGAGCTACATAAAGTGCTCATACTCAGCTTATTTCTTTTCGACCAGATCTCGAGTCGAGCTAAAATACGAGTCGATCTCGAGTGGCTCACGAGCCTCGAGCTTTTCTTGCAGCCCTAATCCCATCCTCCGAGGACTTTGAGCGAAAATCATCAAGTGAGGAAAAACCCAAACCCAACACCTAAAACCCAAAGTGATTGAGCATCACTGAAGAAATTGTTCCTGTGTGGAACCGACGCTTGTTACCTTTGAGGACTGTGCATCCTCCAGACGGTTAGGCATCATGGTCTAGAGCATCCAGGAGGAAATTGTGGATCGGCGAGTGACCGAGTGTGTGAAGGTTTGGAAGTCACCTGTGAAGACTTACCATGAGTGATTGGGCGAGGTCTGTGTGACCTTAGCTCAATGAGAATACGGTGAGGACTGTGTGTCTGGGACTGTGTGTCCTCAGGTTTAAATACCTAGCCGCTCCAACCAGATGTACAACTGTCACAACAGTTAGAACTTGTCTACCAAATCATCATCTTCACCGAGCTACTGGTTCTATTTCCTAAACCCTTTCATTTCCTCATTCATGTGTTAATGAACTTGATCGTTACTGTTTGAAGACTTTGACTGAAGATTTTCTCAATTTCTTCAATCCCAATTCTTCAGTCACTTTGTCTTCAGCCTGCTTATCCTGTTTATACGCTTCTTGTACTCTGTGCTTGCTTTCATTTCATCATGATGACTGTGTTACTACTATGTTACGCTTGCACCTGAGTACTTATTCCGCTGCTAGCCATTCGTGACTTAGGAAATTCCTGACCTTGAATTTCCTCAGTGACTAATTTGTAAAAATTGCCTATTCACCCCCTCTAGTCGATATAACACACTTTCACAATGAAAACATGTGTATATCAACAATATGATCAAATGTGACTTGCCTGGTATTTGTTGGTGAAGTTCATCGCTCTCAAAATCCTGATAATTCTACTCGTAACACTCCGAGAAATCTATCGTAAGCGAATAAAATCCAGTAAACGTTCATGCCAAAAAGAAGAACCAAAAGAACATAAAAACAAAATATGTCACAGTGCAAAAATAACAACATACTTAGGTTTAATAGGAAGAGAAAGTTCTTATGGTGTTGTAAGGTGAAAGGAATCAACTCAAAAGAGTTAATGGATGATGAATTATTGATAGATAAGCATAGGTTGGAGATACTTTGTAAGATGATGCAAAGTATACGGAGAAAAAAACATGAATGTTGCTTGACAGATAGCGTATGGCATAAGAATTTATTTACAAAATAATCGATTTAAACGAAGTGCTACAACGCAAGCTATAGCAAATTGATACACGAATTCAATTTAAATCCGGAAAGGTCAAAAGTATTGAATCCAGAAAGGTCAAAAGTATTTGAATTGTAATATGGTGGTTATGAACAGAAAGTATATGACACAAGTGTTTACGTGCGAAAGGAAATCAATTTAATATGTGTTACGGTTTGCAAGATATGATCAAATGAAGGTCTGGATTCAAATTTGAAAGGTATAAAAGTTGAAACTAATTGTTCTATTGGATGTAGGGAGCCAATGTGAACATGTAGGAAAAAGAATTACTAGATTCGGAATAACGGATCAAGAGATACAAATAATAGAATATGGCATTGAATATGCTTGTAGAGTAATCTGACTATGATCAAAATTGTATTTTGAAAACATAACACTAATCGTACGAATGAAAAGATTTCTTCATATAAGTTCGACGCAATTGTATTCATTGGAAAGAGAGCTACAGATAAAAAGATATATTCAAAAGAAGTTTTTAATATGAATATGAACAAATTTCGAAATTGGGAAGTTGCAAAAAGTTGATGTGATAGGTTCACTATGATGGATAAAAAGATATAATCAAAAGAAGTTTTAATATGAATCTAGGCGTTGGTTTCATCTAACTTGGATAAATGAGCAAAAAGTTATGCTATTTAAAAAATCAGGGCCAAACTGTTTTACGAAAGAAAAAGAGCTATGGCTAAAAAGAATTCTGGGGCTAACGTGTAAATACATAGACTAATTGATAATCTAATTATTTTACACATAAGAAACTACAACGAATGAAATAAATAACTTAGAACAGCTAGATATCTATCGTATACTAGTCTAGGAATAATAAACTATGGGAGTAAAGGAAAATACGAAGAGAGTACCTTCAGAATGCAGAGAAGAGACAACTTCAGAGAGGAGCCGACTTCCCGAATTCCCGCCGGAGAGAAGAAATATTGTTTTTATTGAAGCTAGGCAAACCAAAAGATTGATTTAACCCAGAGTGGATGATTTATATTGGTCTATATTTATAGGTGGGAGGATGGATTGAATGTCTAAGATTAGGCGAGGTGGGACTAAATATATACGAAAAGAGAAGAAGAGACAAAAGGCATCGTATGGGCCTAAAGGGTTCGGCCGGCCGCACGCGAATAGTACAATAGCTCATGAGTGCACGTGAACCGTAAGCGCACAGTTTCCTTTTAAACAAAAAATTGAAGAACAAAAGTGCCTGGAATAAATATCAAACCAACTTAGAAAAAAATTAAACTTTGCACAAAAGTACTAAGTATATCTAGATCCATGTGAACTATTTATTTTTCTAGAATAAAATATATAAAAATTTCTAAAAATTGTAGAAGCAATCTGGTGCTCAAAATCAATTCAAAATGACTTCTTCAAAATGCCAAATGACTCCAAAATAAATTCCCACTATTTTTCACATGGAGAGAGTCATTTTGCCCTCACTAATAATTATTCTTTTTTAGAGGAAAGATCTTTGAATAAAACTCCAATGTGCCAATATTAAATAAATCAAGAGAATAGCTATGCAAATGATTTTAAATATTTTTCAAATATATCTTGGTTGGTTTCATAATTCGTTTTCCATATTTTCTTTCTGATATTTGAAGGAGACATATTTCCTTCTCTATTTATTTTATTGAAAAAATGGAAATGAATTTGAAACTCATAATGGAAAATTCTCCAAAACTGATTCAAATAAATTTTGAAAGTGGTCCTCGTCACTCCCCACTCTAGTTCATATATTTTGAGGAAGTCATGTTATCTTCTCTCATGAAAATCCTTGAGTGACATAAAGTTTCTGGTATGAAAGATTCTCAAAATGGAAGTTAAATCTTTTCAAACCACTTTTTCATTTCTTTAATGGAAGAAGTCATGTCATCTTTACTCTTGGGTTTGTTTTGAGATGAATTTTGAATTCATGGAAACCAAATGCAAGAATGAAGGTTTGGGAAAGTCGTTTTATTCTCTCTCATTTAACTTTTAAAAAGTTTCAAATTTCCACTCATCAAACAACAATCACAAAAGCAATCGTTATTACTTAATTAGTATAACATGCCAAAATTTAGAATTTCGCGATGTTACAGACCTACCAGCCTTAAAATGAATCTCACCCATGAGATTCTAAGAAGATAGAAAGAAAAGGTTAGGTTCAGGGTCTTCTTGAAAATCCATTATTCATCAAAAGGTTTGGGGTGCTACCACCCATAGAAACAAAGTTACGGTTCTATCAAAACTCATGTACTTCCTCCTTTGTGTTGACACCCTCAATCTTCTCACATCTTCAGGATAACTCCTTCATTGAAGCTCTTCCCGTATAGGCATAACGTTTTCCTTGAATTATTGAGTTCTCCTTTCCAAAAGAATCTTCTTCCAAAACTGGATATTTTTGGTTGAGAGGTCTGGCGTCAATACTAAACAACTATCCAAAATCTCATGGTGGTAAACAAATACTGGTTCCTGCAGGAAAATGGGCCTTGGCCTTTTCTCACCCTATAACCTACTGTTGGCAACGGTTGCCTTGTACAAGGGTTTCTCGTCATATCGTTCTAAGGTTTAATAAGGCTTTGACAATCGTCGTCTCTCTAATATGGGTAAGTCACTCTATATTCACCATTCGAAATAGCAAGAGAAATGGTAAGAGTAAGTTGTCATGGTGACCAAGCCATGTCGCACCCAAATCATTACCTTGTTTATCGTTTAGCGAATCTCGCATTCCAACACTCGGGCATCCTCACAAGCATTGCGGAATTTCTCTTGTCGATGAACTAAGTTTTGTTAAATCCTTGATTCTGCAAGCCAAACAAACTACTATCATCTCTTCACAACTCACTGGTTTTCATAAACTTCTATGAAATTGTCTGTTGATAAAGTTATAGCTTCTTCCAGGGTTCTTCCTTCAACAATATTGTGCTTGCTTCTTATCGGACTTTGACGCATGTGGTTAACTTGAACTCATCATTGTCGTGCATCCATCTTCACTCCATTCTTGACAATAAAAACCAATGTAGTAACTCCCCCTGTGTAGGTCTTTGGGTTTAGGAGAGATAGAATGTAGAGAGAGATATAGATACCCATACAAACAATATAGTTTTGAAAATAGGTTTTATTTATTGCTATCGAAAAAATCACAAAATGATAACACAGAAATCATCGTATCTAACGTGAGTATACAACAGGTTTGGTCCTCTAAAGGTCATATAAATCTTGGAATTCTTCAGGGTCTTGAAATTCTTCGAGTGTTTGGAGTCTTTAACTGTTGTAGCTTCAATTATTCTAATGCATGGTGAAATCCTTTTACTCTGAAGTGGTCCTCAGTTGATACTCTATGTGTTCAAAAGGGAAATGGGTATTGTCTAACTATTTGAGGTAAGAGGGAAGATTTACTAAAGTTCAGAAATGATGAGAAGTAAAGGATATTTTGAAAACAAAGTTTTAGAGAGATCCTTTCCTAAGGACTTTCCAGTTTCTAGGGTCATGTCCTACATTCAACATGTGCTCTGATATCACCTTTGTAGCTACCCGACCCAAATAGATCAGTGCCTTTGTGCTTTCTCTGCTATCCCTGGATCAGTATGCTAGCACACACAGTACAATGATGAAATACTATAACATCATATGTCAAAAAGGTAACGTAGATCCAGAGTATACATCATATAACACAACGGAAACAATCATAAGGGTGTGAGTCCCATCAACGCCAATGGCACGTTGAGTGTTGACCATAACCCTAAAACGTAAATCTTACTCATCATAGAAATTCCTGCAACATGATAAGTTGCAGCCGTGTAGGTCAGTACAATGAATGTACTGGCAAGATCACAGATAAAGACAGATGAAAATAACTCTATCACTATATGCAATATGGTTGTGGAGGATCTATGTCTTGATTTGCATAAAAGCTGGTTTTCCCCTAACTCAATTTTAATCAAGTTAATTAATCAATTTAGCTACTACTACTTGGCTGTAATTAATGAGATGGTTCCGCCAACCAATGGCTCATAACCCAGAGTCACTATTAAACTCAATAATCAATTTTTAGTGCAGTGTTGAGAGTTCGATGATAGATCAAATTCCAAAGTCTCAAGTTGTCCGTAACCGGGGACACGGCTAATCGATTAGGTTAATACTCTAAAGATTTTTTTTGCACTTTACCCACAAGATTCGATCCCTCCTTTTACGTCCTCGCACTACCTAGTGCTTGGGAACAGGATGACCGAAACATGGCCTGTCGGTGTACTAAGGTTTGGGTCCTTACTTCCCCAGACTTATGCACAAGTGGTAGCAGCCTTCCCGACGGCAAGGCTTGTCGGAGGGCAACTGGAGACAAATTCAAGACTAGTTAACAAGATACAAAGAAGACCTCCAAGCCGTGCTCAAAAGTCCAGAAGATCAAGCTTGGGGTTGCCGATAAAATCCTTGCAGGGAAGATAGTGAAGACCCGGCAAGCTTCGAGCCCGGCAAGAATCCCATTACCATGCCACCGCTCCACCTCATCGATCAGGTTGTCACTTGTCGTATAGGTGTCGAGCGGGCAGGTTGTTAGGTGATTCTTGTCTGGGCACGTGTCAGCTTGCCACCGAAGACACAACTTTAATGAAACCTGTCCCAGGATCATGTCAAGATGATATGAGGTAGATGGGCGAATGGCCTAGAAGGAGAGACAATTCTTACTGGGGAGCTCCATCAACGTGACACCTCATGGCGCAATTAATGCATTTGTCCTAACCCGCTAGAGTTAGGTATACGACACTGTAGCCACTATTCATCTTATGTAACTACCATTTTTCCACTATGGTGACCCCTTTCTCTATAAAAGGCGGTCGATGGCTACCTTTACAAAGGTCGTCACTTTGCCAAATTACACACGTAGCTGCACTTGCCGTGCAGCCTTGGCGGCAAGCGCACTCCTTGTACTTGTGCATACACAATCAATACAACCAAAGCAGGAGTAGAGTTTTACACATCACAGCGGCCCGAACCTAACTCGTCGATCTCCCCAGTCGAACGCAAAGGGGCCTTTGTTGGTCCCATAGATCATCGTACGCACGGCATCTTATGGTGTGCCACGCAGGGGGATCGCTTGTGCGAACCTGAACTAGCAGTTAGTGCGTCAGCTTCATCATCTTATTCAGCATTGCTCCCAAGAAGGAGGGCACCACAACGGTCGTTCCTTCCACGTCCAAGCTGCCAACGCCCACGCAAACGGGCGATAGCACGGGCAGTGGCGGAGGAGGCATAGGCCACGATCATCTTCCATGATGTTCTGGCGATCAGAGCCAGGCGAGCGGCGTCGTCTGCAACGAGAACAACAACCCACATGCCACCAGGTCCAAGGATGGGGCCGTGCTGCCTACCAGAGGCACGGCAAACTCCAAGGACGGCAGGGTGTAGTCCGAGACACCTACGCCGATGCACACAGCGCGATCATCTCAGGTCGCGCATGACGAGAAGCACCACAGCGTCGGCGGCTCCGAGCGTCCCCACGGCAAAGCCCCTGTGCATTATTCTCAGGATGTGCAGGGTCAACATGCACGCCAACATGCTGGCAAAAACCAGCCACGGTTGCAAGTTCGAGATGGAGCTCCTTTGAGATCGGTCGCAAGCAAGAACACCTCTTGTTCCTCGCACCTTTCCATGCCGTCGATGCCATCAGAAGCTGTTGTGCATGCATAGTTGCTTCTTAACTTCCCTCCTGTAGCGGACAAGATGAAGGAGTGGAGGGCTACCATTCAGAGCCTCCTCAGTTTCACCAACAAAGACAAGCCGCAGGAGGAGGGGCCTTCACATCAGCAGCCCACCGGTCTGGTGTGCGCAGTTGGTGAAAGGACCAGAGGCGGTGCAGCCATGGTGCAGTCCCCTCCATGACAACAACACTAGCGGATTGATGCCCATGATGACATGTCCATGGCATCGTCTAATCCACAGAATCACGGCAATCAGCGCCAAGTTCTTCAAGAATGACGCGGAGAAGATGCTCGTACTACCGTCGAACGACAGCAGGAAGCACGTCGTCAATCTGACAGGCGCACAGTGACCAGTATGGACAAGCTAGTGAAAGGGTACCCTCGCGGTCTACCTTATGAGGTGGGTTCCCTGGCGTTTACTCATGAGCTACGGTGAGTCCAGTGGCCCAATTCCCTAAACTTCAAGCCGGAAGTGCCGGAGAAGTATGATGGCAAGACACAGCCGTCGGAGTTCCTCGGCGTTTACACCATAGCTGTACAAGCTGCTGGGGGACGAGACGACAAGATCCTTCCCAACTACTTTCTGTCAGTGCTCAAGCCCAATGTCATATCATGGTTGATGCATTTGCCGGATAATTCCATTTCCTGTTGAGCGGATCTGTGCCACGAGTTTGTCGGCGCCTTTACAGGAGGCCACAAAGCTCCTGGCAAGGAAATTGATTTGCATGTGGTCCCATAGAGAGACGACGAATCGGGCGGCAGATACATATAGAGATTCAGCAATGTACAACGCAACATCCCCGACATCCATCTTGCAGCTGTGATTTCCGCTTTTCACACAAATGTATGAAATCGCAAGATGTGGGAGGAGTTGGCGATGATCAAAGTAAGAGATGTCACCGAGCTCTATGCTCTCGCCGACAAGCATAAAGATGACATCCAGGAAGGCGATCAAAAAGTACTAAGGAAAGTACACAAGACCAAGACTGGAGTTGCCGGCAAGTTTCCACTACCTTGCCACCGCTCTACCTCAGCGACTAGCATGTCACTTTTCAAATAGGTGTCAAGTGGGCAGGTAGTTATGTGAATTCTGTCTGGGCATGTGTCAACTCGCTGCCAAAGATATAACTTTAATGACACCTGTCCCAGGAGCGTGTCAAGATAATACAAGGTAGTTGGGCGAACGCACAGAAGGAGAGACGATCCTTGCCGGGAGCTTCACCAGCATGACACATCATGGCACATTTAATGCACTTGTCCTAACCCGTCAGAGTTAGGTATTTGGCATTGTAGCACTATTTACCTTATTTAAAGACCATTTTGCCACTATGGTGACCCCTTTCCCGATAAAAGGAGGCCCATGGCTACCTTTACACAGGTCAGAACTTTGCTCATTTACACGCGTAGTTGCACTTCCCGCACAACCTTGCCTGCAAGTTTCGCTCCTTATACTTGTGCTTCACACATCCAATATAACAAAGTAGGAGTAGGGTTTTACGCTTCACAGCGGCCCGAAACTGGGTAAATCTCTGTGTTGATTACTGGATCTGCTCTTTGAACACGTTGATCTCCCTAGTTGAACTGTAAAGGGGCCTTTGCTGGTCCCATAGATTGTCGTATGCACGACACATCGGAATAATTGGAGAACAAGAGCTAAAAGTCGATTATGAAGAATTTCTGAAATGATAGCCTCCAGAAAATCAAAACGAAAACACTCCTAAAATTCTTTGGATGAGTATGAAAAGAATTTCTGATGATCGAAATAATTTGAGATGATAGCATCAACCTTGAACCACTAGTCTTCAAGAGAACGGGCCAGATTTGGAGGAAAACTCTTCTTCGGTCTTTAACGCTGAGAATGACGACAAGGAACACCACCAAAATTGTTCAGGCACTCCGGAAGAAAGCAGAATATAAATGTTGAGCCAAAGATGAAAAGTATTTGAAAGCGATCTCGGAGAATGCAACTAACTGATGAAAATTAATTCTGATGTCAAACTTTGACAAAATTTGAGAATATCTCCGGAAAAAATAGAAGAGTCAGGTAAGATCCTGGGAAAAGACCTGTGGGTTATGGGCCCACTCAAAAGAAAATACCTTTGGAAATGAGGTAACCACCTCCAAATAGTTTGAACAGATCTATAATCGGAACACGAATCTTCTGAGATATCTTCAGCACTCCGGAACAAATGAATAGCGAGAGGTGAATAATAAAAAGCATTGGATAAGAACTTCCAACGTGAGAAAGCATTTGAATAAAAAAAAGGTATCTGATCAATAACGAGAACTCAAACTTAGACCACCGGAGAACAAAAAACAAGAACGAAGAATGTTGAACTTAAAATTTCTGAGCAGCTTCAGGACGAATCACCGGATAAGAACATTGATGGAAAAGAATGAAGAGACTTCACATGAATAAAATGGATACTTGATTCGAGATTTCAGAATCCTTGAAGAAAAGGGGTGGGAGGGTGGGAAAAGAAAGACAACTTAGGACGAAATGAACGCCGCTGAGAAAACTAAGAATTTATCTTGCAAATGGTGAAGAGGACTGAATTATATTGAGGACAAATACACCAGTTGGAAAAAAGAATTGCCATGACAATTCGATCGATCGAAAGTATTAGCATTCATATAGAAATATGAGAACACCACTTAGGAGAAGGTATGGAATCAACACTTGACATTGTAGCAACTTGAACACCACAACTCAAAACAAACATAGGATTTTTTGGAATAAGCCAGAACAAACATATGATAGAGATTTCCCCAATCCCATATCATGCATCTATCGGAAATATATCATAGATAACTACTTGTATTCGCACCTAGGAACTCCTGAAATTTTTGGTTATGCAATCCAGTATAACAAGTACAAGGAGCAAAATATCATGACACAATTCCTAGAAGAATTCTACGCTCCAAATGTACCGCCTCCTCAACACACAACCAAAGTCTCAGAAACTCATGTACCTCAGACCTTCAAAAAACAACAACTATACTAGCCCTGATAGTACTCCCAAATTCCCTCCCCAGTATTGGGTGGCGTCGAGGTTATCTCACCACTAATATTATAGATGTGTTTTCGATGTCGGCATCCTCTGGTATTCAGGAACTAGAACGATAGCGAATGTGACAATAACACCCTGGAGCTCAACTCCCCGGGACTTACCCCAATTGTCGGGAGGCACCAAGACAGAAATCCATCACACCGATATCGCAATGATTCCAAAATACCCATGTGATCCTAAAAGAAAATGAAGGGGAAGAGTAGTAGAATCAAAACACCTACATCACAATTCCTCAACAGAGCGACGAAGGGGATAAGGAGTAAAAATAATTCCTACTCTCCGATATATATCTAGGACTCAAAATAGTTTTTTTTCTAGACTCGACTCAGCCAAGTTCGATCAATCAAGGGGCTCCTGCAGTCGGTAAGGCTCTGATACCAACTTGTAATGCCCAATATGCGGTCCTATCCTCAAGGAATTTGTAAGTCCTGCTAAGGATAGAAGCGCATATGGGAGACACTTCGCAAGGTGGATATCATTACAACATACCATGTACTGAATAGATGAGGACACCAGATAAAGGCTTAAACTCGCCACAAGCTACAGCATGAATACATCAATACATAGCAATCATCATACAGAAAAGTAGGATCCGACTACGGATGAAATCAAAAAAAGAAAAAGAAATACATCCACCCTGCTAATCCCAGGGTCCTGGCCCAGAACCCATCCTATGATCGACGAAGAGGAAGAACCAGAAGAAAAACTCCAAAAGCCAACATGCATCGCTCTCACGTCAAAGCATCGCTTTACTAGTACTTGCACATGTTGTTGTAGTAATCTTGAGCCACGGGGATTCAACCATGTCATTACCAAGGGTATCAAAACTAGCAAAGCTTAATGGGTATGGAATGGTTAAGTGGTGAAGTTGTAGCAAGCACTAAGCATTTGTATGTGGCTAGCTTATGAGTACAATAATAAGAAGAGTAAACTACACATAATCGGGCACAAATTAATATGATCAAGAAGTGATCCTGAACTACTTACAAGTCAAACATAACCCCAGCGTGTTCACTTCCTGGACTCCCTCGAAAAGAGACGATCAGGGTTACGCACGCGGTTGTTGTATTTTAACTGAATTTAGTGTCAAGTTCTCTACAACCGGGAATTATAAATTTCCAAGTCGCCACATTATCGCGGGCACGTCTTTCTGAAAGATTTAACCCTGCGGGGGTGCTCCAAGTAGTCCATTATAAATTACCACACACATCCGATGAAAAACCTCACACCATGATAACATGATGCTTACGACAAGGAATCCCGATGGACAAGCCACTCATCAATGGCAAAACTAAACCAGCAAGACCTCCCGACATGTCGATGATCCCTATAGGAGCCGCGTACCATGTTCTCAGGACATGGTGGATGAGCACAACATACAGCAATTGAGACCCGAGTTGCCCCGGGGGAAGCCGCAAACGACTCTGTTTTGGACCAACACTCATGAGGAGCACTGGCCCAGGTTCTTCTAATTATCCACGGGGTCTAAAAAGTTCCTGTGCAACTTTTAGTTGTTATTAGGAAAATTTAAAACCACAGTTGGGCCTTGCTGGAAAAGTTTTATCCTAAGCGAATGATCAGGGGGGCCCATAATACCCCACATGTGTTAGAAGCACTCATCAAGGAACATAACATTGTTATGACGGAAACTAAGGCGGCATGATTGGAACAAAACACCAGGCAAAAGGCCGAGCCATCCACACACAACCAAGTATATAGATGCATTAATTAAATAGGAGATATTGTGATATCCCATGATATCCATGTCCCAACATGGAACAATCTGCAACTGCACCTACAACTAGCAATGATATAAGAGGGCTGAGCAAAGCGGTAACATAGCCAAACAACGGTTTGCTAGGTAGTGGTGGTTAGAGGCTATTTCTTGGTAATTTGGGAGGCTTGACAAACAAGTGGTAGGTAGCAAGACATAGCGATAGCACCAAGACAACTACCAAGCAAAGATAGTAGTGATATCCAAGCTAATGATCATTTTGCCTGGGATCTCGCTTGGAAGAAGATCTAATCCATGAAGTAGATGAACTAGCGTAGTCGAATGAATCCCCACACTCACAATGTTACTATGAACTATCTAGAAGAAGCACAACCGGAAAGAACCAAACAACACGGTAAACACACATGCATAATCATGGCATGATGCACAACCAAGTATGATGCATGTCAATATGAAATTTTGTTACTCATGGCAAGAGATGAAGCACAATTTAACTACCCAACTAGGCAACATTAAATGAGGCTGAAAACAACACATATCAATTCCGGAAATTCCCCATATGCAATTTTCGAATTTGGTACTGTTCTGAACTAAACACAATTTTAAAGTTGGTAAACATGCAAAGTAAGTGCATAATGTTACTCTGCATGTTTTTCTACCCCATTTACATATAAAGTTTATTTAATTCAGAGCTACGGTTAATTAGTTATGAAATAAACCATTTTAACATGTGATTTATGCAAATTAATGCAGACGGCAATTTTAAACATTTTTAACATGAAAGAAAGTTGCATATTGTGAAACTACACGAAATTCTACCCAATTTACACATAGGATATGTTTTAATTGGATGCATGGATATTTAACTATTAACAAATTAAAACAGTGGCATTTTTTCTATAATTTTGCATACCCTGAATAATTGGATAAATCGCAGCACGGACAAAAAATCATGCATCGGGGCAAAACTACTGTGCTACTAGGCCAACAGGAATGTGCGCAAGATAGTTACACAGCGCCCATAGCCTGATATTAGTGCAGGGCTGCGGGGGAGCTCACCACGGGCTTGGCCCGGTCGGTGGATGTAGAAGCAGGCTCGGTGAGGAGCTGGGGGAGGTCCTACTCAATGCTGTAAGCGCTGGATCGCGCTGCTGGCACTCGCACGCGATGCTCAGAGGGCCGGCCTAGCAACCTACTGGAAAAAGGAAAACGCGAAGGAAAAAACTACGGCCTTATTTCAGGTGAAGTGGGAATTGAATTGCGGTCGCCAAGGTTTCTGCCTACGTGCATTAACCACTAAACGAAGTCCTAGCTCGTTGATATCTATAGGGAACAAACGCTATTTGACCCTTCTTTTAGTACAAACATTAAATATATAGTAGTACTATATACCCACTATAAATTATTTCAATATAGAAAAAACATAAATTAGAAAACACATTCACAAAAATTGAAAATAAATCAGAATACTCAAGAGGTTTGTATGAATTGAAAAAAGTTTGCAAAAATGGAAAAAGTTCATGAATTTGGAGAATGTTCATCTTCAAGACTTTATCGAATTTGAAATAAAGTTCATCGGATTTGAAAAAAGTTCATCAAAATTGAAAAAAGTTCATCACTTTTGAAAAAAGTTCATCAAATCTAAAAAAGTTCATCTATTTCTTAAAAAAGGTTCACAAATTTTGAAAAAAGTTCATTGAATTTGAAAACACTTCATCGACTTTGACAAAAAATTGAATCAATTTGAAAAAAGTTCACCGAATTTGAAAAAAAATCATCAAATATTTTTAAAAGTTCACAAATTTGGAAACAAGTCCATCAAATTTGAAAAAAAATTTCATTGAATTTGAAAAAAAATAGTTCATCGAATTTAAAAAAAATTCATCAAATTTGGAAAAAGTTCATCAAATTGATGATTTTTAGTGAACTATTTTTAATAATTGATGATTTTTTTAAATTCAATGAACTTTACTCAAATTTGACGAACTTGGAATTCACGCATTTAAGAAAATAAAAAGAAAAAACATAAAACAAAAATGGAAAACAAAAAAATGAATAAAGAGAAGGAAGGAAAGAAGCAGATGTGGCTTCGTGGCGTGGTGGTTGTACGAACGAACCTCCACTAGTCGGGTCGCTGGTTCGACCCTCAGCGAGCGCAGTTGGTTTTTGGGTTTTAAGTTACATTGTAACGGGCCGGCCCAACGCGGGGCGCTGTAGGGGCACGTTTGTAAATTTGCCTATAACGGGCGCCTGCAGCGCCAAATAGGAATTGTCAGGAGCTGGAGCCACAAGGGCTTGGTGAGGCGAGCAGGCGGGCGGCGCAAGGGCTCATGCCTCTGTTCCTTTCTGGTTTTGGAGTGATGTTTTTTCCACCTCCTGTTTTCTCATTAACAGGCTTCCTACATGACTCCGTCAGATGAAAACACCACTTGAACTCTTGCTGAATGAAATTCCTAATTATACGTTTCTCAAGGTTTTTGGGTGTGCGTGTTGGCCACATCTTCGTCCATATAACAAATGCAAGTTGGAGTTTCATTCTAAACAGTGCGTGTTTCTTGGTTATAGTTCTCTTCACAAAGGGTACAAATCTCTTCATGTCCCTTCTAACCGTGTCTACATTTCTAGTGACATGGTGTTTGATGAGAATGCTTTTCCCTTTTCCGCACTTCTGGTCACTTCCACCGCTCCCACTGCACCTGAGAAATCTGTTTTACCTTTGCCTGGACAATTTGTAGATGCTGCATATACCCCATGTTGCTACCTAATCCATGGTGCAGGTACTGGGCAAGGAGCGCGCCTCGAGCTTCTGGATGAGCCACCGGTGGTCACTCGGGCGTCTGATGGTAGGTGCGCATAGGACGTCGATTGGGTGCATGGCCCATGCACCCTCGATCGGGATGTCTCCCCACCTCCGCCTGGCTCCATGCCACCTGGCCTGCCACCCTTGTCTGCTGAGCCGGCTGCCGCACCTTTGGCCCCGAGCGGGTCACCCTCACCAGGCCTAACGCCTGGTCCGGTCGGGTCGCCCCGGTCGCCTACATCATCCGCATCGGCCACCTCTCCCTCGACGCCTGAGCGGTCTCCCGCACTGTATGACCCGCCGTTGTCACCGCTGCATGTGGCCACTTAGTCTAGTGATCGGCTGCGTCATCCTCACCATCTTCATCGACCTTGTCTACGACACCACCTCTGCCACCTACCACTGTTCTATGTTGTTGGCGTTCTGGGATCGGGGGTACCCAGACCTGCCTGCCTGCGGCCCACGGCGTGGCTCCTTCGACGGCCCCATACGGCCCAACTACAATAACTCCAAGACAAGACCCTCGCGAGGTCCCATGGCCTCGCGAGGCAGATAGCACCAAGACCTCCAAAGGAGCGGCCTCCCGAGGAGCGGAGATTTCTATGCAGGTACCCAGCCCCACGAGGCTGTGATGACCTGAGCCATGACGACCATGGCCAGGCGGGCACCAGCGGGCATAGAGGAGGCACTTTCCCTTTCGGTGCTAAGGGAGCAAGGGCAAGCGTAGGTTCCCGAGGAGTCTCTCAAAGGTTTCCATTTTGGTTCAAGAGGACCAAGACCACGAGCTCGGCCGGACGGATGTCATCGCCGAGCCCACCGCTTCATCATGACCAGAAGCTTTGCAGGCGAAGACCACCTTTCATCAGGATTAGATGTACTTCTTGTCCCCTTTCAAATTGGCCGTTGTGGGATCCCTTCCCGCCTAAGTTTTGAGGGACGAGGACCAAGGCCACTATAAATATAGGCTAGCCACCACCATAGACTGGGACGACCCTGGATCAGATCCATTCCACCCTCACCACCAGGCGCTCGCGAGGCTGCTCATCTGTTGTACTAGTTCATCCTTAGCCTCCTCGTGAGGCCAATCCACCACAAAGCAGGAGTAGGGTTTTACACCGCAAGGTGGCCGAAACCTGGGTAAACTGCCGTGTTCATCTTCTTCCCCGCTCGTGTGCGCTCGACGTAGCTAGGTTGCAGGGTGGCGAGCTTGACACTTGGGTTGGTTGAGATCTTCGCACACGCCCCAGAGTTCGAACCTTCTTGGGTAAGCAGAGCCCTGAATTTGACATTTGGCGCGCCAGGTAGGGGCGTGTCGAAATCCTCCTTCCAATCCATCTCCGCTTCGCCACTCCCTTGGCCAACGCACGCCGAGCCCGCGCCGAGTGCCGGGCTGTTCGCGTCGCCCAGACGGCACCCGTGGGCCGCGACGTCCCTCGCCATTTGGCCTGTCCTGCGGCCAACGCTGTCACGGACCCTGCTGCTCATGAGCAGCAGGATTCGTCGCTGCCACTGTCCGTGTGGCGTGATGGCTGCACCGCCACTCCATCACCCACTCCCGCCACGGCATCGTCTTCCCACGTCTGCCGCAGGCCGGTGAATGCGCAGGCTACCGTGCTCATGGTGCGCGAGCTGCTGTGTTACCGCCCTGCTAATGACCGCTACGATGACTGGTTTGGCCGCATCGCCGAGCTCATCAACACCGCCGGCGAGGTCCCTGCACCGCCCCATTCGCTCCGTCCCCCGCCGTCCCAGGTGGGCGACGTCGCTCACAGCATGCCTGCTTCTCCTCCTCTGCACGGCGCCAACCCCGAGCCCAGGCGTGACGAGCCCTAGTGCGACCCGCCGCGTGGAGCGTCGGCACATGATGAGGCGAGCTGCCAGGTGGTGCAGCGACCACAGGCTGATGCATGCGCGCTCCCAGCGCCACCGCGCCAGCTCAAGACCACGCGCCGCTGGAGGCTATGGCGCGTGGGCATCAAGACCGAGCTCACCCCATGCGCGTTGCGCCCATGAGCGCGACGGGCTACCACTCCTTCACCCCGGAGCTGCGCCGCGTCGTCTGGCCCGGCAAGTTCAAGCCAGACCTGCCTCCACGCTACGACGGCACCCCTGACCCTGCGGAGTTCCTCTAGCTCTACTCGCTGAGCATCGAAGCACCAATTGGTGACGACAAGGTCATGGCAAACTGGTTCCCCATGGCCCTCAAGGATGGAGCGCGCTCCTGGCTCCTGCACCTCCCGGAGGGATCGATCTCCTCCTGGGATGGGCTCTGCGAGCATTTCATCGCCAACTTCCAGGGCACCCGTGACCGCACCCCTACGGTGGGCAACCTGCGGTGCATGAAGCAGCAGCCGGGCAAGACCCTGCACAAGTACATACAACACTTCATGAATGTTCGCCTCAAGATACCGAAGGCATCGGACAAACCCATCATCTCGGTGTTCACTGATGGCATCCGGGATGTCAAGATGAAAGAGGAACTTGCCATTCACAAGGACTTGTGCTCAGCCCTAGAGATGTTCAACCTGGCGAACAAGTGCGCTAGGGCCGAGGAAGGCCGCCTCTCCCTCCTCGAGCTTCCGGAGGCCGATCCTGCAGATAAGAAGGCCAAGGCTAAGGAAGCAAAAAGCAAGGGCCCCACCATGCTCGCGACCAGATCCGAGATGAAGCGTGGCCGTGACCACGATGAGCCTCCCAGGGGCAACCGTCTATTCTGCAACTTCCACAACGTACACAGCCACAACACCAATGACTGCCCAGGAGCTCAGGGCACTCCGTGACGGGCGCCTTGGCCGCCACTCCGAGCACGGTGACCGCGGCTACGGCCTTGGAGGAGGCCGTGGCGGAGGCCGCTGGGACAACACGACCCTCGTCAGGACTGACGCGACCAGCCTCGCGAGGACCGCTGGCGGGATTAGCCTTGCGACGGTCCCTGGCGAGACCAGCCTCGTGAGGATCGCCCTCAGGGCAATGCCGGCCTCCCTTCGTTGCCGCCGCCACCAAGGAGAAATGACAACAACCGACAGGATGATGGGGCTGGGGGCTTCCAGGAGCCTCGTGCGATTGCCTGCATCCTGGGCGGTGCCCAGGCCCCCGCCTCACATCACATCTTCAAGCAGTTCTCTCGTGAGGTGAACACGGCCCTCCCAAAGCTTGAGGCCGTGAGTCCCGTCAGATGGTTGCAGTACGACATCACCTTCGACTCCAAGGACCACCTCAACTGCTCGGCCGCCACTGGTGCGCTCCCCATGCTCTGCACGCCCACCGTCAGCAACGTCCTCGTCACCAAGACCCTCATCGACGGTGGCGCTGGGCTCAATGTTCTTTCTGTCGAGACGTTCGAGACGCTTCAGGTGCCTTATGATCAACTCATGCCAACCAAGCCTTTCTCCGCAGTGACCGATGGCTCCACCGTCCCCTGGGGCAGATACGCCTCCCAGTCACTTTCGGCAAGCGCGACAACTACCACACTGAGCTCATCGACTTCGACGTCGCCCACATCGGCCTCCCGTACAACACCATCCTCGGGTATCCGGCCCTCGCCAAGTTCATGGCGGCGACCCACCATGGTTACAATGTCCTCAAGATGCCAGGTTGCAGTGGCATCATCATGGTCGCTTGCAACAAGAAGGATGCAGTCTGCTCCCTTGAGCGTGCCTATCAGGCTGTGGCGGCTGAAAACTCTAATGACGAGGGCGGCATCCTGCCTCCGGAGGCCATCCCCAAGAAGAAGAAGTAGCTCCTCCCCAAGAGTCGTCAGGAGGCCAGGATACCCGCTGGCGGCACCTTAGGCTCGGCGCCCGCTGCTGGGGCGCCTGTCCCTCCTGCATAGGAAGGCGCGACCGGCGCCTCCCTCAGGACGGGCTCAGGGGCTTCCATCTGGCGAGCCTCTGACCTAACCAGTGCGATGAGGGACGTACTCGGGCAACAATTGGAGGCGTGCCTTGACGCACGCCCCCTCAAGCAAGGAGCAAGGCACCAGGAGCGAGAGAGTTCATCACCAAGGCAACTGAGGAAATTCAGGAGGCGCGGGCCATGCGTGGCGAGCGTCGCCCCGCACCACTCGGTGCGGCTGCACCCCCTAATGTGGGCGATGAGCTGCGCGTCTGCCTCAACATCCCGGGCCTCAACAGGGTCGCTTTGCAGGACCTCTTCTAGCCGTCCCGCGTTGGCCGGAGTGGGGGCTACCCCTGCAACTACGCCCGCATGCCGTTTGGCCTGCTGAATGTGGGCACCTCGTACTAGCGCCTCGTGCAGCGTGCTTTGGCGTCTCACGAGGCCAGGCGCTTGGCGGTCATGTCTCAGGAGGACCTGGATCCTCACGAGCCCCCCGGGCCTCGTGAACTTCCCATGCCTCTGGAGCCGCCCAGCTCATGAGAAGTAGTCTCCACGACACGTGTCTTCAGCTACCTCGACTCTTCTACACTAATGGTGCCATGTGATTTTTTGGTTTGTTCAGTTGAGGGCGCTCCTCGGGCTGCATTATCCTCAAGCTATCAGGGTCCGCCCCCGCAGCTGTATCGCTTTGCACATGTATCGGAACTGGCCTTGCCTTTTATGAATTTCCAAGAATTTCAACATGCGTGTCCGGTGCTTCGCCACCATGAATGTCGCTGCACCCTCACAACCTCGCCCGTGACCGCCTTATGATTAAGGACTTGCACGGCGTCTGTGCTCGGGTCCGTCCCTATAGCGTTGCTAAATCCAAGCAACCGAGCTTTGTATCGCAGGCCAGCTCCTGTGCATGTCACCTCCTGGGGTCCTTGGTGCCTTGTTCTCGCATGAGCTAATCATGGGTGGATGAGTAAGGGCGTGCGACACAGTTCATACAACCGCAGTTCGGTGTTGCGCCATCTTAGGAGCCGCACGTCGGGTGTCCTTCTACGGGATTGTTGCATGAGAAGACTAGGCACGGCGTCTGTGCTCGGGTCCGTCCCTGCAGCGTCGATAAACCCAACAACTGAGCTCTGTCTGGTGGGCCGGCCCCATTCACGTCACCTCCTGGGGTCCTTGGTGTTCGGCCTTCTCATGCGATAGCCCCCGGAGGTTCATTTGGCGCAGATAGCCTCCATCACACAGGTTTCATAAGCGCGCTTCACGCAAGAAGATTCAGGCGCAACCCGCCTTGAGGTAGGGCCTCTTGAGTCCCGCGCTGGCTCATGAGTGCCCAGATACACCTCCTCCAGTTCTGTCGTGCTAGCCACGTGTACAAACGGGGCTGTACATGCCCGAAGTCTCCTCCCGAGGGAACTCCCACCCACGAACAAGTGGAAGCCCCATGCTCCGCGTTGGCGGATGACACAGTCGAGGAGCGACTATGCCCACGCCCAAGTGGAAGCCCCATTCTCCGCGCTGGCGGACGACACGGTCGAGGAGCAACTATGCCCACGCCCAAGTGGAAGACCCATGCTCCGCGCTGGTGGACAAGCAACTGAGGGCGCCCTAGTGGCTGCACCAACCTCAGGATAGCCTTTCGGCTCGTCACATAGTCTTGACATGTAGCATTTCCTTGGAAGTCACGCCCGAGGGGGCTGGGACACGGGGGCTATGCTCAGACTAGGCCTGGCACACACCACCCCACAGGTCCCTGGTCTTCTCGCGTCCCTCCCAGGCAAAGGCTGACAAGGAAAGGCATGGGGGCTCCGGATTAACCTCGCCGCTGCCTACGTTTCCTTCATGAGGGCTGCTCGCACGTCAAGGGGGACCTCCTGAGCATCGCGACTCAGGGGCCTCACTAGTCATGTAGCCCCTCGCCCCTTGGTGTCGTCCTGGTGATCCGGACGCCCCAACAGTGATCGAGGTATGCGCGGGGCTGGGCCCTACCGATGTAGAGCACTAAAGCAAACAAGAAGGAAACCAAGCACGAAAAGGAAAACGCGGAGTCCTAACAATTATTACAGGCACCAAATGTTTTGCAAATTCAAACAAAGTCTTACGCCTCCACGAGGCACGATAAATGTCACAGGATAAAATCTAGGTGGAGGGGCCACCGTCGCCATGGTCGTTGCCGCCACCTGACCCAGCCACGGGGAGCTCGTCGTCAACATCGCTGCCGTCGCTGTCGCCACCGCTAGCCTACACCGCCGGAGGTTCGGTGTCGGGGATGCAGAGGAGCTTCTTCAGCAACACGTCCATGTGACCCTTCACAAACTCCGCAGCGGTGGAGCGGCGCTCAGGAGCGACCTGACAGATCACCGTGTCGAAGTTGAAGCTTGGGTCTTGAAGATAGAGCTGGCTTAAGACGCGCGTCACAGCTGCGGTGAATAGTGAGCGGCACTTGTCCTCCAAGAAGGAGTCCAGCTCAGCGGGAGCACCCTCGAATGCTTCAGCAAGCTTGGAGGAGAGCCCTGCAAAGGCGCTCTCAAGGGCCACCAGCGGCTCCTCGTACCCTCCCCTGCAAATGGAATGTAATGCCTAACGGGACCTGAGCTCAAGGGAGGGGAAGGCGTCGTGCTCCGCGGTCGCCTTCTTCTTGGCGGTAGCAAGGGTCTTCTCCCTGGCATCCAGCAGAGCGGTCGCCTCGGAAACGCGCTGGGCATGGGATGTTTGGGCCTCGGTCACCTCCTCCTTCAGCTTGGCCAGGCGATCGCATTCCGTGGCCTGGTCGGCAGTCACCTGGGCGAGCTTGGAGTCACGGTCGGCGAGCTTTGCCTCGCTGGCCTTGAGGTCTTCCTCCTGCTGGTGGAGCTGCTGGGCATGCGTTGCTCGCTCCTCCTGGAGTGTCTTCAGCTTCGCCTTTGCCTCGCTGCAGCGCCTCTCAGCAAACGCCGCGTGGGCTAGCGCCGTGTTGCAGGCCTCTTTGGGCTTGGCGGCCTCCCTCTCGCTCACCGCGGTGGCGCCTTCAGCCCGGCCCCAAGCGTCTTGATGGTGGTGTTGGCCTGAAGCCACCTTGAGATGAGCCCCAGGAGCTCCTTCGCGAGGCACCTGTCGGCGACTTGGAGGTCAGCCCGGATCCGGCCGAGTGTGGTGTAGGCCTCGTCCAGGGTCCCAGTCCTAATCACGGGCCACGGTCCACGAGCGCGAGGACCTAATGAGGAGGCGTCACTGGCGCATCGACCGACACCGTGGCCAAGGAAGTGTTGGTGTGGATGGCTTGGGGCGCCGGAGGCTCCAGGCTCTCCTCAAGCACGACGAGGGTGGATGACTCCGTGGCCTGCTGGCCTATTGGGTCTGACTCCTCCTGAAGCCGCATCACCACGTCCTCAAGGGCGGACTCCATCGCGAGGGGGTGAGGGGTCGCCTCCCACATCAGCACCGAAGCTGCCGCAGAAGCAACAAGGGGTGTCGCCTCCTGAACCCCAGCATCCTCGGTGGATTTCCCCCAAGCGGTGGCGGCGAGGCACCAGGAGCAGGTGCAGCGCTCGGACGCTTGGGCGTGGTGCCACCTGAGTGCCCAGGGACTGCGCTGGGCTAGCGCAGCGCGCTCCCGCGCCCGCCACGACCACAACCAGAGGCTGACGGCGCCCTCAGGACGGGGGGCTCCTTCGGCTTGGTGCCCGACTTCATCTTCTTCTTCGCCGTGTCGCCACACCTGATCATCAAGAAAGGAGGCGTTGTGAGCACAATTGCAATCTATGCTCGACCCAAGGGCAAGGTAGGTCACTCACTCCTCAGGGTCGACCCACTTCCTCTTATTCTCAGCAAGGGTCGGGGCGCCCCCGCCCTCCTCCGGTGTGACTTTGGTCGCGCTCAGGGGGTGCGAGGGGTGCTCCTCGACAGGCCCCAATGCGGTGCTAATGCCCGGAGAGGTGAGAAGGTCGCCCAGAGGGTCGCAACCGGCGGGACCACGTCCGCCCCAGCTGTGGCCGCTCCGTCTTTCGGCTGCGGACCAGACGGGAGTGGCTCTGATGCCTTGGCCGCTTTGCTGGCATGTGGAGAGCAGAGGGGCCACGCTCTTCTTCGGGGTCGCCCGGCCAGATGCTTGCGCTGTCTGGGGGAGTGGCCCCTGACCTCCTGAGGGTCCTGGAGGAGCGCGGGAAGCCCGCGGCCGGAGGCTCTTCGGTGTCGTCATCATCTTCGAGGTTACGGAGGAGCGCCACGGAGGGCCTCACGCCAACAAAGGCTTCGCAGTAGAAGGCAAAGATGGACAGGAGGAGGATGGAGTTGGGTTGAAGATGAAGGGCCTGGATCTTGTAGTGGTCGAGGATGACGATGAAGAACTCAGAGAGGGGCGGGACGAGCCCCGCGAAGATGCTGTGGAGGAAGAAGGGGTAGACTGTCCGTGCCAAGGTCCTCTGCTCGGCGGAACCGGCCCAGATCACGGTCTTGGCCCACTCGTTGTCTTCGCTCGCCATCTGCGGGAGCGCGGGGTTGAGATGCCCCACCTCGGTGATGGAGGACGAGCCAAGTGCTGGCGCGGGAGAGAGGAGGAGCTCGCGGCCTGGGCCGCAGGCTTCGGCTTCCCGGGCACCATTCGAGGGGTCGCCGGCATTGGGGTAGGAGAAGGAGAAGGAAGGAGGGCGGAGTTGCGATTGGATCTGGAGAAGCTTTCGGCTGGAAAAGGGGATTAGGAGCAAGGCGAAGATGGGCAGTGATGGCTCTGCGGTGTGCGCGGGCCTTTTGTCAGCCTAGGTGGTTGCCGAGGCGACGTGGGGAAGCGGAGGCGTCCATGTCTCGTCGAGCGCCATGCGTGAGGCTTGGCCCACAGGTGATTGGGGCCCACAGCGCTCCGCCCGCTCTCTTTGGCTTCGCCTAGAAGCCAGCCCGAGCGCTCCTTAGGCCCGGGGCTACTATGAGCGTTCTGGGATCAGGAGTACCCAGACCTGCCTGCCTGCGGCCCACAGTGTGGCTCCCTCGATGGCCCTGTAGGGCCCAGCTACAACAACTCCAAGGCAAGACCCTCGCGAGGTCCCACGACCTCGCGAGGCGGACAACACCAAGACCTCCAAAGGAGCGGCCTCCCCAGGCTGCCTCCCGAGGAGCGGAGATTTCTATGCAGGTACCCAGCCTCATGAGGCTGCGATGATGTGAGCCATGACGACCATGGCTAGGCGGGCGAAAGCGGGCGCAAAGGAGGTAGTTTCCCTTTTGGTGCTAAGGGAGCAAGGGCAAGCGTAGGTTCCCGAGGAGTCTGCCAAAGGTTTCCATTTCGATGCAAGAGGAACAAGACCACGAGCTCGGCATGACGAATGTCATCGCCGAGCCCACCGCTGCGTCACGACCAGAAGCTTTGCATTCGAAGACCACCTTTCGTGAGGATTAGATGTACTTCTTGTCCCCTTTCAAAATGGCCGTTGTGGGATCCCTTCCCGCCTAAGTTTTGAGGGAAGAGGACCAACGCCACTATAAATATAGGCTAGCCACCACCGTATACAAGGATGACCCCGGATAAGATCCATTCCACCCTCACCACCAGAGCGCTCGCGAGGCTGCTCATCCGTTGTACTAGTTCATCCTCAACCTCCTCATGAGGCCAATCCACCACAAAGCAGGAGTAGGGTTTTGGACCGCAAGGTGGCCCGAACCTGGGTAAACTACCGTGTTCATCTTCTTCCCCGCTCGCGTGCACTAGACGTAGCTAGGTTGCAGGGTGGCGAGCTTGAGACATGGGTTGGTTGAGATCTTCACACACGCCCCAGAGTTCGAACCTTCTTGGGTCAGTGGAGCCCTGAATCCGACATACGTGCTCGTATGCACAGTCAGAATGGTATTTTTCGACCGAAGGAGCACACTGATAACACGATCGCGTGGATTGTGGCGTGTGTGGCACAGGTGGATGCTGATCCCAATGCTGAGCCTCAGCATTTTCAGGCAGCTCTTCGAATTCCTCACTGGCGTAGTGCCATGGAGCAGGAGTTTCAGGCACTATAGAGGAACGATAATTGGTGCCTGGTTCCTCCCGTGTCTGGTTTGAACATTATTGACTCCAAGTGGGTGTTCAAAGTCAAGTAGCATGCTGACGGTTCTATTGAGCGATACAAGGCACGGCTTATGGCCAAAGGTTTCAAGCAAAGGTATGGTTTTGATTATGAGGATACCTTCAGTCCAGTTGTCAAACCTACCACTATTCGTCTGCTTCTGTCCTTGGCTGTTGCCAAAGGGTGGTCTCTGCATCAGCTTGATGTTCAGAATGCTTTCCTTCATGGTGTCTTGGAGGAGGAAGTTTACATGCGGCAACCTCCAGATTTTTTTGCTCCTGCTCGTCCACATCATTTGTGTCGTCTTGCTAAGGCACTTTATGAACTTAAGCAGGCTCCTCGTGCATGGCATGCACACCTTGGCTCGGTTCTTCGACATCGTGGATTTGTTCCGTCCACTGCTGATACGTCTTTGTACCTGTTCCACCGTCCTAAGGTCACTATGTACCTGCTAGTTTATGTGGATAACATTATTCTTATCAGCTCCTCAGTGACTGCCGTTGATCGTCTGTTGTCTGCTCTGAGTGGACACTTTGCTGTCAAGGATCTGGGTGCTCTGAATTACTTCCTTAGCCTGGGGGTCTCACGGTCATCCGCTGGCCTGACTCTCACCCATCATAAGTATTCCATGGACTTGCTGCGACGTGCTGGTATGTTGCAATGCAAGCATGCTACCACTCCTATATCTGCGATTGATCAGTTATCAGCCCTGGATGGTGCTTTGCTTCCTTTTGATGAAGCTACTGAGTACTGCAGCATCATTGGTGGCTTGCAGTACTTGACTATCACATGGCTGGACATCTCCTATGTGGTAAATCGTGTGTGCCAGTATGTTCATGCTCCTCAGACTTCACACTAGTCAGCTATGAAGCGTATACTGCATTATCTCTCCCATACTATCTCGTATGGCTTGCATCTCCGTTCTGCCTCGTCGAGTGCTCTCTCGGCATTTTCTGATATGGATTGGGCTGGGAGCCTGGATGACATGCGATCAACGGGGGCTATGCTATCTTCATTGGTCCCAACTTGATCGCCTGGAGTGCGCGCAAGTAGGCCACAGTATCTCGAAGTAGCACTAAAGCAGAGTATAAGGCAGTTGCCAATGCCACAGCTGAGCTTATCTGGGTATAGTCTCTGTTGAGAGAGTTGGGAGTCTCTCAAGATCAGCAACTGGTCCTTTGGTGTGACAATATTGGTGCGACATATCTTTCGTCCAATCCAGTTTTTCATGCTCGAACCAAACACATCAAAGTTGACTATCATTTTGTGAGGGAACATGTTGCGCAGAAGCTTCTTCATATCATGTTTATCTCCTCCAAAGATCAACTTGCTGACATCTTCACGAAGCCACTTCCGCAGCCTCAGTTCGAAGGTTGTAGATGCAATCTTAACTTGCTTTGTACTTCAGGTCACAACTAAGATTGAGGGAGGGTGTTAGACTGTATATTTACATAGAGCTTCTATACATAACTGTATATTGTATTTGTACACACGGTGTACCCCTATATATATAAAGAGCCACACCCGCATTAGGGTGTCATGCAGTTTCCCACAACCCTAAACTTTACACTACGAGGTTGGGGAGGCTGCGCTGCAGGAGCTGGTTGCATGGATCTGGGATCGAGGTCGGCACGGGAGGCTTGGTCTGTGGTTGGTGGGATGGACATCCTGATGTGGGTGATGAGACATGGCGGCGGATGGACAAATGTCCAAGATTTTAGGGTTTGTCCGTATTTGGTATGAAGTGGACTACTATTTATACTAGTATAAGCTTGCACGTGCAAATGCAAGTCCCATTTAATTTATATTTACTTAGTTAAACATATTAAAAACTCTAAAATTCAAATTGCTGGCGAAACAACATAGCTACCACATTCAAGTACAAGAAAACATTATAATCGCCAATTATACATAAACATTTTTCTGGCGCCAAATGCTAAAGAAGCTTTATCATACTTCTAACTGTGAGCTGATAAATTCATGTCATTAAAATCAGCTCCAAGCATGTTTTCGGAATGTCAGTGCTAAGCGCAATTTTCCTTCTAAATAGTGCTTGTGGTAGTTCCTGATTTACTCTCATGATGCCATAACCTTAGGCATTTGGTTGCAATCTTCTTGGAAGTTAGCTAAAGATGTTTTACAAAAAAAAATTATCAACCCATTGAGTAAATGCACATCCAATGCATGACTATTAACATATAGAAACTCTACACAACATTTCAAATTTATGTTTCAACTAATAATAATCAAACAGAACACGTTGGGAGCACAACAAATTCACACATGTGTATAATTACATCAAGTATTTTACTTAAATTGATAAATCACGAAGAATATAAACATATGAACCATGAATTTCCTTGTTTTATTCTATAGAAAAAAATACATCCAAAATTTACATAGTCTTAGTGCCCCTTTTATGTTTTCAAAGAAAATACCAAACAGCTGAAAAATGACATTTCAAAATAAAATATCCAGTCTAAATGATCCATCGGTGGCTTCAGATACGCAACATGCGGAGATTTATACTTGCATGCGAAAATGCATAACATACCTTTAGAGATTTTTTAAAACCTATATGAACCCAACTAAAGAACCTGGCCTAGCTTGACTCTTTATTTAGTACCATAGATAACCATTTTGCAAAAGAAGGCTTCAGGGAGAGCGTTCATTTCCCTTATGTAAGAAAAAGGCAAAACTTCATGTGGTTAGCACTTAGCATGCATATGAAATACATCCATGAGAGTAAATGTAAGCAAGAAATGGATGAAATTAATACTTTGGAAATGGATGAATCGGAACCCATTTTAACATCTCGTACCAGCCTGTTTATTTATAAAGGATGATTAGTCGAGTATATCATGTGTGTTGTTCCAAACAATTATATTGTGTAGAGTATCATGATGGAAAACAGGAATAGATCTTTTACACACATATTATCCTGATATAAATTCTATTGACCAATACTCACTTTTTTAGCGAACATGCAATACTGCTAAGCACCATATAGAGGTCAAAGGCCAAACTGAATAAAAATAAAGGAGCAGAATCAATAAACAAATATTAATGCACATAACTTTAATGTAGGACAATTAAAATGACTGCTCCTAAATCTGGAACAATGTGAAATGAATTAGTATGTTCCTATATGGGATGCCTATACTATGTTATTCACTTTATATATGTGACAATGGAGCAATAAGAAAACATGTCCCTTGAGATAACGTGAACAGGCAAAACAAAATACATCTCATTAGGATAACTGGGCAAAACAAGACTTAGCCACAGAATTCAGAGATTCCTTACTTGAAAGGTCAGTCGACTTCAGAACTCTATATATTCATGGGGGGGCATGGCTTTTGCAGCGTGTTTCCATAATTTATATTCTATCTTTACACTGTATATATGTTTATTTAACGTACTATTTCCGATGGAAAAATATGTACTTACTAGCCGTAGAGAGTATGTAGTAAGTAGCATACCATTGACATAGGCCGTAGCTACAACATGCGACGTTTTTTACATAACAACTGGACAAAATGAGCACATGCTACTCCTCCTTGGGGATCCACCGGCTTCACCAGATGCTCTTGCACTGGCTGGTAAGATCCTTCGTGCTCTCATTGATCGTTCTCATGATCTTCCTCTACACCCGCAGCATCGATGCGACCATGTTGCATTGACCTTCTTCGGTTCGATTTGCTGCCCAAGGAACTAATATCACAACTAGTCAGTGGACACCAGCCGAGCATCCTGAGAACAAAATGAAATGTGTTTTGACAAAAAAAACTCATCCACTAACTCTAGTGCTTGCTGGCATACATATGATAAGATCTTGAAGTTGTGCTTCTATGAAGCCTTGTCGCTCCTCTGTCCCTGATTTTGACATGAGGCTGACTGTAGTCCACCGAGACGCCTCACCGTTGTCCTTCTGGGTCACATGGAACAGTTTCAGCCTCAGGTTCTGCGTCAGAGAGGCCAAGGAGCCCTTCATTGTTGGAATATGGATGTGCTAGTGCGGCCTTGGCACTAGTACCATTGTCTAGATCCAAGATGTCGAATCCCCTGAGAAGGTCCGGTGCGGCTCTTGGTTCCACCGTATTCATCCAGGCTTCCAGTTCCTAATTGCATCTCCTCAGTTGGCAGTTGAACTGTATTAGGCTGTTGTCTAGAAATGCCTGCAAGAATGATTTGTTTAAAAGAAACTATAGAATTCGAATTATGACTTTTGAAATAGGATGCATCCATGTGATGTTTTGAAAAGAAAAGTTAGTGTACTATCTTGTCATGAACTTTCCCGTCAAAAAACAAATTCTTGTCAGTGAACTTCTTTGTTCTATTAATGCAATGCCATGTGGCCCGCCGTACTCTTAACGGTCAATCTTTATGACCTTGAAGTAGTTAAGGTTAAAACAGAGGATTTATGTCATGAGAGAGCCGGCTTACGGGATAAAAGGCTATCAGGCCAAGCTTCTTTGAAGCAAAAATTGAGTTTTTTCAAAACCAATCTTTTTTGGTCGTGCCTTACAAGCCGACTTAACAATTATTTGAGATATACCTGTTTATATTCTCTATTTCTGTTTTATAGAAATTTTTTATGTTTATTAATCATGCTTATATGTAGATCATGACTTTCTGGATCATACATGTCCGGGTTACATTACTCCGAATTGAGCCTATTGTGGTTATAAGCCGCCAAAGTAATCTTCTCAAAGATTGGTTCTGACCATGAGTCATTGGGTTATAACCCGCCCTGGCTTTTGACTATAAGTCACCAGTACAGGAATTAATGGATATTTCACATCTTATATGTCAAAACTAAGTGCGGAAAGATTGCAAGACAAGACATGCATATATGACTAGATCAAGCATACAAAGAAGTTCAACTGCTGGATCAACCAGTTGGCATAACATGCTCGAAGGCATGACAAGGAAGCATAATGTTTTTAACTACGCTATTACAAGGCTTCAGCTGAGCCTACAAAGTTTCACCAAGTTTTTTATGGAGTTACGCTACTCTTTTACCGCACTTTTAAGAAGGTCCAGGTTATGATGGCCGGGTTGGCATTAATCTTGGCGTCTTGCACTCGAGATCGCCGGGTCATCCTGTGGTAGCTCTCCTTCGCTTGCAATCTGAAGATTGTTCGAAGTTCAGTCGATACCGGTTAAGGCCTCAAAGGTCGCTTCATCATTCATGACAAAGAAGAGTCAATGTCAGAGGCAAAAATATGCTTACGCCTTTGGGGAGTTAAATCCACAATGTCAAAGGAGGGCGCCTTGATGCGAGTGTTACTACTATCATAAGCATACTGATTCTTCGTCAGGTCCACCTCTTGGGTGTGTTGACATGCCAAAGGCCGCATCTCCTTGACACATCTGGTAAAATCTGCTTTAGTGAAGATAGACCCATCATAAATATATTCTAGACACCCACCAGCCATCTCTATTGGATCTACCTCTGATTGGAAAGCTTTGGCCCGGCTAAGTGCGGCGATGGCTCCGGAACGGGCGACTAACAATTTCAGCTCCTCTACTTGCTTCGGCACTATGGATAAGTGATCCAGCACCGTCTTCACGAGTGGTGGCGGTTTCTTACCACCAGATATAGCTACAAGTGTCCGAAGGCTGCCAGCGTATAACTTCTCGGTTAAGCAGTAGATGGCCTTCAGCTTCACCAGCATATTTTGTCCAAGACTGGCACTTCTGGCACTTGTTGTAAATATAAAACAATAGTCAGGTGAGTTAAAGCATAAAGGATTATGAGTCGCCAGATAGATCAAGAATTCATAAGTCGCCATGCCAATTGGTCTTAAGTCATTGAATGATGTTTTCTTACCAAAGATGGCGGCTGTCATTTGAGAAACATGACTCTATAAGCGAGACAATTCCTCAGTCACGAGTTTAAGCTGGTTTTTAGCATCCTCCACTTTTTTCAGTAGCATGGCCTTTTCAGTGTCCTAGGCAGCTCTTTCTACATCAAAGTTGGCCTTGATCTTCTCAATATATTTCAAGGAAGAATTCAAGCTTGCCTCAGCCTTGGCGCGTTCAGCTTGTTCTATTTCCAAGTTTTTCTTTAAGCTGACTATATTTGCCTCACCCAGACTTAAAGCTTCCTGCTTAAACTCCTGATAGTGAGGTTGATTGAGTCAGCATTGAAGCACAGGTGTTATAATCACGAATATTCATGTCCCAAGCACATTACAAGTAATATCCTTGGCAATTGGGGGCTAATGTACGATGATTTTTTAGTCTATGCTGCAGAAGACCCGACTCATCTTCTAAAGATAAGCCGGCCCTTGGGGGCTACACGCGTTTCTTCAAAGTGGTTATTTTTAAAGAACCGACTCATCTTATATAGATAAGCTGGCCCTTGGGGGCTATAGGCGATTCTTCAAATTGATCATTTTTGAAGACCCCCCTTTTTTCTCAACAAGATAAGTCGGCCCTTGGGAGCTACATTTTGGAAATTTTCATAAGTCTCAAACACACTCAATGATTTGCCTATGCTTAAGACTTGGAGGCTACATGAGTATATATGTACAAAGCTCAGAGGGGATAAGTTCATTCATACCTCATATTTTTGCTTCATCATATTTACTAAGCTGGCTTCCATGTCACGGCTTGTATGAAGGTGGCTTAGATAGCCCGCGTGCAACTCACCCGCGCTAAACTCTGCATAGCTTTGCAGATCCAGCTTTCTCTTGCCCTTCTCCAATAAAGGGTTTCCTTCTTTAGCAGTATGCTTAGTCAGCACAGTAGAGATTCCTGGCGCTTTATAACTCGCCCCAGTGATAGTAACATCATCAATGTTCTTTTCAGAAGGAAATTCTTCAACTGGTTTGATAGGAGTTGAAGATGGAATAGGACTTGGCGGGTCATGGCTATCTGCCGGATTAGCGTCAGTATCCATGGCCTTAGAAATTGCTGCATCTGTTGGTGGAGGCGGATCATTTTGTTGGTTAACAGGTTCTTCCGGGTTCTGGATTGGGACCTCAGGGGTTGTCAGCACCTCTTTCATCGGCTCAGAGGCCTCGGGGGCCTTGGAAGAGCCGCCCACCTTTTGCTTCTTACTAGTTTTTGCTTTAGCCCTGTGACAAGGATATACAAGCTTATGAGTATATGATAACAAGTTTTTTTGTCAACAGATGTAAAAACTTACCCCGGGTTAACAACAAAGGCAGGAAGTTGAGTTTGGGATGAGACGCCTAAAGATGGAGATGACTCCTAATAATTTGAGTTGGACATGTTAAGGGGTTGTCTGATAAGGCCTGCTTTGGGTAAAGACAAAGTTGGGCTGTGAGGCACCTCAATATGTCATTGCGGGAAGGGTTGTGAGTTAACCCGATCACCAGTTCTTTGGTGCCGCTACTCCGTGTTTGGCGTCTTGCATCATGTTGAGCTTTCTTCAAAATAAAGTGTGGATCTAAGTGAGCATCTGGATGAGAAAACCTTACTTTTCGGACAACCGGCCGTACTTTATCGGAAGATGCAGGGTCTGAGATGAAAAAGACAGGAATTACCTCAATATCATCAACCCGGCTTGTGGCAGCCTCCTCCTGAGAGCAAGAAGTGTTAGCTAATTCAATAAAGAGTTGGCCAAGAGAGTCGAGTTCTACCTCTGATGGATTATCAGCGTCTGCTGACTTGCCCACAGTAGCCGGCTCAGATGTGGCAGTTGCCTTGTTCTTCTTCAACTTTTGGCCAGTTCTAATCTTGGCCACAACAGTCTTTATTTTCCTCTTCCAAAAAGCAGAGTCGGGCTATATAATAAGAAAAGATTAACAAGTGAGACACAGAACAGAATCAAGAATATTTTAAGCCGGACATAAGATAGTACTTACAGCTGGGATTGGGTTAAGCTTGAAGAATGGAGGAAGTCCTATCTTGTTAAAATTTTCTTGTGACTCCCCGAGTAAGGAGTTCACAGCTTGAAAGACCTCTTCAGCAATAAAGACGTCAGAACTGTATCGTTGAGGGTCATCTGACTCGCCAGAATAGTTGCACATCAAACTGGGCCAACGACTTAGGGGAAGAATTTTCCATGAGACCTAGTAGCGGGCTTAGTCAACTCTGGTCAACCCATTAGCTAACAAGGCTATTATCTTGGGATAATGCTGGAGTGCTTCAGTATGCTCAGCTAGGATAAATTTGCTTGATGGGTTAAAGTTGATGGGAAGACGATCAACCCGGTAACCCGGCAGAGGGTTCTCAGTGGCTGGGGCGGTGTTCTTACAATAGAACCAAGTTTTTACCCATCCCTTGGGATGGCTTAACGAAATAGCTGCGGGAAAGCAGCCATCTCGGCGTCTCTGGATCGAGATCCCGCCTAATTCTTGAGTTGGACCACTAGCACACTCAGTCTGGTGATTCAAGTAGAAGAACTCCTTGAAGAGAGCAACGGTGGGCTCTACTTGCAAATAAACTTCACAAAAAATTTGGAAGTGGCAAAGGTTCGTAACTAAGTTTGGGCCTATGTTTTGAGTATGGAGGTAGAAGTAGTGCAAAACATCCTGAAAGTACTTTGACCCAGGCGGTGTGAAGCCCCTGAGAATATGGTAAGTGAAAACTATCACTTCTCCTTCGCCAGGATTGCGGACATTTTCTCCTTGGCAGAGTCGCCAACCAATTTCTTCATGACTCGCCAAAAGACCTTGGTCCACATAATCTTTGAGCATTTGTTCCATGACGAGGGAAGGGCCCCAATTGCAAAAGGTGGATTTTGCCATAGTGAGTCGCATAAAAGATAATATGAAGGCGAGTTATTTCAAAAGGGATACTGACTCATCAAAAATACAAGAATGAGTAGTATAAAGATAAGCCGCCTTAAGCTGATGGCGGGTTAACTGAAAGAAGCAATTTCTAGAATTTTGGCGGGTTACCAGTACATTGATAAGCTGCCTAAAAAGCGAAGGGCGGGTATGTTATCTAAAGATCCAAGATTGCTGAATTCTGCTAAGTATGGGGCAAACAAGTTTCACAGTTTATAGCTATATGTTTGGATCTACGAGCAGTTCAAAAAAGAAGATAATTGTTAAACCAAAAAGGTGGTAACGAAAGAACTAGCAAGCAACCTATCGAGTCTAAGGAGAGTACAAGTTGTCTAAAAATATAAGATGGTGTCAAGATTGCTACCGCAATACTTCTATAGCATTTTGGATCAAATACAAATTCTACTAAAAGAGTATGATGAACTAGGATGAACACAGACGAACTCTACGAACTCGGGTGACCTAATGTAGATCTGAGAAGAAAGAGGAGGTGGAACCTGATGATGATGACGGAAAGCAGAGGTGCACCGCTGAACCCTGACGGCGATGGGGAGGTGTTGCGACCTCAAGCGAAGAAGGCTAGCGTGGCTCGACTGGTGCGGCGGAGCTCCGGTTGTGATGAGTATTCGCGAGGAAGAAGACGAAGCGGACGAGACGAAGTAAAGGGTAAAAGAAGGACCCTCGGGCCTGTTTATAAGGAAAAAAGGGGAACAGTAAAATACAGGTGCGAAGATCGAGGAGGCACAATAAATTTCTCAACAAAGGGACGACTCGGTTTTCAGAATGATGGATTTATACAAATATCCGCGATGACGTCATGAAGGTTTTCCTGAAATCACGGAGGTAACATCATCTTTTTGTTATGGCGGCTTACAAAGATTTTTCAAAATTGCGGCTGAAGGAAATGAAGAGAAGACTCGCCAAGAAGAAGGGTTAAAGATTGACATGAACAAGTTCAAACCAATCTGGGGCCTAATGTTGGGGATATAACCCAGCATTATAACCTGCCCTGATAGGGCTGGGTTAGATCGATGGCGACTTAAGGAGGTGGGCCTTTGAAGATCCAAGACATTCAAGACACAACATTAACAGAGCGGCCCACAAGATGGGCCGGCTTAGGCTTAAAGTCAGAAGACAGCCAAGGGATGTAACCCGCCATGTAATGATTTACCTTGTAAAGCAAGGCGACTTAGAGTGCGGTTCGATCACGGGTCGTAACCCGACCTGGACTCTTGTAAGCCGGAGGCCTCGACCTGTATATATAGGCGAGTTCCCGGCATAGAATAGATAGGTTAGAATCAATCGAAAGCTAGGTCAAGCGAACCCACTCCCTTGTAATCGATACTCTAGCAATACAACATAAAGCATGACGTAGGCTTTTACCTCGATCTTGAGGGGCCGAACCTGGGTAAACTCGTGCCTCTCGTCCCGCTCAACCCCGACAAGTTAATCACCGTTGTGATGGGTTCATGCTTAAGTCCTTTCACGAGGACATCCGTCATGACAAAACCACTACACTCCCCTTCTTTGTTCGAGATAAACCTAAAACAAAGTCCATAGATATGTCCTTCCACGGAACACTAGGTACAGGAAAAGGTATATATACACCATGAGCATTGAGTCGTGACTTACCTTTTTGACATGTAGTGCAGTGAGCAACAAAACGCTCAACATCCCGTCTCATCTTTGGCCAAAAGAAATGTGTAGCAAGTACGTACTCCATCTTCTTCATGCCAAAGTGTCCCATTAATCCTCCTCCATGCGCCTCCTACAACAACAAAAGACAGATGGAGCTAGCTGGAATGCATAGCTTGTTGGCACGGAACACAAATCCATCATTAATGACGAACTTGTTCCACATTCTTCCTTCTTTACAATTTTGCATCACATCATTAAATTCAACATCATGCACATATTGATCTTTGATGGCCTCCAAACCAAATATTTTAAAGTCAAGTTGTGAAAGCATAGTATAACGACGAGACAATGCATCTTTAATAAAATTTTCTTTACCCTTCTTGTGTTTAATGACATAAGGGAAAATCTCAATGAATTCAACCCATTTAGCATGTCTACGGTTCAGTTTTGCTTCACTTTTAATATGTTTCAAATATTCATGATCAGAATGTATAACAAATTCTTTGGGCCATAAATAATCTTCCCAGGTTTCTAAAGTCTGAACAAGGGCATATAAATCTTTATCATAAGTAGAAAAGTTCAGACTAAGCCCACTCATTTTTTTAGAAAAATATGCAACAAGTTTACCATCTTATAATAACACACCTCCTAATGTAATTCCACTAGCATCACATTCAAGCTCAAAAGTCTTAGTAAAATAAGGAAGTTGGAGTAAAGGAGACTGTGTTAACTTATCTTTTAATACCATAAAGGCTTCTTCCTATGCAATACCCCAAACAAAAGGCACATCCTTCTTTGTAAGCTCATTGAAAGGTACAACAATGGTGCTGAAATCTCTCACGAAATGCCTATAGAAACCAGCGAGTCCAAGAAAACTCCTCACTTGTGTGACCATTTTGGGTTGCGGCCAACTCTCAATAGCTTCAATCTTGGCTTTATCAACTTCAATTCCCTATGGAGTAATAACATAGCCAAGAAAATATACTCGGTCAGTGCAAAAGGTGCACTTCCCAAGGTTACCACACAAACATGCATCACGTAGAGCAATAAAAACATCACATAAATGTTCTAAATGTTCCTCCAAAGATCTACTATAAATCAGTATATCTTCAAAAGAGACTGCCACAAATCGTCCAACGAAAGCACGGAAAACTTCGTTCATTAATCTCATGAATGTGCTAGGTGCATTAGTTAACCCAAACGGCATGACTAACCACTCATATAAACCAAACTTAGTTTTAAATGGTGTTTTCTATTCATCTCTCAATTTCATACGAATTTGATGGTACCCACTACACAAATACTTAAGAGAATATGGTTGAGCCACTTAGTTCATCAAGGATATCATCTAGCCTAGGTATAGGATGGTGATAGTGAATAGTAGTATTATTAATGGATCTACAATCAACACATATACGTGATGTACCATTCTTTTTTGGCACTAGAATAATAGGAACAACACAAGGACTGAGGGATTCACGTACATAACCTTTTTCGAGCAGCTCCTATACTTGACGCATAATCTCCTTCATCTCCTCTTGATTGGTACGGTATGGTGCACGGGTTGGCAATGATGCACTGGGAATTAAGTCAATCTGATGCTCAATCCCTCGGATAGGTGGTAATCCCAGTGGCACCTCTTGTGGAAATACGTCAGCGAACTCCTAGGAAATGTTAGTGACAACACGAGGCAAAGAGGAAGGCATGTCCTCCAATGAAAATAATGCCTCTTTGCACTCAAAAGCATAGCAAGCAGATTTGCTAAGATCTAGATCATCAATATCTGATTTGGTGGCAAGTAAACATCCACTTTTCAATTTAATTACAGAGGCAACACTAGATGATGGTCTATTATTAGGCTTCATTTGTTGCTCAAATTCTTTTGCCACAATCTGATTTTCACTCTTGTTATGTTCCTGTTTTGCTTTACTAGCTCTATTTATATCATCTATCAAAATGTGTTTAGGAGACATCAGAAGCAAAGTAATATGTTTATCCTTATGAACAAGAGTATACTGATTGTTCCTACCATGGTGTACATAATTTTTATCGAATTGCCATGGTCTACCAAGTAACGGGGAGCATGCTTGCATGGCTACCACATCACAACCTACATAATCAGCATATGTAGCGATACTAAAATGCACACAAACAGTACATGTTACGTTAACCTTCCCGCTATTGTTGAACCATTGTATGTAGTAAGGATGAAGATGTGGTATGGTGGTGAGAGACAGCTTCTCCACCATCTCCATGCTAGCCAAGTTATTGCAACTCCCTCCATCAATGAAGACGTGAACAAAACATTCCTTCACAACTCCCTTTGTATGGAACAAATTGTGCTTCTGATTTTGCTCAGCTTGTGTTACCTGCACACTCAGAACATGTTGGGAAACTAAACTTTCATACCTATCAGCATCTTCAATAGCCATTTATTGTGTCTCTTGTTCAGAATCATCTCCACCATGTTCTTCACTTGCAACAAGAGCCGAAATCTCGTCGCCATAGTCACTGGCTGAATCATACCCACCATCCTTAGTAACAATCATCACACGCTTGGAAGGATATTCTCTCAAATTGGGACCTCCAGCCTTGCAACGACGACATATAATATCATGTGTTTTCCGTGTTGATGCCATGGCTGAAGATGAGCTCTGTGCTGGACCAGAAGGTGTGCTCTTCGTAGATGGTGGTGGTGCTGCCTGTTTTCTTGTATCACGGTTAGAGTTGGCGGCTGAAGTAGGTGGTACTGCAGCAGGACGTGTGGAAGTAGACTATGAACATGGTGTCCATGATGAAGATCGACCTACAGAAAAATTAGTTCGCGCCAATGCCTATCAATCCTGCACTTCACGTTCAGCTTTGCAAGAAAGATGGAATAAACAAGTGATATTGTTATACTCCTTATACTATAAGACGGATAGAGTTCTCTATTTAACTGATGACCCACAAGTATAGGGGATCAATCGTAGTCCTTTCGATAAGTAAGAGTGTCGAACCCAAGGAGGAGCAAAAGGAAATGACAAACGGTTTTCAGCAAGGTAATTTCTGCAAGCACTGAAATTGTCGGTAACAAGTAGTTTGATAGCACGGTAATTTGTAACGAACAAGTAACGGTAACAGTGAAAAAAGTGCAGCAAGGTAGCCCAATCCTTTTTGTATCAAAGGAAAGGGCGAAACGGTCTCTTATAATAAGCAAAGCGTTCTCGACGACACACGGGAATTTCATCTAGTCACTTTCATCAGGTTGGTTTGACTTGCGTTCGCTACTTTGATTATTTTATATGTGGGTGGACCGGTGCTTGGGTGCTTTTCTTACTTGAACAAGCCTCCCACTTATGATTAACCCCTTCGCAAGCATCCGCAGCTACAAAAGAATAATTAAGATAACAATCTAACCGTAGCATTAAACATATGGATCCAAATCAGCCCCTTACGGAATAGCGCATAAACTAGGGTTTAAACTTCTGTCACTCTTGCATCCCTTCATGTAATAACTACTCCACAATGCATTCTCTTAGGCCTGAAGATTGTTAAGTGTCATGTAGTTGACATTCGCATAACACCACTAAGGGAATCACAACATACATATCATCAAAGTATTGAACGAATATCAAATTCACATGATTACTTGCAACATGACTTCCGCCATGGCCTCAAGAACAAGGGCGACTACTCACAAATAATATTCATGCTCAAGATCAGTGGGATATTAAATAGCATAATGGATCTAAACATATAATCTTCCACCAAATAAACCATCTAGCATCAACTACAAGACGTAATCAACACTACTAGTCACCCACATGTACCAATCTGAGGATTTGATACAAAGATTCAACACAAGAGATGAACTAGGGTTTGAGATGAGATGGTGCTGTTGAATATGTTGATGATGATTGGCCTCCCAAAGATGAGAGGGTTGTTGGTGATGACGATGGCTTCGATTTCCCCCTCCTGGTGGGAGATTCCCCCAGCAGAATCGCTCCCCCGGAGGGCAAAAGTTCTCCTGCCCAACAGCCGCCTCGAGACGGTGGTGCTCCGTCCTGAAAGTACTCTTCTTATTTTTTCTAGGTCAAAAGACCTTATGTACCAGAAGATGGGCACCGGAGGTGGGCTAGGTAGCCCACTACCCACCAGGGCGCGCTTGGAGGGGGTGGTGCGCCCTGGTGCCTAGTCGGCACCTGGGTGGCCCACTCCGGTATTTCTTTTCTCCAGTATCTTTTATATATTCTAAAATAATTCTTTGTAAAATTTCAGCTCATTTGGTGATGTCCAGAATAGGTATCTTTGACAAAGCTTTTTCAGGTCCAGAATTCCAGCTGCCGATATTCTCCCTCTTTGTGTAAACCTTGCATATTATGAGAGAAAAGGCATTAGAATTACTCCACAAAGTATTATATTGCATAAAAACACTATAAATAACAGTAGGAAAACATGATGCAAAATTGACGTATCAACTATCCCAAGCTTAGACTTCGCTTGTCCTCAAGCGAAAGCCGATATCGAAAATCATGTCCACATTTTTAGAGAGAGAGGTGTCGATAAAAACAAAATACGGTCATAGTAGCATCATGCTTATTATTAGAATGGCAACAAACTTTATCATATAACTATATTATATAACTTCTCATGAACAAGTAACAATTTATCATAACATCGAAGTATAAAGCATAAACTTTATTGAAAACTAACAAACTATGTTCTCAGTCAACTTTGCAATTGCAATTCATCATATTTTTAGGAAGGGTCACGTATCGGAGCCTTTTGGAAAGTCCACATACTCAACCATCATTTAATCTTCTATGATTGCAAACACTCACAACATATATATGGAGCAAAAAGTTTCAGCCAGACACATAGAAAGATAGGGGCTTATAGTTTTGCCTCCCAACTTATTCACCTCAAGGGTGATGTCAACAATAATAACTCATGATCACTCATATCCAACTGGATATATCTGCATAGATCTTTCCCCACCACATGATGCTTGCAAAAGATTAACATAAAAAAGGAATAGAGGAGAATACTTTGACTCTTGCATAAAAAGTAAATACATAAAAGTAAAAGATAGGCCCTTCGCAGAGGGAAGCGGAGGTTATCATGCGCTTTTTGGTTTTGTATGCACAATCTCTTAATGCAAAAGAACGTCACGTTATATTTCCCCTTATGATAGCAACCCTTATTATGAAGTCTGTCGCTTTTATTGCTTTGCCATCACAAGTTCGTACAACGCTTATTTTCCTTTACACTAAAAGATCAAACACATTTAGAAGCAATTTTTATTGCCTTATTGCACCAATGATAACTTACTTGAAGGATCTTACTCAATCCATAGGTAGGTATGGTGGACTCTCAAAACATGAATTTGGGTTTAAGGTTTTTGGATGCACAAGTAGTATCTCTACTTAGTGCAGATTTTTGGCTAGCAAAATATTGGGCAAGCACCACTTGTTGGAGGATCTATGACAATATAACTTCTATGTGAATATGAACAACCATAAATCATTACGTTGTCTTCCTTGTCCAACGTCAACAATTTGGCATAAAATATTTAATGGGGGCTTACAATCATAAAAGATGTCCAAGATGGTATATTTGCATCTAAATCTTCTCTTCCCTTATTAATTCTTTCATGAATTGCATCATTGACCAATGCTATTTTTGGCAACTTTCAATAAATTTTACCACTTATACTTTTCCTTATGTGATGTCATTACTTACCACAAGATTAGCATATAGATTGAAACATAAAACATAAAGAAGCAAAAACTCATACTAAACTTTATTATATAACTCTAACTCGATTACATAGATAGATAGATAGATCATGAAACTAACACTCGAAAATAGATCATACTAGATTTTTATTCAACTAAATCATGAAAAAACTAAGGATCGACCTAAAAACTGGTGAAGGTAATAGAAGTTATGAAGATACGATACCAGTGCATCTCCCCCAAGCTTGGCACAAGCCAAGGGGAGTGCCCATACCCGTGTACTCAAGTCTCCTTCTTTGGTGATGGTGGTGGTGACGATGTGGTAAGCTTGTCCTCCGGCTTCCATCGTAGGGGCTCACCATCATAAGAGGACGCACGAGTCTCCTGAGTCCTGAAACTGGTAGCTAAACTCATACCTTTAAATCTTGCTTCATTCTCGAAAACTTGATTTTAAAGATCATAGATTTGGCTTTGCAGAAAATTGATTTGCTCATTGAAGGTGAAGACGATGTCCTTCCTAGACCGGCCATCCACCTTGTGATCACAAGTGAATTCCGTAATCATGGAGTGATTGGCACTGAGTCCACGCTCCACCATCCCTTGGCACTTGAAGATCTCTTGCTCCATCGCCTCGAGCCTGGCCTCCATGCTCCCCGTCTTCTTGGGACCTTGAACATCCTGGATGTGGAGCAACCCCTCACGCATCTCAATGTCTTGAGGGTGCTTCATCACCTCCAATAGATATGGATTGATGACCTTCTCAAAGAACTTATCCTTGGAAGATCTTGGTGGAGCCATGGCGATCTAGATCTGTTAGAAAAATAGGACGAAACAAGAACAGAGGATATTTCTGCGATGCGGTGGTCAAGTCGTCCGGGGGAGTATATAAAGATTTTTTATCTTGGGAAACAAGTATACCACAGGAAAACAGAGTCGGGAAGATGCCCGAGGGACCCACTACCCACTAGGGCGTGCCAGGTGGGGCAGGTGCACCCTGGTGCCTAGTGGGCACCTGGGTTGCCTTCCCAGGTGTTTCTTATTTTTTTATGATTTCTAATATTCCAAAACTGACAGAAAATATTTTTGCGGATTTTTCAGAGTCGGTTTACTTACCATATCACGTACCTCTTCCCTTTCAGGGTTCTGAGTGTTCTGGGAGGTTTCTTTTATGTGTTCCTCGGGTGTCATGGTTTCAATAATGTTAGTTTCAACATTAATAGGTGTACCTAAAATATAGTGCTTAATTCGTTGTCCATTGACCACCTTCGGATTAGTGCCTTCGGCATTATTGATCTTGATAGCTCTAGAGCGATAAACTTCTTCGATGATATATGGTCCTTCCCACTTTGAGAGAAGTTTTCCTGCAAAAAATCTAAAATGAGAATTGTACAATAGAACATACTCACCAACTTTGAATTCCCACTTTTGGATTCTCTTGTCATGCCATCTCTTGACTTTTTCTTTGAATAGTTTGGCATTTTCATAGGCTTGGGTTCTCCATTCATCTAGTGATCTAATATCAAATAACCTCTTTTCCCCGGCAAGTTTGAATTCATAATTGAGTTCTTTAATTACCCAATATGCTTTATGTTCTAACTTAAGAGGCAAATGACAAGCTTTTCCATAAACCATTTTGTATGGAGACATTCCCATAGGATTTTTATAAGCTGTTCTATAGGCCGAAAGTGCATCATCAAGTTTCTTAGACCAATTCTTTCGGGACCTATTGACAGTCTTTTGTAATATTAATTTTATTTCCTATTGCTAAGTTCAACTTGACCACTAGATTGAGGGTGATAAGGGGATGCAATTCTATGATTGACATCATATTTAGCAAGCAATTTATAGAAAGCACCATGAATGAAATGTGAACCATCATCAGTCATTAAATATCTAGGGACTCCAAACCTCGGGAAGATAATTTCTGTAAGCATTTTAATGGAGGTGTTATGATCAGCACTACTAGTCGGAATAGCTGCTACCCACTTAGTGACATAATCAAGAGCAACCAAAATATGTGTATACCCATTAGAGGAAAGAAAAGGTCCCATATAATCAAAGCCCCAAACATCAAATGGCTCAATAACAAGTTAATAATTTATAGGCATTTCCTGATGTCTACCAATATTACCAATTCTTTGACATTCATCACAAGATAAGACAAACTTAGGGGCATCCTTAAAAAGAGCAGGCCAATAAAAACCAGATTGTAATACCTTGTGTGCAGTTCTATCTCCTGCATGATGCCCTCCGTAGGTTTCAGAGTGACATTTCTGTAGGATTTGTTCCTGTTCATGCTCAGGTACACAACATCTAATAATACCATCCACTCCTTTATAAAGATGTGGGCCATCCCAAAAGTAATGTCTTAAATCATAGAAGAATTTTTTCTTTCGTTGGTATGTGAAACTAGGTGGTAAAAATTTAGCAACAACATAATTAGCATAGTTAGCATACCAAGGAGTATTATGAGAAGCATTTAAGACAACTAGTTGTTCATCAGGGAAGCTATCATCAATAGGTAGTGGGTCATCAAGAATATTTTCTAACCTAGACAAGTTATCAGCTACGGGGTTCTCAGCTCCTTTCCTATCAGTGATGTGCAAGTCAAATTCTTGTAGCAAAAGAACCCTCCTAATGAGTCTAGGTTTAGCATCTTTCTTTTCCATAAGGTATTTAATAGCAGCATGATTAGTGTGAAAAATTACTTTAGAATCAACAATGTACAATGTGAATTTATCACAAGCAAACACGACTGCAAAAAATTCTTTTTCAGTGTTAGCATAATTTCTTTGGGCACTGTCTAGAGTTTTACTATCATAATGGATAACATTTAATTTCTTATCAACTCTTTGTCCTAGAATAGCACCAACAGAAAAATCACTAGCATCACACATAATTTCAAAAGGCAAGTTCCAATCAGGTGGTTGGACAATAGGTGCAGAAGTTAAGGCTTTCTTAAGTGCTTCAAAGGCTTCTACACAATCATCATCAAAAACAAATGGAATATCCTTTTGCAAAAGATTAGTAAGAGGCCTAGAAATTTTAGATAATTCTTTAATAAACCTCCTATAGAAACCAGAATGACCAAGGAAACTACGAATACCTTTAATGTCTTGAGGACTTGGCATTTTCTCAATTGCATCAACTTTAGCTTTATCCACCTCAATACCTCATTCAGAGATTTTATGCCCCAATTCACCATAAAGTGTCACTTCTCCCAATTCAATACAAAATTAGTTTGTTCACATCTCTGCAAAACTCGATCAAGGTTGCTTAAGCAATCATCAAAAGAAGCTCTGTAAACGGAGAAATCATCCATGAAAACCCCAACAATCTTTTCACAAATGTCAGAGAATATAGCAGTCATACATATTTGAAAGGTAGCAGGTGCATTACATAAACCAAAAGGCATACGTCTATAAGAATAAGTTCCCAAAGGGCAAGTAAAAGTAGTTTTCTCTTGGTCGGGTTGAGAAACGGGTATTTGAGAGAAACCAGAATATCGGTCAAGAAAGCAAAAGTGTGTGTGCTTTGACAATCTTTCTAACATTTGATCAATGACAGGCAGAGGGTAATAATCTTTTCTAGTAGCTTTGTTTAATTTTCTAACATCAATTACCATTCTATAGCCAGTCACTATTCTTTGTGAAATGAGTTCATTTTTATCATTAGGAACAACTGTCATACCTCCTTTCTTAGGGACACAATGAACAGGACTTACCCATCTACTATCAGCTATGGGATAGATTATACCAGCTTCCAAAAGCTTTAGTATCTTAGTTCTTACCACTTCCTTCATCTTAGGATTCAATCGTCGTTGGTGATCGACGACGGGTTGAGCTTCAGGTTCCATATTAATCTTGTGCTGACAGAGAGTGGGACTAATGCCCTTAAGATCATCGAGGGTATATCCAATAGTAGCACAGTGCTTCCTCAGAATTTTCAATAATATCTCTTCTTCATGTTCTAAAAGGTTAGCACTAATAATAACAAGATATATCATTTTCTCATCAAGATAAGCATACTTCAAAGTGTTGGGCAATTGCTTCAATTCAAACATAGTATCACCTTTAGGTGGAGGAGGACCTCCTAGAGTTTCAATAGGCACATTATGTCTAAGGATAGGTTGTTGTTCAAAGAATATTTTCATGGTCTAGCAAATATTGTTCTAGTGGATCAGTAGAAGGTATAGGAATAGAATCAAGACCAATTATTTCATCCTTACTAGGTAATTATTTATTATGAGGTTATCTACGAAACTTAGAGAAATTAAACTCATGAGACACATCACCAAAATTAACACTGACCGTTTCTTTATGGCAGTCTATCTTAGCATTAACAGCGTTCAAGAAAGGTCTACCAAATATTATGGGACAAAATTCATCTTGTGGAGAACCAAGAACTAGAAAATTAGTAGGGTATTTTTTTTCCCACACAAGACTTCAACATCTCTAACAATCCCAAGTGGTGTGATGGTGTCTCTATTAGCAAGATTAATACTAACATCAATATCCTCTATTTCAGTTGGTGCTATATCATTCATAATTTCATGGTATAAGGTAAAAGGAATAGCACTCACACTAGCACCCAAATCACATAAACCATGATTGCAATGCCTCCTATTTTAACTGAGACAACAGGCATGCCAACAACAGGCTTATTCTTATCTTTAGTATCAGGTTCGGCAATTCAAGCAGCTTCATCACAGAAATAAATAACATGCCCATCAATACTATCGATCAAGAGATCTTTAACCATAGCAACACTAGGTTCTACTTTAATTTGTTCATAGGGTCTAGGTGCTCTCATGTTACTCTTGTTAACCATGGTTGACACCTTAGCATGTTCCTTTATCCTAACAAGGAAAGGTGGTTTTTCAATATAAACAGTAGGCACAACTGGATCAACATTGTAAATGATAGTTTCATCTTTAACTGTAACTAGCTCCTCAATCCTTTCTTTAATAGGGGGATCATAGTTAAACCACTTCTCCTTAGGGAGATCAATATGAGTAGCAAATGATTCAGAAAAATAGGCTACTATCTCAGAGTCAAGTCCATATTTAGTGCTAAACTTGTGAAAAGCATCGGTACTCATAAAAGATTTAACACAATCGAACTCAAGCTTAATACCTGACTCTTTACCTTCGTCGAGTTCCCAATCTTTAGGGTTACTTTTAATTATTTCCAAGAGATCCCACCTGAATTCAATAGTCTTCTTCATAAAAGAACCAGCACAAGAAGTATCTAGCATGGATTGATCATTACGAGAAAGCCGAGCATAAAAGTTATGTATAATAATTTGTCTTGAGAGATCATGATTGACGCATGAATATAAAATTGATTTAAGCCTCGCCCAAGCTAGAACGATACTTTCTCCTTCACGAGGCCAAAAATACATATATAATTCCGATCACGATGAACTAGATGCATAGGATAATTTTTTTGGTGAAATTCCAATTTCAATCGATTCCAATTCCAAGCTCCAATATCATCCCATAGCCTATACCATGTCAATGCTTTCCCCCCAAAAGATAAAGGGAAAACCTTCTTCTTAACTTCATCTCCGGGAAAACCTGCAAGCTTAAATAATCCACAAACTTCATCCACATAGATTAGGTGCATATCAGGATGTAGTGTTCCATCTCCTGCATAAGGATTAGCTACCAGTTTCTCTATCATACCCGAAGGAATTTCATAACCAATATTTTTAGTAGGTGCAGTAGGTTGAGGGGCAACTCTTTGTGCTTCTGATCAACGTGAAGATACCCCAAACAAACCCCTCAAATGATTGTTTTCCATAGTAGCAAGTTAGAGTATATTTCAGCATGTAATATAAAATTTTCCTTACCAATTTCCACTTACCAAGAGCGCTTTACTCCCCGGCAACGGCACCCGATAAGAGTCTGGATGACCCACAAGTATAGGGAATCAATCGTAGTCCTTTCGATAAGTAAGAGTGTCAAACCCAACGAGGAGCAGAAGGGAATGACAAGTGGTTTTCAGCAAGGTAATTCTGCAAGCACTGAAATTGTCGGTAACAAGTAGTTTGATAGCAAGGTAATTTGTAACGAGCAAGTAAAGGTAACGGTAACAAAAGTGCAGCAAGGTAGCCCAATCCTTTCTGTATCAAAGGACAGGACGGAACACTCTCTTATAATAAGCAAAGCGTTCTTGAGGACACACAGGAATTTCAATTCGTCACCTTCATCATGTTGGTTTGATTCACGTTCGCTACTTTGATAATTTGATATGTGGGTGGACTAGTGCTTGGGTGTTGTTCTTACTTTAACAAGCCTCCCACTTATGATTAACCCCCTCGCAAGTATCTGCAACTATGAATGAAGAAGTAAGATAAGAATCTAACCATTGCATTAAACATATGGATTCAAATCATCCCCTTACAGAATAGCGCATAAAGTAGGTGAAAGTGCAACTAATCCCCGGGTGGTTTTGGGAATTCATAATAACATATAGCTCATTGAACTAATATCCATTCAAGTTGAATATTTTAGAAAGTTCAATGATTGGCATGGCATGGACTAGAGATGTGGACCCCTCAAAATGCTAAGGACACATATTGGCAAAAGCTCAAGACTCTTCATTTATATTTTACTGATCCAAGATCACATTGAGTCCATAGGAAAGCCAATACTATTAAAAGGGGATGAGGTGTTGCTTAATGGTCTACTTGCTTAAAGTGCTTAGTGATATTTCTCCAAACCCTCAGCGACTTTCTCATTTCCACATATGTCCAAAACTCCAAGTCAAACTCGGCCCTACCGATTTGATCTATCCGGCGCCACTGAGTTTAGTTGACATAGCCACTGCCAGAAACCCTAAATGATTCGGTCACACCGATATGGATCTCGGCCTCACCGAGATGGCCCTGCAAACTCTCTGTTTCCCTTTGTAACATTTCGGTCTCACCAAAATGAGCAATCGGTCCCATCGAGTTTGCTTGACCAACTCTCTGTTTGCTCTTTGCTGAAATCGTTCTCACCGAGTTGTCCCAGTCAGTCCCACCGAGATTCCTAACATTCACATTTTGAACTGAATCGGTCTTACCGAGTTCTTCTATTTGGTCTGACCGAGTTGAGTCAAATGTGTGTAACGGGGATTTTGTGTGGAGGCTATATATACCCCTCCACCTCCTTCTCCATTTAAGAGAGAGCCATCAGAACATGCCTACACTTCCACTACTCATTTTCTGAGAGAGAACCGCCTACTCATGTGTTGAAACCAAGATATTCCAATCCTACCACAAGAATCTTGACCTCTAGCTTTCCCAAGTTGCTTTCTACTCAAATCATCTTTCCACCATAGCCAAATCTGTGAGAGAGAGTTGAGTGTTGGGGAGACTATCATTTGAAGCCCAAGAGCAAGGATTTCATCATCAACACACCATTTATTACCTTTTGGCGAGTGGTGTCTCCTAGATTGGTTAGGTGTCGCTTGGGAGCCTTCGACAAGATTGTGGAGTTGAACCAAGAAGTTTGTAAGGGCAAGGAGATCGCCTACTTCGTGAAGATCTACCCGAATGAGGCAAGTCCTTCATGGGCGATGGCCATGGTGGGATAGACAAGGTTGCTTCTTCGTGGACCCTTTGTGGGTGGAGCCCTCTGTGGACTCGTGCAGCCGTTACCCTTCGTGGGTTGAAGTCTCCATCAACGTGGATGTACGATAGCACCACCTATCGGAACCACGCCAAAAATCTCCTTGTCTACATTGCGTTTGCCTTCTCCAAACCCTTCCCTTTACCATCATATGCAATGTTTACTTTCCGCTGTTATACTCTTAGAATTGCATGTGCTGTTTGATTGCTTGACTTGTACTAGTTGCTAAAATCTGCCAACAATTAAAATTGGGAAAAGGCTAGATTTTTATTTTCTCAAGTAGTCTAATCACCCCCCTCTAGACCTACTTTCGATCCTACAAGTGGTATCAGAGCTTTTGGTCTCCATTTGCCTTGATTTCCATAGCATTGGTGATCCTAGCCTTGGTTTCACAACCTAGGAGAGTATGGCGTCTAGCAAGGGAAATTACCACCGTAGAGGTCCTTATTTTTATGGTACAAATTTGCTAGTTGGAAGCATAAGATGAAAATGCATATTCTTGGTCATAACCCCGCCGTTTGGGTTGTTGTGCGTATTGTCTTGCAAGGTGATTTCTTCGAGGATGGAAAATAACCGGATCGTGAAGCGACAGCGGAAGAAATGAAGATGCTGCAATACAATGGTCAAGCTTGCGATATTCTCTTCAATGGATTGTGCCTCGAATAATTCAACAAAATCAGCCGTCTTGAGAATGCAAAGGAAATTTGGGATACTTCTGTTGATATGCATGAAGGTACTGAGTCCGTCAAGGAATCCAAATTGGAAGTGCTTCAAAGTCAACTTTACAAGTTCAAAATGAAGGATGGTGAAGGAGTCGCTGAGATGTACTCTAGGCTTGCTCTCATCACAAATGAGATTGCCGGCTTAGGAAGCGAAGAGATGACCGACAAATTCATCATCAAGAAGATCCTAAGAGCCTTGGATGGAAAATATGATACCGCGTGCACCTTGATCCAAATGATGCCCAACTACAAAGATCTCAAGCCAACGGAAGTCATTGTTAGAATTGTTGCTCATGAGATGTCACTCAAGGATAAGGAAGAGCTCCACAACAAGTCAAGTGGTGCTTACAAAGCTTCATGTGATGCTCCTACAACATCAAGTGAGAAACAAGTCTTCAATGAAGAATTGAGCTTAATGGTGAAGAACTTCAACAAATTCTACAAGAATAGAAGCAAAGAGAGAAGTTCCAAGTCAAGGTCCTACAATGACAAAAGATCTTCTAGTCATGATAGCAATTGCTACAATTGTGGAAGACCCAGACACTACTCCAATGAGTGTACGGCTCCCTACAAGAAAAGAGAAGATTCACCTAAAAGGAGAAGTAAAAGAGATGAATCACCACCAAGAGAGAGAAGGAGTAGAGATGATCATTATGAATGAAGACCCTCTCGTAGAAGCAAGGATTCAGAAAGGAAGGACAAGTCAACAAAGAGCTACACAATACGAAGACATCAAGCTCATGTTGGTGAATGGGTATCCGGTTCCGACTTCGACAACTACTCCGAGAGAAGTTATCACTCCGACTCCGAATATACTCAAGATGAAGGTGTTGCCGGTCTTGCACTTGTGTCATCCAACTCCTACGACATATTTGACTCACCAAATGAAGGAATTGGAAGATGCTTCATGGCTAAAGGCCCTAAGGTATCACACCCTGAGTATGTTGATTTCAATAGTGATGAAGATGATTTGCTAGGTGATGATGATTTACTTGTTGACAATAGTAGTGATGAAAACTATGATGAAATTGCTATTAATCATGCTAATAACGATAAAACAAATGACAATGATAAGAAGGAGATTGAGCGTCTACCTAAAGAACTAAACACTGTTAAGTTAGCTCATGAAACTACTTTAGAGGATCATCGAGAGCTTTTAAAGACTCATGAGAAGCTACGCTTCGAGAAGCTCAACTTAGAACAAGAGCATGGGTTCTTAAAAGCTATCAATGATGATCTTCGAAAGAAGAGTTCTTCTTACATTGCCAAGCGTTTACTCTTGTCTACTTATATGCCACAAGTAAAATCTAGCAACAAGAGCAAGAAAGATTCTTCCTCTAGTAGTAACCATAACAATGTTAAATCCAATATTGTTGCTTCTAGTAGTTCTCTTGATTCCACTAATGATTCTCTTAGCCAAGTTACACTTGAGCAAGAAAATAGCTTATTGAAGGGAATTATAGAGAAAGGTGTTTACAAGAGCCTTGCCGGAAGTAAGCAATTTGAGGAAATTGTACGCAAGCAAGGAAGACACCGGAAGAATCAAGGTGTTGGTTTTGAACGAAAGTTCAATGCCAATGGAGTTGAGTGGGAAGAAGATCAATACCCCAAGACAAAGTTTGTTCCTCAACAAGACAAGTATGATCCCACTTCTTTCAAGGGAACACAAGCTCAAGATGATCTTCCACCACAAGACCACAAGCTAAAAGGCAAGGACAAGCTTCAAGAAGAGATTGATGCATTTGAAGAAGCTCCTAAGGCCATGGTTAAGTGGGTTCCCAAGACTACATCAAGTTCTACTTCATCAAGTACGACTACAACTCCAAGGATTCCCATCAAGTTGATGTGGATCCCAAAGAAGAAGAACTAGAGAGTTCTTGAGGGTGACTCCGCCAACATACTTCACTCATATTCATTTTGGCAAGGACAAGTGCAACCAACTTCCATATCTTGCACTAGTTCAAGGAGCCACAAACCCTCTTGTTGGTAAGACAAGGGACAAGGTAACCTAATGCTTTCATGGACATCATCATATGTGTGCTTCACTCTATGTCTATGGATATCCTTGTATGTTCCTTGTGGGACTAACCCGTGTAGGTATTGAAAGTGCAACTCACTCCAATGGATTGCTCCAAATGATCTACATCAACATTAAGCATCCACATCTTCAACACCTACATGATGTCATCATCGACAAAACCCAAGGTTAATTCATCCCTCTAAGGGGGGATATCACATCTAGGGGAGCTTTGCTCTAAGAATTAAGCTAAAGCAACTCTAATGGTGTGAACACAATAATGCTTTATGTAAAAGTGGTAACCCCACTTGTGCTTAAATGATGAGTATGACCTATGATCAAATGTTCTCATTTGACTCCTAAGTCAGTATACTCATATATAGATGACCTAGTCATCGCCAATTTCTTGATAGATGCTAGAATGTTTGTGCATGCTTTGCCACATGTTTTATTTGCCATCTTATTGTGTGAGCTTGCTGGTTGCATAATTTTCTCCATTCCAGGACATCCATTTGTTGCTTTGATTGTTTGGTTTTTCTTTTTGCCAAATGGATGGACAAGAATGCCTAAGTACTCCCTCTAGCTATCTATGCTTTTTTCTCATCTCAAACTCTATTCATGCTACATCACAAAGTTTGAACAAGTCAAATTCGGACCCTCCGGGTGAGGAGCACTCGGAGCCACCGATCCATCAAGGGCTTAACTTTCAAAACCTCTTAATGTCTTTCAGTCAGACCAACTCAATCCTATTCGGTCTCACCGAAATCATTAAGTTGATCTAGGTTTTCAATCTCGGTGCAACCGATTAGAACCATTAAGTCACACCGAGTTGCAGAAACTGCTAACAATTTTGCATCTCGGTGCCACCGAGTCGTTCCACTCGGTCACACCGACAGTGACTGGGTATATATACCGCGGGTCGAAATATTGGAAATTTCTTCAAAACACTCGACCGCGCCTCCCAGCTCTGCCGCCCCCTTGGTCTCTGGATCGTCGCCATCGTCGCCAGTGACCTCCTACCGCTATTCTCCGCCGCCGTTAACGGAATTCTCACTGCCGTTGCCACCGTAGCAAATCCATCACCAAGTTAGGGGTATGGATTTGACCCTTTGTGCTTTCCATAACTCCGATTCTTGCACAAAGTATAATGCCTATGTTCTTCCCACGCATGAGATTGATCTATCCACCAAAAGAATTCCTTAGAATAGATTTGATGCAAAAACTTAGGGTTAGGTTTTCGCCGAACTCATCTCGGACCAACTGATCTGAGGATCTCGGTCACACCGATTGGCCCTGGCCATTGCACAAGTACAACTCGGTCTGACCGAAGTGTACTAATCGGTGCGACCGAAATCACTTTCTCTATGAAACCCTAGCATCTCGGAGTCACCGAACTGCATTTCGGTCTGACCGTAACTGTGTGTTTAGACTCTGTTAGTGCTTCAGTGTCACCGAGTTTGTCAAATCGGTAGCTCCGAAATGCTTTCTGCAGAAAACTAAAATTAAGTTTTTGTCTCAATATTTTTGCAAAATAAGCTGCACTTTGTGATGCTCATCCACTCTATCTATACCCAACTATTCACAGGGTCAGTTTCACCAATGTCAGAGGGCAGTGATAGTCAGAACAAGTCTGAAGAGCAGGTCAACCTCAGTGAGGGTACTAGTCCCTCAAGCAGCTATGATGAGGGGAGCAGAAGCACTCCCAGCAACTTGCCTAAGGCAGCAACCAGGACAAGGAAGAAGAGAACATCTGAATCTGAGGATGTGGACTTTGTTATTGAGGAGGAGGTGACCTCCAAGAAGAAATTACTCAAGAAAGAATATGCTGCTGCTGCTGCAACCAAGCCTGGAATGGCTAAGAAAGCTCCTGCTAAGAGAGCTCCAATGTGTAAAGCCAGAGCCTCAACTCAAGAGCAAGCACAGCCAGCAAGTGGTGCTGGAAAAGGGAAGAAGAGGAAGGAGAGAGTCAAAAAGACCATTGCCAGAGTCATTGGCAAACCTTCTATGATGAGAAATTCTGATGAAGAAGATGAGGAGGAGGAAGAGCCTGTTGCACCTCCTGCAAAGACTCGGAAGCTTATGGGGGATGCCATAAGGACTGGGGCTGCTCCATCTAAGCCCAAGTCTGCCCCCAAGCCTCCAGCTCAAGCTCAAGCTCCAAAACCATCTGCACCAAAGAGATCTACTAGGAACATCCCTTCTGCCGAAAAAGAATAAGGCCCCAGTGCCTGAAGCTCAAGAAGAAGAAGAGTCTCTTGTGCTCAGAAAGTTGAAGCCCAAGATTCCAGATCATAGTGATGATCATCCTGTGGCAGAAAATATGAAGCTGAGAAAGGATGCAGGTTTGAGACTTTAGAGACAGACTGATCCCTATGCCACCAGAAGAAGAACTATTGTAGACTACCGCTTTCACACCAAGGAACAATAAGATTTCTATGAGACTGTCCTTTTGGACAAGAAGCCCATAGTATGTGACATGAAGTGGGTTAACTAGAAATACATTGATGAAAATGAAGACTATTTCCCAGGTGTGCATGAGAGCTTCACAATGAATGGTGTGGACAAGTTTGTTGCTCAGAAGTTGACTAAGTGGAATGATGAGATGATCATGCAATTCTATTCCACTGCTCACTTCTACCCTGATGGAAAGATTGTCTGGATGACTGAAGGTACAAGGTATCAATCAACAATCTCAGAATGGGCCAAGCTGATCAATGCCCCAGAGGAAGAGGAAAATGACACTGATGTATATGCTAAGCCAAGGAAGGATCATAACTCCATGGCCAATATGTACAAGACTATTCCTGATGATGCCCTAGAGACACACAAGCTTGGATCAATATACTATCTACTGTCTGGTTTGACCACTATCAACACTATATAGAGGCACACTCTTTTGCCCAAGTTAGGAGATCATAGAATGATCCGTGGTTACTCAATCAATTTGCTTCACATGTTTGATGTATACCTCAGAAATTCAAGGTGATGACCTTGATTGTAGAGACTGTGAAGAGAACAACTGCTGATCAAAAGAGATCTTGTGGATATGCCCCTCACATTCAAATGTTGATCAATTCCATGATGTGACCCGGGACATATCTTCTTGATAAAGAGCACTTTCCCCTGAGGCCAGATTTTGAGGACAACGAGGTTGTCATGGATGCATCCCATCCTACTAGTGCAGAAGCCCAGGAGAAGAGAGAGAAAGCAAAGGCTGCAAAAGCAGCGAAGGCAGCAAGCGCACCAGATGCCTCCACAGTGATGCTCAAGACCAAGCAAGATCAACTCAGTTATCTGCTTGAAGCTATAGTGAGAATTGAGAAGGGCTTGGCCACCCTGACTCAAAAACAAGAAATCTTGAGAGGATCATTGAGACTAAATTCCATGACCTAGATGTGAAGGTCAGTGAGATATAGACTATTGTGGAGAAGCTCCAAGAAGAAGCTAAGGACTGGGAGGATAGACCAACTAAAGATACTTTTCAGAGAGTGCCAAGGGCACAAAGGTCATCAGCAGTGCCAGTTGTCCCAGATACCAGGACTACTATTTAAGCACATGCAGCAACTGCCACGGTTGCACCTCTAGTGTCAACCCCTCCAGCTCCACAGACTTCCTCAGAAGCTTTTGCAGATGCCCTCCTCACCACGCCATCTACGCACACCGGAGTGACAAGCCAGAAGACCCCTTCAGGAGTGTCCGGAGATCGTGCCTAGAGTGCTGCATAGCACTATACATTTTCAAACTTTTTGGTAACTTGTTGCCAAAGGGGGGAGAAAGTGTATAGATCATTAGGCTTCGAGAGAGAGAGAGAGAGTGTGTTTTGCCTTTATTTACCTCGCTTGCTACTTTGATCGTTTGGTTGTTTGATTCCTATGCTACTTTTTGTTATGCTCGTGAGATACTTATGATTATGTGTTTGATCATACTATGCCTTAATGTGTGCTTGCATGGTTATATCTATGATATCTGTGTATGATCAATCACCTTTTACCCTTGGTGATGAGTGCATGTTATTTAACTCTTATCATTTTGAGCACTCCATCAAGATGTATGTGACATGGAAGAGTAACCCATGATCCTAATCGATTGTGCATTTGCATTCAAAAGCAAATTTTAAATAACGCACAAATTTAGGGGGAGCTCTTGCCTATCACATACTTCTCAAAGCGACAATGTATTTCATTCATATTATCATTTGTCGAAGCTTTGATCTATATGTTGTCATCAATTACTAAAAAGGGGAGAATTTGAAAGTGCAACTAATCCCCGGGTAGTTTTGGTAATTCATAACAACATATAGCTCATTGAACTAATATCCATTCAAGTTGAATATTTCAGAAAGTTCAATGATTGGCATGGCATGGACTAGAGATGTGGACCCCTGAAAATGCTAAGGACACATATTGGCAAAAGCTCAAGACTCTTCATTTATATTTTAGTGATCCAAGATCACATTGAGTCCATAGGAAAGCCAATACTATTAAAAGGGGATGAGGTGTTGCTTAATGTTCTACTTGGTTAAAGTGCTTAGTGATATTGCTCCAAAACCCTCAGCCAATTTCTCATTTCCACATATGTCCAAAACTCCAAGTCAAACTCGGCCCTACCGATTTGATCTATCTGGCGCCACCGAGTTCAGTTGACATAGCCACTGGCAGAAACCCTAAATAATTCGGTCACACCGATACGGATCTTGGTCTCACCAAGATGGCCCTGCAAACTCTCTGTTTCCCTTTGTAACATTTTGGTCTCACCGAAATGAGCGATCGGTCCCACCAAGTTTGCTTGACCAACTCTCTATTTGCTCTTTGCTGAAATCGGTCTCACCAAGTTCATGCAATTGGCTTCACCGAGATGAGGTTTTGTCCTAGCCCTTGCACATCGGTCCCACCGAGTTGTCCCAGTCGGTCCCATCGAGATTCCTAACGTTCACATTTTGAACTGAATCGGTGTCACCGAGTTCTTCTATTCGGTCTGACGGAGTTGAGTCAAATGTGAGTAACGGTTGGATTTTGTGTGGAGGATATATATACCCCTCCACCCCCTTCTCTATTTAAGAGAGAGCCAACAGAACGTGCCTACACTTCCACTACTCATTTTCTGAGAGAGAACCACCTACTCATGTGTTGAGACCAAGATATTCCAATCCTACCACAAGAATCTTGATCTCTAGCCTTCCCATGTTGCTTTCCACTCAAATCATCTTTCCACCATACCCAAATCTATGAGAGAGAGTTGAGAGTTGGGGAGACTATCATTTGAAGCACAAAAGCAAGGAGTTCATCATCAACACACCATTTATTACCTTTTGGAGAGTGGTGTCTCCTAGATTGGTTAGGTGTCGCTTGGGACCCTCCGACAAGATTGTGGAGTTGAACCAAGAAGTTTGTAATGGCAAGGAGATCGCCTACTTCATGAAGATCTACCCGAGTGAGGCAAGTCCTTCGTGGGCGATGGCCATGGTGGGATAGACAAGATTGCTTCTTCATGGACCCTTCGTGGGTGGAGGCCTCCATGAACTCGCGCAGCCGTTACCCTTCGTGGGTTGAAGTCTCCATCAACGTGGATGTACAATAGCACCACCTATCGGAACCACGCCAAAAATCTCCGTGTCTACATTGCGTTTGCCTTCTCCAAACCCTTCCCTTTACCTTCATATGCAATGTTTACTTTCTGCTGCTATACTCTTAGAATTGCATGTGTAGGTTGATTGCTTGACTTGTACTAGTTGCTAAAATCTGCCAACAATTAAAATTGGGAAAAGGCTAGATTTTTATTTGGTCAAGTAGTCTAATCACCCCCGCTCTAGACCTACTTTCGATCCTACAGTAGGGTTTAAGCTTCTATCACTCTAGCAACCCATCGTCTAATAACTACTCCATAATGCATTCCCTTAGGCCCAAAGATGGTGAAGTGCCATGTAGTCGATGTTCACATAACACCACTAAGGGAGTCCCTAGTATATGAAAGAATGAAAAGGTTCTTTCATTCATGTGGAATAAGAAGCCCTCGTACCTTAATGAAAGGAAAATCGTAATTTTTCGTTAGGTATTTGACCAAATAGGATCGTCTAGTTCCTACAGAACCTATCACGAAAATACCCGATAGGGCTAAGCGGAACGAAAAGGGTTTTCCATGAGATGTTAAATGAAAATGATTAGTCCATCACAACATACATATCTTCAAAATATTGAACGAATATCCAATTCACATGATTACTTGCAACATGACTTATCCCATGGCCTCAAGAACAAGGGAAAGTACTCACAAATAATATTCATGCTCAAGATCAGAGGGATGTTAAATAGCACAATGGATCTGAACATATAATCTTCCACCAAATAAACCATCTAGCATCAACTACAAAATGTAGTCAACACTACTAGTCACCCATAGATACCAATAGGAGGATTTGATACAAAGATTGAACACAAGATATGAACTTGTCGGGGCTCTGGGACTGGGTGTACCCATGCCCATATGACTGCGGCCCATCGCGTGGCATCATCAAAGGGCCCGGCGCAGCCCATCATCAAGGCTTCACAAGGCAGGCCCTCGCGAGGGCCCTCGCCTCGCGAGGTGATCAACAGTAGGCGTCGTCAGGTGCCCCAAAGCTTCCATGAGGGCGGCCTCCCAAGGCCCCTCGCGAGGCGCACACTTCTAGGCTTGCCACCCCACCTCCCAATGCACGTGGGTGATGCGAGCCACGACAAGCGTCGCCAGGACCTGTGCCAGCTGGCACGGACAGTTAGGCTTTCCTCTTTGGTGCTAAAAGAACAAGGCCAGCACGCGGGTTCCCAAGGCAGCCCCAAAGGTTGCCTCTTTGGTGCAACGAGACCAGGACGCCGAATCGGCAGGACGGAGGTCATCGTCGAGCCCACCTGCGCATCATGGACAGAAGCTTTGCAAGCGAAGGCCACCTTTAGTCAGCATAGGGTGTGTTCTTGTCCCCCTTCAAAATTGGCCATTGTGGCATCCCTTACCGTATAGAGTTTTTGGGGGAATAGGACCAAGGCTAGTATAAATATAGGCTAGTCTCCACCGTAGAGATGGCCGATCCTTGAGCCCTCCAGAGGCAGTCCATTCTTTTACCGGTTCATACTAATCCTCCTCGCAAGGCAATCCACCACAAAGCACGAGTAGGGTTTTACACCGCAAGGTGGCCCGAACCTGGGTAAATCATCATGTTCCTCCCTTCTTCCTACTCGCTCGAGCACGACGGAGCATCACCGTGAGGCAATGAGCAGCGAGTCGTAACCTAGTGAAGTTCTCCGCACACACCCCAGAGTTTGAACCTTTCCTTGAGTCCCCGGAGCCCCGATTCTAACATTTGGCGAGCCGGGTAGGGGTGTGCCGGAGTTCTTTCGCTCCGTTCCGACCCCGCTTCACCGTCCCCATGGCCGACGCTCACCGTGTTCGTGCTAAGCGCCGTGCAACTCGTGTCGCCAACACGGAGACGGCGGGCCGTGGCGGCCGCCGCCTCTCCCTGTCAGTCGCGGCAAACGTGGCCACTGACCCGGCTGCTCACGAGCAGCAGGACTCCTCCCTGCCGCCCTCCGTTCAACACGATGGCCGCACCACCACACCTTATCTCACCCCCGGCCACAACTTCATCTTCCCATGCTTGCCGTGGGCCGGCGAAAGCGCAGGCTGTGCTGCTCATGGCGCGCGAGCTGCTGCGCTACCGCCCCAGCGATGAGGGCTACGATGCCTGGCTGGGCCGCCATCACCGAGCTCGTCAATGCCGCGGGCGAGGCCACGACGCCTTCCCTCTCACTCCATCCTTCGCCACCCCGTGCAGGCGACGTGGCGCACGGTGGACCTCCGCCTCCTCCCTTGCGCGGTGACAACACCGAGCCTCGGCACGACACGTGGCCTCGCGACCCTCCGCGTCGAGCGCCGGTGCCGGCTCGGTACGAGGCCAGCTATCAGATTGTGGAGCAACCACTGCACGCCGGGCGCGCGCCTCCTGCGCCGCTACATCAGCACCAAGACCGGGCCGTCCAAGAAGCCGTGGCGCAAGGGTGCCATGACCATGCCGCTCAAGCTCAATGCGCGCCCGGGAGCGCATCCGGCTACTGCGGCTTCACTCGTGAACTGCGCCGGGTGGTCTGGCCGGTCAAGTTCAAGCCAAAGCTGCCCCCTCGCTACGACGGCATTCCCAATCCAGCAGAGTTCCTCCAGCTCTACGCGCTGAGCATTGAGGCGGTGAACGGCGACGACAAGGTCATGGCGAACTAGTTCCCTGTGGCCCTCAGGTATGGCGCGTGTTCCTGGCTCATGAATCTGCCAGAGGGGTTAATCTCCTCGTGGGACTAGCTTCGCGAGCGGTTCATCGCAAATTTCCAAGCCACCCGACCGCGCCCTCACCATCAGCGACCTGCGGCGCGTGAAGCAGCGCCCTGGTGAGACCCTCCGCAAGTACATTCAGCGGTTTACCCAAGTACGCCTCAAGATCCCGAAGGCCTAGATGAAGCCATCATCTTGGTATTCACCAAAGGTGTCACAGACATCAGGATGAATGAGAAGCTCACCATCAACGGTGACCTATGCATGACGCTGGAGCTATTCAAGTTGGCTGACAAGTGCGCAAGTGCGGAGGAAGGCCGCCTCTCCCTCCTCAACAACTCTGACGTCGAGCCCCAAGACAAGAAGGCCAAGGCCAAGGAAGTGAAGCGCAAGGGCCTTGCCGTGCTGGCGGCGGAGCCCGAGCTGAAGCGTGGCCGCGACCGCGACGAGCCCACCAAGGATGGTCGCCCGTTTTGCGTCTTCCATAACATGCACACCCACAACACCGACGACTGTCAGGAGGTTAGGGCGCTCCTTGATGAGCGCTTGGGCCTTCGCACCGAGCACAGCAACCCTGGCTTCGGCCGCAGAGGAGGCCGCGGTGGAGGACGCTGGGACAACCGCAAACCCTGCCAGGGCTGGCATGATCAGCCTCACGAGGATGGCTGGCGTGATCAGCCTCGTGACGGCGACTGGAGCGATCAACCTCGTGATGGCGCCTGGCGCGATCAGCCTCGGGAGGTCCGTCCTTAGGGCAACGCGAGCCTTCCACCGCTGCCGCCACTCCCCAGGAGCAAGGACAACAGCTAGCCAGACGAGAAGGCTGGGGGCTACCAGGAGCCTCGCGCCATAGCTCGTATCCTCGGTGGAGCTCAGGCCCCCGCGTCAAAGTGCCTCTTCAAGCAGTTCTCTCATGAGGTGAAGGCAGCCCTCCCGAGGCTTGAGGGTGTGCGTCTTCTCAAGTGGTCGCAATACGCCATCACCTTCGATTCCAAGGGCCACCTCAGGTGTTTAGCCACCACCGGCGCGCTCCCCATGCCGTGCACGCCCACCATCAGCAACGTCTCCATCACCAACACCCTCATCGATGGCGGTGCCGGCCTCAATGTGCTCTCGGTCGAGACCATTGAGACACTTCAAGGGCCTTATGACCAGCTCATGAACACCAGGCCATTCCCTGGGGTGACTGATGGCTCCACCACTCCCCTGGGGCAGGTGCGCCTCACAGTCACCTTCGGCACTCGTGACAACTACCACATCGAGCTCATCGACTTCGACGTGGCCCACATTGGCCTCCCGTACAACGCCATCTTGGGATGTCCGGCCCTCGGCAAGTTCATGGCGACGACCCACCATGACTACAACATCCTCAACATGCCAGGGTGAAATGGCGTCATCACCGTCGCCTGTGATGAAAAGGATGCAGCGGCCGAGAACTCCGATGGCGAGTAAGATGTCGTGCCCCTGAAGCTGTCCCCGCGAAGAAGATGCAACTCCTCCCCAAGAATGGTCCCGACGCAAAGAAGGCACCCACCGGCGACGCCTCAGGTGTCGTGCCTGTTGCCGGGGCATGCCTTCCTCCCGCATAGGAAGGTGCGCCCGCAATCTCCCTGAGGGCAGGCTCGGGGGCTTCCACCTCGAGAGTATCTGACTTGACCACTGCAATGAATTAGGCGCTCGGGCACCACTTGGAGGCGTGCTTCAACGCACGCTCCCGCGAGTAAGGAACACGGCGCGAGGCGCCAGGAGCGCGAGAGTTCATCACCCACGCGATCAGCGAGCTTCAGGAAGCGGGGGCCATGCGCGGCGAGCATCGCCTCGCGTGCCCCACTAGCTCAGCTGCTGCCCCCGAAGTGGTCGGCGAGCTGCGCGTCTATGTAAACATCCCGGGCCTAAATAGGGAAGCTTATCAGGACCTCTTCTGGACGTAACGCATCGGCCGGAGCAGGGGTTACCCCTGCAACTACATCCGCATGCGCTTCGGACTGCTGAACACGGGCGCCACGTACTAGCGGTTCGCGCAGCTCGCGTTGGCGTCTCACGAGGCTAGGCGCTCGGCACTGGCGCTTCGTGAGGCCCTGTCTCCTCACGAGCCTCCCAAGCCTCAGGAGCCGCCCGGCTCGTGAGGAGCAAACCTCCGTGATACGCTTCACCGACTTCCTCGACGCTACCGCAACAACATTGCCAGGTGACCTTTTGGTTTGTACAATTGAGGGCGCCCCTCGGGCTGCATTATCCTCAAGCTGGTAAGGGTCCGCCCCTACAGCTGCATTGCTTTGGCTCATGTATCGGCTTTAGTTGCGCCTTGATGAAATTTCCCCAATGGCTTAAATTGCGTGATCGGTGCGTCATCACCAAGAATGTCGCCGCGCCCTTGCGAACTTGCTCTCGACCACCTCATGACCAAGGGCTGGCACAATGTTTGTGCTCGGGTTCGTCCCTGTAGCGTTGTTAAATCCAAGTGACTGAGCTCTATCTCGTGGGCTAGCTCCCATGCATGTAACCTCCTGGGGTCCATGGTGTCTTGTCCTCTCATGAGCTCATCATGAGTAGGTGAGTAATGGGGCGGCTCGGCTCGTACAACCGCGATCGTGGTGCTTCACCACCATGGGCGCCACGCACCGGGTGGTCCTCCTCATATTGTTCCATGAGAAGATGTGGCACAGTGTCTATGCTCGGGTTCGTCACTGCAGCGTCGACTAACTTCCTCTTCTTCTCCTCGGATTGTTCCATGAAAGTGACCGAGCTCTGTCTGACGGGCCGGGCCCGTACACGTCACCTCCTATGGGTCCTTGGTGTCTAGCCTTCTCATGTAATGGCCCTTGGACGTCCACTCGGTGCAGGTCGCCCTCATAACTCAGGTTACACAAGTGTGCTATCGCGCTAGGAACTAGGCACAACCCGCGTGAGGTAGGACCTCCTGAGCCCTGTGATGTCTCATGAGCGTCTAATACACCTCCACAAGTTTTGCCGTGCCAGCCACGCGTACGAATGAGATAGTGTTGTACACGCCCCAGAGACTTTTGAACAGAGCTCTTTCCCACGCCTAGTGGAAGCCCCATGCTAAGCACTGGTGGAATGATCCAACAATGATCATGCCCACGCCCAGTGGAAGCCCCATGCTTAGCGCTAGAGCAAACGGTCGCAATACGGCCATGCCCATGCTCAGTGGAAGCCCCTTGCTCTGCGCTAGTGGATAAACAACTGAGGGCGCCCCATGGGTATAATCAACCTCATGATCGCTGCTCGATTCTTCAACAACACTGCTCATGACCTTCCCCTGGGCCTCATGCGAGCGGGGGCTGGACACGGTGCATGTGCTCGGGTCAGTCCCAATAGCATTGAAAAATCCAAGGGACTATGCTCTGGCTCGCGGGTGTGCTTCCGCGCACGTCACCCCACCAAGGTACTTGGTGTCTAGTCTCCTCGCGTAACACCCAGGTGCAGGCCGACCAGAGCTAGGTAAGAGAGGCCTCGGGGTAGCCTCACCGTCGCCAATGTCTCCTTCATGCGGGCCGCTTGCGCCTCAAGGGGGACCCCGGAGCATCGCGACCCCTCGCCCCTTGGTCTTGTCTAGGCATCATGACCTGACATTCCAATGGCGGCCGAGGTATGCGCGGGGCTGGCCCCCGCCGATGCAGAGCACAAAGGCAAGCAAGAATGAAACAAAGCACGGGAAGAAAGCCATGGAGTTCAAACAGTTATTACAAGCTTCAAGTATGTCAAGTTAAACCAAAGTCTCACGCCTCCGCGAGGCAGAACCAGTCTGATGCAGGGTGATAAAGAAGTTTTCAGGAAGAAGGACCGTCGCCGCCATCACTGTTGTTTGCTTGGGCTCCAACAGGCCCCCCATCCCCATTGCAGGTGAACTTTCCAAGCAGCGCGGCCACGTGGCCCTCCACAGCCTTCCCCATGACGGCGCGAGACTCTTCGGGGATGGGGCCTATCACTCCGTCGAAGTCGAAGCCGCGGTCACGGAGGAGAACATGGCTGAATACGCGGGTCACCGCCAGGGAGAAGAGGTCGCGGCACTCCTCCTCCAAGATGTCGTCCACATTCTGGGCAGCGCCCTCAAGCTCGTCGGTGAGCCTATAGGAAATGTCAGCATAGCCGGTGTCGGGGGCGGCGAGCGGGGCTTCGAACCGTTCCCTACATATGGACTTCAGTGCTTGGCGGGCCCTGAGCTCGAGGGAAGATAAGGCGGTGCGGTCTGCCGCTGCCTTTGCTTCGGCGTCGGCTTGGATCATCTTCTCCCTCACGTCCAGCTGAGTGCTCATCTCGGAGACTGCTTGGGCTTCGGTCGCCTCGCGCTGCAGCGTTTCCAGGCGCCCGTGCTCCATGGCCTGCTCAGCACCCACCATCGTTAGCTCAGAATCACGGGTCGCGAGCTTCGCCTCGCGAGCCTTGAAGACCTTCTCCCACAGCTGCAGCAGCCACACATGTGTGGCATGTTCTTCCTGGAGCGGCTTCAGGCTGGCCTCCACCACGCTGCAGCGCTTGGCGGCTGCTTCCGCATCAGTAAGCGCGCTGTCACGAGTTGCTCGTGCCTTGGCGGCTTCCTTCACATTCTCTGGAGCGGTGGCGTCGGCCCGGCTCTGGGCCTCTTTGGTTGCTATCTCAAGCTGGAGCCACCCAGAGGTGAGCCTCAGGCGCTCCCTGTCAAGGCGGTTATCGGCGTCCTGGAGGTCTGTCCTGAGCCGGTCGAGCATGGCCCGGGCGTTCACCAAAGCCCCACGCCTGATCAGGGTGCAGCAGTTCGCAAGCACGAGGGCCTCACGAGGGAGCAGCGCCAACGCGCTCGTCGGCGCCGCAGCCAAAGAGGCCTAGACATGCTCTCCTTAAGGTGTAGGGGGCTCCGGGCCCTCCCCCACGCTTGGCTTCCGCGGCGTAGTTGGGGTGACTGCCGCCTCGACTAGCTGAGCTCCGGGAGTGAGCACTACTTGAGGCTGCGCCGCGGCGTGCCCTATGTCGTCGTCGGCAGCGGGGGTCAGGACGGCCGGCGAGGGGAGAGGTGCCGCCTGCTTGTCCGCACTACTAGGGAAAACCCTAGCAGTAGCGCGGGTTGGAGGCGTAGTAGTGGTGCGGTGCACCGCGCTACTGATAAGGCGCTACAGCTATCATGTAGCAGTAGCGTTTGTTTGCCAGGGCTACTGCTATACCTACTTAGCAGTAGCACTGTTTGGAGAATGCGCTACTAGTAGTTACTTGCAGCGCCTCTATGCCCCGTGCTACTACCATTATGCACTATTCTATTTCCTTTTTATTTTATGTCGTATTCATACACCGTTATAAAAGTTTTCATACATTAGCAATTTAGAGATTGTTATTACATCATAATGAGTTATTACATCATTGGGTCAAAGCACGCTAATCCAACTTTGGTCATTTTGGATCCATCCACTTGAATCTAATTCGCGATACTTTCACCCAATGATATAATAACTCATCATCATCATCATTATCATCATAATATCATTAATAACTTATCATCATATAACAACTTGGTCACTAGTCATAATAACAACTCCTCCTCATCATCATCATAGTACTCATAATCACAACTCCTCCCCCTCGTCCTCATCATCATCAACTCTAACACATTGTAGCACATAATAACAACTTCTCATCATCATCATAGCTAGTCATAATCAACACTAACTAATTTTTCTTAATACCTAGGACCTACTCCTCTCTCCTAGGTAAAATACCATAAAACAGATAAACCGGTCCATCTCTGTAATAGAGAATGGAGATAAACCTATCTCCAACTTGTGGCTTGCGCACATTCATGTTGTCTCCAATTAGTTGCGTGTGCGCATTCATCACTTTGCTCCATTCTTTGATTTTGAGCCTTCCATCATTTGAACAAATTGAGTATGCACTGTGGTTAGCCTTCAAAGGAGTTGGTCGTAAGCTAACCATATGCATATCACCTTCGATAAACATCAAGTCAGGCACAACCTCCTTTGGGAGCCTCTGTTGAGAAATGTAATAGTAACATATATAGTTAGCAATGTACTTTACTTAAGAAGAATGTATGCAATGAAGTTACCATCATTAACATAATCTTACCAAGTTTTTGGCAATGAAGTCACCATCAAGCAATTTATGGAATAGTGGCACGTATCTAGTAAAATTTGGGCTGATAGAGTGATTAGTTTTAAAGGCCTCAACATCATCTATGAATGATACAAGATAACCTTTCTCCTCACAATTAAGCTCGCAGTCATAGCTGTAGTATGTGCTGTCTACAACCTTCTGAGTATTTCTTGAAGATAAGAAATAAGCTGACAATTATAAATAAATAAGTTTAGTACCGATGAACACCAAATATTTTTAAATTAACAATATAAATTACTTAACTTAACGAATTAGTTTGACAAACTCACATCTAGGCAAAACTGGAGGCATGTCCACATCCACCCAGATGTCGATAATATCATCATCATCATAATCTTCATGACAAATATCAAATCTTATTTGCATACCCTCCGCAAATCCATATGCCTTGCAGAGAGCTTCCCAATTAGAGCAACCGAAATGGGAGTGATTGACCGCATTGTACAGCTTAACCAGAAACTCATAACCATGTTTAGTTCTTAAGTGATCCCTCCTCGTCTCCTTTTTCTCAAAGTCTTCGAAACCAAGATTCTCCAATACATATGGTCTAGCATGGCACGGGATGTACTAATCGAATTGAAAAAATCCAGAAATTACACGTTGAACAATGGAAGCACAAGTGATGATATTGATTACGATGAAATGCTTGTCGTTGCGTACCGTACAAACATCAAAGGTCTCTTCCAGCTTCACGGTGAAAAACCTATCATTTTGTAGGTGAGGAAACCTGTCGCACAAACCCCGGTCATCGTAGCAGTACCCGCACTCCGGAATCCCATCGTCATCAGACATCTCTTGTGTTTAAAATTCAAAGATTATAACTCGATGGCAAAACCCAAAATGTCGTTTAATGCTCTTCCGGCAAATCCAAGGCAGTCGATATTTCCTACATTCTAGAACAAGTCATGCTCAAATCCACGAAAAATTCTGGCATGACCTTTGCTAAAAAAGGACATATCGAGCGCCTGAAATTTGCCGGAACGAAAATTAATCAACACTCCGGCAAAACATAGGCCACTCGGAGGTGTTCTCTGGCAAAACCCTGTAAGCTATCAAGTAAATATCCAATTTGAATATAACTTACTGTCTACTTCGTGAACCATAGAAAAATGCCCTAATTTCACAATATAACTTAGAGTTTGATTGCTGAAATTCCTATTACTAAATTTGATACCTAAAAATTAGTCATATAGCATTCCAATACATTTCTATAATTCAAAATGTATATCTACATTCACTCTAAACACTATAAGCTGATCAACTAAACCTATTAACTATGTTTAACTATCAACTAAACATATCAACTAAATCTGTTAACTATGTTTGAATTTTTACTATTTCTCTAAACACTATAAGCTATCTGTCGGCGTTCTGGGAACCAGGGTACCCAGACTTGCCTGCCTACGGCCCGCGGCGTGGCTCCTTCGATGGCCTGGTACGGCCCATCTGCAAGACTACCAAGACAAGACCCTCGCAAGGGCCCCCTTGCCTCACGAGGCGAACGACACCAAGACCTCCAGAGGGAGCGGCCTCCCCAGGCTGCCTCCCAAGGAGCGGATATTCCTATGCAATTGCAGAGCCTCACGAGGCTGCGATGATGTGAGCCATGATGACCAAGGCCAAGCAGGCGCGAGCGGGCGCACAGGAGACAGTTTCTCTTTCGGTGCTAAGGGAGCGAGGACAGACGTGGGTACCCAAGGAGCCCTCCAAAGGTTTCCATTCCGGGTCAACGAGACCAAGACCACGAGCTCGGCAGGACGGATGTCATCGCCGAGCCCACTGCTGCGTCACGACCAGAAGCTTTGGAGGAGAAGACCACCTTTTGTTAGGATAGGGTGTACTTCTTGTCCCCTTTCAAATTGGCCGTTGTGGAGTCCCTCCCCGCCTAAGCTATGACAGAAGAGGACCAAGGCCACTATAAATATAGGCTAGTCTCCACCATAGAGAGGGGTCGGTCGACTCATCCTCACCCCTGAGCCCTCGTGAGGCAGCTCATCCACTGTACTAGTTCGTCCCCAACTTCCTCGTGAGGCCAATCCACCACAAAGCAGGAGTAGGGTTTTACACCGCAAGGTGGCCCGAACCTGGGTAAACTGCCGTGTCCATCTTCTTCCCTGCTGAAGCATGTATCCGGCGAGGCTAGGCTGTAGGGCGACGAGCTCGAGGCTTGAGAGGTTGAGATCTTCGCACACGCCAGGTAGAAGCATGTCAAAGTCCTTCTTCCACCTCCGCTTCGCCTCCGCTCCGTCGCTCCCATGGCCGATGCACGCCGTGTCCGCGCCGAGCCCCGGGCCGCTTGTGTCGCCCAGATGGCACCCGTGGGCAACGGCGCTCCTCGCTGCTCCGCCTCCCCCATGGCTAACGCTGCCACTGACCCCGCTGCTCGCGAGCAGCAGGATTCGTAGTTGCCACCCTCCGTGTGGTGTGACGGATGTACCGCTACTCCGTCGCCTACTCCTGCCATGGCCTCGTCCTCCCACGCTCGCCGCTGGCAGGCAAATGCGCAGGCTGCGCTACTCATGGTGCGTGAGCTCCTGCGTTACCGCCCCGCCAACGACCTCTATGATGACTGGCTTGGCCACATCGCCGAGCTCGTCAACGCCGCCGGTGAGGCCCCTGCACCATCCCGCTCGCTCCCTCCCCCGCCATCTCAGGCGGGCGATGTGGCTCACGGCGCACCCCATCCTCCTCCACTACGCGGCACCGACCCCGAGCCCAGGCGCGACGCGGCCCGACGCGACCCACCGCGCGGAGCGCCGACACGCAATGAAGCAAGCAGCCAGGTTGTCCAGCGGTTGCAAGCCGATGCGCGCGCGATCCCACCGCTGCAGCGCTAGCACCAAGACCACGCGCCGCCCGAGTCTGCGGTGCGCGGACGTCAAGGCCGTGCTCCCCTCGCGCACGCGGCACCCGTGAGTGCGGCAGGCTGCCATGCCTTCTCCCCGAAGCTGCGCCGTGTCGTCTGGCCTGGTAAGTTCAAGCCAGATCTGCCTCCAAGCTACGATGGCACCCCCGACCCCGCGGAATTCCTCCAGCTCTACACGCTGAGCATTGAAACGGCGAACGGTGACGAGAAGGTCATGGCGAACTGGTTCCCCATGGCCCTCAAGGATGGCACGCGCTCTTGGCTCCTGAACCTCCCGGAGGGGTCAATCTCCACCTGGGATGAGCTACGTGAGTGCTTCATCGCCAGCTTCCAGGGCACCCGGGACCGTGTTCCTGCAGTGGGTGACCTACGGCGCGTGAAGCAGCAGCTAGGCAAAACCTTGCACAAGTACATACAGCGCTTCACGAATGTCCGCCTCAAGATCCCAAAGGCGTCGGACGAGGCCATCATCTCAGCATTCTCTGATGGCGTCTGAGATGTCAAGATGAAGGAGGAGCTCGCCATCCATGAGGACCTATGCTCGGCCCTGGAGATGTTCAACATGGCGACCGAGTGCGCAAGAGCCGAGGAAGGCCGCCTCTCCCTCCTGGAGCTTCTGGAGGCCGATCCCAAAGACAAGAAGGCCAAGGCTAAGGAGGGGAAGCGCAAGGGCCCTGCTGTGCTTGCGGTAGAACTTGAGATGAAGCATGGTTGCCACCACGACGAACCTTCCCGGGGCAACCACCCGTTCTGCATCTTCGACAATGTCCACAGCCACAACACCAACGACTGCCAGGAGCTCAAGGCCCTCCGCGAGGGGCGCCTTGGCCGCCGCCCCGAGCATGATGATCCTTGCGACGGGCCCTGGCATGACCAGCCTCATGAGGTCCGTCCTCAGTGCAATGCCGGCCTCCCTCCGCCAAGGAGAAATGACGACAATCGGCAAGATGGTGGAGCTGGGGGTTTCTAGGAGCCTCGCGCTATTGCCTGCATCCTGGGCGGTGCTCAGGCCCCAGCCTCACATCGCATCTTCAAGCAGTTCGCTCGTGAGAACGCGGCCCTTCCCAAGCTTGAGGCGATGCGTCCCCTCAGGTGGTCGAAGCACGCCATCACTTTCGAATCCATGGACCAGCTCAAGTGCTCGGCCGCCGCTGGCGCCCTTCCCATGCTCTGCACGCCCACCATCAGCAACGTCCTCATCACCAAGACCCTCATCAACGGTGGCGCGGGGCTCAATGTCCTTTCTGTCGAGACATTTGAGACGCTCCAAGTGCCTTATGATTAAGGATGGCAATGGGTCGGGTTTGGATCGGGTTTAACATTATCAAATCCATATCCATATCCATGAAGACATTCTTTGCCCGCCCATGAAAAAATCCATGGATGAAAAAATGTGTCCATGTCCAAACCCGATGGATATCCATATCCACTGGATATCCATTGGGTCCTCTCGAGAAATATAAATAAGACATAACACAATATTAACACAAGCTCTTCCATTCTTCACCTCATGGCAGGCTAGGCTTCACTTATGGTAAATTAATGTCCACTAACAACCTATAAACATTTAGTATTTTTCTAATAGATGACAATGACGAGTCATTTAAGAAGGCGATAAAAATAAGGGAAGGGGCATTGGAGTATGTTACAAAGGGGATTGAATGTCAACTGATCAAAGTTACGACGGGGATTGTCTAATTTCTTTTACATGTTTTAGATAACAAAGCGTAAAATTACAGTGGGACATGTGACTGTGGGGTAGGGATAGCAGATTTTTGCCCATTAAGTCATACTATCAGGTCGGGTTTGGGTATACCCACGGGTACAAGATTATATCCATGCCCTACCCACGAGAAATTGGGTCGGGTTTGGGCGCCACCCGTGGACACAAAAGCATATTCAAACCCTATCCATTCGGGTCAGATATCCATGGATATCCATGTTCATGGGTAAAATTGCCATCCTTACTTATGATCATTTTCTGCCAACCAAGTCCTTCTCACGAGTGACCGATGGCTCCACCATCCCCCTGGGGCAGATACGCCTCCCAGTCACCTTCGGCAAGCGCGACAACTACCACACCGAGCTCATTAACTTTGACGTCGCCCACATCGGCCTCCAGTACAATGCCATCCTTGGGTATCCAGCCCTCGCCAAGTTCATGGCAGCAACTCACCATGGTTACAACGTCCTCAAGATGCCAGGGAGTGGCGGCATCATCACGGCCGCCTGCGATGAGAAGGATGCGGTGTGCTCCCTCGAGCGCACCTACCAAGCCGCAGCGGCTGACAACCCGGACAAAGAGGGCGCCGTCCCACCTTCGGAGGCCACCCGCAAAAAGAAGAAACAACTCCTTCCCAAGGGCCGTCAGGAGCCAGGAGCACCCGCTGGCGGTGCCTCAAGCCCCGCGCCCATTGATGGGGCGCCTTTTTCTCTTGCATAGGAAGGCGCGCCCGGCGCCACCCTCAGGATGGGCTCGGGGGCTCTCGTCTGGAGGGCCTCTGACCTTACCGGTGCAACAAGGGAGGTGTTCGGGCACCACCTGGAGGCATGCTTTGATGCGCATCCCCATGAGCAAGACGCACGGCGCGAGGCATCATGTGCGCGAGAGTTCATCACCAAGGCGATCCAGGAGCTTCAGGAGGCAAGGGCCATGCGCGGCGAGCGCCGCCCCGCACGTCCTCCTAGTGCAGCTGTGGCCCCTGACGTGGGCAGCGAGCTGCGCTTCTGCGTCAACATCCCGGGCCTCAAGAGGGCCACGTCGCAGGACCTCTTCTGGCTGTCCCATGTCGGTCGGAGTGTGTGCTACCCCTGCAACTACGTCCGTATGTCATTCGGCCTGTTGAACGTGGGCGCCTCATACCAGCGCTTCGCGCAGAGTGCAGTGGCAGCTTACGAGGCCAGACGCCAGGCGGTCATGTCATAGGGCGTCCCGGGTCGCGAGCCTCCCGGGCCTCGCGAGCTTCCCAGGCCTCCGAAGCCGCATGACTCATGATGAGCGATCTGCATGGCACGTACCTTCAGCTGCCTCGACTCTTCTACTACGATGGTGCCAGGTGACCTTTTGGATTATTTAGTTGAGGGCGTCCCCTGGGCTGCAGTATCCTCAAGCTATCAGGGCCCGCCCCTGCAGCCTGTATCGTTTTGCACATGTATCAGAACTGGCTCCGCCTTTATGAATTTTCTAAGTATTCCGACCTGCATGTCCGGTGCTTCGCCACCGCCAATGTCGCTGCGCCCTCACAAACCTGCCCGCGACCGCCTCATGATTAAGGACTGGCACGGTGTCTATGCTCAGGTCCATCCCTGCAGCGTTGTCAAATCCAAGCGACCGAGCTCTGTCCCGTGGGCCAGCTCCCATGCGCGTCACCTCCCGTGGTCCTTGGTGCCTTGTTCTCGCATGAGCTAATCGTGAGTAGATGAGTAAGGGTGGACGGCCCGGTTCATACAGCCGTAGTTGGGCGCTTCACCGTTGTTGGAGCCGCGCGCCGGGTGTTTTTCCGTGGGATCGTTGCATGAGAAGACTTGGCATGACGTCTGTGCTCGGGTCCGTCCCTGTAGTGTCGATAAAACCAATGGCTTAGCTCTGTCTGGCGGGCCGGCCCTGTTCATGTCACCTCCTGGGGTCATTGGTGTCGGTGCAACAAACCCTGGGTCTATTGCCTGGACCGTGCATTGGCCCAAGACCAAGATTGCAACATCCAAGACAAGACCAAGATGAAGATATAGGCACTTTGAGGAATCAAAGGGCAAGTTGAGAAGACCAAGTCAAGCCAAGAAGCAAGACACCACTAAGGGAAAACTTCCCTTGCCAGGCAGGATAGCCTGGCGAGGGCAAGGTTGCCCCGGAAGCAAGCCTCAGAACCACCCCGGCAGGCCTGCCTGGTCATAAGAAGGTAAAACACCCCGTCAAGGCTTCACCGCCCCACCTCACCGTGATGCAAGTCACCGATCGATGCGGTGTCAAGCCCCAAGATGTCTAAGTGGCTGCCTTTGGCCACATGGCAGCCATTTCCTACAGGAATCACCTCCATATGACACCCGTCCTGCGACGTGTCACGCAGATAGAACAGAAGGTGGCCAAACAGCCAAGCAAGGCGTGCCGGGCAGTCCATGATGTGACAATGAGTGGCGCATTTAATGCATACTACTCTGTCTGCAGAGTAGATATGATAGCACTGTTCGCTATCTAATCAGTACACAATGACTGATTTGACACTGTGGTGACCCCATAATCTACAAAAGGAGGCCCATGGCAACCATAGAAAGGATTCGGACCCCTGTACACTCATACGCGTGTAGCTGCTCTCGCCCCAAGGCAACCCTGCCGGGCAAGAGCGCTGCATTTCCACCACCATCCACCATCAATCCACCAAAGCAGGAGTAGGGTTTTACGCCTCGCGGCGGCCCGAACCTTGGTAAAACTGCCCGTATGATTTCTGCCGCGCTACGCTGCGCTCCTCCGCTCTTTGTGCAATGTGCTCAGTCCCCCTGCCGAACTAAAAGGGGCCCTTGGCCCCATAGGCCCCAAAGGTGGCCGTGGTTTCCCATGACATCTTTGGCGCACCAGGTAGGAGGCTGCGCTTGCGTGAACCCGAGAAGTGTACGAAGCGCGTCATCTTCAGCGCCATCTTCTTCATCAACGGCTCCATCGTCCATGGTGCCCAAGAAGAAGCCCGGCGCCGCAGCTCATCCATCCACCTCGAAGGCCCCGCCGTACATGCCCGCCGGCGCCGCGGGGGCTACGGGGACGCCTGGAAGTGTGGACGCTGCGGGGGACGTGGTCGGCGCGGGCGGCATCGTTACCTCCTCCCCTATGGCCGAAGCAGGAGCAGGAGGCACCGGAGAAGGACAGCACCAACTACATTCCAGCGGCCACGCCCCACGAGGTACGGGAGTAGAGATCATTCCATCTGCACCACCCCGTCCGGTCGAGGGGCACAGCCACAGCGGGGGTACTCGCTCTGGGGGAATCGCAACTCACCGACCGCACCCGCCGCGGGAGCGGCCGTAGAACATGCGCCACCCCCGGAACGAGCTGACCCAGCTGACCCAGCTGCTACGCCAAATGGAGCCGCTGGCCCTCAAGTGCCCCCACCTTGTCCACACACCATCCAGGCAGCTGGCTCACGATGACGAAGGCACGGCGCGACCGCTACCGGCACCGTAAGGAGCCGGGCGATGTTACGGTCTGCATCGACATCCATGCCAAGCACCGCTTCGGAGGCCATGGTGCGGCCTCAGCTACTGTTGAAATTTCCACCGGCAGCCGATCAGATGGATAAGTGGAGAGCCACCATTCAGAGTCTGATTGGCTTCACCGAGGTGGGAGTATCACAGCGGGCTGGCCCACCACGTCCTCCCCAGGCAGCGGCAATGGCCCACGCTGCTATCCGTGCGGATGGGGCCACTCCTACGGTGCAGTCCGCTCCACGGCAGCCGGCGCGGGAGCCGCACGACCAAGAACCTGATGTCTCGATGGCTTCATCCGACCCTCGAGCGTGACAAGGCCCACAGCGAGTCCTGGAGGACAGGCGGAGGGAAGGCGCGCATGTCAACACCGAGCGACACCACGACGCCCACTGCTAGTCCGACAGGCGCGATGGCCCCGACATCGACGAGCCCACACTCGCTAACGGCGGGTACCTGCCTTTCGAGGCTGGATGCCCTGCCTTCACCCATGAGCTTTGGCAAGTCCGTTGGTCATCCACTCGCACGTTCAAGCCAGAGATACCAGAGAAGTATGATGGAAGACTGAACCCGGCAGAGTTCTTGAGCATCTACACCATAGCTGTTCAAGCTGCCGGGGGAAGAGATAAGAAGGTATTCGCCAACTACTTCCCTTTGGCACTCAAGCCAAATGTGAGGTCCTGGTTGATGCACCTGCTGGAGAACTCCATTTCGACCTGGGCTGACCTGTGCCATGAGTTCGTTGGCGCCTTCACGGGCGGCCATCAAGAACCAGGGCGTCCCAGTGACTTGCAGCTCCTCTCGCAGAAGGAAGGCGAGAGCCTGCGGAAATACATGCAGAAATTCAGCAGAGTCCACAGGAATATTCCAGACATCCACCCGACAGCTATGATAGCTGCGTTCCAGTCCAACGTGCGCAATCGTTGGATACGTTCCAAGATGAACGTTCGATTGCCCAAGACTGTGAAGGAGCTTTACACTCTGGTGGATAAGTGTGCTCGAATAGAGGAGGGGAGGAAGCTCCCCGGAGAAGAGGATGGCGTCGACATCGATTCAGAGGATGATGATGAGGCCACTAGTCAAAAGAAGAAGAACAAGAAGCGCAACAAAAGGTGCAAGGATAAGGCAGTGATGACCGTTGAGGGATAGGGCATCCCTAGTACCGGCAAGAAAGCCAAGGCTGAGATACCCGGCAAGGAGGTTGCCGCGTGCACTGACTGCCGGGAAGCCGCGGCTGCCGAGAAGGCTGGGAAAGGCGAGGGCCCGTATTGCAAGATCCATCAGACCAAGGGCCATGATCTCCAGGAGTGTCATCAGGTTGAGCAGCTTGTCAAGAAGCAGAGGGCTGAATATGAGAAGCGAGATAAAGAGAAAGGTTAGAATGGCGCTGGTGGAAAGGGCCGGGGTGGCGGAGCAAGCCGCCCTGGCAAGGCTCCTCAGAATCAAGGGAAACCCACCAGAGGCCGTGCGAAGGAGGATTGCAATGATGAGAGTGATGGAGCAGATGAAGAGGAAACCAGTGAGCAGGAATTCCAGAAAGCCACTGACGCCCTGTGCATTGACGTGAGTGCATCTTTGCACTCCTCTCACCACCAACTTAAATGGTGGGCGCCTGAAGTCAATGCCATGGAGCCAGCGGCAGACTCTCGAAGGCTGCTCAAGTGGTCCCGCACGCCCATCATCTTCGACGAAGAGGACCACCCTAACTGCACCACTGTGGTAGGGTGCTTGCCGTTGTTTGTATCACCAACAATCCGCAACCTCAAGGTCACAAAGATGTTGGTTGACGGCGGGGCCAGGTTGAATCTGATATTTTCAAAGGTCATCAGCAAACTCCAGATAGCAGAAGAAGAGCTCAAAGTTACTCGTATGATTCATGGGATCAACCCCGACAGGAGTCGTCCGAAGGGGAAAATCATGTTACCAGTGACATTTGGGGGAGAGTTAAATTACCGGACTGAGAAGATCGTGTTTGATGTGGTTGACCTCCCCCTGCCATACAATGGAATCCTTGGTCGCCCAGCTTTGGCCAACTTCATGGCGGCATCCCACTATGCCTACAACACCTTGAAGATGCCAGGACAGGTGGGCGTCATTTCCATTCCATCAGATGAGAAGGACGCAATTATTTGCATGGACAAGATGTACCGGGATGCAGTCGCGGCAGAGGCCACTGAAGCTGCAATTCGTGCCCAGGAAAGTAATGGAAAGAAGAACGCTAACAGGGACGCCAGCAAGGAATCCGGGAAGCGTACCTCTTCGGGGTATGCTACGCCTGTTGATGACTCGCCAGAGGGTTCCAATAGCGAGAGATCCAAGGCCTTTGCACCTGCTGTGAAACAGGTCCCGACAGGGCTGGCTGGCGCTGGTGGTACTTTCACCATCAGCGCCACCCTCGATGACAAATAGGAAAGCGCGCTTGTTGCCTTCCTGCGGGCGAATGTCGATGTGTTTGCCTGGCAACCATCTGACATCCCCGGTGTTCCTAGGAAGGTAATCGAGCACCACCTTGCTATCTACCCACATGCCCGACCCATCAAGCAGAAGGTTCGGAAGCAAGCTTTGGAGCAGTAGCAGTTTATTGCCGAGGAGATCAAGAAACTTGAGGCAGCTAGTCTGGATAGAGGAGTGTTGCATCCAACGTGGTTAGCAAATCCAGTGGTGGTATGCAAGGCCAATGGGAAGTGGAGACTGTGCATAGATTTTACAGATCTGAACAAGGCATGCCCGAAGGACCCATTCCCCTTGCCGGGCATCGACCAGTTTGTGGATTCCACCTCCGGGTGCGACCTGCTTTCCTTCCTGGATGCCTACTCTGGATATCATCAGATCTTCATGTCCAAGGAAGACGAATAGAAGACCGCGTTCATCACCCCATGTGGCACATACTACTTCGTGCGGATGCCTTTCGGATTGAAGAGCGCCGGATCTACTTTCGCAAGAGCAGTTCAGATTGGTTTTGAGTCACAGTTGCACAAGAACATTGAGGCTTACATGGATGATATTGTGGTCAAGACCAAGGACAGATCACCCCTCATCCAGGATTTGGAAGAGGCATTTGCTAATCTGCGCAAGATCAACTTGAAGCTAAATCCGGAGAAGTGTGTGTTTGGCGTTCCTTCCGGCAAGCTACTTGGCTTCTTTTTGTCCCACCGGGGGATAGAGGCCAACCCCGACAAGATCAAGGCCATCGAGCAGATTCAAGCACCCAAGATAGTCAAGGCCGTGAGGTGTTTGACTGGATGTGTTGCCACGCTTAGCAGATTCATTTCCAAGTCTGCCGAGCGTGCCTTGCCATTCTTCAAGGTTTTGAAAAAGGCAGGGCCCATGGAATGGACCCCAGAGGCAGACGCCGCACTACAAGATTTGAAGGCCTACCTTTCCTCTGTGCCCACTTTGGTTGCTCCAAAACCTTAAGAGCCGTTGCTGCTATACTTGGCGGCAACTAATCATGTGGTTAGCGCAGCACTGGTGGTGCAGAGGGAAGCGGATGGAGCATCAGACGCAGCTGGTGTCCCTTCCGGGGAGGAAAGCGAACAAACCCCGGCAAGGTTAGATGCAGATCAAGGTGGAGAAGAGCAAAGCAGCGGAAGCAGTTCTCTGGTCACGGCAAAGAAGAAAGTGGTGCAGCGCCCAGTATACTTCGTCAGCTCCCTGTTGCAGGGGGCTAGATCCAGGTACTCTAGCGTGCAAAAATTGATCTTTGGCCTTGTCATGGCCTCAAGGAAACTGCGCCACTACTTCCAAGCCCATGAGATCATAGTTGTCACCCGTTTCCCTTAGCAATGGATACTCCGAAACCCTGAGGCCACCGGTAGGATAGTGGAGTGGGCTTTGGAGTTATCCAGCTTTGGTTTGAAGTTTGAGAGCACATCAACCATTCAGAGCAGAGCATTGGCAGAGTTTATTGCAGAATGGACGCCAACTCCTGATGAAGAGGTATTGGAGACAGTTACCCCCGGCAAGGAAGCGCCCCAAGAATGGATCATGTATTTTGATGGTGCCTTCTCCCTACAAGGTGCAGGGGCTGGCGTGCTTCTCGTTGCTCCCACCGAAGAGCACCTGAAGTATGTCGTCTAGATGCATTTTCCCCGGGAGGAAGCTACCAACGATACATCAGAGTATGATGGTCTCCTTGCCGGGCTCAGAATTGCAACAGAACTAGGGATTAAGAAGCTAATCATCCGTGGAGATTCACAACTTGTGGTGAGACAAGTCAACAAGGATTACCAAAGTCCATTGATGGAGGCACACGTTGAGGAAGTGAGAAAGTTGGAGGAGCGCGTTGATGGATTGCAAACAGAGCACATACCCCGTGCGGAAAACAGCATCGCTGATCATCTGTCAACGTGCGCTGCGCAGAAGCTCCCTGTGGAACCAGGAACTTTTGTTCTCCATCTGACTCAGCCCTCCATATCCCCGGCAACAATGTCCAGAAAGAGGAGGAAACTGGACTCCGGCAGGCCTCTCCCAGTAGAACCTCTCAAGGATCCCGACATAAAGCTTATCGGGCACAACTCCCCTTCGGTCGCTGAGCTGCATCCTCCTGCTAGGCCATCGATCCCCGTGGTCGAGGATTGCACTCTCACGGATGGGGAGGTGCCGTTAGTCCTCGTTGCCGAGCCACAGGCTCCGCCTTGGGCACTGCACATAGTCCATTTCCTTCAAACTGGAGAACTTCCGGAAGAGCAAGAAGAAGCTGAAAGAGTAGCTCGGAGGGCCAGTATGTATCATTTCATTGATGACACGCTATATAGAAGGAGGCCCAATGGTGTGAAATTAAAGTGCATTTGCCGGGAAGGAGGAAAGGAACTGCTGGCAGAGATACACAATGGTATGTGCGGCTCCCACATTGGATCAAGGGCGTTGGTTGGGAAAGCTTTCTGGCAAGGATTCTACTGGCCCACAGCCCTCCAAGATATAGTCGAGCTTGTCACCAAGTGTGAAGCCTGCCAGTTCCATTCCAAGAACATCCACCTGCCTGCCCAAGCTCTTCAGACAATCCCTTTGTCATGGCCATTTTCGGTCTGGGGGCTCGATATCCTCGGCCCTTTGCCCCATGCTACCGGGGGCTTTGAATTCTTGTTCGTTGCAATCGACAAGTTTACAAAATGGCTGGAAGTAGAGCCCGTGAGAAAGGTGACTGCTCAGTCAGCTATCAAGTTCTTGAAAGGATTGGTGTGCCGCTTCAGAGTTTCTTCCCGGATCATCACTAACAACAGCACCCAGTTCACGAGTCGCGCCTTCATGCAATATGTTCATGCCCTCAGAAGGAAAATCTTGTTCGCCTCTGTGGCCCATCCAAGGAGCAATGGGCAAGCTGAGAGGGCGAACGCTGAAGTGTTGCGAGGACTCAACACGAGAACTTTTGATAGGCCGCATAAGTGCGGCAGGCGGTGGATCGATGAGCTGCCGGTGGTTCTTTGGTCCCTCAGAATGACACCAAATCGAGCTACGGGGCAGACTCCCTTCTCCCTAGTCTATGGGGCAGAAGCAGTTATCCCCATGGAACTCATTTACGGGTCACCTCGATTGCTTGCCTACGATGAAGTAGCGCAAGATCAGCACCGGTGTGACGACGCTGTGCTACTCGAGGAGAACCGTCTCCGGGCTGCTATGCGTGCCACACGCTATCAGCAAGCCCTGCGTCGCTATCACAGCCGCAGGGTTCATGCCCGGTGTTTTGAGGAAGCCGACCTTGTCGTTTAGCGCGTTTAGTCCGCCAAGGGTGCAAATAAGTTGACGTCGAAGTGGGAAGGCCCTTACCGAGTAGTATGCGTCACTAGACCTAGCGCAGTCCGTCTGGAGACTGGAGATGGCTTTTAGTTGCAAAACTCATGGAACATTGAGCATCTCCGCAAGTTCTACCCGTAAGGCGCAGCTGACAGGCCCTGCCCGGCAGCCACCCTTTTGTACAGGCCTTGCCTCCGTTGCATGTAACCCCTTGTACAAAGCCAGGCGCAGACCCTGAGCAATAGAGAAATAAATTAAGCACTGGGGGGCCCCGACAAATTGCATGCATACATAAGCCTATCATGAGCATTGCATGTTCATGTAGAATAGATCGCATGAGGCATCATTTTCATCTGCATCATACTGCAGGCTCCTACCGTGGATTCGGTCCCGAAAAAGGAGAAGAGAAGACAAGCCTACATCGCGATCCCCAGCAAGCCCAAACAGATAAGTTCTCTCTCTTATCCATACGAGTTCTGTAAGTAAAAACTTGTGCATAGGAAAACCTCGCCGCTTTCAAGACTCAAGTGCTCCCGTCCCTTGACTCGAACGTTGCTTCGGTCAAGGAGGTTGTAGTGGCCTTTGGCGAGAAAGTTGGCGGGGGGCTGGTCCCTCTTCATGATTTGTGCCCGGCAGACCCAGCCTCACGGCAGCAACTTGAGGGTACCGGCAGGATAGCCTACCGGGGAAAAACTTGTTTACTTGAGCGTAAAGAGGCATTCTCCCTCTGCATGGACATGTTACATGCACAAGTGCCCGGCAAGGTTTATCTTTTTCATTAATATGCTGATCAACAAGTACAGACCTTACAGAACACAAACATGGATAAAAGAGATTACATAATTTCAACTAAAGTTTGGCAAGTGCCTACATATTTTAGATTGAAAAAAGATAAGTGCCCGGTAATCCCTTTCTTGTCCACCTCCTCCTAGGAACTGCGGTGGAAGAGAAGGAGGGCAAAATGGGTGCCTGAGCAAGACGACCCACTCGACCCCGTAAGGACCTGCCGGGCGAAGCCTGACAAGATCGAGAGTGGCGAGGCTATGAAGGAGGGAGACTGAAGGAGCAGCTCGACGGTGCCTCGGTCACCACCTCCAGGGCCAACCAGAAGCTCCAGCGAAGAGCACCGGCGGGGAGAACCACCGAGGCCCAGCTGGAAGACTGCTGGAGGAGACGAAGGCACCAAGAGAGCGGCCCTCTCCCCGGCAACTAAGAGGCTGGTGATGATGGTGCTGGGGAGGGAGGGGAAGAGCGGAAAGACGAGGCAGCATGTCGGCAATACGAGACGAAGGCGTCGATGCCATCGTACTCCGACCTGACGCCTTGTCACACGCCTTCGCCATCTTCCCTCGATCTTTCTCCATCACCGCCGCTCCAGAGGGACGCCGGCTCCGTGAGCCGTTGCCTCCCCTGGAGAAGCTACAGGCGACAACGGCGTCCGAGGCGCGCGAGGGGCGTTGCTCCCCACCTTGGCGGGCAGGAAGATGCCGCCGTCTTCAACATTTCCCTTACTTCACCAAGGGGGGCGATACCGGGATTACCAAGGAACCCGAGCGCTGCGCCCCTGACGGACACTGGAGCCGCCAAGAACTTCAGCACCCAGAAGGAGGGGACAAACACGCCCCCATGAGAGAAAGGCTCGGCGCCTCCCGTGCCGCGGGTGGCATATCCGCCGCGCCCCTTATTACTCCAGACCAGGCTCACTCCCCAAGCCCCTTCACAAGCTTCCGACATCGCCAACCTCAAGCTTGAGCCCGGGGCTCGGCCCCGGTCTCTTTCTCTCAACATTGCGAGAAGAAAGAGGAAAAAGGCGAGAAGAGGAGCGGGGATGAACACTTTCGCTTCCCCCCTACTTCTCCTTTTTATAGGCAAGCTGGTGGCTGGAGGCTGATCCATCAATGGGTAACCACCGTCCTCCTCCACAAATCCATGAAGACCAGGCCCCTGCCTTAACGCTCTCCCGCACCACGTGCCTCCGTTACCTACCCCGCTCGATGCATGCAGCATACATGGCCAGGGATAAGGGCGTGGTGGGAAGAGTGAATTGCCAGTTACTCACCCGTGCATTAAAGTCATTCACGGGCCATTACAAGAGTGGACCGACCACAATTGGCATTACGCGACAGGCGGAAGAACCGAAACCTGATCCGAGCTCAGATTAATGAAGAAGCAAAGAAGATCTCAAGGGGCGACTAGCTATTTCCCCCTCGCCTGTGCACAAGTTAGGGCCTACCCCGACGATGCCCAGCAGTGTGTTCGGGCCAGGCCCGGGGGCTCCTGTCGGTGCAACAAACCCTGGGTCTGGATCCCAGACCGTGCATAGGCCCAAGATCAAGATTGCAACATCCTAGACAAGACCAAGATGAAGAGATAGGCTATTTGAGGAATCAAAGGGCAAGGTGAGAAGACCAAGTCAAGCCAAGAAGCAAGACACCGCTAAGGGAAAACCTCCCTTGCCGGGTAGGAGAGCCTGGCGAGGGCAAGGTTGCCACAGAAGCAAGCCTCAGGACCACCCTGGCAGGCCTGCCGAGGCATACGAAGGCAAAACACCCCGCCAAGGCTTCACCACTCCACCTCACAGCAACGCAAGTCACCGATCGGTGTGGTGTCAAGCCCCAAGATGACTAAGTGGATGCCTTTTGCCACATGGCAGCCATTTCCTACAGGAATCACCACCAGATGACACCCGTTCTGCGACATGTCACGTAGACAGAAGAGAAGGTGGCCAAACAGCCCGGCAAGGCGTGCCGAGCAGGCCATGATATGACACTGAGCGGCGCATTTAATGCGTACTGCTCTGTCTGCATAGTAGACATGATAGCACTGTTCACTATCTAATCAGTACACAATGACTGATTTGCCACTGTGGTGACCCCTTAATCTATAAAAGGAGGCCCATGGCAAACATAGAAAGGATTCGGACCCCTGTACACTCATAAGCGCGTAGCTGCTCTCGCCCCGAGGCAACCCTGCCGGGCAAGAGTGCTCCGTTTCACCAAAGCAGGAGTAGGATTTTACACCTCGCGGCGGCCCGAACCTGTGTAAAACTGCCCGTGTGATCTCTGCCGCGCTACGCTACGCTCCTCTGCTCTTTGTGCAATGTGCTTAGTCCCCTGCCGAACCAAAAGGGGCCCTTGGCCCCATAGGTGGCCATGGTTTCCCACGACAATTGGTGTTCGGCCTTCTCATGCGATAACCTCCAGAGGGGCATTCGGCGCAGGTCCTCCCCCGCCCCATAGGTTCCTAACGCGCGCCCGGCGCCAAAAATCCAGGCGCAACCCGCCTTGAGGTAGGGCCTTCTGAGTCCTGCGCTGGCTCACGAGTGCCCAGATACACCTCCTCTCGTTCTGCCGTGCTAGCCACGTGTACGAACGGGGTTGTACACGCCCCGGAGTCTCCCCCCGAGGGAACTCTCACCCATGCACCAGTGGAAGCCCCATGCTCCATGCTGGCGGACAACACGATCGAGGAGCGACTATGCCCACGCACCAGTGGAAGCCCCATGCTCCGTGCTGGCGGACGACACGGTCGAGGAGTGACTATGCCCATGCAAAGTGGAAGCCCCATGCTCCGCACTAGTGGATAAACAACTGAGGGTGCTCTAGTGGCTGCACTAACATCAGGACAGCCTGCGGCTCTTTACGCAACCCTATCTCGCAGCTTTCCCCAACGGAGGCACGTGTGAGGGGGCTTGACACGGGGGCTGTGCTCAGGCCAAGCCTGGCATGCGCCGCCTCACCAGGTCCCTGGCACCTGGTTTTCTCGCATCCCTGCCAGGCAAAAGCTGGCGAGGAATGGTATGGAGGACTCCGGATCAACTGAGACGCTGCTAACATTTCCTTCATCAGGGCTGTTCGTACGTCAAGGGGGACCCCTGAGCATCGCGACTTAGGAGCCTCACTAGTCACGTAGCCCCTTGCCCCTTGGTTTCATCCTGGTGACCCGGACGCCCCAACGGCGGTCGACATATGCGCGGGGCTAGGCACTGCCGACATACAACACAAAGGCAAACAGGAAGGAAATCAAGCACGGAGAGAAAATCACTGGGTTCTAGCAAGTTATTACAGGCGCAAGGTGTTCCACAAATTCAAACAGGAAGTTTTTACGCCTCCATGAGGCACGGTAAATGTTGCAGGATAAAACTAGGAAGAAGCGCCACCACCGCCTTGGCCATCACCGCCGCTTACCCCGGTCGCTGGGAGCCCGTCGTCGATGTCGCTGCCGCCTTCTTCGCCGCCGCCGACCTCTGCCTCCGGAGCCTCGGGGTTGGGAACACAGAGGAACTACTTCAGCAGTGCGTCCACCTGATCCTTCACGGCCCCCGCGGCAGCGGCATGGGACTCAGGAGACACCGGGTGGATCAGTGTGTCAAGGTCGAAGCATGGGTCCTGGAGGTAGAGATGGTTGAAAACGCGCGTCGCAGCCGCGGTGAAGAGCGAGCGGCACTCCTCCTCCAAAAAGGAGTCCACCTCAATGGCAGTACCCTTGAGCGCTTCGGCGAGCTTGGGGAAGAGCCTAGCAAGGCCGTCTTCAGGGGTCACCAGTGGCTCTTCGTATTCTCCGCCGCAGATGGAGCGCAGTGCCTTGCGAGACCCAAGCTCGAGCGAGAGGAAGGCTTCGCGTTCCACGGCCGCCTTCTTCTCGGCGGCTACAAGGATCTTCTCCCTGGCCTCTAGTTAGGTTGTCGCCTCAGAGATGTGCTTAGCATGGGACACCTGGGCCTTGTCCACCTCCTTCTTCAACTTGGCCAGGCGGTCCCGCTCAGCAGCTTGGTCGGTGGTCACCCGGGCCAGCTTATCATCGCGATCGGCGAGCTTCGCTTTGCGGGCCTTGAGGTCCTCCTCCTGCCACTGGAGCCTTTGGGTGTGCGTGGCCTGCTCCTCCCGAAGGTTCTTCAGCTTGGCCTCTGCCTTGTTGCAGCGCTTCTCGGCGGACGCTGCGCTGGCCAGCGCTGCGTTGCGAGCCCCCATGGCTTTGGTGGCTTCCCTCCTTCTCTCCGCAGCGGCAGCGTCAGCCCGGTCCCAGGCTATCCTGGCGAATGAGTTGGCCTGGAACAACCCCGAGACAAGCCCTAGGCGGTCTCTCACAAGGCACCTGTCGGCATCTTGGACGTCAGCCCGGAGTTGGCCGAGCGTGACGAAGGCTTCCTCCAGGGCCCCGGGCCTGATAAGGGGACCCCCCATTTTTCTAATCTTTTGATAGTCGCTTGAGCGCCATGGGGGACCTCCTGAGCATCGCGCCTCAGGGGCTCTTACCGGACCTCGGGTCGCTTACCTGCTAGCCTTGCACACGGCATCACGACATGGCATACCAGCGACGGCTGAAACCCACCTGGGGACTGGGTCCCGCTGATACAGAGCAACACGCTGTCATGAGATCAAAAAAGGGGACCAATGCCCAAACGAGGAATGCAAGTATAGCCGAAAGCATGAGCCAAAAATGTTAAAATAATGGCGCAATCGCCGTGGTTCTTACACGCCCCCTTGGGGCCCTTCATGGTTCTGATACAGGGAGTGAAGCAAAAGAAAAGACCGACAAGGGCCGCTGCTCAGGAGATGCAGGCTCTAGCATTGCATCCTCCTCCTAGGCCCTGCTCTGGCGGTGCGGCGGCTCGGTGTAGTCGTCGTCGCTGGAACTCTCTCTGTGGGAAGTACCACCGCTGCTGAAGGTGTCACGGACAAGGCCAAGGGCAAGTTCACCGCCGAGGGCCTCGCCGCCTCGTTTGCCAGAAGGATGGTCACCGCTGCGGTCGCCGCCCCTGGGGCAGCACTCCAGGCATTCGCCGTCCTCTCCGAAGACCTTCAAGAAGAGCATCGATGCCCCATCGTATTTGAAGTGGAGGGCGAGCCTCCCCTCCAAGTTGCAGGCCCGAGCGCTCGCTCCCCATCCCCAGGTCATGAAGACATCGCCGGAGGTGGTGGCCTCGACCTCCTCCTCTGTAGCCACAACTCAACGGGCCCCCTCGCTGGCAGCTTCTCCGCCATGGATTGTGGGAGTCGGATCTAGGTGCGTGGTGGCATCGCCGCCCACACCACAAACTCGTGGGCCGTGCCGCCAGCATGGGCCGGCGGGCAAGGTGGTCATGCGGTCGTCACTTGTTCCCCTTCTCGGCTTCGTCCTCCATGGCTTTCACGGCTGCTCCCATGCGCGGGTGCCTGTGTGCGGACGCTTGCACTGGCAGAGAATCCCGACGGGGCGGGCTCGCACCAGGGTAGGAGGTCTGCGGGCGTTGTGGTGGCCTTACAAGGGCGACCGCGTCTTTTCTTCAGCGGGAGCAGCTCCCGCTCCTCTCACGGGGCCTTAACTTTCTCTACGGCTAAGAACCTCCTCGTTGGCGCCATTGTCACTTCAGCAAGGTGGCGGCACGATGGAGATGAAGGAGGAGCAAGAAGCAAGAAGATGAAGATGGGCTTGGGGCTCCGCCTCCCTTGCCCTCTTATTGGAAGCCGAAGGCCAACCGGCGCCCCTCAACGTTCCGGGAAATGATGGCCGTGCTGCATGGGCCAGGCAGTTGTCAAGTCGGGGCAGTTGTCGAGCCGGCGTGGGGAAGTGGAGGCGTCCGCGTCCCATCAAGCGCCACACATCAACCTGGCCCATAGGTGGTTTGGGGCCCGCGGTGCTTCGCCCTTGCTCCTTGGCTTCGCCTCGAAGCCAGCCCTAGCGCGCCTTGGGCCAAGGGGCTACTATCGGAGTTCTGGGAACCAGGGTACCCAGACTTGCCTGCCTGTGGCCCGCGGCGTGGCTCCTTTGACGGCCTGGCATGGCCCATCTGCAAGACTACCAAGACAAAACCCTCGCGAGGGCCCCCTGGCCTCACGAGGCGAACGACACCAAGACCTCCAGAGGGAGCGGCCTCCCTAGTTTGCCTCCCGAGGAGCGGAGATTCCTATGCAAGTGCCTAGCCTCACGAGGCTGCGATGAAGTTAGCCATGACGACCAAGGACAGGCGGGCGCCAGCGGGCGCAGAGGATACAGTTTCCCTTTTGGTGCTAAGGGCGCGAGGACAGACGTGGGTTCCCAAGGAGGCCTCCAAAGGTTTCCATTCCGGTGCAACGAGACCAAGACCACGAACTCGGCAAGACGGATGTCATCGCCCAGCCCACTGCTGCGTCACAACCAGAAGCTTTGCAGGAGAAGACCACCTTTTGTCAGGATAGGGTGTACCTCTTGTCTCCTTTCAAATTGGCCATTGTGGAATCCCTCCCTGCCTAAGCTATCTGGGTAGCGCCCCATTCATTGTGGTCGACGGCTATCAGTGGGAGCACCGGGTTCAGGTCCTTCTCTTAGGTGATGGAGGAGGACAGGAGCGCCGCCTAGGGGACAAGACTCCCCTAGGCTGCCACGCATCGCCGAGCCGGGCCAGATCTGGGTAGCGCCCCATTCATTGTGGTCGTCGGCTATTAGTGGGAGCACCGGGTTCAGGTCCTTCTCTTAGGTGATGGAGGAGGACAGGAGCGCCGGCCCGATGGAGGAGGAGCTCAGGGACGGAGTTTCAAGATTTGCCTTCCTGGCAGGCACCATTCATCAAGTCGCCGACGCTGGTAGGGAAGTTCCCCTGGCAGAATCGCTCCGCCGGAGGGCAATAGTGCTCCTGCCCAAGTTCTGCCTCGAGACGGTGGTGCTCCGTCCCGAAAGTCCTCTCCTTATATTTTCTAGGTCAAAAGACCTTATGTACCAGAAGATGGGCACCGGAGGTGGGCCAGGTAGCCCACTACCCACCAGGGCATGCCCGAAGGGGGTGGCATGCCCTGGTACCTAGTGGGCACCTGGGTGGCCCCCTCAAGTATTTCTTTTCTCCAGTATTTTCTATATATTCCAAAATAATTCTCCATAAAATTTCAGCTCATTTGGAGATGTGCAGAATAGGTATCTCTGACATAGCTTTTTCAGGTCGAGAATTCCAGTTGTCGGTATTCTACCACTTTGTGTAAACCTGGCATATTATGAGTGAAAAGGCATTAGAATTACTCAACAAAGTATTATATTGCATCAAACACTATAAATAACAGTAGGAAAACATGATGCAAAATGGACGTATCATTAAGCCACCCATAAAATGTGCAGGCGTAGCTTCATTATCCTCAACAATACCACATCTAATCATGCCAGTTTGTAATTCCTGATAATATTCCTGTACAAAAATTTTTCCTTGTCTTAAACGCTGCAATTTTTGAAGTTATTCACGTTGATAATATGGTGGAACCCCATGAGTAAGCATAACATTTTTCAAAGCAGCCCAAGTAGTTTGGATAATATCATGATATAATCTACAATGTTCAGACCACCAAACACAAGCAAAATAGTGAAAGAACAAACAGCAGCAGCAACATGTCTATCCTCGGGATATTGTAAGCAGGTAAAACATTTTTCAGTTTCTAACACCCAAGTAAGATATACATCAGGAATGTATGTAGACTCAAATGGCAAAATATTCCATTTTAGTTAAGGAGATGGTCATGATCTCGTACCTGAGGGGGTGCTGCAGCCCTACCATTGCGATTGTATGCAGGTGGATGACCTGGGGGTGTTGTTGGTGCTGGTGGTTGCATCTAGTTCTGATTTTGAACAACCTCATCCTCGTAATCACCCTCATATTTGTCGTACTCCTTGATAGTAGCAACAGGAGCCACAGAAGCATCAGCAATAGTTGCAGCGGCACCAGAATGTTGGCCGGGCTCAAGGGGAACACGCTTCGCTTGTCCTACTTGACCAGAGTGATGTGGAGTTGGTTGTTGTTGCTGCTGCTACAGAAGTGCGACAGGTGCAGCCGGTGGTGGTTGTGGAAGATGTGCGAGCAGTTCATGAAAGTTGGCATCTAGCTTGGTGTCAATCATCTTCTCAACGCCATCTATCCTTTCCATGACCTCTCCAAATCTATTCAACACGTCTTGCACCTGTTCACCCATCATTTGCTAAAATTTATCATGTAACTCATTGTTTGTCATGTTCTCCCAGTCCACCTCATTGGCTTGTGAACTTGCCATGGTTAGAAGTAAATAGGAACACATAAGAATATAGTCCTACTGACTACTAATAGGATGTGGTGTGGCGGAAAGTCACAATCCATCAAGCGAATCACAAATTCTTACCCGCTCTTACCTAAAAGCAGGCGGTGATCGGCAACCGTTGTAGTCAAACCCTCAAAGCTTGGATAGAGCGATTGCCAGGTGGTGTCAAATGCATGACGTAGATGATATGTGGAACTGGGAAGGCTTAATATATGTTAGCAAAAATGTCAGCAACAATCAATTTAGAGATGCAAAGTTGAATAAGCGCTCAACGACGATACTGTACTAGTCCTAGGCTAGAGCGTACTACAGATGTGAGCCTAGAACACCAACAAAATCACGGCGTGACACAGAATCAAGGGGAAAACACACTCTGATTATTTTTCTCCCTTTTTGCCAAAAAACACAAGAATGGCGAGTGTCTCAAAACGCTTCCAAGGACGTAAAAACAAGATAGGCACGAAATTTTTTAACTCATTTTTTCCGGAAATCACGGCAGCGACGACCGAAAAGTGCAACTAAAAATCACTATGATGGCAAGTGTCTCAAAACACTTAGTAAGGCCTAAAAACAGGATAGGCAAAAAATATCTTCACCCACCAATAATTTGTGGGAAAATAGTCTTGGAGCTCTCCAGACTTTTTTTATGGAGATGACCTCTCTTCTACCGATGGAGTAAGATTGATGAAATCCAAAACCTGCTCAGACAAAGCAAATGAATCTGGCTATAGATGAATTGTGAAAGCAAACTGAATATGTGATGGACTCGGATCGATGGCTGATATCTGGTAATACGTATGGAGTCGGATTGGAGGCGGATATTCGGTGGTATATATGAACTCGAATTGGTGGCGGATTTGCAGTGGTATATATGGACTCAGATTGGTGATGGAACTGCGGTGGTGTATATGGGAGCGGCGATGAAGAGTCGTGCGGTGGTGGTATATGGCAGTGGTGAGAAATGGTAGATGGCAGCGGCGATGAAGATGGAGCGGCGGCGGCATGACAAACTGTGAACAGAACTCGAAACTATAGAGGACTAGATGCTAAGACCATCAACTAGAGATGATGATGCAACTGCAAATTAAAAAAATCAAAACACTGAAAAGATTGTGCGAAGGCTCAGATTGGTTTGGATATGATGAACTAGCCCTAATTTTTTGTGTGGCTTTTTGATGGACTATAGGTATGAAACTATATGCGATCTAGACTATGAAAACTGGTAAAATCTCGCCGAGCAACCTAGAAATTTGATACCACTTGATAGAAGCTAAGGTCTCCCGATTTTCGATGAGAAGTAGCTATCGTTTTCGGTGGTGTAGACTTTGATGATACGACTACGAACATGTTAAGACATCGTGCCTTAGCGATCACTAAACCAACTCCAAGAGGTTATTGACCAAGCCGGAACACGATCAACCTGACCACGAGGTTCTATTTCCTGCAAGCAAACAAAAACTAAGCAAGAAACTGATAATGCAATCTAGATATTGCGAATATAAGAGGATAACTTTATTAATCAAGTGGGGTTCTGTAGCGTCTTGCTCTGGTCGTTGAACACAAACAAAGGACGAGAGTTGCAACTATGGAAAAGTTTAATATAAACAAAACCCAAGTCTAAAACGATGCCCTAAGGGCTGTATTTATAGGGAGACGGAGGGGAATTTTGTCCACCCTTGGCAAGGTGGGACTAAATTCTGTCCTAAGTTGTTCTGCCTATTAATACGGACTTTACAAACAGCCTATTGAGTGTATTTCGAAATTACATGGGCCTGGCTCAAAAATAAGGTGGCACATCACCTATATTAAGCTATGGGCGAAATTTATTAAAGGCCATCTTGTATATTTCGTCCACATCCTTGTATTTGATTGCAATGGCTCCAAAGTGTTGAAAACGCTACCAAAAACTCCGTTCTTGTTCAGATTGCGCGCGCCATCCACTCTATGCTTGATCATGTTTCAATGTTCATCGTTCTTGTCCGTGTCGGGCCCTTCATTTATAATCAAAACAAATGTATCCAATTTAGGCAGCATCATATTCTCATGAACAATAGAATCATTACCAAGAAAGAAAAGTACCTGGTAATTTAATTGGCATGCGCGAGCTCTAGTAATTGGTCTGGTATATGTAGCAGTAGGAGATATGGGTGTAACTGTGTTGGTGATCTCCACATCAGATAAAGAACTATATGCTCTCGTTCGGACATTAGAAACATGGCAACATTATTTATGACCCAAAGATTTTGTTATACGTTCTGATCATGAATCTTTGAAACATATTAAAAGTCAAGCAAACTGAATTGTTGGCGTGCTAAATGGGTTGAATTCATTGAGACTTTCCCTTATGTAATTAAACACGAGAAGGGTAAAGAAAATGTTATTACTGATGCATTGTCTCATTGCTATGCCATGCATTCACAACTTAACTTTAAAAATTTTGGTTTGGAGACCATCAAAGATCCATATATGCATGATGTAGGTTCGAATTATAAAGAAGGAAGAACATGGAACAATTTCGTCATTAATGATGGATTTCTGTTCTGTGTTATCAAGTGCATTCCAGCTAGCTTCATTCGTCATTTGTGCTTGCATGAGGTGCATGGAGCAGGATTAATGGGACACTTTGGCGTGAAAAATATGGAGGACGTTCTTGGTACACATTTCTTTGGCCAAAGATGAGACGAGATGTTGAGTGGTTTGTAGCTTGCTACACTACATGTCAAAAAGCTAAGTCACGACTCAATCCTCATGGTTTATATATGCCTTTACATGTACCTAGTGTTCCATGGGAGGATGTATCTATGGACGTTGTTTTAGGTTTACCTCAAACAAAGAAGGGGAGGGATAGCATATTTGTTGTCATGGATAGATTTTCGAAATGGCACAATTTATACCATGTCATACAAGTGATGTTGCTGCTAATGTTGCTGATTTGTTCTTTTGTTAGCAGCAACATCACTTGTATGACATGGTATAAATTGTGCCATTTTCGAAAATCTATTGTTTCATACTATTGTTTCATATTGTGATACTAAATTTCTTATCCACTTTTGGAGATGCTTATGGGCTAAGTTGGGGACAAACTGCTATTTAGTACTACATGTCACCCCCAAACTAATGGACATACTAAAGTTGTCAATAGTACATTGTCTACTATGCTTAGGGTTGGATTGAAGAATAATCTGGAAATGTGGGAACAATGTTTGTCACATATTGAATTTGCTTGTGATCGCTCGGTGCATTCTACTGCTAGGATGTGCCCTTTTCAAATTGTGAATGGTTTTCTACCTCGTGCACCCATTGATTTGTTGCATCTTCCATCTTCGGAGAAGGTTAATTTTGATGCAAAACAACATGTTAGATTGATCTTAAAATGCATGAGTTAACTAATGAAAACATTGAGCGCATGAAAGCTAAATACAAACTTGCTCGCGATAAGGGTAGAAGACATATTGTGTTTGAACCAGGAAATCTTGTTTGGTTACACTTACGTAAAGATAGGTTTCCATATTTGCACAAATCTAAGTTAATGCCACGTGCTGATGGTCCTTTTAAGGTGTTAGAGAAAATAAATGATAATGCATACAAACTTGTGCTGCCTGCGGATTTTGGGGTTAGTCCCACATTTAACATTGCAGATTTGAAGCCTTATTTGGGTGAGGAAGATGAGCTTCCGTCAAGGAAAACTTCATTTCAAGAAGGGGAGGATGATGAGGACATCAATACCAATGTTACACCCACAGCTCCTGGTACTACACATATTGGACCAATTACTAGAGCTCACGCATGCCAATTAAATTATCAGGTGCTTTCGTTTCTTGGGAATAATTCTGATATTCATCAGAATATGATGCTGCCTAAAATAGATACATTTGTGTTGATTACTAATGAAGGTCCTAGCATGGACAAGAGGGACAAACACTGGAGCAGGACCAATCACGAAGATGAAGGCACTCACAAAGAGAACTAGAACGACATTTCTAATGGAGTTTCCAGCACTTTGAAGCCCCCATGATGACGTACAAGGACATGGACGAAATATACAAGATGGCATTACATAAATTTCATCCATAGCATATTATAGGTGCCGCACCACCTTAGTTTAGAGTCCATATTGTAGGGGAAACGACTCAGGAGTTGTTTTAGTCTCACCTTGCCAAGGGTGGATGAAATCCCTTCCCTTTTGCCCTATAAATACATCCCTTGAGTCAGCTTTTAGACTTGGGTTTTTGTTTAGATTAAAGTTCTCCATAGCTGCAACTCGCGTCCTTTGTTTTTGTTCAACCATTAGACCAAGACGTCAGAGAACCCCACTTGATTAATAAAGCTTTCTCTTATATTCGCAGTATCCAGATTGCAATCTCACTTTCTTCCTTGATCTTCGTTTGCTTGAAGGAAATAGACCCTCGTGGTCAGGTTGATCGTGCTCCGACGTTGTTGGGGATATACCCCACTGTCGGTGTATTAAGAATGGGGTCCTTAATACCCCAGACTTACGCATAGGCAGTAGTAGCCTCCTCGGCGGCAAGGCTTGATGGGAGATAACCAAAAGACAAACACAAGTCCAGATCGATGAAGAAGCAAAGAAGAGCTCAGAAGGTGGATATCAGAGATGCTGAGGACACGGCTCCAAAGAAGAAACCACTCTTAACGAGATCAATGAGAGCATCTAGAAGACCAAGGTCAGAGATGCTGCCAGAGATCACAAGTATTCGACAAACTATTCTGGGGACCCAGCAAGATCCTTGTAGGAAGGGGGCTGACCAAGCCCAGCAAGCTCCGTGCCCGGCAAGGTTCCACTACTCAGCCACTACTCCACCTCATCGATCAGGTTGTCATTTGTCGATTAGGTGTCGAGCGGGCATGTAGTTAGGTGAACTTTGTCTGGGCACGTGGCTGCATTTATCTGAAGATACAGCTTTAATGACACCCGTCCAAGTGATGTGTTGAAGGAATAGGAGGTAGATTGGCGAATGACACAGAAGGAGAGACCAACCTTGCCGGGGAGCTCCATCCAGAAGACACCTCATGGTGCATTTAATGCATTTGTCCCAACTTGTCAGAGTTAGGTATTTAGCAATGTAGCCACTATTTACAGTGTAGATTTACTATTTTCCCATTGTGGTGACCCCTTAGTCTATAAAAGGAGGCCCATGGATGCCTTATCAAAGGTCGAAACTCTGTCCATTCTACGCGCGTAGCTGCACCATCCATGCACCTTGCTGGACGTGCGCTCCTCGTAGCTGGTCTCATACACACAATCAATACACGAAAGCAGGAGTAGAGTTTTACGCTTCAGAGCGGCCCGAACCTAGGTAAACATCATGTGCTCTCTGTTGATCATGCTCTTTGTGCTGTTGATTTCCTCATCCAAACTGAAAGGGATCGCCATGATCCCATAGATGGTCGTACGAACTACGACACCCATGGTATGACCCAGCCAGAGATATGACCCCGCTATCATTTGGCGGGTTATAGACGACCCGGCCATTTGGGCCATGATGAGCCACAAAATCCAAGTCCCAGGGGGCGCTTGGGGTGAAGGCCGGCTCACAGCCCAGTATCCAGAGGACCGACTCAAGGAGGAAGACATAAGGAATCTCCTTGCTTGGGGAGAAAGACAAGTAGGAAATAGACTAAGACACGGGTTGTACTACGTCCTGGAGTTAGTTGTAAAACCGGGGGACTCACCTGTTTATATAAAGGGGAGGCCCTAGGGCAGAAAGGACTAAGATACAAGTTTTCAAGTACTAGGTTAGCCAAAGTCGCACCCTTGTAATCGAGATCTCAAGCAATAATTAGTCAAGCAGGAAGTAGGTCTTTACCTCCACTGTGAGGGGCCGAACCTGGGTAAACTCGTGTCTCTCGATTCCGATCGACCCCGTTCAAGCTACTACCTAGCTGCAATGGCCTCACGTCTAAGTCCTTTTTCAAGGGCATCTGCCGTGAGAAAACCACGATAGTTGGCGCCCACCATGGGGCCTACACATGGTGGTGTTGAGTTCTTGGAGGGAGCTCTCCCAGGGATAGAGGGATATGCGGTTGGCTAAATGACCAAGAGTCGTCGCGGCAAGCTCTACATCAACGATTCAAGCTGGGGTCCCGAGACCGACTCAATCGAGTACAGGTACCGAGTCCCCTTTGCCAAGATCCACGTCTTCATCGGCGAAATCGGTGAATTAGGTCTCGAGCTGGACACCTGCATCGATGTCATCGAGCCAGCTCGGCGCACCCAACCCGGCCAGGCTCAAGCCGGCCGGAATCACGTCTTTGTCGGCTTCACTCAGAGAGTAGATCTTGCGGAGAATTCCACGTCTGGCGGAGAGACCCTCGTCTACTCTGATGATGAGTCCTTGGTTGGAGATATCGAGTCAATCCTCCCACTCTTCGATGGTAAGCTTGGGGGCTATTCCGATGATGAGAATGTTCCACACGCCCATGAGCCGCTTCATCGAGCCGCCATTTACATGGTGGGGACAGTGCCAACATTCAACTCCATGGCTGCTGGAGCAGTGACGGGGACCGGCACTTCAGCGCCAGCTCCAGGCACAGCCGACTCAGATAAAATGCCGGCTCAAGCTATGGCGGACTTGATGACTACCTTGGTGACACTTCTGGAAACCCCAGTAACTGCCGAGAATCAGGCGGAGCGTAACACGGAGGTGTCAAAGCTTCACGACCTGATGGCTAAGGTTCAGGAAGATATCAATGCTGAGAATGCTTGCATGGTGGAGGTGTAGACTCACACTTAGAACGAGGTTGAACTCCTGATGGCAGAAGCTCTGCACCTGGGTTTTCGTCCGAATGCTTCAGATGTTGTTCACCAGAGGAAACACGCAAGCCGTCTGCCTTTCAACTACGATCATGCATGCCTGTTTAGCACACCGCATGTTACAACAACACCAGGAGCAGGGACCAGCACGCCTGGGGTGACGGTTGTACCCAAATTAACCCAGATTGTGCCCCTGAACGCAGGGGTTGGGCAGCTGCAGCCGCCTTGGCCTCATCAGCTGGCTCAACAACGCCAACACAAGCCGACCCCACAGCCATCACTGGCTCAATTACCTCCTCGCCATTTCCAGACGCCGGAGGGTCATTTTTCCAATCTTGCGGACAATATGCTGGCAGCGACTCACAATCTTGTTGCGCTTCTGATCAGGGGGAATAGCCTAGTTGAGATTGAGGCTAGGAACGCCATCGAGATGTTGAAGACTACGGTCACCCAGCAGGCGAACTATTCCTATAGTCATCATCGGGTTCATTCTACCCTGTATCAAAGTTGCAGTAGGAGTCGACACGCGGAGCCTCCCACAGTTTCCAGCAGTGAGCGCAGGCAGCATGGCCAAAACCTCACAACCCGGCCTGCAGTTTCCGATGTGCAGGCGATTGTAGATGCCGCCCGTGCTATGCGGGAGGCATAAGCGTCAAATGCAGGGGCCATTCAGCCACCTCCAACCACAACCCCATTGGCTTCACACGTACAAGGCTGAGTACCCGAACCATTGGAATACCTTGTCTCACACCGGCTTTACGCAATGAGCGCATGCCCAAGGACTTTAAAGGCCCTCGCAAGTTTCCCAATGACATGGCTGATCTCGAGCCGGCGGCATGGTTCGAAAGCTACGAGATAGCCATGGACATGCTGGATGTTAGTGATGCAATCTGCGCCAAGTATCTGACTATGATGTTGGAGGGGCCGGCTCGTACATGGTTGAAAAACCTGCCTCCCAACTCAATTAATACCTGGGCAGAATTGAAGGATCACTTCATCAAAAACTTTCAAGGAACCTGCAAGTGTCCAATGATGATTGTTGATCTACAACATTGTATCCAACGAGAAGATGAGTCCGTCCATCACTGGTCTCTTGGGTCGTGGAGATTATTCACTCTTCTGACAGTATAATAGTTGCGCAGGCTTTCTTGATTTTGGAAACGAATTGTCATGTTCTGCTTCTCGTTCAGAAACTTTGGTTCCTCAAATGGAAGGTTCAAGACATGGGAGACCTCATGGATGTCCTTACTAGGTATGCTGGATCATAAGATCCTAGTTCAGACGATGACAAGTCCAGCAAGGGCAACAAAAATGATGGCGGCAAGGGTCACCAGCAGAACATTCCAGGGCATAATGGAAACCATGGTGGCCAGGGCAACGGTGGTAAGCCCAAACATCCATAAGGAGGATCAGACTTTGTCCCTAACACCAATACCGGCTTCAAGGATCAAAGATGGAACAACAACTCAGGCATATCCTATAATGGGAACAAACCTCGTAATTACGAGGAAGCACGTAAAGCCCTTGCCCCAAGCATAGTTTCCCAGACAAACGGGCCAACCACTCGTGGGAAAACTGCTTTATCATGTAGGAATTTCGCAATCAAGCTTATCAGAATCATCACAGTAGTGGTGGCAGCGGACACCCAGGTCAACCCGGCACCGGCGGGTTTGGTGCAGGCTTCCTAGCAGCCAGCTCGTCAAGTGGAGGTCCGGGCTTCCATGGGTCAGGCAGCTCAGGAGCCGGCTATCAAGGGTCTGGCCATAATGTAGGTGCAAATCAGCATTCTGGGCATGGCACTCAACTGCAGGGCAATCAGTTAGGGTTCCAAATAAATCCTAAGCAGCTAAGTACTGGGCAATACCACGTCTTCATGGCCAATACTTGCAAGCACGATTGTAAGCTCCATAAACGAGTCGTTAATATGATTGAGCCAGCTATACCTCAGTACCTGAATTGGTCGGAGTGGCCGATTACATGAAGAAGAGAGGATCATCACCCCAGGGTTGAAAACCTGGGTTGTCTGGCTCTTGTGGTGGCACCTCAAGTTGGTGGTTATAAGCTCACATAGGTGCTCATGGACGGTGGAAGCAACATCAACATATTGTACTATGATACCTTTAGACGAATGAATCTGTCAAAAAAGCAGCTCCAACCATCCTCCACGGTCTTCCATGGGATCGTTCCCGGTAAGTCGGCATATCCTGTTGGGCGGATCAAGATAGAAGTTGCTTTTGGCACCGAGTTCAATTACTGATGTGAATCCCTAAGTTTTGAGGTGGTCAAAATAAAGAGCCCATACCATGACTTGTTTGGACGTCCGGCTTATGCTCGCTTCATGGTGCGACCCTGTTATTTCTATCTGAAGCTCAAGATGCCTAGGCCGCAGGGCATGATCACAGTCGATGGCGATAGGAAAATTGCTCTCGAATGTGAAGAAGGAGATGAAGCTTATGCCGAGTCAGCTTGCGCAAATGGAAGAGTTGAAATTTTACACAACCAACGTCGACCCGGCTAATATGACTTCTCTGAAGAAGCCCACCAGTAAGTCTGACCCCCTCCTCAAGTTCAAGTCGGCTCAGGATACAAAATAGGTTGATTTCACCCCTGGAGATTCATCCCAACAATTCACTATTGGGACTGGCATGGATTCCAAATAGGAAAGCACGCTCATCGAGTTCATCCGTGAGAATCGGGACATTTTTGCATGGAAACCTTCTGACATGCCTGGTATACCGAGAGAACTCGCTGAGCACCACCTTAATGTGGATCCCAAGATGAAACCTGTCAGATAATACCTCTGTCATTTTAATAAGGAGAGACGCAAGGATATTGGTGAAGAAGTAGCCCGACTCCTAGCTGTCGGGTTCATTGTTTTTATGTTTTTCACCCCGAGTGGTTGGCAAATCTAGTGCTCATTCTAAAGAAAAATGGCACTTGGCAGATGTGTGTTGATTACACAGATCTTAACAAGGCTTGTCCCAAGGACCCGTTTGCTCTTCCTCGTATTGACCAGTTCATTGACTCTACCGCTAGTTGTGAGTGCCTATGCTTTCTGGATGCTTATGCTGGCTATCATTAGATGAACAGGAAGAGACTGCCTTTATCACGCCCGTTGGCGCTTTCTGCTATGTCTCTATGCCTTTTGGTCTTAAGAGCGCGCGGGCTACTTATCAGCGATGTGTGCAGAATTGTTTCCACAAACAGATCAGGCAAAATGTTCAAGCTTATGTTGATGAGATTGTGGTCAAGTCTCAGAAGAAGGAAACTCTGTTGGACAACCTCAAGGAGACTTTCGACAATCTTTGAGTTTATAAGATGAAGCTTAACCTGGCCAAGTTTGTGTTTGGTGTCCTTGCGGGCAAGTTGCTGGATTTTCTATTGACGGAGCAGGGCATCAAGGCTAAACCCTACAAGATCAAAGAAGTGATGACGCTTGCTATGCCGGGTAATGTCCATGACATAAAGCGTATGGCGGGCCGCATCGCCACCTTAAGCCGGTTTGTAAGCCGTATCGGCAAGAAGGTGATTCCCCTGTACCAGTGATTGAAGAAACCAGACAATTTTGTTTGGAGTGATGCCGCAGATAAAGCTTTTGAAGCCCTTATGAAGCAAATTGTCGAGCCGCCTGTCCTCGCTGCTTCGATTGACAAAAAGGCCTATGCTCTTGTACATTGCCGCTAATAACAAAGCGGTGAGTGTGGCAGTTGTCATGGAACGAAAGGAGGCAGAGAAGGAATATCCAGTCCAGCGGCCAAATTACTACGTTAGTGAGGTTCTGACTGAATCAAAGCAAAGGTATCCACATTGGCAGAAACTGGTGTTTGGTGTTTTCATTGCTAGTCGCAAGCTGAAGGATACTTCCAGGAGCATCCTATTACTGTGGTTAGCTTAGCCCCTGTTGGAGACATCATCCAGAACAGAGAGGCCACGGGCCGGGTTGCTAAATGGGCAATTGAGCTTGGACCACATCATCTGAAATATGTGCCACGGACAGCTATCAAATCTCAGGCATTGGTGGATTTCATCAGTTATTGGACTGAATTGCAAGTACCTGAGGAGAAGCCAGACAATACATATTGGATGGTACACTTTGATGGCTCCTGACAATAGGAAGGCTCTGGGGTTGGAGTGATCATATCTTCCCCATGAGGTGACAAATTTTGTTATGTTTTGAGGCTCATGTTTCCCTATACTAACAATGCAGCTGAGTATAAGGCCCTCCTCCATGGGCTCCGCATGGCTAAGGAGATGAACTTAAGCCGGGTCAGATGTTTGGGCGACTCATATTTGGTCGCTCAGCAAGTATCTGGGACTTGGGATTCAAAGGACCCCCTCATGGCGGCTTATCGGCGCCCGATCACCGTCATAGCAGGACATTTCAAGGGTTATCAGGTCGATCATATTGATCGCTGACTCAATAAGGCTGCGGACGCTCTATCACGTTTGGGCTCTCAGTGCAAGCCGGTTCCTCCCAACGTGTTCCTCGATGTTCTCCACAATCCTTCTGTCAAGCTGCCATCGGAGGAAGAAATCGCTATTCCTGACCCGGAGGCACAGTTCATCGCTGCTCTTCATGCTATTCTAGATTGGTCAGGTCCCTATCTGGCTTATCTGACCCGTGGCAAGCTCCCAGATGAGGAAATCATTGCCCGACAGATTATCAAACGTTCTTAGTCCATGACTATTGTCAATGACGAGTTACACTGACGGAGTATTACCGGTGTTTTTCAACATTGTGTCTCCCCTGAGGAAGGCCACAAGATTCTTAATGAAATCCAAGCAGGTGATTGTGGGCATCATGCCAACTCAAGATCTCTGGTGGCAAAAGCTTTTCGACATGGTTTCTACTGGCTCACGGCTCACGCAGATGCAGAGGACATCGTGCGTAAATGCGATGGTTGTTAGTAATTAGCACGTCAAGCTCATGTGCCGGCTCAACAGTTACGGATGTTCCCAATTACTTGGCCATTTGCTGTCTAGGGGCTAGAAATGTTGGGCCCATTCATAGCATCCAAAGATAAAAAGACCCACCTCCTGGTTGCAATTGATAAATTCATCAAGTGGGTCGAAGCAGAGCCAATCAACAACTGTGATGCCGTGATGGTAGTTAAGTTACTGAAAAAGTTGATTTTTCGTTTTTGTTATCCACACAACATCATCACAGATAATGGCACTAACTTGTCCAAAGGAGCTATGAAATTGTTTTGCTAGAAAGAGCATATCCGTCTTGACATTACCTCAGTTGCTCATCCGCAATCCAATGGTTAGGCGGAGCATGCCAATGAGGAGATTTTGCGAGGGATTAAACCAAGACTCATGGTTCCTCTTGAGCGCACTCCGGGATCTTGGGTTGAGGAACTCCCCTCGGTCCTTTGGAGCATACAGACTCCCCCCCCCAACAGATCAACATGCTATACACCGTTCTTCATGGTCTACGGTGCAGAAGCCATATTACCTAGCGATATGATGACTCTCCTAGAGTTGATCCATATGTCAAAGCAGATAATGAACAAGCTCGTCAGGACTCTCTGGACGCTTTGCAGGATGAACGCGATTTGGCAGCAGCACGATCAACGATATATCAGCAAGACTTACATCGCTATCATAGTCGTAGAGTTCGCAGTCAAACTTTCCAGGAGTGTGACTTAGTGCTCTGTTTGATTCAAGAACAAAAAGGCATGCATAAGCTTTCACCGCCATGGGAAGGACATTTTGTCATAAGCAAGAACCTCAACAATTGGTCATACTATCTCATCGACATACGTGAACACAACAAGTCATGTACCTCTGAGGAGGAGACCAACAGCCTTTGGAATATTGCTCCTCTTCGGCTTGAATATACTTAGAGCCACTGGTCCAGCTTATTGTACATATCTTTTTGTATATATTTTATGACCAACATAATAAAGCCGGCATCCCTGAAACTCGGGGTCTCTGTCGTTTCATCTCAAAAAATTGTGCATGAGTCTTTACTCTTTGATCATAGGTCACTTGGGGGCTTCCAACTCATCGAGTTTAGCTATTAACATCCCTCTTGACCCGGCATATGCCATTATGAAAGTTAGTTAAACCTTCCTGTTTGCTCGATGCTACTCCAAAAAGGTGACCCGGTGCCTCTTGACAAGTCAATCAAATATTGACTCTGAACTTGTCAAGGTTAAAACACCAGCTTAAGTCACATGAGAGCCAGCTTACAGAAAGCAAGGATAAACCATGGGCTATCACGGTAGCTTCATTGAAGCAAGACTTGAGCCTCGAAAACTAGTCTTATGTCGAGCCTCAAAAGCCGGCTTAATATTATGCATATTATTTATTTCTTTGTTACAATCATATATTTTTATGTCCCTGTGTTATATTCTATTTTACAGGAACTGATTTATCCTAATCAATTACCGGGTCAACCAAGAAATCATAATTCTTATTCATTTTGCCGGGTTATAAACATGATGGCATACTGGATCGCACTGCTTCCGATTAAACATTATGTTAACCTTGGTAAATTTTCTAGTACTTCGGAATATTTCTGATAAATCTTCCATGACACATTGTGCCGGCTTATATGCTGATCAGTTTCAACAAAAACCGGGTTATATTATAACACCGGCTATATTTCGAAGGATGATGTCTGTTATAAGTATACTTATGAGAAACAAGTTGTCACATTAAAAAACCGGCTCATTTCCTTCAAAGGATGACATTCCAAAAGTATCAAGTGCATGATGGCACTGCAGATAAGAAAGTGTTTTCACTAATCCTATTACAAGCCTCACTTGGGCCACAAATCAGCAAGTTTTTTATAAAGGGGGCTTCTCCTGCAAGCCGACCCTCAAGCTCTCTGCGCTAATGTCCTTCTACTGGCCTTCCACGCTAGATGCTTCCGGGTCAACCCGCGCCAGCTCATCCTGCCTGGTCTTGGGGTCTTTTCGCATCCACTAAATAGTCGACAAAGCCTGGAAAGTTGAGTCCTCGGTGATGATAATAGACGGGTCAATGTCAGGGGCAAAGGTTTGCTTCTAGCATGTATGTGTCAGCACAAACATCTTGAATTCAGGCGGGTTGACGTGCTTGTTCTCTTTCGTGTAGCCGGCTTGATACTTTGACACATCCAGCTCTTAAAAAAGTTGAGTCGCCAGCACTCGAGTTTCTTTCAAACATTGTACAAAGTCATCCTGGGAGAATTTCACACCCTGATTTCCATGCCCCAACATTTAGGATTAATTAGGCATAAAACTTTGATCCAACAAATTTTTTTCTGTTGATTTGGTCTCTGCTTTGATTTGGATTTTGTTTGTTCTTTGCAAGTGCTCTAAAAATCAAATAAATCCTCCAACTCTTATACATCTTTCCCTTGATCTAAAACTTTGCCCAATGATCATGCCATGTGTATAGGACATAATAGTATTTTCTTGCAAAAATAATTTGGCCAAAAAGTATATTCTAAATTAGGTTTTCCAAAACCCCCTGAGTTAAGGCTTGAACTACAAGTACATAATTTGGGATTTGAAAAATCTTTCAAAAATTATATTTGATTCCTATTAGCTATGGGTGAAAATTATTTTAATGTTTAAAAAGTATTTGAGAAAATTTAGGCAAGCTCAGTGGACATATATTGTCCATATATATGAGTTTCAACACATGGTCATGACCAAAATATTGGTCAAACCCCACAAAAACCCATTCTGGATATTTCAAGCTTTTGAAATATTTACAAAGGAAAGTTTCTCCATAAATTCGATGAAAACTCTAGAATGTCAGAAATGCCGTACTTGATGATCCTGCCAAGTCTCATGTCTTGGTGAACAATATAACCCCATTAAACCCTCTCAAAACCATTTCTGTCCTTTTTCCAAGTTTGAACAACTTTGCACTGCCAAATTTTTTGAAATGATCTCAAACTTTGCACAGATGCTCAAATGGCCTAATCATTCACCTAGGCCAAGTGGTGCATCAAGGAGAATGAGTTAACTTGATCAAACCTTGCCAAAACAGTTTTTGCCCATTTCTAGTGTTTGAAAAAGTTACATTGGCAAGTTTATCCAAATGAGCTGAAATTTGGACCACAGTGTCACATGATCATGGCCATCCACCCTATCAAGTGGCACAAGCAGGAGATGAGTGTAGCTATCACAACCCAACATCAAACACCTTCTGGGAGAATTTCAAAATCCATGTTTCGGCCATTTCCACTTGTCTCCATGAGCTGAAATTATTCCCACAACCTCTCCTAGTCCCCCTCTACCTCTGGTGTGCTTCCCTGCCCGAGGGGCAATGATAAAAGTGGGCAGAGACCAAATTTTCTTCTCTGGACAGTGGATTCCTCCCTCTCTCTTAGCTTCTCCCTCCCTCCTTGACTTTCCAGAGCATCCAAGGCTCTCCTCAACTTTTGCCCATGCCCCGTACAGCTGCAGACACAAGTGGATGCGCGGGTGCGTCCAAAAGCCATAGATTCCGACCAAGGACACGCTCTGGAGCGCGTGGCAGAGCACCCGACCATTGACTCTGTGGCCCTAAACCACCTCGGGCCTCCCCCGCGCGCCAGTCGATGTGCCTCGACGTCCGCAACACGCCACTATGCTGGCCCCCACCTTCCCCTCTCTCTCTCACCCCTGCTGTGCATGCCCGATGGCGCCCGGCTCGGCCAGTGGGCGTGCGAGCTAGGGACCCTCCAACGGCACGCCCCGCTCCCCCTTTTCCTTCTCCCTCGACCTGGTCCACGGCAACGAGTGCCCTAGACATGACCATGGGCGCCAATTTGGCTCTGGTGCTGCCCATCTCGAGGCCATGCACGCGGTCTACGGCACACCTTCGCCCCCACCTTATTAGGCCACCCCGAGCCCTCTCTCATCTTCATTCACTCTCTCTCCCTCCCATAGTCCTATTGGACCTGCCCTCTCTAGCTCCCGTGCCCTCCATCCTTCTCCAAGGCCGGAGCCGAGCCGCCGGCCTCCACTCCAATTGTCACGAGCAAGGCCTCCTCCTCCCCTCCTTTCTCCACTAGATAACCCCCTGCCACGGCGAACCTTCCCCTTCTTCTTCCTCTAATCCGGTACCCTGTAGCACCAATGCCACCATCACCATCGGCCTTGTCCGCCGTGGTAGACGCCCTGCCTGATCCAGTGCTCCTTGATGACCGTGCCACCCCCGGATGGATGCGGCTAGGTCCCCTAAGCACGCCGGTGGGCCAAGCGCAGTGGGAGGTGGTCGGGGTCGCCGGCAATCATCGCCGGGCCTCTCTGCTCCCTCGGCCAGGGCCGAGCGCGGGATGAAAACGAAGGCCCTGCAGGTGGCCCCGCAATTGGTGACTCAAATTTCTACTGACTCCATAAATCATGCTCTACCTCATGGGGTACCTTGCACATTTTTCCAGAAAACTTTCCTTCACACATAATTCATAAAATCATATTTTCTTTTTTCTGTGCTGAACTTTAGAAATTCCCACAGAGCACATCCTTGGCCCAAATGCAATGATTGAAATTTCTAGATACACCTAAGTTCATAAATTAGGTTATGAACATTTTTATCAATACTTTCTCTGCCACATCAAATATTGGCCCATTTCTTCATGTATGGCCAACTTTGCAAATTCACAGGAAATCCATTTCAAATCCAAATAAAGTGAAACAAATTTCTAAATATTTCTAAAATCATGCCTTGTTTAATGAGTGCCTTTGATCATTTTACAAAAAGATGTTTCTGTAGAATCCTTGTAGATCCATTAAATCCCTTGATTCCATCATATTGAAATGTTCAAAAATATCTATTGATCCAAATCCGATGAAACCACTCTGGTTATTTTTCATATAACAAGAGATGTCCTAGAAAAGTGGAATTCCTATTTTGAGAGCATTTTTATTTTCTGCCTTCTTGTGTTGCTTATTGTAATTGCTTTCGACGATAGTTGAAAAAGTAGACGGAGTACTTGGATATGGACTAGAAGAGATTAAGAGTTTGCTATTCCAAGCAAACAACCCTTTCACCATGTCTATGAAACCCTTTTTATGCATGTCATATAGCACATTATTATTTTTGCATCAGAATCATGATAGGATGGTAACCCCTTTGGTGGGTTGCTTCCATTACTTCCTTGTTGGTACTTGAATTGTGCATGACCCTACCTTCCTATGAGGGTTATGCGGGTGGGAGTATATAGGATGCTAAAGTAGTTGCTACGCAAATGGGACGGGTATATGCATGGTGATGGAGACAAAAGTATTTTCAAAGACTTTGCGAAAACGCCGTCAGGTGCCACTAATGATCAAGGGAGATGTTGAGCTAGGTAACCACTTGATAAAAGAAGTGGTGTACTGAGGCAAGTGAGGTTGTTGTTTTCAAAAACGGATTGGTTTAAGTTGCGACCGTTACTCCAACCGAACATGCGCAACCACATTACCTTTATGTGGGAAAGGGCATTATTGACTACCTAGTTCGTGCTAGCATGGATGCCCACATTACTAGTGACAGGAGTGGTGTGGACACTCTTGGGACGGGGTCATGCCTGGTAGGGTAGCCATGACTGTTTTTGCAGGGCACCGGACACATAGTTGGTACCTTCGTGCAGGGTTGTGTGATATGTCTGGGAGCGAGGCTCCGGAGACAGTGATAAAATTGGGAGAATGTTTGACACGGGGGCTGATACCAACCGAGTGGACTCTATGTTAGTCATGAATAGGGAAAGGTAGTGATCGGGTGCTCACCACGGGTACTTGAGGTACCGCGGGTCGTGGCTAACATGGGAGTTCCCCGAGTCTTGTGGATAATTGTGCAACATCTACAAAGTGTCAAACTATTTGAATAGCCGTGTCCACGGTCAAGGACAGTTGGATGACCGCACTTGGGCTACGTCCATTGGTTACAAAAACCTGGTGTGTGTGTGTGTGTCTGGGAGAGAGAACTACTTGAGTCGAGTCGAATGATGCATGCCTGTTCACATGCTCATTGCACTCGAAACTAGCTTTCTGCAAAATTACCTACTTAGTGCTATATCATGCTTTGTTGTACCTTGTTCCAAAACATGGGTTGCTTCTAAGTACACTCAAACGTACTCACTGGCTTGTCCCTGGCTATTTACTTGGCCAGGCCTGGAAGAGCAGGAATATGAAGAAGAGATCTTTGGTGACGAACACGCGAACTAGGACGCATTCCTAGTCAGAATGCCTGTTGGGTTAAGGTAGATGGCATGGGTCCAAGTTATCGACGAAGATTTCCGCTGCGATGATTTATTCAAGACTTGACCATAATGGTCCTATTTATGTAAGACGGTATGTAGTGGATGTAAACTCTTGATATTCAGTCTGTGGTGTACAGTGAGCATTGACCCTTGGGATCACTGTGCACGTGTAACCGGTGGCTTCGACCGTATAAGTCAGGGTCCCCACAGAGCTGATACCAGAGCCATCCTGACTGTAGGAAGCCTTAGTTAGCATGGTCATTAGTTTGGATAAAACTATTTTCAAAACTATAAATGTTTTCAAAACTATATATATTTCTCTCCTTTTCTGAGCTTTTCGAAACCCACTACACCTAAGATTGTTTTCTCCTTATTAAGCTCTCCCCTTCAAAAACTTTTATAAACGGTCGTTGAACCCGCAGACTTCTTGACCACCGAATTTCCCGTGCTTCTCTATGATAGCCTCGAGAAGTGCCAGTTTCACCAAGCCCCACTTTGACTTACCATGAGCATTGGATCGACGAAACTAAGATGGAGTACCATATGGAATTAGTCATCACTATAAAAAAAGAGACACATCCGTGACATTATGGCCTGAATGAATTTTTTTTCTGTCATGGTTATGACATTTCTATGATGATAATTGTGACAAAAACACGTATCATCATAGATGTGGTGGGCTCCTACTTCGATGACAGAACATCATGACAGAAAATGGGCTTTTCGTCCTAGGTCAGCCGGACATGCACCTGCATTCTTTAGGCCGTCCATGACGTAAAAAATCATGGTAGAAGTGAGGGAGAGGAAAATATCGGGGAGTTCCAGTTATGGTGGGTGGCCGGGGCCGAGCGATGCAGTGTGGTTTGCACATTTATCTCATACGTGCGTGTGTGTGAGGCGTTCGCGCGCTTACCGAACCCGAGCGATTGCACTGCTAGCTATGTACTGAACATGAGGGATCGATACCACTACGTACTGAAGCCAATCAATCCCTTTGCTGCTAACTGAACCCAAGCGATTCCTTCACTGCTAACTGAATCCGATCGATCCTTCTCGTAGCTCACTGAAACCGATCAAGCCCCCCTGCGAGATGTATCCAGTCGGTGCATTGGGTTGCCTCTGGATGACCAGGTCCCATTGTTGCCGTGCACACGATACATAGAAACGAGTGGAGACGTGTGGTGAGTCCGGCTAGTTTGTTGGCTGTGGATGAACATTTCCCATTGCTGCCTCCCGCTCGTACGTACGTGTACGCGCCACCCCAGCCGGTGGGGGTTGGATGAACAGGACCCTATGGTAGTAGGTGGTTGCCGTTGGATGAATTGGACCCCGAGAGGAGGCCGCCACACCCCAGCCGGTTGGGGGTGGATGAAGAGGACCCTGTGGAGGCTCTATGAATAGTAGCCGATGGATCTTGGAGGAAGACAGTGGATGAACATTACCCCGTCGAGGCTGGAGTGAGAGGCAGTAGATGTCGGATGAACAGTAGCCCGTGGAGTCACATTTTGCGGTACGCCACACCCCTCCTGATGAACAGGACCCTGTTTCGACCGTAGCCGCTCCAACAGAAGTATGTTTCCTCCTTTTTGCGGTAGGCCACACACCTCCCGATCAATAGAGCCCCATTTCGATCGTAGGCACTCGAACAAAAGTTTGTTTCCTCTGTTTTGTGGTGCACCAGACCCCTCCCAATGAACAGGATCCCGTTTCGACCGTAGGCAGTCAAACAGAAGGCTGTTTCCTCCGTTCTGCGGTACGCCAGGCCCCGCTTCGGCTGTTCCGTCCAAGCTGGTTGCCTCCCGATGTACACGACACATTCCGTTGCCTCTCGATGAACACAACGCTATTTCTCTATTCCAACCCAGCCAGTTGGCTTCCGATGAACAGGACGCCTTTGCTGCCGTCCGTTGCCTCTCCATGTACACGAGCCCTGGCAGTACGTATGCGTGAGTAGGCATTCGAGACCCCACCCGTATGTACGTACGTGGCCATATTTTTTGGCATGTGGCTGTATGTACGTGTACACAGATTTGAAGACTGCCTGAATTACGACGTCGGGGGATCTACTACTACACGTGTTGCTGCTTGCTCGGCCATGGTTCATCGTTGCAGAGAGACCAATTGACCAGTATGTACATACACGTTCGTGACCAGACAGACAATGCTACATACGCTTTGATTGGGTGGCTCCCAGATATCAGGGGGGATAAGGACGGACTTCCTTGTGTGCGAAGATATAGCTGCTGGGTCCCAGCTGACAGGGGAGGAATCATTTTTATTTTGCGAGTAAGAAGGAGGCACTTCCTTATGTTCGAAGATGTAGCTCGTGGGTCCAGCTGTCAGCCTCACCAACTTAAGTCCTCTTCTGATGACTATCGTTCGTTGACCTCGTTAACCACGCCACGCCGAGAGCATCATGGCGGTGGATGATGGTGAGGCGTAGGAAGGGAATGACATGGAGCCAGGGAAGACAAGGCAGGTGTATGCCCACGCGGAGGGGAGTACGAGGGTTCACTGGTTCGGTTGCGTTGTAAGGCTGCCGTCGCCGGAGAATAACTGGGGATGTGGGTGAGTAGAGGGAAGGCCTGGCTAGCGGTGGGAGTAGGGTGGGGCAGTGAGGCCTGCGCAGCAGCACAGCCGGCCACACGATGTAGAAGCAGGCGGTATGGCCAGTGTTGGTTTGGACGGCTGGAGCAAGAAGATCAGAGGTTGAAGAAGCAGCATGGCCGTTGGATTAACATCCAACGGTCACTGCTGCCAGAATCCTTTGTTGACTAAGTTGACAAAGCCCTGCGTACGAGTCACCTTAGTAGGCCCACAAGTTAGCCACCTTACCTGGTGGGAACCAGCTAGCAGTGGGAGGAATCATTTTTCTTGCGCGTAAAAAGAGGCACTTCCTTGTGTGCGAAGATGTAGCTAGTGGGTCTGAGCTGTCAGGTAGAGGAAACTTTTTTCCCAGGTAAAAAGGAGGCATTTCCTTGCCTGCGAAGATGTAGCTGGTGGGTCCTAGCTGTCAGGAGGAGCAATCAGTTTAGTTCGCGTAATAAGGAGGCACTTGCTTGCGTGCGCCCATGGACCATGCGGGTCCCTACTGTCAGCCTCTCCACTTACATCCCTCTTCCGATGGCTACCGTTTGTTGACCACATTAACAACGCCATATCGAGAGCATCAATGCGGCGGACAACGGCGAGGCCCAGGAAGGGAACGACCCGGAGTCAGCGAAGCCACAAGAGTGGATCCCCACGCTGAGGGGAGTACGAGGATTGTGACTGGTTCGGCTGCAGGGTGATGCTAACGTTGCTAGAAAATAACAGGAGGTGCGGGTGGGTAGAGGGATGGCCTGGCCAGCGGTGCGACTATGGTGGGCCGGTGAGGCCTACGCGGTAGCACAGCCGGCCACGGGAGGAAGGAGTAGGTTGTCCCGCTGGCGTTGGTTTGGGCGGCTGGAGCAGGAAGATCAGACATAGAAGAAGCACGATGGCCGTTGGATGGACATCCAACAGTCACTGCTCTCGTGTGTTGGCTAAGTTGACATAGCCATGCATACACGTCAAACTTTTTTTTAGGAAAGCGTACGTGTCAACCTAGTAGGCCCACAAACCAGCCTCAAATCTGTGGAAAACAGTATACAGCCCATCTACCATTATTTCTAATAATTTACAGCCCATTTTCTAATTCTTATGGATTTTTTTGGAGCTCATATTCTTTTTGTTAGCATTACAGCCCATATTGTGGCCAGGGTTAAAAAACTCAAGGAAATTTTGCATATTTCGGTGCGGTCCGAACTGTTTTTCGGCATGACGGTCAAACGAGTGCACTCGATTCATCCAGATGAGGTACGTGCGTGATCCGCTGGTTATTCGCGTAGGATCGAGTTAGTCGGATAGTGTACGTGTAGGATAGCAATAGCTGATTGTCGTGGGAAACCACGGCCTCCTATGGGGCCATGAGCCCCTTTTGATTTGGCGGGGGGATGGGCACGTTGCACAAAGAGCGGAGAAGCGTCGCGCAGCACGACAGAGATCACACGGGCAGTCTTTACCCAGGTTCGGGCCACCGTGAGGCGTAGAACCCTACTCCTGCTTTGGTGGATTGATGGTGGATAATGGTGGTGGACGTAGCACACTCGCTCAGCAAGGTCGCTCTGGGGGCAAGAGTGGCTATGAGTGTATGAATATGCGAGGGTCCAACCCTTTCTACGGTCGCCATGGGCCACCTTTTATAGATTAAGGGGTCACCACAGTGGCAAATCAGTCTCTGCGTACTGATTAGATAGCTAACAGTGCTATCATACCTAACTCTGTAGGATGACAGAGCGCATTAAATGCGCCGCTCAGTGTCACATCATAGCCCACCTGGCAGGCCCTGCAGGGCTGTTTTGCCAGCTTCGCGCCTGCTCGTTTGACACGTCTCAGGACGGGTGTCATATGGAGGTGTTTGCTGTAGGAAGTGGCTGCCATGTGGCAAAAAGTAGCCACTTAGTCACCTTGGAGCTCGACACCGCTTTGATGAATGACTTGCGTCGCTTGTGAGGTGGAGCCGTGGAGTGGCTTGCCTCCGCCAGCCCCGGTAGGCCTGCCGAGACGATCTGGGAGCTTGCTTCCAGGGCAAAACCCAACCCTGCCAGGCTCGCCTGCTCGGCAAGGTAGGTCCTTCCCTTAGCGATGCCTTGTTCCTCTGGCTCACCTTGGCCTTCTCGACTTGCACTTGGATTCTTCAAAGGAATTGATCCTCCTTGTTTGGTCTGATCTTGGTCTTGTAAACTTGTCTTTAGCCTGTGCACATTCCGTGCAATGGACCCAGGGTCTGTTGCACCGACAGTAGCCCCCGGGCCTGGCACGAACGCGCCGCTGGGCGTCGTCGGGGTAGGCCCTAACCAGTGCACAGGCAGAAATGTAAGGGCGGCTCCGCCCTTTGAGATCTTCTTTGCTTCCTCATTAACCTGAGCTCGGGTCAGTTTTCGGTTTTTCCGCGCGTTGTGCAACGCCAATTGTCGTTGGGCCATTCTTGTAATGGCCCGTGAATGACGTTAACGCACGGGCGGATAACTGCCAAGCCACGTATGCCGCATGCATTGAGTGGGGTAGGTAATGGAGGTGCGTGGTGCGGGAGAGCATCAAGGCAGGGGCCCGATCCTCTTGGATTGGTGGAGGAGGATGGCGGGTACTCGCCGGGGAATCAGCCCCCAGCCCAAGCTCGCCTATAAAAGGAGGAGCGTGGGAGGAGCAGAGGCATTCATCCACATTCCTCTCCTCCTCCGCCTTCTGCTTCTTCTAGGTATGCTGAAACGAAGAGCCCGGGGCCAGGTCCCGGGTCCTAGCTTGGAGTTGCTCGCAATGTCAAATGCTCGTGCTGATGCTTGGGGAGTGAGTCTGGTCTGGTGCGGCGCATCGCCGGGGGTCGCCACCCTGTTGGCGAGGTGTCTGGGGCTCTTGATGCTTGCCTGTGATGCAGTATATGGGGTCCTTGGTAATCCCAGCACTGCTCCTTCCGGCAGATCTGGCATTCTTGCTAAGGACGGCGGCGTCTTCCTGCCCGCCAAGGTGGTGATCGGCGCGCATCGAGTGTCTTGGAGGTGGTGACCCGGGCATTGCCGAGCTACTCTTTGTGCCCCTCCTTCGCAGCCTCGCCACTCCCGATCTTGTCAGGCCGCGCCTAGCAGGCCATGACGGGATCGGGGGTGGGCTCCAGCTTGGGTGCTCTTTTAGCCGTCTTCTCTTCCCACCGCAATACCTGGTGGAGGGAAAACGAAAAGAGGAGATCACGGGGCACTAATATTTTTTTAATCTTAGATCTGTAGGCACTTGCCAAATTTTAGTTCAAATAATGTAATCTCTTGTATCCATGTTTATGTTCTGTGAGATTTCTACTTGTTGATCAGCATATTAATGAAAAAGATAAGCTTTGTCGGGCACTTGTGCATGTACGATATCCATGCAGAGATGAAACGCCTCCATACTTCCATGTAAACAAGTAGATCCCGGTAAGCTACCTTGCCGGCACCCCATAGGACTACTGCCGTGAGGCTGAGCCTGCCGGGCGCAGAACCCATTGGGAGAGACCAGACCCCCGCCAACCCCTTTCAGCCAAAGGCCACTATGACCATCCTGACCAAAGCAGCATTCGTGTCGGTAGATGGGAGTACCTTTGTTTCCTAGGCAGTGAGGTTTTCATATGCACAAGTCCTACTCACGGAACATGTATGGATAAGAGACAGAACTTATCTTTTTGGCTTGCCGGAGATCGCAATGCTGGCTTGTCTTCGCATCCTCTTCCTAGGACTAAGTCCACGATAGGAGCCTGCAGCTTTATGCAAATGAAGATGATGCCAGATGCAATATGTCTACATGATCATGCAACCTATCTACATGAATCATGCGATGCTTATGATATGCTTATGCATGCATGCAACTTGTTGGGGGGCCCCAGCGCTTCATTTATTTCTCTGCTGCTCAGGATCTACGCCTGGCTTTGTATAAGGGGTTACATGTAGCTGAGGCAAGGCCTGTACAAAAGGGTGGCTGCCGGGCAGGGCCCGTCAGCCGCGCCTTATGGGTAGAACTTGCGGAGATGCTCAATATTCCATGAGTTTTGCAATTGAATGCCATCTCCGGTCTCCAGACAGACTGTGCCAGGTCTGGTGACTCGTACTACCCGGTAAGGGCCTTCCCACTTCGACGATTGCTTGTTTGTACCCTTGGCGGACTGAACATGCCTAAGGACAAGGTCACCTTCCTCAAAACACCGGGCATGAACCCTGCGGCTATGATAGTGACGCAGGACTTGCTGATAGCGTGCAGCACGTGTAGCAGCCCGGAGATGGTTCTCCTCGAGAAGCACGGCGTCGTCACGCATGTGCTGTTCCTGTGCTACTTCATCATAGGCAAGCACTCGAGGTGACCCGTAAATGAGTTCCGTGGGGATAACTGCTTCTACCCCATAGACTAGGGAGAAGGGAGTGTGCCCGGTAGCTCGGTTTGGTGTCGTTCTAAGGGACCAAAGAACCACCGGCAGCTCATCGATCCATCACCTGCCGTGCTTCTGTAGCTTATCAAACGTTCTTGTCTTGAGTCCTCGCAGCACTTCAGCGTTCGCCCTCTCAGCTTGTCCATTGCTTCTGGGATGTGCGACAGAGGCAAATGAGATCTTGCTTCCGAGGGCACGAACATATTGCATGAAGGCGCGGCTCGTGAACTGGGAGACGTTGTCGGTGATGATCCGGGCAGGGACCCCGAAGCGGCACACCAATCCTTTCAAGAACCTGATAGCTGACTGAGCAGTCACCTTTCTCACGGCATCTACTTCCGGCCACTTTGTAAACTTGTCGATTGCAATGAACAAGAATTCAAAGCCCCCGGCAGCTCGGGGGAAAGGGCCGAGGATATCGAGCCCCCAGACCGAAAACGGCCATGACAAAGGGATTGTCTAGAGTGCTTGGGCAGGCAGATGGATATTTTTGGAATGGAACTAACAGGCTTCACACTTGGTGACGAGCTCAACCACATCTTGGAGGGCTGTGGGCCAATACAATCCTTGCTGGAATGCTTTCCCAACCAAAGCCCTTGATCCAATGTGGGAGCCACACATGTCTTTGTGTATCTCTGCCAGCAGTTCCTTTCCTCCTTCCCGGCAAATGCACTTCAATTTCACATCGTTGGGCCTTCTTCTGTATAGTGTGTCATCGACAAACTGATACATACTAGCCCTCCGGGCTACTCTTTCAGCTTCTTCTTGCTCTTCGGGAAGTTCTCCGGTTTGGAGGAAATGGACTATGTGCCTTGCCCAAGTTGGAGCCTGAGGCTCGGCAACGAGGACTAGCGGCACCTCCTCATTCGTGGGGGCGCATCCCTCGACCGCGGGGACTAGTGGCCCAGCAACCGAAGGGGAGTTGTTTCCGGCAGGGTCCCTGCCAGGAGCACCCAAAGGCTCTACCGGGAGAGGCTTACCAGGGTCCAATTTCCTCCTCTTTCGGGCCATTGTTGTTGGGGATACGGAGGGCTAAGTAAGATGGAGAACAAAAGTTCCTAGTTCCACAGGAAGCTTCTGCACAGCGCACTTTGACAGGGGATCAGCAATGCTATTTTCTGCACGGGGTACGTGCTTTGTTTGCAACCCGTCAAAGCGCTCCTCCAGTCTTCTCACTTCCTCGACGTATGCCTCCATCAATGGGCTTTGGTAATCCTTGTTGACTTTTCTCACCACCAGTTGTGAATCTCCTCGAATGATCAGCTTCTTGATTCCCAATTCTGGGGCAATCCTGAGCCCGGCAAGAAGCCCTTCATATTCTGCTGTATTGTTGGTTGCCTCCTCCCGGGGAAAGTGGATCTGGACGACGTACCTCAGGTGCTCTCCAGTGAGAGCCACGAGAAGCACGCCAGCCCCTGCACCTTGTAGGGAGAAGGCACCATCGAAATACATGATCCATTCTTGAGGCACTTCCTTGCCGGGGATAACTGTTTCTAGTACTTCTTCATCAGGGGTTGGCGCCCATTCCTCAATAAACTCTGCCAACGCCCAGCCCTGGATTGTTGATGTGCTTTCAAACTTTAGGCCAAAGCTGGACAACTCCAATTCCCACTCCACTATCCTGCCAGTGGCCTCTGGGTTTCGAAGTATCCATTGCAACGGGAAGCGGGTAACAACCGTGATCTCATGGGCTTGGAAGAAGTGGCACAGTGTCCTTGAGGCCATGACACGGCCAAAGATCAATTTTTGCATGCCAGATACCTGGATCTAGCCACCTGCAACAGGGAGCTGACGAAGTATACTAGGCGCTGCACCACCTTCTTCCTTGCCGTGTCCTTGGGGTTGCTTCCGCTACCGTGCTCCTCTTTGTCCTGATCCATATCTAGCCTTGCCGGGCCGCTCTCTTTCTCTTCCCCGGGCGGGACACTTCCGGAGGTGGCTGCTTCTTCTACTTCCCGCTGCGCTACTAGGGCCGCACTAACCACTTGATTAGTTGCTACCAGATATAGCAGCAATGGCTCTTGTGGTTTGGGTGCGACCAAAGTAGGCACAGAAGACAAGTAGGCCTTCAAATCACGCAGCGCTGCATCTGCTTCCAGGGCCCACTTCATGGGTCCTGCCCTCTTCAACATCTTGAAGAATGACAAGGCGCGCTCGGGCAGACTTGGAGATGAATCTACTAAGCGTGGCAACGCATCCTGTCAAACGCCTCACATCCTTAACTGTCTTGGGTGCCTGTATCTGCTCAATGGCCTTGATCTTATCGGGGCTGGCCTCTATCCCATGGTGTGACACAAAGAAACCAAGTAGCTTGCCGGAGGGAACGCCAAACACGCCCTTCTCCGGATTCAGTTTCAAGTTGATCTTGCGCAGATTAGCAAATGTCTCTTCTAAATCCTGGATGAGGGTTGATCTGAACTTGGTCTTGACCACAATATCATCCATATAGGCTTCAATGTTCCTGTGCAACTGTGGTTCAAAGCCAATCTAGACTGCTCTTGCAAAAGTGGACCCGGCACTCTTCAACCCGAAAGGCATGCGCACAAAGCAGTATGTGCCGCATGGGGTGATGAATGAGGTCTTTTCTTCGTCTTCCTTGGACATAAAAATCTGATGGTATCCAGAGTATGCATCCAGAAAAGAGAGCAACTCACATCCTGAAGTAGAATCCACGATCTGGTCGATGCGCGGCAAGGGAAATGTATCCTTTGGGCATGCCTTGTTCAGATCCGTGAAATCTATGCAAAGCCTCCATTTTCCATTAGCCTTGCGCACAACCACTGGGTTTGCTAACCATGTTGTCTGCAGTACTCCTCTGACCAAACCAGCTGCTGCAAGTTTCTTGATTTCCTCGGCAATAAACTGCTGCCGCTCCAAGGCCTGCTTCTGAACCTTCTGCTTGACAGGCTGGGCATGTGGGCAGGCAGCAAGGTGGTGCTCGATTACCTCCCTAGGAACACCGGGGATATCAGACGGTTGCCAGGCAAACACATCGGTATTCGCCCACAGGAAGGCAACGAGCACACTTTCCTATTTGTCATCAAGGGTGGCGCTGATAGTGAAAGTACCATCAGCGCCAGCCAGCCCTGCCGTGACCTTTTTCACTTGGGGTGGAGCAGCCTTGGATCTTTTCACAGAGGTACGCTACCCGGATTCCTTGCCAGTGCCTCTGCTATGCTTTTCCTTGGCGGGAACCGTGGCTTCCGCGACCTCTGCCGCGACCGTGTCCCGGTACATCTTATCCACGCAAATAATTGGGTCTTTCTTGTTCGGCGGAACGGAAATGACGCCCATAGGCCCCGGCATCTTCAAGGTGTTGTAGGCATAGTGGGATGCTGCCATGAATTTGGCCAGGGCCAGGCACCCAAGGATCCCGTTGGACGGCAGGGGGAGGTCAACCACATCAAATACAACTTTCTCAGTCTTGTAGTTCAATTCTCCTCCAAATGTCACTGGCAACGTAACCTTTCCCTTAGGATGGCTCCTGCCGGGATTGACTCCTTGAAACGTGCCGGTGGCCTTAAGTTCTTCCTCTGCTATTTGGAGTTTGCTGATAACCTTTGGGGAAATCAGATTCAACCCGGCCCCGCCGTCAACTAGCATCTGTGTGACCTTGAGGTCGCGAATTTTTGGTGAGACCAACAATGGCTAGCACCCTACCGCAGTAATGCGGTCGGGGTGGTCCTCTTCATCAAAGATGATGGGCGTGCGTGGCCACTTGAGCGGCTTCCGAGAATCTACCGCTGGCTCCACGGCATTGACTTCACGCGCCCACTGTTTAAGTTGGCAGTGAGAGGAGTGCAAAGATGCACCCCTGTCAATGCACAGAGCGTTAGTGGCCTTCTGGAATTCCTGCTCGCTGGTTTCCTCTTCAGTCCCTCCATCACTCTCATTACTGTAATCCTCCTTCTCTCGGCCTTTGGCGGGTTTCCCTTGGTTCCGAGGAGCCTTGCCGGGGCGATTTGCTTCACCACCCCGGCCCTTCCTGCCAGCGCCATTCTGACCTTTTTCCTTATTGCGCTTCTCATACTCAGCCTTCTGCCTCTTGACGAGCTGCTCAACCTGATGACACTCCTGGATATCATGGCCCTTGGTCCGATGAATCTTACAGTACGGCCCATCACTTTTCCCAGCTTTCTCGGCAGCCACCACCTTCCGGCAGTCGGCGCATGCGGTAGCCTCCTTGCCGGGGGCTTCAGCCCTGGCCTTCTTGCCGGTACTAGGCGTGCCTGACCCCTCAACAGTCATCATTGTCTTATCCTTGCGCTTCTTGTTGTGCTTCTTGTTCTTCTTCTTCTTACTGACGGTCTCGTCGTCATCTTCTGAGTCATTATCGACACAATCTTCCTCTCCAGGAAGTTTCCTCCCCTCCTCCACCCGAGCTCATTTGTCCACCAAAGTGTAGAGCTCCTTCACAGTCTTGGGCAACCGAACATTCATCTTGGAACGTATCCTGCGGTTGCGCACGTTGGATTGGAAGGCAGCTATCACGCCTGCTGGGTGGATATCTGGGATATTTCTGTGGACTCGGCTGAATCTCTGCAAGTACTTCCGTAGAGTTTCTCCCTCTTTCTGCTGGAGATGCTGCAAGCCGTTGGGCCACCCTGGTTCTTGATGGCTGCCCGTGAAGGCACCAATCAAGTCATGGCACAGGTCAGCCCAGGTCGAAATGGAGTTCTCCGGCAGATGCATTAGCCAAGACCTCACATTTGACTTAAGGCCCAAAGGGAAGTAGTTGGCGAACACCTTCTCATCTCTTTCCCCGGCAGCTTGAATAGCGATGGTGTAGATGCTTAAGAACTCTGCCGGGTTTAGTCTCCCATCATACTTCTCAGGTATTTCTGGCTTGAACGTGTGAGTGGACGGCCAACGGACTTGCCGCAGCTCACGGGTGAAGGCAGGGCACCCAGCCTCAAAAGGCAGGCACCCACCATCTCTGAGCGTGGGCTCGTCGACATCAGGGCCATCGCACCCATTGGACCGGCGGGGGTTGCCGCGGCTCCGCTCATCGATGACGCGCGCGCCTTCCCTTTGCCTGCCCTCCGGGGCATGCTGTCGGCCTTGACGCGCTCGAGGGTCTGACGAGACCATCGAGACATCATCTGGTGCTTAGTTTTGCGGCTCCCGGGCGGCTTGCCGTGGTGGGGATTGCACCGTGAGGGTGGCCCCTCCCGCACGACCAGCCGCACGAGACGTCGTTGCTGCCTGGGAAGGTCGTGGCGGTCTGGCCCGCTGTGATCCTTCTGCCTCGGCAAAACAAATAAGACATTGGATGGTGGCTCGCCACTCATCCATCTGGTCTGCCGCCGGTGGAAATCTCAATAGCAGTTGGGCTCGCGCCATGGCCTCTGAGGCAGTGCTTGGCATAGGTGATGACGATGTCGATCGTAGTGTTGCTTGGCTCCTGACGTTGCCGGTGGTGACCGTGCCATGCCCTTGATGCTGCGAACCAGCCGTTTGGACGGCATGGTGGCGCGGCGGAGGCGCCTGAGGGCCAGCGGCTCTATTGGGCACAGTAGCTGGGTCAGCCCGCCCCGGGGGTGGCACGTGCCCTGCGGTCGCGCCTGCAGTGGGGGCGGCCGGAGGGTCGCGATTCGCCCCAGAACAAGCATCGTCACTGCGGATGTGCCCGTTGCCGAGAAGAAGGGGTTCAAGCGGAATGATCCCTCCATCCGTACCTCGTGGAGCATGGCCGTTGGGATGTTGTTGATGCAGTCCTTCCCCGGTACCTCCTATTCCTGCTTCGGCCATGGGGGAGGTGGTGACGGTGCCGCCTGCGCCGACCACATCCCCCGCAGCATCCACACCCTCGCGAGCCCCCGCATTCCCCGCGACGTCAGCGGTCGTGGGCGGTGGAGCCTTCGAGGTGGACGGGTGACTTGCAGCTCTGGGCTTCTTCTTGGGCGCCATAGTCGATGACGCCGTGGACGATGAAATTGTCGATGAAGATGATGCGCAGCATACGCTCTCGGTTTCGCGCAAGTGATCCCCCTACCTGGCATGCCAAAGATGTCATGGGAAACCACGGCCACCTATGGGGCCATGGGCCCCTTTTGGTTCGGCGGGGGGATGGGCATGTTGCACAAAGAGCGGAGAAGCGTCGCGCAACACAGCAGAGATCACACGGGTAGTCTTTATCCAGCTTCGGGCCACCGTGAGGCGTAAAACCATACTCCTGCTTTGGTGGATTGATGGTGGATAGTGGTGGTAGACGTAGCACACTCGCCCGGCAAGGTCGCTCTGGGGGCCAGAGTGGCTATGAGCGTATGAATATGCGAGGGTCCAACCCTTTCTACGGTCGCCATGGGCCTCCTTTATAGATTAAAGGGTCACCACAGTGGCAAATCAGTCTTTGCGTACTGATTAGATAGCTAACAGTGCTATCATACCTAACTCTGCAGGCTGATAGAGCGCATTAAATGTGCCGCTCAGTGTCACATCACAGCCCGCCCGGCAGGCCCTGCCGGGCTGTTTTGCCAGCTTCGCACCTGCTCGTTTGACATGTCTCAGGACGGGTGTCATATGGAGGTGTTTGCTGTAGGAAGTGGCTGCCATGTGGCAAAAAGCAGCCACTTAGTCACCTTGGAGCTCGACACCGCTTTGATTAATGACTTGCGTCACTTGTGAGGTGGAGCAGTGGAGTGGCTTGCCTCCGCCAACCCCGGTAGGCCTGCCGGGACGATCTGGGTGCTTGTTTCCGGGGCAAAACCCAACCTTGCGGGCTCGCCTGACCGGCACGGTAGGTCCTTCCCTTAGCGATGCCATGTTCCTCTGGCTCTCCTTGGCCTTCTCGACTTACACTTGGATCCTTCAAAGGAATCGATCCTCCTTGTTTGGTTTGATCTTGGTCTTGTAATCTTGTCTCTGGCCTGTGCACAGTCCATGCAATGGACCCAGGGTCTGTTGCACCGACATTGATGAACGTTCGCTGGGAGATAAGGCATTTGCGAACCATTCTGCTGGCAGTTTCTTCATATTCGCATGGCATTTTCTTCAGAACAGCATGTCAGTTTATTCAGAGGTAGGCATTTTTATTCAAAAGGAGCCACCATTTGATCTTGCGTGACAACTAATACTGCCAGGAGCGCATTAGTAGGCTAGCTAGTGATCGATCGGTAACTTTTAAACATTGAGTGAAGAGAAATAAGGAGCTGCTAGTACCTTGTAAACAATCAACACACAGAAATAAGGATCATGCTGTGCACAGTAGTAAGAGCCGATCCATTCGAAATGTTCACACGAGACTCACGGGCCTGGCATTGTAATATGTTCACATTAGTAGCCAAAATTCACAACCAACTAGTATGATTCCCATATATAAGATCAACATGTTAATGAATCTCAATGATTCACAGATCATATACAATATGTTGCTTCTAAAGTAAAGATCAAGAAAAAACATCTGTTCTTGCTACTAACATGGATGCTTCTCAGGGCCAACATTTAGTACAGAGTGAAAGACAAATATGTTTGTGAAGTTTACATTTCCTAATGCAAACGTAGGTGGTTTCACCAACACATGGAACCATGACAATGAACCACACATGATGTAGGAACATCCACTGAAATATGAATTGGTCATCTGTCGATCACACGGCTAGACTATTTTTGGAATACAACTTTAACTTAGGCAAAATGATGGCCATTGGATAATCAGACCAAAGCAATGATGCACCTAGTGTTGGCCAATAAATAGTACAGTACTGCTTTTGTGCAGTCCATGAAGTGACTATCCAATCTTTCTGTGTCTCTTTTCATATGGCACTGCATGCAGTGACTATACTATTATCTTGTGCAGTTCCACAAAAATTGAGGTCACTTTGTTTGTTTGCCAAATAGCAACAGGCAGACATCTATTTGCACAAATATCAAGCAGCTAGTTAACATATACCCCACCTTGTATTTTCGGTTTAAACACGTCTCTGCTAGTCATTTCCACTTAGCATCTGTCATGTTTTGCATTGGACAATTTGATACTATCATGTTTTGCACTGGACAATTTGGTACTAAATTGATTTGCTAGTATAGAGCAGAAATATAGCGCCTATTCTTCATCAGACAAAGGATATCCATGTTTGCAGTGATGGAAGAGGTGAAATCAATACAACCAAAATTGAGCATCCAAACATTGAATCATGTCCTGCACCACCAATGTAGGTGTCCCTTGCCAATAAATTTACTTGCAAACCACTAATATTACTGTCTAATGACAGTACAAAAATAGTAGCAAGATAGTAGCAAACCATGTACATTGGTAATGAACAGCTCATAGTGCCACCAATTGGATATAATTCTTTGGAAGAAAAAAGCTCATAATGTTGAACCATTTCGACTTTTTGTGAAGTTCCACTAAAATCGAGCATCCCTGTTTGCACAGATATTGAAAGTGTGATTACTATAAAAGTGGCACTAGTTTACGCATAGACTCACAAATATAAGCATTCCAATTTCTTAATGGGAAAAGGTAGCAAGACTGCTTCTAACCACCTGTTTAAAGGAATAAATAAGGCAACATCGGACCATATCAGGAAGGCGTACATAGTATTTTCTGAAATATTGAACCATTCCTGACCTTTCCTCTTCTTTTAAGCATTTTTTGTGCAGTTCAACTAAAATGAAATGCTATTACCGCATTGACAATTCGGTGGCACTGTACAAAAGAAAATGACTTACCATTACATCATGATGTCAGGTATGTAATCGACAGGCAATAGAGACAAACATGCAGACCTTCACCGATAACATAATGAACATTAATTTTAACAAAGGTGCGACTAGCTTTGCCAGCATAATTTGAATGAACTCTACACCCTCTGTTACTTAATATAAGACGTTTTCGTAGTTCAATTTAAAGTACCCAAACGTCTAATATTTAGAAAAACAGGTAGTATTTTTTAGCACATATCTGGGAAAGCTTGCTACACCATATATATCTCCATACGCTAATGCAACACCATTCAAATAGTATAAATATACACTAATCCAGTGGCTAGTGCAAAAGTAGAGCAGTTTTTTTTATTATGGGGTACATTACAATGGTTTTACTCTACATATTTCCATAAGCTAGCACTGGAAGATTTGTATAAGAATTTACTATGCAAAATCTAAAGGAAACAAGTTTCAACATTGGTATACTAGCTGTGCAACAACATTAGACCAAATACAAAAGTCTGTATGTAACTAGCATTATTAAGTAATGATAGTATAATTTTTTTTGCAAACCATGTACCTTCAAGGTAAATATCATTTCGAACTCGAGGGGACCTGAAAAATTGCTATCCCAAACTTGATAATCGATCCAACATAAGAGCTTGATCAAACCAATCAATAAAACAGCAAGTGGAGGAGGTGCCCACTCCTGACCTTTCCTCTTCTCTTCATAATTTTTTGTGCAGTTTGACTAAAATAAAATGCCATCAACGCCTTGGCATTTTGGTGACACAATACAAATTTTTTTGACTTATCATAACATCATGAAGTGAGGTATGTAATCTATAAGCATTAACAGTGCAAAAATGTGAAGGCAGTAACAAGTTTCATCGTTGGTATACTGGCTATGCAACAACATTAGAATTCCTTAGCTAAAAAATCTATAATAAATCCACAATCAATAGCTAACCCTGAAATAATCTGGTGACATTAAATGTATTTGCTTAAATTTATCAGGGGCATTAGACTGATTGTAGCATTAGTTAAATGTGGCATCACTTTAGCAGTAGCATTGCTTGATTTTACCGGTGGTGTTATACTAAAGGTCTGTTTTGTTTGTGACTAACTTTGCCAAAGGTTGCCAAACCTAAGGTTAGGCAAGTTTAACCAACTTAGATTAGTGTTTGGTTCAAGCCACACCTTAGGCAAGCCGCACTAGGGCCCCACATGGCATACACACAAAAAAATGTGGCAAGATTCCCATAGGCTTGCCAATTTGTGGCCCTCATTTTGATGAACTAATCTTAGCCAAGCTTGGCAAAAATGAGTGGCTGATACGTCTCCATCGTATCTACTTTTCCAAACTCTTTTGCCCTTGTTTTGGACTCTAATTTGCATGATTTGAATGGAACTAACCCGCACTGACGCTGTTTTCAGCAGAATTGCCATGGTGTTATTTTTGTGCAGAAATAAAAGTTCTCAGAATGACCTGAAACTTCACGGAGAATATTTTTGGAATAAATAAAAAATATTGGTGAAAGAATCAACCGAGGGGGACCCACCACCAGTCCACAAGGGTGGGGGGCGCGCCCTACCCCCCTGGGCGCGCCCCCTGGCTTGTGGGTCCCATAAAGCCCCACCGACCTCAACTCCAACTCCATATATTCATGTTCGGGGAGAAAAAATCAGAGAGAAGGATTCATTGCATTTTATGATACGGAGCCGCCGCCACCTCCTGTTCTTCCTCGGGAGGCCAGATCTGGAGTCCGTTCAAGGCTCCGGAGAGGGGAAATCATCATCATCATCATCATCAACCATCCTCAATCACCAATTTCATGATGCTCACCACCGTGTGTGAGTAATTCCATCGTAGGCTTACTGGACGGTGATGGGTTGGATTAGATTTATCATGTAATCGAGTTAGTTTTGTTAGGGTTTGATCCCTAGTATGCACTATGTTCTAAGATTGATGTTGCTATGACTTTGCTATGCCTAATGCTTGTCACTAGGGCCCGAGTGCCATGATTTCAGATCTGAACCTATTATGTTTTCATGAATATATATGTGTTCTTGATCCTATCTTGCATGTTATAGTCACCTACTGCGTGTTATGATCTGGCAATCCCAGAGTGACAATAGTCGGGACACTTCCCGATGATGACCGTAGTTTGAGGAGTTCATGTATTCACTAAGTGCTAATGCTTTGGTCCGGTTCTCTATTAAAAGGAAGCCTTAATATCACTTCGTTTCCATTAGGACCCCGCTGCCACGGGAGGGTAGGACAAAAGATGTCATGCAAGTTCTTTTCCATAAGCATGTATGACTATATATGGAATACATGCCTACATTATATTGATGAATTGGAGCTAGTTCTGTGTCACCCTAGGTTATAACTGTTGCATGATGAATGCCATCCGTCATAATTATCCATCAGTGATCCATTGCCTACGAGCTTTTCACATATTGATCTTTGATTCGTTACTTTTCTGTTGCCACTGTTACGATTGCTACAAAACTGCTACTGTTACTTTTGCTACCGTTACCGTTACTTCCATACTACTTTGCTACTAAATACTTTGCTGCAGATATTAAGTCTTCCAGGTGTGGTTGAATTGACAACTCAGCTGCTAATACTTGAGAATATTCTTTGTCTCCCCTTGTGTCGAATCAATAAATTTTGGTTGAATACTCTACCCTCAAAAACTATTGCGATCCCCTATACTTGTGGGTTATCAAGACCTTTTTCTGGCGCCGTTGCTGGGGAGAATAGTTCTATTCTCTGAGTCACTTGGGATTTATATCTGTTGATCACTATGAGGAATTTGAAAGATACTAGAACCAAGATTTTTCCCTCCACTACGAGGGGAGTTAGGGAACTGCCATCTAGCTCTGCACTTGATTCACCTTCTATTTTGAGTAAGCTTGCGACACCTACACCTGCTAGTAATTCTGATATGTCACAAGTAATTGATGATGCCACTTCTGCTATGCATGATGCTTATGATGATACTACTGCTTTGCTTGATAATACTATGCCACTAGGTGAATTTCTTGATGAACAACTTGCTAGGGTTAGAGAAAATGAAATTACTGAAACTGAAGCTTATGATTCTCCCCCTAGATATGAATTGCCTGTTGTACCTGAGGGTTATATTATGGATGAAGAAACTGCTGGAGACTTTCTTGCTTGTAATGATAGAGAGGATCTTAAGAAACTGTTAGCTAAGCTGATGGAGAAATCTTTGAATGCTAGAATGCAATATGATCCTAAGTTTGCTACTTCACCTATCTTTGTTACTGATAAAGATTATGAATTCTCTGTCTATCCTGAGTTAATTACTTTGGTTGAATCTGATCCTTTCTATGGTTATGACTCTGAAACTGTTGTGGCACATCTTACTAAATTGAATGATATAGTCACCCTATTCGCTCATGAGGAAAACATCCGCTATTACTATATTCTAAAATTGTTTCCTTTCTCGTTAAAGGGTGATGCTAAGTTATGGTTTAATTCTCTTGCTCCTGGTTGTGTGCGTAGTCCCCAGGATATGATTTACTACTTCTCTGAAAAATATTTCCCTGCTCATAAGAAACAAGCTGCTTTAAAGGAAATATTTAACTTTGTGCAAATTGAAGAAGAGAGTCTCCCACAAGCTTGGGGGAGGCTTCTCCAATTACTTAATGCTTTGCCTGATCATCCTCTCAAGAAAAATGAAATACTTGATATCTTTTATAATGGACTAACCGATGCTTCTAGGGACCACCTAGATAGTTGTGTTGGTTGTGTTTTCAGGGAATGAACTGTTGAGCAAGCTGAATTGCTATTGAATAATATATTGAGTAATGATAATGATTGGACACTTCTTGAACCAACTCCTAAGCCAACTCCGAAGAAAAGAGGTATTTTATTCCTCAGTCCTGAAGATATGTAAGAGGCAAAGAAATCTATGAAAGAAAAAGGTATTAAAGCTAAAGATGTTAAGAATTTACCGCCTATTGAAGAAATACATGGTCTTTATAACCCGACACAGGTAGTAGAGGTAAACTCTCTTTTTAGATTTGATGAAGGTGATATTCCTCATAATAAGTCTGCTAGTCAATGCTTGGATGAGTTTGATAATTTTATTGTTAAACAAGAAAATTTCAATGCTTATGTTAGTAGACAATTGAAACGTAATGCTCATCTGCTTGACTGCTTGGGTGATTATATGAGTAGAACTATTAATGATCTTAAGCTTATTAGTAAACATGCTTCCATGGTTAGAACTCAAGTAGAACAAGTACTTAAGGCACAACATGATTTGCTTAATGAGTTGAATAGGAAGAACAATGATAATGATGTTAGGGTTATGACTAGAGGTGGTAAAATGACCCAGGAATCTTTGTATCCTGAGGGTCCTCCTAAGAGAGTTGAGCAAGACTCTCAGAGAATTAATACTGATGCATCTAGTCCTAGTAATAAAAAGAAAAAGAAAACAGATAGGACTTTGCATGTTTCTAGTGAACCTGTTATAGACACACATGAGAATGCAAATGATATTTCTATTTCTGATGCCGAGACACAATCTGGTGATGAACATGAACCTAGTGATAATGTTAATACTGATGTTCATGTCGATGCTCAACCTAGTAATGATAATGATGTAGAGATTGAACCTCCTGTTGATCTTGATAACCCACAATCAAAGAATCAACGTTATGATAAGAGAGACTTCGTTGCTAGGAAACATGGTAGAGAAAGAGAACCATGGGTTCATAAACCCATGCCCTTCCCTCCTAAGCCATCCAAGAAAAAGGATGATGAGGATTTTGAGTGCCTTGCTAAAATGATTAGACCTATCTTCTTGCGTATGCGTTTAACTGATATGCTTAAAATGCCTCCTTATGCTAAGTATATGAAAGATATTGTTACAAATAAAAGAAAGATACCGAAGGCTGAAATTTCCACCATCCTTGCTAATTACACTTTTAAGGGTGGAATACTAAAGAAACTTGGAGATCCAGGAGTACCAACTATACCATGCTCCATTAAAAGAAACTATGTTAAAACTGCTTTATGCGATTTCGGAGCCGGTGTTAGTGTTATGCCTTTCTCTTTATATCATAGACTTGAATTGAATAAGTTGACACCTACTGAAATCTCTTTGCAAATGGCTGATAAATCAATTGCTATACCCATCTGTATTTGTGAGGATGTGCCTATTGTGGTTGCAAACGTTACTATCTTAACGGACTTTGTTATTCTTGATATTCCTGAGGATGACATTATGTCGATAATCCTTGGTAGACCGTTTTTGAACACTGCAGGGGCTGTTATTGATTGCAATAAAGGCAATGTCACTTTTCATGTCAATGGTAATGAGCATACGATACACTTTCCGAGGAAACAACCTCAAGTTCATAGTATCAATTCTATTGGAAAATTTTCAACTATTACTATTGGAGGTTTTGAATTCCCTCTCCCTACTGTCAAAAAGAAATATGATATTCTTATTGTTGGGGACATGCATATCCCCGTTGAGGTAACTTAGTGTTATTCGAAAATTCTCCGGTTTCATGTTATTCGAAAGAAGTTTGTTAATGAGACTTGATCAACCTTGTTAACGGATTCCTTTTGATGAGCATGAGATGGATGAATTTAGAAGGCACAACCTTCTGTACCCACCTCTTACTTTCTGTTATTTAGATTAAATAAAGAAAAAAAAAGTTTTTTCTGTCTGTTTTCTGAATTATCCGTGCAATAAAAAATGTCCCGAAAATAAAAGTTCTCCAAATGCCCTAAAAAGTTAGTATGATTTTTTATAGAATATTTTAGAATTTCTGGCACTGAGAATGCACCAGGGGGCTGCACCAGTGGACCGCAAGGGTGGAGGGCGCGCCCTACCCCCCTGGGCATGCCCCCTGCCTTGTGGGTCCCACGTAGGCCCCCCTCACTTATTCCAGCACCCATCCACTTTGTCTTCCTCCAGAAAAAATCATTCCGTAGCTCAAACCCATGTTCTTGCTCATCTTGCTGCCATTTTCGATCTCCTTGTGTAAAGCTCGATTTGAAAAACTGTTTTGGGGGATTGTTCTTCGGTATGTGACTCCTCCAATGGTCCAATTAGTTTTTGTTCTAGTGCTTTATTTATTGCAAAATTTTGCTGCTGTGGTGACCTTGTTCTTGAGCTTGCATGTCAAATTTATATGGTCCAAAGTAGTTTTGATGCATGATATAGCCTCTAGACACTTGTAGGAGTAGTTGCTATTAGTTTTGTTGAGTTTGGTTCACTTTTATTTTGAGTCACTAAAAGTTTCAGAAATTTTTCAAAGGAAGAAAAATGTCTAGGAAAGTGTACCAAGGTGGTTCTTCGAGGAAGCAGGCACCAAGGCTCGCGATACGTGAACCGGACCTTGAACCACCAAGGGAAGCTCAAGTGCGGCCTTGTGAATGGCCGTCGGATGAATTCATGGCTCATGCAGGTTTCAAGGATGAGTTTGATGCATATATACAAAATGCCGGCCTTGAGGACTTCATGTCAGATAAGTGCCGACAATACTACTACCTCACCGATTCCTTTGTGCGGAGGTTTGAATTTTCATCTAAGCGCAATACCCATAATGTTTTATTTGAGCTTTATGATGAATCATATACCATGGAACTTGAGGATTTGAATACTGCTTGCAAAATCCCACAATGGGGCCTTCTTAGTGAGTCTCACAATGCTGAATACAATGATTTCCTTGCTAGCATCACTGTGGGAGAAACTAGAAATATCACACAAGCTACCATAGGGAGCATTCACTTTCGTGCCATACATTATTTTGCTCTCTTTATAGGTAGATGCATTAATGGTAAACATGATCATAGCCACCTTTGCGTTCTAGATCTTAGTGTCCTCAAGTGTGTGGTGTTAGGTGATAGGCATTAGCTGGCCCTGCCCAGAGAATCACTTATGGTTCAAAGCAAGCGTTTCCAATGCCAAGGACTAGTTGATCTGAAGTTTATTTCATTGCTTTGTTATTTGTTGTTTGAAAAAAACTTTAGTATTTATAATGTATCCTCGTTGTCGTTGTGCGTTGATGACCTGTTGTTTGTAATACTAAATGATATGCCTGTGATAAACTTACTAAATTTATGAATGGCTTTCAAGTCGCTTCTCAAAGTGGGTGCTGTGATGAGGCAAAAAAATTCCCGAATACATAATTGTATGTGCATTGCAACAGGTTATCGGATGAGTCCAATCAACAATAGTACTACTAGTTATTAGCTTCACATGCTTCATGCGGTGGGCGGCTGTTTTTACTGTAGCTGCGAATCCCATCATCCTAGGTCATCGGATGAGTCCAATCAAAGGTAGAAATTGCATTATGATGTTTGGATTCAAACTTTCAAAACTACTGCACAATCTCTACATCTACGTATACGTAATACAACAAGTTTTAAACTTGAGACCAGCCATCCACCCTCACAAAGAACACTTTTTAGCCTAGCACAGACTCCAGGAAATTTGGCCACAGTGTGAGGTGGGCCATATGTTAATGTGTTCGCTGTACATAACCAGCACCTGGAATCCTCGATATATAATAGGGTGGCATGGGCCAGAACAAGCATTCACGTCTAGGAGTACGGCACACGCCACCAGCACGACTCCCATCTGACAACATATTTCTTGGAGTCCATGCTACAGCTATCTCTTCTCCATCCTCGTTTCCCTAACTCAGCCATCGCGCGGCGGGCAGCGTGGGGTTTGCCGATAGTCGGTTTACTCAACTACGGTCCCACTTGTAAGTGAAGATGCAAAACAACACGTGTTCCCCCTTGAGAGGCGTGTCGGATCAACCGTGTGGGGGTGCGATGTGAACACAGCAGGCTTTTCCTTTTGAACTTGTACTAGTACTAGGAAGTTGGAACACTTGGTTCTGCTCCTAGCTCAACCGATAGATAGGAATAACGATTTTCCCTCGAAAAACAGAAATAACGATTCAAAACGCTAGCGCTCGGCTTTTCCCGCGTGATAAATGGGGGAGTTTTTCCAATTTCGGCCATCATCGCTTTCCTTACATGCGGTCCCACATGTAAGTGATATGCCTAGCCACTATGCGTTGAGGGACGGGCCCGAACGACTGTCTGGGGTGATCCTGCGCAGCTGGCTTCTCGCACGCCTCCGGTCTACTCAAAGACTCTGTCCTGATTTGTTGGTCCTTTCTTATTTTGTGTCAAATTTTGACAATAGATTTAATTAACAAATTTTTAATACATGTTATAAACATTTATATGGTTGGATTCGTATTTGAACATAGTTTCCAATGATACTATTTTTTGTGACATGCGTTAACATTTTGTAAGTTGAATTCATAGTCAAAATTTGGCACAAAACACTAAGGGGAACGATAAACCAGGACGGAGGTAGTACCACCCGCACAGCGCCTCCTAGTAGCCAATTAATAGAGGGTCGCGTGGCAGCACTTAAATGGTTAGTAGAACGCCCACGGTTTCAATACTACATCTGTTTCCGATTGTAACGTGGCAGCTCTTTGTTCCAAAATGACTTTTTTTTCACAAATTGAACCACCACGCCCAGTAGTTTGAAATCCATTCCCATTTATTGCATGGGACCTAAACATTCCCATTACACGTGAATATTAATATATAAGAAGTTTGGTTGTGGCCCGGTTCATGCATGGTACATACGTAAGTTATGAAGTTGATGAAAAGGTAAGAAAATTACAGTACATATGGAATTGACATAAAAATAAAGATGCATAGAGATCCATCAACGACATCATCTCGCCCTAGTGCGCCAGGTCACCAACCGACGGGTGAGGAGTAGTAGCATTGGCGGCGAGCTCAACGTGCTTCTGAACAATGATGTCCAAGGTTGCCCTGTGGTCCAAGAAGGCCAGCATCCTATTGTCCACCTATGGCACGTAGTAGTCCTTGTGGATGATTTCTTCATAGACGTGGGTGATTATGTAGATGGTGTCTTGCTGACCCAGGTGCTGCTTGGTGAGTGCGACCTCGAGGTGGAAATTCTTCGGTGTGACGGCGGGCAGTCGCAGGGCCACCAGTGCATCAAAGAGGTTATCACCATAGAGGCCATTGAGGGTGGTGGGCATCGCAAAGCCTAGGTGCGTGGGCTGGAGGCGTACGTCAAAGTCATCCGCGAGCTTCTTGACGACGGTGAACTTGTCGAGGAAGCGATGAGGGCCTCGTCGAACAAGGAGACGAAGTTGTTGTCCAAGAGGCCTCTCGCCCTGGTGGCCTCAAGCATGACCTGGAGACTTTCCTCGGTGCTGGGCCGCTGGCCGGTGTCGTGGACCATCTAGGACAGCCGGCTCATGCTCGTGCTCATCGCCTCCATGGTCTAGATTCTGGTCAACTGATCTTGTGATTGGAGTGATCACTCTTGCAGGGTGCGTAGGATTTTGTAGATTGATTAGACTGATGGGAAGCTGTAGGAACGAAGTATGTCTACTAGAGGGGGGTGAATGGGAGTTTTCAATTTTCTTCGAAAAAGTTAAATCTCTCATAACCCAGCAGCAGAATGAATGAAAAGCAAACTACAGTGAACTACAATAGAGTACCGCAGGAGAACTAAGACATGCAACGATGTAAATCATACGAATTAAAATGCATCGAACGTAAACATGAGTGACAGAGATAACAGATGATGCTCGATGGCGACAAGGTATTTGTTTGACAAGTTCATCCTTCTAAACAAGAACTATGTCTGGTTGGAGGGGCTGTGACTTAACACGGAAGATAAACTCTCTTCACCCTATTCTCCTCGACAATCGATTCGTCAACCGATGCCGATTACTCATGGTAGATACTTGAAGGCGATCTCCGAACCTTTACAGACTTCTTCTTCGAGAACCACAATCACTCTTGGTCTCTAAAGAAATTGACACCTAACCGTCTAGAGAGTTTGCAGCTCTCAAGAGTAATAGGCGGAGCGTACTAAACTTAGATTGTAGTGATGCTGAATCACTATCTAATTCTTCAGCTCTAGGGTTTTTCTCTTGGTGGATTTTAAAATCAAATCGCTCAGGGAGTGGGTTGCTCAACAATCTTCTTATAATCAAATGGAGTAGCCACCGGACAAAGTTGGCGCGGGGTGGCTATTTATAGCCGCAGCCTTCCCAGACGGGAAATGACCTTTTGGACACTAGGACCAGCTAATGGCCAACCGACACATTCACAACGGTCAAATTTTGGAGCAACAATAACATTACTTGAGGAATAAGTAATGCTAACTCCTTGGTCCGAGTCAAATCTCACGCAGCGAAGAAGATCACAGTCTCTTGCTGGCAAGTATTTGCTCGGAGCACAAAGATATTTCTCTCACAGCTTTCATAGGATTAGTGTTTAGCATCAGAGAATCAAAGCTTCGAATGCTACACCCCTCTTAATAGTACGGTGGTCCTATGACTCAATGAAAGAAGAAGAATGATGAAACAAATGCTATGTTTTCACTTCATCTTCATTCTTCCTTGAACGCAGTCAAATTCTTCGAACAGGCACCGAACCAATTTCTTGAAATTTAACAATTTTTAGGGGTCACTCTTGTTAGCTTTATCTTCGGTGATAGCCTTCGCTGCCACGCAGGGAGATTATCATTGTCGTTTGCATCAAACTCCTTGATACTTCAGAGACCTGTTACTCTGTGTGCACTAGCAAACACATAAGTCCCATACTGTTTATGTCAACAAACTCCAAAACATAAGGGGCCTATCATTGCACCAACAATCTCCCCCTTTTTGGACTATTGTTGACAAAACAGATAACCATCAAAGTGAAGATAGATAAGTGAAATGTAAATCGAACAAGAGTGAACTTGCGTTACTTGACTCGATGATGAAATATACTCCCCCTAGATGTATGCAGGGTCAATTGATATACAATGAAATTCCTTGCAATTCATTTAAGTGTGTGGAGGATTTTTGAATCATACGAGGTGATGATTTGCACTGATGAGAGGTAATCCAACGAGAATATAGTGCAATCATTCATGACTTCTGACAATAATTTAACCTGCAAAACAAATACTTCGAGAGAAAATAGTGCAGCAGGTGGGGTTATTAATATTACAGCTCATATCAGAAGTTTTACATCAAAGCACATCAAGTGGCATAAAAGGTCTTTGAAGCAAACATCGCAAAAGTCTCATAAACTAGAGCAAATAAACATGGAGACCAAATCCAACAGAGCAAATCTATCGAAACTCTCGATGTAATTCACCCCCTTTTTGTCAACTAGTGTCAAAATGGTGATAAAAACATGAGTGCGAAAATAGGTGAATCTGATTCACTCTGAGGCATCGCCCGAAGAACTTCCCGAAGACGTTTCTGATTTGGAGGTGGCTAGTAAATCTTCAACATCATCAACAGTAGATCCTTCAATACTGGCGTGGTGCTGAGAAGACGAAGGCATGTTGGGATTAGCCTATGGATTCCTTCAGCGGGTTTCTCAGTGGGCGAGGTTGCTTCTGACTCGTCAAGCAATTTGCGCAGCTGAATCTGGAGTAAATTGGTTGTTGGTTCATGAGCTGGCAGAGGTGGAGTAATCTGATCTTGAAAATCTTCAGCTGAGAATCCTTGATCAATATATTCATAGAGTTCTTTGAGATGAGAGTTGCTCAGCTTCTTGGAGAAGAACTTCCGAAGCAATTTCCAGAAATGCTTCTTGTTTTCAGTTGTGATCATGTGCACAACTTTTGTTCGGTTGTGGCTTGCATTAAGTTCGGCAGCCAGGTGCTCTTTCTCTTGGCAATCTTTAGCCATATGCTTTTAGTAGAAGTTGTTGAGTGCGCATGCTCACTTCAAGATGTGAAGGAGGTTGAGTGTTCGGTTGACGATCAAGCTGAGGTAGCTTTGGTCCATTGAAAGTGTTATGATAATCAGTAGGACTAGACACTGGAGCTTTCCCTGAAGAAAAATCTTCCATTACTTTCAGAGTATCACGCACAGGAGGAATGAAGCTTTTGTGACTGACTTTTGCTAAGTATTCGGTTTTCATTGCATAGTCAACCACCTTTTGAATCCAGGGCACAAATACCTTGATAGTTTTTGGGTGCTGAGCTGCATCCGTCAGTATGCGCAGGAACATGTCTTCAACATCGAAGATAAAACCTTGTGAGATGGCATGGATGGTGTTGCGAAGAACATTAGATATAACGTTGTCTGTATTCATCCCAGCCAGTGGACAGAGGGTGTAGGTGAGAATATGGTATAAAGTTTGATTGTCGAATGTCAAGTGCTCAGGCAAGGGAGGACCATTATAGTCACGAATTTTATCTTCATCCATTGTGCATCAGAAATCTTCATCGGAGATAGCATCAATGTTATGAACTCGAATCTCAGTCTTGCCATGTTCGAACAAAGGGAAATGAAAATGAGATAGAAAGTCCATTCCAGAGCATTTTATTCTCTTTCCTTCAGTCATCCATTCCTTGATCCACTTTGTGCTGTCAGATTCATCACCGGAGATATACAGTGTTGCATAAAATTGAAGAATAATCTCCCTGTTCCATGGATGCTGATATGCAAAGATATGCGTGAGACCAAAGTCTTCGATGTCTTACAGTACTTGGTTGAAACAGCCGATGTTCTTCATAGTAGCAATATCTGGGAACTCATGAGGGAAAATCTTGAGGCTGACATAAAGAATCCGTGAATAGTATATTGCCTATTCCTGAGTCCAGAACCAAGGATATTGAGAAGTACGGGGCTTGCTATATGGACTCTCTTGAAAGAAAAGTGGATGAGTGTTCCGATTAAAAAGAGGCCCTTTGATGCCAAAGCCGATGGTAAACAACAATAGTTGCTCGCGGGGATAAGGGTATTTGAGTTCATGTTCAACGGAGATCACTTCACGCCATAGAATACTGAGTCTGAATGATGAGCAGAGGCTGATTTTGCTGCAGAAGGATCAACATCGGAGGTTCTTCGTGCAGTATTGAGTGAGATTCACAGAGGAGAGGGATCTGACACTTTGGCAGTTGAAACTGTAGTGTGGTCAGGCACTAGCGACTGAGGATGTAGTTCTTCAAGAGCTGTTTGAGGGGCAGAGGGAGGAACCGAAGCATTTTCTACGTCATTGGCAGGAGAAGCTTGGCGTACAGACTGAGGAATTTCTCCTTCTTTCGAAACATTTTGCTGAGGCGGATTTTCTTCATGAACTGGTGAAGCCACAGGCACTGATTCAGTTGGCCTTGGTGAAGTAGTTGCATCTGTAGCCTGTTCAAGAGTTGGCGAAGGAATTGCTCATTCTAGAGACTTTTCTTTTTGTGTCTCAGCGACTGGTGGAGGAGGAGGAGGAACATTCTTCTTCGCTATCTTCTTCTTCTTCTGCTTCGACGAATCAATGTGCCCTTTGACAAGATCATTGTAGATAGTGACTTGGGCTTGATGATCGAGGCAAATTTTGTGAACGATTTGATCCAAATCTGAGTGAAATCCCAATCTTCTGTGCCGAAGGATAGTCAAAGCCTTATTGACATCCACATAAGATTCTTCAAGTTGCTTGATGACAAACTTGGATTTCGTATATTTCATACGGTTGTCAAGCTCCTTGAGTTGGGCAGTGAGTTCATTGATCTCAACAGAATCATTTCTAATGTCGTTGACCAGATCAGAAGCTAGAGAAATTACTTCAGGGGGAATGCGCAAAGATGCCACTTCTCCATCAAACAGTTTCTCCACAAATTTTTCAAGCTGTTCCATTATGAACACTTGATTGAAATAGTGCAGTGCATCAGAATCATCTTGAGGCTGTGCAGCAGGAACATCTTTTGCTACATTTTGTTCGATCGGAGGCATAGAATCCAAAGGTTGTGTCAGCTTTGGAGCAAACTGCGCAGCCTTTTCCTTGACAACATCAACATTTGGAACATTTTTCTTAGCAGCTGGGGCTTTGATTTGCTTCACTTTCTGCGTTGGGAGCTTTTCTCCTGGCTTAACTGTGCCAACAGGGGCATCAACTACCAAATCTTGCAAGTTTATTGCATCAGGATGAGGATCTGTATTCACTTTGTCAACCATTGTGACAGTGGTAGGAGGAATTTTTATTTTCAGTGGGTTCTTCTTCAGAGGTGCTACTGGTACAGCGCTTGCTCGAAGATCACGCAGAATAGTGGAAGTGGTGAGATTCACCTGTTCTGAAAGAGTTGCATCAATTTCTTCTCTGGCGAGTGGAGGATCATCTTGATCAGTAGAATCACTTTTAGATTCAACTAGCTTAGCAGGTCTTTTCCTCGGTGTGCTCTTTTTCTTCAGAGTAGCAGATCTTGGATCATGTTTGTTCTTTGTGCGGCGTTCTGCTTTTCCTTCAGCCTTTTTCTTCTGGTTGTCTAATTTGATGAGACGACGATTTTCTTCTTCTCTAGCCTGTTCCTTTTCATCCTTCTTGGCTCTCTTTTTAGCATTCTTGAGATGCTTGGCTTTTTCCTCGGGATAAGAGTCAGGTGTCTTAAGAGATGAATCATCAGCATCTGGAGGTGGTGGAGGCCTTGCCTGGGCTTCATCTGGCCGGATAAGTCCAATTTCACGACAGTCAGCCCATGGGGGATGAAAGGCAAAATTCTTGGCATATCGAGGATGAACCATTTTGTAGTTGAACCATTTCCGTACCCAGTGACGCCGAATCTTTTGCACATGCCTTTTTCTCTGAGTTGAATCTTCTCCAGGAACTTTGTTGTAGTTAACATGAGAGATATACTGAGTTGAGTTCGTGAAGGGTTGCCTGCCACCTTTCCTTTTCTTTGGAGCATCTGCTTCTTGCTCATTTGCATTAGGTTCGAATCTCTTTATCTTGCAGGTTGATGGGCCTACCGTTGGGCCCTTAGCATTTGGTGCTTTGGATTCATCAGTTGTACCCATGAATACTTCTTCGTCATCAGCTATACTGTGCGGTCTAGCAGAATCCTCAACAGAGCGCATACACCTGTGAATCAGAATAGGTACAAGGGAAAATGGGGACAGGGTTACAAATGCTCACAGCGAATACTTTTCCGAACAAAAACATTTTGAGGTAGGACCAGATACAGACTTTGAAAAATGTTTCGAATGAATGAAACATATAGATCGAACTAGTAGATCCAAAGAAAATACTAGACAGTGAGCTAGGCATATCATTCGAGCGAAACATAACACAAACCCTAGATCTGATAGATTCGGATGCGAGGAACAACTACAAACCACATCCGCACTAGAAGGGTAACATCCTATATCTAAGATATGCGGTAAAATCAGAGATAATTAACCATGGATGAACTTGACTCGAAAAGGAAGGAGACTCGAGTTTGAATCACACGTACCCTAGCTCGGTGACGTGCGACAGCTACGGCGGCGCGGGGAAGAAGATGTTCCGCGGCGGCATGGAAGAACTCCGGTGACCTCTTCCGGCAGTTAAGCGGCGAAGGGGTCGTCAGTGTCAAGCTCAAGGAGGAGCGTTGTGGCGAGGGTTTCGTCAGAGTGGTGGCGAGGAGAAGAGGAGTAAGGTGGAAGAAGGGAGCGATACGGTTTATATAGACAAATGGAAATAACCGTAAGCAGAGACGATTGCGATTCAATGGTTATGATGGACTGATAGTTGATGTGTTGCACGTGGCAACCGTCAAAAAGATCGTGGTCCTGACTTGGGCGGGAAACCCGAAATTTTGGACAGCTTTCGCCAATACAGATTAATGTTCGGACCGAATCTTAATCGTGGTCAAGGACACCAGATGAAGTTTCGTTCCAGATAAAATTTGAGCATTTGTAACGGATCATCATAGACTGGAAGAGATAGAATAGAAGGAAAACAGGGTCCTAGGCATTTCACTCAGTCAGAAAAACACAAACACTCGAGCGAATAGCTATGAATGAAATGCATTCGGACGAAGGCAAAACTATCGATTGAAGAGAAATCCAACGAAAGAGAATTGTGGTGGCGTAACCCACCGTATAAGAACAGTATGACCCCAAGCGTCGCACAATTATCATGGCACCCAGTTAGTCTAGTTCTTCGTTAATGTAATCACTCCCGGAAAGAAAATTTCACTTTGTCGAAATTTTCAAACTCTTCGAGTGTTATGCACCCATTCCTTCAAAGATATGGAAGTGTTAGCACGGGTGCCGAGTCTAGCTTACTGCATGTTTGCAAAGTCTAGGATATTTAGCTCACACCGTAACGCACAGAATATTTTCTCATCGAAAGGCTTGGTGAATATATCAGCAAGATTGTCTTCGGTCTTGACGTGATTGATGACAATATCCTCTCGAGCAACATGATCGCGAATAAAGCGATGTCTGATGGCAATATGCTTCATGCGAGAATGCTGCACAGAATTATGTGCAATTTTGATGGCACTCTCATTGTCACAATATAGAGGAATATGCTTGACCTTGATGCCATAATCCTTCAGTGTTTGCTTCATCCACAATAATTGAGTGCAACAAGCGCCAACAGCAATATATTCGGCCTCAGTCCTGGAAAGAGATACACAATTCTGCTTCCTTGATGACCAACAGACCAATGATCTACCGAGGAAATGACATGTCCCTGAAGTAGATTTCCTATCAACCAAGTTACCAGCACAATCTGAGTCTGAATATCCAACGAGATCAAACTATGCTCCCTTAGGATACCATAAACCTAAGGTGAGGGTGTGAGCCAAATATCTCAGAATGCGCTTGACCGCTTGGTGATGCGATTCTTTCGGTGCAGCTTGATAGCGGGCACACATGCAAACACTCAACATAATGTCAGGTCTAGATGCACATAGATAAAGAAGAGATCCAATCATCGAACGATAAGCCTTCTGATCGTAATCCTTACCATACACATCTGCATCCAGCTTACCATTCATGGCCATTGGAGTTTTATAGCCCTGCATTTTGGATATTTCTCCTAAGAAATGAAAATTCCATTTGCCTGTTGACGGATTTGCTGTCCGAGAAAGAACTTGAGCTCACCCATCATAGACATTTGATATTTATCGGACATCATTTTCCTGAACTCTAAGCTGCAGGCATTGTTAGTATAGTGAAGATAATATCATCCACATAGATTTGACAAATGAATAAATCATTGTCAACAGCACGAGTGAAAAGTGTGGGATTGGTGGATCCTGGCTTGAACCCTTTATCGAGCAAAAACTTCTTCAGGGTGTCATACCAAGCTCGAGGGGCTTCCTTTAGCCCATATAAAGCTTTCTTCAACCTGAAAACTTTGTTAGGAAACTCAGGATGTTCAAAGCTAGGTGGCTATCTAACATAAACTTCCTCATCAATTTTGCCATTGAGGAAAGCACTTTTCACGTCCATTTGCTAAAGCAAGATATTATTGTAGTTTGCATAAGCGAGAAGAATACGAATTGCCTCAAGGCGTGCAATAGGAGCATATGTTTCATCGAAATCAATACCTTCTACCTGTGTGTACCCTTGAGCAACAAGTCGAGCTTTGTTTCTCACCACAATGCCATTTTCATCCTGCTTATTGCGGAAAATCCATTTTGTGCCGATGATATTGTGCTTCTTGGGATTCGGTTTGTCAAACAATTCCAACACATCATTCATTTCGAATTGCACCAACTCCTCTTGCATGGCATTCATCCAATCTGGATCATTCATGGATTCTTCAAAATTGGTAGGTTCTGCCAATGAAACAAAGGAGAACCTCCACAGTAGTTAGCCAAACATGTGCATGAGCGAGTTGTGGGTCGGTAACCTGGATTCTCAATTTCATCGAGAATTAATGAAGGATCAACCCGATTTGCCACACGAGGGTGAGCATTTTCTTCGTGATGATCATTGTCATTTTCTTCAGGGTTGCCATTTTGATCGGCATTTGAATTTTGATTGCCATTTCCATTCAGAGGAGCATTTGCTTCGGCAGTGGTTTGACGAGTTCTGCTTCGAGTCATAGGAGCATCATCATTAGAGGACTCAGGTGCATTCCCTTCAACAGGCTTGACGCTCCCAATGGCCATTTTCCGAATAGCATCCGATATCAATGGTTCATCTATCACATTTGGCAGGTGCTCCTTTTGGGAGCCGTTAGATTCATCAAACCGCACATTTATCGTTTCCATAACTTTCATGTGGTCAGAGTTTTAGACATGATACGTATGCGAGTTTGAGTCATAACCGAGAAGAAAACCTTCATGTGCCTTCGGTGCAAACTTGGAAGAATGATTCATATCAAGAATGTAACAAGGTGCTCCAAAAACACGTAGATAAGAAACATTCGGTTTCTTGCCAGTGATAAGCTCATTTGAAGTTTTCTTAAGGAACTTGTGAAGATAAACACGATTGATAACATGACAAGCAGTGTTAATAGTATCAACCCAGAAACGAATGGGAGTTTTATACTCACTGAGCATTGTTCTCGCCATTTCAATGAGAGTTATGTTTTTTCTTCAACAACTCCATTTTGTTGGGGAGTGTATGCAACAGAGAACTCAAGGGTAATACCATGTTCATCGAGAAATTCAGCAATATGAGTATTTTTGAACTCAGTTCCATTGTCACTTCTGACATGCTTAATTCGCACATCATATTCATTCTGGGGCTTCTTAGCGAAGCCTTTAAAGATATCTTGAGTACATGTCTTGTCTTCGAGAAAGAATACCCAAGTGTATCGAGAGAAATCATCAACAATAACCAGACCATAATGACGGCCCCCGAAGCTCGCATAATTTTGAGGACCGAATAAATCCATATGAAGAATTTCCAGAGGTCTTGTAGTGGTCATGACTGTTTTTTAAGAGTGATGCTTCTTAGCCAATTTACCAGCCTCACAAGCAGCACAGAGATAGTTCTTGTCGAATTTCACATCAGGAATGCCACGGAGATGATTTTTCTTCACTAGGGTCTGCAAATTTCTCATACCTGCATGACAAAGTCTTCGGTGCCACAGCCAACCTTCTGTTGCTTTTGCAAGCAAACAAGTTTGGACTAAGGGACCCTTAGAGAAATCCACAATATAAAGATCACCCTTTCTAATTCCCTCAAAGACAAAGGAATTGTCAGAGGCCATGAAGATAATGCATTTGGATATCGAGAATAAAACTAGCATGCCAAGATCCCATAACCTGCCAACTGACATAAGATTGAATCCTAGAGACTGGACAAGTAGAACATCATCAATGGATTTGTCATTGGATATGGCAATTTTACCTAGCCCAATTACCTTTCCTTTGCTCTTGCCGCCAAAAGTGATATACTTCAGAGGAGAAGCAGTTAGGTTGGGGTCGACAAACAACGACTTGTCTCCGGTCGTATGACTAGTGCATCCACTGTCCATAATCCATTCAGTGCACCCAGAGACATAGTCCTGCAGAAGAATTAGGCTTTCTTAACCACCCACATCTTTGCAGGTGGCTTCGAAACAAATGAACGAGCAGGATATGATTTCTTTCGATAAGCATAGTTGTTACTCGTTGAGGTGCGAGTATAATTAAAAGAGTAAGCATTGAAATTCTGTCCAGACGAATGAACATAGTGATTGTATGCAGTATGCATATACTCATTCTGTCGAATTCTTTGTGACTGCATGGTTAGTCGAGCAAAAATAGGCAAAGCATCAACAGTTTTCTCAGGCACCCAAATAGCTTTCTTTGGGGGCCCATTTCTGCTGTTAGGTCCAACATAGCGAGCCACAGTCTCACCATGTTGATTCTTGAAGAACTTATAATTGTCCAGGGAATCATTATCAGGATATTTAGGAATCGGAGAGTTGTATCTCGAAAGTAATGCTGGATCGAGCATTTTGCTCTTTGCAGGAACCCACACAGTTTGAGGATATTGATGAGGTTCCCAGTAAGAACCATCTTCATTCAGTTTCCTTTGGAAACCGATACCTTCCTTTCTGGGATTTTTGTGAAGGATAGATTTCTTCAAAACATCACAGAGGGTTTGATGCCCTTTGAGAGATTTGAACATTCCTGTCTGAAGGTGATCCATCAACCTAGCATTCTCATCAGAAATAGAACCATTTTCCTCGACCGAGGGGTTAGCATTCACAGATGATTCATCATTTGATTCAGCACTGGTTCGTTCAAGGCATTTTAAACATGGTGGCTCAAACACTTCAGGTTTCTCTTTAAGTTGTTGGGTGAGAAGAGAATTTTCTCTGACCAAATCCTCATGAGCCTCTCTCAGTGCCTCGAGTTCCTGTTTCCTTTTCAGGTATTCATAGGTCAATCTTTCATGGTCGGCTGAGAGAAAATCATGACGAGTTGAGAGTTCATCCATTCGTGACTTGAGAGTGGAATACTCTTCGGTCAGCGACTGATTTTTCTCCATCTCCTCAACCAACAACCCTTCATATTTCCTGAGGGTTTTCTCAATTTTCTCAAGAGAATTTTTTTGAATATTAGCAATTTTGATCAACTTAGCATGGTCATCCTCATTAGAAGAATATTGATCACTCGAGTGAATCTTGTGATGTTTGGAGGATACCTTTTCTTTTGAAGCCTTGGCCATGAAGCAGTAGGCAGGAGATTCGTCGTCGCTTGACAGATTCCCAAAGAAGTTTGTCGTAGCAAAGGAGGCACATGCTATGCCTGCCATGCCGGAGTCGGAATCCTCATCGGATTCTTCTTCTTCTTCGGAACCTGACAATTCTTCTTCACCAGAATCTATTTCCTTGCCGATGTATGCATTGGCCTTGCGAGAGGTATTCTTGCGGTTGGAGGAGGACTTGGAAGGATTCCTTGACGAAGAACTTGACGAAGATTTTGAAGTGGAATTGTCCTTCTTCTTGAAGAATTTCTTCGTCTTCTTCTCATCATCGGAGTCGTAGTTTTTGCTCTTGCTTTTGCCTCGATGGTTGCCCGAATCATATCTCCCACTAGCATGGATTTCAGCTTCCCAGAGAGGGTAGTCTGAAATGAAGTGTCTAGGCTTTTTGCACATGAAACAGGTGTATTCTCCAGCAGGTTTTGATGAAGATTTTAAACCCCCACAGTTGCTTGTACTTCTTTTCTAGAACTGGCTCTTCTTGTGAAAGCGTTGGAATCTTTTCGTGATCAGTGCGAGATCTTTGCTGAGTCTTTGTGGATCATCAGAATCTTCTTTGGCATTTCCATCGGAGCAGGAATCAGCCACTGCCTTGAGAGCATGATTTTTGTGTAAACTTGAGCCATATGGATCTCTTTTCTCTTCTTCCTATTCCTCGTGAGTGTTCAATCTCTCCATGATATGAGCAGAGTCAAGGTGCTTGAAGTCAGCTCATTCACGTATCATCAGAACTAGTGTGTCAAAAGAACTCTCAAGTGACTGAAGTAGTTTCTTAACGACTTCATGGTCAGTGATGTCTTCGGCGTCGAGACCTTGAAGTTCATTCGTGATATCACTCAGGCGATCGAAGGTTTGCTGGCAGCTTTCATTTCCAATGCGCTTGAAACAATTGAACTTGGCTCGAAGAGTATCAATTCTAGCTTCTTTCTGGGTTGAAACTCCTTCATTGATCTTTTCGAGGACATCCCACAATTCCTTCGCAGTTTCACACTGGCGATAGCGAAGATATTGTGCCTGATTGAGATGGCCACCAATTTCATATTTGGCCTGAGCATCCAGCTGAATGAGCTTCTTTTCTTCGTCAGAAGGGGCTTGAGGTACAACAACGTTGAGCCCGAATTGCACCACATTCCACATATCATCATATATTGCTCGGAGACGGATCTTCATCTTCTCCTTCCAGAAGGGGTAGTCCGTCCCATCGAATATGGGAATCTTGAGATGCGACTTGTAATTCCCTGAAGACATACTTAAACTCCAAAGTCGTTAGACTAAAAAGAGCAGAGTCAAGGAGTACCTCGCTCTGATACCAATTGTAGGAACGAAGTATGTCTACCAGAGGGGGGTGAATGGGAGTTTTAAATTTTCTTCAAAAAACTTAAATCTCTCAGAACCCAGCAGTGGAATGAATGAAAAGCAAACTACAGTGAACTAGAACAGAGTACCGAAGGAGAACTAAGACATGCATCGATGTAAATCATACGAATGAAAATGCATCGAAGGTAAACATGAGTGACAGAGTTAACCGATGATGCTCGATGGCGACAAGGTATTTCTTCGACTAGTTCGTCCTTCTGCACAAGGACTACGTCTGTTTGGAGGGGCTGTGACTTCACACGAAAGATAAACTCCCTTCACCCTTTCTCCTCGACAATCAATTCGTTAACCGATGTCGATTACTCGTGGTAGAAACTTGAAGGCGATCTCCGAACCTTTACAGACTTCTTCTTCGAGAACCATGATCACTCTTGGTCTCTAAAGAAATTGACACCTAACCATCTAGAGAGTTTGCAGCTCTCAAGAGTAATAGGCGGAGCATACTGAACTTAGATTCCAGTGATGCTGAACCACTATCTAATTCTTCGGCTCTAGGGTTTTTCTCTCGGTGGATTTTAAACTCAAATCGCTCAGAGAATGGGTTGCTCAACAATCTTCTTAGAATCAAACGAAGCAGCCACCGGACAAAGCCGGCGTGGGGTGGCTATTTATAGCCGCAGCCTCCCCAGACCGGAAATGACCATTTTGGACATGGGGTCCAGCCAATGGCCAACCGACACGTTCACAACGGTCGGATTTTGGAGCAACGGTAACATTACTTGAGGAACAAGTAATGCTAACTCGGTCTGAGTCAAATCTCTCACGGCGAAGAAGATCACAGTCCCTTGCTGGCAAGTATTTGCTCAGAGCGCAAAGAGATTTCTCTCACAGCTTTCATAGGATTAGAGTTTAGCATTAGAGAATCAAAGCTTCGAATGCTACAGCCCTCTTAATAGTACGGTGGTCCTATGACTCAATGAAAGAAGAAGAATGACGAAACAAATGCTACGTCTTCACTTTGTCTTCATTCTTCCTCGAACGCAGTCAAATTCTTCGAACAGACACCAAACCAATTGCTTGAACTATAACAATTTTTAGGGGTCACTCTTGTTAGCTTTATCTTCGGTGATAACATTCGCTGCCACCCAGGGAGATTATCTTCATTGTTTGCATCAAACTCCTCGATACTTCAGGGACCTGTTACTCTGTGTGCACTAGCAAACACATAAGTCCCATACTGTTTATTGCAACAAACTCCAAAACATAAGGGGCCTATCATTGCACCAAAAGAAGCCTTTATATGAGAAGTGTAGATTGTGTTGCATTGACGTGTGTGTTGGCCATCTACTCCTCGTCCCTTACTCCCTCCATACTGGTGCACTATAGTCATCTCACCGAGACCGAGTTGGGGAAAAACGAGAGAACTTGATGTTTATTTGGTAATTAATATCATTGCATGCAGAGACTTGAGCACTACATGTTGTGCTAAATAGTCTAAAGTCATTGAATACATACACACCACACGTCTCCTATTGGCTGATTTCTTTTTTCGTGGCAAAAAACAAGGAATGAGGTGGGTAGTTAATGCACCGTGCCTAAAAGTGTTCGGATTATTTGGTTTTCGTAACGTGACTAATGCACCAGTACAGAGGGAGTACAATAGTAGTTTGATTAATGAGATTTCAGATTCGAACCATCTACCGGAAGGGAGAGTGTATAATATCATATGAAACTACATTCAAAAGCGAATAAAACAATACTCCATGTATTTATTTATAGAGGGAGTAGTATATTTTTTGTGACATGCATTACTACATATTGCTAGTAAAATATCGAAGTCCAGACGGAGGTGGTAGTACTACTAAATCCAGACGGAGGTGGTAGTACTACTAAATCTAGACTGTGGTGCTAGTACTAGTAGTACTACCAATGTAGTAGTACTGTACTACCCATTGGTCAAATTATTATGTGCTGCTACGCACAGTGAAGTGACAAGACCCTGCGCCGGAGATGACACCTAAGTGTAGGCGGCGTGTTCGGCATACCAAGGTCAGCCTCACTGTGTGCAGTCACTATCTTCATGGTTGTAGAGCTAGCCTACTTACAACTAGCCGTGTTCGACATAATTTCCAGTGCGTTGCCACGAGTAACAATAAATATTGTACTGGAGTAATGGGTATATTGTTTCCGCACCTATGCACGCGAACATTTATCTTAACATAGTGCCTCATGCTGGAGAGTCATAATATTAGAAGTTTCAAACCATATTACAAATGCCGGGAGTAATGCTGCACGTACGAAGAGGGAATTACTAGGAATTTTACGTAAGAACTTTCATTACTTTAGGTGCATCAAGCATTATTGTACAAACTAAAATCCGCCGCCATGACAAGTCACTAATGTGCAAATAAATTTTTTAGTCTCTTGCGACTTGATGTTTCAAAAACAAATTCAGCTTCTGTAGAGACTTTGTCATTTAGGCTTAGAGGCTTACGATGATCAACGCGCCATTCATCATTGCACCAGAGAATGCCAAACCTCATTACCTTGAGCACACTTGGCTCCAGAACAAATAACTTGGCCAATTTAATCTTTGATGTGGTGCCTCGGTAGTCGATCAAATCAATTTCTGTCAGATGGAGATCAAGGCATTCAATGAGACTATTATATTGCAGCACATTTTTCACTTTCGGGTCTTTTTTATCTGCAAAAGAAGAGAACATATTCGAGCAGTTGGCTGTATAAGATTTTCGTGTCATCAAGAGCTACCAATATCATTCACTCATATGATAGGGTTAGCTATAGGGCTGGCTCTAAGGCTAGTGATAATTTTTCACTCTCTCTTTCTTTCTCTTTCCTCTCATTTACCTAGGAGCACGTGAAGAGCTTGGCATTTGTTGCCTTCCACTATGTGGCCGATGCCATACTTCTGAAAAGTAAGCCACGTAATACGCCTAGATGTCAAATCAAAACATTTTGGCACCGCTCTAGCAATGCGAGAGAGTTGGCACCGCTGTGCACATAGACCCACATGTATAAACAAATCAATCAAACCCACTACACCACCCTCTCCCTCTCCCAAACAAGTGTTTTTTATTGCCTCAGTCCTCTCGCTCTCCCGAGCAACTGTTTTTTCATTGTGTGAGTTAATTTCGCACCAGAGCAAAGTAGGTGATCCAGATTGGGGCACCAGGTGACCAATGGAGGGCATCGATGCCAAATGCATCAAAAGTGGACTTGGCACGTGGTTTGGCCTACATAGTGGAGGGCCATTATAGCCCACTTTCGTACTACCTCGTATTTAGTCTAAAATTTTGACCATAGATTCACCTAAGAAAATACAAATGCATGTCACCAAAAATTATACCATTTGAAATTATGTTCAAATACGAATCCAACGATATAATTTTTAGTGACATGCATTAACATTTAGTCAGTTAAATCTATGGTCAAAATTTGATACTACAAAATACGATGAGTAAACCAGGACGGAGCTAGTACTTGCTCTTAGGCTAACCACAGAGTTACTAGTCTAAGTTACTTGCCACTATGACTAGCCTAGGCTACAGGTACAAAAAAAATGATGCTGGTGATCACATGAGAAAAAAATACTAAAAACATTTCTTTCGGTGCAGTCCGTAGGTGCAGTTTTGAATTACGATTTTTTTTGGAAAAATTACGAAAAAAATTGAGCTCCGTTGTGATTACCATTTACTAATAGGAAAGAAGTTTTACCTCGATGAGTAGCTTCTCCGTGCATGGAAAGCATCTAAGAAATCCAACAACTTGATCCAGATTGGGGCCGATAGATTTTATTGCCAAGATCTTCACTGTGCGCACAGACTGGGTCAAGCTTGTGGGAATCATTTTCTGGATGACAACCGTAAATACATCAAGCAGAAATTTAAAAATGTGAATTTCAAGAAGACGGATAATAAGATGAGTGTTGTAGCTGAACGATTATGGATCCAATAACGAGTTCAGAGAATTTGGCAGATGAGTAGACCAACGCTGTCAATTTCGGTTCGCCAATGACCATGATTTTTGTTGGACCTTCTAGATCAGATACAAGCAATCTCTCAAGGAAAGGCGCAATCTCAATGACCATAACGTGGAACAGCTCAAGTGATCTCTTCCCAATTAATGTCTTGCTGTGGGGCCAGCAAGACACATAAATCCATCGGAGATTCGTCGAGGTGAGGTGGAGGCTAATGAACCCGTGGATCTGCCGAAGACGAAGGTACTCGAGCGCAGTACATCCATGCAGCAGGTGCTCCATAGCCTTCTTCGAGATGCCAATGTCGAAGAGGTCGAGCTGCTTGAGTTGAGGGAGAAGATGGGCGAGCGCGACATTAATCTGGGAAAAATAGTAGGAGCTAAACCTGGCATGGCGCAGCGTTGGCGTGAGGCGGAGAGTGGACGGCGGCAGAGAGCGACATCGTCCAGCTTCAAACTAGAGCTCCTCGAGCTGATCTATGGCTGGGGATAAGAACCATTCATCGAACTTGGCTTTGACCTTGCAGCTGGTACTGAACATGCGAATGTCAAGGCGTCTGGCTGGCCCAGGGTGCGATGCAAGGATCTTGGAGACTGCGGCCATGCGTTTGCAATCACCGTCGCAGAGGTAGCTGTCGACGGTGAGGTTGAGCGGGATGCAGAGCCAGAGGGGCGCCACTACCGGGAGAGCAGGGTGGTCCGCATGATAGATTTGGTGGGGAGGAGGGCGATGATGACGAGAAGCATGTTGTCGGGGAGGCTGCTGATGAAGTCCAGGCTCGCCGGATGCTGTTTTGGATCGAGCCGCCTCTGCTTGTTGGCTGCCTCATCGTCCAACTCAGCTGGTTGTGTTGCCAGTGTAAACGTGTGCTAGTGTGTATTGTGTGCTGGGTGTGCGCGAGTGTCCTTGCGTGCATGCCGCGCAGTGGTGAAGGGTGTGATTTGTCATAGTGTGTGTAGTAACACGGAAGAAGTGTGCACAGCGGGGTGCTACCACGAGTGGTTTCTAGTTTGTTTATTTCACCCGTGTCAGATGGGCCTCTAGTTTATTTATTTTCACCCACTGCCAAATGGGCTAGCACACCCAGATAGAGAACACGAGCTGACAAGGCACCATGTAGACTGGTTGACCGGTCAACTAGACAATATATGGAGCTATATTGGTTGACCGTATAATCCCTCGGTAAAGAGATATCGAGTGAGAGGGAAGACCCGTGAGAGATAGTAGACAGCGAGAAAGAGATACTCCTCCCTCCGTTCGATAATGTAGTGCCTATAATTTTTTGAAAAGTCAAACTTTTGAAATTCTGACCAAGTTTATAAAGAAATTACTTATATCTACAATACCAAAGATATATGATGTGAACTAAGTACATCTTGTGATGAATCTATTGATCATTCCGGATGTAAATGTTTTTCTCCACATTTGTGAGGTTTTGAATTTTCAAAACATCCATAAGTTAAGGACCTAAGAGAGTACCTAACTAGAGAGAGAGAGAGAGAGAGAGAGAAAGAGAGAGAGAGTGTGTGTGTGTGTGAAAGAGACATGGACAACACATGATAAAGTAGAGAAAAAGTGTGTGTGTCGTATGCAAACATATCATGCATGCATCTTTGAGGGCGGAAGCGAGGTGAGGAGATAGTGTGTGGTTGTTTGCAACAGAGAGAGAAAGTCTGGCAAGCAAGAGAGAGGGGTTGAGAGAGACGTATGGAGAAATTGCAGGCATGGGGAGGGAGAGAGTGTGTGTTTGTGATAGAGAGATCCCCTCGAGATTGTGATGGGACTACATGGGTGGGACATCGAGTGTGACAAGGTGTGTTCATGATAGAAGATACCTCGAGAGGGATCGTGATAGACCTAGCGATGATAGGAGACAATACGTGTGTTCGTGATGGATAGTGAGAGACAGTCATACCTAGGGGGGGAGTGCATGTGCCTATTATGGAGTGAGAAATTATGGTACGTAGGGGGGGTGCGTGTCAGATAGAGAGAGAACAAGAGGGGGAGTGTTAGATGGGTCCATGTAGTGCGAGCGAGATATGTGTATGTGTGACCTAGGGAGATATAAAGTTTGCGAGAGATAGAGGAGCCCCAATACGGCTGAGTGGTGCATGAGAGAGTTGAGAGAGATAAAGAGATACTCCCTTCGTTCGATAATGTAGTGCATATAAACTTTTTAAAAGTCAAACTTTGGAAACTTTGACCAAGTTTACAGGGAAGATTATTAATATCTACAATACCAAAGATACATCATATGAAACTATGTCTTCTAATGAAGCTAATGATATGTGTTTGCCGTTCTAGATGGAAATGTTTTTCTCCACATACCTGGTCAAACTTTGTGAGGTTTGACTTTTCAAAAAAATCTATATGCTATGGACCGAAGAGAGTACCTAAGTTGAGAGAGATCAAGTGTGTGTGAAGAGAAAGAGTGTGTGTGTGTGTGGAAGAGAAAGGGACAACACACAATAAAATAGAGAGAAAGTGTGAGTGTCTTATGTAAAAATATCACGCATGCATCTCCGAGATAGAAAGCGAGGTGAGGAGATACACCGAGATAGCTAGTGTGTGATTGTTTGCAACGTAGAGAGAGACCCCTATAACACCAGTCCAAGAGAGGTTTGGCCAACAAGGGTTAGAGGTCGAGAGGGACGTATGGAGATGAAGATGGAGTCATGGGGGGAGAGAGGTTGTGTTTGTGATAGAGAGACCTCCTCGAGATCGTGATGGGACAATATGGGTGGGAGATCGAGAGACGAGGTGTGTGCGCGATAGAAAGATGCCCTGAGAGATATCGAGATAGACCAATTGAGGGAAAGAGCCAATGCGCATGTTTGTGATGGAGACTGAGAAATAGTCATATACCTAGGGTGGCTGCGTGTGCCTACAATGGAGTGAGAGATAGGCGTACTTAGCTAGGTGGGAGATTGTGCGTGTGTGCGTGTGAGATGGAGAAAGAATGAGGGAGAGAGTGAGAGAGTTTTAGATGGGTCTATCCAGTGCGAGTGAGATATGCATGTGTTTGTGTGACCTAGGGAGATAGAGAGTTCGAGAGAGAGAGGGAACAGCCCCGAGATGGCGGAGTGGTGCGTGACAGAGTTACGGACGATGAGATATGGAATTCGTGCACGTACGATGAGTGCACCCTGCATATTTAGCTTAGACTAGAGAGTCGTACATTGTGTGCGAGAGAGACCTATAGATGGAGTGTGCTTGCGAACGTGAGAGAGAGAGAGAGCGAGAAAGAGAGAGAGAGAGAGAGAGAGAGAGAGAGAGAGAGAGAGACGGAGAGGGATCGATAAGGATTGTGTTTGTATGTGCGCGATAGAAACCAAGATTGTCGGATTGAGAGAGAACGGGAGTCCGGGAGAGGGGAGAGATCGCGTTTATGCATCAAAGACTGGTAAAAACCATGTTTTGGTATAAATTTGCATTCAAATCTTTGAATTGGAGAACATGGTGTTTGCAATCCACACATGAATGGAGATATGCGTATCAAACAAGTTCATTATTTTGACTTTCAACATGTTCATGGAGTACTATAATACAACATGCTACTCAATTGAGGTGTTCAATTTTGGATTTAGTCCACAATTTTGACCGGGCGAACGAGCTATTTCATTATATCGAGATATTTCATTTTGGGTTTGATTCCCGTTTTTGAGTGGGTCAACTATTTGTCAAATAGTAAATCAGTAGCAATGATCATGTAAAAACACATTAGTCCCGAGCATCATCTCACCATCTAAAAAAGAAGTGGCAAGCTAATATTTCAAAATTTGATTCGAACCGACTTTGTAAGGTAGACGTGGATGCTCGTTCTCCCAAAATTTGAATGAACCGCTAAACACCCTGTGCTCGGTGGAATTCGCCCGAGCAAATAAATGAGAGATGCAAAATTACCGGCCTATGTGGGACACGCATCAATTGGCCTGTCGTACATCGAGGGTAGGTTTGGAACTTCATCCAAGCGTGCCCTCTCCTTGGCCGAAATGACAGGTGCCGAATAATTCATAAACCATGGGCGGCAAAACACCCTCTCCTCGGCAAAAATCGCTCATGCCCACTATTTCAAAACACGCCCTCCTCGTCCGAAATCACTAGCACCCACTATTTGGGAGAAGCAAAGTTACCCTACTATACCCGACCCTCAAGACATAGACCCAAGCCCAGAAGCCAAAAGGTAGGGGTAGAACTATAACTTCCCCCACATTTCAAACAAATGCGTCCGTAAGACATGGTTCCCCCTCCCGCTTCCCCATTCATACAGCGTGGGCGCCAAATCACCTTCTCCCCAGCCGCAAAATCTCAGACCATCCCTCCTCCATGGCGCCACCACTGCACCAACTTCACCGATGCCCTCCTCCCGAATGCCAGAGCCGCTATCCATTTGTCGTCATGCACTAGGCCGTGTGCCTCTTACTCAGTGCTGCTGGAGCTGCCTCGACGACGACCGCGTGAACCATAACAGAGCCGATTCATCCGCGCCGTTCACTAATGCAGGATGCTGGTAATGCGACACTATGATCAGAGACCCTTTGACGAAACTGTGTGCGATGCATTAATCGCAAACAGTGATGTAAAAAATCGTCAAAAAAGATGCAAAACATTTGCGATGGCAGATACATCAAACATGGTTCAGATTACAGTTGCGTGTGCGATGCGTGACAAATGGTTAATCCATAATAACTGTTTGTGATGTGGAAGAGCAACAGAAATGGGCGGCTATATAAAGTTGTGTGGGATATATGGCATACAGTTCGCTCGGATGAACTGTTTGCTATTAGGGAATGCAACAGAAATGGTTAGCTAGATCAAGGTTTATGTGATATATGGCATACGGTTCACTCAGACGAACTATTTTCGATTAGGGAACACACCAGAAATAGTTCAACTTAACAAGATGTGTGAGATATGTGGCATATAGTTCACATAGTTGAACTATCTGTGATGAGCCAAAAGAGCACAAATGATTCATGTAAACAAGATGTGTGTGATACGCGGCAAACAACCCACTCAGATGAACTGTTTGCGATGAGAAAATATAACACAGACGGTTACTACAGTTAATTTGTGTGCGAATCTGTGTTTACAAAAAACTTTGAAAAATGCAAACTAGTTGCTTGCGGTGGCTAGGAGTATCGCACACGATGCGTCTGCGAGTACTCGTGTGCGATGATTAGAAAGTTACACATACGTTTCCTTATGTTAACACGTGTGTGATAGATAACACGAGACACCGCATACGCTTGTCGGGTTGTGTGCTCCACTTAGTCTTCCCGCGCTCCAGGGAAGGCTTCCGCGCTCCAGCGAAGGCTTGCCGCGCTCCATATGGGTGAATTGTAACATCCCCGCCTCTTCCCTCATCGTTTTCCCGCCACCAGCTAATGGTGTGCTGCATATGACCTAGGCGGCAACGCACCATCGCGACACTGTGCGCAGATCTAGTCCTCACCCATCTACCATTAGTTATTCCAAGCATGCCAGGCAATGACCAAAGCTTCGACGTCGACCTGTACCTTTGTTACATCTTCGACGAGGAGAACGAGCCGGAGCAGGTCGAGGAGCAAGAGCTTCATCGGCAGGTGCAGGCACCATGGCCCATTGGCAGCGATATCGCCGTGATAGTCCTTGGGCATACAATTGACATATTGCAGAGGAAGTGTGATGAGCGGTTTGCCATCCATCGTGCAAAAGATCCAGAGCTGCTAGGCGGCATGATCGACGACCCACCCGAAGAGCCGCCATCACCGGTGCTCATCGAGAGCCTGATGCCCCGCCAGGAATGGGCACAGGACCTCTGCAATTCAGTTATGAGACAGCCAGTCTGTGGCTTCATCATTGCCAGCGGCGGCCGTGTCAACCTCGATCCCGACGATGTGGTGGCCAGGCTCGAGCGCACCCTTGGCAGAGTTGACGTCACCAACAAAGTAGAGCATCGCCAACCTGGTATCTTGAGGATGCAGGTGATCGACGGAATTTGCTACCAGGGCAGGGACATGGAAATGGAGCAGTTCCATGGACATGTCATGCACACGATTGCACGCTGTCAAGCTCTACTAGAAGAGGCCCAGCAGCCCCAAGAGCCTCCCAGCGCGAGCAGCTCCGTAGGCGGACATGGGTACCGTGGCCGCGGGTCAGGACACTTGTAATGACCGGCCGCAAGTGTGCTATGCTGATCATGGAGTCCGAGAAGACCGTCGTCGGAAGGCCGCCAGCTCAGCCTTTTAGCCTATATTTTATTATAACTGTATGCAAATGTCGCATATAGACATTTTAATTCACTACGCATATGTAGGTCGTGAGTGTTTTGGGCGTTGCCGCATGTGGCATTTTAATTATCCTGAATATGTAAGACAATTATTAACCGTTGCCATTGTAAATTTGCCTCAACGGTGAGCAGAGTGAACGTAGGGACGCCAGAGCGAAGCGCGCCGCGGCCGCCTCAATGACAAGCAAAACACGCGGACGGACGCGAGCAGAGCGCACCGCGGCCACCTCAACGACGAGCAGAGCGTGTTGCGGCCGCCTCAACGGCGAGCAACCACACCTGCATATTGCAATTCTGGTCAACCTTCTGGCACCCCGTGCGAGGCGCGATGGCACATCCATCGGACACGATGGTGATATCTGGACCGTGTGTGATAGTGGGAAGACACGTACACGTAAATCCGAGAAAGCGGGCCCACTTACGCCATCCGGGAACCGTTTCGGTCTTCCGATGCATGGCATACGGTTGATCCATAAGAACTGTTTGCGATGAGCTAGAACAACAGAAACGGCCAGCCATATGAAGGTATGTTTCGGGCTTCGAGCCCGGAACCATCAATAAATTTTGACCTTGTTTCTCGTCACATTCCAGATTACAACGCAATAAGTAATTGCAAATCTGTTCACACCGATCAAACCTAAATGTGTTCACACTTAGCACCGGGCTATGAAAACTACCCACTAGAAAATTACTTCATAGTTCCTCTCCTCATCACCCACAAAACACGTCTTTCCTGTCAAGTCGTTTTGCCATGACTGGTAGGAGGAGTTTCGAGTCGACATATAACCAGGGAACAAAGACCAAGGCCACGGAAGCACTAGAGAGGTCCCGCCGCTATGTGGCATCCACAGCAGAGATGTCCTGGCGCACCGCAGAGCCCTTGAACCAGCTCTCACTGACACGCGAGGGATCTCACTAGCGCACTCGCCGCGTCGGCGATCGCCACAAGCTGGTGGTGCTGAAGTCCTTGGCCGGCGATGATGACATTCTCGCTGGCCTAATTAAGCAGTAGGAGCTAGTCGACGGTTTGATGAAGCTGCTCGAGATTAGCGATGCCTCGGTTGTGAAGGCGACCGGCCTCGTCGAGCAACTCATGGGTGACAATGTGAAGCTCCTCAAGGTGCTTACCGAGATGGAGGAGGAGGCCGCCAGCTGGAAGAAGCTGCATGAGCAGGGCAGTGCCTCGGGGATGACGCTGAAAGAGGTCGTCGAGGAACTGATGGGTGACTTGAGGAAGCTCCAGATCAAGCGCGAGCAGTAGGTGGAGGAATCCGTGGCTATTGTCAAGCAAAATCATGAGGAATTGAAGAAGGAGCTGGAGGATCTCATCGCCCAGCGATCCATCGAGGAGTAAAGACAGTAGCGACCCAGAGCGTTGTCTGCGATTTCCTTCTTCTCTTGCCCCCATGTCTTCCGGGCTTTGCCGCATGTGGCATTTTAAATTATCCGGAATATGTAAGACAATTATTATCCGCGCCATTGTAAATTTGTCATCGTATTATCCGTTGCCATTCTATTTGTCGTCGTACTATCCGTTGCCCTATGTGGCATTTTAAATTATCCGTCATACGAGTTGAAAACACGAACAAAGCAAATGCTAACGTTGAGCGGGGCCATGGGATCACAAGCAAACACCCTCTGTCTAGATGCTTTAATTAACTGCGTGTTAAACAGCGACTCGGCCGCCATTAATGGAGAAGTTGTGAGTGAGGCGGGCGGCTGGTGGATGGATGTCAAAGAGCTCCCTTCTCGGTGAGCATGCGCGCCTTGGCTGCTCGCACATGTCCCGTCGAGCCTGCGAGGTGGACAGGTCGCACGCATCCCATCGAGCCTGCGTGGCGGACTGTTCGCACGCGTCCCGTCGAGCCTGCACAGCGGACTTCTCGCGCTTGTCCCATCTAATCAAACAGCTGCACGCATGCCACCGACTATGGTTAAATTTTAGCACAAAATACAAAGATGACCAATGAAAGAGGACCGAGGTAGTACTATCCCATAAGAAAAGAGGGACGCGTGGCCGCACTTAAATGGTTACGGTAACACACACGGTTCATATAATACAACCATTTGCGATATTAGTGTGTCAGCTATTTGTTTCAAAAGGACTTCGTTGGCTATTAATGTGTGCGCCTTGTCTCAAACTGGACGATTTTTTTTACCACGACATATATGTGCCATGTCATGAAACCATGGCAAGTTTGATGTTTTTTGGGTGAGGTTTTGATTTACTGGGATTTAAAAACAGAGATTCTCAATGTTTCAGGCTGACGAGACATTTGTAACTCATTCCCATTCCTTCAATGAGACCTAAACATGCACCCAATGACACATGTATGATTTTCCACCCATTTTTCTTGACTGGAGCATGTGTTTGTAGTTCAAATTTGAATTATGGACTACATTAAATGCCTAGAAAACTCAATTAATATATAAAATGGCCAAACGAACCCTGAACAGTTTCAAATTTCATCACGACACTCCTGTTATTCTATGTTGCCTGTAGAAAACAAAATACAAGGCGAGAGGAGGCAGCGATTATTGTTTCGCCCACAAGAGGGGCATGTTTCCCTACCGGAACCACGAGGGTTGTGAGAAGCTTAGGTTTGTAAGATGCTTGTAATATAGCTTGGCCCAAATTGGATTTTTTTTACCACGACATATATGTGCCATGTCGTGACACCATGCCAAGTTTCAAGATTTTCTGGTGAGTTTTGGATTTACGGAGATTTAAAAACTGAGATTCACAATGTTTGAGGCCGAGCCAGGACACCGAGATAGTTGAATTCATTCCCATTCCTTCCATGGGACCTAAACATGCACCCCAAGGACACATGTATGATTTTTCAACCTATTTTGGTGCATAGAGCATGTATTTGTAGTTCGGATTTGAATTATGGACATTAAATGGGAAGAAAAATCAATTAATGTATAAAAGGTCAAACGAAACCTAAATAATTTCAAAGTTTAGCGCGAATCTCCCGTTGTTCCATGTTGTGTGTAGAAGAAAATACAAGGCGAGAAGAGGGAGCGATTATCGTCTCGCCCACAAGTGGACACATTTCCCTATCGAAACCACGAGGGTTCTTGCGAGAGGCTCTGATTTATAAGAGGTTTGTAATAAAGCTTGGCCCAAATTGGACAATTTTTTTACCACGATATATATGTGCCATGACATGACACCATGCCAACTTTCATGATTTTCTGGTGAGTTTTGGATTTACGGGATTTAAAAATAGAGATTACAAATGTTTGAGGACGAGCCATGCCGCTGATATGGTTGTTATTCATTCCCATTCCTTGCATGTGACCTAACACATGCACCCAAGGACACATGTATGATTTTTCTAGCCATTTTGGTGAATTGGAGCATGTATTTGTAGTTCAGATTTGAACTATGGACATTAAATGCCTAGGAAACTCAATTAATGTATAAAAAGTCCAATCGAACCCTAAATAATTTTAAGTTTCAGCACAGATATCCTGTCATTCCATGTTGCCTTTAGAAAAAAATACAAGGCGAAAAGAGGCAGCGATTATCGTTTCGCCCACAAGGGGGACACGTTTCCCTATCGAAACCACGAGGCTTCTTGAGAAAAGCTCCGGTTTGTAAGAGGCTTGTAATAAAAAAAATTCCATGACATATATGTGCCATGTCTTGACACCATGCCAAGTTTCACGATTTTCGGGGGAGTTTTGGATTTACGGGGATTTAAAAACCGAGATTCTCAATGTCCGAGGTTGAGCCAGACGCCGAGATAGTTGTAATTCAGTCACATTCTTTACATGGGACCTAAACATGCATCCAAGGACACATGTATGATTTTTGTAGCCATTTTGGTGCACTAATTTGAATTATGCACATTAAATTAATGCTTATAAAACTTAAATATAATGTTTAAAAAAGGCCAAACTTACCTTGAATATTTAAAGCAGTTCTGGTCAACCGTCTGTCACCCGTGGGTAAGCACTGTGCACATGGGTCGTGCTAGCTCACGCTTCCTTTGTTACTAAGTTTTCCATATTAATGTTGTTATATATCCAAACACACTACCGTTTCCCGCCACTCCTCCCATCGGTTTCCCGCCTCTTCTCCCATAGGTTTCCTGCCTCTTCTCCCATCGGTTTCCCGCTGCCAGTGTCAGTGCTCATAGAAGGCTAGGCGGCGACACACCGGCCATGTAAATATTGCACACAGTTTCTAAAAGCACAAACATGTGTGATAGTAGGGAGTAGGTCCCATAGGGTGACCAGTGTGAAATGCCTTCAAGGCAAGGAGGCAATTCTTATCAGCAAGGGGTGGCTTCCCACCCGCTAACCTAGTCGAATAGAACACAGGAGTTAAGCGTGCTGGGGCTGGAGTAGTCTAAGGATGGCTGACCTGGTGGGAAGTGGCATATCTCTCAAGCTTTTCATTAAAGTGCCATGATACAGTCATTATGGACATTTATCATCTAAATGTATCTGTAGTGACCTGTCATGACGATTATATAAACCTTGGGATCCTTGTTTTGGTAATTTGTATAATATGTTTTTTTATTGGTTATTTTTTGTTCTCAAAAATCGAAGAATGATCGACATATGTAGGCCCACACAAACTATCTCTTTGATTCAATGCACGAGAAGGGTTTCCTCTTTTCCCTGCGTGCTATGTTAGAGCAAATCAAGATTCAAGACATGCATTGGATGACACCCCCTACCCCCCCCACCCGCCTCAAAGTTGCGGAACCGACATCATACGTCTTCAACTTGGCTGGGGGTACGATGTTCAGTTTGTAATGTTACAAATGTAGTTGGTGCCCCATCGAAGTTGTGCATTCGGGATTTGAACAAATAACACACCAGACCCATACATTTTTTTCGGGCCGCATGTAGGGTATAGTGGGTGTTCTGATCGGGAACGTCTCCCTTGTGCGGTTTATAGACGCCGCGCATATCTGTGGGCTCCCAGAGGTCTATATATATCATCCTTGACCGATAACGAGGGGGGCCACACAATCTATCCCTTTGACCGAACATAAGAGAAGGGTTTGACCATGATGGTTTCCTATTTCTATGTGTGCCATGTTAGACCAAATAAAGTTTGAGCGCATGCGTTGGACGACACCCCCCCTCGAAGTTGGGGAACCGACATCGTACATATTGAACCTGGCTTGGGGTCGGGTACGGTGTTCAATTTGTAATGTAGTTGGTGCCCCATCGAAGTTGTGCATTGGGGATTTGAACACATCACCCACCACCCATACATATTTTCGGGCCGCGTGCAGTGTATAGGGGGTCTTCTGATCGACCACGTCTCGCTTGTGCGGTTTTTTGTGACAACACGCATATTTGTGGGCTCCCCGGGTGTATATATATCATCCCTTTGACCGATAACAAGGGGTATGTGTTGGCCATGAATTGATTCCTCCCAGATCCTGTTACGACCGGTTACCATCACATGTCGTTGAAGCAAAGATCGAGCTCAGGTGTTGTCAGGATTCCCTCCACACGCTCGGATTGGTGGGTTCGACCAACATCATACCCTTCGTATCTCGTCCTTAATTACCTGGCTTTCATGGTGGTTGTCTGTATCGAGAGGCAGGCGCTACATCTAAATTGTACATTATTTAATATTGAAAAGACACATCAACCCTTCCAACATACATCATTTTGGGCCGCATGCAGGCGGTGGTGGTTTTGTGATCCCTCTCGTGCGATTTTAGATGACGGTTCAATCTATTGGCCCAAGCGGTTTATATATATTCTATCCATTTTTTATCGACAACAACAGTTGTCATTTGACCAAGCGATAGATTAACTGTTCCGTCTTATGGTAGGTCATGGCGACATGCATGTATGACCAAAGTATCAGTACATGCATCCGCCCCACCGACACGAAGTGGGAGGTGGGTCAAGCACCCTAGCTAGGTAGCTACAACATTATGTCATTATAGATATATCCAAGGGTGCTTTCGGGTTTGTGAGGCAGGTGCCACCAAAGTTGTGCATTGTGTATTTAAAGTTTTAAACATTACACCTTATATTCCTACATATATTTGGCCACTTTCCAGGTGGTTCTTGACTTCTGGCCCCTCACATCGATCTTCGACGACGCGCCCAACTGTGGGCCTGGGTGGTCAAATTGTGCATTGGAATTTTTAACATCAGAGACCACCCTTATCATTCATATATATTTGGGCCACATGCTGGAGTGGCAGTCTTCTGACCCTCTCTGACTTTTTTTTTGCTGCGAAGACTCGGATGACGCTCAATGGACATGGGTGTACTGGCTTAACCGTGTGCAATACAAGTGCACTTTGAAATCACCATGACCGCCCAAGCGCGTTCAAGGGTGTAGGTAGTGGATTAACCGTGTGTGATGCTAGTGGGCTATGAAATCACCATGACTGCGCAAGCGCGAGCAGGGGTGGAGGTAGTGGCTTAACCGAGTGCGATGCAAGTGCGCTATGAATCACCACGACTGCGCAAGCGCGAGCAAAGGTGGAGGTAGTGGCTTAACCGTGTGCGATGCAAGTGCGTTGTGAAATCACCATGACTGCGCAAGCGTGAGCAAGGGTGGAGGTACTGGATTAACCGTGTGTGATGCTAGTGCGCTGTAAAATCACCATCTGTGCAAGCTAAAGGCGGGTAGTTTATTTAGATTGAATTCCATGTCTGCGTATGAAAATTAGGACGAACCGTGTGCGATAGACCAGCTAGCTAGATATCTAAAAACAAACTACCTGCCTTAAGCGTTACAAAAATCAGCGGTTCTGCCACTTTTCCTTATTATCATATACGCATATTCTTATTGGACCGTGTGTGATCTTGGGAGCTTCCGCCCCGCATCAATTCCTTTACCCAAATTTTAGTACCCGCGGTACTTCAACCGTCACCCCCAATCCTCTAGCACTGACCTTATAGTAAAATTGCAGTAGCCGCATTTGAACCATCGCCCTCCCTCATCCACCACCATCTCCACCCACCATTACTAAAATTTTAAGTAGCCGTCGTGTATCGTCAAACACCAACTGCCCCCTCCACAGTCCCCCACCCGCCCCCTCCCCCCCCCCCTCGAACCCTAGCTCGCTGCCACCGCCAACCCCTGCCGGTCTGCCCATTCCTCCTAGCTTAGATAATAAAGTTCAGGTTACCCAGCGATTCCCATACCATCGCCCCACCCCCCTGAATTTATAGATGAGGCCTGCGGCGTCCCTCCAGGCAGATCCACATCCCCTGCTCCAGAAAGTCGCAACCTAAGCCCGACCACGTATCCCGGGGAGCCCGACGAGCGTTCAACCAAGAAGAGGTTTATCATGCCCTCTCCAGCGGACGTTGGCGAGATGGCCGCCGTTCTCCCGGACATGTCAATCCCGGAGCAACACCTCGTCATTGAAGCCGGTGAGGTTGTTGATTATGTTGCCATGCCGAAGGCTTCATGTCAGCGGGCTAGCGTATTACTGTATCTCGGGAAAGCTAGCTACGACATCAAGCTCATCGACAGCGATGGCTTCACGCGGGCCATGTCACCGGTTAAGTCGTCCATCCCAAACCCCTCTGGTTCAACCACCGTCGATCTCTTTAACAGCCCTGCCACTAATCTCTTCTGCCACTCGATCAAGGATTTGCGATCCTTTTACGCCATCGAGCCCATTTTGTCATTTCTGAAGGCCACGTTCTACGGAGGCGGCTTGGGATCCTCAATTTCCAAGTCAGATCTCATCGACCATGACCACGAGGAGGGCACCCACAAAGGTTCTTCCAAGGTGAAACAGCTCATCTGCGACATCAGAGAGCGCACCATGGGTCTGTGCTCTTCCAACTAGAAGGATCCCGTCAATGACATGTGAGGCAACATCCTATCAACAAATCTTACCTTTTCTAGCTTGCCAACTCGTACCCTTTGTTGTAGTAACTTTTTGCCATGCGGTGTTTTAACTGTGCCGTGTTTAATTATTTCAGTTATGCAAAAATGTAATGTTCAATAGGGCTATGTGATGTTTAAGTATGAATTGTCCACTTCAGTTTCACGAATGGCTATATTTGGTTGTTTACAGGGAGTAGATGCCTTGGTTATCTGTATTTGGTTGTTAGGTTGGTTGTAGTGAGCATTTGTCCAGTTATCAAGCGGATGCCTTGTTTATCTGTATTTGCTTGTTAGGTTGGTTGAAGTGAGCATTTGTCCAGTTATCAAGCAGATGCCTTGTTTATCTATATTTGGTTGTTAGGTTGGTTGAAGTGTGCATTTATCCAGTTTTCAAGCAGATGCCTTGTTTATCTGTATAAGCTTGTTAGGATGGTTGTAGTGAGCATTTGTCCAGTTTTCAAACATATGCCCTTTTATGTGTATTTGCTTGTTAGGTTGGTTGCAGTGAGACTCTGTCCAGTTTTCAATGGCTATATTTGGTTGTTATACTGATCATTTATGCCTTGTTTATTTCAGTCATTCACAATGTGATGTTCATTTTGTGCAAGTCGGAACTGTGCCGCTTGATTTCATCAATACCAGTTTGAACGGCTATATTTGGTTCCAGTTATGCCTGGTGTAGTTAACACATGCCCTTTATTTCAGTTTTACACATTTATCCAGTGTGAAGTTTAAGCATGAGCTACGTTCTATTCATTTTCACCAATACCAATTTGAATTGCAATATTTGATGGCTGTTAAGCCTGTTGTAGGTAACATTCCCTTCCATTTTATATTCGCTTTAACAGCATGCTGAAACCAACACATTCAAGCTATCATTTGGAGATTATGTTGTTTACCTTTGCTATATTTGTTTGATGTTAAGGTTGCTGTACTTATCATGCCTTTCCACTACTTATGCAAGACAAAAATGGGAGTGGCCAGCATTTTCCACCGAGGTTAGTTTCATCCCTCGGCTTGTACTCCCCCCGTCATTCCATAAGATAGTGCATATAGATCCACGCATGGACACTTGTTAGCTTCTAATATTGACTTGTTGCTTGTAGGTACATATGCCCTTGGCAAAAATCCACGCATTGACCCTTTTTGCATATGGGGCAATGAGATATTCATGAACAAGAATCAAGTGAGGAAACTTGTAAGGATTATTAGCAAAAATATATGAATGGTGGCAAGCAAATTATTTGTTTACACTCTATCCAACACAACAGGAGCTGTACGATGGTAACTACAAACTCTACAGCCTTCTCTTTTTACTGCCCAGAATGAGTTGTTAGGCAACAATGTCTGAATCTTTTTTGTTTGAAGTGGTTCCCAAAGTAGTTTACTCAAGATTACCTCGAAAAGTACATGATTGGTGGACACGCAGTGAAGGTTAAAGTATTTCATCCAGACTACAATGAGCATCGAGAAGTCCTAATGAAGACAGTGAAGGTAGGGCGGGCAACCTTCACAAGGGGTTGGCCTAGAGTCGTGCGTGCATTACGCATGGAGGAGGCACAATATGGGCATTCCGCTTCACCTTCTCCAGCAACCAGAATGTCTTTCGCCTCTCTCTTTGCATTCTTTAGTACAACTGTGGTTCATCATTCTTTACTTTGTGCTTCTGTAGTTCTTCAGTATATGTACCTGTGCATCGAATTATGCATTCGTGGTTGAATCTATATTTGTAATAAACATCGTTCGATGTCAAATCAGTGATTGCCTACTTTCAAATTCAAAATCTGTGAATTTTAAATGCAGGGATTAAATTAGGGATTACACTGCACACGGTTTGCGAAAGCAAAACATCTGCGATAAACGTGGAGATCAGACACGTCTCACGGATCCACTACTTGTGCGATCAATCTCTACCGCACACACGATCAGCCAAGAAAAAACATGTGAGATTAACAACAGCATCACACACAGTTCCTTCTTATTAAATGTTTGCGAAAGTCACCTTATCAAACACGCCTGGCAATTATTGACTGTTTATGATGTTGTGCGCATCGCAAATGTTTGGTCATAGAAGAACGCATGCGATAGTTCTTCATCCGACGCGGGTACAAAGGATGAATCGTGTGGGATATATTCAAGCTTCTCATACAGTTTTACAGGAACAACTATATGCACTCTTACATCAAATCGCATATAGTTGAGGAAAAGTAAATGTGTGTGATTGTCTGCTTATCGTACATGTTCTATAATCGTGAACTATTTGTGATGGGTCGCACATCATAAACGTAGCACCACAGAGTACCGACTGCAATGGCAATGCAAGCACAAACGAGTAGCAAGGATGGAGCGTTTGAGATATTCGAGATATCAGAAACAGTTTTATATGGACAACTGTATGCATCATGGCTCCCTATCCCCGACGGTTTTTGGGTCGGGTGGAAAGGACCCCCCTATCGCACACACTCGCTTGGCGATGGTTTAAAATGCCATCACGGAAAGGCGTTAAAAACCGTTTGTATAGCAGCTCGATGTACCAGTGGTTGTGCATGGTGCCGGAGCGGCTCCATCTTCGGATGTGTCCAAGGCCCCGGCGCAGCTTCCCCGTAGCCGCCAACTCGGCAGCTGGAGCTGCCTACTTCACCGGGCCGCAAGATAGGCCGTACCCTCATCTTAAATCACTTTTATTTAGGAGTGAATTGCCTGAATTTTTATTCTGGGGCAGCCGATTCCCAATGGGAAGCAGCACCCCTCGAGGCGGCGGAGCTCCTAGGCTGCCGGTTGGCTGGGGCAGCAGTGCCTTGGTGTCTATCATACGGGTGTAGGGGCGCAAGTTCGCCGCTGAAGCAGCGCTTAAGTGCTATATTAGTGTTGCGTGGGTTGAAGGTACTGCCGCCGCCAGATCTGGATGAAGGTGAGTCTTTGTGGTTTGGCTAGGGGCGGCGCAACCACGGCAGTGCGGTGGGGCGGGGGCGAGGTTTTGGTCGGAGCTCTCATGGCCAGGAACGTCACAGGCAGGCTACTTTGCCGGTGGTCGCTGGCTCTTCAGGAAAGATTCTGAACAGTGTCAGTCGGGAGGCACAAGACGGCCATCCAGCCATCCGACGTAGATCGGACAGAACCAAAAAAATCATGTGACCACAATTTAGTTTTCAGTCAACAGACATGTGACCAGCCTCGTACCTTAGTGTTCATCTCTTAGGGTATTTCTTCAGATCAGAGATATGTGTCGTTCTTAACATTATGTGTTTTCTGCATATTCATCCACACCGTCTTCCTTTTCACCACAGCTGCTCCAACAAGGGAAGCATACACCAGAAGGGAGCTATAGTCCCCACTCAACAGTTCCCTGCCTCGAATGTGTGTGCCCGACATGGACAACCACAACAACCGCAGGGCCATCGACAAGTCAGCAGATGATGCTCACTCCTATGGATGGCGCCAGATAGGTTGTACCCGCATCTTACTTGTGTGTAACATTTATGGCTTCGTTATTCATCTATGCATGGAAAATAGATTATCACATGTCACTATATATTCATGCTAATCTCTTAAGAGTCTTGTTCAGGAGTTAACGCTATTCCATAGTTCAGATAAGGGACTTGTTCAGGAGTTAACGCTATTCCATAGTTATCATCCATCAGCCAATGCTATCCCACATGCTAGTGATTATACCACTTCTAGTATTACCTATGTTGTTGTTATTTAATACTTTTGTGTGCCATCTAGTTAATCTCGAGTACAAACAATACATATTATGTAGCTTTCATCTGTGTTCTCCCTTTAGTTTTTGAGACCTGTTGCTGCTAGTTAAGTCCAGTCCTACTATTTATGTCGTCTCCTACAGTCACTCATTACATAATCTAACTACTAGTTGTCTTCCATGCATGTCAGATATAATTGCACACACTGATATATCCACGAGAACCTCGCGGAGCAATGTAATGGCCAACAAACTTGACGTCAATGATACCCAATATGATGGAACAGTTAAAGGCAGTTCTTTAGAAGACTTGCAGATAGATGATGAATCCTATTCACCCCACAAGGTCCTTTCTCTAACTTGGCCCGTGATATGGGCACATCATGCATATAATGTCCTGGAGTGCATCTACTCTGTTGCAATGCCATGTGCTTAGCCTGCTGATCATGCATGTAAATATGTCATGCCTTCCTGTTTTTCAGTACCTATCCCATTCATGATAACATGTTTTCAAATTCAAGTACTATCATTCTACTCTTTCGCAATGCCATATGCTTAGTTTGGACATCATGCTTCTGAGTATCTTATGCATTGTTATTCATCAGTATGTACACCATCCGTCTACCATACCATGTATTTTTTACATTGAAGTGTTGTTCTACTGGTCTGTTGCAATGCCATCTTAGTTTCCCAATCATACACGCATATGTTGCCGTCGTGTTTTTCTGTACCTATTCTGCTATCATACAGTTTTACATTCAACTAGTGTTTTTTACTCTGTTGTCCTGTCGTATCCCTAGCTCTTACATCATACTCCCTCCGTCCGAATTACATGTCGCAGAAATGGATAAAAATGGATGTATTTAGAACTGAAATACACCTAGACACATCCATTTATTTCCGGATAGAGGGAATACATGTCAATATATCATGTCTTTCTATTCTTCAGTACATATTCCATCTCTCTTGCGTAGCATGTTTTATAATTGAAGCACCATTCTTCTATATAAGGCATGCAAGGGGAAGATGGCTATGTTAGAATCTGAAGGGCTACAAACAAGAACTTTGCAAAAGATCCAAACGCTAGGAGATAGTAAAACAACTCCAGTGTTCATAGATACTGCTCCAGCACAGAGAAACCCAACTCCTCCTGATAATAAGCAGATTCCAGTGGCCAGAGAACTAGTCCGCTCCAGTCCAGCAAAAATATGTCAACTCCATTCTAAGAAGCGTGTGCGTATCCTTGCATCATGAAATTTTATGGCATTCAGATCATCTTTTCTACATGTTTCTTACCCATCTCTCTTTTAGAAAATAAGCTTAAAGGATAGAAGACTTTCTAAATTGGGATCATGTTCGAGGAAAGTATCTTGCGGGAATTCTCTGTGCTCCAATGCTGATGTAAGTACCTGTTGTATATCACTATATTTTTACATCAGCATGTATTTTGTGAATTGGCGTGAATCCAACCTTTATCTGATCTAAATTTACTTGTAGCAAAATGTATAATTAAAGGCCACAATGTTCATTTTTGTAAGGAAAACCGCCTGGTAGTTTTGCATACGGAGATGCATGAGTGTACTATCTCATATCATGCACATTGCTAAATTGTAGTGCTGTGGTTTGGTTGCCCAATCATTCATTGTGTCAATGTTGCTTTCCTATTACCTTACATGGCTGATGATTGTTGTGCCATATTGTGTTAATTTGGTGTAGGCTGGTGTGGTCTGGTTGCCCACACGTTCATTGTGTGTGACGCCCAATATGCGATCCTATCCGATAGGAACTCGAAGGTCCCACCAAGGATAGAGCCGCATATTGAAGATGCTTTTGCAAGGTGGATATCATTACATCATACAATGTACATAATAGTTGGGGATACATACAAAGGCATACAATTGCCACATGAATACATCAAGCATCATACAGAAGAGCGGCATCCGACTACGGATGAAAACAAACAGAAAACAAGAATGACATCCACCCTGCTAGCCCAGGCTACCGACCAGGAACCTATCCCTCGATCGAAGAAGAAGAAGCAAAAGAAGAAGAACTCCAAAACAAGCAAGCATCGCTCTCACGTCATGTCATCGCATTACCTGCTGCATCTGTTGTTGTAGTATTCTGTGAGCCACGAGGACTCAGCAATCCCATTACCATGGGTATCAAGACTAGCAAAGCTTAATGGGTATGGAATGGATAAGTGGTGAGGTTGCAGCACATTGTATGGTGGCTAACTTACGAGTACAAGAGTAAGAACAGTAACTACGCATAATGGTCACAACTAGTAATGATCAAGAAGTGATCCTGAACTACTTACAAATCAAACATAACCCCACTGTGTTCTCTTCTCGAACACACTCAAAAAGAGATGGTCACGGTTACACACGCGGTTGGTGTATTTTAATTCGGGTTTAGTGTCAAGTTCTCTAAAACCGGATATTATAAATTACAATCTGCCACATAACTGCGGGCACGGCTCTCGAAAAGATTTAACCCTGCAGGGGTGTTCCAACCTGGCCCATCACAAGCCAACACAAGCTGCGGTGGAAATACCTCAACCTCAAGAAAACCCAAGAAACCTCGAGTCAGCTCGAAGTATCCTCGGAATCCCGGTGCACAAGACATTTCGTCAATGGTAACACAAGTCCACCAAGACCTCCCGACATGTCGACACCCGGATAGGATTCGTGTATCTCGTTCTCAGCACACGGCGGATGAGCTAAGCGTACAGTAACTGACGTCCTGAGTTGCCCCAGGTAGCCCGCACGATGCTCTAGTTTGGACCAGCACCAGCAGCACTGGCCCCCCTTTATTATGTGGAATAACGAACCTCGGGTAGCGCTAACTCCCTATGCGTCAAATTTATTATCATGTTTATTATGTTGGGCAAATGTTAAAACCAATGTTGGGCCTTGCTGGAAGCGGTTATTCAAAGCGAACTGTCAAGAGGGTCCCATGCCCCTGAGCATGTTAGGAATGCAAAATCAAGGAACATAACACCGGTAAGACAGAAACTAGGGTGGCAAGAGTGGAACAAAACACTAGGCAAAAGGCCGAGCCTTCCACCCTTTTCCAAGTATATAGATGCATTAATTAAATAAGAGATATTGTGATATCCCAGGATATCCATGTCCCAAACATGGAACAACCTGCAACTGCACCTGCAACTAGCAACGCTATAAGAGGGGCTGAGCAAAGCGGTAACATAGCCAAACAACGGTTTGCTGGGATGGTGGAAAAGGTTAGAGGCTTATCATGGCAATTGGGAGGCTTGACAAACAAGTGGTAGGTAGCGCGACATAGCAATAGCATCGAGACAACTAGCAAAGCAAAGATAGTAGTGATATCCAGGGTAATGGTCATCTTGCCTAAAATCCCGCTCGGAACAAGACCGAGTCCATGAAGTAGACGTACCAACATAGTCGAACGAATCCTCACAATTGCAACGAAACCGGAACTATCGAGAAGAAGCACAACCGGAAAGAAACAAACAACATGGTAAACACACAAGCATGACAAGACATGATGCACAATCAAGTATGATGCATGACAAGATCAAATGTTGTTACTCATGGCAAAAGATGATGCATGAAAGAACCCCACATCAAAGCAAGTTTAAATGAGGCCGGAAACAACACATAACAATTCCGGAAACTCCCCATATGCAAATTTTGAATTTGGTACTGATCTGATTAAAATATAATGTTAAAGTTGTTAAACAGCAAGTTAAAGTGCACCAAGATGATCTACATGTTTTTCTAATCAAGTTACATATAAAGTTCATTTAATTCCGAGCTACGTTCTAAAAGATATGAGCTAAGCAAGTTTAACATGACATTTGTGCAAATTAATGCAAAAAGGAATTTAAACATTTTAAACATGGATGAAAGTTGGAAATTGTGAAACTATACAAAATTCTAAGCATTTTACATATATAGTTTGTTTAGTTTGGATATATGCATATTTAGCTATAGACAAATTAAAACAATGGCAATTCTCACTGGAAATTAACCAAATCCACAGGCAGAAAATAAAACATGCATGGGCCCGAAGCATCACAGTGCAGCGGCCCAGATGAGGATTCAACCCAAGTGGCTGTGTGCAAACTAAATGGAAAATAGGGCAAAAACTGGGGCACCTGGGACTCGAACCCAACACCTCACACTTGAAAACAGAGCGCGCTGACCAGCTCGCCTAGAAGGTGTTTGTGATGGATACTGGACTTGACACAACATGAACAAGAACAAAGCTTGATCTGGTAAGGCAAAAATTGATGGAAAAGAATGTTACACCCATGGCGATTTGATCCCTGGTCGCCTGGGTGCTAGCGAGCTGGGCCAACCAGTAGGATCTGAACTGAATTTGTGCACAAATGACAAAAGAGCACTAGCTGAACCAATAGCTCGAGTGAACCTGACCAAACAACAGAAACAAAGGGCCGGCCTTGGCTGTGCTCATGAAGGAGCTCCACAATGAGCAGCAGGTGCTCGCCTGGGTGCCTTGGGGCCGTGCCGGGGGGGGCTGTACCTGGAGCAGACAAACGACGAAAAACGAAGGCCCTATGACCTACGTGATGGCGTGAGTGCAGCGGATGCAGGAACGCAAACAGGGGGTCACCGGAACCACACCGGCGTCCATGCCGTGGTGGAGAAGCTTTCGGGCTCGAGAGGACAGGGCCAAAATAGGGCACAACCGAGAAGAGAAACATGCGTGGGAGGTGCTCGTTCTCACGTAGGGTTGGTTGGTGGAGTCGATCGAGCTCGGGGACGACCGGCGGTGACGAATTCCGATGGCGGTGTGCTCCTGCTGAAGAAGAAGAAGATGAAGACGACGACGAGGAACTTGGCATTCTGCGGCGATGAAGAGGAAGGAGGCGACGTCGGGGAAGAAGAGGGAGCTCGTGGCACGGTTCAAAGGTCGGGGACGTCGGCTGCTACGTCGGGCTCGAGCATCAACTTGGCTCGGCCACGGCCATGGCGTAGGCGACGGCAGCGAGGCGCGTGGGGAAGGCTCCCACCCAACTAACTCCCGGGATCAGTCGAGGAGGTTGACGGGGCGCAGGACGACATGCCAGAGAGGATCCTGATGCAGACCGGACGCGAGGACGACGACGGGCGCCGGCGGTTCTTCTCTCATCTCTCACTACTTCCTCACTTGGGAACGAAGGAGGAGACAAACGAAGAAGAGAGAGGTGGCGGCGGCTTGAGGAGGGAAGAGGGAAACCCTAGGGTTGGCGCGGGCTGCTGGCTTTATAGGGGACGCGAGCATAGCTGGCTCACCATCGCGGCCATGTGCTCCTGTATTTTTACTGCGTGAGAGAGAGATCGTGAGGAGGAAGAAAAGGTGAGGAGTGAGGGAATGACATCCAGGCCCGATGGGGTGCATGGAGTTACAATTGCCAGGGGACAGAGGAGAAAGGCCAGGCGCAGGCTGGGCTACAGGTTGCTGCTGCGCTGGTCTGTGGGCGGCCTCTTCCTCTATGCATTCTTCTCTTTCCTTTCTTTTCTTCAAACAGAAAATAGAGAAAAGAAATGCACAGGGATAATGGAGAGCTGTGGGACTGATACAAGGATATCCTCGGACTCCTGAATTTATGCAGGATTTGTAAACTGGTTTGGGCATTTTTAAGGACAGAAAAATAATTCATGTTTGAATTAAATTCAAACTTGAGCCATTTTTGAACCCAACCAAAACAAGTTCAAAGGAGCTGAAAATTTGGCAGAGATGTTGAAGGCATGGTTGAGAATTTATAGGAAAAGAATGAACATTTATGGAGGAGGGGAAAAGGTCACTTGCCAAAAATGAAAGAAAGAAGAAGGAAGGAGATGATGATGCATGGGACATATGCATAGGCAAGCAACATTGACAAACATAGTGCAAGTACAACAAGATGAATACCACAATGCATATGAGATGATTTTGGCACTAACATAGGATGGCACAATGCAATATAATGGCAAGAGGCACAATGCAAACACATGGCATAGCAAGTGAAATGAGCATGGTGCAAGAAGCAAAGATATGACAAGGCACTCAACATGATCATGGCATAAACATATAGGAATGAAATATGCAAAACAATTATGATAATGCAACAAACACAATAAACACACGGCAACAACTAGAAAAATGGAAGGCATCTAGACCGTCGGTCTCGAGGTATCACAACACTCCCACACTAACAGAAGATCTCGTCCCGAGATCTAAGGAACAAAATGGAAGAGGAAGAGAAGGTGAAAATGAGAATGAAAGGAAACGAAGAAACACCCCGAAGAAGATAATCGACTGAAGAGGAACTCATCCTGACGTCGAACTTTGGAAGAATTTGAGAATGACTCCGAAAAAATTAGAAAACCCAGGTAAGATCCTGGGGATAAAACTGTGGGTTAGGGCCCACTCAAATGAAACACTATTGAGAATGATTGATAAAAGAGAGAATGCGCTGGCAAAGAAAAGCATTCGAACCAAGGAAAAGAATAATATCGACACCAAAAGCTTGAAAGAGAGATGATGCACCGGATCAATTGAAAAGGATATGATCCACCAATAGCTGGAATTGGATTCACCGGAGAAGAAAATGAAACGGAGAATGAAGACTACAAACTCCTGAACATCTTCACAAGGAATACACCGGATGATACTTGAAACAAAAGAATGAAGAGACTTTGGACTCCGTGAAGAAAAAGGGTGGGAGGGTGGGAAAAACGAAGGCAACTTGGGATGGATGGAATGGACACCGTTGAGAAGAACTGAGAATTGATAGATCGAATTATCATGAAGAGAAGTGCACTGGTTGAACAAAGGATAGACAACAAATGAAAACACCTACGTGATACTAAAGAAAATTTAATTGGGAAGAGTAGAAGGATCAAAACACCTACGTCACAATTCCTCACCAGAGTGACGAAGGGGATAAGGAGTAAAAAGAATTCCTACTCTCCAATATAACTAGACTCAGAAAATAGTTATTTTCTAGATTTGACAACGGCCAAACTATGATCAACCAAGGGGCTCCTATGGTCGGTCGAGGCTCTGATACCAACTTGTGACACCCAATATGCAATCCTATCCGAGAGGAACTCGAAGGTCCCACTAAGGATAGAGCCGCATATTGAAGACACTTTTGCAAGGTGGATATCATTACATCGTACCACGTACATAATAGTTGGGGATACATACAAAGGCATAAAATTGCCACATGAATACATCAAGCATCATACAGAAGAGCGGCATCCAACTACGGATGAAAACAAACGGACAACAAGAACGACATACACCCTCCTAGCCCAGGCTACCGACCAGGAACCTATCCCTCAATCGAAGAAGAAGAAGTAGAAGAAGAAGAAGAACTCCAAAATAAGCAAGTATTGCTCTCACGTCATGTCATCACATTACCTGTACCTGCATCTGTTGTTGTAGTAATCTGTGAGCCACGAGGAGTCAGCAATCCCATTAACATGGGTATCAAGACTAGCAAAGCTTAATGGGTATGGAATGGATAAGTGGTGAGGTTGCAGCACATTGTATGGTGGCTAACTTACGAGTACAAGAGTAAGAACAGTAACTACGCACAACGGTCGCAACTAGTAATGATCAAGAAGTGATCCTGAACTACTTACGAATCAAACATAACCCCACCGTGTTCTCTTCTCGAACTCACTCGAAAAGAGACGGTCACGGTTATGCACGCGGTTGGTGTATTTTAATTCGGGTTTAGTGTCAAGTTCTCTACAACTGGATATTATAAATTCCAATCTGCCACATAACCGCAGGCACGACTCTCGAAAAGATTTAACCCTGCAGGGGTGTTCCAGCCAGGCCCATCACAAGCCAACACAAGCTGCAATGGAAATACCTCAACCTCAAGAAAACCCGATCAACCTCGAGTCAGCCCGAAGTATCCTCAGAATCCCGGTGCACAAGACATTTCGACAATGGTAACACAAGTCTAGCAAGACCTCCCGATGTGTCGACACCCTGATAGGAGCCCCGTATCTTGTTCTCAGGACACGGCGGATGAGCTAAGCGTACAGTAACTAACGTCCCGAGTTGCCCCAGGTAGCCCGCACGGTGCTCTAGTTTGGACCAGCACCAGCAGCACTGGCCCCCATGTATTATGTGGAATAACGAACCTCGGGTAGCGCTAGCTCCCTATGCGTCAAATTTATTATCATTTTTACTATGTTGGGCAAATGTTAAAACCAATGTTGGGCCTTGCTGGAAGCGGTTATTCAAACGAACTGTCCAGAGGTTCCCATTCCCCTGAGTGTGTTAGGAATGCAAAATCAAGGAACATAACACCGGTATGATGGAAACTAGGGTGGCAAGAGTGGAACAAAACACCAGGCAAAAGGCCGAGCCTTCCACCGTTTACCAAGTATATAGATGCATTAATTAAATAAGAGATATTGTGATATCCCATGATATCCATGTCCCAAACATGGAACAACCTGCAACTGCACCTACAACTAGCAACGCTATAAGAGGGGCTGAGCAAAGCGGTAACATAGCCAAACAACGGTTTGCTGGGATGGTGGAAAAGGTTAGAGGCTTATCATGGCAATTGGGAGGCTTGACAAACAAGTGGTAGGTAGCGCGACATAGCGATAGCATCGAGACAACTAGCAAACAAAGATAGTAGTGATATCCAGGTAATGGTCATCTTGCTTGAAGTAGAGTCCATGAAGTAGACGAACCAACGTAGTCGAGCGAATCCTCACAATCGCAACGAAACTGGAACTATCGAGAAGAAGCACAACCAGAAAGAAGCAAACAACATGGTAAACACACAAGCATGACAAGACATGATGCACAATCAAGTATGATGCATGACAAGATCAAATGTTGTTACTCATGGCAAAAGATGATGCATGAAAGAACCCCACATCAAAGCAAGTTTAAATGAGGCCGGAAACAACACATAACAATTTCGGAAACTCCCCATATGCAAATTTCGAATTTGGTACTGATCTGATTAAAATATAATGTTAAAGTTGTTAAACAGCAAGTTAAATTGCACCAAGATGATCTACACGTTTTTCTAATCAGTTACATATAAAGTTCATTTAATTCCGAGCTATGGTCTAAAAGATATGAGCTAAGCAAGTTTAACATGACATTTGTGCAAATTAATGCAAACAGGAATTTAAACATTTTAAACATGGATGAAAGTTGGAAATTGTGAAACTATAGAAAATTCTAAGCATTTTACATATATAGTTTGTTTAGTTTGGATGCATGCATATTTAGCTATAAACAAATTAAAACAATGGCAATTCTGTAAATATGCAATGCACTGGAAATTAACCAAATCCACAGGCAGAAAATAAAAGATGCACGGGCCTGAAGCATCACGGCGCAGCGGCCCCGATGAGGATTCGGCCCAAGTGGTTGTGTGCAAAAGAAATGGAAAACAGGGCAAAAACTGGGGCGCCGGGGACTCGAACCCAACACCTCACACTTGAAAATAGAGCGCGCTGACCAGCTCGCCAAGAAGGTGTTTGTGATGGATACTGGACTTGACACAACATGAACAAGAACAAAGCTTGATCTGGTAAGGCAAAAATTGATGGAAAAGAATGTTATGCCCATGGGGATTTGATCCCTGGTCGCCTGGGTGCCAGAGAGCTGGGCCAACCAGTAGGATCTGAACTGAATTTGTGCACAAATGATAGAAGAGCACTAGCTGAACCAATAGCTCGAGTGAACCTGACCAAACAACAGAAACAAAGGGCCGGCCTTGGCTGTGCTCACGAAGGAGCTCCACAACGAGCAGCAGGTGCTCGCCTGGGTGCCTTGGGGCCGCGCGGGGGCTGTAGCTGGAGCAGACAAACGAAGGAAAATGAAGGCCCTATGACCTACGTGACGGCGCGAGTGCAGCAGATGCAAGAATGCAAACAGGGGGTCACTGGAACCACACCGGCGTCCATGACATGGTGGAGAAGCTCTCGGGCTCGAGAGGACAGGGCCAAAACAGGGGACAACCAAGAAGAGAAACATGCGTGGGAGGTGCTCATGCTCACGTAGGGTTGGTTGGTGGAGTCGATCGAGCTCGAGGACGACCGGCGGTGACGAATTCCGATGGCGGTGTGCTCCTGCCGAAGATGAAGACGACGACGAGGAACTTGGCGTTCTATGGTGATGAAGAGGAAGAAGACGACGTCGGGGAAGAAGAGGGAGCTCCTGGCATGGTTCAAAGGTTGGGGACGTCGGCTGCTACGCCGGGCTCGAGTATCAACTTGGCTCGGGCACGGCCATGGCATAGGCGACGGCAGGGAGGCGCGTGGGGGAGGCTCCCACCCAACTAACTCCCGGGATCGGTCGAGGAGGGTGACGGGGCGCAGGACGACATGCCGGAGAGGATCCTGATGCAGACCGGACGCGAGAACGACGACGGGCGCCGGCGGTTCTTCTATGATCTCTCTCTACTTCCTCACTTGGGAACGAAGAAGAGAGAGGTGGCGGCGGCTTGCGGTGGAAGAGGGAAATCCTAGGGTTGGCGCGGGCTGCTGGCTTTATTGGGGACGCGAGCACGGCTGGCTCGCCACAGCGGCCATGTGCTCCTGTATTTTTACCGTGTGAGAGAAAGATCGTGAGGAGGAAGAAAAGGTGAGGAGTGAGGGAATGACATGCGGGCCCGATGGGGTGCATGGAGTTAAAATTGCCAGGGGACAGAGGAGAAAGGCCAAGCGCCGGCTGTGCTGCAGGTCGCTGCTGCGCTGGGCTGCGGGCAGCCTCATCCTCTATGCATTCTTCTCTTTCTTTTCTTTTCTTCAAACAGAAAATAGAGAAAAGAAATGCACACGGATAATGGAGAGGTGTGGGACTGATACAAGGATATCCCTAGACTCCTGAATTTATGCAGGATTTGAATAAACTGGTTTGGGCATTTTTAAGGACAGAAAATAATTCATGTTTGAATTAAATTCAAACTTGAGCCATTTTTTAACCCACCAAAACAAGTTCAAAGGAGCTAAAAATTTGGCAGAGATGTTGATGGCATGGTGGAGAATTTATAGGAAATGAATGAACATTTATGTAGGAGGGGAAAAGGTCACTTGCCAAAAATGAAAGAAAGAAGAAGGAAGGAGATGATGATGCATGGGTCATATGCGTAGGCAAGAAACATTGACAAACATAGTGCAAGTACAACAAGATGAATACGACAATGCATATGAGATGATTTTGGCAATAACATAGGATGGCACAATGCAATATAATGGCAAGAGGCACAATGCAAACACATGGCATAACAAGTGAAATTAGCATGGTGCAAGAAGCAAAGATATGACAAGGCACTGAACATGATCATGGCATAAACATATAGGAATGAAATATGCAAAACAATTATGATAATGCAGCAAACACAATAAACACACGGCAACAACTATAAAAAAATGGAAGGCATCTAGAGTGTCGGTCTCGAGGTGTCACATTGTGTCAATGTTGCTTTCCTATTATCTGACCTGGCCAATGATAGCAATGCTAGTGTGTTAATTGTTGCAGGCTAACGAAGATAAGAAGACAAACTCTAAAAATAGCAAGGCAACCCCAATGTTTCTTTCCAATAAATCTAGGGCAGGTAATATGGCGATAACTCTTGATTAATCTGTTCGGATCCCGTCCTAATTTATGTTATGATGCAGTGGTCGAGACACACTCCACTATCAATAATACAAGCTTGCCAAAATCGCCATTTGAATATGTTCAGTTTCCTCTATCTCGAATCCAATGGAAAAAATGTATGTTTGTGAACCAATTACGGTCTGAAGCAATGATGGAAATCATGGAGGAATCAGAGGTGCACATTCTTGTGCAACAACAACTGATCAATGTTTTCAGAGACAACATAGCAAAGAAGGAAGAACTTGCTCACATGCTTATGGGTGTCATCTGCGCTGAGGTTGCAGATTGTGAGGTTGTAGATCATTAAGTTCTGTTCATTTATTTGCACCAGCATCAATCTTTGATTGCCTAGTGGATGTAATTTCCTCTACCGCGCTGGATGTGCTATGTTTTTCCTTGTATGCCGTACATTTGCTTAGAGCACTTCTCATTCCTACTAACTGGTCTCTAGGAAGCCAAAAAAGCAGTGAAAGTAATAGCTAGCACGAAGCGTCATGGGCCCTTTGTGAAGGATAGCGGCCCAGTACTCTTAATGGCGCCCCCTAATGGGCTTGCAAGGGCCAAAATTCTCTTGGGTCTTTGATTGATCGGTTTTCGTCCTGTACATAAATGCTCGTCGTAATGGGGTCAAATCATAGTTGGGCCGAATTCGAATTTGTCTAATCGGGCATATAGACATGTTCAAACTTTAGTGGGCCCAATAAGTTGATGGTTCGTAACCAGGCCAAAATCTCTATTGGGCCACTATAATTGAAATGAGCCAATAGTTAATGTTTGGCCCAGTTACATCTCAGGTCATTGACAGGCCGAAATCAAAGTGGGCAATAAGTGGGCTCATTCGATTTCATGGGTCGTTAACAGGCCGATACTAAGGTCGGGCTGTATATGGCCCAACTGTATTGTGGGCCTTTAGCAGGCCGAAAGAGACAGCGGGCTGGTATTGGAACATGAAGAGCATGGGTTCCAAAGAGGCCGAAAGTCAGGTCGGACTGTATATGGCCCAACTGTGTTTTGGGTTTTTAGCAGGCCGAAAGATAAACCGGGCTGGTATTGGACCATGAAGAGCATGGGCCGTTAAGAGGCCAAAACTCAGGTCAGACTGCAAATGGCCCAACTCCTTTATGGGCCGTTAACAGGATGAAAGACACACCACGTTGGAAATTGGCCCAACACTTAAATGGGTCGCTAAAAGGCCGAAAGACGTACATCCTGAAAATTAGCCCATCCTTTGAATGGGTTGTTAACAGGCTGAAATTACATCGTGCCGATATTGAGCCCAAATATATAGAGGGTTGTTAATGGGCTCGAACTAACGATGGGGTGCAATGGTGTCAAATAGTTAACGGGCCGTTGAGGGTCCGAATTGACACATCTCGTATGGGCCGTGGGCCTAAATGGACCAGACACAAGTAGGCCCTATATGGGTCAGCCTGCTAATTTTGACTGGGCCGGCCTCTTCCACCTAAATGGGCCACTGTTGGGCCTTGCCACTTGTTGACGTATCATAGGCACCTCTCGTACAATGAGTGGATGACATCTATCCCAATGCTGAGCCGACACATGGATCTTCCGGCGAGTGAGAATTTTACACGTGGAAAATCCCCATTGGTCCGGGTTATTGGATCCAAACCGGAACCCGATAGCATAATAGCGACCCGTTACGATGGATGCCACATGTCAGTTACCCTTGACGAAAACACTTCCGTGACGCGTCATTTATCGTCATGGAAGTGGACACTTCCATGATGATAATTTCAATATTGTCATGGAACACTTCTATGACAGCACATGTATGACTATCTTGATTCTGTCATAAAATCGTCATGGATGTACATCCATGATAGAAAACGTGACCTACTGTGACAAACATGTATCATCATGGAAGTGGTTTTTTGTAGTGCATGAAGGCTAATGACTCCGCGACAAGTTGGTTCTTCAAGTGACCCCGGAGTGCAACACTAGTTCTTGTCCTCAAGGCAGCAACACCGATTGACGGTAAAGGATTATCGTAAGCTCTTCAGCAAACCATCACCTAAGTAATGACATGTAGAGTTCCTTGATGTCGCTTGAACTACATCGGTATTTCCCCAAGGAGGAACGGATGATGCAGCACAGCTACGGTAGGCATTTCCCTCAGTTATGAAACCAAGGTATCAATCCAGTAGGAGAACCAAGCAACACTATGTAAACGGTACCTGCACACAAAGAACAAATACTTGCAACCCGACGCTTACAAGGGGTTGTCAATCCCTCTTACGGGCAACGACGCTAGAAATTGTCGAGTTGACAGGATAAAAATTGTGATAGATTGGAAAAATAGATCTCGATAAAACGCGAAATAAAAGATGCAAATATAAAGTGCATCAAGGTATTTTTGGGTTTTTGGAATAATAGATCTAAAAATAAAAGTGGCAAATAATAGATCGGAAAGCAAATATAATGAAGAATAGACCCGGGGCCCGTATATTTCACTAGTGGCTTCTCTCAAGAAAATAGCATACGGTGGGTAAACAAATTACTGTTGGGCACTTGATAGAACCTCAAATAATTATGACGATATCCAGGCAATGATCATTATATAGGCATCACATCCAAGATTAGTAGACCGACTCCTGCCTGCATCTACTACAATTACTCCACACATCGATCGCTATCTAGCATGCATCTTGTGTATTAAGTTCATGTAGAAATGGAGTAATGCAATAAGAACACTGACATGATGTAGACGAGATCTATTCATGTAGAAATAGACCCCATCTTGTTATCCATAATAGCAACAATACTTGTGTGTCTTGCTACCCCTTCTGGCACTGGGAAAGAACACCGTAGGATCGAACCCATCACAAAGCACCTCATCCATGGCAAGAAAAATCAATCTAGTCGTCCTACCTAAACCAAAGATTCAAAGAAGAAATACGAGGCTATAAGTAATCATGCATAAAAGAGATCAAAGAACTCAAATAACTTTCATCGATATAGATCTGATCATAAACTCAAAGTTCATCGGATCCCAACAAACACACCGCAAAAAGAGGTACATCAAATAGATCTCCATGAGACCATTGTATTGAGAATCAAAAAGAGAGAAGAAGCCATCTAGCTACTGCCTACGGACCCGTAGGTCTACAATGAATTACTCACGCATCATTGGACAGGCACCAATGAGGATGATGAACCCCTCCATGATGGTGTCTAGATTGGATCTCGTGGTTCTAGAACTTGCGGCGACTGGAATTGTGTTTCGCCGACTCCCCTAGGGTTTCTAGAATATTTGGGAATTTATAGGGCGAAGAGGCAGTGCAGGAGGCCACCAAGGTGGGCACAACCCACCAGGGCGCGCCTGGCCCCCCAGGCACACCCAGGTGGGTTGTGCCCCCCTCGGGGCACCCATCTGGTACTTCTTTGGCCCAAGGTGTGTCTTCTGGTCCAGAAAAATTCTCCGAAAAGTTTCGATACGGGGCCAGGCGTGCCCAGGTGGGTTGTGCCCCCTCGGGGCACCCCTCTGGTACTTCTTTGGCCCAAGGTGTTTCTTCTGGTCCAGAAAAATTCTCCAAAAAGTTTCGATATGTTTGGACTCCGTTTGGTATTGATTTTCTGCGAAGTAAAAAACAAGCAAAAACAACAACTGGCACTGGGCACTATGTCAATAGGTTAGTCCCAAAACATGATATAAAGTTGATATAAAATGATTGTAAAACGTCAAAGAATGATAATATAACAGCATGGAACAAGCAAAAATTATAGATACGTTGGAGCCGTATCAGCATCCCCAAGCTTACTTCCTACTCGTCCTCGAGTAGGTAAATGATAAAAATAGAATTTTTGATGTGGGAATGTTGCCTAACATCTTCATCACATATTCTTTTCTTTTGTAGCATGGACATTTGGACTTTTATATGGTTCAAAGCAATAGTCTAGTTTTGACATGAAGATTTCAATACTCAAGCATATCAATAAGCAACCATGTCTTTCAAAATATCAACACTAAAGAAAGTTATCCCTAGCCCATCATGCTCAATCATTGATCCATTCATGAAACACACTGGCATATTAGCTATACCCAATGCTCAAGTATGATCATAGTGCCCCTTAGTTGCTACTTTATAAGAGAAGATGGAGACTCAAATAAAAATAAAAATTGCATAATGTAAATAGATAGGCCCTTCGCAGAGGGAAGTAGGGATTTGTAGAGGTGCCAGATCTCAAAGCTTAAATTGAGAGATAAATTTTTTGAGAGGCATACTTTTCCCATCAACGAAAATGACCGAGTAATTCCCAACACTTTCCATGCGAGATATATCATAGGCGGTGCCCAAACAGAAAATAAAGTTTTTTCCTTTTTCCACCATTCTTTCACTTTCCATGGCTAGCCGTATCCATGGGTGCCCTGCATACCAACACTTTCCAAGGAATTTATTATTTGACAACATAAAGTAAATTTCTTTTTCATTTCGGGACTGGGCATCCCTATTACAACCGCACTCTTGTGCAATGGCAAGTGAATAAACACTCATCATTAGAATAACACATCTAGCATGGAAAATATTGGCCACCCCCTACCGCTTCATGAGCGGTACGAGCACACAAAAAGGAAATTTATTTTGAAAATTAGAGATGGCACATACAAATTTCCTTAGAACTGCACGGGAATACCGCATATAGGTAGGTATGGTGGACTCATGTGGCAAAACTGGTTTAAAGAATTTTGGATGCACAAGTAGTATTTCTACTTAGTACAAGTGGAGGCTAGCAAAAATATTGAGAAGCAACCAACCAAGAAACGAAAAATCACATAAGCGAGCATTAAGCATAACTAACACCGAATAATGCACCACAAGTAGGATGTAATTTCATTGCATAACTATTGACTTTCGTTCTTGCATAGGGAATCACAAACCTTAACACTAATATTCTTACTCAAGCATAATTACTCACCAACATGACTCACATATCACTATCATCATATCTCAAAACTATTACAAAGAATCAAGTTTATTTTGTCCAATGATCTTCATGAAAGTTTTTATTATGTCCCTCTTGAATATCTATCACTTTGGGACTAGTTTCATATATTGCAATTGCTTTTGACAAGCTAAAACAAATCTAAGTGAAGAACACGAGCATAAAATTTTCTGTCTCTCAAAATAATATAAGTGAAGCATGAGAGAATTTCTTCAAAAATTTACTAACTCTCAAATTAATCTAATTGAGGCATGAGAGCATTTCTTCAAAAATATTAAAGCACACCGTGCTAAAAAAGATACAAGTGAAGCACTAGAGCAATTCCATAGCTCAAAAAAGTTAAGTGAAGCACATAGAGCAATTCTACTAAATCATAGCATAATTTTGGCTCTCTCAAATAGGTGTGTCCAGCAAGGATACTTGACACAAAAAAAAAAGCAAAACAAGCAAAGACTCATATAATACAAGACGCTCCAAGCAAAACTCATGATATGTGACGAATAAAAATATAGCTCCAAGTAAAATACCAATGGTCGTTAGAAGAAAGACGGAATGCCACTCGGGGCATCCCCAAGCTTAGTTGCTTGTTTCTCCTTGAATATTAACTTGGGGTGCCATGGGCATCCCCAAGCTTATGCTCTTCTTGCTCCTTATTCCTTCATCCATCGTGATCTCACCCAACACTTGAAAACTTCAACAACACAAAACTTAACAAAACTTTCGTGAGATCCGTTAGTATAAGAAAACCAATCTTTACTTTAAGTACTGTAGAAAACCCATTAAAATTTTGTTATTGGATTATATCTACTGTATTCTAACTTTACCATGGCTTATACCCCCCCCCCGATACAATCCATAGATTCATCAAAATAAGCACACAATGCAAAGAAAACAGAATCTGTCAAAAACAGAATAGTCTGTAAAGATGCGAATTGTTCTCATACTTCTCTAACTCCAAAAATTCTGAAAATTTAGGAAAACAGAGACAATTTGTATATCAATCTTGTGTACAAAATTAAGATTTTTTTTGTCGCTTCTGTGAATTTAGAAAATTATTTTACTGGATGCAAAAGTTTCTGTTTTTCAACAGGATCAAATCGACTATTACCAAAGCTATCCCAAAGGCTTTACTTGGCGCAAACACTAATTAAAACATAAAAAACACAATCATAACAGAGGAATAATTGTGCAAACACTCAAGAATAGAAATAAAAAAGGCAAAAATAAATTTTATTCATTGGGTTGCCCCCCAACAAGCGCTATCGTTTAATGCCCCTAGCTAGGCTTAATGCATAGATTCAAGTATTGTCATCTTTAGTTCTAGATCGATTGGATGCCCTCATGATTGATTCATATGGTGGATTAATTCTTGTTCTAGGGAAGTGTTCCATACCCTTTCTTAGTGGAAATTGGAATTTAATATTGCCTTCTTTCATATCAATCATGGTACCAATAGTACGTAAAAATGGTCTACCAAGTATAATTGGACAAGACGGATTGCAATCAATATCAAGAACAATAAAAACTATGGGGACATAATTCCTATTTGCAAGAATAATAACATCATTAATTCTTCCCAAAGGCTTTTTGATAGTAGAATCTGCCAAGTGCAAATTAAGAGAACATTCTTCAATATCGGTAAGACCAAGCACATCACTTAAAGATTTCAGAATTGTGGAAACACTAGCACCCAAATCACACAAAGCAAAACACTCATAATTTTTAATCTTGACTTTTATGGTAGGTTCCCATTCATCATGTAATTTTCTAGGAATTGAAATCTCTAATTCCAACTTTTCTTCCAAAGCTTTCATCATGGCATCTACGATATGTTTGTAAAAGCTTTATTCTGTTCATAAGCATGAGGTGAATTAATCATGGATTGAAACAAAGAAATACAATCAATCAGAGAGAAATTATCATAGTTAAAGTCTTTGTAATCCAACAGAGTGGGCACATCACTAGTTAAAGTTTTGACCTCTCCAAACCCACTTTTATCAATTTTTTCATCAAGATTTTCACCCTCCAAATTATCAGGACGCCTTTTAACTAAAGTTGACTCTTATTCAGTCCCTTATCATCAATTTTAATTTTACTAAACAAGGAATGAATAGAAGAAACACCAATCACTTTAAGGTCTTCATCATTTTTATGAAAGCAATCACTAGAAAACGCTCTTTCTGAAAATTCTCATTTAGCTCTAAGCATAGCAGTTCTTTTCTTACTTTCATCCATAGAAATATATAAAGCCTTAATTGATTCCTCAACCTTGGGTACAAAAATTTTCAACTTGAGAGAATCTATCAATGCTTCTAGACATATCATCAATCTTATTCAACTTTTCTTCTATCGTATTATTGAAAACATTTTGAGCATTGATAAATTATTTAATATTATTCTCAAGAGTAGAGGTGTTCCTATTATTATTGTAAGAAGGATTACCATAGGAATTACCATAATTATTAGAGGAATTTCCAGGAAAAAGGCCTAGGATTAAAATTACCTCTATAAGCATTGCTATTAAAATTGTTCCGTGAGACAAAATTCACATCTACGGAATCACTATTTTGCTCAATCAAAATAGACAAAGGCACATCATTAAGATCAATAGGAGCACTTTTATTAGCAACCAATTTCAAAAGAGCATCAACCTTTTCACTCAAAGTACTAATTTCTTCAACCAAATTAACTTTTTTACTAGTAGGTGCTCTTTCGGTATGTCATTGTGATAATTTGCCATAATATTATCAAGCAATTTAGTAGCTTCACCCAAAGCAATTTCCATAAAAGTACCACCCGCGGTGGAATCTAAAATATTTCTAGAAACAAAATTCAATCCCGCATAAATTTTTTGTATGATCATCCAAAGATTTAAACCATAAGTAGGACAATTACTTAGCATCAACTTCATTCTTTCCCAAGATTGTGCAACATTTTCATGCTCAAGTTGTTTAAAATTCATTATTTGAGTTCTAAGGGAAATAATTTTCACGGGCGGAAAATACTTAGTAATGAAAGCATCTTTGCATTTATCCCAAGAATCGATACTATTGCGAGGCAAAGAAGAAAACCAAATTTTTGTACGATCTCGCAAAGAAAACGGAAATAATTTCAACTTAAAAATATCATTGTCCACATATTTTTTCTTTTGCATATCACAAAGTTCTATGAATGTGTTTAGATGAGACACGGCATCCTCATTAGGAGTACCAGAAAATTGATCTTTCATAACAAGATTCAACAAAGAGGCATTAATATCACAAGATTCCGCACTAGTGGCGGGAGGAGCAATCGCAGTGCTAATAAAATCATTGTTGTTGGTATTGGAAAAGTCACACAACTTAGTGTTTTCTTGAGTCATCGTGATTACGCAAACAAGATTGCACACAAAAACAGATCTGACAAGAAAACGGCGAACGAAAAAGGGGGCGAATAAAACGGCAAGTTTTTATGAAATGGGGTAGATGAAAATGAGAGGCAAATGACAAATAATGTAAATTACAAGGAGATGAGATTTGTGATTAGGAACCATATAGATGTTGATGATGTCTCCCCGGCAATGGCGCCAGAAATTGGCGAGTTCTTGGGACACTATCTTGACTTGATCCTCCCCGACAATGGCGCCAGAAATTCCTTTTGATGTCGCTTGAACTATGTCGGTATTTCCCCAAAGAGGAAGGGATGATGCAGCATAGCTAGGTTGGTATTTCCCTTAGTTATGAAACCAAGGTATCAACCAATCAACACTATGCAAATGGTACCTGCACACAAAGAACAAATACTTGCAACCCGACGCTTATGAGGGGTTGTCAATCCCTCTTACAGGTAACGGCGCCAGAAATTATCAAGTTGACGGGATAAAAATTGTGATAGATTGGATAAATAGAACTTGATAAAACGCAAAATAAAAGATGCAAATAAAAAGTGCAGCATGGTATTTCTGGTTTTTGGAATAATAGGTCTGAAAATAAAAGTGGCAAATAATAGATCCGAAAGCAAATATGATGAAGAATAGACCCGGGGGCCGTAGATTTCACTAGTGGCTTCTCTCAAGAAAATAGCATACGGTGGGTAAACAAATTACTGTTGGGTAATTGATAGAACCTAAAATAATTATGATGATATCCAGGCAATGATCATTATATAGGCATCACGTCCAAGATTAGTAGACCGACTCCTGCCTGCATCTACTACTATTACTCCACACATCAACCGCTATCCAGCATGAATCTAGTGTATTAAGTTCATGCAGAAACGGAGTAATGCAATAAGAACGATGACATGATGTAGATGAGATCTATTCATGTAGGAATAGCCCCCATCTTGTTATCCTTATTAGCAATGATACATGCGTGTCTTGCTTCCGCTTCTGACACTGGGAAAGAACACCGCACGATCGAACCCATCACAAAGCACCTCTTCCCATGGCAAGAAAAATCGATCTAGTCGTCCTAACTAAACCAAAGATTCGAAGAAGAAATACGAGGCTATAAGTTATCATGCATAAAAGAGATCAAAGAACTCAAATAACTTTCATGGATATAGATCTGATCATAAACTCAAAGTTCATCGGAGCCCAACAAACACTTCGCAAAAAGAGTTACATCAAATAGATCTCCAAGAGACCATTGTATTGAGAATCAAAAAGAGATTAGAAGCCATCTAGCTATTGCCTACGGACCTGTAGGTCTACAATGAACTACTCACGCATCATCGGAGAGGCACCAATGAGGATGATGAACCCCTCCGTGATAGTGTCTAGATTGGATCTTGTGGTTCTGGAACTTGTGGCGGCTGGAATTGTGTTTCGTCGACTCCCCTAGGGTGATCCAGAGCATCCTAGGGTCATCCCCATGGACCTACCTTCATCTCCCATGGCACCACATGGACCAATGACAAGAGCTCGAGCAAGGGCCATCGAAACTAAGGTGAACTCACTCCTCTCCGAAATACCACTTTCTAAATTTGAGACATGGATACTACCTCAAGCGGAAACCCTATGTGTGATCAGGTGCTTGGCGGAAAGCTACGGAGCTACCACATCCAACGGACAAGACGGCGAAGACACCAAGTACAAGGACGAATAAGAAGAGCTGCCAAAAGCCTACAGCCACCGGACGACCAAGAAAGAATGGACGTCTGACCCCTGGGAGATTCTACAGCCTGAAGGTCCAGCCAGCGAAGTCTACAGCGGCCGGACGTCCGACGCCCACCGGACGACCGACAACCTACAGCGCCCGAACGTCCGACCACCACCGGAAATCCGACACCTGCGGATCAGAGCCAAAACGTCTGAAGTCCGAGCTCCTCAGGACGGCTGGTGCACCGGACGTCCGACCCCGACCGGAAATCTGACATCGTCCATCCAAAACCAAAACATCAGACATCTGATAGCTACCGGGCGACCGGACCCCCGTCAGCGACCGGACGTCAAGTAACTGTCGGACGACCAACATCTGTCTGTGCATAGCGTGTTGGGCCGAGGCCCATGTACCCCTTCGCCCACATAGACTATATATATCCCTTCTCCTCCCTCTTTCTAGGGTTAGCATTGGTTTAGCTCATATGAGAGATAGAGCTTTGCTCATTCACTTGATACTTTCTCCATCGGAGACCGCGGCCTCTACGGAGAACATCCCCCAAGTGGATTCAAGACCCCTCACGGGAAGACCCCCTCAAGACCTCCTCACGGAGAAGAACTACCACCTCTTGTATCGTCCTTTGTTGCGTTTGGATCTTGTATCACTCTTTATGTTCATGGATCTAGCACATGTGTGATCGTTCCCGTTGATTTGAGTGTTTCCCCTTGCGTTCTTCATGTTCTTCGTAGGATCCCCTCCATTTCGTGAAAGATCGACCTTAGGGTTTCCACCCTACATCATCATGGTATGATGAGCCAAGGTTGATCATGAATTTGGAGCCCTATCCTTGTTGATTTTGTCCCAATTTCGAAAATCCCCACAAAAAATAGCCCTCAACTTTTTTGTGATTTGTTGGTTTTGATGAAGTTTTGTTGGATTTGATCCATGGATTTGCTTTGCCACGAGTGGATCTAGCTTTCCCCCATCATTTCCTCCATTTCCATCTACAAATTCGTCCAATTTTGACCAAATTTTGCCCCTCTCCACCATGAACCCTAGAAGTCCATCCCCTGCCTGAAATCGCCCAAGCACCGGACGTCCGACAGTCTCCAGAAGTTCGATAACCACTGGTCATCTGACCACCACCGGACGTCCGACAAACCCTGATGAAACTAAACATTTTCAGTTCACCCCGATCCATTTCAACAATCCGCATATGCACTCCCATACCACTACACCTTCGTCACCACCATCACTTACCTGCTACCAACTCCGACAATTTTGCCGCATTTTGTCTTTGAGAATTCGATTGGCGGTTTCGATTTCCTAAAGTGTTTCGGTTACTTAGGCACGGTTCGACGACATCACCGCCGCTTATCTTTGTCATCGACCTCGACTACATCATCATCTTGACATCATCCTCCATAAGAAAGGGACGGTAACCTCGAGGACACCTTGGTGTTTTCCCTTGCCATTGCATTGTTAAGCCCCCGAGACCATTTTCGCGTCACTTACCTATCGAGACTAGCCTTTGAGTATAGCCGGCAACATTACTTGTGCACATTAGTGGTCATTGCATATATCACATCATATTGGTATTGTCGGGGACAAATCCGCGATCACCTACGGGACCCAGGAAAGGACCCCTTTACGTTCGGCAGGGAGAGACGGTCGCACGAAGAGCAAATCTAGCGAAGAACACGACAGTGCATGAGAGAGATTTACCCAGGTTCGGGCCGCACGGATGCGTAAAACCCTACTCCTGCTTTTTGGTTTATTATCTGTATGATTGTTCTAGCTCCAGGAGCGCTACAGTACCGAGTAGCTGCGTACAATACTGGGGTTCTCCCTCCTCCCCTTTCCCTTTTTTCACGTTGCCTATGGGCCTCCTTTTATATGCACAAAGGGGTCACCAACAGGTGGCAAACAGTAAAGGTAGAGGTGGAAAGTTGCTACAGTAAGGCCATTATTACCAGGATGACATGTCCTACCTACCACTGACGGCAGGGGACAAGGGCATTAAATGCCCATGCCTTTGCTGTCCAGATACATGTACCCGGACGTCTTGGATGTGGGAAAAGCCTATCCCACCTGCTCCTGCACCGCTAGCTACAGTGTACCGCCGTCTACACAGTGCCCTGCCACACACGCTTGGAAGGACCCAGAGCGCCACGCTGGCAGAGGCACCGGAGCAGCACAGTAGCACAGTGGTACAGTAACGCTTGCCGCGGCAAGACCTTGCCGCACCCGACAGCTTGCCGCAACCCATAGCTTGCCGCGCAAGGTAACTTGCCGGGGCAAGTACCTTGCCGCAGCTGCTATCTTGCCGCAGCCAATACCTTGCCGCAGCCAATGACTTGCCGGGGCAAGTACCTTGCCGCGGCAAGTACTCTGCTACAGCAAACCTCAGGCTGGGCCTCAGCTGTCCCTCCCGGCAAGCTCCTCTTGCCGGGGCCTTAACTCTTGCTTTGTATACTTTGTTCTTGAATGGCTTAATAATCTTGAGCTTCTCTCTGGCTGTCCTCCCGCAAGCCTGGCCGCGGGATGCTACTACTGCCCGTGCACAAGTACGGGGTACTAGGGTACCCCTATTCTAGTACACCGACAGGAGCCCCCGGGCCTGGGCCACACACGGTGCCGGGCGTTGTTGGGCCAGGCCCAAATAGTGCACGGGCACGCGTGGCTGGGATAAGCCGAAACGTCTCTATGCTGTTTAATTGCACGCTCTCCCACGCGTCGCACGTTGAATGCGGAGCGTGGGAAGCGTGCGCAGTTATCTCGAATGACGAAGGGGCGGATGGTTCCGCATCTTTCCCCATAAAAGGAGGGACCTGCAGAAGCACTCACACACGCCTCTCACCATTCTCGATCTCCAAATCTCCGCCTTCTTCTTCCTCCGCTCCAAAACAAAGCGGTTTCCCAATCATCCGCCACCGCGTGCGTCCGCATCTCCCTCGGTCCTCAGCTCCGCCTTCGCCATGCCTCCCAAAGGAGAAAAGGGGAAGACGGGGAAGTCCTCAAGGACGGAGACCCAGGCGCAGTTGAAGAGGCAGAAGTACGCGCTCTTCGGTCTGACGCTCACGGGGGCGGATCTGAAGGCCAAGTTCCAAGGCATGTGGGCCGTGAGGACCAAGGCGCATCCGGCCACCCGCGTTCGCCCAGCCACCGACGAGAGCGAAGTGAGCAAGTACCCCTTCTTCGCTTGCTACTTTTGGTGCAGGCTCTGCCCACCGTACTCGGATTTCTTCAGCGACGTCATGTACACCTTCAATCTCCGTCTGCTGGATCTCACACTGAATGCCGTATCCACCATGGCAATATTTGCGCATCTGTGCGAGAACTTCGTCGGCGTCGCACCCAACACCGCGCTGTTCAGGCATTACTTCACTCCCCGTGCTGAAAAGGGGGAGCCTCTCACTGTTGGCGTCTCGTTCGTTTCAAGATTGGGCACCAAGGAGCATTATCTGAAGGGGGATCTCCGCCCAAGATGGGGAGAAATCCGGTCTGAATGGTGTTGGATCATTGACGACGAGCCGCCACCATACTGTGAGCTTCGCAAGACCCCAGCAGCGCGTGGCACGGACTGGAGCGATCTGGATCCCTAGGACAAAAAGCTGGAGATTGCCGCTACCAGGATCATACGGCTCAGGGAGGCCGGGCTCACCATAGGGATGGTTGGCGCAGACTTCCTCCGCCGCCGCATTGCTCCTCTGCAGCAGAGAGGAAGGCCGGCCTCTGATTGGAAGAACCCAGCCGATATCATGCGTCTGCGCCCTGGACTGATCAACAACTTCACAGTTCTGCAGCACGACTTCTTCATGCGAGAACTGTTCAAGCAGGAGACAGATCCAGAGAAGCGCGACAAGGCGTTCACGCTGCCGAAGCACATCGTGCCCCTTTGCAACAACTCTGCATTGAGTGCAATCATCGCTATGATGCCGCTCTGCAATGCGCACAGCGTTGAAGCAACTTGGGACGTGCCGCTCGAAGAAGACGTGCAGCGATTCTTTGACTCCACGATCGAAAAGCAGGTCCGGGTGGAGGAGTGGCTCGTCCGCAACACCACTGAGCATGAAATAGAATTCATTGCTCGAAGAGTGGAGGAGGACAGGCTCGCCAGGGAAGCTGGCGATTTTGGTTATACTTTGGCGGAGCTCGACGAGGCACAAAAGGAGAGCCTTGCCGAGCAGGGGATGCTTGCCGGGAAGGGCAAGCTCGCCGCACCCGGCAAGGATGTCGGGCCAAGCCAGCCTGCCGACGAGTCAGGCAGCTCGGAGGATGAGGGCTCTTCTTCCGAGGAGGGCACCGAAAGCCCACCGCAGTCAGAGTCCCCAGCCCCTTTGAGGAGGAAACGCCTTCGCAGGCTTGGCAAAGTGGCTGAGCGGCAAGAAGTTCAACAACCGTCGGAGCGCCGTTCGACGCGCTCGACCGCGGCATGGGCTGGTGCCGCGGGAGCGTCTCACGCGGCCCCGGCAACTGGAGCAGGGTCATCAAAGACCGCTGCTACTACCCCCGCCAAGCGGCCAAGGAGCCCAGCTCCCCCTCCTCCCCCTCCTCACACGAAGGCGGACTTTGATTTTTCCGCTCTCAGCGAAGAGGACGACGAGGAAGAGTAAGTTCCCTTGCCGCGACCCTCAATCTTTGTAAGGTTTTGTTTCTGTCCTCACTTGTCGCGCTCCGGCCTTGCTTCCGTAGGGAGGAAACCTTGGCGGAGAGGACAAGGAAGAGAGCTAAGGTCTCGACGAGCAAGACCGTGGTGGTCGTCGAAGATGAGCCCACGGCAACCACCGGGGAAGCGTCTGAGACCATCCTGACCAGCTCGGAGCCCAGCCCTCGTCGCAGCCCCCAGCGCAGCCCCCAGCGTAAGTATTTCAACTACCTTTCGCTGGCGGTCGCTGAGGAACAAGCATTTGTCACTGACATCTTTGGGCGTGTAGGAGAGGAGCAGCAAGTGGAGCCATCTGAAGATGCTCCAGAAGTACCACCCCCCTCGACCACACCGCCAAGGAGAAGATCTCCGGTAAGGGCTCCCACTAGCGAGCCGAGCCACGAAGAGGAGCCGGCAAGCGCCGAAGCGCCAAGCACCAGCGCTGGCGACCCCACCCCAATGACAAACGTTGACGGGGGAGGGGAGCCCACCGCTCCTGAGCTCAACACGGGTAAACCCACTTGCCACAAAACTCTTTCTGCTTTCTTTCTTTTGTCTTCTTGAATTTCTTCCTGAAGCTCTTTTTGCTTTACTTCTCGGGTTGGCAGAGCCCTCCTCGGTGGAGCCAATGAACATTGACTCTTCTGCCGAGGAGAACACCGCAGGGGCCGTTGACGACGAGACCGCCAAGGCCGCCGCTGCCAAGGCCGACAAGCTGGCAGCCGACAAGCTTGCCGACGAAGAAGCTGCCAGGGCTGCCGAAGAGGCCGGCAAGGCCGCCGAGGATAATACCGCCAAGGCGCCCACCGATGAAGCCGCCAAGGCTGCTGAAGCTGAGGCCACCCAGAAGGCTGCTGAGGAGGCCGGCGAGGGAGCCGGTGGTCGTACTGACGGCCCTGAGGCCACAGGAGCGCCAGGCGCTACTCCGACCACGGGTCCCTCAAACACTGACGAGGCGGCAGCGCCCAACTCGCCTCCGCCAAGCAAATACATCCGGGTCGGCGAGAACGTCTACGTCAGCCTCCCCTGGACGGTGGGCTCCAGAGCGCCAACCGAGGAGGATGTTGTGGACGAGGAGATCCTTGCCGCTGCCGGGCTCCAGCTTGTGGATGCGCCAGGCGCCAGCAGCAGCAGCACGTCTGAAGAGGAGCAACTGCTTCAAAAGCTGCTGAATCTTCATCGCGCCCGACGGGAGAAGCTAGCTTCCAGGGAGGCGCTCATCGAGAAGGCCGAAGCTGACATGTTGAGGCGCGCGGAGATCTTGGCGGACGTCCGCGCGCGATCTCTTAATGCGTTAGAGGTCAAGCGGGCACAGCTGGCCGAAGAACGGCAGGCCCTCCTCCTGATGAAGCAAGACATTGAACAAAAACAGGAGGAGACCGCCAAGGAGTTGTCTGCTCAGGCCGGTGATCTGAACCAGCGGAAAGTGGACCTTGATGCCCACGATGAGGAACTTGCCGAGCGCAAGAAGAAACTTGCCGAAACCCTCCAGCAGAAAGACGAGGAGGTGGAAAGACTTGTCGCAGAGCGGACCCAGGGGCAGGCACAAAAACACCAGAAGGAAATCGAAGCCTTGGCCCAAGAGTACGCCAGCAAGTTGGTGGAGGCCACCAACGCTGTCGCTGCTGCAGAAGTGAACAGGAAGGAAATGGAGGAGAAAGTGGCAAGACTAGAGGCCGCCCTCAAGGCAAACGGTGACAAGCTCTCAACGCTTGAAAGTGAGAGGGCAAAGGTGACCCACACTTTGGCGGAGATGCAAGTTACCATAGCCAAGAAGAACAATCTGCTTGCCGCTGCCAACGACTCCAGAGCAGACCTGAAGTTGAAGCTGACCACGCTGAAGGAGACGCTCGACACCACCAGAAAGCGCGAAGGGCTTCTAATGACAGAGCTCCAGAAGGAAAAGGGTCTGCTTCAAGACGCTATTGCAACCCACAAGAAGTTCAGGGATAATGTGGGGATCTTCACAGATAGGCTTGCCAGCGCCGCCGAGGACATCGACAAGGAGCTGACTGCCCTGAAGGTGCCGGACTTCGGGTACTCCACCGACAAGAACACGCAAACTAGCGTCAAGCTAGCCGAGTTCTTCGACGGAGTAGTAGAAGCACTCCAACAGCTCCAAGTCAATCACAAGGCTCAACTGGCTGACGAGTCACGCAGGCTTTGCCGGGGAGTTCTCCGGAGGTTGTTGGTGAAGATAGCATACAGAAACCCGGGCGTCGACTTCAGCAACATCTTCAAAAGCTTGCCGAAGGGATACGACCCCGCGCCACTAGAGGCCCTTGTCGCGCCCATCGTGGAGAGGGTGGACCAAATCCAGAGAGTCGAAGGCGAGCACCGCAATTAGAGAGCCCATTCTTCTCCCTCCTTGCTGCCGCTAGACATGTTAAAGAACAATCTGTTTAAGCCGCGGCAACTTATCTTGTAATATAACTTGCAATATTTTGGAGTTAATGCATGTCATCTCCCTTGAGCAATTTCTTTCTTTGTGTGTACTTGCCCTACGCTTATATGGAACTTGCCGGTGCGCGCACCATTGCCGCGAGCGCTGGGTGCGGGACTTCAGTAGCCTGCTGGCGGTGCCGCTGCCGGCAAGCAACCTTGTCGCGCTCAGTGCAGCCACTTAAGTTGTTGAGCGGACTCGAAACAAGGTAAGGGCGCGACCGATTACGCTTAGGTTCCGTCGCGCAAAGATTTTCCATACAAAGAGTAGTATCGCTCAAGGAAAATAACCTTGAAAATCAAAAAGAATTTGATTGTTCAAACTTTGGCACTTAGCTTTGTCGCTGATCTCTCCGCGGCAAGGTCTTGTCACTGCTTGCCGCTGCCTTCTTCCCGGCAAGGCAAAGTTTCTTTGAACGACGCCTGGTCCATATCCTTATCCCATCCCCCCCGGCAAACTTGTGCGCGAGGGAAGCTTCTGTCTCTTTGAGAAAAAGAAAGAAGAGAAAATAAAGATATAGGAGCTTGGCGGCTCGTTAATGCTTACCGGGGAGGCTGCACTGCACAGTATGTCAGATAATCATGCAAAATAAAAGTAAACATGAAATCGTCAAAAACTGCGAAATACAAAAGCTTTATTTATGCACAGGTTCTGCGCCTGGCTTTGTACAAAAGATTACATGCAACAGCGGCAAGACTTGTACAAAAGGTGGTTGCCGGGGAAGGGCCCGGCAACCGCGCCTTATGGAAAAAACTTACGAAGATGCTCAATGTTCCAGGAATTGATCACTGGAATGCCATCCTCGGTCTCCAGGCGGACAGCGCAGGGCCTGGTGACTCATTTCACCCGATAAGGGCCTTCCCACTTCGGCGTCAACTTGTTTGAATTCTTGGCCGACTGAACACGCCGAAGAACAAGGTCGCCTTCCTCGAGACTTCTGGCATTAACTTTGCGGCTATGGTAGCGACGCAAAGCTTGCTGGTAGCGAGCAGCTCTCACAGCAGCCTGAAGACGATCCTCCTCGAGGAGCACAGCGTCATCTTGCCGCAGTTGCTCTTGCTCAAGCTCATCGTAAGCGAGCACTCGAGGTGACCCGTATACGAGTTCCGTGGGGAGAACTGCCTCTGCTCCATAAACTAGAGCAAAAGGCGTCTGGCCAGTAGCTCGATTTGGCGTCGTCCTGATCGACCAAAGAACCACTGGCAGCTCCTCGATCTAGTTCTTGCCGCACTTGCGCAGCCTGTCGAAAGTTCTCGTCTTGAGCCCACGCAGCACTTCAGCATTTGCCCTTTTAGCTTGACCGTTGCTTCGCGGGTGAGCAACAGAAGCGAAACAGACCTTGGCGCCAAGGTCTTCGACATACTGCATGAAGGCGTGGCTCGTGAACTGGGTACCATTGTCGGTGATGATCCTGTTAGGAACACCAAAGCGACAAACAATTCCCTTGAAGAACTTGATGGCTGATTGTGCTGTCACCTTCCTCACTGCTTCCACCTCCGGCCACTTCGTAAACTTGTCGATGGCCACATACAAGTACTCGAAGCCCCCGGTGGCACAGGGAAAGGGGCCGAGGATGTCGAGCCCCCAGACCTAAAATGGCCAGGAGAGAGGGATTGTCTGGAGAGCTTGAGTTGGCTGATGAATCTGCTTGGAATGAAACTGGCACGCTTCACACTTGGTTACTAGTGCAGTTGCATCCTGGAGGGCGGTGGGCCAAAAGAAACCTTGCCGGAAAGCCTTTCCAGCAAGGGCTCTTGACCCTATGTGGTGACCACATATGCCTCCATGAATCTCCGCCAACAGCTCCTGTCCTTCTTCCCGGGGAATACACTTCAATTTCACACCGTTTGGTCTTTTTCTCCACAGCATGTCATCGACAAATTGATACATATTGGACCGTCGGGCTACTTTCTCCGCTTCTTCCTGCTCTTCGGGAAGTTCTCCTCTCTGAAGGAAACGAACGATCTGCTGCGCCCACGCTGGAGCCTGTGGCTCGACAACGAGGACTAAAGGCATTTCTTCTGCTGCGGGAACATCAGGCCCTACGGCAAGAGCTTGTCGCTCTACGAGAGCCGGCCGTTCCCCGACGAGCTTGGCGGGAACAGCCGCTTCAACGACAAGAGCCTGGGGCCCTGCTGGAGCGTGCTGTCCTTCAACAAGCTCGTCGGGATCAGTTGCTTCAATGACGGAAGCCCAAGGCCTCGTCGGAGCATCTTGCTCCTTAGCGCTTCGATCAGGAGCGCCTGCTTCAACGACAAGGACCCGAAGTCTTGTCGGAGCAAGTTGCCCCTTTGCCTCTTGCCTAGGAGCACCCGCTTCAACGACAAGAGCGTGAGGCCTTGTCGGAGCAAGTTGCCCCTCTGCATCTTTGGCGCTGGCTTTGGCAGCCTTCTTGTCGGCGGCTTCGGGGAGCTCTGCCGGGAAGTAGTTGCCAGAAGCCAACTTCCTCTTCCTGCCTTGCCCTACTGATGGCGTCACGGATGGCTGAGTTAGTTGGAGCACAAAAGTGCCTGGTTCCACAGGCAATTTGAGTGCGGCGCGCTTTGACAAACCATCGGCAATGTCATTCTCAGCACGTGGGACGTGCTCCATTTGTAGGCCGTTAAAGCGTTCCTCCAACTTCCTCACCTCATCTACATAAGCTTCCATCAATGGGCATTGGTAGTTCTTGTTCACTTGCCTGACGACAAGCTGCGAATCTCCCCTGACAATAAGCTTCTTAATCCCAAGGTCTGCCGCGATCCTGAGACCGGCAAGCAACCCCTCATATTCTGTAGTATTGTTCGTCGCCTATTCCTTGGGAAAGTGCATTTGGACCACGTACTTGAGGTGCTCTCCGGTGGGTGCGACAAGCAGTACGCCAGCACCGGCGCCTTGCAGCGAAAAGGCACCATCAAAGTACATAAGCCACTCTTTGCTTGTCTCCTTGCCGGGGAGAGTCGTCTCTGGGATTTCTTCGTCTGGCGTTGGTGTCCATTCTGCGACAAACTCTGCCAAAACTCGGCTCTGTATGGTTGATGTACTCTCAAACTTGAGACCAAAGCTCGACAACTCCAACGCCCACTCGACAATCCTGCCTGTCGCTTCTGGATTTTGCAAAATCCTTTTCAGCGGGAAGCGAGTGACGACGGTAACTTCATGTGCTTGAAAGTAATGGCGCAGCTTTCTCGAGGCCATGAGAAGGCCGAAAAGCAGCTTCTGCACACCAGAATACCTTGACCTAGCTCCCTGCAGAAGAGAGCTCACAAAGTAGACCGGGCGCTGCACCATTTTCTTCTTTTGTATCACTTCGCCTGACTGCGCAGACGAATCCTTGTCGGCAGCAAAACTTGCCGGGGGAGCCCCCAGCTTGTCGCTGGACGTGCTTGCCGCAGTTACTGCCTCCTCATCCACCTCTCTCTCCGCTACTAGCGCAGCACTAACCACTTGATTGGTTGCCGCTAGATACAGCAACAACTTCTCTTGTGGTTTAGGTGCGACAAGTATTGGAGGAGAGGAGAGGTATCTCTTCAAGTCTTGCAGCGCTGCCTCCGCCTCCGGAGTCCATTTCAATGGACCTGCCTTTTTTAAGATTTTGAAAAATGGCAGGGCGCGCTCAGCTGACTTGGAGATAAACCTACTGAGAGCAGCAACACAGCCGGCAAGTCGTCGTACATCCTTGACGCGCTTCGGTGCTTCAATTTGCTCAATGGCTTTGATCTTGTCAGGATTGGCTTCAATTCCACGTTGAGACACAAAGAACCCGAGAAGCTTGCCGGAGGGAACTCCAAACACGCTCTTCTCGGGGTTGAGCTTCAGGTTGATCTTGCGCAGATTTACAAAAGTTTCTTCTAGATCTTGAACCAAAGTAGCCCTGTCCTTGCTTTTGACCACTATATCGTCCATATAGGCTTCCACATTTCTGTGCAGCTGAGGCTCAAAAGCAATCTGGACGGCTCTTGCAAATGTTGAACCAGCATTTTTCAAACCAAATGGCATACGTACGAAACAGTATGTGCCACAGGGTGTGATAAATGCGGTCTTTTCCTCATCTTCCTCAGCCATGAAGATTTGATGATACCCTGAATATGCGTCAAGAAATGAAAGCAAATCACATCCTACCGTGGAGTCAACAATCTGGTCTATGCGGGGCAAAGGAAATGGGTCTTTGGGAAAAGCTTTATTGACATCAGTGAAATCAATACAAAGCCTCCATTTTCCATTCGCTTTGCGCACGACAACAGGATTGGCCAGCCACGTAGGATGGAGCACTCCTCTAACGAGGCCTGCTGCTTCCAACTTCTTGATTTCTTCCGCAATAAACTCTTGCCGCTCCACAGCTTGCTTTCTGGCTTTCTGCTTGACGGGCCTCGCGTGGGGACAAACGGCAAGGTGGTGCTCAATTACTTTCCTGGGAACACCGGGGATGTCGGACGGTTGCCATGCAAACACGTCGACATTCGCCCGCAGGAAAGCAGCAAGCGCGCTTTCCTATTTGTTGTCATGTGTGGCACTGATGGTGAAGGAACCACCAGTGTCGTCCTCCTTGGCGGGCACCTTCTTTGTCGTCGGCGGAGCGGCTTTGTTCTTCTTGCACTTGCCGGTGGAGCTGTCTGGTGCGTCCTCGACGGCAGCGCAGCACTCCGAAGAGGTGCGCTTGCCGGAGTGGGCACAGGAGCTCTTGCCGGACTTCCTCTTGTTCTCCCTCCCGAGAGCTTCAGCGGCAAGTGCCTTGGCGGCAGTTGCGGCAGCTGCTTCCCGGTAGATCTTGTCGGCGCAAATAAGCGCATCCTTCTTGTCGCAGGGAACTGTGATAACACTTACTGGACCTGGCATCTTCAACACGTTGTAGGCAAAATGGGAGGCTGCCATTAACTTGGCGAGCGCTGGACGGCCAAGTATCCCATTATAAGGCAATGGAATATCGGCAACGTCAAAGGTGACCTTCTCGGTCCGGTAGTTTAGCTCGCCGCCAAATGTCACTAGCAGCGTGATCTTCCCTTTCGGCTTGCTCCTTCCTGGATTGACTCCTTGGAAAGTACCAGTTTCCTCAAGCTCGCCGTCAGGGATTTGAAGTTTCCGGAGCACAGTGGGCGAAATCAGATTCAAGCCGGCCCCACCGTCAACTAACATCTTCGTGACCTTGAGGTTGCGGATCATTGGTGAAACCAACATCGGCAAGCACCCGACCGCCGTTGTGCGGTCAGGGTGGTCCTCAATGTCAAAGACGATAGGCGTGTCGGACCACTTCAGAAGCTTTCTGGCGTCAACAGATGGTTCTGCCGCATTGATCTCTCGCGCCCACTGTTTAAGTTGGCGGTGAGAAGAATGCAACGAAGCACCACCGTCAACACACAAGACTTCTGCGGCTTTCTGAAATTCGTGCTCACTGGATTCTTCATCATCGAGATCATCATCATCATCATCTTTGTCGCGGCCACGAGGAGGCCTGTCTCCCTGCTGCTGCTTGGCCTTGCCGCGATGCCCTCCTCGGGCAGTGCGCTTCTTGCCGGACCCGCCAGCTCCTTCTGGGGCCTTCTCCTTGTCGCGCCTCTCATACTCAGCTTTCTGCTGTTCGACAAGCTGCTCGACTCGTCGGCAGTTCTGGAGATCGTGTCCCTTGGTGCGGTGGATCTTGCAATATTGCTTGTCGGAGCCGTCCTGCTTGTCGGCAGCCGCCAAGGCCTGACAGTTGGCGCACGCGGCAATCTCCTTGCCGGAGCCCTCGACTTTGGCCTTGTCGGCGCTGCCGTTGCCGCTGGACTGCTTGACGGCAAGCACAGCTTTGCCCTTTTTCTTCCTGTTGTTCCGCCGCCGGCCCTTCTTTGCCGGGCGGTACCTTCGCTGTCAGAGCTCCCCCCTGCGCCAACACCTTCACCGGGAAGTTTCCTTCCCTCTTCAGCACGCGCACACTTGTCGGCGAGAGCATATAGCTGGCCAATGTCTCTGACCTTGGTCATCGCCATTTCCTCTCGCATCTTGCGGTTACGCACGTTCTGATGGAACGCGCTAATAACCGCAGCGGGGTGAACATCTGGGATGTTGTATTGTACGTGGCTGAACCTTTGAATGTATTTGCGCAGGGGCTCTCCTTCCTTCTGGGGGATGAGATGAAGATCACTCTCCTAGCCATGAGGTTGATGACCGCCAGTAAAGGCACCAACAAACTGATGGCACAGGTCCGCCCATGAAGAAATGGAGTTCTCCGGCAAGTGCATGAGCCATGAGACGACGTTGTGTTTTAACACGAGCGGGAAGTAGTTAGCAAGAATCTTGTCGTCTCGTCCCCCGGCAGCTTGCACCGCAATGGTGTAAATGCTGAGGAACTCCGACGGGTGTGTCTTGCCAACATACTTCTCCGACACGTCAGGCTTGAAAGCCTTGCGATTGGGCCACTGGACCTGCCGCAGCTCACGGGTGAACGCTGGACAACTTACCGCGTACGGCAAGTCGCCAGGATCCCCTGGCGCATGCATGTCAACAGCGGGCCCTGCGTGTCTGTCGGACTGACGATGCGCTTCTCTCCTTCGCTCGACAGTGGTACGAGCGTCTTCTCCTCTGCGTTCCTAAAGAACGAGGCGCTGGTCACAACGAGCTCGCGGGTCAGACGACGCCGTGGAATCATCGCCACAGGCGTCGTTTCGACGTGTCGGCGACCGAGGCCGTCTGGGCGGGGAGTTTATGGTTGTTGCCCCCTCGCTGTTCTTGTCGGTGACAGCATTGTCACCAGTTCTCTTGTCGGCCGCGCGCACCGGGTCGGCATCAGCGAAGCTGAGAAGGCTCTGAATGGTTGCCCTCCACTCGTCAAGCTTATCTGCTGGTGGAGGGAAGTTCAGGAGCAGCTGCGCACGCGCCAACGCTTCTGCTGGTGAGGGAGGTATCGAGTGGCGTGAGGACTGTGGGATGCTCTTACTCCTAACAGTGTTAGAAGGAGCATCTCCACGCCCAGGCGACCGCACCTCGACCCCGCCAACGTGTTGTTGCGTATGGTGACCCCGCGCATCTCGAGATCGATGCGCAAGTTCATTATCCAGGGAGCGCCTGGCACCTGGGGCGTCAGGACGCTGCCTGTCACGGGCTTCTTGCGAAGGCCGCGGCGTCTGAACCGGCGCAGGTGTTCCAGAACGCGCAACACCGTTTCTGGAGCTTGCAGGGCCAGCAGCAGCGAGCAGCGCTGCGTTCCCAGACCCGGCAGCGCCAAGATTGGCGTTGCTGGCCCGGTTTTGGACAGGTGGAGGTAATAGGAGCTCTCGCTCTCTAGTCCCCCCAGCAGCCGCAATCACGTCGGCACCCTCCTGCATGGGAGCAGGCGGGTTGGACGTAGACGCACCGATGGCCGAAGTCTTCTTTTTTGGAGCCATAAGGCGGAGAATGGCCCAAAAACTAATGCGCAAATCGCTAGATTAGGTTCACACAACCTCCTTCTCCCCTACCTGGCGCGCCAAAGATGTCGGGGACGAATCCGCGATCACCTACGGGACCCAGGAAAGGACCCCTTTATGTTCGGCAGGGAGAGACGGTCGCACGAAGAGCAAATCTAGCGAAGAACACGACAGTGCACGAGAGAGATTTACCCAGGTTCGGGCCGCACGGATGCGTAAAACCCTACTCCTGCTTTTTGGTTTATTATCTGTATGATTGTTCTAGCTCCAGGAGCGCTACAGTACCGAGTAGCTGTGTACAATACTGGGGTTCTCCCTCCTCCCCTTTCCCTTTTTTCACGTTGCCTATGGGCCTCCTTTTATATGCACAAAGGGGTCACCAACAGGTGGCAAACAGTAAAGGTAGAGGTGGAAAGTTGCTACAGTAAGGCCATTATTACCAGGATGACATGTCCTACCTACCACTGACGGTAGGGGACAAGGGCATTAAATGCCCATGCCTTTGCTGTCCAGATACATGTACCCGGACGTCTTGGACGTGGGAAAAGCCTATCCCACCTGCTCCTGCACCGCTAGCTACAGTGTACCACCGTCTACACAGTGCCCTGCCACACACGCTTGGAAGGACCCAGAGCGCGACGCTGGCAGAGGCACCGGAGCAGCACAGTAGCACAGTGGTACAGTAACGCTTGCCGCGGCAAGACCTTGCCGCACCTGACAGCTTGCCGCAACCCATAGCTTGCCGCGCAAGGTAACTTGCCGGGGCAAGTACCTTGCCGCAGCTGCTATCTTGCCGCAGCCAATACCTTGCCGCAGCCAATGACTTGCCGCGGCAAGTACTCTGCTACAGCAAACCTCAGGCTGGGCCTCAGCTGTCCCTCCCGGGAAGCTCCTCTTGCCGGGGCCTTAACTCTTGCTTTGTATACTTTGTTCTTGAATGGCTTAATAATCTTGAGCTTCTCTCTGGCTGTCCTCCCGCAAGCCTGGCCGCGGGATGCTACTACTGCCCGTGCACAAGTACGGGGTACTAGGGTACCCCTATTCTAGTACACCGACAGGTATACATATCTTGGTATCATCTTTTGTGTCACGAGGTTGTCATCGCAAATACCCAATAGCTACCTTGGTTCGTCAAGTTTTGCATGAGAAAGAGCTCAAAAGAGAAAGAGCCAAACAAGCTTTTAAGCAAAGGATAAAGATAAGCAAAGAGTTTTTAAGCAAGAACCATAGCATCATACTACATTAAGATTGTCATACTCGATCATCTTGGATCATACCACCGGAACACCATACATATAGAATACTTGGGATAGAAATCGTTGCATTTTTGCTTGTGGGTTGTGCACAAGTCTCGTATTCGCCTATTGTGAAATTGTCCTAGCGTCTCTCTAGCGTTGTGGAACAAGAGCATTTTTCGTGGATTCCACATTTTGAGCTCATTTTTGGTTGCACGACCCCATCTATCTTTCCGTGTGTGTGTTTCCGTGTGCCACTATTTGCTATTGGTCTACTGGTTACATTTGCAAATTTGCAAATCTTTTCCAACATTATTGAGTCTCACTAACAATTGCATAAATTTTGTCCACCATCCTAACCAAGCTCCACCAAAGGTTTTATTTGTGTAGGTGTGAGAAATTGACGGGAACCGGTACCAATTGTGCTATTTCCTAGTTACATCATTGATCCATTCTCAACATCGGTTAAGGTACATTTGGTATAGTTCTTCTCTTTCTCCCACTCACACATTTACTTGGATTGATGGATAGGCCAAGTACTTCTACCAACCCACTCTAACTCGAGCAAGATGAGGACCCGAACAACTATGTCACCAAGAACCACCTCTCCGGCGCGCAACGAGCTTTGCATCAAGAGAATGAAGCATTGAGCGAATGCATCGACTCACTCGCTACCGACTTGACACAATCTGAACAACATACAAGAGGCTACTTCAACAACAAACTTGATGCACAAAATATGGAGACCGACGCAAGGATGGACGAAATTCATGCCTTGTTGGTCAACCACTCTTCTACCTCTTCGTCATATTCAAGACGGAGTCACTTGAGTCGACATTCCTACGACACCATCTCTGGTTCAAGTACACCGACATCGAACACTCTTCGTCGAGCCGCGCCAAGACCGTCAGGCAAACCGCAATCCTCTACACGACAATGATCCACAAGAGCAACTTGAAGAGCAAGAACATCGGCATCGTCAAAATCAAGCTACATTCGAGAAAGCACAAGAAAGGCAAAGACAACGCCAACAAGTGGAAGAGCAAGAATGCCGACGCCAACGAGAGCACATGGAAGAACGACAATGCCAACATCAAGACGAGCAAGACGCCGACGCTCCCCGTCAACAACAACAACGGCTTGAAGCACAAGCCCTTGTGGCACAACGTGCCCTCCGCGACACTAATCGTGCCGTCGCCGTGTGTTCGTGAAGAAGAAGAAGCACTTCGCGAGGAAGTCCAAGAACGACGATATCAAGCACGATTACACTGACAAGCTCCTCCATAAGCTAGACAAGAACAACAAGCTTGACAACAACCACATGTTCACCAAGAGCAACAAGACAATGGGAATCCTCCACGCCAAGAGCAACTTGAGGTTAACAATCCTCCACGTCAAGGGCGTCATCACCCTCGACCCCAACACAATGAAGTGCAACACTACGGCAGCTCAAGTTCACCATGCCCAAGTTCTCCGGAAGCAATGATCCCGAAGAGTATCTTTCATGGGCATTAAAGGTTGACAAGATCTTTCATTTGCCCAACTACGAGGAAGAGAAGAAGATCGCCATGGCATCCCTTGAGTTCCAAGACTATGTCCTCATTTGGTGGGAGCAAGTCATTGAGCGCCGAGAAGCAAGAGGTGAACCACCAATCACAACTTGGGATCAAATGTAGGATGTCACGAGAGCGCGCTTTGTGCCAACATACTATAATCGCAACCTCTTCAAGCGAAACAACTCCTCAAGCAAGGAACAAAGAGCGTTGAAGAATACTACAAGGAAATGGAGATAGCCATGATACGAGCCAATGTCACAGAAGGTGATGAGCAAACTATGGCACGTTTCTTGAATGGACTCAATCACCCTATCAAGAAGATCGCCGACTTCCAACCTTACTCCAACCTCATCGAGCTAGTGCATCAAGCCACCAAGGCGGAGTGACAAGTACAAGATGAATTCAAGTATGCCATGTACTCTTCCAAGAACAATAGCTCCACTAACCAAGCTTCAACAACTCCACCGCCTTCTACCTCAACCAAACCTTCTCCAACCAACGGTGACAAGTCAAGATCCAAGAAAACTTCAACAACTTCAAGTCGTCCTCCTACTACAAGTTTGAAGCCGAGAGCTTCATCATCTACAACTCCACCGGATGAGACCAACAAGACAAGTTCCATCAAGTGCTTCACATGCGGCGGCCGAGGCCACAAGTCCTTCGAGTGTACCAATTGATGCACCATGATCCTCAACGACGACGGCACCTATGACTCTATGAGTGAAGTGGAAATGGAAGCCCTTGAGCAAGTGGCCATGCACCGGCGCGTGAATGAAGATGAAGATGACCAAGTCTTTTGTGACAATGATTCGAGCCCCGCTCTCGTTGTCTCCAAGGTTTTGACGTTCCAACACCAATAATAGGAAGACCAACGTTGCCACATCTTCCACACTAAGGCGGGAATCAACGGTCGTTCCGTGAAGGTCATCATTGACGGAGGAAGTTGCCACAACTTGGCAAGTGAAGAGCTATGTTCCAAGCTACAATTGGTCAAGATGAAGCACCCTCGCCCCTACAAGGTCCAATGGCTTAGCGACTCCGGCACCATGCAAGTGGAACACATGGTTCAAGTCTCCTTCAAGATCGGAGCATACGAAGACACTTTGGAGTGTGATGTGGTTCCTATGTCCGTTTTCCATCTCCTACTTGGACTACCTTGGCAATTCGACCGCGGCGTCATCCAAAATGGGCGAACCAATTACTATAGCTTCAAGATGAAGGGAAAGGAGTACGTGCTACGACCTATGTCACCAAGTCAAGTGATCGCCGACAAGCAAGCAACCACCCATCATGGAGAGAATAGTGAGAGAGTGAGCCACCCATAAGGGAGTGAGAGCCACAAGCCCAAAATGAGTGCCTCCATGATGAGCAACAAGAAAAACTTAGTGCTATTCGCTACCAAAAGTGAGATGAGAGAAGTGTGTGAGAACCCATCGAGTGTTATGCACTATGTCCTATTGTGCAAGGACGAGGCAACAACAACTAACACCTCTCATCCTCTACCTTTAGTGTTGTCTTCTCTATTGCGGGAATTCAAGGACGTCTTTCCCGACGAGCTACCTCCGGGACTACCTCCTCTACGCGGCATCGAACACCATATCGAGCTCATCCCCGGTGCACCGTTACCGAATAAGGCACCCTACCGCGTCAACCCCGAAGAAACCAAAGAAATCCAACGTCAAGTGTAACAACTCATCGACAATGGCCATGTTCCAGAAAGCTTGAGCCCATGCGCCGTCCCGGTAATCCTTGTTCCCAAGAAAGATGGTACATATCGCATGTGTTCCGATTGTCATCCTATCAATGCGATCACCGTTCGTTATCGCTACCCCATTCCACGCCTTGATGATATGCTAGATGAGCTTAGCGGATCCACCATTTTCTCTAAGATTGACCTTAATTCACATCCAAGAGGGTGATGAATGGAAAACCGCTTTCAAAACCAAATTTGGCTTGTATGAATGGTTGGTCATGCCTATGGGCTTATCCGAAGCACCCGGCACCTTTATGCGTGTGATGCATTTTGTTCTCCACCCCTACATTAGCGTATTTGTTGTGGTCTACTTTGACGATATTCCTATGTTTAGCAAATCTCTCAAATATCATGTCACCCATCTTAGAACCGTTTTGCAAACTCTTAGAAAAGAGCGCCTTTATGCTAATTTGGACAAATGCCTTTTTGGTGTTGATAAGCTCATTTTCTTGGGTTTCGTTGTGTCTTCTAAGGGTGTTCATGTCCATGAATCTAAGATCAATGCTATTAAAACTTGGCCACAACCAACCAACTTGCAACAAGTGCAAAGTTTCCTTGGCTTAGCCAGTTTCTATCTTAGATTCGTGAAGGATTTTAGCACCATCGCTTTACCTTTACATGCCTTGAGTAAGAAAAATGCACCATTTGTTTGGGGACCATCTCAAGATACCGCATTCAATGAGCTTAAGAATTTGCTTATGCATGCCCCTTTGCTTGCATTACCCAACTTTGATAAACCATTTGAGATACATTGCGATGCTAGCGGTTGCGGCCTAGGAGGTGTGTTGATGCAAGAGAAGCGCCCCATAGCTTACTTTAGTGAAAAACTTTTCGGAGCGCAACTTAACTACCCCATCCATGACAAAGAGCTATATGCTTTAGTGAGAGTCTAGCATGTTTGGGAGCATTATCTCCGCCCTCATGAGTTCATTCTTCACACGGATCATGAAACACTTAAGTATCTTAAGGGTCAAACTAAGTTGAACAAGCGTCATGCTAAGTGGAGTGAATTCATTGAGTCTTTTCCTTATGTCATCAAGTATGTCAAAGGTAAAGAGAATGTTGTGGCGGATGCGCTTTCTCATAGATGCATGCTTGTTACCCAACTTGAATTGAATGTCATTGGCTTTGAGCACATAAAAGACTTGTATGCGCATGATCCTACTTTTGCTATTCCATATGCCAAATGTTTGATGCATACATCTTGGGTACACTATTATATCAAAGATGATTATCTTATGAGAGCTAACAAACTATGCATCCCCGAGTCTTCTCTTCGTTTGTTACTTTTGCAAGAATCTCATGGAGGACGACTTATGGGACACTTTGGACGCGACAAGACATTTGCTACGCTCTCCAAGAACTACTTTTGGCCCAAGATGTTCCGCGACGTCTCATGCTTCACCAGCCGATGTTCTACATGTCGCAAAGCTAAGTCTAAAGCTCAATCACATGGTCTCTATATGCCACTTCCTATTCCGTATGACCCATGGGAAGATATTAGTATGGACTTTGTGCTTGGTTTGCCTCGAACTCGAAACGGCAAAGATTCCGTGTTTGTTGTTGTGGACCGATTCTCTAAAGTGGCTAATTTCATCCCATGCAACAAGATAGACGATGCTTCACATGTTGCAAATCTTTTTTGTAGGGAAATCATGCGTCTACATGGAGTGCCCAAAACTATCGTATCAGACCGTGACTTCAAGTTCCTTAGCTACTTTTGGAAGATGCTATGCGCCAAGATCGGTATCAAGCTTTTGTTCTCTCCGGCATACCTTCCTCAAACCGACGGCCAAACGGAGGTCACAAACATGATGCTATCTACTCTCCTATGCGTGGTGATCAAGAAGAACATCAAGGAGTGGGAAGAGTGTTTGCCCATCACCGAGTTTGCCTACAATCAAGCACGACACTCTACTACCGGCAAGTCCCCCTTCGAGGTCGTCTACGTCTTCAACCCGTTGTCCCCATTGGACATTCTACCTCTACCACTGCAAGAGCGCATCAACATGGACGCAAGTGCACGAGTGAGCTTCCTCAAGAAGATGCATGAAGATACAAGGCACACCATCTAACGCTAAGTACAACGACTCGAGACCAAGCTCAACGTCAACAAGCAACCCATGATATTCAACATTGGAGATCTTGTATGGCTACACCTTCGCAAGGAACGCTTCCCCAATGAACGCAAGTCCAATCTACATCCACGAGTCGATGGTCCCTTCAAGGTGCTCGAGCGCTACAACAACAATGCATACAAGATCGACCTACCACGCGACAAGTACTCTGTGAACGACATTTTCAATGTGAAGGATCTCTCTCCCTACCATGGCGATGAGGCTTTCGATCCGAGGTCGGATCTTTCCCAAGGGGGGAGATGATGCGGAGCATCCTACGGTCATCCCCATGGACCTACCTTTATCTCCCACGAAACCACATGGACCAATGACAAGAGCTCGAGTAAGGGCTATCGAAACTAAGGTGAACTCGCTCCTCTCCGAAATACCACTTTCTACATTTGAGACATGGATACTACCTCAAGCAGAAACCCTACGTGTGATCAGGTTCTTGGAGGAAAGCCACAGAGCTACCACATCCAACGGACAGGACAGCGAGCACACCAAGTACAAGGACCAAGAAGAAGAGCTGCAAAAAGCCTACAGCCACCGGACGACCGACAAAAACCGGACGTCCGACGCCTGGGAGATTCTATAGCCTGAAGGTCCAGCTAGCAAAGTCTACAGCGGCCGGATGTCTGACACCCACCGGACGACCGACAATCTATAGCACCCGGACGTCCGACCAACATCGGAAATCCGACACCAGCGGATCAGAGCTAAAACGTCTAAAGTACGAGCTCCTCCGAACGACCGGCGCACCGGACGTCCGACCCCGACCGGAAATCTGACATCGTCCATCCAGAGCAAAAACACCGGATGTCCGACAGCTACCGGATGACCAGACCCCTGTCAGCGACCGGACATCTGGTAACTGTCGAAAGACCGATGCCTGTCTGTGCACAGCGCGTTGGGCCGAGGCCCATGTACCCCTTCGCCCACATAGACTATATATATTCCTTCTCCTCCCTCTTTCTAAGGTTAGCATTGGTTTAGCTCATTTGAGAGATAGAGCTTTGCTCATCCACTTTGATACTTTCTCCATCGGAGACCGCGACCTCTACGGAGAAGATCCCCCAAGTGGATTCAAGACCCCTCACGGGAAGACCCCCTCAAGACCTCCTCATGGAGAAGAACTACAGCCTCTTGTATTGTCCTTGGTTGCGTTTGGATCTTGTATCACTCTTTATGTTCATGGATCTAGCACATGTGTGATCGTTCCTGTTGATTTGAGTGTTTCCCCTCGTGTTTCCCCTCGCATTCTCGTGTTCTTCATAGGATCCCCTCCATTTCATGAAAGATCGGCCTTAGGGTTTCCACCCTACATCATAGGGTTTCTGGAATATTTGGGAATTTATAGGGCGAAGAGGCGGTGCGGGAGGCCACCGAGGTGGGTTGTGCCCCCCTCGGGGCACCCCTCTTGTACTTCTTTGGCCCAAGTTGTGTCTTCTGGTCCAGAAAAATTCTCCAAAAAGTTTCGCTGCGTTTGGACTCCGTTTGGTATTGATTTTCTGTGAAGTAAAAAACAAGCAAAAAACAGCAACTGGCACTGGGCACTATGTCAATAGGTTAGTCCCAAAAAATGATATAAAGTTGCTATAAAATGATTGTAGAACATCCAAGAATGATAATATAATAGCATGGAACAAGCAAAAATTATAGATACGTTGGAGACGTATCATTCCTCCAATACCCCACTCCCTTGAGAGACAAAGAAGCTCAGGCAGATGACAACGAGGTGGAAGACCTAGAAGAGCCAGTATACGCGACCGAGCATTCCACCACATAGGCATCATTTGAGACTAGGTTATGCTAGTCTCTAACCCCTAAGGTAGGATAGGTCATGTATCCCCTATGCGAAGTCGAGTCCTTGAAATGGTTCAGATGAAACCATGCTTCAGTTATGTTTGTTTTTGCGTTTTGATGAAAGTCACACTTTCCCTCTGGGAACTTGTGAACGACTACATCACCCCTTTGGTATTTGAATGATTTGTTCCGCCGTTCCGGCCTTTGCGTAAACAACTTGCGCAGTATCAACCCCCTTACTAGGCACCCTATCTGTATTGCTTTCTCTCTCATCTATCCCGATCATGAGCCTTTGGCCACTCCAACTACATGGCTGTTGAAACCCGCACTAGCACCACTAGCCAACTAGAAACTAGAGGGCCCGCCCAAGCAGAAGCCATGCAGGATCAGGCCCACGAACAGGCTCCACCACCACTTCTCCCCGGAGAACCTGAACATGGCCCAACTTCCCCAAGATTTCCGAGAGAAACGCCAAACTAACACTGCAGTCATCCCAGATGATTGCTCAAGCTGTTGCCAACAATCCGCAATAGGTGAGAAATGGCAACAGACATTCCACCCTAGTAGGATTCAAGAAGCATGCACCTTCAACCTTCATCGAGACTACTACCCCCTGGAACGGAGATGTGGACCAATGTAGGGTGTAGAAGAGCTGGGATGAACATTAACGGGTAGAATTCCTAGGAGACCTTATTATCTTGAGATCACATGGCTGGATGTGATCTTAGGAATGGATTGGCTCATCAAGCACCAAGGCTAGCTAGATGGTGCCAACCAGACTAACACCCTGACTAATGACCAAGGAGTCGAAGATAAGTTTGCCTCCAACCCCTCCTCTACATTAGTCACCCAAGTCAACTATCTGTCAGAAGTTTAATTGGAGCAAGTGCCAGTAGTATGTGAGTACCTAGATGTCTTCCTGATGAATTACCGGGAATGCCTCCTGACCGTGACATCGAGTTCATTATTGAGCTCATGCCCGGAGCAGGACCCATCTATAAGAAGCCTTAAAGAATGGGACCAGAGGAGTTGGCGAAATTGAAGAAGCAACTGGCCAAGCAGTTGAGGAAAGGATTCGTCAGCCCTAGTGCCTCACTTTGGGATCGTTTGTCCTAATTTTGGAGAAAAGAAACGGTACCATTAGATTATGTGTTGACTATTGTTCCCTTAATAAGGTCACAATCAAAGAACAAGTATCCACTACCCCAGTTCTGTCAACACCTGGTATTCACAAGGAGTTGTGATATACTGTGATGCCTACCGAACCGGACTTGGAAGCATCCTGATGCAAGGAGGCAAAGTCGTAGTCTACCTTCCAAGGCAGCTGCGACCTCATGAAGAGAACTATGCTACTCATGATCTTAAGCTCGCAGCAGTGGTTCATGCCCTGAAGACATGGCGACATTACCTCCTAGGAAAGCAGTGTGAGATATACACAGATCACAAGAGTCTGAAGTATATTTTTCACTCAAAAAAAATTGAACATGAGGCAAAGAAGATGGCTGGAATTGATCAAGGATTACGATCTCAGTGTTCAATACCACCCGGGGAAGGCCAACGTGGTAGCAGACGCCTTAAGAAGAAAGGATTGCTCCATGAATTCCATGATTAAAGAAAGGCAGCCAGCTCTGTTTGAGGAGATGGAACAATTTGGCTTGGAGTTGGGTACGTATGGATACCTAGCCAACTGGGAAGTCAAGCCTACCCTGATGAACGACATCAAGACATGGCCCAGGATTCTCCGAAGACAACCATGGAGATTGTGTCAGATCGAGGTACCTAGTTTACCTCGACATTTTGGAAGAAATTCCAAGAAGCCATGGGAACCAAGTTGTCAATTAGTACGGCTTTCCACCCACAAATCGGAGGACAGACAGAACGGGTAGATCAGATACTCGAAGACATGCTCCAAGCTTGTGTCCTAGCATATGGAGCTAAGTGGAAAGATTGCCTCCCTTTTGCTGAATTCTCTTATAACAACAATTATCAGTCAAGAATCCAAATGGCACCATTTGAGATGTTGTATGGACTCAAGTGTCGCACACCCCTCAATTGGTCGGTGACCGGAGAAGGACTAGTCTTTGGACCTGATGTTCTCCACGAAGATGAAGAGCAAGTTCTGCTAATCATAGAATGACTGAAAACCGCCAAGATGAGATAGAAGAGCTACGCTGAACCGTTGCCGAGAAGTAAACTTCCGTGTTGGAGACCATGTGTGTCTGCGAGTCACTCCTCTCAAGGGAACCAAGTGTTTCTATGTCAAAAGAAAGATCGCACCGAGATTTATTGGCCCCCTTCAAGATCATGCCTAGACATGAAGAAGTTGCTTACCAGCTGGAGTTACCACCAGAACTATCCGATGTGCACAACGTTTTCCACGTGTCACAACCCCGGAAGTGTCGCCAAGTTTCTAACAAACCCAATCTCTTCAAGGACATCGATCACCAGGCCATTGACCTTCAACCCGATCTGACCTACAACAAAAGACCAATTCGTATCTTGGATGAAGCAGAATGACGTACGCGAAGCCGCACTATCAAGTAGTTCAAGGTTCAGTGAAGGAACCACACGGAAGCAGAAGCAACATGGGATTGTGAAGACTACCTCAGATTCGAATTCCCGTATCTTTTTAAAGCCTAATTTTGGAATCTCGGAGATGAGATTCTTGTAAGGGGGTAGGTCTATCACACCCTAATTTCCATGCCACAACATTTAGGATTAATTAGGCATAAAAATTTGATCCAACAAAAACTCTTCTGTTGATTTGGTCTTTGCTTTGATTTAGATTTTGTTTGTTATTTGCAAGTGCTCTAAAATCAAATAAAATCCTCCAACTCTTATACTTCTTTCCCTTGATCGGAAACTTTGCACAATGATCATGACATGTGTATAGGACAGAATAGTATTTTCTTGCAAAAATAATTTCTCCAAAAAGTATTTTCTAAATTAGGTTTTCCAAAAACCCCTGAGTTAAGGCTTGAACTACAACTACATAATTTGGGATGTGAAAAATCTTTCAAAAATTATATTTGATTCCTATTAGCTATAGGACACCCTGAAACTAGAAAAATATTATTTTAAAAGTTATTTTTCTATTTTATTTAAAGGCTTTTTATTAAGGCCAGAAATAGTCTTTAATAGGTTCAAATTATTTTACTGTTACAAAAATATTTGAGAAAATTTAGGGAAGCTCAGTGGACATATATTGTCCATATATATGAGTTTCAACACATGGTCATGACCAAAATATTGGTCAAACCCCTCAAAAACCATTTCTGGATATTTCAAGCTTTCGAAATATTTACAAAGGAAAGTTTCTCCATAAATTACAAGAAAACTCTAGAATGTCACAAATGCCTTACTTGAAGATCCTGCCAAGTCTCCTGTCATGGAGAACAATTGACCCCATCAAACCCTCTCAAAACTATTTCTGTCCTTTTCCAAGTTAGAAAAAGTTTGCACTGCCAAACATGTCCAAACGATCTCAAACTTTGTACAAATGCTCAAATGGACAAATCATTCACCTAGGCCAAGTAGCGCATCAAGGAGAACAAGTAAACTTGATCAAAGCTTGCCAGAATAGTTTCTTCCCATTTCTAGGGTTTGAAGAAGTTACATTGGAAAGTTTCTCCAAATGAGCTGGAATTTGGACCACAGTGTCACATGATCATGGCCATCAACCCTGTCAAGTGGAAAAGCGGGATATGAGTGTAGCTTAGCCCAACCCAACATCTAAAACCTTCTGGCAGAATTTCAAAATCCATGTTTCGGCCATTTCCACTTGTCTCCATGAGCTGGAATTATTCCCACAACCTCTCCTAGTCCCCCTCTACCTGTAATGTGCTTCCTTGCCTGAGGGGCGATGATGAAGGGGGACAGAGACCCAATTTTCTTCTCTGGACAGTGGATTCCTCCCTCTCTCTCAGCCTCTCTCTCTCTCCTTGACTTTCCAGAGCATCCAAGGCTCTCCGAAGCTTTTGCCCATGCCCCCTGCAGCTGGCAGACACAAGTGGACGTGCGGGTGCGCACAAAAGCCGCGGATGCCGGCCAAGGATGCGCTCTGCAGTGCGTGGTAGAGAAACCGACCGTTAACGCCGCAGCCCCCGACCACCTCGGGCCTCCCCCGCGCGCCAGTCGATGTGCCTCAACATCCGCAACACGCCACTATGCAGGGCCCTTCCTTCCCCTCTCTCTCACCCCTGCTGCGCATGCCCGACGCCGCCCAGCTCGGCCAGTGGGCGCGCGAGCTAGGGACCCTCCAACGGCAAGCCCCGCTCCCCCATTTTCCATCTCCCTTGACCTGGTCCACGCCTACGAGTGCCCTAGACATGACCAGGAGTAACAATTTGGCCCTGGTGCTGCCCATCTCAAGACCATGGACACGGTCTGTGGCATACCTTCGCCCCCACCTTATCTGGCAACCCCTGAGCCATCAGTTGTCTCCATTCACTCTCTCCCCCTCCCGTAGTCCTCCTGGACCAGCCCTCTCTCGCTCCCGTGCCCTCCATCCTTCTCCAAGGCTGGAGCCTAGCCACTGGCCTCCACTCCAATTGCCTCGAGCAAGGCCTCCTCCCCCCTCCTTTCTCCACTAGACAACCCCCTGGCCACGGTGGAACCTTCCCCCTATTCTTCCTCTACTCCGGTACCCTATAGCGCTGATGCCACCATCATCGCCGGCCTCGTCCGCTGCAACCGATGCCCTGCCTGACCCAGTGCTCCTCAGCGACCGTGCCACCCCCGAATAGATGCGGCCAGGTCCCCTAAGCACGCCGGTGGGCCAAGCGCAACAGGAGGTGGTCGGGGTCACCGGCAATCATCATCGGGCCTCTCTGCTCCCTCAGCCAGGCCCGAGTGTGGGAGGAAGACAATGGCCCTATAGGTGGGCCCCGCTCGTCAGTGGCTCAGCCACTGGGCCATGCTGGCAACTAGAGAGGGTCCGCCCTCTCCCGCGTCCCCACAGCAAAGGCATACTCCCTGGAAGCCGCCTTCGACGTTGCCTCTATCACCCGCGCAGCCGTGCAGCTGGGCCAACCCACTACTAAGCCTCGCCCAGTGCACCTAATAAGGTTGATATCTTTTTGCTTTTCCAGATAACTTTGTAAAATCTCTAGAGAATTCAAATAAAGTCCAAATTTGGTGATTCAAATTTCTAGTGACTCCATAAATCATGCTCTACCTAATGGGGTACCTTGTACATTGTCCAGAAAACTTTCCTTCACACATATTTCATAAAATCGGATCTAAGTTTATAACTTAGGTTATGAACATTTTTCTCAATACTTTCTCTGCCACATCAAATATTTGTCCATTTCTTGATGTATGGCCAACTTTGCAAATTCATAGGAAATCCATTTCAACTCCAAATCCAGTGAAACCAATTTATAAATATTTATAAAACCATGCCTTGTTTAATGAGTGCCTTTGCTCATTTTTCAAAAAGATGTTTCTCTAGACTCCTTGCAGAATCATTAATTTCCTTGATTCCATCATATTGAAATGTTCAAAAATATCTATTGATCCAAATCCAATGTCACCACTCTGGTTATTTTTCATATAACTAGAGATGTCCTAGAAAAGTGGAATTTCTATTTTTAGAGCACTTTTATTTTCTGCCTTCTTGTGTTGCTTATTGTGATTGCTTTCGACGGAAGTATACGGAGTACTTGGAGATGGACTAGAAGAGATGAAGACTTTGCTAAGCCAGGCAAGCAACCCTTTGACCATGTCGGCGTTCTGGGAACCAGGGTACCCAGACTTGCCTGCCTGCGGCCCGCGGCGTGGCTCTCTCGATGACCTGGTACAACCCATCTCCAAGACCACCAAGACAAGACCCTCACGAGGGGCCAGGCCTCGCAAGGAGGATGATGCCAAGACCTCCCGAGGGAGCAGCCTCCCCAGGCGGCCTCCCGAGGAGCGGATATTTCTATGCAGGTACCCGGCCTCACGAGGCTGCGATGACGTGAGCCTTGACGACCAAGGCCAGGCGGGCGCCAGCGGGCGCAGAGGAGGCAGTTTCCTCTTTGGTTCTTAGGAGGCAAGGACAGGTGTGGGTTCCCGAGGAATCTCCCAAAGGTTTCCATTCTGGTGCTACAAGACCAAGACCACAGGCTCGGCAAGGCGGAGGTTATTACCGAGCCCACCGCTGCGTCACGACCAAAACTTTGGAGGCGAAGACCACCTTTTGTCAGGATTAGATGTACTACTTTTCCCCTTTCAAATTGGCCATTGTGGTATCCCTTCCCACCTGAGTTTCGGCGGAAGAGGACCAAGGCCACTATATATATAGGTTAGCCACCACCATATAAGGGGGCGACTCATTCTCACCCCCGAGCTCTCGCGAGGTTGTTCATCCTCTGTACTAGTTCATCCTCAGCCACTCGTGAGGCCAATCCACCACAAAGCAAGAGTAGGGTTTTACACCGTAAGGTGGCCCGAATCTCGGTAAACTGCCGTGTTCATCTTCTTCCTTGCTCACGTGAATCCGGCTAGGCTAGGCTGTGGGGCGACGGGCTCTAAGTTTGACAGGTTGAGATCTTCGCACACGCCCCAGATTTCGAACCTTCTTGGGTCTGCGGAGCCCTGAATCCGACATTTGGTGTGCCAGGTAGGGGCGTGTCGAAGTCCTTCTTCCACCGTTCGCTTCGCCTCCGTTCTGTCGCTCCCATGGCCGACGCTCGCCGCGTCCGTGCCGAGCGCCGGGCCGCTCGTGTCGCCCAGACGGCACCCGTGAGCAACTATGCTCCGCGCCGCTCTGCCTCCATCGTGGCTAACGCTGCCACTGATCCTGCTGCTCGTGAGCAGCAGGATTCATCACTGCCACCTTCCGTGCGGCGTGATGGCCGCACCGCAACTCCATCACCCACTCCAGCCACGGCGTCGTCCTCTCACCTCCCCGCGGGCCGGCAAACGCGCAGGCTGAGCTGCTCATGGCGCGCGAGCTCCTGCTTTATCGCCCCGCCAGAGACTGGCTTGGCCGCATCGCCGAGCTCGTTAGTGCCGCCGGCGAGGCCCCTCCACCATCCCACTCGCTCCTTCCCTGCCATCCAGGGCGGGCGACGTGGCTCACGGTGTGCCTCCTCCACCTCCTCTGCACGGCGCCAACCCCAAGCCCAGGCATGACGCGCCCCAGCGCGACCCACCGTGCGGGGCGCCGGCACGCGATGAAGCAAGCTACCAGGTGATCCAGTGCTCGCAAAGCGATGCGCACGCGCTCCCGGTGCCACAGCGCCAGCACCATGACCGCCCGCCGCTAGAGGTCGCAGCGTGCTGGCGTCAAGACCGAGCTCCACCCATGCGGCCCGCACCTATGAGTGCGGCAGGCTACTGTGCTTTCACCCCGGAGCTGCGCCGCGTCGTCTGGCCTGGCAAGTTCAAGCCGGATCTGTCTCCGCATTACGACGGCACCCCTGACCCCGCGGAATTTCTCCAGCTCTACGCGCTGAGCATCGAAGTGGTGAACGGCAACGACAAGGTCATGCCGAACTGGTTCCCCATGGCCCTCAAGGATGGCGTGCGCTCTTGGCTCCTAAACCTCCAAGTGGGGTTGATCTCCTCCAGGGATGAGCTCCTGTATTGGGCGACCTGCGCCGCGTGAAGCAGCAGCCAGGCGAGACATTGCACAAGTACATACAACGCTTCACGAACATCCGTCTCAAGATCCCAAAGGCGTCTGACGAACAGATCATCTCGGCATTCTCTAAAGGTGTCTGGGATGTCAAGATGAAGGACGAGCTCTCCATCAACGAAGACCTATGCTCGGCCCTGGAGATGTTCAACCTGGCGAACAAATGTGCAAGGCTCGAGGAGGGCCGCCTCTCCCTCCTGGAGCTTCCTGAGGCAGACCCCAAGGACAAGAAGGCCAAGGCTAAGGAGGCAAAGCGCAAGGGTCCCGCCGTACTTGTGGCTTAACCTGAGATGAAGCGCGGTTGTGACCACGATGAACACCCCAGGCGCAACCGCCCATTCTGCATCTTCCACAACATACAAAGCCACAACACCAACAACTGCCAAGAGCCCAGGGCCCTCCGCGATGGGTGCCTTGGTCACCACCCCAAGCATGGTGACCGGGGCTACGACCATGGAGGAGGCCGCGGTGGAGGCCGCTGGGACAACCGCGACCCCCGTCAGGACTGGCGCGATCAGCCTCGTGAGGACCACTGGCGCGACGAGACTCGCGATGGGTTATGGCGTGATCAGCCTCGCGAGGCCCATCCTCAGTGCAATGCTGGCCTCCCATCGCTTCCGCCGTCGCCAAGGAGGAACGACGACAACCGGCAGGACGACGGGGCTGGGGGCTTCCAAGAGCCTCGTGCTATCGGCTGCATCCTGGGTGGTGCGCAGGCCCCAGCCTCACAACGCATCTTCAAGATGTTCGCTCCTGAGGTGAATGCAGCCCTCTTGAGGCTCGAGGCTGCGCGTCCCCTCAAGTTGTGGTAGTACGCCATGACATTCGACTCCAAGGATCACCTCAAGTGCTCGGCCGTCGGAGGCGTGCTTCCCATGCTCTGCACGCCCACCATCAGCAACGTCCTCGTCACCAAGACCCTCGTTGATGGTGGTGCGGGGCTCAATGTTCTCTCTGTCGAGACGTTTGAGACACAGCAAGTGCCCTATGATCAGCTTCTTCCAACCAAGACTTTCTCAGGGGTGACCGACGGCTCCACCACCCCCCTGGGACAGATATGCCTACCAGTCACCTTCGGCAACCGCAACAACTACCACACCGAGCTCATCGACTTCGGCGCTGCTCACATTGGCCTCCCGTACAACGCCATCCTTGGATATCTGGCCCTGGCCAAGTTCATGGCGGCAACTCACCACGGCTACAATGTCCTCAGGATGCCCGGGAATGGTGGCATCATCACGGTTGCCTGCGATGAAAAGGATGCGGTGTGCTCCCTCGAGCATGCCTACCAAGCCACAACGGCTGACAACCCAGACAATGAGGGGCCATCATACCTCCTCACACAACGCGCAAGAAGAAGAAGCAGCTCCTCCTCAAGAGTCGTCAAGGGGCTGGCGCACCTGCCGATGGTACTTCAGGCCCCGCACCTACTGCTGGGGCGCCTCTTCCTCCCGCATAGGAAGGCGCGCCTGGTGCCTCCCTCAGGACGTGCTTGGGGGCTCATGTCTGGAGAGCCTCTGACCTGACTAGGGCGACGAGGGAGGTGCTCGGGCACCACTTGGAGGCGTGCTTCGAGGCACGCCCCCGTGAGCAAGGCGCACGGCACGAGGCACCAGGTACGCGAGAGTTCATCGTCAAGGCAATCGAGGAGCTTCAGGAGGCAAGGGCCATGGGCGGCGAGCGTAGCCCAACACGGCCTCCCAGTGCAGCTGTGACCCCTCATGTGGACAGCGAGCTACGCGTTTGCGTCAACATCCCGGGCCTCAATAGGGCTACTTCGCAGGACCTCTTCTGGCCGTCCCGCGTCGGCTGGAGTGGGGGCTACCCCTGCAGCTACGTTCGCATGCCGTTTGGTCTGCTGAACATGGCCGCCTTGTACCAGCGCTTCGCCCAGAGTGCCATGGCAGCTCACGAGGCCAGGCACTTGGCGGTCATGTCTCCGGAGGTCCTGGATCCTTGCGAGCCCCCCGGGCTTCATGAGCCGAACAGGCCACCGGAGCCACCCAGCTCATGAGGAGCTATCTTCACGGCACACATCTTTAACTACCCCGACGCTTCTACAACACTGGTGCCAGGTGGCTTTTTGGTTTGCTTAGTTGAGGGCGCCCCTCGGGTTGCATCATCCTCAGGCTGCTGGGGCCCATCCTCGCGGCTGTGTCATTTCGATTCATATATTCTGGACCAGTTATGCCTGCCTGAGTTACTATGATTGTTAACATTGCGCCTGACGATCTATCATCTTTGGAGTTACCCTTGCGGTCCCCGCATCTTGCTAACCCACCTCTTGCTCATCCCGCGAGGGGGGCTATCGGCACGACGCCTGTGCTTGGGTCCGTCCCTGCAGCGCTGATAAACCTAAGAGACTGAGCTCTGGCTCGCGGCCGGCCCCGCACACGTCACCTCACCAGGTCCTTAGTGCCTTCGTCTTCTCGCGGAAAGATCATGGGCAGAACAGCAAGCGTGGCTACCCTTTGTATTTCATGACTGACTAATGCGCAGGAGCCTCCGGAGAGAGGACCTCGAGCGGTTTCACCAACACCTTACCACTTCAGAAGGATGCTACACCGCGTACCATTGGGCACAACCCCTCCTAGGCTCCCCCGTGGGGTGAGCCACTCCTTTCTCGCACAAGTCGCTTGCACGTTAAAAGGGGGGTCCTTGAGCACCGCACCTCAGGGGCGCCTACTGGCTCTCGAGCCCTCACCGCTGGCCTTGACCACGGCATCGCGACCTGGCATACCAGCGGTGGCTGAGCTCCACTCGAGGGCCGGGTCCTGAGAACGTAGACACTACTGGAATCTGCTACTTTGCCATCTGCCAGCTCTTTGCCGTCTGCTGGCAGACGGCAAAGAGGCTCTTTGCCGTTTGCTTTGGGAAAACAGACGGCAAAGAGCTGGCTGATGGCAAAGAACCTGGTTGCCATCAGCCAATTCTTTGCCGTCTGCCAGCAGACGGCAAAGAATCTTTGCCATCTGCTGGCAGACGGCAAAGAGGTGGGTAGGGTCCAGCGCTGTAACGGCCCACCAGCCCCACCCTTTGCCGTCTGCTATCCCCCCCACCCCCCACCCCCCCCCCCCACACCTCTTTGCGGCTCCCCCACCTCAGACGGCAAAGAAATTTTGCCATCTGCTGGCAGACGGCAAAGAAGTGGGCTATTTTTTTTTTGGCGGTAAAAAAAAACTTAACTTTGTTGGGTGAGAGGAAGGAACCCCCACCCACCAAATCAGTCCGCTCCCCGATCCAATCCCCCACATCGGCGCCGCCACCCACCGCCCCTCCTCCCACCCCCCCCTCATACTTCGACGCCGCCGCCACCGGCCGTGGCCGCCGCACCACCCCACCCTCTCCCCTCCCTCCCTCCCCTCCCCTCGTCACAAGAGAAGACAAGAGGGAGGGAGATCGTGAGCGAGCAGGTCTAGCGGCGGTCATGGCGCGCTCAGATCCGCCATGGTCGCCTAGGGCCTCTTCGACCTCGGTCTCGATGGTCCGTGCCAACCCAGGGGCGGCTAGATCGAGGGATTCGCGCCGTCGACGGAGATGCTCGCGCGCCGGCTGCTTCTGTTCCACGCCATGGAGTAGGAAGGACTAAAGAGACGCGGAAGAAAGGTGGAAGAGGCCGCCGGGGAGCAGGTGTTGGACTCCACGGAGACGCTCCTCTTCCACTCCCCCGTCCTCTTCTCATCCCCCAAGGTAACCCCTCCCTCCCTCCCTACCTGGTCGCTCGGAAAGAAATCTTAATGTCGTCCATCTCCTCCTAGGTTTGCTGACATGCATCCGATTGACTCAGCCAGTGCATGGTGGAGACGCTGCATGTGCCGCCCCATGGCCTCTCTGTCGCATCACATAGAAAAAATTGGGGCTCCACGGCTCCATAGTAGGTAGCTGCAATGGTTAGTTTTAATGAGCCATCGGCGTTAGTGTTGGCCGGAACCAAGTACTCTGTTTGAAACAAGTTTCGCCCATCTCAAGTAAGCAATGTGTTCTTTTCATTCATGTTTGATCCATGTGTTAATTCCGAAATAGGTGAGATCACTCGGTCTTTTACGTAGAAGAGAATTGAAGTTTATGAGCATATAGGTCTTCCACACAATTTTTAGGGGCCTTCGGTTCTCTACCTGGTAGGTGTCATTCCTAACATTGTTAATCTTGAGCTCTTATCGTTCAATTCTATCAGATGTTTAGTTGTATGGTGCAATTATTGTTGTCAGTGCTTCGGAAAAAAAATATGTGAAGTGTTAGGATTTGAGATTTTGTGCGCTTAGATATGGGTCATGCATGTAAGCCGGAGAAATATACAATAAATAAAAAACTTATAGTACGTTAGAGCTTTGGCCTTCTATTCAATCGGTCAACTTTTTTTAGTTCTGCGTAATCACACTTAAGATCATAAATATGTCGGATTCTTGGTACCTTTCAGTTATGAAAGCAGATCTCCTATCTTCCTTTCATGCAGGTAACAACATCGTTCAATGAACATGGAAGTAAATTTAGATCTTTTGCTGGCCAACTCTTTAGGATGCATGCGAAGCTCCGACTTATATAATGTGTTTGTGTCTTTCCTTAGTTATGTGGTTCACGTAATTTGTGGACCCTGACTCTTCATAAATAACGTTCCATATTGGCTTCTATTGGCATTCAGTGAAGGAGATGTATCTGAGTGCTTGTAGTACTGAAACTAAGAGTACGAACACCTAATTTGATCAGGAGAGGTTAGATTTAGTATAATATATAGTTAGACTGTATTTGGTGCTTAAAACTTGGGCCTTTCATGTAGCTATGCATGGGCAGTCATGTACATGCATTTAATAATGCTCAAAGAAATTCAATTATGCAGCAAATAAGACACCCAGGGCCGGATACAATAGTAAAGGAACAACCACACCACCCCAACACCCAAGCAAAAACAATGACATGAGTAGAAAAATTAATTAGTATTAAATTCAAATTCAGCTAATTGAAAGAATTACAAATCTTGATCAAAATTATCGTTTGTATCCCAGTTTTGCTGAATGAAAATATCCTCGATATTGGTATCTTTTTTTGGAATCACGTGATATGGTGATGTAGTTTATTTTCTGTGTATGCTTGCTTATGTTTATTTGCCCAAGTGCTGTGAGTGCTTTGTACTATGTACTGGATATATACCCAAGTGTTGTGGGTGCTTATGTACGGATGTAGTCCTTTTAATTACTGATTCATATGCCATGTGGAATTTATATTCCTGCTATTTAGTCTGTGTTGTTAAATCCGCTCCATTGCAATCTGGCCATGTATGGATGGTTTGGTACAGTTTGACATGGATGAGTATACGTACACATGTGCTCCACAGTTTTAGTTCTTCTTCTGTGTTGCTGCACTTAGTCTAGAGATACAACATTAGTTAGATCCATGGATGGATGGATCAACACAACAGCTAGCAGTGGTAGCAACAACAACAAAATAACCTGTGATTGATTCTGTTGACGCTAGCATGCTCTGTTAGTTTTAGAGCCAACCATGGACTGTACATACTAAGCTAGCTCAAGCACACACACAGGCATCTTGATTGCTTTCTGTAGATACTAGCAGCAGCACGTGTGTCTCCTATACTAGCTTGCTTAATTTCTGACTAGATCAACAACACTAGCTCTTACTTGTTTGTTAGATTCAGAGCAGCAGGCATCCTTGTGGACGATGACGACAACCAGGGATCCACACGCCACGACGACGCCCCGCACATGGTCTAATAGATCACTTTGAAAATCAGGATCTTAACTAAGTTGTCTTGATCTCAAGTGCTGGCTCCTACAGCATTGCATTTCACCAAGTGAAATGTACATTTCTACTCCTAACCCATTCTCTCTTTCTAGTGTTTTTTTTGCAGGTTGGAAGAAAAGAAGAAGATCCAGAGAAGATCTTAGTAATAAGATAGTTTTTAGGAAAATAGATATTTAGTTTTAGGTCATTTCTTGTAATTTCCGAAATGTAAATTTAATTACTTAATCATTCTGTTCTTTATAATATGACTTTGATTACCATACAATATTATATAAATTTTTAATTTACATGTGTTCATGACTATTGGTAATATGTGTTGGATATTGCTATATTGGTCATATATATAATTTTCTGTGAAAATAAATTGTATAAGAGGAAACAGGGGCTATATAGCCACTTTGGCCTATTGGCCTCTTTGTCGTCTGCCAGCAGACGGCAAAGAAGCTCTGCTTCTTTGCCGTCTGCCAGCGGACGGCAAAGAAGCAAGGTCTTTGCCGTCCGCTGGCAGACGGCAAAGAAGCAAGGTCTTTGCCGTCCGCTGGCAGACGGCAAAGAAGCAAGCTCTTTGCCGTCCGCTAGCAGACGGCAAAGTGGCCTTTGCCGGCAGTCGTTCAGCCGGAGTGTTGGCCGTCTGCTGGCGGACGGCAAAGGCTTTGCCGTCCGCCAAGCATGCCTTTGCCGTCTGCTATGGCAGACGGCAAAGCAGCAGATTCCAGTAGTGAGAGCACCATGATGAGTGAGAGAAGTGGGGTAGCAAAACCTTGCGGAGAAGTACCAAGGGAGGGGCGTGTCCCAGTGCCGGTGGCGCCCTCCTCTCGAAATATAATGGACATCAGTGTTCTCTCACGCCCTTCGCGGGGTTCGCCTTAATTTATTTCAGGACAGGGCGCATGCTCAAAATCAAAAATCCGAAGAAGCTCGCCCTCGCAACAAGAAAACCACCGTAGGCCGAAAGCTCGCTAAGCTAAGTCACCTCACACACACAGGCGTGAACCTCGTCGTTGGCATCTTGTTTCATGCGACCTCGCTTGGGCAAGGGAGCCTCCGTCTTAGTCCTTCGGGAGGTGCTTGCACACTAAAGGGGACCTCCCGAGCATCGCGCCTCAGGGGCTCTTACCGGACCTTGGGCCGCTCACCTCCTGGCCTTGAGAACGGCATCGCGACCTGGCATACCAACGACGGCCGAAGCTTGCCTGGGGACTGGGTCCTATCGGCGTAGAGCATTAGGCTACCGCGAGAGTAAAACGAGACCCGTGCCCAAGCGGGATATGCAATCACGACATATGTTGGGAATGGTAACACTAAGGCGCAAGCGTCACGGTTCTTACACACCCATTCGGGGCCCTTCATGATTTTTTTATGCAGGAATGAAACAAAAGAAAAACATCTCCCGAGGACGGCGACCTAGGCAGTGCTACCTACAACGTCATGACGCCTTGTCGACGCCATTCCATTCCTAGGCCCGGGCGCAGCAACGCGGCGGCTCGTAGTAGTCGTCGTCGCTTGAGCTTGGTCCGGAGGAAGCGCCACTGCTACTGGAGGAGCTGCAGCCAAGGGAAAGTTCACCTCGGGAGGCCTCGCCACCGCTGGTGCCATCCTGGGGGGCAGCACTCTAGGTGTGCTCCATCCTCGCCGAAAACCCTGAAGAAGAGCATTGACGCCCCTTCGTAGCTGAAATGAAGGGCCTGCCTCCCCTCCGAGCCGCAGGCGCGGGCAATCGTCCCCCATCCTCGGGTCATGTAGACGTCGCCGGAGGAGACGGCCTTGACCTCCGCCTGGGAGGCTTGGTCGCGACAGCCATCGTACTGAAGCCACAGCTCGATGGGCCCCCGCACCGGTAGCTCCTCGGCCAAGGCGTGCGGGAGCCGGATCCAGGTACGTCGTGGCATTGTCACCCATACCAAGAACTCGAGGGCCGTGCCATTGGCATGGGCCCGTGGGTGAGGTGGACGGGCGACCGTCGCCTACTTCCCTCCGCGGCATCTTCCTCCGAAGTGCCCATGGCCTCCCTGTCGATTGGTCCCAGTGCGCGGACGATCAGGCCGGCACAGGCCCTTGGCGGTGTACATCGGCGACGAGAAGGAGCAGCCGAGGGCACCACGGTGGCCTGGTGAGGGCGGCCGCGGCCCCTCTTCAGCGGAAGGAGCTCCGGCACCTCTTGCGGAGCCTTCCCTTTCTCGGCAGCAGAAAAACTCTTGATCGGCGCCATGGATATTGCTGCAAGGATGCGGGACAAGAATGCGAGAATGAGCTAGGGGGCTCTGCCTCCCTCGCCCTCTTATAGGCAGTCGAAGGCTAACCGGCGCCCTTCCACGTTCCGAGCGATGATGGCGCTGTTGCATGCGCCAGGCAGTTGTCAAGTCGGGGCAGTTGCCGAGGCGGCATGGGGAAGCGGAGGCGTCAGCATCCTGTCAAGCGCCACGCGTCAACCTGGCCCGCAGGCAATTGGGTCCCGCGGCGCTTCACCCTTAAACCTTGGCTTCGCCTCGAAGCCAGCCCGAGCGCGCCTTGGGCCCGGGGGCTACTGTCGGTGTTCTGGGAACCAGGATACCCAGGCTTGCCTGCCTGCGGCCCGCGGCGTGGCTCCCTCGACAGCCTGGTACGGCCCATCTCCAAGACCACCATGACAAGACCCTCGCGAAGGGCGAGGCTTCGCGAGGAGGACGACGCCAAGACCTCCCGAGGGAGCGGCCTCCCCAGGCGGCCTCCAGAGGAGCGGCGATTTCTATGCAGGTACCCAGCCTCACGAGGCTGCGATGACGTGAGCCATGATGACCAAGGCCAGGCGGGCCCCAGCGGGCATAGAGGAGGGAGTTTCCTCTTTGGTTCTAAGGAGGCAAGGACAGGCGTGGGTTCCCGAGGAATCTCCCAATGGTTTCCATTCCGGTGCTACAAGACCAAGACCACAGGCTCGGCAAGGCGGAGGTCATCACCGAGCCAACCGCTGCGTCACGACCAGAAGCTTTGTAGGCGAAGACCACCTTTCCTCAGGATTAGATATACTACTTGTCCCCTTTCAAATTGGCCATTGTGGTATCCCTTCCCGCCTGAGTTTCGGGGGAAGAGGACCAAGGCCACTATAAATATAGGTTAGCCACCACCATAGAAGAGGGCGACTCATTCTTACCCCCAAGCTCTCGCGAGGTTGTTCACCCTCTGTACTAGTTCATCCTCAGCCCCTCGTGAGGCCAATCCACCACAAAGCAGCAGTAGGGTTTTACACCGCAAGGTGGCCCGAACTTGGGTAAACTACCATGTTCATCTTCTTCCTTGCTCACGCGAATCCGGCTAGGCTAGGCTGTGGGGCGACGAGCTCTAAGCTTGAGAGGTTGAGATCTTCGCACATGCCCTAGAGTTCGAACCTTCTTGGGTCTGCGAAGCGTTAAATCCGACAGACCATGTCTATGAAACCCTTTTTATGCATGGCATATAGAACTTATTATTGTTGCATCAGAATCATCATAGGATGGTAACCCCTTTGGTGGGTTGCCTCCGTTACTTCCTTGTTGATACTTGCATTGTGCATGACCCTACCTTCCTATGTGGGTAATGCGGGTGGGAGTAGATAGGATGATAAAATAGTTGCTACTTAAATGGGATGGGTATATGCACGGTGATGGAGACACAAGTATTTTCAAAGACTTTGCGAAAACCCCGTCGTGTGCCACTAATGCCCGAGGGAGCTGTTGAGCTAGGTAACCACTTGACCAAGAAGTGGTATACTAAGGCAAGTGAGTGTGTTGTTTTCAAAAACGGATTGGTTTAAGTTGTGACCGTTACTCCAACCGAACATGCACAACCACATTACCCTCATGTGGGAAAGGGCATTATTGCCTACCTAGTTCGCGCTACCATGGATGCCCGCATTACTAGTGACGGGACTGGTGTGGACACTCTCGAGTCGGGGTCATGCCTGGTAGGGCGGCAATGACTATTTTTACAGGGCACCAGACACACCGTTGGTACCTCCGTGCGTGGTTGTGTGATATGTCTAGGAGCGAGGCTCCGGAGATAGTGATAAAATTGTGAGAAGTTTGCCACGGGGGCTGTTACCAATCGAGTGGACTCTATGTTAGTAACGACTAGGGAAAGGTAGTGATCCAGTGCTCACCCCAGATACTTGAGGTACCGCGGGTCATGGCTGACACGGGAGTTCCCCGAGTCTTGTGGGTAAAGTGTGCAACCTCTGTGGAGTGTCAAACTATTCGAATAGCCATGTCCACGGTCAAGGACAGTTGGATAACAGCTCTTGGGCTACTTCCATTGGTTACAAAAACCGTGTGTGTGTGTGTGTAGGGGGGAGAGAACTACTTGAGTCGAGTCGAATGACTTGACATGTTGATTAAGCTGGAGTTAATCCATTCTATGTTCATGTTGATATTTGTAACCTGTTCACGTGGATATCTGAATTGTTATGATGAATGCCTTACAAGTTGTTAGGACATGTCATTGCACTCAAAACTAGCTTTCTGCAAAATTACCTACTTAGTGCTATATCATGCTTTGTTGTAACTTGTTCCAAAACATGGGTTGCTTGCGTGTACATTCAAACGTACTCACTGACTTCTCCCTGGCTATTTACTTGTCTAGGCCTAGAAGAGCAGGAATATGAAGAAGAGATGTTTCGTGATGAACACGCGAACTAGTATGCTTTCCCAGTCAGAATGCCTGTTGGGTTAAGGTAGATGGCATGGGTCCAAGTTATCGACGAAGATTTCCGCTGCGACGATTTATTAAAGACTTGACCATAATGGTCCTATTTATGTAAGACGGTATGTAATGGATGTAAACTCTTGATATTTAGTTTGTGGTGTATAGTGAGCATTGATCCTTGGGATCACTGTGCACATGTAACCGGTGGCTTCGACCGTATAAGTCGGGGTCCCCACAGAGAATTCAATACCATCAGCATTAAACTCCAGAAACCCGCCAGCCATATTATCGTGGTCGATGACCATCTATGGGGCCATCTAGCCGCTTCGTGGTTCGGCTAGGGAGATGCACGAGCACAAAGAGCAGAATCAACAAAAAACGCACGGGTTTTACCCAGGTTTGGGCAACCTTGAGGTGAAAACCCTACTCCTGCTTTGTATATTGGGTATGTGTGAGAGCACAAGTATAAGGAGTGCTTCCCCCGCAAGGTGCAGAAGTAGAGCAGCTACACGTGCAAGTTGTGCAAAAATTCGATCCCTGCAAACATTACCTTGGCCCTTCTTTTATAGCTTAAGGGGTTACCACAGTGGCAAAACAGTAATTATATTTTGATTAGCTAGGAAACAATGCTATCATACCTAACTCTGCCGGACTAGGAGAAAAGCATTAAATGCTCTGTTAGGAGTCGTGTGGAGGAGGAGCCCCGGCAAGGTTGCTGCACTGCTTCCCCAGCTACCTCCTATTATCTTGACACGCCTTCTTGAAGGGATGTTATTAAAGGTAAATCTCCTTCCAGCATGCTACCAAGTGCCCGATAAATCCCACCTAACCACCTCGGGCTCGACACCTCATCGATTAGTGATAATCTGTTCGATGAAGTGGAGGGCTGGTGGGTAGAGAGAGCTTGCCGGGCCTTTACCTTGCCAGCTCGGCCTTGCCGGCAAGGGTTGCCTTTGGTGTTAATCTTGAAGCTTTGTCTTGTTCTTCTTCCCAGTTAAGATCAACATCTGGGTCTTGAATCTTGGTCTTGGCAATCTCTGGCAAGCCTTCCTGCCGGGGAGCTGCCACTGCCTGTGTACAAGTCCGTGGTACCAGGGACCCCAAACCTTAGTACACCGACAGGAGCCCCTAGGCCTGGGCCATACTCACATGCGAGGCCTCATTGGGCTAGGCCCAAAAACATGCATAGGCACGCATGGCAGAGAATAACTGCCATAATCTCTCATCGTAATCTCAATCATGATGATTTCTCTTACGCACGTCCAATCCGCGCATTAAATGCGGGTCATGGGAACATGGGCTGTTGTGGTTATCTTGTGGTAGTGCGCCTGTAAAAACGCTTGCCGGGGTAAATAGTAAAGAGCCAGCCTCCCTCGTGCCTTCCCCATAAAAAGGCAAACGCGAGGAGGCGCTGCTCATTCGCTTCTGTTTTCCCTTGCATCATCTTCCTCGTATGATAGTGTTCCCTACGCATGTCAGGAGCTTGCCGGGGCAAGCACTTGCCATGAGCGCTTGAGGGGCGGATCCTTAGCAGCATGCTGGTAGTGTTGCCACAGACAAGTTTTCCTTCGGCATTCTGAATGCAGCCACTTAAATTGTTGAGCGGACTCAAAACAAAGGAAGGGTATGAATGATCACGGCATGGTTCCTTCACGTGTAGGTTTCCCATACAAATGCACAATCGTCCGAGGGAAATTTCAAACGTAACAAAGAATTTTTGGTTGAAATTTTTTCAACTTAGCTTTTCTTTCCTGTATTTCTTGTCGTATAAAATGATCACTTGAACGCCATTAGATGGTATCCCTATTGCCACTTCCCCCCGGGAAACTTGTACGCAAGGAATCCTTCTGTCCCTTGGAAAAAGGAAAGAAGAGAAAGGAGTGATTTGGGAACCATGGCAGTTTGTCAATCATTTTGCACAAGCTAAAGTGTAATCACAACATCGTATATATTGATACATAAATGAATATGCACAAAAAGTTGCGAAACACTTAGCTTTATTCACATATGCATATGGTCTGGGCTTGGCTTTGTACAAAGGGTTGCAAGTCTTGCCGACAAAGCTTGTACAAAAGGGATTGCCGAGGACAAGGCCCGGCAACTACGCCTTATGGTTAGAAGTTCGAAGATGCTCGACATTCCACGAGTTCTGCACTCGGATGCCATCTTCGGTCTCCAGATGGACTGCACCAGGTCTTGTGACTTGCGCTACCCAATAAGGGCCTTCCCACTTTGGCGTCAACTTCTTTGATCTTTGGCAGACTGAACGCACCGAAGAACAAGGTCGCCTTCGTCAATGCTTCGGGTATGAACTATGCGGCTATCGTAGCGGCGCAAAGCTTGCTGATAGCATGCAGCTCGCATAGCCGCCCGAAGACAATCTTCCTCAAGGAGCATTGCATCATCTTGCCGCAACTGCTCTTGCTCTGCCGCATCATAGGCAAGCACTCGAGGTGACCCGTATGTGAGTTCCATGGGGAGCACCGCTTCTGCACCATAGACTAGGGAGAAGGGTGCTTCGCCAGTAGCTCGATTTGGTGTCGTTCTACGTGACCAAAGAACCGTCGGCAACTCATCAATCGAGCTCCTTTCAGACTTGTGCCACTTGTTGAAGGTTCTCGTCTTGATACCACGCAACACTTCAGCATTCATCCGTTCTTCCTGTCCGTTGCTTCTCGGGTGAGTGACAAAGGCATAACAAATCTTGCTTCCAAGGTCTTGGATGTACTGCATGAAGGTGCCGCTCATGAACTGGGTGCCGTTGTCGGTGATGATTCTGTTAGGAACCCCAAAACGGCAAACTAGTCCTTTGAAGAACATGATGGCTGACTGTGCTGTCACCTTTCTCACCGGCTCAACTTCAGGCCACTTTTTGAACTTGTCGATGGCAACGTACAAGAACTCAACACCCCCAGTAGCACAGGGGAAGGGGCCCAGGATATCTAGCCCCCAGACCGAAAAAGGCCAGGAGAAAGGGATCATTTGGAGAGGTTGAACTGGCTGATGTATATTGTTTGAATGGAACTGGCATGCTTCACACTTGGTTACTAGCTCAGTTGCATCCTAGAGAGCAGTGGGCCAATAGAAGCCTTGCCGGAAAGCCTTGCCGACAACTGCTCGTGATCCTATGTGAGAGCCACATATGCCTCAATGTATATCTGCCAAGAACCTTAGTCCATCTTCCCGACAAATGCACTTCAACTTCACACCATTTGGCCTCTTTCTGTGTAGAATGTTATCCACAAACTGGTACATACTAGATTGACGGGCTACTTTCTCAGCTTCTTCTTGCTCGTCGGGAAGTTCTCCTGTCAGAAGAAAATGAACAATGTGTTGTGCCCATGCCGGAGCATGCAGCTCGACAACAAGAACTAAAGGCATCGCTTCGGTCATGGGAGCGCTTGCCTCAGCAGCAAGAACCTGAGGTTCCGCACAAAGCCTCTGCTCACCAACAACCGCATCATTGTTCCCGGCAACACTATTGCCAGTGGCTTCTTGGAGCTCTGCCGGAAAATACTTGCCAGTTTTCAACTTTCTTCTCTTATTAGCCTACATTGACGGAGTGACTGATGGTTGATTAAAATGGAGCACAAAAGTTCCTGGTTCCATATGGAGCTTTTGAGCGGCACACTTTGATAGATGGTCAGCAATGCTGTTTTCCACATGAACCTGCTCTATTTGTAATCCATCAAAGTGTTCCTCCAATTTCCTCACTTCTTCCACATATGCTTCCATCAGCGGCCTCTGGTAATCTTTATTTACTTGCTTCACTACAAGCTGCGAATCTCCACGGGTGATCAATTTTCTGATTCCGAATTCCACCACGATCCTAAGACCGGCAAGCATCCCTTCATACTCTGCAGTGTTGTTGGTTGCTTTCTCCCTGGGAAAGTGCATTTGAATCACATACTTGAGGTGCTCCCCAGTGGGTGCGACAAGCAGCACTCTGACATGGCGCCTTGTAGCGATAAGGCACCGTCAAAGTACATGATCCATTCTTTTACAGTTTCTTTGCTGGGAAGAGTTGATTCTTGAATTTCTTCATCTTGCGTCGGTGTCCACTCTGCGATGAACTCCACCAAGGCTCTGCTTTGAATATTTGAAGTGCTCTCAAACTTGAGTGCACAGATTGAGAATTCCAACGCCCATTCCACTATCCTGCCAGTTGCTTCTAGATTTCTCAAAATGCGTTGCAATGAGAACTGAGTGACGACGGTGATCTCGTGTGCTTGAAAGTAGTGGTGCAGCTTTCTTCAGGCCATGAGAAGGCTGAAAAGCAATTTTTGCACCCCATGGTATCTTAACCTAGCCCCCTACAGAAGGGAACTAACAAAGTACAATGGTCACTGCGCATGAGGGGCTGCTGCAACGGCACCATGCGGGTGGACGTTGTGTACCCTGCACCTCATGTCATGCTTCTCCGTTGTGGCTAGAAGACTTTTGCTTGTGCCCACAGCCTTGCAGAAGGGCACGTTATTCACTTCAAGCTGACGGAGGCCGATCTGCTCTCCATCAAGGTCTTCGGCGGTTCAGGTGCTCACTTAGGGTGCTGCGCGAAAAGCTCGAGTGATGGCGAAAGCTCCTCTTCAAGTGACAGCGACGAAGAGGACATCAGCGGTGAAGACGGCGACGACGAGTCCCCGGTCGTCAAGGATGAAGATGGCAACTCGGACTTCGGCTAAGCACCGGACGCACTGTCAACGTCAGCTAGGCGCCGGCAGCACCAGAGTGATTTGCCAAGGGTGCTTGGCTAGGACGTCACTGCCACCTCCAGCTGGACCTCGGTAGGCCATCCCTTGGTTATCCTCTCCCAAAAGTTGCTACAACCAGCTTCGTCAAGTGAACTCGAATTAAAGGATGGGAGCACAGATGGCAGAGGAAATAAGGTTTCCCTATGTACAAGTTTATCATACGTTAATATCATATGCAGTGACGGGAAGAACTTATCTCTGTTAGCTACCCTTCTTACCGTTTTAGATAACGAGGGGTTGCTGGGGATCGGCGCTCAGGCTTGTATTCCTCCTTCTTCATGAAAATGATCTGTGATGAAACCTTTCTGTTGTCAAAGAGAAGGGTTGATAGCACATATTTCTTCAATGCATTTAGTCATACATTCTTAGGACCATTGAAATCACAATAGAATCATGCTTTAAGAAAGCGAGTAAACATGCATGCAGGTTTTTAAGAGCGCTTCATTTTATTCATCTATGCACAGGGTCTGCGCTTCGCTTTGTATGAAGGGTTACAAGTCCCAGGGACTATTCTTGTACAAAATAGGGTGCCGGGGCAGGGCTCGGCAACCGTGCCTTACGGGTAGAACTTACGAAGATGCTCAATATTCCATGAGTTTTGCATTAGGATGCCATCTTCGGTCGCCAGACAGACTCCGCCAGGTCTGGTGACACGTACGACCCGGTAAGGGCATTCCCACCTCGGTGTCAAATTGTTTGAACCCTTAGCGGATTGAACACGCCTAAGGACAAGGTCACCTTCCTCAAGGCTCTGCGCGTGAACCCTGCGGCTGTGATAGCAGCGCAGGGCTTGCTGGTATCATGCAGCACGTACAGCTGCCCGGAGACGATCTTCCTCGAGGAGCGTGCCATCGTCATGCCGTAGCTGCTCTTGCACTACTTCATCAGGCATGTACTCGAGGTGACCCATATATGAGTTCCGTGGGGATCACTGCGTCTGCACCATATACCAAGGAGAAGGGAGTCTGGCCAGTAGCTTGATTTGGTGTCGTCCTGATTGACCAAACAACCACCGACAACTCATCAACCCAGTGCTTGCCGCATTTTCATAGTTTATCAAAGGTTCTTTTCTTGAGCCCTCGCAACACTTCAACATTCATCCTTTCAGCTTGTCCGTTTCTCTTGGGGTGGGCAATAGAAGCGAAAGAGACCTTGCTTCCAAGGCTCTAGATGTACTGCATGAAGGTGTGGCTTGTGAATTGGGTGCCATTGTTGGTGCTTACTCTGTTTGGTACTCCAAAACGGCACACCAACCCCTTAAAGAACTTGATAGCCAATTGCGCCATCACCTTTCTCACTGGCTCTACTTCTTGCCACTTTGTAAACTTGTCAATTGCTAGGTACAAGAATTCCAAGCCCCCGGTAGCACGGGGAAAGGGGCCCATGATGTCGAGCCCCCAGACCGCGAAAGGATAGGATAAAGGGATGGTTTGAAAGGCTTCAGCTGGCTGATGAATATTCTTGGAGTGGAACTGGCATGCTTCACACTTGGTGACGAGCTCAGATGCATCCTGGAGGGCGGTGGGCCAATAGAATCCTTGCTGGAAAGCTTTTCCGATAACTGTCCTTGATCCCAGATGTGAACCACACACCTCCATGTATTTCTGCCAACAACATTAGTCCATCTTCTTGGCTGATACACTTCAACTTCACACCATTTGGCCTCTTTCTATACAGAGTGTCATCGACAAAGTGGTACATACTCAATTGGCGGGCCACCTTTTCAGATTCCTCTGGATTATCAGGAAGTTCTCGAGTTTACAAGAATAGGACTATGTGTTGCGCCCATGCCGGAGCTTGAGGCCTGACAACGAGGACTAAAGGCATCTCCTCTGCCGTGGGAGCATCAGCGTCGACAGCGAGAACTCGAGGTTCTGCCGGATGTCGGTGTTCTGGGAACCAGGGTACCCAGACTTGCCTACATGCGGCCCATGGCGTGGCTCCCTCAACGGCCTGGTAAGGCCCATCTCCAAGACCACCAAGACAAGACCCTCGCGAGGGGCCAGGCCTCATGAGGAGGACGACGCCAAGACCTCCCGAGGGAGCGGCCTCTTGTGGAGCAGAGATTTCTATGCAGGTACCCAGCCTCACGAGGCTGCGATGACGTGAGTCATGATGACCAAGGCCAGGCGGGCTCCAGCGGGCGCAGAAAAGGCAGTTTCCTCTTTGGTGCTAAGGAGGCAAGGACAGGCGTGGGTTCCCGAGGAATCTCCCAAAGGTTTCCATTCCAGTGCTACAAGACCAAGACCACAGGCTCAGCAAGGCGGAGGTCATCACCGAGCCCATCGTTGCGTCACGACCAGAAGCTTTGCAGGCGAAGACCACCTTTCATCAGGATTAGATGTACTACTTGTCCCCTTTCAAATTGGGCGTTTTGGTATCCCTTCCCGCCTGAGTTTCAGCGGAAGAGGACCAAGGCCACTATAAATATAGGTTAGCCACCACCATAGAACGGGGCGACTCATACTCACCCCCGAGCTCTCGCGAGGTTGTTCATCCTCTGTACCAGTTCATCCTCCGCCCCTCGTGAGGCCAATCCACCACAAAGTAGGAGTAGGGTTTTACACCGCATGGTGGCCCGAACCTGGGTAAACCGCCATGTTCATCTTCTTCCTTGCTCACGCGAATCCGGCTAGGCTAGGCTGTGGGGTGACAGGCTCTAAGCTTCAGAGGTTGAAATCTTCGCACACGCCTCAGAGTTCGTACCTTCTTGGGTCTGCGGAGACCTGAATCCGACATTTGGCACGCCAGGTAGGGGCGTGTCAAAGTCCTTCTTCCATCGTTCGCTTCGCCTCTGTTCCGTCGCTCCCATGGCTGACGCTCGCCGCGTCCGTGCTGAGCGTCGGGCTGCTCGTGTTGCCCAGACGGCACATGTGGGCAACGATGCTCCTCGCCGCTCTGCCTCCCTCGTGGCTAACGCTACCATTGATCCTACTGCTCGTGAGCAGCAGGATTCGTCGCTGCCACCTTCCATGCGGCGTGATGGCCGCATCACAACTCCATCACCCACTCCAGCCATGGCGTCATCCTCCCACACTCGCCGCGGGCTAGCAATCGCGCAGGCTGCGCTGCTCATGGCGCGCGAGCTCCTGCGTTATCGCCCCGCCAACAACCTCTACGACGACTAGCTTGGCCGCATCGCCGAGCTCGTCAGTGCCGCCGGCGAGGCCGCTGCACCGCCCCGGTCGCTCCTTCCCCTGCATATCAGGCGGGTGACGTGGCTCACGGTGCGCCTCATCCTCCTCCTCTGCACGGCGCCGACCCCGAGCCCAGGGGTGACGCGCCCCAGTGCAACCCACCGTGTGGGGCTCCGGCGCGCGATGAAGCAACCTGCCAGGTGATCCAGCACCCGCAAGCCGATGCGCGCGCGTTCCCGGCACCACAGCGCCAGCACCAGGACCACGCGGCACCAGAAGTTGCGGCGTGCGGGCGTCAAGACCGAGCTCCACCCATGCTTTCACCCCGGAGCTCTGCCACGTCGTCTGGCCCGGCAAGATCAAGCCGGATCTGCCTCCATGTTACAATGGCACCCCTGACCCCACGGAATTTCTCCAGCTCTACGCGTTGAGCATCGAAGCGGCGAACAACAACGACAAGGTGATGGCGAACTGGTTCCCCATGGCCCTCAAGGACGGCGCTCGCTCTTGGCTCCTAAACCTCCCGGTGGGGTCGATCTCCTCCTGGGACGAGCTTCGCGAGCATTCCATCACCAACTTTTAGGATGCTCGCGACCGCGCTCCTGCAGTGGGTGACCTGCACCGTGTGAAGCGGCACCCAGGCAAGACCTTGCACAGGGACATACAATGCTTCATGAACGTACGTATCAGGATCCGAAGGCGTCTGACGAAGCCATCATCTCGGTGTTCTCTAAAGGCGTCCGGGACGTCAAGATGAAGGAGGAGCTCGCCATCAACGAAGACCTATGCTTGGCTCTGGAGATGTTCAACCTGGCAAACAAATGTGCAAGGGCCAAGGAGGGCCGCCTCTCCCTCCTGGAGCTTCCTGAGGCAGACCCCGAGGACAGAAGGCCAAGGCTAAGGAGGCGAAGCGCAAGGGTACCGTCATACTTGTGGCTGAACCTGAGATGAAGCGCGGTCATGACCACGATGAACCCCCTAGGGGCAACCGCCCATTCTACATCTTCCACAACGTACACAGCCACAACACCAACGACTGCCAAGAGCTCAGGGCCCTCAGCGATGGGAGCCTTGGTCGCCGCCCCGAGCTTGGTGAACGGGCTATGGCCGTGGAGGAGGCCGCTGGGACAATCGTGACCCCCGTCGGGACTGGCGCGATCAGCCTCGTGAGGACCGCTGGTGCGACGAGCCTCGCGACGGGTTCTGGCGTGATCAGCCTCGCGAGGCCCGTCCTCAGGGCAATGCTAGCCTCCCTCCATGTTCGCCGCCACCAAGGAGGAACGACGACAACCGGCAAGACGATGGGGCTGGGGGCTTCCTAGAGCCTCTTGCTATAGCCTGCATCCTGGGTGGTGCACAGGCCCCAGCCTCGCAACGCATCTTCAAGCAGTTCGCTTGTGAGGTGAACGCAGCCCTCCCGAGGCTCGAGGCCGCGCGTCCCCTAAGGTGGTCGTAGTACGCCATCACTTTCGATTCGAAGGATCACCTCAAGTGCTCGGCCGCCGGAGGCACACTTCCCATGCTCTGCACGCCCACCATCAGCAATGTCCTCGTCACCAAGACCCTCATTGATGGTGGCACGGGGCTCAATGTTCTCTCTGTCGAGACGTTCTAGACACTCCAAGTGCCCTATGATCAGCTTCTTCCAACCAAGCCTTTCTCAGGGGTGACCAATAGCTCCACCACCCCCCGGGACAGATACGCCTCCCAGTCACCATCGTCAACCGCAACAACTACCACACCGAGCTCATCGACTTCGACATCGCTCACATCGGCCTCCCGTACAACGCCATCCTTGGATATCTGGCCCTCGCCAAGTTCATGGCGGCAGCTCACCACGGCTACAATGTCCTCAAGATGCCGAGGAATGGCGGCATCATCACGGTCGCCTGTGATGAAAAGGATGTGGTGTGCTCCCTCGAGCGCGCCTACCAAGCCGCAGCGGCTAACAACCCAGACGATGAGGGTGCCGTCCTGCCTCCTGAGGCCACACCCAAGAAGAAGAAGAAGCTCATCCTCAAGAGTCGTTAAGGGACTGGCGCACCTGCCGACGGTACTTCAGGCCCCGTACCTGCTGCTGGGGCGCCACTTCCTCCCGCATAGGAAGGCGTGCCCGGCGCCTCCCTCAGGACGGGCTTGGGGGCTCCTGTATGGAGAGCCTCTGACCTGACCAGGGCGACGACGGAGGTGCTCGGGCACCACTTGGAGGTGTGCTTCGAGGCACGCCCCCGCGAGCAAGGCGCATGGTGCGAGGCGCCAGGTGCGTGAGAGTTCATCGTCACGTTGATCAAGGAGCTTCAGGAGGCAAGGTCCATACGCGGCGAGCGTCGCCCTGCACGGCCTCCCAGTGCAGCTGCGGCCCCTGACATGGACAGGGAGCTGCGTGTCTGCGTCAACGTCCTGGGCCTCAACAGGGCTTCTTCGCAGGACCTCTTCTGGCCGTCCCGCATCGGCCAGAGTGGGGGCTACCCCTGCAGCTATGTTCCCATGCCGTTTGGCCTGCTGAACGTGGCCGCCTCGTACCAGCGCTTCGTGCAGAGTGCCATGGCGGCTCACGAGGCTAGGCGCTTGGCGATCATATCTCAGGAGGTCCCGAATCCTTGCGAGCCCCTCAGGCCTCGTGAGCCGAACAGGCCACCGAAGCCGCCTAGCTCATTAGGAGCTATCTTCACGGCACGCATCTTCAGCTACCCCGATGCTTCTAGAACACTGGTGCCAGGTGACTTTTTGGTTTGTTCAGTTGAGGGCGCCCCCGGGCGGCACCATCCTCAGGCTGCTGGGGCCCGTCCTCGTGGCTGCGTCATTTTGATTCATGTATTCTGGAACAGTTATGCCTGCTTGAGTAACTATGATTCTTAACATTGCGCCTGACGATCTATCATCTTTGGAGTTACCCTTGCAGTCCCCGCATGTTGCTAACCCGCCTCTTACTCGTTCCGCGAGGGGGGCTACCGGCATGGCGCCTGTGCTTGGGTTCGTCCCTGCAGCGCTGATAAACCTAAGAGACTGAGCTCTGGCTCGTGGCCAGCCCCACGCACGTCACCTCACCAGGTCCTTAGTGCCTTCGTCTTCTTGCGGAAAGATCATGGGCAGAACAGCAAGCGCGGCTACCCTTTGTATTTCGTGACTGACTAATGCGCAGGAGCCTCCGGAGACAGGACCTCGAGCAGCTTCGCCAACACCTTACCACTTCAGAAGGATGCTACACCGCGTACCATTGGGCACAACCCCTCCTAGGCACCCCCGCAGGGCGAGCCAATCGTTTCTCGCGCAAGTCGCTTGGACATTAAAAGGGGTGTTCTTGAGCATCGTGCCTCAGGGGCTCCTACTGGCTCTCGAGCCCTCACCCCCTGGCCTTGACCACGCATCGCGACCTGGCATACCAGCGGCGGCTGAGCCCCGCTCGAGGGCCGGGTCCTGAGAATGTAGAGCACCATGATGAGTGAGAGAAGTGGGGTCGCAAAACCTTGTGGAGGAGTACCAAGGGAGGGGCGCGTCCCGATGACGGTGGCACTCTCCTCTCAAAATATCATGGACATCAGTGTTCTCGCACACCCATCGCGGGGTTTGCCTTAATTTATTTCAGGACAGGGAGCATGCTCAAAATAAAAAATCGGAAGAAGCTCGCCCTCGCAACGAGAAAACCACCGCAGGCCGAAAGCTGGCTAAGCTAAGTCGCCTCACACGCACATGTGTGAACCTCCTCGTTGGCATCTTGTTTCCTGCGACCTCGCTCGGGCAAGGGAGCCTCCCTCTTAGTCCTTCGGGAGTTGCTTGCGCGCTAAAGGGGACCTCCCGAGCATCGTGCCTCGGGGGCTCTTACAGGACCTTGGGCCGCTCACCTCCTGGCCTTGACCACGGCATCGCGACCTGGCATACCAGCGACGGCCGAAGCTTGCCTGGGGACTGGGTCCTGTCGGCGTAGAGCACTAAGCTACCGCAAGAGTAAAAGGGGACCCGTGCCCAAGCGGGAGACGCAATCACGACATAAGTTGGAAATGCTAACATTAAGGCGCAAGCGTCACGGTTCTTACACACCCCCGCGGGGCCCTTCATGATTTTTTTGCAGGAATGAAACAAAAGAAAAAGGTCTCCGGAGGACCGCGACCTAGCCAGCGCCACCTACAATGTCATGATGCCTTGTCGACGCCATTCCATTCCTAGGCCCGGGCGCGGCAACGCGGCAGCTCGTAGTATTGGTCGTCGCTTGAGCTTGGTCCGGTGGAAGCGCCACTGTTACTGGAGGAGCTGCAGCCAAGGGCAAGTTCACCTCGGGAGGCCTCACCGCCGCTACAGCCGCCCCGAGGGGAACACTCCAGGCGTGCGCCATCATCCCCGAAAACCCTGAAGAAGAGCATTGACGCCCCGTCATAGCTGAAATGAAGGGCGCGCCTCCCCTCTGAGCCGCAGGTGCGGGCAATCGTCCCCCATCCTCGGGTTATGTAGACGTCGCCGGAGGAGGCGGCCTCAACCTTAGCTTGGGAGGCTTGGCCGCAGCAGCCGTCGTGCTGAAGCCACAGCTCGACGGGCCCCCGCGCCATTAGCTCCTCGGCCAAGGCGTGCGAGAGCCGGATCCAGGTACGTGGTGGCATTTTCACCCATACGATGAACTCGCGGGCCGTGCCATTGGCATGGGCCCGTGGGTGTGGTGGACGGGCGACCGTCGCCTGCTTCCCTCCGTAGCTTCATCTTCGGCAGTGCCCATGGCCTCCCTAGCGATTAGGGCCCGGTGTGCGGATGATCGAGGCGGCACATGCCCTTGGCGGTGTACACTGGCGAAGCCAAGGAGCAACCGAGGGCACCGCGGCGGCCCGGCGAGGGCGGCGACGGCCCCTCTTCGGCGGAAGTGGCTCCGGCACCTCTTGTGGAGCCTTCCCTTTCTCGGCAGCAGAAAAACTCCCGATCGACACAATGGACGTTGCTGCAAGGATGTGGGACAAGAGGGCGAGAATGAGCTAGGTGGCTCTGCCTCCCTCGCCCTCTTATACCCGGTCAAAGGCTAACCGTCGCCCTTCCACGTTCCGAGTGAGGATGGCGCTGCTGCATGCGCCAGGCAGTTGTCAAGTCAGGGCAGTTACCGAGGCGGCATGGGGAAGTGGGGGCGTCCGCATCCCGTCAAGCGCCACGCGTCAACCTGGCCCACAGTCGATTGGGGCCCGCGACGCTTCACCCTTGCCCCTTGGCTTCGCCTCGAAGCCAGCCCGAGCATGCCTTGGGCCCGGGGGCTACTATCAGCATTCTGGAACCAGGCTACCCAGACTTGCCTGCTTGCGGCCTGCGGCATGGCTCCTTCGACGGCCTGGTATGGCTCATCTCCAAGACCACCAAGACAAGACCCTCGCGAGGGGCCAGGCCTCGCGAGGAGGACGACGCCAAGACCTCCCGAGGGAGCGGCCTCCCCAGGCGGCCTACCGAGGAGCGGAGATTTCTATGCAGGTAACTAGCCTCACGAGGCTGTGGTGACATGAGCCATGACGACCAAGGCCAGGCGGGTGCCATCGGGCGCAGAAGAGGCAGTTTCCTCTTTGGTGCTAAGGAGGCAAGGACAGGCCTGGGTTCTCGAGGAATCTCCCAAAGGTTTCCATTCTGGTGCTACAAGACCAAGACCACAGGCTCAATAAGGCAGAGGTCATCACCAAGCCCACCGCTGCGTCATGACGAGAAGCTTTGCAGGCGAAGGCCACCTTTTGTCAGGATTGGATGTACTACTTGTCCCCTTTCAAATTGGCCATTGTGGTATCCCTTCCCGCCTGAGTTTCGGGGGAAGAGGACCAAGGACACTATAAATATAGGTTAGCCACCACCATAGAAGGGGGCGATTCATTCTCAACCCCGAGCTCTCGCGAGGTTGTTCATCCTCTGTACGAGTTCATCCTCCGCCCCTCGTGAGGCCAATCCACCACAAAGCAGGAGTAGGGTTTTACACCGCAAGGTGGCCCGAACCTGGGTAAACTGCCGTGTTCATCTTCTTCCTGGCTCATGGGATTCCGGCTAGGCTAGGCTGTGGGGGCGACGGGGTCTATGCTTGAGAGGTTGACATCTTCGCACACATCCCAGAGTTCGAACCTTCTTGGGTCCGCGGAGCACTGAATCCTACACCGGAGAGTACGGCTCACCAACAAGCATAGGGTTTCCCCCAGCAACCTTCTCACCAGCGGTTTCAGGGAGCTCTGCCAGGAAATGTTTACCGGTGTTGAGTTTCCTTCTTTTCCTGGCCAATCCTGATGGAGGAATGGATGGTTGGGTTAGGTGGAGCACAAAAGTTCCTGGTTCCACAGGATGGTTCTGCATAGTGCAGTTTGACAGATAGTCAGTGATGCTGTTTTCCGCACGGGGTACATGCTCTGTTTGCAGCCCGTCAAAGTGCTCTTCCAGCCTCCTCACCTCTTCCACGTATGCCTCCATCAGTGGGCTCTGGTAATCCTTATTTATTTGTTTCACAACGAGTTGAGAGTCGCTGCGTACGATCAGCTTCTTTATCCCTAACTCCACTGCAATTCTGAACCCGTCAAGGAGTCCTTCATATTCTGTTGTGTTGTTGGTGGCATCTTCCCTGGGAAAGTGCATCTAGCTAACATACTTGAGGTGTTCTCCGGTGGGTGCAATGAGTAAAACTCCTGCCCCAGCACCTTGGAGCGTGAAAGAACCATCAAAGTACATGACCCATTCCTTGGGGGCCTCCTTGCCGGGGAGGACTGTCTCCACAATCTCTTCGTCGGGCATTGGCATTCATTCTGCTATGAATTCTACCAGTGCTCTACTTTGGATAGTTGTCGTGCTTTCAAACTTCAAAGTAAAGCTTGACTGTTCCAGTGCCCATTCTACTATCCTACCGGTAGCCTTGGTGTTTCTCAAGATACACTGTAGTGGAAGGTGGGTCACAACTGTGATCTCGTGAGCTTGGAAGTAATTGTGCAGCTTCCTTGAGGCCATAAGAAGGCCGAAGATCAATTTTTACACCCCAGAGTACCTCGATCTAGCCTCCTGTAGGAGTGAGCTGACAAACTAAACTGGTCGCAACACCATCTTCTTCCTTGCTAACACCTTCCAATTATCATACCTGTTTGCGGCTCCCCTTCACCGGTACCATTTGGTCTTGCCGGGGATATAGTTGGTTCATCGCTGAGTAGTCCTGCCGCAGTAGTTCCTTCGGTATCTACTTCTCTCTGCGCCGCCAAGGCAGCACTAACCACTTGATTCATTGCTGCCAGATACAATAGCAGCGGCTCTTGTGGTTTAGGTGCAACCAAGGTTGGAGTAGAGGAAAGGTAGGCTTTCAAATCTAGCAGTGCAGCCTCTGCCTATGAAGTCCATTTCATTGGACCAGCCTTCTTCAAGATTTTGAAGAACGACAGGGCATGCTCAGCGGATTTTGAAATGAACCTACTTAGTGCGGCTACATAGCCGGCCAAACGCCTCACATCCTTGACAATTTTCAGAGCTTGGATCTTCTCTATTGCCCTTATCCTGTCAGGGTTGGCTTCTATCCCTCACTGAGATACAAAGAACCCATGGAACTTGCCGAACGGAACACCAAACACATTTCTCTGGGTTAAGCTTCAAGTTGATCTTCCGCAGGTTTGCAAAAGTTTCTTCCAAATCCTGAATGAGTGTTGACTTATCTCTGGTCTTGAACACTATATCGTCCATGTAGGCTTCTATGTTCCTGTGCAGCTGAGGCTCAAAACCAATCTGCACGGCCCTTGCAAATGTCGAACCAACACTTTCTAGCCCGAAAGGCATACGCACAAAGCAGTACATTCCACATGGGGTAATAAATGCGGTTTTCTCTTCGTCGTGCTTGGCCATGAAGATCTATTGGTATCCAGAGTATGCATCAATGAAGGAGAGAAAATCACATCTTGAGGTGGAGTCAACAATCTGATCAATGCGCGGCAAGGGGAAGGGGTCCTTTGGACAAGCTTTGTTCAAGTCTGTGAAGTTAATACACAGTCTCCATTTCCCATTTGCCTTGCGCAGCACCAACGGATTCACTAACCAAGTTGGATGCAACACTCCTCTAACCAAGCCTACCGCTTCATGTTTCTTAATCTCCTCGGCAGTAAATGATAACCCACAAGTATAGGGGATCGCAACAGTTTTCGAGGGTAGAGTATTCAACCCAAATTTATTGATTCGACACAAGGGGAGCCAAAGAATATTCACGAGTATTAGCAGTTGAGTTGTCAATTCAACCACACCTGAAAGACTTAGTATCTGCAGCAAAGTATTTAGTAGCAAAGTAGTATGGAAGTAATGGTAACGGTGGCAAAAGTAACAGTAGCAGTTTTGTAGTGATTGTAACAGCAGTAGCAACGAAAGTAACTTAGCAAAGATCAATATGTGAATAGCTCGTAGGCATTGGATCGGCAATGATAATTGTGCTAGATAATATTCATCATGTAGCATTCATAACCTCGGTTGACACATAACTAGCTCCAATTCATCAATATAATGTAGGCATGTATTCTGTATATAGTCATACATGCTTATGGAAAAGAACTTTTATGACATCTTTTGTCCTATCCTCCCGTGGCAGCGGGGTCCTAATGGAAACTAAGGGATATTAAGGCCTCCTTTTAATAGAGAACCGGACCAAAGCATTAGCACTTAGTGAATACATGAACTCCTCAAACTACGGTAATAATCGGAAAGAATCCCAATTATTGTCACCTTGGGTTATGCATATCATAACTCGTAATAGGTGTCTACAACTTGCAAGATAGGATCAAAAACACCAATATATTTATGAAAACATAATAGGTTCAGATCTAAAATCATGGCACTCGGGCCCTAGTAATAAGCATTAAGCATAGCAAAGTCATAGCAACATCAATCTCAGAACATAGTGGATATTAGGGATCAAACCCTAACAAAACTAACTCGATTACTTGATAAATCTCATCCAACCCATCACCGTCCAGCAAGCCTACAATGGAATTACTCACTCACGGCGGTGAGCATCATGAAATTGGCGATGGAGGAAGGTTGATGTTGATGATGGCGATGAATCCCCCTCTGCGGAGCCCCGAACGGTCTGCAGATCAGTCCTCCCGATGAAGAACAGGAGGCGGCGGCGGCTTCGTATCATAAAACGCGATGAATCCTTCTCTCTGATTTTTTTTCTTCACGAATAGGTATATATAACATTGGAATTAGGGTCGGAGGAGGTCCATGGGGCCCACAAGCCTGCAGGGTGCGCCCTAGGGGGGTGGGCGCGCCCCCAGGGCTTGTGGCCTCTGGGTAGCACGCCTCTGGTAACTTTTGGTGCCAGTATTTTTTATATATTCCACAAAAAATCTCCATAAATTTTCAGGTCAATCTGAGAACTTTGATTTCTGCATAAAAATAACACCATGGCAATAATAGCGCCCAAACTAAAAGTTCTATCAGCATATAAAGCATGGCGCAAAATAACAAGGTCAGGTGAGCTGAGAGTTCCACTCTCCCCACAACCAGTCAGACATCTCCCAGCAAATAATGAATAATAGCATAAAACAGGAATATGTAAACTAGCCACTCTCGCTTCTGACACCTCTCTCTTCCCCCACAGTAGTGTCAGCAATGAAAGCTGCCATGTCCCTAGGACGTGGATCACTGATGTTTCCCTCATACGATATTTTGCACACATCGCAAAATCATATAATGCCATCTCCTTAGGCTCATCATACAAATGGAATTCTACCGTGGGTGGTGATTTCCTAGGATAGAAATGAAAGTTTTGCACAAAGGTATTAGTGAGTAGGAGGTATTGATCACACTTATCTTGGAGGAAAGAAGTGAGGCCTGCATTCTCCGCCAAATAATAAAAATCGTCATAAATTCCTGCCTCCCTCAAGAATGTGTCACTTGGCCATTCATATGGCCGAACCTTCCCCGCGCGAGGAAGGTTGTACTTGGGCTTCTTCTTCTCCTCATTTTCATTTCCTTCTGAATTCCGGCTCGAAGAACCCCTTAACCACCTCCTCATGGTTTCTTTTTCCTCTGGAAAATTTCTGAAATTTTTAGTGACTCAAAATAAAGTGAACCAAACTCAACAAAATTGATAGCAACTACTCCTACAAGTGTCTAGAGGCTATATCATGTAACTAAACTACTTTGGACCATATAAAATTGACATGCAAGCTCAAGAACAAGGTCACCACAGCTGCAAAAGTTTGCAATATATAAAGCACTATAGCAAAAACTAATTGGACCAACACAGGAGTCACATACCGATGAACAATCCCCCGAAACAAATTCGGAAGCAGAGTTCCGAGCAGGGAGATCGAAAATGGCAGCAAAATGAGCAAGAACACGAGTATGAGAAATGGTGTGATTTTTTATGGAGGAAGACGAAGTGAATGTGTGGCTGAAATAAGTGAGGGGACCCACAAGTCTTCTAGGCGCGCCCTGTGGGCTTGTGGCCCACTGGTGCACCCCCCCTGAGGTGTGTTCGGTGCCAAAAATTCTTAAATATTGTGGAAAAAATCATCCTAAAATTTCAGGGCATTTCGAGAACTTTTATTTTCTGGTCATTTTTTATTGCACGGATAATTCAGAAAACAGAGAAATAATAGCATTTTTTTCTTTATTTACTCTAAATAATAGAAAGTAAACAATGGGTACAGAAAGTTGTGTTTACTAAGTTCATGCATCTCATGCCCGTCAATAGGAATCCATTAACAAGGTTGATCAAGTCTTATTAACAAACTTGTTTCGAATGACATGAAACTGAAGAATCTTCGTATAACACTAGGTTACCTCAACGGGGATATGCATGTCCCCAACAATAAGAATATCATATTTCTTTTTGACAGTAGGAATAGGGAATTCAAAACCTCCAATAGTAATTTTTGAAAATTTTCCAATAGAATTGATACTATTCACTTGAGGTTGTTTCTTCAGAAAGTGTACCGTATGCTCATTACCATTAACATGAAAAGTGACATTGCCCTTGTTGCAATCAATAACAGCCCCTGCAGTATTCAAAAAGGGTCTACCAAGGATGATCGACATACTGTCGTCCTCGGGTATATCAAGAATAACAAAGTCCGTTAAAAAAAATATCATTTGCAACTACGACAGGCACATCCTCACAAATACCGATGGGTATAGCAGTTGATTTATCAACCATTTGCAAAGAGATTTAAGTATGTGTCAACTTATTCAAATAAAGTCTGCGATATAAAGAGAGAGGCATAACACTAACACCGGCTCCTAAATCACATAAAGCAGTTTTAACATAGTCTCTTTTAATGGAGCATGGTATAGTTGGTATTCCTGGATCTCCTAGTTTCTTTGGTATTCCACCCTTAAATGTATAATTAGCAAGCATGGTGGAAATTTTAGCTTCCGGTATCTTTCTCTTATTAGTAACAATATCTTTCATATACTTAGCATAAGGAGACATTTTCAAAATACCAGTCCAACGCATACGCAAAAAGATAGGTCTAAGCATTTCGACAAAGCGCTCAATGTCTTCATCATCCTTTTTCTTGGATGTTTTAGGAGGAAAGGGCATGGGTTTCGGAACCCATGGTTCTCTTTCTTTACCATGCTTCCTAGCAATCAAGTCTCTCTTATCATATATTTTATTCTTAGGTTGTGGGTTATCAAGATCAACAGCAGGTTCTATCTCCACATCATTATCATTGCTAGATTGAGCATCAACATGAACATCATCATTCTCATTATTACTGGGTTCATGTTCATCAGCAGATTGTGTTTCAGCATCAGAAATAGAAATATCATTTGGATTCTCAGGTGTGTCTATAACAGGTTCACTAGAAGCATGCAAAGTCCTATCATCTTTCTTTTCATTTTTAGAAGGACTAGGTGCATCAGTATTAATTCTCTGAGAGTCTTGTTCAACTCTCCTAGGATGGCCTTCAGGATACAAAGGTTCCTGAGTCATTTTACCACCTCTAGTCATAACTCTAATAGCATTATCATTCATCTTATTATTCATTTCATTAAGCAAATCATATTGTGCCTTGAGAACTTGTTCTACTTGAGTTTTTACCATGGAAGCATTTTACTAACAAACTTGAGGTCATTAACAGTTCTACACATATAGTCACTCAAGTGTTCAAGCATATAAGCTTTACATTTCAATTGTCTACTAACATATGCATTGAAGTTTTCTTGTTTAACAATAAAGTTATCAAATCCATCCAAGCATTGACTAGCAGATTTATTATAGGGAATATCACCTTCATCAAATCTATAGACAGAATTTACCTCTACTACCTATGTCGGGGTATTGAGACCATGTATTTCTTTGATAACTGTTAAATTCTTAACATCTTCAGCTTTAATACCTTTTTCTTTCATAGATTTCTTTGCCTCTTGCATATCTTTAGGACTGAGAAATAGAATACCTCTCTTCTTTGGTGTTGGTTTAGCTGGTGGTTCGGGAAGAGTCCAATCATTATCATTACACAATATATTATTCAATAGTACTTTAGCTTGTTCAACGGTTCATTCCCTGAAAACACAACCAGCACAACTATCTAGGTGGTCCCTAGAAGCACCGGTTAGTCCATTATAAAAGATATCAAGTATTTCATTTTTCTTGAGAGGATGATTAGGCAAAGCATTTCATAATTGGAGAAGCCTTCCCCAAGCTTGTGGGAGACTCTCTTCTTCAATTTGCACCAAGTTAAATATTTCCTGTAAAGCAGCTAGTTTCTTATGAGCAGGAAAATATTTTTCAGAGAAGTAATACATCATATCCTGGGGACTACACACACAACCAGGAGCAAGAGAATTAAACCATAACTTAGCATCACCCTTTAACGAGAAAGGAAACAACTTAGGAATATAGTAATAGGAAATTTTTTTCCTCGTGAGCAAATAGGGTGGCTATATCATTTAATTTAGTAAGATGTGCCACAATAGTTTCAGTTTCATAACCATGGAAAGGATCAGATTCAACCAAACTGATTAACTCAGGATCGACAGAGAATTCATAATCCTTATCAGTAACAAAGATAGGTGAAGTAGCAAACTTAGGATCATATTGCATTCTAGCATTCAAAGATTTTTCTTTCAACTTGACTAGTAGTTTCTTAAGATCTTCTCTATCCTTACAAGCAAGAAAGTCCCGAGCTACCTCTCCATCCATAACATAACCCTCAGGTATAACAGGCAATTCATATCTAGGAGTGCTAGGTCTAATAGGCGTTTCAAAGTTTTCAGTTTCAATAATTTCATCAGTTTCAGAAATATCATCAATTTCAGCATTCTCAGTATCTTTAGCTCTAGCAAGTTGTTCATCAAGAAATTCACCCAGTGGCACAGTATTATCAAGCAAAGTAGTAGTATCATCATAAGCATCACGCATAGTAGAAGTAGCATCATCAATTACTTGCGACATATCAGAATTAATAGCAGGTGTAGGTGTCGCAAGCTTACTCAAAACAGAAGGTGAATCAAGTGCAGAGTGTGATGGCAGTTCCTTACCTCCCCTTGTAGTGGAGGGGAAAATCTTGGTTCTTGAATCTTTCAGATTATTCATAGCGATCAACAGATATAAATCCCAAGTGACTCAGCAAATATAACTATGCTCCCCGGCAACGGCGCTAGAAAAAGGTCTTGATAACCCACAAGTATTGGGGATCGCAATAGTTTTTGAGGGTAGAGTATTCAACCCAAATTTATTGATTTGACACAAGGGGAGCCAAAGAATATTCACAAGTATTAGCAGTTGAGTTGTCAATTCAACCACACCTGAAAGACTTAGTATCTATGACAAAGTATTTAGTAGCAAAGTAGTATGGATGTAACGGTAACAGTGGCAAAAGTAACAGTAGCAGTTTTGAAGTGATTGTAACAGCAGTAGCAACGAAAGTAACTTAGCAAAGATCAATCTGTGAAAAGCTCATAGGCATAGGATCGGCAATGATAAGTATGTTGGATAATATTCATCATGTAGCAGTCATAACCTAGGGTGACAAAGAACTAGCTCCAATTCATTAATATAATGTAGGCATGTATTCCGTATATAGTCTTACGTGCTTATGTAAAAGAACTTGCATGACATCTTTTGTCATACCCTTCCGTGGCAGCGGGGTCCTAATGGAAACTAAGGGATATTAAGGCCTCCTTTTAATAGAGAACCGGACCGAAGTATTAGCACTTAGTGAATACACGAACTCCTCAAACTACGGTAATCACCGGAAAGAATCCCAATTATTGTCACCTTGGGGTCTGCGGATCATAACTCGTAATAGGTGTCTACAACTTGAAATATTGGATCAAGAACACAAATATATTTATGAAAACATAATAGGTTCAGATCTGAAATCATGGCACTCAGGCCCTAGTGACAAGCATTAAGCATAGCAAAGTCATAGCAACATCAATCTCAGAACATAGTGGATACTAGGGATCAAACCCTAACAAAACTAACTCGATTACATGATAAATCTCATCCAACCCATCACCGTCCAGTAAGCCTACGATGGAATTACTCACTCACGGCGGTGAGCATCTTGAAATTGGTGATGGAGAAAGTTGATGATGAAGGCGATGAATCCCCCTTTCCGGAGCCCCAATGGACTCCAGATCTGCCCTCTCGATGAAGAGCAGGAGGCAGCGACGGCTCTGTATCGTAAAACGTGATGAATCCTTCTCTCTATTTTTTTTCTCCCCGAATAGGTATATATAGTATTGGAATTAGGGTCAAAGAAGGTCCAGGGGGGCCCACAAGCCTACAGGGCATGCCCCCAGGGCTTGTGGCCTCTGGGTGGCCCCCCTATGGTTACTTTTTGCGCCAGTATTTTTTTATATACTACAAAAATTCTCCGTAAATTTTCACGTCAATCCGAGAACTTTGATTTCAGCACAAAAATAACACCATGAAAATTCTGCTGAAAACAGCGTCAGTCCTGGTTAGTTGCATTAAAATCATGCAAATTAGAGTCCGAAACAAGGGCAAAAGAGTTTGGAAAATTAGATACGTTGGAGACGTATCAATGAACTGGTACCATTCTAAAGCCTGCTTCCTGACTTTCTGCTTGACGGGATGGGTGTGAGGACAGACATCAAGGTGGTGCTCGATTACCTCCCTGGGAACACCGGGGATGTCAGGCGGTTGCCATGCAAACACATCGACATTCGTTCGCAGGAAGGCAACGAGCGCGCTTTCCTATTTGTCGTTGGGAGCGGCACTAATGGTGAAAGTACCATCAGTGCCATCCTGCCACGTCAGAACCTTTTTTGCTGTAGGAGGAGCAGCCTTGGATCTTTTGCTACTCGAACTTTCCGGCAAGTCACTGCCGGGCGCAGCGCACTCCGAAGAGACGTGCTTCCCGGGGTCCTTGTCGGTGTCCTTGCCGGTTCCCTTGGATTTCTTTTCCTCCTTGGCGGGAGCTGAGGCTTTGATGGCCTCTGCTGCTACCGCGTCTCTATACATCTTATCAACGCAGATGACTGCATCCCTCTTATCTGATGGAATGGAGATGACTCCCATAGGGCCTGACATCTTCAAAGTGTTATACGCGTAATGGAACGCGGCCATGAACTTGGCCAGAGCTGGACGACCAAGGATCCCATTGAATGGCAAGGGAAGCTCAACGACATCGAACACAATCTTCTCAGTCCTGAAGATTATTTCCCCCCCAAATGTTACCGACAAAGTGATCTTTCCCTTTGGCTGGATCCTCCCTTGGTTGATCCCCTGGAAAGTGCCAGTCTTCTTCAAATCCTCATCAGCAATTTTTAGCTTCTTAAGCACATCGGGGGAGATCAAATTCAACCCTGCCACACCGTCAACCAACATCTCAGTGACCTTGAGGTTGCGGATTATTGGGGAAACCAACAATGGCAAGCATCCCACCGCGGTAGTACGATCTGGATGATCCTCAATGTCAAAGATGATGGGCGTGCGGGACCACTTAAGTGGTTCTCGAGCGCTTGCTACTGGTTCTGCAGCATTAACCTCATGCGCCACTGCTTGAGTTGGCGGTGAGAGGAGTGCAACGATGCACCCCCGTTAATGCACATTGCCTCAGTAGCCCTCTGAAACTCTTGCTCGCTTGTCTCAACATCCTCTTCTTCATTATCATCTTCATTTTCCTTTTTCTCACGGCCTCTGGCGGCCTTTTCCTTCTGCTGGTCGACTTTGCCGTGATGACCATTGCGGCCACCATGGCCTTTCCCACCAGCACCGTTCTGGACTTTCTCTTTATCTCGCCTTTCACACTCAACCTTCTGCTTCTCAACCAACTGTTTGTCTTGCTTGCAATCTTGGAGATTGTGACCCTAGGTCCTATGGATTTTATAGTATGGCCCGTTAGAGTTGCATGTCTTCTCAGCAGCCGCTACCGCCCGGCAGTCAGTGCAGGTTGCAGCCTCCTTGCCAGACGTCTCAGTTTTTGTTTTCTTACCCGTGCTGAGATCACCAGAGCTCTCGACAGCCATCAATGCCTTCTCCTTATGCTTCTTGTTGCGCTTTCTATTCTTCTTCCTGGGGGTGGTGGTGTCGTAGTCATCTTCCGAATCGACTGCGAGACCGACCTCCGCCCCTGGAAGTCTTCTCCCTTCTTCAGCATGAGTGCACTTGTCTGCCAACGTGTAGAGTTCGTTAACAGTCTTGGGCAGCCAAACAATCATCTTATATTAGCTCGCATCCTGCAATTGCGCACATTTGTGTGGAACACGGCGATCACAGCTGCTAGATGTATCTTCAGGATGTTGTAGTGCAGTCGGCTGAACCTTTGCAGATACTTGCGCAAACTCTCCCCTTCTTTTTTAGAAGGGCTTGCAGGTCACTGGGTTGCCCCGGTTCTTGATGGCCACCTGTGAAGGCACCAACGAACTTGTTTCATAGATCTGCTCAGGAGGAAATGGAATCCTCCGGCAAGTGCATCAGCCAAGACCTCACATTAGGCTTGAGAGCCAATGGAAAATTATTGGTGAGCACTTTCTCATCTCTTACCCCGGCAGCTTGAACGACGATCGTATAGATGCCCAGAAATTCTGCCGGGTTCAATTTTCCGTCATACTTTTCTGGCAGGTCAGGCTTGAAGGTGCGAGATGATGGCCAATGGACTTGCCGTAGCTCGCGAGTGAAGGCGGGGCACCATACCTCATAAGGAAAGTACCCGCCAGCACCGAGCGTGGTTTCGTCAACATCGGGTCCATTATGCCTGTCTGATTGATGACGCGCCTCGCGACACCGCTCAATGGTGACACGGGCATCTTCCTTCTTCCTGTCTCTCAACACTTGGTGTTGATCCTACTGGAGTCATGGATTGACGCTTCATTAGGCTCATCGCTGTCCTGGGTTTGCTGAGCCCACTGTGGCTGCCCTTGAGCAGGATGCTGCGGAGGGGACTGCACCGTGGGTGTGGTCCTCTCAACTTGGCCGCCAGCGGGTGCCGCTGGTGTCACCGGCAGGCGCCGCGAAGGTTCTGCGTGCTGCGACTTGTTGGCTTCCGCAAACCCAATGAGGCTCTGAATGGTAGCTCTCCATTCATCCATGTTGTCTACTGCTAGGGGAAAGTGCAGCAACAGTTGGGCTCTGGCCAATGCTTCCGCCACCGTTCCTAGCATGGCGTGGGAGGCAGAGCGCGACACCGCTCGACTCCTGGACGAGCCAGAAGGAGCGGTGTTGTGCTCCTACCGTCTTGGACTGATCACCAGGGTAGTCTTGTGTGGCCGAAGCTGTTCTTGATGGCCAGGCTCTTGATCAGCTGGGCCTTTCCCGTGCGGATGCGGTTGTTGAGGATCGATGGTGCCGCTCGGAGTCTTGTCATGTTCGCCCTGGGTTGGACGAAGCGTGCGTCTCATCGCCGCCCCCCAGATGGTGTGGCGAGTGGATCTTGGCTTGCACCGGAGCGGGTGCCAACATCACATTGGTTGAGCTCGTCGGTGTCATGGTGGGAGCGTGGAGGGAGCTGGGCGTCTCCATGACCCGCACCGGCGGGAGCATGATCGCCAGCATGTTGAGGAAGTTGGGATGCTCCCGCGGCTCTGGTCCCTGCTCCAGTCGTGGTGGGAGCGTTAGCAGCACCACCCATGGCGCCTGCTCCACCCGCCGCAGCCGCCGTGCCTGCAGCACTCGCAGCTGCAGGTGACGAAGCCTTCGAGGCAGAAGGATGCGTCGCCGCACCACTTCTCTTCTTGGGAGCCATGGACGATGCAGAAGATGATGAAGATCGACGCGCCGGCTGTTGCTTCAGGTTCGCACAAGCGACGTCCCCTACATGGCACGCCAAAGATGTCAGCGTGGATGCACAATCACCTATGGGGCATGGGTGCCCCTTTGTGGTTCGGCAAGGTGATGGTCACATTGTACAAAGAGTAGAAACGATAGAGACAGCGCGGCAATGACTGCTCTCTTTACCCAGGTTCGGGCCACTTGGCAGCGTAAAACCCTAATCCTGTTGTGGTGGATTGATTGAAAGGAACACGAAGACATGGCGAGCTCAAGCCCGGCAAGGATGCCTCAGGGAGAGCAGCGTGCACGTACAAGTGCTATGGGATCTAAACTTCAAACCCTTTGCTGGGTTGCCTCGGGCCTCCTTTTATAGCTTAAGGGGCGACCATAGTGGCAAAACAGTCATTTGAGTATGATTAGATAGCTAACAGTGCTATCATACCTAACTCTGGCAGTGAGGACAAAGTGCATTAAATGCACCCGCTAGGTGTCATGCTGAGGTTGAAGCCCGGCAAGCCTGCCGCGCCGCTTATCCATCTTCTCCTTATTAGTGTGACACACCTTCTGGATGGGTCTCAATAAAGCTAATTGCCTCTTCACCATGCTGCCACATGCCTCACAGGATCCACCTAGTTACTTGAGAGCTTGACACCGCGCTGATTAATGACTTGTGTGAGATGAGGTGGAGCGGGGGTGTCTTAGCGGGGGCCTGCGGGCAAAGAGCCTGGCGGGCCCTGCGCGTGGTGGCCCTGGAAGCCTTGCCGAGGCAAGTTGGTCTAGTCCCTCAGGTGTGGTTTTGACCTGACCAGGCTCTCCTGCCCGGCAAGGGAAGCCTTCCTGAGGTGATCTCCTGTCAACTTGATCTTCATAGTGCGCTCCTTGATCTCACGAAGAGCGGTTTCTCTGGCTTCTCTTTGTGTTATGCACAGGTACTGGATGTATGATCGACACCACGCCTGTTGTCACGGTGGAACACGGTCACCTATGGGGCCATCAGCCCCTTGTAGTTCGGCAAGGGGGAAGGTCACTTTGTACAAAGAGCAGAAGCCATGGAACAACACGACAGAGGTAATGCTGGTGGTTTTTACCCAGGTTCGGGCCGTTGGGAAGCGTAAAACCCTACTCCTGCTTTGGTGGATTGAGGGAAGGACCGCGATGAACAAGCAACGCTCAAGCCCTGCAAGGTCGCCTCGGGGAGAGCAGCTACGCGCGTATGAGTACACAAGGGTCCGAAATCCTTTTCTAGGTTGCCATGGCCCTCCTTTTATAGGCTAAGGGATAACCACAATGGCAAAACAGTCATTATCTAGTGATTAGATAGCCAACAGTGCTATCATACCTAACACAGGCAGTTAGGACAAAGTGCATTAAATGCACTGCTAGGTTTCACGCTAAGGATCCAGCTCGGCAAGTCTACCGCGCCGCTTAGTCATCTTCTACCCCTCTGCTTGACACGCCTCTGGACGGGTGTCGTATAGAGGTAATCTTCCTTCCAAATGGCTGCCACATGCCAAATGACAGCCATTTAATCACCTGGGGGATCGACACCGGACTGATAGATGAATTGCGTTGCGGTGCGGTGGAGCGATGGAGTCTTGGCGGGGAGGTTTGCCTTTAGCGGCCCCGGCAAGCCTGCCAGGCAAAAATTGGAATCGTCCTTGGGGCGGCCTCGACCTGACCAGGCTCGCCTGCCCGGTAAGGGAGGCTTTCCCTTTGCAATATCTTGCTATTTTGGCTTGTCTTGGTCTTCTTGATCTGCCCTTTGATCCCTCAAAGAACTTTTTATCTGGCTTGGTTTTGACTTGGATGCTTGGTGAAGTTTGCTTCCTTGCCGTGCTTTGGCTATCGGGGTCGGAGGCTTACTGTCCATGCACCAGTCAGGGGAAACATACAACCCTGTTTGTGTACCCCGACAGAAGCTCCCGGGCCTGAGCCATACGTGTCGCCGGGCACGTTGGGTTAGGCCCCAAACGGTGCGCGGACACGTGTTGAAAAAGTGCTGCACATGCAGCGGTTGTCATGATGAATAGTCAATCCAACTTCCACTCCGTGTAATTACCACAGGTCATGGGGTCGTGGGACTGTAGTAGTTAATGGGTAGTGCACCTGAAAACGGTAACTTCCTGAGCGAAGGATAGCGAAGAGACGGCCCTCCACATCTGTTTCTCAAAGAAAAGAGAAAACACGAAGGGGCGATGCTCATTCTCATATTTTCCCCTCTTCATCATCTTCTTCCTCAAGCCAAGCAACTGCTCCCAAGCCAACATTCGCCTCCATTGTTCTGCCAACTCTTCCGTTCTTCAACCTATCCCGAAGGATGAGGAAGAAAGCCGCCGCCGCGAGGGGGAAGCGGGCGACCACCACAAAGGAGACCACAGCGGAGGGGAAGAACAAGAGGGCGGCAAAGCTGGATAGGAAGCGGCAGGAAGACGTGGTCTTCTTCCCGTCGAGCTTGGACAAGAACGCCTTGGTCACGAAGTATGCCTACATGTGGGGGAGGGAAGTCCCGAAGGGGCATGGAGCTCCCGTGGTCCTGCCGGAGGGGGACGAGGCTCCGCCGGACTCGTACCGCTTCTTCTGCGCGTACTTCCTCTGAGGCCTCTCCTCCCCCTTCTCAGAATTCTTCGAGGCGATGATGGTGTTGTACGAATTCTACCTTCTAGATTTCATGCCCAATGCAATGGCGTGCATGGCGATCTTCGCTCATTTGTGCGAGAATTTTGTCGGAGTGGTCCCCAATGTGGATTTGTTCAGGCACTTCTTCGTCCCGCGAGTTGAAGATAAAACCCATCGCTCGGGGAATATAAATTGGATTCCTTGAGGGAAGGAGGAGATCTGGGATTACCTCCCCGGCCAGCACCGCGGCAGATGGGAGGAGTGGAGGGTAGACTAGTGCTGGATCCAGGACGCGGATGCCCCGGAGTACTGCAGGGCACGGACGGAATGCATCGTGCGTGGCAGCGAATGGGGCAAACCAGGACTCACCGATGACATGCTTCACCCAGTGCTGAATAGGATCGCCCGTCTCAAAGCTGCCGGGCTGACCATCAAACCGATGGGGGCTGATTTCCTCCAGCGTCGTATCGCACCACTGCAAAACAGGGACAGATGTGCTTGGGAGTACGGAGATGCCGCTGACAGGATGCGCATGTACCCAGGCCTCGCGAACAACCTGTCGGTATACGGCCATGGCTAGCTATGCGAGCAGCTGCTCGGCAGCCTAGGGCGATTCCGCCTACCGGGAAGGGTCGTCCCGCTGCACATCAATTTTGCTAGGGACCAAATTCTGAAGTGGATGCCCCACTGCAATGCTTACGGGGTCGAGGCCGATTGGCAAATGCCTGAGTTAGATGCAGAGATCGAGTGGGTCTCCAGCCTGGAAGAAAGGGCTACCAGGGTAGAGGGTAATATGTTTAAGCGCACCTCCATGGCAGAGGCAGCATATATTAGGAGACGAATTGAAGAAGACAAAGCGCTCTGGGCTGCCGGGAAGGCGAGGCCTAGAGAAGAGGAGGAGGAGGAAGAAGTGGAGGCCAAAGGCAAAGGCTCTTCATATGAAAAGAGTGAAGAGCATGCCGTGGAAGAGGTTGCCGGGATCGATGTTGCCAGGGCCGAAATTCTTCAGGCTGCGGCAGCAGAGGCCCAAGGAGGACGTGTGGCCGAAGAAGCGGAGCAGCCTGAGGAGGAATGGCTTGTCACGGGCCCGCAAGCTCTAGAGCCGGACCTGGAGCAGCGACCTCGTAGGCGGGCCAGCCGGGGGGTAGCGGCCCCTGGTCCTGTGCCAGCCACCAAGAAGGTGAAGAAGATTGCCTCCAAGAGCGACAAGCCACATGTGGTACATCGCCATTCCTCCCGTCTTTCTGAGGCAAAAACCCCTCCTGCCAAGCAACGAACGGTCACCGGGGTTGATCCCAGCCCCCAGTCAAGTTCAGCTTCCTCGCACAGTTCAACCCCGGTGGAGCCCCTGGTCCCATCCAAGAGCTCGAAGTTGCCGGGAAGCTCTGTTCCTCCGACCCTGAAGAGGAGCAGGGCGACCCCACCAACTATGGGTTACGCGCTGGGCTCCATGCTCATCGATCCAAAGTAAGGAGATTACTGAATTTTCTTGCTTGAGAAAGATATGTACTTTGATGTTTGCTTGTCTCAATCTTGCTGGTTGACTTGTCAGGGATGACGAACCCCTCATCCACCGAGCCAAGCAAACTAAACAGGTGGCGTCGCCGGGGCCTTTGGCAGACACGGGCCTGGTGGGGGATAACGCAGAAGATCCTGTGCCTAGCCCCTGCCCAGCCCCCGACGCGATAGTATGGAGCAAGCTTCGCCCGCTAGGAGAGATGAGGCAGACCGTGCTTCATCCCCCGCCAAGGAAGGAGAGGAGACCTACCAGAGCGGGGCCCACCATGAGGGGCCCACCCCATCCGTCATTCAAGCAGGGAAATCACCAGAGAGGGGCTCCACCGAAGGGTCGGCCCATGTCGAGGTCATGGTTACCGAGGAAGGGGACGTGGACCGCGTCACGGCAACCGATGTTGCCGGGGAGATGGACGTCCTTCCGCGGCAAGCGCCATCGGGTATTCTGCTTATTCTTGCTTCTTCTTATCTGGATTATCTTATTTCTTGGTCTTCGACCTAGTGCTTTGTAGTATCTCTTTATCATTGCTTGTCAAATCAGCCTGCAGCTTCGTTGGCCTAGGAACCTGAGCTGCTGGAAGAAGTGGCCAGCATTGGGAAAGACGCCGCCGAGGAGGCTACCAGGGTTGCTGCCGCGGAAGGCCAAAATCAGGCTATTGGGGCCATACAAGAATTTCCCGGAGGGGCGGAGAAAGCCCAGGGCAGCACACCTGGCCATGACAAAATCATGGAGGAGAAGATTCCTCTACAAACCATGGGGCCTCTCCCTCCATTTGGTACATCAGCCACAGCCCCACAGCCATCCTGAAGCAAGCTGGCGCTAGTCCTTGCCCAACCTGGGCTTGGAGCCCCCGGCTCATCTATTACAGTGGGTGCGGATTTTGACGAAGAGATCCAGCGTATCCTAGCACCGTTGTCCCTGCAAGCTGAAGAGACAGATGATCCTGTTGGTGCTGCCATGGACCTGTCCTTCCCGGAGTCTGTTGCAATAGGCATCAAGGATATGCGGAGTAGGTACAGCTTGAAGTGGAAGACGATCAAGGAGCAGCGTGACTCCGCCGGCCTCATCGATCAGAAACTAAGGGACAAGGGCAGCGAACTACGCGAGTGGCATAGCAAACAGTTCCAATCCCTCCAGCAGCAACAGGAGGTGATAACTATTGTCAAAGAGGATGTCACTGCTCAGGAGGTCCGCCTGGCGGAGCGCGAAGCACTTCTGAACGCCAAGGAAAAAGACATCACTTCCCGGGAAGGGAACCTTGAGGCCGCCCTCCACGACAAGGATGGAGAACTGAAGGCTCTCGTCTAGCAGCACACCAAGGATTTGGAGGACAGGCACAAGGCGGCTCTTGACACGCTCAACCTCGACTCTGCTGCCCAGCTGAAGAAGATTGCCGGCAAACTTTCCGCTGCATCTACTACCAAGGATGATCTTGATCAACAGGTGGCCAAGCTAACGGAGGACCTTGTCGGGAGCGCCAAGGAGATCGTGGCTCTCAAAGAGGAAACACAGAAAGCAGAAACCCTTCTGAAGGAGGTGCAATCACAGCTTTCCTCTAAGAGCCAGGACCTTGATGCTGCCAACGGAACCATTACTGACATGAAGGCAAGGCTTGGCACCTCAGAGAGTAGGCTTGAGTCTGCCGGAGCTCGTGAGCAGCAGTTGGTGAAGGACTTGGATAATGCGAGAGTCCTCTAGAAAGATGTGGAGGACAAATTGCAGAACCAAGTTGAGCAGCGCGATCTCTGGATCAAGAGCTTTGTTGATATCGCTGATTGCCTCACTACCCAGATCTTGAAGATGGACATTAAGAGCTGGGCTTTCTCTGTCAACAGCCACAAAGTTCCAAGCGCCAAGCTGACGCTCTTCTTTGAAGGCTTGATCGAAGGGCTGAAGTTGTATGAGGATGAGAGGGCCGTTTGTTTTGCAAACGAGTCTCGGAAGCTTGCCCGTGATGCTCTCTTCATGGTTTTAAGCAACCTCGCTTATCGCCACCCAAATCTCGACCTTGCCGATGGCTTCAGGAGGCTGCCGCCAGGCGCCGATGTGTTTGCCGCTGAGGAGAAGGCTAGTCTCTTTGCCGACAAGTTTCTCTCCATCCCCAGGGTTCCCGGAGGCCGACAGGCTCAGCCTTAAACTATTTTCATTGCCATGGTGCCCTGCAACAAAAATAATCATGTGTCCTGTGCTTAGGCCCCGTATTATTTCTGATTTCGCACTCGTTGAACTAATGTTTAAATATGTTAACACACACTACCCCTATTTTGTTTACCATTGATGTTCGTATGGTTAGTTTCTTTTGCGTACTTCGGTTGCCTGCCAGTAGCATACTGCCGCGATTGCTGCAAGGAACAGGTCCTTAGCATTCAGCTGGCGAGGATATGCCCCGGCAGGTTTTTCCTTATCTGTCTTCGACGCAGCCGCCTACCTTGTTGAGCAGGCTCAAACAAAGTAGGGGTGCAGTCAAATATAGCGAGGTACCATCATACAAAAAGGCTTGTCATACGAAACTCCTGGGGGTCCAAGGGATAATGACATAAAAACTCTGAAGAAAAAACTGATGATCGTGTTGACTTAGCTTTTGTTCATGCTTCTCACCTTCATCGGTCGTACATTTTGTAACGTACAACACTTTCTTCTCCACTTGCGATTGTTGCTCCTGTTCGGGTATCCACCCTTGTTCTAAAAAGACAGCGAACGAGAAGGCGCACAAGGGATAGACTTGGCGTTTTATTAGATATGCGCCCACCCCCGGCAAGAGCTAGTGGGGCTTATTTAAATGCTTGCAGCTGAGGAGGTATGGTAGAAAAGAAGGCTCGGCTCCTCTCTCCCTTTCCTCACATTTGTCAATGATCCCATGGCAGCAGGTACAAAGGCCACGCTGATGCGAAAGGCCTTTTGCCGGAGCGCGCTTTCTGAGGCATCGACCAGCGGATTCGCCCAACGTTCCACTCAGGATTTACCCTTGGCGAGATAAATGCTGCACCGGGTTCCTCGTGAGCTCATCGACGCTGATGATGCCACCGCTACATGGCTCGGCCATTGACGAGTGGGAAGGGAAGAAGGCGCCGTCTGCGTACCATTCGTCTCCTTTGCCCAAACGATACCTTTCAGCATCAGATATGCCTGTTATGAGATCGCAAGGAGGGCGACGTCGCCGCTCACCTTGCTTTTGTTTCTGGATGCAGGTAGTGGTGTGGGTATGCCACTTGAGCTGCCTGTGGTCGTAGCATCTCCATCGCCTTCCGTCCCCATCACCGTCACGGTTGTGGCGGTGATGGGCGACGGAATCTGGATAGGGCCAAGCGAGGAAGCAATGTCGTACTTCATCTCCGTAGCTGCTGACGAAGAGGGGATTCACAGAAATGATGATGTAGCCTGACGTGTTGCCCACAACATCGGGTTCACGCAAGCGCCGCCCCCCTACCTGGCGCGCCAAAGATGTCGCGGTGGAACACGATCACCTATGGGGCCATTGGCCTCTTGTGGTTCGGCAAGGGGGAAGGTCATGTTGCACAAAGAGCAGAAGACATGGAACAACACGACAGAGGTGACGCTGGTGGTTTTTACCTAGGTTTGGGCCGCTGGGAAGCGTAAAACCCTACTCCTGCTTTGGTAGATTGAGGGAAGGACCGCGATAAACACATAGCGCTCAAGCCCGGCAAGGTCGCCTCGGGGAGAGCAGCTACGCGCGTATGAGTACACAAGGGTCCGAAATCCTTTTCTAGGTTGCCATGGCCCTCCTTTTATGGGCTAAGGGGTAACCACAGTGGCAAAACAGTCATTATCTAGTGATTAGATAGCCAACAGTGCTATCATACCTAACTCAGGCAGTTAGGACAAAGTGCATTAAATGCACTGCTAGGTTTCACGCTAAGGATCCAGCTCGGCAAGTCTGCCATGCCGCTTAGTCATCTTCTACCCCTCTGCTTGACACATCTCTGGACGGGTGTCGTATAGAGGTAATCTTCCTTCCAAATGGCTGCTACATGCCAAATGACAGCCACTTAATCACCTGGGGGCTCGACACCGGACTGATAGATGAATTGCGTTGCGGTGCGGTGGAGCGGTGGAGTCTTGGCGGGGAGGTTTGCCTTTAGCGGCCCCGGCAAGCCTGCCGGGCAAAAATTGGATTCGTCCTTGGGGCGGCCTCGACCTGACCAGGCTCTCCTGCCCGGTAAGGGAGGCTTTCCCTTTGCAATATCTTGCTATTTTGGCTTGTCTTGGTCTTCTTGATCCGCCCTTTGATCCCTCAAAGAGCTTTTTATCTGGCTTGGTTTGGGCTTGGATGCTTGGTGAAGTTTGCTTCCTTGCCGAGCTTTGGCTCCCGGGGTCGGAGGCTCACTGTCCGTGCACTAGTCAGGGGAAACATACACCCTTGTTTGTGTACCCCAACACCTACACACGAGTCCGGGCAGCAAACGTGAATTTTTGTTGCACCGACACCCACCGCATAGCCGGTAAGGCGGGCGGTCGTTCTGACTTCTCCGGATTTTGGCACAAAGGATAAGAATAATAAATGTGTTTTAAATGTCTGTCTCAAAATCTTCGACTGACAAGGACACAATGAAGACAATCGACATGTGTCAATAGAATGCATATGAAGATTTAGAGAGAGTAGGAGAAATAAGCACAGATGGGGAAAGGGTCCAATCACATTCACTTAGTGCAGAAAAAACAACGTGAAGACATAGCTATAAGTGAATGCTGTAGAGGACAGAACATATATATATAGATAGGCAATGAGATCCAAGCCAAAATGTGAAGATAAATCATGAAGACAAATCCAATGTTGAAGACAAATCATTTATGAAGATAATGCAGTGTGACGCCAAACTAAAATCTTCAGGAAACATTGGTGGTGGCGTTACCCATCGTACAGGAATTATTAGACCCAGACACAGCGCATAATTATCATGGCGCTCCAAAGTCAATTTCCACATTATGTCTTCACACTTAGAGCGTATATCTTCATGAATTGAAGACATGCGTTACTTCATGTGTTGCACACCTAAGTCATTAAAATGCATAAGTGTTAGGATGTGTGTCCATTCACTGGACATTCGAGGATTCTAAGATATTTAGCTCACACCGCAGCTTGCAAAATCTCTTCTCATCCAAAGGCTTTGTGAAGATATCTTCCAATTGCTCTTTAGTGTTGACGTGAATGATATCAGTGTCTTCCTTCAACACATGATCTCTGAGAAAATGATGACGGATCTCAATGTGCTTTGTCCTCGAGTGATGAACTGGATTGTGATCAATCTTGATGGCGCTTTTGTTGTCGCTGTAGAGGGGCACCATCTTCTTAGTGATGCCATAGTCCTGGAGAGTTTGCTTCATCCAGAGAAGCTGAGCACAGCAAGATCCAGCAACAATATATTCAGCTTCAGTAGTAGAGAGTGACACACAGTTCTGCTTCTTTGTAGACTAACAGATAAGTGATCGACCAAGGAAGTGGCATGTGCCTGATGTAGACTTACGATCCACCTTGTCACCAGAATAATCATCATCTGAGAATCCAACTAGATCAAACTCTGAGCCCCTTGGATACAATAATCCTAGCGGTGGGTGTGAGCCAAATATCGAAGTATTCGCTTCACTGCGAGGTGATGCGACTCCTTTGGTGCCGCTTGGAATTGGGCACACATGCAAATGCTAGCATTATATCTGGCCTAGATGCACATAAGTATAATAAAGATCCAATCATGGAGCTGTATACCTTTTGATCGAACTCTTTACCATTGTTGTTGGAGCCCAGTTGACCATTGGTGGGCATTGGCGTCTTGTAGCCCTTGCAATCTTGCATTCCAAACTTCTTCAGACAATCTTTGAGATATTTCTCTTGAGAAATGAAGATGTCATTGCTCTATTGACGGATTTGAAGAAAACGAAAGAATTTCAGCTCCCCCATCATGGACATCTGATATTGCTCTTGCATCATATGATTGAATTCATCACTGTATCTCTTGTTAGTGCAGCCAAAGATAATGTCATCGACATAGATTTGGCATACAAACAGTTCTCCATCATATGTCTTCGTGTAGAGAGTGGGATCTAGTAAACCAGGTTTGAAGGCTTTGCTCTCCAGGAATCCTTTGAGTGTGTCATACCAAGCTCGAGGTGCTTGTTTGAGGCCATACAATGCCTTATTGAGCTTGTAGACCATGCCAGGATGCTTGGGATCTTCAAAACCAGGTGGTTGAGCTACATAGACTTCTTCTTCAATTTTCCATTGAGGAAAGCACTCTTCACATCCATTTGATAGAGAAGGATATTGTTGTGATTTGCGTAGGCAAGTAGTATGCGAATGACTTCAAGTCTAGCCGCAGGAGTAAAGGTTTCATCGAAGTCAATTCCCTCTACTTGTGTGTAACCTTGAGCGACGAGACGAGCTTTGTTCCTGAGGACTTGACCATGTTCATCTTGTTTGTTGCGGTAGATCCATTTTGTGACTATGATGTTGTGCTTGCGAGGATCAGGATGCTTGTGTCGGATTCAGGGCTCTGCAGACCTAAGAATGTTCGAACTCGGGGGCGTGAACAAAGGATCTCACTTCAAAACAATGCTAGCTTGCCATGCCCTTGACCTGATCTCGACGAGTACGCTGGATCATGCGGAAGGAAACAACACAGAGATTTACCCAGGTACGGGCCACCTTGTGGTGTAAAACCCTACTCCTGCATTTGGTGGATTGGCCTCACGAGGAGGTAGAGGACGAACTAGTATAGTGGATGAGCAGACTCGCGAGGGCTCAAGTTGTGGGGATGGATTGGTCAAGGGTCTGATCAGCGGATCCCTTCACTACTGTAGGATGCTGCTAATGCGACACTACGATCAGAGACCCTTTGATGAAACTGTGTGTGATGCATTAATCGCAAACGGGGATGTAAAAAAACCATCAAAAAATATACAAAATGTTTGCCATGCTGAAGACATCAAACACGGTTCAGATTTTAGCTACGTGTCCGATGCGGGGCATACGGTTGATCCATATGAACCGTTTGCGATTAGACAAAACAACAGAAATGGGCAGCCATATCAATGTGTGTGCGATATACGGCATACAGTTCGCTCCGATGAACTGTTTGCTATTAGGGAATGCAACTGAAATGGTCAGCCAGATCAAGGTGTGTGTGATATACGACATACGGTTCACTCAGACGAACTGTTTTCGATTAGGGAAGAGAACAGAAATGGTTCAACTTAACAAGATGTGTGTGATATGCGGGATACAGTTCACATAGATGAGCTGTTTGTGATGAGCCAAAAGAACACAAATGTTTCGTGTAAACAAGATGTGTGTGTTATGCAGCAAACAGCCCACTCGGATGAACTGTTTGCGATGAGAAATTATAACACAGACGGTTACTATAGTTAGTTCGTGTGCGATTCTGTTTGTATACAAAACTTTGAAAACTGCAAACTAGTTGCTTGCGGTGGCTAGGAGTATTGCACATGATGCATCTGCGAGTTCTCATGTGCGATGATTAGTAAGTTACACATACGTTTCCTTATGTTAATATGTGTGTGATAAATAACACGTGGCACCGCATACGGTATTCGGGTTATTTGTGTGTGCTCCACTTAGTCTTCCCGCGCTCCACACGGGTGAATAGTAAAATCCATGCCACTTCCCTTATCGGTTTCCCGCCACCAGCTAATGGCTTGCTGCATATAACCCAGGCGGCAACGCACCGTCGCGACACTCTGCGTAGATCTAGTCCTCGCCCATCTACCATTAGTTATTCCAAGCATGCCAGGCAACGACCAAAGCATCGACGTTGACCCCTACCTGCGTTACATCTTCGGCGAGGAGAACGAGTCAGAGCAGGTCGGGGAGCAAGAGCTTCATCGGCCGGTGCAGGCTTCATGGCCCATCGGCAGCGATATCGGCATGACAGTCCTTGGGCACAATCGACATATTGCAGAGGAAGTGTGATGAGCAGTTTGCCATCCACCGTGCAAAAGATCCAGAGCTGCTCGGTGGCATGATCGACGACCCACCCGAAGAGCCGCCGTCACCAATGCTCATCGAGAGCCTGATGCCCTGCAAGGAATGGGCAGAAGACCTCTGTGATTCAGTCAAGACACAGCCAGCCTGCAGCTTCATCATTGCCTCCGCCGGCCGTGTCAACCTCGATCAAGATGATGTGGTGGCCAGGCTCGAGCGCATCCTTGGCGGAGTTGACATCCCCGATGAAGTAGAACATCGCCAACGTGATATCTTGAGGATGCAGGTGATGGACATAATTTGCTACCAGGCCAGAGACATGGAAATGGAGCGGTTCCGCGGAGATATCATGCGCGCGATTGCACGATGTCAAGCTCTTCTGGAAGAGGCCCAGTAGCCCCAAGAGCATCCCAGCGCGAGCAGCTCCGTAGGTGGAGGCGGGTCGGGGCACTTGGAATGAACGTCCGCAAGGGTCCTATGCTGATCATGGAGTCCGAGAAGACCGTCGTCGGAAGGCCACCAGCTCAGCCTTTTAGCCTATATTTTATTATAATTATATGCATATGTAGGTCGTGAGTGTTTTCGGCGTTGTCACATGTGACATTTTAAATTATCCTGAATATGTAAGACAATTATTAACCGTTGCCATTGTAAATTTGCCTCAACAGCGAGTAGAGTGCCCAGGGACGCCAGAGCGGAGCGCGCCGTGGCCGCCACAATGGCGAGGAAAACGCGCAGACAGACGCGAGCAGAGCGCGCCGCGGCCACCACAACGACGAGCAGAGCGTGCCGCGGCCGCCTCAATGGCGAGTAACCACGTGGTCAACCTTCTGGCACCCCGTGGGAGGCGCGACGGCGCATCCATCAGACACGATGGTTATATCTTGACCGTGTGTGATAGTGGGCAGACACGTACACATACATCCGAGAACGCAGGCCCACGTTTTAGCCGTCCGATGCGTGGCATACGGTTGATCCATAAGAATTGTTTGCGATGAGCCAGAACAACAGAAACATGCTTTGTAGGCCCAGAACCATCAATAAATTTTGACCTTATTTCTCGTCACATTGCATATTACAATGCAATAAGTAATTGCAAATCTGTTCACACCGATCAAACCAATATGTGTTCACACTTAGCACCGGGCTATAAAAACTACCCACTCAAAAATTACTTCACAGTTCCTCTCCTCATCACCCACAAAACTGGTCTTTCCTATCAAGTCGTTCCGCCATGACCGGTAGGAGGAGTTTCTGGTGGACATATAACCAGGGAGCGAAGACCAAGGCCGTGGAAGCACTAGAGAGGTCCCGCTGCCATGCGGCAGCCGCAGCAGAGATGTCTCGGCATGCCGCGGAGCCCTCGAACGAGCTCTCACCGGCACGCGAGGGCTCTCACAAGCGCACTCACCGCGTCGACAATCGCGACGAGCTGGCGTTGCTGAAGTCCTTGGCCGGCGACGATGACATTCTCACTGGCCTCATTAAGCAGCAGGAGCTAGTCGACGGCTTGACGAAGCTGCTCGAGATCGGCGATGCCTCGGTTGAGAAGGCGACCGGCCTCGTCGAGCAACTCATGGGTGACAATGCGAAGCTCCTCAAGGCGCTCGCCAAGAAGGAGGAGGAGGCCGCCGGCTGGAAGATGCTGCATGAACAGAGCAGTGCCTCGGGGATGACTCTGACAGCGGTCATCGAGGAACTGATGGGTGACTTCAGGAAGCTCCGGATCGAGCGTGAGCAAGAGGAGGAGGAATCCGTGGCTGCTTTCAAGCAAAGTCATGAGGAATTGAAGAAGAAGCTGGAGGATGTCGTCGCCCGGCGATCCATCGAGGAGTAGAGACAGTAGCGACCCAGATCGTTGTCTGCGATTTCCTTCTTCTCTTGCCCCCTTGTCTTCCGGGCTTTGCTGCATGTGGCATTTTAAATTATCCAGAATATGTAAGACAATTATTATCCGCGCCATTGTAAATTTGTCGTCGTATTATCCGTTGCCATTTTATTTGTCATCGTATTATCTGTTGCCCTATGTGGCATTTTAAATTAGGCCGGAATACGAGTTGAAAACACGAACAAAGCAAATGTTAACGTTGAGCGGGGCCATGGGATCACAAGCAAACACCCTCCGTCCAGGTGCTTTAATTAACCGCGTGTTAAACAGCGGCTTGGCCGCCATTAATGGAGAAGTTGTGAGTGAGGCGGGCGGCGGGTGGATGGAGGTCAAAGAGCTCACTTCCCGGTGAGCATGGGCGGCCTTGCTGCTCTCATGTGTCTCGTCGAGCCTATGAGGTGGACAGGATGCATGCGTCCCGTCAAGCCTGCGCGGCAGACTGCTCACACGCGTCCCGTCGAGCCTGCACGGTGGACTTCTCGCGCTTGTCTTGTCTAATCAAACAACTGCACGCACGCCACCGAGTATGGTTAAATTTTGGCACGAAATACAAAGATGACCAATGAACAAGGACGGAGGTAGTACTATCCCATAAGAAAAGAGGGACGTGTGGCCGCACTTAAATGGTTACGGGAACAAACAGTTCATATAATACAACCGTTTGCGATATTAACGTGTCAGCTATTTGTTTCAAAAGGACTTCGTTGGCTATTAATGTATGCGCCTTGTCTCAAACTGGATGATTTTTTACCATGCGTATATGTGCCATGTCATGAAACCATGCCAAGTTTAATGTTTTTTGGGTGAGTTTTCGATTTACTGGGATTTAAAAACCGAGATTCTCAATGTTTCAGGACGACAAGAAGTTTGTAATTCATTCCCATTCCTTCAATGAGACCTAAACATACACCCAATGACACATGTACGATTTTCCGCCCATTTTGCTTCACTGGAGCATGTGCTTGTAGTTCAAATTTGAATTATGGACTACATTAAATGCCTAGAAAACTCAATTAATATATAAAATGGCTAAACGAACCCTGAACAATTTCAAATTTCAGCACGACACTCCTGTTATTCTATGTTGCCTGTAGAAAACAAAGTTCAAGGCGAGAAGAGAGAGCGATTATCATTTCGCCCACAAGAAAGGCATGTTTCCCTACCGGAACCACGAAGGTTGCGAGAAGCTTCAGTTTTTAAGAGGCTTGTAATATAGCTTGGCCCAAATTGGACAATTATTTTACGATGACATATATGTGCCATGTAGTGACACCATGCCAAGTTTCATGATTTTCTGGTGAGTTTTGGATTTACAGAGATTTAAAAACCAAGATTCGCAATGTTTGTGGCTGAGCCAGGACGCCGAGACAGTTGAATTCATTCCCATTCCTTCCATGGGACCTAAACATGCACTCCAAGGACACATGTACATTTTTTCTAGCCATTTTGGTGCACTAGAGCATGTATTTGTAGTCCGGATTTGAATTATGGACATTAAATGCCTAGAAAACTCAATTAATGAATAAAAAAGGTCAAACGAACCCTGAATAATTTCAAAGTTCAGCGCGAATCTCCCATTGTTGTATGTTCCGTGTAGAAGAAAATACAAGGCTAGAAGAGGGAGCGATTATCGTTTTGCCCATAAGGGGACACGTTTCCCTATCAAAAACACGAGGGTTCTTTCGACAGGCTCCAGTTTGTAAGAGGTTTGTAATAAAGCTTGGCCCAAATTGGACAATGTTTTTACCACGACATATATGTGCCATGATGTGACACCATGGCAACTTTCATGAATTTCTAGTGAGTTTTGGATTTACGGGGATTTAAAAACCGAGATTCCAAAGGCTTGAGGATGAGCCAGGACGCCGGTACGGTTGTAATTCATTCCCATTCCTTGCATGGGACCTAAATATGCACCCAAGGACACATGTATAATTTTTCTAGCCATTTTGGTGAACTGGAGCATGTATTTGTAGTTCAGATTTGAATTATGGACATTAAATGCGTACGAAACTCAATTAGTGTATAAAAAGGACAAACGAACCCTGAATAATTTTAAATTTCAGCACGGATATCCCGTCGTTCCATGTTGCCTGTAGAAGAAAATACAAGGCAAAAAGAGGCAATGATTATCGTTTCGCCCATAAGGGGGACACGTTTCCCTATCGGAACCACGAAGCTTCTTGAGAGAAACTCCTGTTTGTAAGAGGCTTGTAATAAAACTTGCGCCAAAATGAACAAAAAAAAATTCCTCGACATATATGTGCCATGTCGTGACACCATGCCAAGTTTCACAATTTTTGGGTGAGTTTTGGATTTAGGAGGATTTAAAAATCAAGATTCTTCTCACGAAATGTTTTCAAATAGCACTCGTTTCACTCACGAAAGCCGTGTGCCTACCAAACCATGGCCGATGCCACCCCCTGCCACGCATGCGATCTAAGTCGTGTGTTCTGATTGGCCAGAACCCAAACCCGACGGATCGTACGTCTGCACCGTTGGATGCTCCCAGATCGAACGACAATCCTTGTCCCTTTCGACAGCAAATGCAATTCCGGTTGTGATTTTATTTATATGGGTAAGCACTATGGGCATGCGTCATGCTAACTCACGCTTCCTTCTCTACTAAGTTTTCTATATTAATGTTGTTATATATCCAAACACGCTACTGTTTCCGGCCGCTCCTCCCATCAGTTTCCCGCCTCTTCTCTCATCATTTTCCCGCTGCCAGTGTCAGTGCTCATTGAAGGCTAGGCGGTGACACACCGGCCATGTAAATATCGCACACAGTTTCTAAAAGCACAAATGCGTGTGATAGTAGGGAGTAGGTCCCGTAAGGTGACCAGCGTGAAACGCCTTAAAGGCAAGGAGGCAATTACTATCAGCAAGGGGCGGCTTCCCATCTGCTAGCCTAGTCGAATAGAACGCAGAAGTTAAGCGTGCTCGGGCTGGAGTAGTCTAAGGATGGGTGACCCGATGGGAAGTTGCATATCTCAAGCTTCATTTAAATGTTATGATACGGTCATATAGACATAAATGTCTTTATAGTGAGCTGTCATGGCAATTATATAAACCTTGGGATCCTTGTTTTGCTAATTTGTACACTATGTTTTTTATTGGTTATATTTTGTTCTAAAAAATAAAAGAATGATCAACTCTATAGTGACCTGTCATGGCGATTATATAAACCTTGGGATCCTTGTTTTGCTAATTTGTAGACTATGTTTTTATTGGTTATTTTTCGTTCTCAAAAATCAAAGAATGATCAACATCTGTAGGCCCACACAAATTATCGCTTTGACTCAACGCACGAGAAGGGTTTACTCTTTGCTCCGTGTGCTACGTTAGAGCAAATCAAGTTTCAGCACATGCGTTGGACGGCACCCGGCCCCTACACCCCCCCCCACCCGCCTCGAAGTTGCGTTCCCGACATCGTACGTCTTTAACCTGGCCGTGGGGGTACGATGTTCTGTTTGTAATGTTACTGGTGTAGTTGGTGCCCCATCGAACATGTGCTTTCGGGATTTGAACAAATCACACACCAGACCCATACATTGTTTTTGGGTCGCATGCAGGGTATAAGGGGCCGGGTGTTCTGATCGAGCATGTCTCCCTGGTGCGGTTTATAGACGCCGCACATATATGTGGGCTCCCCGAGGTATATAAATTATCCTTGACCGATAACGAGGGGGGCCCACACAATCTATCCCTTTGACCCAACATACGAGAAGGGTTTGACCATGATGGTTTCCTATCGCTATGTGTGCCATGTTAGACCAAATAAAGTTTGAGTGCATGCGTTGGACGGCACACCTCCCCCCCCCCCTCGCCGCCTCGAAGTTGGGAAACCAACATCGTACGTATTGAACCTCGCTTGTGGTCGGGTACGGTGTTCGGTTTGTAATGTAGTTGGTGGCCCATCGAAGTTGTGCATTCGGGATTTAAACACATCACACATGACCGTACCCATACATATTTTTGGGCCGCATGAAGTGTATACGGGGTCTTCTGATCGACCACGTCTCCCTTGTGCGGTTTGTTGTGATGACACGCATATCTGTGGGCTCCCCGAGTATACATATCATCCCTTTGACCGATAATGAGGGGTATGTGTTGGCCATGAATGGATTCCTCCTAGTTCGTGTTAGGGCCGGTCACCATCACATGTCGTTCAACCAAAGCTCGAGCTCATGCGTTGTCAGCATTCCCTCCCACATGCTCGGATTGCTAGGTTGAACCGACACCGTACCCTATGTATCTCGTCCTTAACTACCTGGCTTTCATGGTTGTTGTCTGTATGGAGAGGCAGGCGCCACATGTAAATTGTACATTATTCTATATTGAAAACACACATCACCCCTTCCAACGTACATCATTTGGGGCCGCATGCAAGCGGTGCTGGTTTTGTGGTCCCTCTCGTGCGATTTTTTATGATGGTTCAATCTATTGGCCCAAGCGGTTTATTGACAACAACAGTTGTCATTTGACCAAACGATAGATTCACTGGTTCATCTTATGGTAGGTCATGGTGACATGCATGTATGACCAAAGTATCATTACGTGCATCCGCCCCGCTAACACGAAGTGGGAGGTGGGTCAAGCACCCTAGCTAGCTATGACATTATGTCATTATAGATATATCCAAGGGTGCTTTCGGGTTTGCGAGGCAGGTGCCACCAAAGTTGTGCATTGTGTATTTAAAGTTTTAAACATCACACCCTATATTCCTACATATATTTGGCCACTTCTAGGTGGTTCTTGACATCTGGCCCCTCCCATCAATCTTCAACGACACGCCCAACCATTGGCCCGCGCGATCAAAGTTGTGCATTGGAATTCTGAACATCACAGACCACCCTTTTCACTCATATATATTTGGGGCACATGCTGGTATGGCTGTCTTTTGACCCTCTCTAACATTTTTGTTGTTGCAAAGACTTTGATGATGCTCAACGGACACAGGTATAATGTCTTAACCATGTGCGATGCAAGTGCGCTATGAATCACCACGACTGCGCAAGTGCGAGCAAAGGTGGAGGTACTGGCTTAACCGTGTGCAATGCAAGTGCGCTTTGAATCACCATGAATTCACAAGCGCGAGCAAAGGTGGAGGTACTGGCTTAACCATGTGCGACGCAAGTGCGCTGTAAAATCACCACCTGCGCAAGCTAAAGGCAGGTAGTTTATTTAGATTGAATTCGACATCTGCGTCTGAAAATTAGGATGAATGTGTGCGATAGACCCGCTAGCTAGAAATCTAAAAACAAACTACCCGCAGCGTTGCAAAAATTGGCGGTTCCGCCACTTTTCCTTATTATCATACACGCATATTCTTATTGGACCATGCGCGATCTTGGGTACTCCCTCCCCACATCAATTCCTTTACCCAAATTTTAGTAGCCGTCGTACTTCAACCGTCGCCCACACTCCTCCAGCACCGATCTTATAGTAAAATTGCAGTATCCGAGGCATTTGAACCATTGTCCTCCGTCGTCCACCACCATCTCCACCCACCATTACTAAAAATTTCAGTAGCCGTGGCATATCCTGAAACACCACCCCGCCTCCCCCCTACACAGTCCCCCCACCCGGCCTCCTCCCCCCCCCTCGAACCGTAGCTCGCCGTCGCCTCCGCCGCCAACCCCTGTCGGTCTGCCCGTTCCTCCTAGCTTAGATAATAAAGTTCAGGTTACCCAGTGATTCCCATACCGTCGCCCCACTCCCCTGAGTTTTTTGATGAGGCCTACGGTGTCCCTCCTCTCAAGATCCACATCCCCTACTCCAGAATGTCACAGCCTAAGCTCAACCATGTATCCCAGGGAGCCCGACGAGCGTTCGGCCAAGAAGAGGTTTATCATGGCCTCTCCGGCGGACGTTGGCGAGTTGGCCGCCATTCGCCCCGACCTATCGATCCCGGAGCAACACCTCGCTGTGGAAGCCGGCAAAGACGTTGACTACATTGCCATGCTGAAGGCTTCACGTCAGTGCGCTAGCGTATTACTATATCTCGGGAAAGCTGGCTACGACATCAAGCTCGTCGACAGAGACGACTTCACGCGGGTCATGTCACAGGTTCAGTGATCCATCCCCAACCCCTCTGGTTCAACCACTATTGATCTCTTCGACGGCCCTGCCACTGATCTCCTCTGCCACGCAGTCAAGGATTTGCGATCCTTGTACACCATCGAGCCCATTTTGTCATTTCTGAAGGACACGTTCTATGGCGACAGCTTGGGATCCTCAATTGTCAAGTCAGATCTCATCGACCGCGACCATGAGGAGGGCACTGACAAAGGTTCTTCCAAGGTGAAACATCCCATCTGTGACATCAGAGAGCGCACCATGGGTCTGTGCTCTTCCAACTAGAAGGATCCCGTCCATGACATGTGAGGCAACATCCTATCACCAAATCTTACCTTTTCTAGCTTGCCAACCCGTACCCTTTGTTGTAGTAGCATTTTCCATACGGTGTTTTAACTGTGCCGTGTTTAATTATTTCAGTTATGCAAAAATGTATTGTTCAATAGGGCTATGTGATGTTTAAGTATGAATTGTCCACTTCAGTTTCACGAATGGCTATATTTGGTTGTTAATAGTGACTAGATGCCTTGTTTATCTATATTTAGTTGTTAGGTTGGTTGCAGTGAGCATTTTTCCAATTATCGGGTAGACGCCTTGTTTATATGTATTTGGTTCTGAGGTTGGTTGGAGTGAGCATTTGTCCAGTTATCAAGCAGATGCCTTGTTTATCTGTATTTGGTTGTTAGGTTGGTTGTAGTGAGCATTTTTCCAATTTTCAAGAAGATGCCTTGTTTATCTGTATTTGCTTGTTAGGTTGGTTGCAGTGAGCATTTGTCCAGTTTTCAAGCATATGCCCTATTTAATTTATCTATATTTGCTTGTTAGGTTGGTGACAGTGAGACTCTGTCCAGTTTTCAATGGCTATATTTGGTTGTTATACTGATCATTTATGCTTTGTTTATTTCAGTCATTCACAATGTGATGTTCATTATGTGCAAGTCGGAACTGTGCCGCTCGATTGCATCAATACCAGTTTGAACGGCTATATTTGGTTCCAGTTATGCCTGCTGTCGTTAACACATGCCCTTTATTTCAGTTTTACACGTTTATCCAGTGTGATGTTTAAGCATTACCTACATTCTATTCATTTTCAACAATACCAGTTTGAATTGCAATATTTGATGGCTATTAAGCCTGTTGTAGGTAACATTGCCTTCCATTTTATATCTGCTTTAACAGCATGCTGAAACCAACACATTCATGCTATCATTTGGAGATGATGTTGTTTACCTTTGCTATATTTGTTTGATGTTAAGGTTGTTGTACTTATCATGCCTTTCCACTACTTATGCTGGACAACAACGGGAGTGGCCACCATTTTCCGCCGAGGTTAGCTTCATCCCTCGGCTTGTACTCCGCGCATCATTCCATAATGTAGTGCATATAGATCCAGACCTAGACACTTGTTAGCTTCTAATATTGACTTGTTGCTTGTAGGTACATATGCCCTTGGCAAGGATCCACGCATCGACCTTTTTTGCGTATGGGGCAATGAGATATTCATGAACAAGCATCAAGTGAGGAAACTGATAAGGATTATTAGCAAAAAGATACGAATGGTGGCAAGCAAATTATTTGTTTATGATCTATCCAACACAAGAGTGAGTTGTAGGATGGTAACTACAAACTCTGCAGCCTTCTCTTTTTACTACCCATAATGAGTTTTTAGACAACAATGTCTGAATATTTTTCGTTCGCAGTGGTTCCTGAAGTAGTTCACTCAAGATTAGCTCGCAAAGTACATGATTGGTGGACATGCAATGAAGGTTAAAGTATTTCATCTAGACTATAATGAGCATCGAGAAGTCCTAATGAAGACAGTGAAGGATGGATGGGCATCCATCACAAGGGGTTGGCCTAGAGTCGTGCGCGCATTACGCATGGAGGAGGGCACAATATGGGCATTCCACTTCACCTTCTCCAGCAACCAGAATGTCTTTCGCCTCTCTCTTTACAGTCTTTAGTACAACTCTGGCTCATCATTCTTTACTTGGTGCTTCTGCAGTTCTTCAGTATATGTACCTGTGCATCGAATTATGCATTCGTGGTTGAACCTATATTTGTAATAAACATGGTTGGATATGAAATAAGTGATTGCCTACTTTTAAATTCAAAACATGTGATTTTTAAATTAGGGATTAATTTGGGATTACAGTGCACACGGTTTGCGAAAGCGAAACATCTGCAATAGACGTTGAGATCAGATACATTTCTAGGATCCACTGTGTGTGATCAATCTCTACCGCACACACGATCAGCCAAGAAAAAACATGTGCGATTAACAACAGCATCACACACAGTTCTTTCTTATTAAATGTTTGCGATAGTCACCTTATCACACACGCTTCGGAGTTATGGACTGTTTATGATGTTGTGCGCATCGCAAATGTTTGGTCATAGAAGAACACGTGCGATAGGTCTTCATCCGACGCAGGTACGATGGATGAATCGTGTGGGATGTATTCAAGCTTCGCATACAGTTTTATAGCGACAACTGTGTGCGCTCTTACATCGAATCGCATATTGTCAAGGAAAAGTAAATGTGTGTGATTGTCTGCTTCTATAATCATGAACTATTTATGATGGGTCGCGCATCATAAACGTAGCACCATAGAATACCGACTGCGATGCCAATGCGAGCAGAAACGAGTTGCAAGGATGGAGCATTTCGGATATTCAAGATATCAGAAACAGTTTTATAGGGACAACTGTATGCATCAAGGCTCCCTATCCCCGATGGTTTCTGGGTCGTGTGGGAAGGACCCCCCTATCGTAGTCACTCACTTGGCGATGGTTCAAAACGCCGTCGCGGAAAGGGGTTAAAAATCATTTGTATAGCACCTCGTTGTACCAGTGTTTCTACGATGATGGCTAGCCCATATTTATAGTGGCCTTGGTCCTCTTCCCTCATAGCTTAGGCGGGAAGGGATTCCACAATGGCCAATTTTGAACGGGGACAAGGATTACATCTTATCCTGACGAAAGGTGGTCTTCGCCTGCAAAGCTTCTGGCCATGATGCAGCGGTGGGCTCGGCGATGAAATCCGTCCTACCGAGGTCGTGGTCTTGGTCTTGTTGCACCAGAATGGAAAGCTTTGGGGCCTTCCTCGGGAACCTGCGCCTGCCGTTGCTCCCTTAGCACCGAAGAGGAAACTTTCCCCTCTGCGCCCGCTGGCGCCCGCCTGTCCTTGGTCGTCATGGCTCACGTCATCACGGCCTCACGAGGCGGGAGGCTTGCATACAGATCTCCGCTCCTCGGGAGGCAGCTCGGGGGAGCCGCTCCTCTAGAGGTCTCGGCGTCGCTCGCCCCACGAGACCTAGGCCCTCGCGAGGGTCTTTTCTTGGGGGTGTTGCAGTTGGGCCGTACTGGGCCGTCGATGAGCCCACGCATTGGGCTGTAGGCAGGCAAGTCTGGGTACCCCCGATCCCAGGGTGCCGACAGTAGCCCCCGGGCCTAAGGTGTGCCTGGCCTGGCTTCGAGGCGAAGACAAAGGGCGAAGGGCGAACTGCCGCGTGCCCCAATCGCGTGCGGACCAGGCTCGACGCATGTCGCATGATGGGACGCGGGCGCCTCCACTTCCCCACATTGCCTCGGCAACCGCCCCAACTGACGAAAGTCTTAGGCATGATTGCTGCGAGGCCATCATTGCGCGAAGGTGGAGGGGCGCCGGTTGGCCCATGATCGCCTATAAGAGGGTGGAGGGGCGCCGGTTGGCCCCAACTGACGAAAGTCTTCTCGCCCTCTCTTCTCCTATCTCTGCCGCAGCCACCACCTCACCGAAGCAACCATGGTGCCAGTGAGGAGTTTCACCGCCGAAGAGAAAGGCAAGGCCCCCAAGGAGGGGCCAGAGGCGCGGCCGCTCAAGTAGGGCGTGGCCCCCTCGCAAATCCACCGCGCCGCTGGTGGCGGTTCCCCAGGGGCGCGAGCGCACCCCCACGGGGGCCCGCATTGCCTCCGGCAGCCGTGGGAAGGGTCCCTCCCACGGAAACGGCCGCGGAAGCCGTGGCGGCGGTGGCCGGGGTGGGAAGCTCACGGCGGCTGCCCGGCCACCGCGCCCGCGATCCCACTCGACCTACACGGCCCAAGAATTTGTGGTGTGGGCGGAAAAGCCGGCGGGCACCTGGCTTCCGCTCCCTCGCTTCTTTGCGGAGACGCTGCCGGCTAGAGGACCTGATGGACTATGGCTACAGGCCGATGGCTGCTGCAACAAGGCCTCGTGGGTGGAGGTCGAGGTTACCCCCGCAGGCAACATGTTCCTGAACTGTGGGTGGCAGACATTCGCCCACCCCCGCGGCCTGCATGGGAGACGGCAGGCGTTTGGGGTGCTGCCTCGAGGGCGACGGTAGTGACAGCGACCACCTCTCCGACGATGATGACCATCATGGCGGTGGCATCCTCCGTGGTTAACTTGCCCTTGGCGACCGCCTCGACATCTCTGGCCGCAGCGACGCCTCCCACGGGGAAAGCTCGAGCGACGACGACTATGACGAGCCACCACATCGCCGCGCCCGGACCAAGGAGGAGGCTCGGCCGCCACGCCGCCGTGCTGCTGCCTAGGAGGACGCCAAGCCACCACGCCGCCATGCCCCCATCAACGAGGAGGAGGACTCCGATTGAGCGTGGGCAGCGTCGGAGCCAGGCCTCAAGAGCAGCAGTCCTTGGGAGGCTGCTTCTTTGCTTTTTTTATTTCCTACATTAAGAACCATTAAGAGCCCTGTGGGGGCGTGTAATGAACTCCGGCGCTTGCGCCTTTATATCAGTGTTTCCCATTCATGTTCTAGAATTTATATTGCTACTAATTGAAAGGTTCCTGCCTGGTGCGGTTAGAGTTACTTAGCTTGGTGCGCTCGTGACCCTTGGCGGGTTGCTGCGTCGTGGGGGCGCACTCCTTCGGAGCCTTGATCCTAGGTACACCCCTGGGGTCCTGACGAGGCTCCCTCCTTATGGACTGTGTCACTCCGAGGCCTCGAGGGGCTCGTGGTCCGCAAGGTCCCTGGGGGGCTTGCGATATTACAGAGCCTCCGAAGATGCCTCCGTCAGGCGTCGGACCTTGCTGAGATGTAAAGAGCACTCGACGTAGGATTCCTCAATAATGAGCCAAACCGTGGCCGCTTTTTCTCCAGCCACCCTTCCTTGACATCCATCTTGCGTCCAGAGCCCCCGAGCGAGGGGCGATCGTTGCTAGTATGCCGAGCCGCGATGCCCGGCAAGGCCAGGAGATAAGCGCTCCTGAGGCCAGGGGCCAAAAGCGATACGTGCCCGTTGGCTCGCTCGAGAGCGTCGCGCGAGGATTCGAATGCCAAGGCCTTGGCTAGGTGTGCATGCGGGCAGACCCACAGCCGTTGTGGCTTGGTACTCCAACGTCGTCGGGGCTAGCCCGAGCGTAACACCATGCCCAGCCCCCGCTCATGGGATGCGCGGGAGGGAGCAACGGGCAAGTGTCACTTCCTTTAAGAACAAATTTCGAGGAGGAAAAACACTGCAAGGAGGAAAAAGACAGTCCCACCCCTTTTCGAATAAAGACGCGATAACTTCAAACTTCATCCCAAGAAGTGGCAAATTTGGTTACAGAAAAGGGCAAAAAAACAGCCGCGTCCGGCGCCTATACTAGTCTTCCCACCAGCGCGGAGCATGGGGCCTCCACTAGGCGTGGGCATAGTCGCTGTTTGACCGTGTCGTTCGCCAGCACGGAGCTCGGGGCTTCCACTTGGGCATTAGCGGGAGTCCCGCGGTGCCGAGGGGCGGCGCACCGATAGACTCCGGTGCGTGTACAGCCCCACTCATTATTATGTGAGAGTTTCATGGGTAGAATTTGCGGAGATGCTGGATGTTCCATGCATTTTGGATGGGGACCTCGTCCTGCGTCTCTAGGCGTGCGGCGCCGGGCCTGGAGACACTGGTGATCCTGAACGAGCCCTCCCACATGGGCGAGAGCTTGTTGAGGCCCTCCCTGGAGAGGACCCGCCTCAGGATGAGGTTTCAACTTCGAGAATCCGGGGGCAGATGCTGCGATAATGGTATCACCGTAGCGCCTGCTGGTACCTCACGGCGTGAAGCGAGGCCTGGCGACGAACCTCCTCCCCGAGCACGAGATCTGTTCCCCACGAGGCATCCTGATGCACCTCGTCAAATGCCAAGACTCGCGGTGAGCGATGCTTGACCTCATGCGGGAGGACCACCTCAGCCCCGTAGACGAGGAAGAACGGGGTCTCGCCGGTGGGCTTAGTCGCAGTGGTGCAGATGGACCACAGCACGGACTGAAGCTTACCAAGCCAACCCCTGCCGCAGGCCTCAAGCTTCTTCTTGAAGCTCCTTGTCTTGATGCCCCTCAGGACCTCCGCATTTGCGTGCTCAGACTGGCCGTTGCTCCGCGGGTGCGCCACTGAAGCGTAGCATACCTACGTCTCAAGGTTAGCACAATATGTCCTGAAGAGGTTGCTTGTGAATTGGGAGCCATTATTAGTAATGATACGGTTGGGGACACCAAACCGGCTCATGAGGCCCTTGATGAACTTGACGGCCGAGCCGGCTGGAATGGTGCGCACGAGCTCCACCTCCGCCCACTTGGTGAACTTGTCGATGGCAACGTAGAGATAGCAGTAACCGCCGGCCGCCCGAGGAAAGGGGCCCAGGATATCCAACCCCCAGACCATGAAGGGCCACAAGAGTGGGATGGTTTGGAGACCTTACACATGCTGATGAATCTGCTTGGTGTGGAACTGGCAGGCCTCGCAGGATCGTACCAGCTCGGTGGCGTTGTGGAGCATCGTAGGCCAGTAAAACCCGCTGTGCAACACCTTTCCCACGAGGGTGCATGATGAGGAGTGGTGTCCGCAGTCTCCGCCGTGGATGTCGGCCAATAGCTCGAGCCCCTCCTCCTTGGATACGCATCGCAGTGAGACGTCGTTCGGGCATCTTCGGTACAGCTCACCATCCTGCATGCAATAAGCAGTGGCCTGGCGAGTCACGCGTTCTGCGTCTTCCTCCTTCTCTGGTAAGGTGCCGCGGAGTAAGTATGCCTTGAACTCCTCGGTCCAGCAGCCTGCTTGAGGTTCCAGCACCAGGAGTAGGCGCGCTCCTGATATCGGACCACAGGCCGGGGCGCCCGAGGACGGGGCCGGTGGCGTCTCTTCTCGGAGCAGCGCTGGGCCCGTGGCGGGGGGCACCGCCGACGGCTTGAAGAGCATTTCCTCGAAGACGCCAGGCTTCTGGGGCTCGCGGGGATATTCCCTCTTGGCGATGTCATCTGCTTCCTTGTTCGCATCGTGCGGGACATGCTGCAATTCCAAGCCCAGGAAGCGCTTTTCAATTTTACGTACCTCTTCTAGGTATGCCTCCATGTGCTCGTCCTTTGGTTTGTACTCCTTGTTGGGAAAGTTGATGAGAAGCTGGGAGTCGCCCTTGATGGTGAGGCGCTTGGCCCCCAGGGCGGCCGCGGCCCTAAGGCCAGCGATAAAGCCCTTGTATTCTGCGATGTTGTTGGAGACCTTCTCGCCATGCTGGAAGCAAAGCTGCACGGCATAGTAGAGCTTGTCCTTGGTTGGTGAGATGAGTACGACTCCAGCCCCCACGCCCCGCCGCGCGAAGGCACCATCAAAATGCATGACCCAGCCATCGAGCGCCTCATCGCCAGGCGTGAGGGATTGGCCCTCGTGCAGCCCCCAGTCGGGAGGGTCCGTCCACTCTGCCACAAAATCAGCAAGGGCCGCACCCTTGATGACCCTGGTCAAGCTGAACTCCAGCTGGAAGGCCTGCAGCTCAATATTCCACTCTGCAACCCTTCCAGTGGCGTTGGGGCTGCACAACACTTTCTCCAGGGGGTATGCGGGGATGACCATGATGGGGTGGCCCTAGAAATAATGACACAGCTTCCTTTAGGCGATGAGGAGTGCGAGCAGGAGCTTTTGCTGCATGGGGTAGCGTGTGCTCATCCCGCAGCACTGTGCTGATGAAGTACACCGGATGCTCGACGAGGGGCGAGGTATCGACGGTGCCTTTCTCTGTGTGGGGTGTGAGGGACTCGGGAGTCCCGCTGGCTGGTGAAGTGACGAGAGCCTCAGGGGCGCCGTCCTGAGGCGGCAATCATTGCGCGACCCCTCGTGTGTCGCCTTGCTTCACGCCTGCGCCGGCATGCTCCTCCCGGACCGCAACAAGCGCTGCGCTGGCCGAGTGGGGGGTGGCCGCCAAGTAGAGCACCAGGGGCTCGCGAGGACGAGGCGCCACCATGATAGGTGGGCTTGTGAGGTACCTCTTGAGGTCCTCGAAGGCCGCCTCAGCCTCCGGAGTCCACTCGAAACGGCCCTTCGTCTTCATCAGCTTGAAGAAAGGGAGGGTGCTCGCCGAGCTTGGAGATGAAGCACCCCAGAGAGGTCATGTAGCCTGCGAGGTTTTGCATTTCCTTGAGGTTCTGCGGCGGGCGCATCTTTTCAATTGCCTTGATCATCTCGGGGTTAGCCTCAATCCCTCAATGTGATACAAGGAAACCCAGTAGCTTGCCGGACGGGACCCCGAACACGCACTTTTCTAGGTTGAGCCTCAGGTTCACTTGGTGCAGGTTGGCGAACGTTTGTTCCAGGTCTTCGATGAGGATCCTTGCCTCCCGTGACTTGACCATGATGTCGTCGACGTACACCTCCGCAGCCCAAAGGGCATGCAGGTGTAGCAATACACGCCACACAGGGAGATGAAGGCTATTTTCTCTACGTCTTCTGTCACCATCTTGATTTGATGATATCCTGAGAAGGCATCCAAAAAGCACAATGGATCGCACTCGGTGGTGGAGTCCATGATCTGGTCAATGCGCGGAACTGGGAAGGGGTCCTTGGGGCAAGCCTTGTTGAGGCTCGTGAAGTCGACGCACATGCGCTCCTTCCCCCCTTTTTGGGGACAATTACTCGGTTGGCCAGCCAATCCGGGTGCCGCAATTCTCGAATAACACAGGCTTCTTGCAACTTGCGAACCTCTTGGACGATGAACACTTGCTTCTCTTGTGCTTGACGCCGTGCCTTTTGCTTCACCGGGCGCGCTCCGGGGCATACCATCAGGTGGTGCTCGATCACCTCCCTAGGGACACCGACCAAGTATGATGCTTCCCACGCAAACACGTCCTTGTTCGCCCGGAGGAAGCCAACCAATGCCTCCTCCTGCTCCGGGGGAAGGCCAGCGCCTATTGGGAAGGTGGGGCCCAAACCCCCGCTGTCGACAGGCACCTGTTTCGTCTAGGCCCGGTCCTGAGAGAACAACTGCTTTTTCATCGCAGGAGCGGCCTCCAGGGCCTCCGGGGCGTCCTCGACGAGAGGCTGCCGTGGCCCCGTAGGCGAGCTTGAGGGCCCGGGCCGCGTCCTTTGTGTCTTCGGACACCGTGATGACGCCACTGCTGCTCGCCATCTTGGTGATGTTGTATCCCGGATGGGTCGCTGCCATGAACTTGGCGAGAGCTGGGTACCCCAGGATGGCATTGTATGGGAGGCCGATGCGGGCCACGTTGAAGTCGATCAGCTCGGTGCGGTAATTGTCATGCTTGCGGAAGGTGATGGGGAGGCGCACCTACCCCAAGGTGGTGGCGGAGCCCTTGGTCACCCCCGAGAAGGGCTTGGTGGGCGCGAGCTGGTCGTAAGGCACTTGGAGCATGTCGAAGGCCTCTAGGGAAGGACGTTGAGGCTGGCGCCGCCGTTGATGAGGGTCTTGGTGACTGCGATATTGCTAATGGTGGGCATGCACAGCATGGGGAGTGCACCCACAGGGACCGCTGTCTTTGGATGATCCCTGAAGTCGAAGGTAATGTCGGCTTCAGGCCTTGTGTGGCCCCGCAAAGCCTCATGCTGTGACTGAGTAGTGCTTGCTTGGTGCAAAAACTGCTTGATGTGGTGGCCAGAGGCAGGTGCCTGCGACGCGCCGATGATGCATACAACTACGTGGGGCACCGGTGCCACGAAGCGCGTGACAAACTGGTCGCGGAGCTCCTCCCAAGAGGAGATCGAGGCGTCTGGGAGGCCGCGGAGCCAAGACAGAGGGGCCTCCGTGAGGGCCAGTGGGAGCCAGTTAGCCATGGCCTTGTCGTCGCCGCCCACCCCTTGGATGGCCCACGCATACAGCTGGAGGAACTACTCAGGGTCCATGGCGCCATCGTACCGCGGGGGCAGCGCTGGCCTGAACTTCGCGGGCCACCGCACCCGGCGCATTTCGGGGGTGAAGGTCGGGTAGCCCGCAATGCTCCCATAGGCTTCGGGCGGCTAGGCCTGGGGGACATCGTCCACCATCGGAGCAATGAGGCGAGGGTGGAGCGTGGTTGGTGAAGAGGCGAAGCTTCGACACGCCCCCTACCTGACGCGCCAAATGTCAGATTCAGTGCTCCGCAGACCTAAGAAGGTTCGAACTCAGGGGCGTGAATGAAGGATCTCGCTTCACAACAACGCTAGCTTGCCATGCCCTTGACCTGATCTCGACGAGTACGCTGGATCGTGCGGAAGGAAACAACACAGAGATTTACCCAGGTTCGGGCCACCTTGCGGTGTAAAACCCTACTCCTGCTTTTGGTGGATTCGCCTCACGAGGAGGTAGAGGATGAACTAGTAAAGTGGATGAGCAGCCTCGCGAGGGCTCAAGTGGTGGGGATGGATTGGTCAAGGGTCCGATCAGTGGATCCCTTCTATGGTGATGGCTAGACCATATTTATAGTGGTCTTAGTCCTCTTCCCTCATAGCTTAGGCGGGAAGGGATTCCACAGCGACCAATTTTGAAGGGGGACAAGGAGTACATTTTATCCTGACGAAAGGTGGTCTTTGCCTGCAAAGTTTCTAGCCAAGACGCAGCAGTGGGCTTGGCGATGACATCCGTCCTGCCGAGCTCGTGGTCTTGGTCTTGTTGCACCAGATGGAAAGCTTTGGGGCTTTCCTCGGGAACCTGTGCCTACCCTTGCTCCCTTAGCACCGAAGAGGAAACTGTCCCCTCTGGGCCCGCTGGCGCCCGCCTATCCTTGGTCGTCATGGCTCACATCATCATGGCCTCATGAGGTGGGAGGCTTGCATAGAGATCTCCGCTCCTCGGGAGGCAGCCCGGGGGAGCCGCTCCTCTGGAGGTCTTGGCATCGCTCGCCCCGCGAGGCCTAGGCCCTCGCGAGGGTCTTCTCTTAGGGGTGTTGCAGTTGGGCCGTACAGGTTGTTGATGAGCCCACACGCTGGGCCGCAGGCAGGCAAGTCTAAGTACCCCCGATCCCAAGACCCCGACAACTTGACTATCTCCGAAACATTATTGAGCTCAAATTGTTGAAGCTCTTCTTGCATAGCTTGAATCCATTCTGGTTCCATGAAAGCTTCATCAACTTTCTTGGGTTCGGATATAGAGACGAATGTAAAGTGCCCACAGAAGTTAGCTAGTTTGTCACTCTTGATTGAGTGAGCGGACCAGGTGCATTGATGCTATCAATTATCTTCTCAATCTGAACTTCATTAGCAACACGAGGATGAACAGGGCGAAGACATTCCTGTTGCTGATAATTGTCTTCATCTTCAGCATTGTCTTTAGGCTCAGCATTGTCTTCACGGTGAGTAGGAGTAGGAATGACAACTTCCTCTTCTACATGTTCCTCGTTGGGTATGACTTCTCCAGTACTCATTAGCTTGATAGATTCACTAGGAGAAGCTACATCTAGCACGTTTGGGAGGTGCTCTGTTTGTGAGCCGTTAGTCTCATTGAACCGCACATCTATAGTTTCAACCACTTTATAGTGAAAGAGGTTGCAGACTCTATAGGTGTGTAAATCCTTTCTATAACCAAGCATAAAACCTTCATGTGGTTTTGGTGCAAATTTGGAAGTGTGATGTGGATCTTTGATCCAGCACCTAGCGCCAAATACTTTGAAATAACTGATGTTTGGTTTCTTACTAGTGAGTAGTTCATAAGATATCTTCTTGAAGAATTTGTGCAAATATACTATGTTTATGATGTGTCATGCAGTATCAATGCCTTCAGGACAGAACTTTCGTGGAGTCTTGTATTCATCAAGCAACGTACGAGCCATCTCAATAAGAGTCATGTTCTTGTGCTCCACGACGCCATTCTGCTGAGGGGTGTATGGAGATGATAGATCATCAGTGATGCCCAGTGTATCAAGATAAGTGTTGAGGCCTGTGTTCTTAAATTCAGTGCCATTGTCACTCCTGATGTGCTTGATCTTGATGCCATAGTTGGTCATGGCGGGTTTAACAAATCATCTGAAGACATCCTGCACTTCAGTCTTATAAAGAATTATGTGCACCCAAGTATATCTAGAGTAATCATCAACAATTACGAAGCCATAAAGATGTGTAGTGGTAATAAGGGTAGAGTAGTGAGAATGGCCAAATAAGTCCATGTGAAGCAGCTCGAAGGGACATGATGTTGTCATGATTGTCTTCGAGGGGTGCTTGGCCCTAGTCATCTTCCTGGTTTCATAGGCATCACATAGATGGTCCTTCTTGAACTTGACACCCTCGATGCCAATGATGTGCTTCTTCTCCACAAGAGTATGCAAGTTCCTCATGCCCGCATGTCCTAGCCTTCGATGCCCAAGCCAGCACTCTGAAGCTTTTGCTAGAAGACATACGGCAAGATGTGGTCCTGCGGAGAAATCTACCATATACTGATCACCTCTTCGATAACCTTCGAAGACTTTAGATTTGTCAGAAGCCATTAGTACAAGACATCGATATTTTCCAAATATCACAATCATGTCAAGATCACAAAGCACTGAGACAGACATTAGGTTGTATCCAAGGGATTCAACAAGCATCACTCTATCCATGTGTTGATCCTTTGAGATAGCAACCCTACCTAGACCCAATACCTTGCTTTTACCAGTGTCAGCAAATGTGATATGGCTTTTTGTAGATGGTCGAAGAGTAGAATCCATGAGAAGACTTCGATCACCAGTCATGTGGTTAGTGCATCCACTATCCATGATCCATTCAGTAGCTTTCGGAGTTGTACCCTTTAGTGCAGTTAGTGGGATAGGCTTCACCAAGAGTATTGTGAAGAACAAACATGTATCGATAGATACGTTCATCATAGGTCAGCGTAGTTGAGGATATGGAAGGACAATCATCAAGAAAACCATGGACGAAATAAATGGTAAGACCATTTTGACAATTTATCTTGCGCGCAACAAGATTTTTTATGTCTCCAGCATTGTCTTCAGAAGTCACTGATTTTCGGCTAGAGACCCGACACTGCAAGAGAAGTTAATTCTTCTTAACCACCCATATCTGAAGGGGTGGCTTAGAAGCAATGAGTCTAAGTGCAGCATCTGAGAATTTTGGCTTTGAAGCCCTAGCAAATAGTTTTGCAGGAGGTGAATAGTACTCAAATGAATAAGCAGAAAAGTTCTTCGATTTGTGAACATAACTGTTCGAAGATACATGCTCATATTCATGAGCCTGATGATAGTTTCCCTACAAAACATTGGCGTTAGGGAGACCATACCAGGTCCTTGGTCTGTATGAGGCCTTTGGGCCATATGAAGCCTTTGGTCTGGGATTTGTCTTCTTCCCTGGTGGTGTCATGATGACATTCACGGGAAGCTTCTCAAGAAGACTTTTAGGAACCCAAATCTTCTTCATAGGAGACCCATTCCTGCAGTTAGTTTGAATAATCCTGGCAAACACTTCATCGTTCTGGTTTTTGAACAGTTTATAGTTTCAGTCAAAGGACTCATCAATGATGATAGGATTATCACATGTGAAACAAGATAAGGTGGATGGATCCAATGAAGTGCCCTTTGCAGCAACCCATGTGGTTTTGGGATACTGCTCAGGCTTCCAGTAGGACCCATCAACATTCATGTTCCTCTCAAAACCAACGCCCTCTTTTCTAGGGTTTCGGTTCAGAATCTGCTTCTTGAGGGCATCACATAAAGTCTCAAAGGGCATCAGACTCTATGTGATGCCCTCAAGATTTCGGTTCAACCTGGCATTCTCATCGGCAATAGTAGTGGTATCCTCAGAAGAGGGCTTAGTAACCACATCAGCAGTTGAAGATATTGCAACTTCAGAAGCATTTAAACATTCAGAAGTAGAGATAGCATTATCACGCTCAAAACATTTTAAGCAAGGTGGCATAAACTCTTCCTGAGCAGAACTGATCTGTTGAGCGAGTAGTGAATCGTTTTCCTTTTGAAGATCTTCATGAGATGCTCTCAGTTTCTCTAGATCTTGCTTCCTTTGAAGATAATCATAGGAAAGCTTCCCATGATCGGCTGAGAGGGTTTCATGACGACTTGCAAGATCCTCATACTTAACTCAAAGATTTTTTATGTCTTCGATTAAGGACTGAGTTCGATTCATTTCCTCATCCAACAGGTCATCGCTTTTTTCTAACAGTTTTTGAATCTTTTCCATAGCAGTTTGTTGCTCAGTTGCAATTTTAGCAAGTGTTTTATAGCTAGGTTTAGATTCATATTCAGAGTCATCTTCACTAGAGGTCTGAAAGTAAGCATCGCGTGAGTTTACCTTAGCACCTCTTGCCATGAAGCATTAGGTAGGAGCAAAGTCATCATCATCATTGGCTTCAGCGTCGGCAACGTGACCATTGTCTTCAGTGTTGAAGATTGACTTGGCGAAGAATGCCGAAGCTAGATCCAAACTTGCAACTCCTGCATCAGACTCCTCTTTCGACTCCACCTCCGCCTCCTCAGAAGTAGACTCTTCCTCTGAATCCATTTCCTTGCCGATGAAAGCACGAGCCTTGCCAGACAAGCTCTTCTTGTGAGATGAAATCTTTGAAGAAGACTTTGAATATTTCTTCTTCTTCTTATCGTTAGAGTCATATTCCTTGCTCTTCTTCTTTTTCTTGGCTTCCTTTTCCCATTGAGGACATTCAGATATGTAGTGACCTGTCTTCTTGCATTTGTGGCAGGTTCTCCTCTTGTAGTCACGAGTGGAAGCCTCAGCATTCTTGGAGCCGGATGTTGAAGACTTTTCGAAGTGATTCTTCTTGGAGAACTTTTGGAATTTTCTCACAAGCATTGCTAGCTCTTTGCCTAAGTCTTCAAAAGAGGAAACAACCTTTGCCTTCAAAGCATGGGATCGGCCGTAGTTTGGACCATAGATATCTCTCTTCTCAGATAGATGGAACTCATGTGTGTTGAGCCTCTCAAGTATATCAGATGGGTCAAGATCCTTGTAGTCAGGGCGTTCTTCGATCATCAGTGATATGGTGTCAAATGAGTTGTCAAGTGATCTCAATAGCTTCTTCACGACTTCATGCTTAGCGATCTCAGTGGCGCCAAGAGCACGAAGCACATTGGTGATATCAGTAAGACGGTCGAAGGTGAGCTGGACATTCTCGTTGTCAAGCCTTTTGAATCAGTTGAAGAGATTGCGAAGCACATCGATTCTTGAGTCTCTCTGAGTAGAGACGCCTTTGTTGACCTTGGACAGCCATTCCCAGACTAGCTTGGTAGACTCCAGAGCACTCACACGGCCATACTGCCCTTGGTCAGATGATGTTCTTGGCAGTTGAGTCCAGTTGCGCGAAACTCTTGACATCAGCAGCGGTGACACCTTCACCGACTTTGGGAGCGTCAGTCTTGACGATATACCTGTGGTCATTGTCAATGGCTTCAAGATGCATTCACATCTTATTCTTCTAGTAGGGGTAATCTGTGCCATCGAAGATGGGGCACGCAGCGGTGACCATGATCACTCCTTCCAACGTACATCATTTTGGGCAGCATGCAGGCGGTGCTGGTTTTGTGGCCCCTCTCATGTGATTTTTGATGATGGTCCAATCTATTGGTCCAAGCGGTGTATATATTCTATCCATTTTTTATCGACAACAATCTAAGACTGTCGTTTGACCAAGCGATAGATTCACTGGTCCGTCTTATGGTAGGTCATGGAGAATGCATGTATGACCAAAGTTTCAGTATGTGCATGCATCCCGCCGACACGAAGTGGGAGGCGGGGCAAGCACCCTAGCTAGGTAGCTACAACCTTAGACTGTCATTATAGATATATCCAAGGGGGCTTTCCAGTTTGCGAGGTAGGTGCCACCAAAGTTGAGCATTGTGTATTTAAACATCACACCCTATATTCCTACATATATTTGGCCACTTCCATGTGGTTGTTGACTTCTGGCCCCTCTCATCGATCTTCGACGACGCGCCCAACCGTTGGCCCACGCGGTCAAAGTTGTGCATTGGAAATTTGAACATCACACACCACCCTTTTCATTCATATATATATTTGGGCCACATGCTGGTGCGGTTGTCTTCTGACCCTCTCTCATGTTTTTTTGCTGCCAAATGGTGCTATATATGAAGACTCGGATGACTCTCAATGGACACGGGTGCACTGGTGTAACCATGTGCAATGCTAGTGCGCTGTGAAATCACCACAACTGCGCAAGCGTGAGCAAGGGTGCAGGTACTGGTTTAACCGTGTGCGATGCTAGTGCGCTATAAAAGCACCACCTGCACAAGCTAAAGGTGGGTAGTTTATTTAGGATGAATTCCACATCAGCGTCTGAATATTAGGACGAACCATGTGCGATAAACCAGCTAGCTAGAAATCTAAAATCAAACTACCGGCCTTGAGTGATGCAAAAATCGGCGGTTCCACTGCTTTTCCTTATTATCATACACGCATATTCTTCTTGGACCGTGTGCGATCTTGCGTGCTCCCACCCCGCATCAATTCCTTTACCCAAATTTTAGTAGTCGCGGTATTTCAAACGTCGCCCCCACTACTCCACCACCGACCTTATAGTAAAATTCTAGTAGCTGAGGCATTTGAACCATCGCCCTCCCTCGTCCACCACCATCTCCACCCACCATTACTAAAATTTTCAATAGCTACGGCGTGTCATAAAACACCACCCCTCCCTCCCCCCTCCATAGTCCCCCACCCCCCACTTCAACCCTAGCTCGCCGCCGCCGCCAACTCCTGTCGGTCTACCTGTGCCTCCTAGCTTAGATAATAAAGTTCAGGTTACCCAGCGATTCCCATATCGTCGCCCCCCTGAGTTTTTAAATGAGGCCTGCACTATCCCTCCCCGTGAGATCCACATCCCCTACTCCAGAGAGTCGCAACCTAAGCCTCACCACGTATCCCGGGGAGCCCGACAAGCATTCGGCCAAAAAGAGGTTTATCATGGCCTCTCCGGCGGATGTTGGCGAGGTGGTCATTGTTCATCTCGACCTGTCGATCCCGGAGCAAAACGTCACCGCGGAAGCCGGCGAGGACGTTGACTACATTGCCATGCCAAAGGCTTCACGTTAGTGCGATAGTGTATTACTGTATCGCGGGAAAGCTGGTTACGACATTAAGCTCGTTGACAGCGACAGCTTCACGCGGGCCATGTCACGGTTTAAGTGGTCCATCCCCAACCCCTCTGGTTCAACCGCCATTGATCTCTTTGAAGGCCCTGCCACTGATCTCCTCTACCATGTGGTCATGGATTTGTGATCCTTGTACGCCATGGAGCCCATTTTGTAATTTCTGAAGGACAAGTTCTACGGCGGCTGTTTGGGATCCTCAATTGCCAAGTTAGATCTCATCAACGACGACCATGAGGAGGGCACCCACAGAGGGTCTTCCAAGGTGAAACAGCCCATCTGCGACATCAGAGAGCGCACCATTGGTCTATGCTCTTCCAACTGGAGGGATCTCGTCCATGACAAGTGAGGCAACACCCTATCAGCAAATCTTACTTTTCTAGCTAGCCAACCCGTACCCTTTGTTGTAGTGGCTTTTGCCATGCGGTGTTTTAACTGTGCCGTGTCTAATTATTTCAGTTACGCAAAAATGTAATGTTCAATAGGGCTATGTGATGTTTAATTATGAATTGCTCATGAATGGCTATATTTGCTTGTTTATAGTGAGTAGATGCATTGTTTATCTGTATTTGTTGTTAGGTCGGTTGTAGTGAGCATTTGTCCAGTTATCAAAGCAGATGCCTTGTTTATCTATATTTGGTTGTTTGGTTGGTTGAAGTGAGCATTTGTCCAGTTTTCAAGAAGATGCCTTATTTATCTATATTTGCTTGCTAGGTTGGTTGCAGTGAGCATTTGTCCAGTTTTAAAGCATATGCCCTGTTTATCTGTGTTTGGTTGTTAGGTTGGTTCCAGTGAGCCTCTGTCCAGTTTTCAATGGCTATATTTGGTTGTTATACTGATCATATATGCATTGTTTATTTCAGTTATTCACAAAGTGATGTTCATTATGTGCAAGTTGGAACTGTGCAGCTCGATTTCATCAATACCAATTTGAACGGCTATATTTGGTTCCTGTTATGCCTGGTGTAGTTAACACATGCCCTTTATTTCAGTTTTACACATTTATCTAGTGTGATGTTTAAGCATGAGCTACGTTCTATTCATTTTCAACAATACCAGTTTGAATTGCAGTATTTCGTGGTTGTTAAGCCTGTTGTGGGCAACATTCCCTTCCATTTTATATCCGCTTTAATAGCATGCTGAAACAAACACATTCAAGCTATCATTTGGAGATGATGTTGTTTACCTTGGCTATATTTGTTTGATGTTAAGGTTGATCTGACTACAAAAAAAAGACACATCCATGACATTTTGGCCTGAATGAATTTTTATCTGTCCTGCTTATTACACTTCTATGATGATAATTGTGACAAAACCACATATCATCATAGATGTGGTGGGATTTTTGTCCTTGGCGGGCTAGGGACGCACCTGCATGACATTCTTTGGGCCGTCCATGATTGAAAAAATCATGGTAGAAGCGAGGGCGAGGAAAATTTCGGGGAGTTCCCTGTTACGGTGGGTGGTCGGGGCCGAGCGATGCACGGAGGGATTGCACGTTTCTCTCATACACTTACGCGTGTGTGTGCGAGGCGTTGGCCTCTAACTAAACCCAAGCGAGGCGTTTGCTTACTGAACCTGAGCGATTGCACTAGCTATGTTACTGAACCCGAGCGATCGATCCCTTGGCTGTTAACTGAACCCGAGCGATTCCTTCGCTACTTCTGCTAATTGAAGCCGGTCAGACCTGCTGCTGCCTCTTGATGAACAGTGACCGTTGTTGGGAGTTGGATGAACAGTTCCCGGTGGGGGTTGGATGAACAGGACCCCGTGGTAGTAGAGGCCGTTGCCGCTGGATGAACAGGACCCTGATCGAGAGGAGGCCGCCACACACCACCCGATCGAGCCGGTTGGGGGTGGATGAACAGGACCCCGTGGAGGGCTGGTTGAATAGTAGCCAGTGGAGGGTGGATGAACAGGACCCCGTGGAAGGCTGGTTGAACAGTAGCCGGTGGAGGCTAGATGAACAGTAGTTGGTGGAGGCAGGAGGAAGTCCACGATGGATGAACAGTAGCAGGTGGAGGCTGGAGGAAGTCAACGGTGGATGAACAGTAGCCCATGGAGGCTGGAGCGAGGCAGTAGACGGTGGATGAACAATAGGCCGTGGAGTCCCATTTTGCGGTACGCCACACCCCTCCCGATGAAGAGGACCCTGTTTCGACCGTAGGTGTCAGTGCAACAACCCCTGATGTATATTGCCCTGACTGTACACAGACTCAAGGGCAAGGTTCCAGCATCCAAGCTTCTCCAAGGCCAAGCCAGAGAGAAATGAGCCCTTTGAGGAATCAATGGGCGGATCAAGAAGACCAAGACAAGCCAAGACAACAAGATATCACCAAGGGAAAAGCCTCCCTTGCCGGGCAGGCGAGCCTGGTCAGGTCGAGGCCACCCCAAGAGCAAGTCCCAAGACCTCCCCGGCAAGGATTGCCGGGGCGCTGGTGGCCTGCTATCCCACCAAGGCTCCACCACTCAACCTCACAGTGACGCAAGTCGCTTATCGGTGCGGTGTAGAGCCCTCAAGTGAATAAGTGGCAGTCATTCAGCACGTGGCAGCCATTTCAGATGAAGATCACCCCTAAATGACACCCATCCAAAGGCGTGTCACGCAGGTAGGTGAGAAGGTGGTTGAATGGCATAGCAAGGCTTGCCGGTCTGCATCCATGATGTGACACTAAGCGGTGCATTTAATGCACCTTGTCCTGTCTGCAGAGTTAGGTATGATAGCACTGTGGCTATCTAATCACTGGATAATGACTATTTTGCCATTGTGGTAACCCCTTGACCTATAAAAGGAGGACTAAGGCAACCTTAGAAAGGATTCAGACCCTCGTACACACATACGCGCGTAGCTGCTCTCCCCGAGGCGGCCTTGCCGGGCTTGAGTACTGCGCGTTCGTCACGGTCCTCCACTCAATCAACCAAAGCAGGAGTAGGGTTTTATGCCATGCAGTGTCCCGAACCTGGGTAAAAACCACCCGCGTCACCATTGCCGTGCTGTTCTACGGCCTTCGCTCTTTGTGCAACGTGCCCTTCCCCCTTGCCGAACCACAAAGGGGCTGATGGGCCCATAGGTGATCGTGTCCAACCACGACATCTTTGGCGCGCCAGGTAGGGGGGAGCGCTTGTGTGAACCCGAGGACGTAAACAGCGCATCGATCTTCAACACCATCTCCTTCGATGACGGTGTCATCACCCATGGCGCCCAAGAAGAAGTCCGGTGTAGCAGCCCGGCCTTCCACCTCGAAGGCCCCCTCGCATGCAGCCACCGATCCCACGGGGGTTGCGGTAGCGTCGGGGGATGCAAACGCCACGGGGAACGCAACCGGCGCGGGCGGCGCTTTAGTCGTTCACCCTGCGGCTAAGGTGGGAGCAGGAGGCGCCCGAGGAGGATAGCGTCAACAACATACTAGCGGCCACGCTCTACAAGATGCGGGAGGGGAGGACATCCAATTCCCGCCTCTCCACCTAACTGGGGAACCCAGCCGCAGTGATGGCGACCGCTCCGGCGCGAACCGCAACCTCCTAGCTGCCCCTGCTACGGGTGCAGCTACGAGGCACACGCCTTCTCCCAGACAAGGCAATCAAGACGAAGCACCGAATGGGGCCGTCAACCCCCAAGCGCGTCCTTCTCGTCGTCACCCCGACTTCGCGAGTATTTTGCGACGACGAGAGTGCGACGCCGCCACAACTCGTACAATCAGGAGTCGGGCGACGTCGCGGTCCGCGTCGTCGTCCATGCCAAGTACTGCTTCGGAAGCCATGGCGCGAGCCCAGCTCCTGCTGAGATTCCCGCCAGCAGCCGATCAAATGGATAAATGGAGAGCCACCATTCAAAGTTTGATTGGTTTTGCTGAGGCGGGAGGATCACAGCGGGCGGATCCACCACAGCGTCCGCAGGCAACGACAACGGCCCAAGCCGCTGGCCGTGCTGAAGGGGTCAATCCTATGGTGCAGTCCCCCCCACGATGGCCTGCGCAGTGGCCGCAGCCAGAGCGGCACAACCAAGAACACAACAAGGTGTCAATGGCTTCGTCTGATCCTCGAGCCCTTCGAGATCAGCCGCAGGTCCTGGAGGACAGGCGCAGGGAAGACGCATGCGTTACCATAGAACGGCGCCTGAAACCCACCTCCAGTCTGACAGGCGCAATTGCCCCCACGTCGATGAGCCTGCGCCCGGTCGATACGGATACCTACCCTTCGAGGTTGGGTGTCCTACCTTCAGTCACGAGTTGCGGCAAGTCCGTTGGCCATCTGCCCGTACGTTCAAGCCAAAGATACCAGAAAAGTATGATGGAAGACTGAACCCGGCAGAGTTCTTGAGCATATACACCATCGCCGTTCAAGCTGCCGGTGGAAGATATGAGAAGGTATTTGCCAACTACTTCCCTTTGGCGCTCAAGCCAAATGTGAGGTCGTGGCTGATGCACTTGCCGGAGAACTCCATCCCGACTTGGGCTAATCTGTGCCATGAGTTTGTTGGTGCCTTCACAGGCGGCCATCAAGAACCAGGGCGGCCTAGCGATTTTCAGCTCCTTCCACAAAAAGAAGGGGAGAATTTACGGAAGTACAAGCAGAGGTTCAGCCGGGTGCACATGAACATTCCAGATATCCACCCAGCAGCTGTGATTGCCGCGTTCCAGTCCAATGTGCTCAACCGCAGGATACATTCCAAAATGAATGTCCGGTTTCCCAAGACTGTGAATGAGCTATACACCTTGGCGGATAAGTGTGCCCGTACGGAGGATGGGAGGCGTCTCCCCAGAGAAGAGGATGGTGTCGACATCGACTCGGAAGATGATGACAATGCCGCCAACCAGAAGAAGAAGAACAAGAAATGCAACAAGAAGCACAAGGAGAAAGCAGTGCTGGCTGTCGAGGGGTCGAGTACTCCGAGTACCAGCAAGAAGGCCAAGGCTGAAGCCCCCGGCAAGGAGGTTGCCGCGTGCGCCGACTGCCGGGAGGCCGCGGCAGTAGAGAAGGCTGGGAAGGCTGACGGGCCATATTGCAAGATCCATCGAACCAAAGGCCATGATCTTCAAGAATGTCACCAAGTTGAGCAACTCGTCAAGAAGCAGAAGGCTGAATATGAGAAGCGTGATAGGGAGAAACACCAAGATGGCGTTGGCGGGAAGGGCCGAGGCGGCCAAGGAGGCCGCCCCGGCAAGGTCCCCCAACATCAGGGAAAACCCGCTAAAGGCCATGAGAAGGAGGAGTGTGGTGACGAAAGTGATGAAGGGGATGAAGAGGAAACCAGTGACCAAGAGTTTCAGAAACCACTGATGCCCTATGCATTGACGGAGGCACATCCTTGCACTCCTCTCACCGCCAACCGAAACAATGCGCGCCTGAGGTCAATGCTATGGAGCCAGCGGCAGATTGCCGGAAACCACTCAAATGGTCTCGCACGCCCATCATCTTTGACGAAGAGGATCACCCTGACCGCACCACTGCGTTGGGTGCTTGCTGTTATTGGTTTCACCAACAATCCGCAACCTCAAGGTCACAAAGATGTTGGTTGACAGCGGGGCCGTGTTGAATCTGATTTCCCCCAAGGTGCTCAGCAAGCTACAGATAACAGATGAAGAGCTCAAAGTTACTGGCACGTTTCAAGGAATCAACCCCGGCAGGAGTCGTCCAAATGGGAAGATCACGCTGCTAGTGACATTTGGAGGGGAGTTGAACTACCGGACTGAAAAGATCGTGTTCGATGTGGTCGAGCTTCCGTTGCCATATAATGGGATACTTGGGCGACCTGCCCTGGCAAAGTTAATGGCGGCATCCCACTATGCCTACATCACCCTGAAGATGCCAGGACCGATGGGCGTCATTTCTATCCCATCAGACAAGAGGGGCACGATCATATGCGTAGTCAAGATGTACCAGGAGGCGGTAGCTGCCGAGGCTGCGGAGGTTGCAATCCCCGCCAAGGAAAACAAACATGGTAGAAGAGCTAGCAAGGATGCCGGCAAAGAATCCGGGAAGCGCGCCTCTCCGGAGTACACTGCACCCGTCGATGATTTGCTGGAGAGTTCTACTAGCAAGAGATCCAAGGTTGCTGCACCCGCTGTGAAGAAGGTCCCGGGAGGGCTGGTTGGCGCTGGTGGTACATTCACTATCAGCTCCACCCTTGACGACAAATAGGAAAGCGCGCTCATTGCCTTCCTGTGTGCGAATGTCGATGTGTTTTCTTGGCAACCATATGACATCCCCGGCGTTCCCAGGGAGGTAACCGAGCACCACCTTGCTATCTGCGCTCATGCCCGGCCCGTCAAGCAGAAGGTTCGGAAACAAGCCTTGGAGCGGCAGCAGTTCATTGCCGAGGAGATCAAGAAACTTGGGGCAGCTGGTTTGGTCAGAGGAGTATTGCACCCAACATGGTTGGCGAATCCAGTGGTGGTGCGCAAGGCGAATGGGAAATGGAGGCTTTGCATAGATTTCACAGATTTGAATAAAGCATGCCCGAAGGACCCGTTCCCCTTGCCACGCATCGACCAGATCATGGATTCCACCTCCGGGTGTGATCTTCTTTCCTTCTTGGATGCCTACTCCGGGTACCACCAGATTTTCATGTCCAAAGAAGACGAGGAGAAGACAGCGTTCATAACCTCCTGTGGCACGTACTGCTTCGTATGGATGCTCTTCGGTTTAAAGAGCGCTAGATCCACTTTCACAAGAGCAGTGCAGATAGGGTTTGTGTCTCAGCTACACAGGAACATTGAAGCTTACATGGATGACATAGTGGTCAAAACCAAGGACAAGTCAACTCTCATTCAGGACTTGGAAGTGACCTTTGCAAATCTGTGCAAGATCAACTTGAAGCTAAACCCAGAGAAGTGTGTGTTTGGCATTCCTTCTGTCGAGCTACTTGTCTTCTTCATGTCCCACCGAGGGATAGAGGCCAACCCCAACAAGATCAAGGAGATCGAGCAGATTCAAGCACCCAAGACAGTTAAAGATGTGAGGCGTTTGACTGGATGTGTTACCGCGCTAAGCAGGTTCATTTCCAAGTCTGCCGAGCGCGCCTTACTGTTCTTCAAAATCTTGAAGAAGGCAGGGCCCGTGAAGTGGACCCCAGAGGCAGAAGCTGCGCTGCAAGATTTGAAGACCTATCTTTCCTCTGCTCCCACCTTAGTCGCTACTAAACCGCAAGAGCCATTGCTGCTATACATAGCAGCAACCAATCAAGTGGTTAGTGCAGCGCTGGTGGCGCAGCGGGAAGTATATTAAGGAGCAGCCACGGCTACCGTCCTCTCCGGAAGGGAAAGTGAACTCATCCTGACAAGGTCAGATGCAGATCAGGACAAAAAAGGAGTGGGGCAATAGAGACAATTCCAGGATCACGGCATGGAAGAAGGTGGTGCAGCGGCCAGTGTACTTTGTGAGCTCCCTACTGCAGGGAGCTAGGTCAAGGTACTCTGGCATGCAAAAGTTGATCTTTGGCCTCATCATGGCCTCAAGGAAACTGCGCCATTACTTTCAAGCCCACGAGATCACGGTTGTCACCCGCTTCCCCTTGCAACGCATACTGAGGAACCCTGAGGCCACCGGCAGAATAGTGGAATGGGCTTTGGAGTTGTCAAGCTTTGGTTTGAAGCTTCAGAGCACATCAACCATTCAGAGCAGAGCACTGGCAGAGTTTATTGCGTAGTGGACACCTACCCCAGACGAAGAGGCACTGGAAACTGTTATCCCCGGCAAAGAAGCACCCTAACAATGGATCATGTACTTTGATGGTGCCTTCTCACTACAAGGTGCGGGAGCTGGCGTGCTCCTCGTCGCACCCACTGGAGAGCACCTCAAGTGTGTGATCCAGATGCATTTCCCCTGGGGGAAGGCAACTAACAACACTGCAGAGTATGAATGACTACTTGTCGGGCTCAGGATCATGACAGAGTTGGGGATTAAGAAGATGATCATACGAGGGGACTCACAGCTTGTGGTGAGGCAATTGAACAAGGATTATCAGAGTCCATTTATGGAGGCATACATGGAGGAAGTGAGAAAGCTTGAGGAGCGCTTTGATGGATTGCAAACAGAGCACGTACCCCGTGCGGAAAACAGCATTGCTGATCATCTGTCAAAGTGCGCTGCGCAAAAGCTTCCTGTGGAACCAGGGACTTTTGTTCTCCACCTGACTCAGCCCTCCATATCCCCGGCAACAATGGCCAGAAAGAGGAGGAAACTGGACTCCGGCAAGCCTCTCCCGACAGAGCTTCTAGAAGCCCGCAGCAGAGTGGTTGGCAGGAACAACTCCACTTCGCTTGGCGAGCAGCACCCTCTCGCTGAACTACCAATCCTCGCGGTTGAGGCATGCGCTCCCACGAATGAGGAGGTTCCGCTGGCCCTTGTTGTCGAGCCTCAGGCTCCAACTTGGGTGAAACACATAGTCCGTTAGCTCCAAATAGGAGAACTTCCCGAAGAGCAAGAAGAAGCTGAAAGAGTAGCCGGAGGGCCAGTATGTATCAGTCCGTTGATGACGCACTATTGAGAAGGAGGCCCAACAGTGTGAAATTGAAGTGCATTTGTTGGAGAGAGGAGAAGGAACTGTTGGCAGAGATACACGGAGGCATGTGCGGCTCTCATATTGGATCAAGGGCTTTGGTTGGAAAAGCTTTCCGGCAAGGTTTCTACTGGCCCACGGCCCTCCAAGATGCAATCGAGCTAGTCCCCAAATGTGAAACCTGCCAGTTCCATGTGGCACCCCGGCTCAGAGTAAACCGGAACGCCCCGTATTCCAGCCCAGGGACAAGTCCTCTGGAATACGGCACTGTTGGCATAGAACAAATCAGCTCTTTATTACAATGGATATGGTTACAAAAGGGTACAAGGATTACATCGGCACGGCGACACTACGCCTGCCCGGGGTAGCTCTATGCTAACAACGGAGAAACTCTCTCGGCAGTGGAACAGCGGTGGCGGTGATGGACTCCACTCCGCAGGGACTCTGGCTAGAACGCGTATCCTAGGTCGCAAACTCAGGATCCTCGACAAGCAAGCAATCACGGCACGACCTGCAAACTGGCATGACACGCCAGGTGAGTACTTTGAATGTACTCGCAAGCTCACAGCAAACATCAGCATTAAAGCAAGACAACATCATAGCAATCCAAAATTAACCAGCATGGTTATCTAGCAAGGTAGCTACTGAAATGACTGCAGTAAGGTAAAGCGTAATAAATCCATACTCTAAATAATCTCAGGCTCCAATCCGAACCTGTACCAAGCCCAATTCCCAAGCATGTGGTCATCCGACCACTCTACTCACAGCCATCACATGGCTAACATATCAAATACCTGATTCCATCTGCACGACAAGTCTGACAAACTTACTCTCCTCCGGGTTGTCTCACAATCCTCAGAATACTCATACTCCACCGAGTACTTCCGATCTGACGAGTTCTTCCATCATTATCACTACTATGGTTGACCACCTAGTGAGGTCTGGACGGACTGTCCAATACCGTGGACACGGCTATTTGAATAGATTTTACACTCTGCAGAGGTTGCGCACTTTACCCACACTATGGAGCACTGACCTCGTGATCCCATTCGGGTGGACCAGTGTTGCTCCAATGAAACCTGCCTGACCCGTGACTCTCCCATCGTACCACCGGCAATCGTACTCCCTCGGAGTCAAGCCTTGGGTGGCCCCTTGTCACCTCGTGACACCTGCCACCGTCGTGGCCAAACTATACTGTCCCAAACGGGGACGCCGGCACAAAACTCAACTGGGCTCACAAGGTTATCGCCGCCTACCGGGCCAGGGTAGCGCGCACACATAACCTTCCCTGTCGGGCGATACCGGTGAAATAGCACGCGATCAGACCAAGTCAAGGCCGTCTCATACCGGCAAATGTGGTTGCACGGATAAGTCTGGACAGGTGACTCAAGGTCAACCATGAAATATCTAATCCTCGAACAATCTCTGTCATGGCTGACACTCCGATATCATAGCAATCCAAAAACCAATATGCTTAAGCCACTGCTACTAATTCTTTTCTACGAACTGCCGGATGAACTCCAAAATAATCATAGACAGTGATCTCAACATCACAGTATCAACAAGTGGGTAAGCTACTAGTCACTAATAATCCGGTACTCAACATGGTAGTCACCTATCCGAGAATTAACTCGAATATTGCATAATCCAATCCATTTCACAGCTACTCATACTTGCCGATAAAGTAGATAGTCAAACTTTGACATTGCAATGCGATGATGCAGATGAGAGTTGTGGCTTGCCTGGGGATGAAGGAATCATCGGGAAGGAGTGCGGAGAGTCCGCGGGAACGATCGCCGGAAATAGTTTTCTCTCGAAGGAGGCTGTTTACGGACAAGGGCAAAATGTTCATTTCCACTGTGTCAACACATAGCGAAAATGATACCAACACGATGGGCTCGACGAGACGAAGACGTGGGCGTTGGATTCACCTGATTAGGAGTTACGGTTGCGGAGTTATAGCCGTCTGAAGTCCAGGGACCAATCTGTAAAAATTTAATACGCAAACAGGTCCTTGGCTGTTAAAACAGAAAGCGTACTGAGGGAAATATGTTTTCTGCAAGGGGAAACGTACTTTTAGCCGCAATAGAATGAAAACACATTTTCCAATCGGGAAAACGTACTCAGCCGAGTACGCTGCCACTTACAGCAAATGGGCCCGGGACTGGAGCCACTTCCAGGTGGGGCCCAGGGGCAGGGGAAGGAGCACGGGACCTTGTCTCCTTCCTCCTGCTCGCCCTGTTCTCCCATGAGACAGAGGAGGAGCAGGGGAGGGGAGGCGGCGAGGGGCCGGCCGGCTCCGGCCGTCTCCGGCCACGGCGCAGGCACCGGCGGGGGCGGGAGGACCAGCCGCACCTGTTCAGAGGCGAAATGGGTGCCAGGGGGGAGTGGGGAGATGGGGACGGGCGGCGCCAGGGGGGTACAGAGAACGGGCGGTGGTGGAGGAACTCGGTGGTGCGGCCAACTCTGGCGAGGGGAGATGGGGTGGGGCGGCTGGCCGGAAGGAGGGGAACATGGTGGAGGGCTCGGGAGGAGGAGGAGAGGAGCGCGGGCCTGCCCGAATTTAGGCGGCAACCGTCGGTGACCGAGGCGGCAATGGCGAGCAGGAAGGGCCCCTGGAGCTCGGGCGAGTGGCTAGGGAGGGGCAGTGAGGTGAGGTGGAGCTGCTGGTGTGCTCAGGAGGGCTCGGAGTGGTCTATATATAGGCGAGCGGCGAGGAGACCGAGCATTGCCGCGGCGACACGTACACCGGCATCCCGGAGCTTTGGGAGCTCGCCTGGAGGGGAGGAGAGGCTTCCAGGGAGGTCATGGAGGGGCGGAGAGGGTTCGGCTGAAGTCGGGAAGATTCGGGAGGGCTCGAGAGCTCACAGGCGATAGGATTCGACGGCGGCAGAGTACGGGCACGGCGGCTACACCGCGAGGGAGGGGACAGGAGAGGGGGAAGCTTATCTAGGGAGGAAGGCGACTACAAGAGAGAGCTGTTGGACATGACGAGTTGCGCGGAAACGACGAGCAGAGGAGGGCCCCGAGTTGACAAACGTGCAGCTCGCGTCCACGGCGTGCCAGTGCGGCGGTCACCACGTGGACACGGCGATGGCACGTGTTCTGGTCAACCCCACCGTGTCAACTCGATCAGTCATTCAACATATGAGGTCAAGGAGGAAAGAAATGAGCATAGTGGCACTCGAGGTGACCACAGCTAGCAGGTTCTATCCAGAACAGCAAGGTGTTTGTTACTTGGTGAGGAAGACTCGTCTAGTGATTGGCTCTGATCTTTGGCATAGTGTGATCACCTGCTAAGATGAGTATTGTGGCCAAGTTTCAGACCAGATGGATGAGTGTAGATAACACTTGTTGTTCAAATGGCCTCACTGACCAGATTTGCCAATCTTGAAGTAGCACTCACACATCACACGGGATTGGGCTGAAATTTGGAGGAGATGATTGATATCGGCATATGAAGGTACTGTATAAATTTCATACCATTTGGATAAACCAAAATGGTACTTCCTTCACACAGCTTCCAAATGGACAGAATCTTTGAAAATTCTAGGAAATTATTGGTGAAATGGAATGAGCCCAATTTTTTTGGAAAAGTGAGATATGGGTAGAAGCATGTTGTGGAAGTTATTCATGAATTATGGAGCAATAAAAATTATAGTTGCTTCACAACCCATAATAATTACCAGAAACAAAGATTTGATGTTGTGATCACATAGATGATTGAATGATGCTAAAATTTGGTGAAGAGCTATTATTTGAGTATATGAAGATGCTTGCAAAATTTCAACTCATTTGGATACTCCTAGCTAGCACTTGCTTCACAAAGATTCCAGTTGCCCAGAAACTTTGGAAATTAGCCAAGAGAGGTTTAATATCCAAATAAAGTTGAATTTTGGCATGTGGAAATGCTATGGATAGGAAAGAGTTCACAAAAAGTTTGAGAACAAGAAAGTAAATATAAAGGGTACCTGCTTCTCAATCTGACAGATAAGGCAAAATCAGAAAAGGAATATTTGTGAAATATTTTTTAACATGGCAAGGAAAGGTTTGACATATTTGTGGAACATATGACCCAAACAATTTATGAGAATTATTTGGGAATTTTGGGAATGATGGAAATGTGAGTTGCTTCACAACTCAGAGCAAACGGGGTTATTCTTTTAATAGAAAAAGGAATATTCCCAAGAAAAAGAATATTGGGATTGGTCCAAGATGGAAATGACATGGTCTTGGGATGGTTTTGAAGTTGGCAAGCCACTCGGGAAGAAGAATGAAGGGTGATCCCTCTAGGTTTCAAGACCACTAAGTCACAGAAAAGCAAATCCGGACCAAAATTAAAAGAAAAAGAAAATGGGCAAAATCCAAGGTGTTACATTCCACTCCAAGAATATCCATCAACCTGCTCAAGCTCTCCAGATGATCCCTTTCTCATGGCCCTTTTCGGTCTGGGGGCTCGACATTTTGGGCCCCTTCCCCCATGCTACCGGGGGCTTTCAGTTCTTGTACGTCGCCATCGACAAGTTCACAAAGTGGCCGGAGGTGGAGCCCGTGAGGACGGTGACCGCACAGTCAACTATCAAGTTCCTGAAAGGACTAGTGTGCCACTTCGGAGTACCTGCCAGGGTCATCACTGACAACAGCACCCAGTTCATGAGCCGCGCCTTCATGCAATATGTTCAAGCCCTCGGAAGCAAGGTTTCATTCGCCTCTGTTGCTCATCCCAGAAGCAAGGGACAAGCTGAGAGGGCGAACGCTGAAGTGCTGCAAGGACACAAGACAAGAACATTTGATAGGCTGCAGAAATGCGACAGGCGCTGGATTGATGAGCTGCCGATGGTTCTTTGGTCCCTCCGTACGACACCAAATGGAGCTACCAGCCAGACTCCCTTCTCCCTAGTCTATGGGGCAGAAGCGGTGATCCCCACGAATCTCACACTACTGCAGGATGCTGCTAATGCGACACTACGATCAGAGACCCTTTGACAAAACTGTGTGCGATATATTAATCGCAAACGGTGATGTAAAAAAACCGTTAAAAAAGACACAAAACATTTGCGATGAATGATACATCAAACACGGTTCAAATTTTAGTTGCATGTGTGATGCTGGGCATACGGTTGATCCATATGAACTGTTTGCGATGAGACAGAACAACAAAATTGGGCAGCCAGATCAAGGTGTGTGTGATATACGGCATACAGTTCGCTCCGATGAACCGTTTGCGATGATCGAGGTGAACACAAATGATTCGGCGTAACAAGATGTGTGTGATACCCGACAAACAGGTCGGTAATCAGAATTGTGTGCGATCATTATAGACAGCCCATACGATCTTTTTTGTGAATTGTGTGCTCGTCAGGGCACATAGTTCAACAAACCAACCTGTGGGCGATAATGTAGAAGATCTCTGTTGAATATGTATTACTAACCGTCTGCGATGAGATTGACAGGATAAACAGAGATAACAAATTAATATGAGCGAACGGAAACAGAGATATATACAATCTGCTTTTTAGTCCTTCTTCTTCTTGTTGTTGTTGTTGGATGGCCCCGCGACATTGTCTTGGCGAGGATGCTTCTTGCCACTGATCGTTGGCTTTTCATCGCCGCCGCCGTCGTCATCGTCGTTCCTATCGTCGTCGTCCTCCTCGTTCGACCATTCCTCCTCCTCATCATCGTCGTCCTCTTCTTTGTCCTCCGACGGCTCCTCGTCCGTCTAGTTGTCGTTTGACGACTCCAGAGGTGGCGTCCCTTCCATGATCCGGATATAATCGAGGTCTAGGCTCGACGCCGGACTAATGGAAGACGAGCGGGATGATTCCAATGTTGACCTATCATCGAGCGCCAGACTGCTGGCCGAACTGTCGTCCTCGTTGTCGCTCGACATGGCTGCAGAGTGTGTGCCACTGTGTAGCGCGCCCTGCCGGGGACGATGAGGATGGTGGACACTTAAGCGGGGTATGCCCAGAAGAGGAAATGCCAATTGAAGCGGGGGTTGACGTATTATCTAACCGCTGATATAATCAACCGCAATTATTTATACCCAGTCGCTCCAAATTCCTAGGGTTGCGTAGGACTCCTATTGGCTATTTGGCTGGTTTCTTTTTTTAGGACAAAAAACAAGGAACAAGTTTTGGGATTATGCACCAGTACCGGTACGAACGGAGTAGGACAGTTGGCAAGCAATACATTGAGCTCTTCTTATTGATAAAGCCAGTAATAATCAAAATACAAAGGAAAAGAAAAAAAGACAAAGGAAAATATCTGCACGAATCTTCGCGTAACATCAATGGCATAGGACCTTGATGTGCATTACTTAGAGCACATCTAGACATGCTTTAGCAATACTATCAAACAAAACCCCTAATCATCATTGCAAACAGCGCATAGAACATGGCTAATGCGACAACCACAACTACACATGCGACTTCCTTCTTGTCTCTTGATTTCATCTGTTGCCTGTGATTGATTCTTTCTTGCTTCATCGTACTGATTGTACATTCTAGATCAGCCAGTTTCTTCTTCAGCTTTACGTTATCTTCTGAGAGCTTGGTGATAACATTCCGAGCCCTGCCATGCTATTCTTCATCCAGCCAGTTAACAAAGGCACAAGCCTCATATCCCTGCCAATGTTAAATAATATTCAGGATGAGCGATGGCATTAACTCAAGTAAAATGATGAACTTAGCACTAACCTCTAAGGGGCAACTGAGAAACCGCCTGCCAATGTCGAATCCCTCCATGCATACACATCGAGCAGGAGTGTGCCCGTGCACACAACTCAGCTTTTGGTACTTCTCTATGGCGCAAAACTCGAAGTGGAACTCGTGTTGCGGGAGTCTGGAGTCATGCTCCGGATCCGGCGGCAGATCGCTTTCCTGGGGGTGGGTTCATTCAGGACAGATTCAGCAAGGAGCTACTTTGGACATGCTAAAAAAGATCGGGATAGATTGGAACCTGACAGGACGATTCGGATCCGTAGTACACCTGCCTTTTGATGACCTTAGGCAAGTGCTCGGCGGTGACCGCCATCGTGGCGGCGATACGAGCAGGAGCAGCCGCACCGAAACCATCAGCACCACTCGTCTGCATTCCCCCAATGTCAGCGCCACGCGAGGGAATTTGGAGGCTATGTAGGGATTTGGGGGAAATGGGGAAACTGTGGGAATAAGCTAACGGTCGGGAACTACTTATGGCACTATATGTTGTATACGGCACACTGTTTATACATGTCGTTTGTGTTAGGTATTACAACATCACACACGATTTCTGCATCAAACCGTGTGAGAAGACAACATAGGTGAGACACGGTTGCCATTACATAACCGTATGTGATGTACTACCCTGTACATATAATTGAGTTACAGTGATACCGTGTAAACAGCGGCTCTGCGGATATCCGTAAAAAAACAGCTGCTCTGCATATAGAGATGGCGGCGGCGGCCTAGGCAGCGGCTACCGGAGAAGAGGTCAATCCTTGGTCGGTGGGCGGTGGCGGCGTCATAGGAGGTCAATCCTCGGTCCGCGGCGGGAGATAGGAGGAGCTCAACCATCGAGGTCGGCGGCGGCGTGATTCGAGCACATCCATCGTGGTCGTTGGCTGGATAGTGGAGGTCGAACTTCAGGCGGCAGCCGCACTAAGCTTTGTTCCTCGACCCTGCTGTCTCGGCGTGCCGCCGCATCACGCTTCTCTGTCTGCTGGGTGGAGGTCGCCGTGCTGCTAATTAATTAAGGTATTCTTTTCGTGAGTGGCTTAATTAAGGTATGCAATTCCTAAGGGTAGTGTTGTACTAGTACTCTACATGTAAATTGACTGGCCATTAATTTTTGTCATTGCACGTCTAGATAACAATATGGAGCGCCCTCAGTAATTATGAAAATAAAACCTTGTGATTTATGCACGCATCTTTGGGTAGCAGTTAATCCATGTATTAATGTTGTTGTTTTGTTTTTAATTAACATTCGTGTGTTGTAGATGGAACGATCTCGATGGATGAAGGATCGGAAAACCATAGATTTTATCAGTGGCATGACAGAGTTCATGAATTTGGCTCAAAGTACAAAGAGGAGAATTGTTGATGCGGATTACATCCTGTGTCCATGTACTAATTGTGCCAATATAGAGTCACATGAAGTTGCAGATGTCCAGTGGCACTTAGTCTCTCGGGGATTCATGGATGGATATACACGTTGGACCAGACACGGTAAAGAGGATGTCATGGATGAAGATACCCAGGGCTGCGAGATGCCAAACCCTGATCAGTGTCACATGGATGTTGAATCTAACATCAGGGCAGAGGCGCTAAGCTACCAATGGAACACCGGAAAGCTGAAACGCCCATTGGAAAACCAAGAAATCGACGCAAATGACGACGATCTTGATATGCCAGATTTTGCTGCTATGATTGCAGATTTCGAGGGCCCAAAAAAGGATATGATTGGGTACAAGGATCTGCCAACCATTGATGTGGACTCCAAGAAAGAATTGTATCCAGGTTGCAAAAAGAAATATTCCAGGTTGAGTGCCACCCTGGCGCTTCTCAGATTTAAAGCAGCAAACGGTCTATCAAAGAAGGGCTTCACAGAGATGTTAGGTCTTTTCAAGGAAATTGTTCCAGAAGATAATGTGCTCCCCAGAAGCACGAATGAAGAAAATAAAATTGTTTGCCCATTGGAACTTGAAGTACAAAAGATACACGCTAGTGTGAATGATTGTATATTGTACTGTGGTGGGTACAAAGATTTGCGTGCATGTCCCACATGCAAGCATGCACGATACAAGCGCAGGAGAGCAAAGGACAAGTACAAATTGGATGACGAGGTCCATACAGGAATCCCGTTCAAGGTTGTTTGGTACTTGCCTTTAATTCCAAGGTTGAGGAATTTGTTTGCAAACCCTAGAGACGCAAAGAGGTTGCGGTGGCATCATGATGAGCGAATTGCGGATAAGTATATGAGGCACCGGAAAGATGGGGCTCAGTGGGAATTAATTGACAACAAGTTTGAATACTTTGCCAAGGATCCTAGAAGTATAAGGCTCGGGGAGTGTACTGACGGGATGAATCCTTTTGGCGATATGAGCACCAATCACAGCACATGGCAGGTGCTTCTGTGCATATATAACCTAGCTCCTTGGTTGTGTATGAAGAAAAAATACATTATGATGTCAATGATTATCCAAGGCCCGAAGCAACCTAGAAATGACATCGACATTTACTTTCAGCTACTGGTAGAAGAACTGCTGACAGTGTGGATAGATGCACCTGCTGTAAAATGTTATGATGCTTACAGAAAGGAGATTTTCGATCTACATGCGATGCTGGTGCACACCATCCAAGATATGCCGGTATTAGGCAACACATCGGGGTAGAAAACAAAGGGAGATGTAGGGTGTGTCACATGCATGGATAGGATAGCTAGCAGAAGACTTCCCAAGTCGCACAAAACCGTGTATTTGCGTCATCGTAGGTTCTTACGGAAAAATCACCCATACCGAAAGATGAAAGCTGAATTTCATGGTATAGCAGAGGTAGGTGTGAGCCCAAGACCCTATGATGGGGAGGTGGTCCACAACATGGCTAAACAAATTAATGTTGTGCTTGCCAAGAATCAGCCTTTGACGGTGAAACAAACACCCAAGGGTCAAGTGTTTAAGAAGAAATCAGTGTTCTGGAAATTACCTTACTGGGAGATTCTACGTGTACGTCACTGCATCGATGTCATGCACGTAGAGAAGAATGTATGTGAAAGCATCCTTGGTACTCTGCTCAAGATTAAAGGTAAAAGAAAGGATGGTGAGGGTTCACGGCTTGATATGCTTGCTGATGAATCAAAAAGCAAGAGTGAAGCAAAAGATGATGACAAATTCATCAAAGCTCGCCAGAGTTACAATTTCAGTACAAAAGAAGCAACACAGTTCTTCAACTATTTGTTGTCAGTTAAGACACCCTCTTGCTACTCCACAAACATCAGAAGTCTTGTGGATGTGAGCTCAGGTAAAATGAAGTTGGGACACATGAAGTCACATGATTGCCACGTAATGTTGACACAAATCCTCCCGGTGGCCATCAGGAATCTGATGGACAAAGATATAAGAAACACACTCATTGAGCTCTGTGATTCTTCAACCAACTATGGCAGAAAGTTGTAGATCCTGAAGAGTTGGATCATATGCAAGATGATATTGCAAGAATATTGTCCACCCTAGAGATGCTTTTCCCACCGTCATTCTTTGATGTCATGGTCCATCTCGTAGTGCACCTTGTCGATGAGATAAATTATTGTGGTCCTGTGTTTCTTTGCAACATGTATCCATTCGAGCGGTTCATGGGAATACTGAAGCGCTTTTGTCGGAACCGAAACCATCCAGAGGCAAGCATCCTACAAGGTTATACCGCCGAGGAGGTGGTTGAGTTTTGCACCGAATACATGAAACAAATACCTATAGGTTTGCCCCTCTCTCGCCACGAGGGAAGGCTGAAAGGTAAGCCAGTCCTTGCTGGCACACAAATGGCTGCACCCAGAGAATTGGCAGAGAAAGCCCATTTGACGGTACTGCTTAACAGCCCAGTTCTCAGTGCTTATGCCGAAGAACACTTGGCGGAGATACGCCGAAGCTTCTTACCAATGGTGCCTTCATCAGATGTGGAGATGAAGGAGCACACTAAGAACTACGCCGAATGGCTGAAGAATTGTTTGGCACAAGGATCCATCGATGACATTGCTACGTGGTTGGCACAAAAGCCATCACCTATGGTGTTGACGTACCAAGCATATGACATAAATGGATACACGCTCTACACCGAGGAACGTGATCAGAAGACCTCATATCAGAACAGCTCTGTTTGAATAGAATGCATGACTGTAGATGAAGCTGATAAAAGGGTATACTATGGAACCATCAAAGAGATTTGGGAGTTTGACAATGTGAAAGTTAAGGTGGCATTATTCAGGTGCGCATGGATCCCTCTTGGTCATGTAAAGGTTGATGATTATAGGAAGACCTGTGTTAACAGGATAACGATGGCATATCATGCGGACCCGTTCATTCTTGCCAGCGATGCTACCCAGATTTTCTTTGCGGAAGACCCCTTGCATAAGAACTGCCATGTAGTGATGCATGGGAAGAGGAGGGTACTGGGTGTCGAGGATGTTGCCGATGAGGACGAGTACGATGAATTTGCTGAGTTGCCAGCCAAGGGATCACGCACCCGTGTAACAGAGCAGCGTAAAATCATCAGAAAACCCAAGTTCATTCGGGGTCAACATAATGATCCCAGTTCCCCCATGTACATGGGAATTAAGCCATAAGACTAGTCTTTATGCCTACCCTGCAACTTAATTCGTTCAATTTAGAACTGTCGCGTGTACTGAATTTGTGAGTTATGCCCGGTTTTCTGTTGATGTAAGAACCGTTAATATGTTGATCTTGATATGCTGTCAGCTCAGGCAATGAATATGAACTGTTTTTTGTTATTATTATTATTATATCATAGAGGTAGCACAATCAATTGATCTCACTACAGTATGTGTGAACAAAAATATGCAATCTGGTTTGCGAATAGCACACGGTTCGTTGATGAAAGCCGTGTGCCGACCAAACCCCGCCCGCGATCTGAGTCATGCTTTCTGATTGGCCAGAACCCAAACCCCACGGATCGTACATCTGCACCGTTGGATGCTCCTTGATCGAACGACGATCCTCATCCCTTTCGACAGCACATGCAGTTCCGGTTCATGTAAATGTATTCAAATAGCACACGGTTCACTCACGAAAGCCGTGTGCCTACCAAACCATGGCAGATGCCCCCCCATGCAACGCGTGCGATCTGAGTCGTGCGTTCTGATTGGCCAGAACCCAAACCCCACTGATCGTACTTCTGCACCGCTGGATGCTCCTTGATCGAACGGCGATCCTCATCCCTTTCGACAGCACATGCAGTTCCGGTTGTAATTTTATTTTTATGCACAAAATGCACGTTAAACTCAAAAAATGTCTTAAATATAGCTAACGATACCTGAAATGCGCCAGAAAATCAAACCCGTGGTATAATGGTGATTGCTTAGCGTGGAAATTTTTATGAGGCCAAATGATGAAGTCACTGGCCACTAGAGTTTGAATTGACACGTCTCCTTTTGGAAACCATGATCCTTGAGATGCTCCGGTTTGGAAGGAGCGATCATCAAAACTTGTGCCAAACTTTACCAATTTTTTTCCACGGGGTCGTGAGAGCACACCACGGGCACACATCGATATTGATGATGTTCGGACTCCATCTAAATTTCTTGTGATTAAAATACCAACTAGGCCTACGCTAGTGGCCGCACCTCGCGGCCGAAATGTTTGAAACTTCTCCCCCCTTCTCGAACAAACGGATGAAAACTCGCAAAGCGACGCACAAATGATTTGTACACCTTCTTTGCTAGGCTGATCGTAATGGGAGTATCATAGCTAGTATCATGCATGCCAACTAGGCAATTCTGATGAGCTGTCATAGAATTAAATGAAGAAAGAGAGGGTTAAGTATCATATCATGATACCGTATCATAATAAATGCTATGCTACTATGTGTCATGCATTACAATAAATAAAATACTACATGATACTAACTTATGATACTATGCGCGCATTACGGAGGTAGTATCATATACTAGTATCATATGCATGATACTAATATATGATACTCTCCATTAGGCTGCTTCCAATGCATTGGTGCTTACGTGAGGTGCCAAGCATATTAAATACTTTAGCAGCTAAAGACCCCAATGCATAGGTTCTTAACTTGTTGGTGCAAGTATCCTTCATTTAATGATTTTGCAACTAAAGTTCTTCATGCATTTGTGGGATTCTTCCATTTAAGTGTTTTGCCTAGCTAGGTTCTCGCGCTTGGCATTGTTTTCTTCCTGGGGTCACCACACTCATCTCTCTCTTCTTAATTACCTTGCCACATCGGATTTTTTGCCTACATGGCAGCCTTAGCACCTGTACAAGGTGGAGCATTGGGATGGTTAGACTAGTCACAATGGGTATAGTAACTTAGACTAGTAACATGCATATGTTACTAGTCTATGTTACTACCTCTATAGTGGGGAGTAACATATGTGTGGTGTCATGCAACACTTCATTTATTAGGTTGTAGACTCATCTTGTCTTGGTATGTGTGATGTTACAGTAACTAGCTATGTTACCACATGACTCTCTTTCCTCATTAATTACTTACCACATCATCTGTTTTGCCTAGAGATGTGTGATGTTACCACCTATGTTACCGCCACTGTGGGTAGTCTTACAACCAGCCTTATCATAAACTAGTATCATGCATATGATACTATAGTATATGATACTACCTCCGTAATGCACGCATAGTATCATAAGTTAGTATCTTAGGTTGCCTTATTAATTGCCATGCATGACACAAAGTAGTACAACATTTAATATGATATGGTATCATGATATGATACCACACCCTCTCTTTCCTCATTTAACTGTGTGCCACTACATCATCCAAAAAGTCTAGTTGGCATGCATGATACCGCTTATGATACTCCCATTACGACGAGCCTTAGGGTGGCCATATAGTGGGGGTATCATAGCCGGTAGCATGCACGCGGGAATAGCAAATATGATGATGTGGCAAAGAAGTAACATAGGTAGATACCGTAACATAATAAATATGGTACACTACTTTGTGTCATGCATGGCCATAAATATGATCATCTATGATACTATATGCACTATGAAGGTACGTATGTAGTATCATACACTAGTATCATATGCATGATACTATAGTATATGATACTCCCCACTATAAGGCTGGCCATAGTGGTGGTACCATAGCCGATATCATGCACTTGGAAATAGCAAGTATGCTGATGTGGCAAAGAATTAAATAAGAAAGAGAGGGTTAGAGTAACATATAGCTAGGTAGATACCGTATCATGTTAAATGCGATGCTAATTTGTGTCATGCATTGCAATAAATATGATCATCTATGATACTACTCTATTATACTATGCACTATAATTAAAGATAGTATCATACACTAGTATCATATATATATATATATATGCATGATACTAGTATATATCACACTCTCCACTATGAGTAGCCTAAGTATAGCCTATAACTAAAACACCCACATATAGTTGCAGTAGGGTTTTTGAATTTAATTAAATGCACTAAAATGCAAGGTAAGTGCAAAGAATGACTTAAACATATATAGCAGAGACGAGACCTGAAATGGGCCGGAAAATCAAACCAAGGGTATATCCGCGATTGTTTACCATGAATTTTTTTCGAGGTGGAACGATGTAGTAACTGACGATTTGGAGTCCGAAGTGCCGCGTCTCCTTTTGGAAACTATGATCCTTCTTGTGAGATGCTCCGGTATGGAAGGTACAAGCACCAAAACTTGTGCCAAACTATACCAAATTTTTTCCATGCAATCGTGAGAGCACGCCACAGTGACACAATTATTTTCGTTATTTTTCGGACTCTATATGCATTTCCTGAAATTAAAATACGAACAAGGCCTACGCCTCTGGCCGCACCCTGCGGCCGAACTGCTTGAAGTTTTTTCCCGTTTCTTGGACAATGAATGAAAACTCACAAAGCGACACAAAAATGATCTTGCTAACACCCACGTGTCTTTGCGACTATATATATATATACAAATGAGATCTCTTTTTTTTGCATATTCAAAGTTTGAGATTGCTAGCCAGGCTTGCCGCCTGGTAAAATGTACCAGAAAATCAAACCATAGGGTACAATCGTGATTTCTTACCGTGGAAAAAAAAATTGAGGCGAAACGATGAACTCATGTTTTCATTCAAACAAAAATATGCTGTTAGTTAATGTAAATGTTTTCAAATAGCACACGGTTCACTCACGAAAGATGTGTTCCCACTAAACCATGGCCGATGCCCCCCTGCCACACGCGCGCTCTGAGTCGTGTATTCTGATTGGCTAGAACCCAAACCCCACGGACCGTACGTCTGCACCGTTTTATGCTCCCAGATCGAACGGCAATCCTCATCCCTTTCGACAGGAAATGCAGTCCGGCTAGGATTTGATTTATATGCCAAAATGCATGGTAAATGCCAAAAAATGTCTTAAATATAGCACACGAGACCTTTAATGCGCCAGCAAATCAAACCCGTGGTATAATGGTGCTTGCTTAACGTGGGAAAAATTTAGAGGCGAAATGATGAACTCACGTCTTCATTTCTAACAAAATTTTTCTCTTTGTGCACACGAGCGCTTAGAGGCAACCGTTTGCATAGGCCTTTCCACGCGGCGACCGGGGATATTTTTCACCCTTTTCACCTAGGACGCCAACACCCCCCCACCGCCCGCCCGCGTTTTACTCAACTAGTCCACCCAATCTCCATCGCCAGCTCCCCCCTCCCCCAGGTCCACAGCAGAACCCTCTTCGGCGCCGGCATGCTCACCCCGGCCGTGTGCCCGCTCTTCGGCGGCAAGCCTACCTCCACTGTCGTTCCCAACACGCGGCTGCCCGTGCCTCGCCGTCTTCATTTGCTCGCCAGCCACCCTCGAGCATATCGATCCTGTAACCCTCGCCTCTCCTGTGGTCTGGCCGGGTTTGCATTAAGAACCCTATTAGTTACTGCTCTCCATCGCGGTGAGGCATATTTCCTCACAATCCCTCTTCCTATTTCATTCCGTATGTTCCCAAATTGGCTATAAAATAATGGAGAGCATATATATGTTCATTATCTACCTTCCTAACTAGTACATATAAGTTGTATTTGTTCCAATAAGTTACTGTCGATTTACAGATTGCGGCCTCCCGAGGCACACAAACTTAACAAATAAGCCGTATATTTTCTAAATTATTGCATGACATGTTTAGACAGCTTCATACCAAGTTTTTAGTTTTATGCTTATCCTCCTTTCCTGAGTTTCGCATGTGTTCTCTGTAGATGCCGAGTAGCAGCGATAGCACTCATGCTTCAGGCAATGTATCTTCATCTGATTCCGACAACCCTAGGTCTTCAGCAGATGGTGAGGGATCAAGTAATCTTGAACGGGATAGAGCTGCAGCAATTACCCTTCTGGTCAGGACACGGAGGAACGCTCTAAGGAAGCCCACACACCAGCCTAAAGGTATATATGAAGTAAGCGAGATCGATTTAAAGTCTCTGGCTCCAACTAAACCAGATAAAGCATGCACGAGGTTCAGGAGTGTGTGTGGATTTGTTGGCAGGGCAAGGCTCAACATTAATCTGCCGGGGTTTCGGAAGGCTGACACAGAAACACGGTGAAGGATAGTCCGGGAGATCATTGATCACTTCAACATTCCAGAGCAGTGGAGAATGCAGGTGGAACACGCTGCACTGAAGAAGGCTAGGGATGCTTGGAGAAACTGGAAGCACGTGCTATACAAGAAGTACTTGAGTGAAGGCGAGGACCCAATCCCCGCATACCCCCAAATTACAAAGGCAGACTGGGCAGAATTCAAAAGGGTCAGGGCAACTAAAGAGTTTGCTGACAAGAGTGCCAAGCAATCAGAACTTCAGAAGAAGAACATACACCCCCATCATATGGGTGTGGCAGGATACTACGGCATGAAACCGATATGGGACCAGGAGGACAAAGAAGCAGTAGCGGCGGGTGGGCAACCGGCCTTTAGTGAAATCAGGGGCGAACGCGCCAGAGACTACTTGCGGGCACATGCAAGGAGGCGTGATGACGGAAATTATTACTTTGAAAACTCACATGAAGAAGAACTGTATCAAGTGATGTTAGAGGCTTCCAAGATCCCTGGGAGGTTCTACAGGAACTCAGGGCCATGTGACATTCTATCCGATGCTCTAGAAACAAGAGAGCCCCTTGGCCGTGCAAGGGGTATAGGTGTTAATGTCCCGCACAAGAGGGCTTTCACACTGAGCAAAGAAGAGAGGCTCATGATGAAAAAGCGATAAGTGAAATGAAGCAGAATGAATTGTATGAAAGGTTGAGGAAGGACATGTATCCAGCTGTTCGAAAGGATATTGAGGAGTCAATGATGATGCAGAAGACTCTAACACTAACAGATAGCCAGCAAATGGGAGGGGAGGCGGGCATGGAGGATGCTGCTTATTGTGCGACAACACCGCACAAGAGTAGCTGTGCATCAGCTGACCCTAGCGACACTGAGACTGCAGCTGCTCATGATGATGCTATTTCTGATCTATCTGGAATGAAAGACAGACTGAAGGGCGTTCTTACACATTATGAAGGTACATTAAAATGTGCAACAGCCTGGGTTTGCCCACCCTTCTTGGAAGAGGGCCTCTTGTTGGACAATGTGCCATTGAAGCCGGGCTGTGTGAAGTGCTACGTGACTGAAGTAAAGCCTGGATTCAATGAATTTTCCCTGAAGAATGTCCTAGGAGACTTTGATGAGCAAAGGACCTTGGGAGAAACATTGTTACATCACATCCAGTGGCCATGAAAGGAAATAGAGTTCATCGATGAGATCCCTGAAGCCCCGCCAAGAGCAACCAATGTCGCCCCTCAACCGGTGATGCTCTCCTTGCCACAGCAGCTCTCGCATGCTTCCCCCAAAGAACCTAATACTCGTAATCCGACGGCTGATGCATCAACCTGTGATCAGCCGGCCCGACTTTGTGCGGTACAGGCCATGTCATCCTCCGCCCCAGAGCAGCCAGAGGCAAGGCCTACAACTGCTGAAGACGCACCACCGGTTCAGATGCCGGCCGCTGAAGCAGCGGGGGGAGACCCAGCTGCAGCACATGCTCAGCAGACCAACCTGATGGAATGGACTGCTAAGCAGTCCGATGCTTCGGAACTGCCTGCTAAGCAGTCTGTAGGTCCAGAATCGACTGCTCATCAGTCCGTTGGTCCGTAGTCGCGTGATCAGCATACCAATGCGTCAGCACTTCCTGCTCAGCAAACCAACGCGTTGGCACGGCCTCCTCAGCACACCGACAAGTTGGCACCACCTGCGCAGAAACCCGACATAGCTTCAACGCATGGTCAGTAGTGCGATGCCTCTGCTCCTACAGCCCAGCAGTCCATCACAGCAGCACCGCCAGCTCAGCGGTCCGGCATAGATAAACCGTCTGCTAAGCAGTCCGTCAAAGCTTCACCGTCTGCTCGGCAGTCTACCTTGTAGCCAACCAGACGTTCTACTAGAAATGCTTCAAGTACCAAGCAGGAAGCAGCCAAAAAGGATGCACTCGCGAGGAAGCGCGGCGGGAGAGCGAAGAGGAAAGAGAACGATTGCCTCTTAATTAAAGCACTCATCGCCCAGAACCAAATTAACAGTAGGTTGTTCGAATCGGGGAGTAATATTATTTCTCACGGCATGGATGATGAAGAAGTAGATTTGTTGCTTGCTAAAAGTAAAGCAGACGTACTTGAGGCACGCAATTATGTCCATGGCCAGCCATTTCTTGTTGGTGAATAGTTTGATGAGTGCAGCTCCAGTTGCCGCGAGTTACATGGATATTGCATGGATCAAATGTCAGCAGGTCATCATGGTTTGCTAGTCCACTACAACAGAGATCATTTCCGACACGATGTTGGTTCCATCAATGTGAGTTTCGAGGACTTACATCTCTTCTTCAACTTCAACGAGCTCGATGCCACTCTTGTTAGATGCCTGATTTTGTAAGTACTTAACAAACTCTGATCAACTTCTCCATACAAGGCTGTAAATGATAAACAACTAACTGCATTTTATTCCTCTCAGGGGATTGAACGTGCAGAGAAGAAAAAGGGAGAGTGTGTATTTCATAGATCCTACATTAGCAAATGGCACAGCATTAGATGGTAAGGACCTACGGGACTGGGCCATTAACAGGGTCGTCCGTATCTTTGAAAACACGTCCCATGCAGAATCATTTCTCTAGCCATATCATGAATGGTAAGTCAAGTAAACAACCACGCATACACTGGTCTTTCAGATTTTGACATAATTCGTAAGTTCATGGCTTTCTTAATATGTAGCGATCACTGGATATTGGTATTCATTGTTCCAAACAAGAACACAGTTTACTACATGAATTCTCTCAGAGAGTCAACAAACGCTCAGGATCTAACGCATCTTCAGCAATTCATGGATAGGTATTGAATTCTATGATGTTGAAATTAAATTGCATTCATATCTGGTTCAATAATTGATGTTGTCAAAATTCATCTTCATTTGCAGTGTGCTCGCATTGTGGAAAACTAAACCAGGGAACCTGTTGAAGAGGGAACTACCTCTGCAGCACGAGATCGTTTCTCTGGTAATTCACCGAATCCGTTATTTTCGGAAAATTTATCCAATAGTCTGCAAATACCTTTTCTTACACTAGTCAAATGTTCAAGCTTCTAAATAAACCTCTTTCTATTTTTTTCCAAAGAAAAAATAATACATCTAACACCGGTTAGGTTGTTCCTAATAGGACAAATACATGACTAATTCTATACAAAAAATTTCAGTGTCCTTAGCAACAAGCAGGGACCAACCTTTGTGGATACTATGTTTGCAGACACATGATCTCCATCTGCAAATCTTCTAATAGTTGTGACAATCCTCGCGAATTAGTACCAGTAAGTCTATCTTAATTAATATTTTCTACTCCACTCATATGGCACATTCTGATCTTAAAAATACTGCAGCTCATCTTAGAACCGAGGACCCCTGAACTGCTCCCGGCTGGTGAATTGCTGATGGTTCGGAGATTTATCAGAGACTTCTTCCTGAATCACTACATCAATCCCACTGGTGATAATGAAGATTTCAGCATACCTTCTCCTGAAACATTGAGTAAGAGTTAGCCGCTAAACATATACGCATGTATCCATTGTTTTCCATCTGATGAGGTCTTCATATTTCGTACACTATGATTAATTATGTAATGCATATATTTGTGGACAAATCATTGGAATTTAGCTACCATATGTTCAATTGTAATTGTTGCGAAATCTGATGAATGTTCTTCCTATGGACAGTATTTGTTCAATTGAATATTGTGGCAAATTTGCTTTTTGCATGCCGATTTAAAATGGGATATTTTTGTTTTAACCTGGCAATTGCTCCGCACATGGTTGAACTAAATGAGTGTGTGCGATCCACATCAGAAAGCATACGTCAATCGTAGCGGAACCGTCGGTGATACACAGCAAATCGCAAACGATTTGCAGCGCTACTACGTGTGCGTTGGGTCTCCGAAACCGTTTGTGATATCACGGTATCGCACATGAGAGCTCGGAGTAAACCGTGCCCAATGTAAAATACAATCCCAGTCGTAATTTTTTCAGGAAACGTGTGGGATCCCAAACGAAAAGCACACGTCACTCTTGGCGCAACCGTCGGTGATACACAACAAATCACAAACGGTCTGCAGCACTTGTATGTGTGCGAAGGGGCTCCTGAACCGTTTGTGATAGAACATTATCGCACACGGTAATTGTTGGGAAACGTGTGCGATGGAATATTGCATGCCGGACGGGTTCCGCAGAAAACTAGTGTGCGATGGGGCACATATCGCACACAGTTCATATGTTGGCCCGTGTGCCTTACATACTGTTTCCCAAATGGTTCATTACGACACATCGTTTGGTTTCACTACGTCATTAGAAATGTTTAATCACCGATACCACACGTGTGAAAGAATTTAATGTGTGCTGCATCGCACATGATTGCACTTTGCAAGGCCTCTGGATCATGGCTCCATATCCCCGACGGTTTCTGGGTCATGTGGGAAGGACCCCTATCGCCCACACTCACTTGGCGACGGTTCCAAATGCCGTCGCGGAAAGGGGTTAAAAACCGTGTGTATAGCACCGACGCGTACCAGTGTCATATACAGGTCACCTCGAGTACTTTCCTATGATGAAGTAGAGCAAGAGCAGCACCGGCATGAAGATGCCGTGCTCCTTGAGGAGAACCATCTCCGGGCTGTTACACGTGTTGCACGCTATCAGCAAGCCCTGCGCCGGTATCATAGCCGCATGGTTCATCCCCGGAGCCTTGAGGAAGGCGACCTTGTCCTTAGGCGCGTTCAGTCCGCCAAGGGTACAAACAAGTTGACGCCAAAGTGAGAAGGCCCTTACCGGGTGGTACGAGTCACCTGACCTGGTGCAGTCCATCTGGAGACCGGAGATGGCATTCAATTGCAAAACTCATGGAATATTGAGCAGCTCCGTATGTTCTACCCGTAAGGCGTGGCTGTCGGGCCCTACCCGGCAGCCACCCTTTTGTACAAGCTTTGTCGATGCTGCATGTAACCCTTTGTACAAAGCCCGGCATAGACCCTGAGCAGCAGATAAATAAATGAAGCATTGGGGGCCTGAAGAACTTGCATGTTTGCATAGCATAACATGAGCATTGCATGATCATGTAGATAAGGGCATATGTAGCATTGTTTTCCTCTGCACTTAATTGTAGGGCCCTTGTCGCGGACTCGGTCCCGAAGAGAAGAAAAGGAGACAAGCCTACATATTGGTCCCCGACAAGCCAAACAGATAAGTTCCTTCTTGTCCATAAATGTCTGTAAGGTGAAAACTTGTGCATATAGAAACCCCGTCACCTTCGAAGCATGGGTGCTCCCATCCTTTGACTCGAACGTTGCTTCGGTCAAGGTGGTTGTAGTGGCCTTTGGCGGAGAGGGTTTGACAGGGGGGCTGGTCCCTTTTCATAGTTTCGAGCCCGGTAGGCTAAGCCCCGCAGCAACAAATGGAAGGAACCAGTAGGATAGCTTGCTATAGATAACTTGTTTACTTAAATGTATAGAGGCATCTCACCTCTGTGTCATGGGAAACCACGGCCACCTATGGGGCCATCAGCCCCTTTTGGTTCAGCGGGGGGATGGACACGTTGCACAAAGAGCGGAGAAGCGTCGCGCCGCACGGCAGAGATCACACGGGCAGTCTTTACCCAGGTTCGGGCCGCCGTGAGGCGTAAAACCCTACTCTTGCTTTGGTGGATTGATGGTGGATAATGGTGGTGAAATGTAGCACACTTGCCCGGCAAGGTTGCTCTGGGGGCGAGAGTGGCTACGCGCATATGGATATGCGAGGATCCAACACTTTCTACGGTCGCCATGGGCCTCCTTTTATAGATTGAGGGGTCACCAAAGTGGCAAATCAGTCTTTGTGTACTGATTAGATAGCTAACAGTGCTATCATATCTAACTCTATAGGCTGATAGAGCGCATTAAATGCGCCGCTCTATGTCACATCACAGCTTGCCCGGCAGGCCCTGCCGGGCTATTTTGCTAGCTTCGCGCCTGCTTGCTTGACACGTCTTAGGACGTGTGTCATATGGTGGTGTTTGCTGTAGGAAGTGGATGCCATGTGGCAGAAAGTAGCCACTTAGTCACCTTGGCGCTTGACACCGCTTCGATTACTGACTTAAGTCGCTTGTGAGGTGGAGCGGTGGAGTGGCTTGCCTCCGCCAGTCCCGGCAGGCCTGCCGGGATGATCCGGGAGCTTGCTTCCTGGGCAAAAACCAAACCGTGCCAGGCTCGCCTGCCCGGCAATGTAGGTCCTTCCCTTAGCGATGCCTCGTTCCTCTGGCTCACCTTTGCCTTCTTGACTTGCACTTGGATCCTTCAAAGGAATTGATCCTCCTTATTTGGTTTGATCTTGGTCTTGCAATCTTGTCTCTGAGCCTGTTGGCTTGCCGTTCGTGAACAGTCAGGGGAACACATATACCCCTATCTGTGTTCCCCGACATAAGCCCCCGGGCCTAGGCCATACGTGTCGCTGGGCACATTGGGTTAGGCCCTAAACCAGTGCACGGACATGTGTGCTTCTCGCATCATGGTTCGTCATGATGACCAGTCAATCCAACGTCCACTTCGCACAATTACTACGAGCCATGGGGTCGTGGGACTGTTGCGGTTAATGTAAAATGGTAACTTCTGGAGCATTGCGTCCCAGCTCCACGCCTTTTCCCCTTAAGATAGGAAAACATGGAACGGCACGGTTCACTTGTCGCTTGTTCTGCCCTCCCATCATCTTTCTCTACAAGCCAAACAACCGCCCCTCCTTCTCTCCCTCGGCCGCCGCCGTTCCTCCGCCTGATTCCTTCCCCGTTCGCACCGGCGTCCACGGGAATGGGGAAGAAAATAGCAGCAAAAGGGAAGCAGACGGCCACGGCGAAGGAGGTGGTCGCCGAGGGAAGCAAGAGGGCGGCGGACCTGGACAGGAAGCGGAGGGGAGATGTCGTCTTCTTTTCGTCGAACCTGGACGGCCCGGTTCTGCAGGCAAGGTACGGGTTCCTGTGGGGGAGGGAAGTCCCGAAAGGGCACGGCGCGCCCAATGTTTTGGCGGAGAGGGAAGAAGATCCGCCCAATTCATACCGATTCTTTTGCGCATATTTCATCTGTGCCCTCTGCCCTCCTTTTTCTGATTTCCTTGAGGCAATGATGACGATTTATGGATTCCACCTCCTAGACTTCATGCCAAATGCAATGGCGACCATGGCCATATTTGCCCATTTGTGTCAGAATTTTGTTGGTGTCGCCCCCAATGTTGATCTGTTCAGGCATTACTTCATCCCGCGGGTGGAGAACAAATTTCACCACTCCGGGAACATCAGCTGGATGCCACCGGTGGCAAGGATGTCCTGGGATTATATCCCAGGTCTGCAGCGCGAGCGGTGGGATGAGTGGAGAGGAGACTAGTGCTGGATTCAGGATGAGGAAGCCCAGAGTTCTGCGAAGCACGGACAGTGTGTGTCGAGCGCAGCAAGGAATGGAGCGCATTCGGCCTCACCAATGATAGGCTTCGCCCGGCAATAAACAGGATCACCCACCTGAAGGCTGCCGGGCTAACCATTGAGCACGTGGGAGCAGATTTTCTCCTTTGTCGCACCTCGCCGTTAACGAAGAGGGACAGATCCGCCTGGTTGTATGGTGATGCTGGGGACAGGATGAGGTTGCTTCCGGGCTTGGCCAACAACTTGTCCGTTTATGGCCATGCCTGGCTGTGTGACCAGCTGTTTGGCCGCCTCGAGCTGTTCAAGCTCCCGGCAACCGTTATCCCTCTGAATGTCAATTCAGCCCGGGACCAGATCTTGAAGTGGATGCCGGATTGCAATGCTCATGGGGTGGCAAGTGATTGGCGGTTGCCCACTCTGGATGAAAAACTTGAATGGTCCAACGCCCTGGCGGAGAGGGCTGTTAGAGTGGAGACCAACGTGTACAAACACACCTCCACCATGGAGGCAGCATTTATCAAGAGGAGGATTGAGGAGGACAAAGCTGCCCGAATTGCTGCAATGGCAAGAGCTGCAAAGTTTGGGAAGGGAAAAGCTGAGGATGAGAGTTCTTCTCATGGTGGTAGCGAGGCGCAGGCCACGGAAGAGTTTGTCGGGGAAGATCTTGCCGGGGACAAGTTCTCCGGACTTGAGGCTCTAGCCACTCTGGTAGCAGAGCTCCAGAGGGAGGTGGAGGCTGCCGAGGCAGTGGAGCCTGAAGCGGAGTGGCTCGCGGCTGGTCCTCAAGCCCCTGAGCCAATTTTGGATCAGCGTCCCCGCAGGCGTGCTGCTAACCGGGCAACGGCGGCCCCAAATCCCGCGCCTGCTGCCAAGAAGGTGAAGAAGACCACCACCAGAAATACCAAGCCAGATGTGGTGTGCCGCTAGTCTCCTCGCCTTGCCGGGATCAAAGCTTCTCCCACAAGCAATCGGTGGATGTGGAGGGCGATTCCGGCTCTCATTCTCGTTCAAGCTCTTCGCAGAGCTCATCTTCATCAGAGCCCCTAGTGCTCCAGCAAAGTTTGCGGCTGCCGGAAAGCTCCGTCTCTCCATCCCAGAAGAGAGGAAGAGCATCCCCACCGCCCATGGAGTTTGATTTGAGCTCCATGCTCATTGATGAGGAGTAAGGAAGATTTCCCTCTCCGTGGTAACTCTAGTATACTTGATTGTCTTTGCTGGCTGACCTTTTGTTTTGCCATCGTTGGCAGGGTGGAGGAGGAGGAAACGGAGACCCTCATCCATCGGTCGAAGAGGCTCCGGCGTGCTGGGTCGCCGAAGACTGTGGAGAGCTTGGATTTGGTGGGGAGCCACATGGAGGATCCCGTACCGAGCCCCCAACCCAGCCCTCGGCCTGAAAGTGTTGGGCTGGTTCCTCCTGCTGACCCAGCCAAAGATCCCCTGGCGAGACCCTTCGTGGATGAGCCCGCATAGAGCGTTGCCGTGGCTGCCGCGGCAGGGGGTGGAGTTCATGGACCAGCAACTGATGCTACCGGTGAAGCTGAGGCCCCTGCCCGGCAGACTTCTCCGGGTACTTAACTTCAACTCTTCTCTTTCTTTTTCTTATGTATCCCCTCCCCCTTTATCTAAATCTTCTGCCCTTTTTCTTTCATTTGCTTGTCCTTTCATCCGCAGTCCCCCAGGCCGAAGGGCCAGAACTGCTGGAAGAGGTGGCTAGCATAGGGAGAGCTACCGCGGACGAAGCCGCCGAGATTGCCACCGCGGAGGGACAGGGCTCCATTGCCAGGAGTGTTCTAGATCCTCTGGTGGTGGCGGAGCATACTTTTGAAAGTGCCCCAGAGGTGGGAGCGGTGGTCGATGGGAAGATTCCACTCCAAACCATGGATCCCCTCTCCTATTTTGGGCCCATGGTGGGGACCTCGCCATCCCCCTTAAGCCAGTTGGCGTTGGTGTTGGCGTGGCCCGGGATTGGAGCCCCCGGCCCGTCGGCATCGATGAACACGGAGTTTGATGAAGAGCTCCAGCGAATCCTGGCGTCGCTGCACCAAAGAGTTGAAGAATCGGGCGATTCTATTGCCGTTGCAATGGATTTGTCCTTCCTGGAGTCCATGGCGGCGGGCATCAAAGAGATGCGGGCCCGACACGACCAGAAGCGGCAGACGCTAAAAGAGTAACAGGAGTCCGCCAACAAAGTGGACCAGAAGCTGAAGGACAAGTGTCTAGAGTTGCGCGAATGGCACGACAAGCAGTTCCAGGCACTTATGAGGCAGCAGGAGGCGATTCTGATGATGAGGGAAGATGTCATAGCCCATGAAGCGCGCCTGGCGGATCGCATGGCACGTCTGGACGCCAGAGTGCAAGAGATTTCTCTTCGGGAGGAGAAGCTTGAAGCCACCCTTCGCGCCAAGGATGATGATCTGGAAGCCCTCGTGCAGCAATGCACCAAGGAGTTGGAGGACAAGCACAAAGCTGCCCTGGACGCCCTCAGAACCAATTCTGCTATTCGTTTGAAGAAACTCACTGATGAACTCGCTGCCGCATCCGCTGCCAGGACTGACCTTGATCGGCTGGTGACTAAGCTGACTGAGGAGCTTGCCGGGAGCACCAAGGAGGCGGAGGCTCTCAAAGAGGAAGTGCGAAAGGCGGAGGTGCTTCTGAGCGATGTGCAGTCGCAGCTTTCCTCCAGGACCCAAAGTCTTGAAACCGCCAACGGTGCCATCACGGATCTGAAGGCCAGGATCGGCACCTTGGAAAGCGCGGCAGAGTCCAACGGATCCCGCCAGCAATAGTTGTCCAGAGATCTAGACACCGCCCAGCGCCTCCGGAAGGATGCAGAGGATAAGCTGACGAACCAATCCGAGCAGGTGAACCTCTGGATCAGGAGCATGGTTGACATTGCTATGCACCTTGCTGCTCAGACCGTTGCAATGGGCATGGATGGGCTAGCTTTCTCGGTCAATAGGCAGGAGGTCCCCAGTGTCAAACTGGGGGTTTTCTTCAACAAGCTGATCGAAAAGCTGAAGGTGCATGAAGAGGGGAGGGCCAAGCACTTCGCGATCAAGTCCCGGAGGCTTGCTCACGACGCCCTCCTCATGGTCCTGATCAACATCGCCTGTCGTCATCCAGACCTTGACCTTGCTGACGGATTTAAAGAGCCGCAGTGGGTGCTGATGTTCCAACTGCCAAAGAGAAAGCTGCCCCTCTGGCTGCCAGGGCCCTTCACGTCCCAACGGCTTCACGCGGTCACCGGGCTTAACTCTGAGCTATTCTTGTTATCGTGCTATCATGTAACAAAACATGATGTATGCTTCGTGTTTAGATGTCGCACTATTTGATGTTTGCATGGAACTGATGTCCCCCGCTTAACTTTAATCGCTCGTTTATCCCTCTGAGCTTATATGCACACGTCCGTACGATTAGTCCCTATGTATGTTCTGGTTGCTTGCCGGTATCATATTGCCGCGATTGTCGTAAGGGTCCGGCCCTTAACATTCATCTTGCCGTGGATGCGTCCCGGCAAGTTTTTCCTTGGTAGCTCTCGACGCAGCCACTTGTTCTGTTAGCAGGGCTTGGGACAGAACGAGGGTCCATACAAAGAACTAGCCAAGGTTCCATCACACGAAGGATTTCATAGTACGAACACTTACAAAAACCGAGGGATAAACGGATGCAAAAATCTAGGATTCATCAAAAGGAAATGATTGCTTGGACTTATCTTTTGTTCTTGCTCCTCCCCATCCCTTCTAGTTGCGTGCATTTGGTGTGCTCGCAATACCAGGAAAGACGGAGGCCAGCAAACAAATCTCTGGTTCCCGGTAGGGACCAACACACGTCAAGCGCATCTGGCGGGCGGCAAGATAGGGTGTCGGGCTTTCTCGGCCCCTCCTTCTCTCCTCCACTCCTTTCGAACAATCCGTGGTGCAAAAGTCTCACCAGTGCGGACAGCCTTGCCAGAGTATACCTGCCGGGGTATCGATCAATGGATTCATACTGGCGTTCTACTCAGGATTTCCCTAAGCAGGGTAAATGCTAAACCGAGTACCGCACGGTACTCATCGACATTAAAGATGCTAGGGGCAGAGCAGCTCGATTGCCGAAGAGGGAGAGAGATGAAAAGAGGAGCTTCATTCCCTTGCGCCTTGCCCCTTCCCCCTGGACGGCGCCCGATCGGTGGTCACGCCGCCTAGGTCTCCTGGGGGGGAAGCATTCCGCCGTCAGCGCCTATGTTGACCGCGGCCGTGACCGCGGTGGGACGAGATGACGAACGAAGCAGGCGCGGGGACGACCCCGCTCTTCCACTCTGTCTTCGTATTTTCATGAGCACCACCGACGCCAAAAGCTTCGGCCGGGCTATCATGGAGACAGCGCGCTGCCAACGCCCTCCGGTTTGCGCCGGTGATCCCCCTACCTGGCGTGCCAAAGATGTCATGGGAAACCACGGCCACCTATGGGGCCATCAACCCCTTTTGGTTCGGCGGGGGGATGGACACGTTGCACAAAGAGCAGAGAAGCATCGCGTAGCACGGCAGAGATCACCCGGGCAGTCTTTACCCAGGTTCGGGCCGCCGTGAGGCGTAAAACCCTACTCCTTCTTTGGTGGATTGATGGTGGATAATGGTGGTGAAACGTAGCACAATCGCCGGGCAAGGTTGCTCTGGGGGCGAGAGTGGCTACGCGCGTATGGATATGTGAGGATCCAACTCTTTCTACGGTCGCCATGGGCCTCCTTTTATAGATTAAGGTGTCACCACAGTGGCAAATCAGTCTTTGTGTACTGATTAGATAGCTAACAGTGCTATCATATCGAACTCTGTAGGCTGACAGAGTGCATTAAATGCGCCGCTCTGTGTCACATCACACCTTGCCTGGCAGGCCCTGCCGGGCTGTTTTGCCAGCTTCGCGTCTGCTTGCTTGACACGTCTCCGGACGGGTGTCATATGGTGGTGTTTGCTGTAGGAAGTGGCTGCCATGTGGCAGAAAGCAACCACTTAGTCACCTTGGAGCTTGACACCGCTTTGAATACTGACTTGCGTCACTTGTGAGGTGGAGCGGTGGAGTGGCTTGCCTCCGCAGTCCTGGCAGGCCTGCCGGGATGATCTGGGAGCTTGCTTCCGGGGCAAAACCCAACCCTACCAGGCTCGCCTGCCCGGCAAGATAGGTCCTTCCCTTAGCGATGCCTTGTTCCTCTGGCTCGCCTTGGCCTTCTTGACTTGTACTTGGATCCTTCAAAGGAATTGATCCTCCTTGTTTGGTTTGATCTTGGTCTTGCAATCTTGTCTCTGAGCCTGTTGGCTTGCCGTTCGTGCACAGTCAGGGGAACACATATACCCGTGTTTGTGTTCCCCGACACTCTACATGGACATAATACATGCACAAGTACCTGGTAAAGCTTGTCTTTTTCATTAATATGTGAATAAGCATGTACAGATCTTACAGAACACAAACATGGATAAAGAAGATTACATATTTGAGACTAAAGTTTGGCAAATGCCTACATGTCTTAGACTAAAAAAAGATAAGTGCCCCGTAATCCCTTTCTTGTCCCTCTCCCCCTAGGAACTACAACAGGAGGTGAAGAGGGTAAAAGGAGTGCCTGAGCAGAAGCCCAGCCCGACCCCGTCAGGACCTGTCGGGTGTGGCCTGACAAGATCGGGAGTGGCGAGGCTGCGAAGGAGGGGGATGGAGAGTGCAGCTAGGCGGTGCCCTGGTCACCACCCCAGTGCCAGCAAGGCATCCCAGCACAGGCGCGGCAAGGAGAGCCTGCTGGAGCTCAGCTGGAAGACTGCTGGACGAGGCGAAGGCACCAAGGGAGCATCCCCCTCCCCAGCAGCCGTCCAGAAGAAGCCGATGATGATGGTGCCGGGGATGGAGGGGAAGAGTAGAAAGATGAGGCAGCGGGCCGGCAACACGAGACGAAGGCGTCGGTGCCATCGTACTCCGACCTGATGGCCTGCCACCCGCCTTCTCCACCTTCCCTCATTTTTTCCTCATGACCATCGCTCCAGGAGGGCGCCGACCCCTCGGCCCATCACCTCCCTCGGAGAAGCGGCAGACAGCGGCAGCGTCCAAAGCGTGCGAGGAGCGCCACTCCCCACCTTGGCGGGCAGAAAGGCACCGACCTCGCTGGAGAGGGCAGTGCTGGGATTACCAAGGATCCCGAGCACAGCACCACAGGCGAACGCCGGAAGCCCCAGGGACCTCGCCAACAGGATGACAAGCCTCGACGACTTGCGGCAAGGGCAAGTACTCCCCTCCAGGCTGCTGGCTTGTGTGGGGAAAATGAGCGCTCCACCATTTTGGAGAAGCGCAACGCCTCCCACACTGCGGTCGATTCGGCGCCCATGTCTATGATAGCCGCATCTCCTACAACCCCGGACCAGACTCACTCCCCAAGCATCAACATGAGTGTTCAGCATCGCCACCCTCGGGCTAGGGCCCGGGGCCTGGCCCTGGTCTCCCCCCCTCGGCATAACAAAGAGGGAGGCAAGAAGTAAAAGGGAAGATTTGCGTGGATGGCTGCCTCTGCTCCCTCTCGCGCCCCCTTTTTATAATCAGGCTGGTGCTGGGGGCTTATCCTTCACCCCCACCCCCGAGGGGCTCTTTCTGATCCGACCCATTCAAGCTACCACCGACGACCGGATCCGATTGCCGCCCTCTTACACCAACCCAAGAAGACCAGGCCTTTGCCATGACGCTCTTTCCCGCACCACGCGCCTCCGTTACCTACCCTACTCGATGCATGCAGCATACGTGGCAAAGGATAAGGGCGTGGTGGGACGAGTGAATTGGCAGTTACTCCCCCGTGGGTTAAAGTCATTCATGGGCCATTACAGAAATGGCCCCAACACAAGTGGCATCACGCGACGCACAGAAAAATTGGAAGCTGACCCAAGCACAGATTGATGAAGAGACAAAGAAAATATCAAGGGATGAGCTACCGTAAACTGTTCGCCTGTGTACCAGATAGGGCCTACCCTGACGACACTCAGCAGCGTGTTCCGGCCAGGCCCGAGGGCTCCTGTCGGTGCAACAACCCCTAGTGTATGTTGCCCTGACTGTACATAGACTCAAGGGCAAGGTTCTAGCATCCAAGCTTCACCAAGGCCAAGCCATAGAGAAATGAGCCCTTTGAGGAATCAATGGGCGGCTCAAGAAGACCAAGACAAGCCAAGACAGCAAGATATCACCAAGGGAAATGCCTCCCTTGCCGGGCAAGCGAGCTTGGTCAGGTCGAGGCCACCCCAAGAGCAAGTCCCAAGACCTCCACGGCAAGGATTGCCGGGGCGTTGGCGGCCTGCTATCCCACCAAGGCTCCACCACTCCACCTCACAGTGACGCAAGTCGCTTATCGGTGCGGTGTCGAGCCCTCAAGTGAATAAGTGGCAGTCATTTAGCACGTGGCAGCCATTTCAGATGAAGATCACCCCTAAATGACACCCATCCAAAGGCGTGTCACACAGGTAGGCGAGAAGGTGATTGAATGGCACGGCAAGGCTTGCCGGCCTGCATCCATGATGTGACACTAAGCGGTGCATTTAATGCACCTTGTCATGTCTGCAGAGTTAGGTATGATAGCACTGTGGCTATCTAATCACTGGATAATGACTGTTTTGCCACTGTGGTAACCCCTTGACCTATAAAAGCAGGACCGAGGCAACCTTAGAAAGGATTCGGACACTTGTACACATACGCGCGTAGCTGCTCTCCTCGAGGCGACCTTGCCGGGCTTGAGAACTGCGCGTTCATCACGGTCCTCCACTCAATCCACCAAAGCAGGAGTAGGGTTTTACGCCTCGCGGTGGCCCAAACCTGTGTATAAATCACCCGCGTCACCATTGCCGTGCTGTTCTACGGCCTCCGCCCTTTATGCAACGTGTCCTTCCCCCTTGCCGAACCACAAAGGGGCTGATGGCCCATAGGTGATCGTGTCCAACAACGACAGTAGGCGCTCCAACACAAGTCCGTTTCCTCCGTTTTGCGGTACGCCACACCCCTCCCGATCAACAGGACCCCGTTTCAACCGTAGGCATTCGAATAGAAGGTCGTTTACTCTGTTCTGCGGTATGCCAGACCCTTCCCAATGAACAGGACCGCGTTTCGACCGTATGGGGTTGAACAGAAGGCCGGTTTCCTCCGTTTTGCGGTACGGCAGACCCCGTTCCGGCCGTTCCGTCCAAGCCGCTTGGCTCCCGATGTACATGACGCGTTCTGACCCAGTGGCTTGGCTCTCGATGAATAGGACGCGTTCCGACCCAGTCACTTGGCTCCTGGTGAACACGACGTTGTTTCCTCCATTCCAACCCTAATGGTTAGCTGCTGATGAACATGACGATGTCACTGTCGTCCGTTGCCTCTCCATGTACACGAGCCCTGGCCGTAAGTATGCACGCGTACATGTTCGAGACCCTGCCCGTATGTATGTACGTAGCTGTATTTACTTTCTTGCAGCATGGTTTTATGTACGTATACACGATATATATAGACGGGACTACGTGACATGCTACGTCTGCGCCTCTACTACAACACATGCATCTCCTTACTCGGCCACGGTTCATCGCTGCAGAGAGAGCAATCGACCAGTATGTACGTACACGTTTGCGACCAGACAGACAACCCTACGTACGGTTCGACCCGGTGGGTCCCAGCTGTCAGGGAGGATAAGGAGGCACTTCCTTGCATGCGAAGATATAGCTAGTGGGTCCCAGCTGTCAGGGGGAAGAATCATTTTTTTCCCGTAATATGGGCGCACTTCCTTGTGTGCGAAGATGTAGCTAGCGGGTCCTAGCTGTCAGGGGAGAAATGTTTTTTCGCAAAATAGGGCGGCCCTTCCGGTGGGTCCCTGCTATCAGGTCGAGGAATCATTATTTTGCGTGTAATAAGGAGGCACTTCCTTGCTGCGGTCGTGCACCCAGCTCTCAGCCTCTCCACATAAAGTCCTCTTCCCATGGAAGCCATTCCTTGACCACGTTAACCATGTCGCGCCGAGAGCACCAAGGCGGTGGATGACGGCGAGGCCTAGGAAGGGAATGACCCAGAGCCGGGGAAGACTCGGCAGTTGTTTCCCATGCGGACGGGAGAATGAGGGTTTACTGGTTCGGCTGTAGTGTGAGGTTGCCGTCGCCGGAGAATAACAAGAGGTATGGGTGAGTACAGGGATGGCCAGCCAAGCGATGGGAGTAGGGTGGGGTGGTGAGGCCTGCATGGCAGCATAGCCGGCCACGAGACGCAGGAGCAGGCGGCACGGCCAGCGATGGTTCGGGCGGCTGGAGTAAGAAGACCAGAGGTTGAAGAAACACGATGGCCATTGGATGGACATCGTACGGTCACTGCAGCTAGAATCGTTTATATTGACTAAGTTGACAAATCCTACATCCGCGCCAACTTAGTAGGCCCACAAGTCAGCCTCCAAATATGGTGGGTCCCAGCTAGCAAGGGGAGTATTAATTTTTTTTGTGCGTAATAAGGAGGCACTTCCTTGCGTGCGAAGATATAGCTGGTGGGTCCGAGCTGTCAGCAGGAGGAACTTTTTTTCGCAAATACAGAGGCGCTTCCGGTGGGTCCCCGCTGTCAGGTGAAGGAATTATTATTTTGCGTGTAATAAGGAGGCACTTCCTTGCATGCAGCCGTGGACCCAGCTGTCATCCTCTCCATGTAGAGTCCTCTTCCGATGGATGTCGTTCATTGACCACGTTGACCACACCGCGCCGAGAGCACCAGAGCGGTGGATGATGGTGAGGCCTAGGAAGGGAAGGACCCGGAGCCGAAGAAGACTCGGCAGTTGTTTCCCACATGGAGGTGAGTACGAGGGTTTACTGGTTCATCTGTCGTCGCTGGAGAATAACAGGAACTATGGGTGCATAGAGGGATGGCCAGGCCAGTAATGGGAGTAGTGTGGGGTGGTTAGGCCTGCACGGCAGCACAGCCGGCCACGGGAGGCATGAGCAGGCAGTACGGTCGGCGCTGGTTTGGGCGGCTGGAGCAAGAAGACCAGAGGTTGAAGAAGCACCACGGCTGTTGGATTAACAATCCAATGGTCAATGCTGCTAGAATCATTTGTGGACGAAGTTGACAAAGCCTTTCGTACACGTCAACCTTGTAGACCCACAAGTCAGCCTCCAAATCTGTCCCAAACAGCATACAACCCAAAATTTCTAGCCAGATTCAAATTAATTTGAAAAATAAACATACCTTAATGTAAAATCCAATGAAATTTTACCCGCACAAAAACAATGAAATTTCAAATATCAAAATCGGAAAGAAAAAAGTAATTTGGAACTAATTGCATGTTTGCTGTATTTTTCATTTTACAGCCCATTTCTTATTACTTATAGCCCATTTTCTAGGCAAGCCGAATGCATTCCTCCTCGTCTTGAAAGATTTCAGGCCCAGCAGGGCGTAGAAAAGCAAGTAGGCCTCTGTTGGTTGTTCTGCAAAAAACAAAATAGCTGGGCTAGCCATTTTTAGAAAAAAAACAAAACTAGGCTGGTCATGTGGTAAACATATGAAATAAAAGCCAGGGCTAGACGAGCCACAGCTCCCGCACAACCCAGTTGATACCCTGCTCTGTCCCGAAAACAAAAAAATAATACTGTGCGAGCTGCTGGGTCCCGGGTGTCAGCCGCTCCTTGTGTAGTTATCTCGCTTATTGACTACGTTGACAGTGGTGTGCGACCCAGATGTCAGGAAACCATCAGGAGTAACCATTTTTTTCTTGTAATAAAGGAGGCACTTGCTTGCCTACTGCCATGATCCTGGTGGGTCCCTACTGTCATCCTCACCATGTATAGTTATCTCCTTATTCTTCTTGGTTGTTGACCATGTTGACAACACCAGAGGGCGGCGCCGCGGCAAGCGAACCAAGGCGGAGGACAATGGTGAGGCCTCAGACGGGAACAAATAGGAGCCAGGGAAGATGCGCAGAGTTTTAGGTTGCGATGTGGCCGCGATGCGTCCGCGGCAGCACAGCAAGCCGTGGGAGGTGGGAGTAGGCAGTCCCGCCGGCGCTGGTTTGGCTTTGACGGCTAGAGAAAGAAGAGACTGAAGAAACACGATAGAAGTTGAATGTCAATCCAACGGTCATGGTTGGCACAATCGTTTGTTGACTAAGCCGACACCACGTAGCATACTTTTTTATAGGAAGAAAAGAAAAACTGGGCTCTTCTGCCAGATAACATTCCCGAAACTACCACCGTTTGATCTTGCGTCGCAACTAAAACTGCCAGGAAAATGCGTTCGTTTGCCGTCCTCCTCCCAGGGAACGTTCACCACATAACATTCCTGAAAATCAAAGACTTGAGAAGGCGTACAGAACAAGCTAGTGTACCAGTAAAGAGACGTTGCAGAGTTTTAGAAAAAAGAGAGACGTGCTCCTGTAGCTGGTTCGAATCCAAACCTAGACTATGACTATATATTGTGCTATGCTACTCTGCCAGTAATGAAACTGACATATCCAACATTAGCTTCTCCTCTTCTCTAGTTACTCTGCCTAGCATTAGAAGCTTTGGCCGCAGCAACCATGTCCTTTGGCGGCTCGTCCACGAGCTCTTCAGCAGGCAACAACCAGATATGCGCCAAGTCGCCACCCGTACCATCCCCTGTGGGTCTCATCACAACCCCGCCAGCACACTCACCACAGCCGGTTGCTCATCGCAACCCGCTGCCGTTGGTGTGGTGCCACTGCTGAAAATCACGCAGAGTCTCTGTCGCGTCTCAACTACAATCCTCAACCCTGGCCGAGTCTACTACAAATGCCCGAATCATGGGGTAATAATATGTTTAAGTGCTTTTCGCCTGCTTTTAGTTGCTGATTTTTTTAATAGTTTCGTTGATGATCTTCCAATTTGATTCATGCAGAAAAGGGAAGATTCGTGTGATTTATATTTCTGGGAAGTTGCTGATGTGGGGAATGGAACTACGCAGATTATTTGGGTAGCTGAGGAATCCCAATACCAGCAGGTTGGGGTGTTGGACAAGTAACTGAAGGGACGGCAGAAGAGGAAGATGCAGAGCAGAAGATTAAAAATGTAGTTCATCTGAGCATGGCCAAGCAACAACTGCTGAATGGCCTTGACAGCGATGAGGAGATGAAAGAGCTTGTGAAGATAATGGGCAAGATCGTTGTGCTCTGTAGGATGATTGTCTCTTTATTTGCAGTGTATGTAGCACTCGTGATGTATTTAGTGGCAATGACATGAGCACTTTGCTGAAACTAGTAATGAATAAACCTGTTTAGTAGGCTGGGTGTAGTGTTGTGAACATTTCATGATTTCTATTAACGGAAATCGGGGGGTATCACCTTTTCCTCGTAAATAAATAAATAGTAGAGGCCCTTTTGCTAATAAATAAATAAATTAGTAGAGGACCTGGCGGCTCACCTTTGTTCCCACCAGGCTCTCAGGTCCTCGATGATCATGCTCACCACTCCAGCCGGGTGCCTAGCGTGTATTGCTTCCAATTTGGTTAAATTGCATCTGCTTAGCTTACACATTATACCTTTGAATATGATAGGCTTTCCTGTTTTTGGTACATACTACTACATCTGTCTATTAACCATGTTCTTACATCAAACTAATGTTCTTATGTATCCCTCATCAATCACTTATGATGAGACAGTCAGGCTCGTGGACTGCTGTAAGAAAAGATCTTCTTTTAAAGAATGCAGTGTCAGCCTCACCACATGATTCTCTAGAAATAGCAATGCTAGATGAAGATAGTCAACGTAGCTCTGTAGTTGATGACCGCATTTCCCCTACACCACCATCGCAGGTGCTTGCTCTAACTTGGCAGCGTGATATGTGGTTGCATGTTGCATATAGTGTCTAGATTGTAATTCTTCTAATCTGGTTAAATTGCATGTGCTATTCTGCTTAGTTTATACATTATACCTATTAATGTGACATGCCTTCCTATTTTTGGTACATGGTACATCTGTCTATTAAGCATGTCCTTACATAAAACTACTATTTTTTGTATCCCGCATCAATCAATTATGACGAGACACCTTTAGTATATGCAGAGTGATATTGGTTGCATCTTACATATGATTTATAGCATGCGCTTCTTATAATTTGTTGAAACGCCATTTATGATGGGACGCTTCTAACTTGTCAGAGTCATATTGGTTACATCTTTCATGTGGTGTCTAGCTTGCATTGCTTCTAATTTGTTGAAATGGCTTCTACTTAGTTTACACAAATAGTTGTGAATATGCCATGCCGTCCTGTTTTTCGTACATATTCCATCCTCGTATCATGTGTTTGCCTTACATCGAAGTAGTGACTGTCAGTATCATGCATGAATGAGTTCTGAAGAGTGAATTTTATTGCTTTTTCTTGTCGGTTTTACTTGACAATGCAAAATCAATAAAGAGGAAGGAAATTACCAAGGTAGTGGATAAAGGTGCTCCTTCCAAACAACTAAAATGGAGGGCCTCTACAGATTCTACTCTGCCATCCCCCAAGAAGATTTGCAAGACAACACATGCATAGACACTCAAGTTGTTGTGTTGCTGATGAGCACATCTCCCCTAGTCCACCATCACAGGTGCTCCCTCTAACTTGGCACTGTTATATGTGGTTGCATGTTATGTATGATGTCTAGCTTGTATTGCTTCTAATTTTGTCGAATTCCATCTGCTTACTTTACACATTATACTTGTGAATAAGACACGTGTTCCTGTTTCTAGAACATACAATATCTGTCTATCACACCATGTTCTTACATCAAAGTACTACGGTTGTGTAACCTGCAACAATCACTTATCATAAGACACATTTAACTTGGGAGTGTGATATAGGTTACATCTCGCATTCTTTTCTAGCTTGTACTACTTCTAATTTGTTGAAATGGCACTTATGACGAGATAGTTTTAACTTCGTATATTGATATTCGTTGCATCTTTCATATGGTGTCTAGCTTTCATTGCTTCTAATTTGTTTAAATGCCTTCTGCTTAGTTTACATATCATAGCTGTGAATATGCAATGCTGTCCTTTTTCTTACACATTCAATCGTCCTACATGCGGTCGCCTTACATTAAAGTAGTGCTCGTCGACATCCTGCATCAATGAGTTCTAAAAAGTTAATTTTTATTCATTTTTCTTGTGGGTTTTACTTGACAAGGCAATAAAATTAAGAAAGAGGAAGGAAAATATTAAGGCAGGGACTGATGGCGGTCTTCCGGCGAAACCCGCATCCGAGGTGCTTTCTCTAGCTTGCAAGTGTGATATTGTCTTGCATGTTGCACACGGTGTCTAACTTGTATTGCTTGTAATTTGATTAAATTACTTCTGCTTAGTTTACACAAATAGTTGTGAATATGCCATGCCGTCCTATTTTTCGTACATATTCCATCCTCGTATCATGTGTTTGCCTTACATCAAGGTAGTGATTGTCAGTATCATGCATGAATGAGTTCTGAAGAGTGAATTTTATTGCTTTTTCTTGTCGGTTTTACTTGACAATGCGAAATCAATAAAGCAGAAGGAAATTAGGAAGGCAGTGGATAAAGGTGCTCCTTCGAAACAACTGAAACGGAGGGCCTCTACACATTATACTCCGCCATCCCCCCAACAAGACTTGGAAGAGAACACATGCATAGACACTCAACGTAGTTGTGTTGATGATGAGCACGTCTCCCCTAGTCCACCATCACAGGTGCTCCCTTTAACATGGCACTGTTATATGTGGTTGCATGTTATGTATGATGTCTAGCTTGTATTGCTACTAATTTTGTTGAATTCCATCTGCTTACTTTACACATTATACTTGTGAATAAGACACGTGTTCCTATTTCTAGAACATACAATATCTGTCTATCACACCATGTTCTTACATCAAAGTACTACTGTTGTGTAACCTGCAACAATCACTTTTCACAAGACACGTTTAACTTGGGAGTCTGATATAGTTTACATCTCGCATTATTTTCTAGCTTGTACTACTAATTTCTTAAAATGGCACTAATGACGAGACAATTTTAACTTGGTAGAGTGATATTCGTTGCGTATTTCATATGGCGTCTAGCTTTCATGGCTTCTAATTTGTTGAAATGCCTTCTTCTTAGTTTACACATCATAGTTATGAATATGCAATGTTGTGAATACGCAATGGCACTAATGACGGGAGACCTTTAACTTGGTAGTGTGATGTTATTTGCATCTTGCATATGATTTATTTCTTGTACTGCTTCACATTTGTTTAAATGCCAGTTATGATGAGACACTATTAACTTGGCAGAGCGATATTTGTAGCATCTTTCATATGGTGTCTACCTTCCATTGCATTGCTTCTAATTTATTGAAATGCCTTCTGCTTAGTTTACACATCATAGTTCTGATTATCTCATGCCGTCCTATTTTTCGTACATATTACATCCTCCTATCATGCGGTTGTCTAACATCAAAGTTCAGTTCATCTGTATCACGCATCAATTTGTTCTGAAGAACTAAATTTTTATTCCTTTTTCTTATCAGCTTGACTTGACATGGCACATGGAAAGAGGAAGGAACACAGAATGGCAGGGGATGGTGTTAGTACTCAGGACGCACGGAAACGGAAGCGGAAGAATTATGCAGATTCTGCTAGTACTGATGGTGCAATAGAAAGTCAAATTCCACCAGAAAATTTTACAAATACGGTATCCCGTGCTACACCAACTGCAAAACAATCCAAACATAAACTAATAGCTGCCACCAAACAAGCAGCGACAGCCCTAGTTGTTGCAACACCTTCCACAGTACCAACAGCTGCACGAGTTACTCGTTTGTCAACTCAACTAGCGGCAAGTTCCCAAGCTCCCTTGCCACCTGACACTACTTCCGAAGCACTCTTGACACAAGACGAGTTGGCAAGATCAGATGAACCTTGTGAGCTTCAACAGCAAGAAGGTAGTTGCTGGAGTCAAGTTACAGTTGCATGCTTCTTTATATCTAGTCTCGTACAGTTTGATGTACACTAACACTTCCTATGTTTGTTGTTGGACTAGCACCTAGGCGCAAGAGGAAACAGACATCAGGGATAATGCTCGATAGGTTAACTAAATCTAGAGGAGGAAGAATGGAGATCTGTTTTGAGGCAGGTTTAAAAAGGCCACGTGATGCTACAGAGTCAGCCAAGTTAGTATCAGAGGCAGCGGTTGTCGTTAGGTGTCATGCACGTATCCTCCCAACATGGATTCAGTACAGGAATGACAAAGATGAAACCCAATTCAACACCTTCCTCAACCATTTATCTGTAAGTATGGTTATGTATGGAAATTAGTAATATCGTCTTGCTCTGTCCCATACTTTCTAGGTTGCTGGTAATGAGACTCCCATAATTTTCAACAGATGAGGTTCAAGTTGGATAGCCAAGATGATGCAACCAGACAAGCATGCACCCATTTTTTCAAGTCTGCTCTGCGATAGTATCGTTATAACTTGAGGAAAACTCACTATGAAGGCAAGGCTAACAGCGAACTTGCCCAAACATCTCCAGTGGAAAATATATCGCATGAAGACTAGAGCGGCCTTGTTAAACACTGGTCTGATCCAAAGTGTCAAGTACGTTATATATATGTGATCAAATCACATGTTGAACTCCTATTTACACATGTGCCTCACAAATCTATCTTCTTGTAGGATCAGGATCTGCCTCAAGAAGCTCCAAGTGGGAGAGGCAGCCCTCCTCGGCCCTTGCACATTTGTTCGCCATGTTGAACATCTCCAGGGCCAAGCACATGTCTTCGTTGATGGCGAGCTCCTCCTTCATCTTGATGTCCCGGACGCCTTCAGAGAACACCGAGATGATGGCCTCGTCCGATGCCTTCGGGATCCTGAGATGGACGTTTGTGAAGCACTGTATGTACTTGCGCCCGGTTGCTGCTTCACACGCCACAGGTCGCCCACTGCAGGAGCGCGGTCACGAGTACCCTGAAACTTGGCGATGAAATTCTCACGAAGCTCATCCCAGGAGGAGGTCGACCCCACTGGAAGGTTTAGGAGCCAAGAGAGCGCGCCGTCCTTGAGGACCATGGGGAACCAGTTCGCCATGACATTGTCGTCGCCGTTTGCCACTTCGATGCTCACGCGTAGAGCTGGAGAAATTCCGTGGGGTCAGGGGTGCCATCGTAACGCGGAGGCAGATCCGGCTTGAACTTGCCGCGCCAGACGATGTGGCGCATCTCTGGGGTGAAGGCACGGCAGCCTGCGGCACTCACAGGTGCTGGCCGCATGGGTGGAGCTTGGCCTTGACGTCCGCGCGCCGCAGCCTTGAGCGGCCCGTGGTCTTGGTGCTGGCGCTGTGGCGCCGGGAGCGCGTGCGCATCAGCCTACGGGCGCTGGATCACCTAGCAGCTTGCTTCATCGCGCGCCGGCGCCCCGCGCGGTGGGTCGCGCCGGGGCGCATCGTGCCTGGGCTCGGGGTCGGCGCCACATAGTCGAGGAGGAGGCGCGTCATGAGCCATGTCGCCCGCCTGAGATGGCGGGGGAGGGAGTGAGTAGGATGGTGCTGGGACCTCGCCGGCAGCGTTGACGAGCTTGGGGATGCGGCCAAGCCAGTCGTTAGTGGGGCGATAACACAGGAGCTCACGCGCCATGAGCAGCGCAGCCTGCGTGTTTGCTGGCCCGCGACGAGCATGGGAGGATGACACCGTGGCCGGAGTAGGCGACGGAGTAGCTGCACGGCCGTCACGCCGCAGCGGGGTCTGTGGCAGTGTTAGCCACGGGGGAGGTAGTGCGGCGAGGAGCGCTATTGCCCATAGGTGCCGTCTGGGCGACACGAGCGGCCCGACCCTTGGCGCTGACACGGCGTGCGTCGGCCATGAGAGTGGCCGAGTGGAGGCAAAGTGAAGGTGGAAGAAGGACTTCGACACGCCCCCTACCTGGCGCGCCAAATGTTGGATTCAGGGCTCCGCAGACCCAAGAAGGTTCGAACTCTGGGGCATGTGCGAAGATCTCAACCTCTCAAGCTTAGAGCCCGTCGCCCCGCAGCCTAGCCTAGCCAAATTTGCGTGAACAGGGAAGAAGATGAACATGGCAGTTTACCCAGGTTCGGGCCACCTTGTAGTGTAAAACCCTACTCCTACTTTGTGGTGGATTGGCCTAACGAGGGGTTGAGGATCAACTAGTGCAGGGGATGAACAACCTCGCGAGGGTTGTTCTGGTGAGGGTGGAAAGGGTTGGATTCGATCCGTCCCCTCTACGGTGGTGGCTAACCTATATTTATAGTGGCCTCGACCCTCTTCCCTCAAAACTTAGGCGGGAAGGGATCCCACAATGGCCAATTTGAAAGGGGACAAGTAGTACATCTAATCCTCACGAAAGGTGGTCTTCTCCTGCAAAGCTTCTGGTCGTGACGCAGTGGTGGGCTCGGTGATGACCACCGCCTTGCCGAGCCCGTGCTCTTGGTCTTGTACCACCGGAGTGGAAACCTTTGGGAGATTCCTCGGGAACCCACATCTGTCCTTGCCTCCTTAGCACCAAAGGGGAAACTGCCTCCTCTACGCCCGCTGGCGCCTGCCTGGCCTTGGTCGTCATGGCTCACGTCACCTCAGCCTCGTGAGGTGGGGTAACTACATAGAAATCTCTGCTCTTTAGGAGGCCGCCTGGGGAGGCCGCTCCCTTGGGAGGTCTTGGTGTCGTCCGCCTCGTGAGGCCAGGCCCCTCGCGAGGGTCTTGTCTTGGTGGCCTTGGAGATGGGCCGTACCAGGCCGTCGAGGGAGCCATGCCGTGGGCTGCAGGCAGGCAAGTCTGGGTACCCTAGTTCCCAGAACGCCGACACTATCTGGGATGAAGTCCCATGACAGTCAGGTGATGATTACACAAATACTTCCGGTTGCACTTAGAAGAATAATGGAACCACATGTCAGAAATACACTCCAAGACCTCTGTAACTTCTTTGACGTCACCTCTGATAAATCGATCAACTTGGAGCGTTGCAAGAAACTTCAGTAAGAGATTTTGATCATACTATGTGAGCTTGAGGTGTACTTCCCGCCCTCATTTTTTGACATCATGGTGTATCTGCTTTTCCACGTTATTGGAGACATCATAGACCTGGTCCCAGTATTCCTCCACAATATGTTCCCCTTCAAAAGGTTAAATGGGATACTCAAATGATACGTTCATAATAGGTTAGATCCAGACGAAAGCATCATCCAGGGATTTCTAATTGCGGAGGTTATCTCATTTTGCACAGACTATCTTGAAGTCGACAAACCTTTGGGCATGCCCAAGAATAAGCACATTGGCAGTCCCAATGACATAGGTCACAAGAAAAGGAGAAAGAACTTGCATGTTACCTTCGACGATCCGAACCGAGAGCCTGCCTTCATAAGAGCTCACACTGTGGTGCTACAACACATTAAGTGCGTCAACCCATATGATAGGAAGCACATGTTGCAGTTGAGAACTGAATACAGGAAATGTGGGATAAAATGCTCCGATGAGCAACTAACAAATGAGCACAATAGAAAGTTTGCGGCTTGGTTCAAGACATACATGCAAGAACATCCATTGTTAGAAAATGATGACAGAGGTAATGAGCTGTTCTCCTTGGCATCAGGACCCGCATTGAATGTGACCACATACCAAGCCTATGACATCAGCGGATACACTTTCCATACGGATGCCAGAGACAAGGTAAAAGGTGTGTACCAGAATTCAGGGGTGACACTACATGCATACACCAGTAATGAAATGAACAAACACTAATGGAGAATCGAACAGATTTGGGAACTAAGGTACACGGATGTAGGGATATTCCCCATGTTCTGTGTTAGATGGTTGAAACAAGTACTTCAAGAAGACGACTATTTCACTACCATGGTTATACCACAACGAAATGACTCCGTGAACGTGCTTGCAATAAGTGCCTTAAATGAGCCATGGGTACTGGCAAAGACAGTGTCTCAATGCTTCTATATAAAAGACTCAATTAAGCCTAGCCGTGTGGTCTACCGAATAAGAAAGAGGAGTATCGTTAGAATGGACGAAGTCAAAGATGAGGAGGACTATGACCAATTTGATGACTATCCCACAGAAGAAGAAGGCGTCAAACATGTATCAAGAAGAAGAGGATCAACATTGCCAAATGATGACATTGCACCATGGTCAAGACGGAGTCATAACAAGACAATAGTGCATACCAGGAAGAGGATCACCAAAATTCATGTGAAGACCGTCAGTAGAATCCATTAACAACTTATTTGTAATGTCGTTATGTGAAGGTTAATTAATCTGTACTATAATGACATATATATGTGTGCATGTGCGGATCAGATAGATAATGGCCATGTCGTGTGATGAATATAATGATTAGAAGGAATAACATTTAAAAAACATTAAAAATTTCCAAAAAACAAAAAAATATTGCGGTGGCGGGCGGGGGAGGGGGCCCGCCATGTCAGACATTTGCGATAGTGGGCAGCGGAGGGGGCCCGCAACATCGATCCCCTCCCCCAAATACGCCCCATACCTTACCGCGTGCTCCGTTCAAACTACCCTCGACCCGAAATCGCCAGGCGCCGACGCCGCCGGCACGCGCCGTTGACCTCACCTCGCCGACTTCCTTGCCTCCTGCGCCGCCACCGACGCCGCCATGGCATGCTTGCCTACCACGCTTGCACGGCTAAGGAGGAGCCTAGGGCGCCACCGCGGGGTCATCGTAGCGCGCCCATGGTTTAATCTGACAACGCCGCCGGCCCTTAGATCTCCTCCAACACCGTCGCCCGGCGTGCCCCCTGTACTCCAACTCCACCGCCACCTCCAAGCCATCTCCCACCAAGGTACACATATATTACTGCTGAACCCATCCGCTTCAAGCAACATGAAACAACATTATTTGAGCAACGCAAGGTGTTCGATGAAATGTCTACACCGGTTTATTTGCAGGAATTAATATGAGTGCCAATGGTCTGATGAAATGTCAATTAATTTCCGTTTCATCAAATTTCTGGCACTCAATATGCCCTACTTTTAGAAAAGGTCATGCCGAAATTTCTAACTTTTTGTCAATTTTGCAGTTCGACGAATGGATCCCCACGCCGGAGCATCTTCTCAAGACGAACTCAACGACAACAACCCTGACGTTGAGATGGGCGCCCCTGATGTCGACACGGGAGATGACCATCATCAAGAACCACCCACCGATCGAGGAGAAATAAGCCACACCGACGGGACTTCATCCAACACCACCACCAGCAACAAGAGCACACGTAAGGCTAGGCCACCGAACAAGCTTCACGAAGGTATCATTACAATAACCACAGTTGTCCCAATAGGAGAGCCCATCGCCCCAGATGCCGCGACAAAGACATATAGTAATACGCTAGGTTGCATCTTGAGAAAAAATGTCTCGATCGGTTACAAGTATATTGGCGGACATAAGGAGAAGCTACTCAAAGCATTACACCAGATTTATGCATTTCCGTCTGACTCTAAAAAAAGGCCAAAGAGTATGCCCTATCGAAATGGCTGAAAATGTTTAGGGATTGGAAGAGCAATGCCCATTGCAATCTCGTGGGTAAGGACTTCGAGACCGTTAAGCGCCTCAATCCAGCTATGGATCACGAAGAATGGACGAAGTTTTGTGAATCATCAGGAAGCGAGTCAAGCAAGGAGGTAAGTGGTCATTTCCATAATTTAAGGAAAAATCTGCCAGGTAACCACCATCTGGACCCTGGTGGTTACAAAGCTGCAATACCCAAGTGGGAGAAGGAGGCCGCGGAATTTGAAGCCGCGGGTAAACCACCCCCATTCTTGGAACATCGAGACCGTCCGTGTGACTTCCATTTCCTCAGGGCCTGTGCAGTTCGAGGCCTAGATACTAACGAGTTCGTCCTCTACCACCAGCTTTTCTTCACGGCTAAGCACTGGCCTTGGCGCCAACCTAGCGGTAATGCAGCACAGAGTCCTCTACCACCAGCTTTTCTGTGCTACCGTCAAGTTCAAGGTGCCGGCAAATATAGTGCCCTTGTACAACAACTCTGCCAAGGATGCCATCATTCCGATGATGCATGCCTGCAATGCCCATGGCATTGAGAGATCCTGGCAAGAACTACCTAAACACGTGGTGAGGAAATGGTTCGACACCCTGGTGGAGAGGGCCATCAGGAAGGAGAGGGACCTCATTCACGAGACTGCCGACAAGGAGCTGGCATATACTGCCAGCTGTCGATGTACTAAAGTTTGGGTCCTTTAGCATCCCAGACTTGAGCATAGGCAGTATTAGCCTACCCGACGACAGGGCTTGCCGAAGGACAGCTAAGAACAAGCTAAAGATTTGGTTGATAAAACCATGAAGGAAACATCCAAGCAAATGGTCAAGAAGTACAAAGGAGGAGTAAAGAAGATCAAGGATGGAGTTGCCGGCAAGCTCCATGCCGGCAAGCTAATGAAGATCTGGCAAGCTGCGTGCCGGTAAGATCCCACTACCTTGCCACTACTCCACCTCAGCGACCATCTTTTCACTTGTCAAGTAGGTGTCGAGTAGGCAGGTAGTTATGTGAGCTCTGTCTGGGCATGTGTCAGCTCACCGCCAAAGATACAACTTTAATGACACCCGTCCCAGGAGCATGTCAAGATAATATGAGGTAGCTAGGTGAATGGCACAGAAGGAAAGACGATCCTTGCCGGTGAACTTCACCAGCGTGAAACCTCATGGCACATTTAATGCATTTGTCCTAACCCGTCAGAGTTAGTTATTTGGCACTGTAGCCACTCTTGACCTCATGTAAAGACCATTTTGCCGCTATGGTGACCCCTTCCTCTATAAAAGGAGGCCCATGGCTACCTTTATAAAGGTCAGAACTTTGCTCATTTACATGTGTGGCTGCACTTCCCGCGCAACCTTGCCGGCATGTTGAGCTCCTTGTACTTGAGCTCCATACACTTAATACAGCAAAGCAGGAGTAGGGATTTACGCTTCACAGTTGCCCGAACATGGGTAAATCTTTGCGTTGATTGCTAGATCTGCTCTTTGTGCATGTTGATCTCCCTAGTCGAACCACAAAGGGACCTTTCCGGTCCCATAGATCATCGTATGCACGACATCTTCGGCGCGCCAGGCAGGGGATCGCTTGCGCGAACCTGATTTAGCAGTCAGCATGCCAGCTTCATCATCTTCATCGCCATGGCTCCCAAGAAGAAGGGCGCCATGACGGCCGGTCTGTCTACATCCAGGCTACCAGCGCCAACGCAGACAGGCGACAGCGCAAGTGGTGACAAAGGAGGCGGACGCGGCAAGCAACTTCCACGATATTCTGGCGATCCAAGCCAGACGAGCGGCATCATCCGGAGCAAGAACAACAACAACCCGCACGCCACCAGGTCCAAGGATGGAGCTGAGCTGTCTATGGGCGGCACGGCGAATTCCAAGGGCGACACGGTGCCATCCAAGACACCCACACCGGCACACATGCCGCAGCCATCCCAGGTCGCGTGCGACGAGCAGCGCCGCGACATTGGTGCATCTGGGCATCCTCATGGCAAAGCCCTTGTGCATCATTCCCAAGATTTATAGGGCCAGCATGCACGCCAACGTGCCGGTGAAGATAGGCCACAGTTGTAGGACCGGGACGAGATCCCTTCTAACTCTGTTAGAAGTAAGAAGACCTCTCGTTCTTCGCAATGTTCCTTGCAACTTCACCAACAGAGGCCCTGGCGCTAGCACATTTGCTTCTAGAATTCCCTCGTGCCGCGGAGAAGATGGACAAGTGGAGGGCTGCCATATAGAGCCTCCTTAGCTTCACCAACAACGACAACCCGCAGCAGGCACGACCCTCACAGCAGCAACCCACCGAGTCGATGCGTGCTGCTGGTGAGAGGACTGGAGGCGGTGCAGCCACAATGCAGTCCCCTCCATGACAACAAAAGTGGCAGAGTTAGTGGGTGGGCACTCATGATGATGTTTCCATGGCGTCGCATGATTCGTGAGCTCACCACGGCCAATGCCAAGTTCTGCAAGAATGGCACAGAGAAGATGCTCGTACATCCATCGAGTATCACCGGGAAGTGCGCCATCAGTCTGACAGGCGCGCGGGCCCCACTGTAGATGAGCCTGCGCCAGGGTACTCTAGGGGCCTACCTTACATGGTGGGCTGCCCAATGTTTACTCGTGAACTGTGGCAAGTCCAGTGGCCCAATTCCAAGAACATCATACTTGAAGTGCCTGAGAAATCCAATGGCAAGACTCACCCATGAGAGTTCCTAAGCATCTACACCATCGCGGTGCAGGCTGCCAGGGCACGTGACGGCAAGATACTAGCCAACAAGGTCCCATTGGTGTTCAAGCCCAACATCAGGTCATGGTTGATGAACTTGCCGGAGGATTCCATCTCTTCTTGGTCGGAACTATGCCATAAATTTGTTGGTGCATTTACTTGGGGCCACAAGGTTCCCGGTCAGCCCAGTGATTTGCATGTGATAACACAAACGGATGGCGAATATCTCTGCAAGTACATTCAGAGGTTCAGCCGTGTCCAATGCAACATCCCTGACGTTCACCCTGCCGCTGTGGTTACCGCATTTCACACAAATGTTCGTAATCGCAAGATACGAGAAGAACTGGCGATAAACAAAGTGAAAGATGTTGCCGAGCTTTATGCTCTAGCCGAAAAGTGCACACATGCTGAAGAGGGGAGGAGACTTCCCGGGGAGGACGCTGGTGTAGAGGTCAACTCTGAAGACGATGACGCCACTACCACCCCGAAGAAGAAGGGCCGCAAGCGCAACATGAAGTGCATGCAAGGGCAAACAGTGCTCGCCGTTGAGGGTTCCGGCAACGTCAACACCGCCAAGAAGACCAAGACTAAGAGCCCTGGCAAGGAAGTTGCCGGGTGCACCTCGTGTGAAGCCTTGGTGGCTGCCGACAAGATGGAGGGCTCCGGCAAATAGTATTGCAAGATCCACCATACCAAGGCCACGATCTCCAAGACTGTCGGCAAGTAGAACAGCTTGTCGAGAAGCAGAAGGCTGAATACGGGAAGCGTGATAAGGAGAAAGCCCAAGATGGTGCCGGAGGATCTGGCAAGAAGCATGGTGGCCGAGGAGGTCGCCGTGGCAAGGCCAAGTTGCATAAAGAGAAGCCTGCTAGTGGCCGCGACAAGAAGGAAGGAGATGATGATGATGAGGATGAAGAGGATGACGATAAGTCCTGTGAGCATGAGTTCAAGAAGGCCACAGAAGCCATGTGCATTGACGGAGGTGCCTATTTGCACTCCTCTCACTACCAGCTTATGTAGTGAGTGCATGAGGTCAATGCAGCGGAGCCAGCAGTTGACGCCAAGAAGCCACAGAAATGGTCCAACATGCCCATTATTTTTTACGTTGAGGATTGCCCTCATCGCACAACTACGGTCGGGTGCTTGCCGTTGTTGGTCTCACGAACAATACTCAACCTCAAGGTGACAAAAATGCTGGCTAATGGTGGGGTTAGTTTGAACTTGATCTCAGCAAATGTGATCAAGAGGCTGCAAATTTCTTATGAAGATCTCAAGAAAATAGGCACATTTCAAGGGATTAATCCGAGAAGAAGTCAGCCAAAGGGCAAGATCACACTGCCGGTGATATTTGGTAGTGAGCAGAACTATAGGACGGAGAAGATCGTCTTTGACGTCGTCAGGATTCCATTGCCATATAATGGGATCCTTGGCCACCCAACACTAGCTAAGTTAATGGCAGCATCACACTATGCCTACAACACATTGAAGATGCCAGGGCCGATGAGCGGTATCACCATCAATTCCGAAAAGAAGGATGCACTCATTTGCGCTGATCAACTCTACCGGGAAGGAGTTGCAGCATCTGCCACCAAGGAACTTGCTCCTGCAGACAAGGCACCCGGGGGGAAGAAGAGGAATAAGACCGGCAAGACCTCTAACAAGGACTCCGGCAAGTGCACCTCCTCGGAATGCTGCGCTTCCGTTGAGGGCGTGCCAAAGAGCAAGAAATCCAAAGTAGCTCCACCAGCAACCAAGAAGGTGTCCTCCAAGGAGGACGGCATGGGAGGAACTTTCACCATAAGTTCCACCCTTGATGACAAATAGGAAAGCACGCTCGTTGCCTTCCCGAGGGTGCATGTCGATGTGTTTGCATGGCAGCCATCTGACATCCCCGGTGTTCCTAGGGAGGTAATTGAGCACCACCTTGTTGTCTGCCCTCATGTGTGGCCCATCAAGTAGAAGGTCAGGAATCAAGCTTTGGAAATCAAGTAGCTAGAAGTGGTCAGCCTGGTCAGTGGAGTTCTCAATCTAACATGGTTGGCCAATCCAGTTGTAGTGCGCAAGGCAAATGGAAAATGGGAATTTGTATTGACTATACAAACATCAATAAAGCTTGTATGAAAGATCCTTTTCCCTTGCAGCGCATAGGCCAGATTGTGGACTCCACTGCTGGCTATGATTTACTATCATTTCTTGATGCCTATTCTGGGTATCACAAAATTTTCATGTACAAGGAAGATGAGGAAAAAACCGCGTTCATCACCCCTTGTGGCATGTATTGTTTCATACGTATGCCTTTCAGGTTGAAGAGTGCTGGTTCCACATTTGCAAGGGCAGTCCATATTTGTTTTGAACCTCAGCTGCACAGGCATGTGGAAGCTTATGTGGATGATATAGTGGTCAAAACCAAGGACAAAGAAAATCTCATATAAGATCTAGAAGAGACATTTGCAAATCTACGCAAGATTAATTTGAATCTCAATCCACAGAAGTGTTTGTTTGACGTACCATCCGACAAGCTTCTCGGGTTCTTTGTATCTCAATGTGGAATTGAAGCAAATCCCGACAAGATCAAAGAAATTGAGAAGATTGAAGCACCAAAGCACGTCAAGGATGTGCGCCGTCTAGCCGGTTGCATTGCTTTCTTAAGCAGGTTCATCTCCCAATCTGCTAAATGCACCTTGCTGTTTTTCAAGATTTTGAAAAAGGTAGGTCCAACAAAATGGACTCCGGAAGCGGAGGTTGTGCTGCAAGATTTGAAGTACCTTTCTTCTGCACCAACGCTAGTTGCACTAAGGCCACAAGAGCCGTTGCTACTATACTTGGCAGCAACGAATCAAGTGGTTAGCGCTGCACTAGTGGCTGAGAGGGAAGTCAAAGACGAAGGAGCAGCAAGTGCTGAGCTGTCAAGCGATAATCTAGAATCTTCTTTGGCAAGTCCAGGTGCCGACAAATCAAGTGCAGAACAAGCAGATGCAACAGAAGAACAAGTAGTGCCGAAGAAGAAGTTGGTGCAGCGACCAGTTTATTTTGTCAATTCTCTCCTTCAGGGAGCTAGATCAAGATATTTTGGTGGGCAAAAATTGCTTTTTGGTCTTCTCATGGCCTCAACAAAGCTGGCCACTACTTCCAAGCAAATCAGATTACCGTCGTCACTCACTTCCCGATGCAATGGATTTAGAGAATTGTGGAGTGGGCGTTGGAACTCTGAAGCTTTGACATCATGTTTGAAAGCACTTCAACAATTAAGAGTAGGGCCTTGGCGGAGTTCATTGCAGAGTGGATGCCAACGCCAGATGAAGAGATTCAACAAACTTCTCTCCCCGAGATAGAAACAACTAAGGATTGGATCATGTATTTTAACGGGGCTTTTTCGCTGCAGGCGCCGGTGCCGGAGTGCTGCTTATTGCACCCACTGGAGAGTACATCAAGTATGTATTTCAAATGCCCTTTCCCAGGTAGAAAGCAACAAACAACACTACTGAGTATGAAGGGCTGCTTGCCAGACTCAGGATCGCAGTAGACCTTGGAATCAGAAAGCTCATTATCAGATGTGACTCGCAGCTTGTTGTGAAGCAAGTAAATAAAGATTATCAAAGCCCTTAAAGGAAGCATATGTAGATGAAGTGAGGAAATTAGAAGAGCACTTTGATGGATTGCAAACAGAGCACATTCCTCGTGCGGAAAATAGCATTGCTGATAATCTGTCAAAACGTGTCGCCCTCAAGTTACATGTGGAACCATGGACTTTTGTGCCCATTTGACTCAGCCATCCATAACACCATCAACAAGGCAGAACAAGAGAAGAAAGTTGAACACCGGCAAGTACTTTCCGGTTGAGCCCCCAGCGGTCACCGGAAAGGAAATTGCCAAAGACAACGCCAAGCTTGCCGGCGAGCAGCAGACTCCGGCAGGATCCAAAGTCCTTGCCGTTAAGACTAGCGCTCCCGCAGCTAAAGATATGTCGTTAGTCCTTGTCATCGAGCCACAAGCTCTGGCATGGGCGCCGCAGATTGTCCAGTTCCTTCAAATAGGAGAACTTCCCGAAGAGCAAGAAGAAGCTGAAAAAGTAGCCCGTCATTCAAGTATGTATCAGTTTGTGGACAACGTTCTGCACGGAAAAAGGCCAACTGGGGTGAAATTGAAGTGCATTGGCTGGGAAGATGGACAGAAGCTGTTGGCAGAGATACATGGAGGCATATTTGGCTCTCACATAGGATCAAGAGCCCTTGTGAGTAACGCATTCCGGCAAGGCTTCTATTGGGACACTGCTCCCCAATATGCAACTGCACTAGTAACCAAGTGTGAAGCGTGCCAGTTTCATTCAAAGAAATCACATCAGCCAGCTCAAGCTCTTCCAAAAATCCCTCTCTCCTGGCCCTTCTCGGTCTGGCGCTCGACATACTAGGCCCCTTTCTTAATGCTACAGGGGGCTTTGAGTTTTTGTACGTTGCAACCGACAAGGTCACATAGTGACCTGAGGTAGAGCCGGCGAGGAAGGTGACAACACACTTAGCCATCAAGTTTCTGACGGGACTTGTTTGCCATTTTGGAGTGCCCAACAGAGTCATCACCGATAACGGCACACAGTTCATGAGCCGCGCCTTCATATAGTATGCCCAAGACCTCGGCATCAAAATATGTTTTGCGTCAGTTGCTCATCAAAGAAGCAACAGCCAAGCGAAGAGAGAAAATGCTGAAGTACTGTGAGGCCTCAAAACAAGAACTTTCAGCAATCTGCACAAGTGTGGAAGATGCTGGATTGATGAGTTGCCGATGGTCCTTTGGTCACTCAGGACGACACCAAATCGAGCCACTAGCCATACGACCTTCTCCCTAGTATATGGTGTAGAAGCGGTGCTCCCCACAGAACTCATGTATGGGTCACCTCGAGTGCTCGCCTATGATGAGGTTGAGCAGGAGCAGCTGCATTAAGATGATGCCACGCTCCTTGAGGAAGATCGTCTTCGGGCTTCAATGCGTGCTGCATGTTACCAGCAAGCTTTGTGCTGCTACCATAGCCACAAAATCCATGACCGAAGTCTTAAGGAAGGCGGCCTTGTTCTTCGTCGGATTCAGTCAGGCAAGAATTCGAACAAGTTGCCACCAAAGTGGGAAGGCCCTTATCAGGTAGTACAAGTCACCAGACCTAGCACAGTCCGTCTAGAGACCCAAGATAGCGCCCTTGTGCACAACTCATGGAATATTGAGCATCTTCGCAAGTTCTATCCATAAGGCGCGGTTGCCAGACCTCCCGGCAACCACCTTTTGTATGATTATGTCGGCAAGGCATGTAATCCTTTGTACAAAGCCAGGCGCAGACCCTGTGCATAGTGAAATAAAGCTAAGTGTTTCACAACTCTTGTCAATTCACATGTTAAATTGTAGATGCTTGTATGTGATACTGTGTTATGCTTGCTTTGTATGAATGTTAACAAATCATCAAGGTTCCACATCTCTCTTTTATCTTCTTTCTTTTTCTAAAAGAACAGAAGGTCACCTTGCGTGCAAGTTTACCGGGGGAGTGATGGTATGGACATTGACAAGTGACATTCAAGTTAACATTTTATGACAAGAAATACAACGAAGAAAAGTTAAGTTGAATTTTTTTGAAACAGATTCTTTGTTATTGAGTTATTTTCCCTTGAACATTTTTTATTTTGTATGGAAAACCTGCACGCGAAGGAACCTTGTTGTGATCAGCTGTGCTCTTACTTTGTTTCAAGTCCGCTCAACAAGTTAAGTAGCTACACTATGATCTTCAAGATATCTTGCCGGCAGCGGCACCTCCAGCAGGCTGCTAAAGATCCGTTCCTCAAAGAACTCGCGGCAAGGGTGCATGCACCAGCAAGTTTCCAGCAAAGCGTAGGGTACATGACATGCAGAAACAAAATTAAACAGGGGAAACAACACACATTGATCCAAACATAGCAAGTTTATATTACATCACTAGTCTGCTACAGTTCTAACTTAAGATAAAAATTGTCTTTTTGATATGGACTGCTGGCAGCAACATGGAGCAAGATGACTAGTTTTTGCACTGGCCTTTGATTCTTTGGATCTGGCTAACCTGGTCGGCGATGGGCACGACAAGCTCTTCAATAGCTTTTGTATCTGGATCCCTCGGCAAGCTGGCAAGGATGTTGGTGAAGTTGATACCAGGGTTCCAATAAGCCACCTTGACAAGCCCTTTGAAGAGAACGACCCAGCAAAGCCTGCGGGATTCATTGGCCAGATGGGTTGCTTGGTCAGAGTAGAGTAGCTTGAGCCCATCAATAATGCTTTCGAAGAACAGGGTCAACCTCGCGCTGATGGCGTCTCTTTCATTAGTGGAGAAGCTATAGTTTTGCAGGCCCATGGCAGATAGCTACATGGTGAGATCTTTGGCTGCTCCGACAAGATGTTTAGTCTAGATCCCCACGCTTTCTTTGTGCTCGTTGAATGTATTGGCGGCACTTGCAAGCAGATTCTTCTCACTTTGGAGATCTTTGGTCAGAGTTTACTCCCGAGCTCTGCTCTCTTCAAGGGATTTCTCTAGTGTCTCGAGCTTCAATTTGAGATCGGCGATAACATTATTGGCTTTTGTGAGATCTTGATTCTTGGGAGACAAGGAAGTTTGCAACTCTGCCATGTTGTAGCTTGTCTTCTCCTTGACAGCTTTAAGCGTCGAGATTTACTTGCCGTTGGCTTCAATATCTGCTTCCAATTGCTTCACTTTGCCTTCTAGTTCATTCTCGGCGGCCTCTGTAGCATCGACAGCATTGATGGCTTCCTTGAATTTCCTGGCATGATCTATAGCTTGAGCGTCAAGCACTTCCTTGTGCTGCGCGACAAGTGTCTGAATTTCGTCATCTTTGCGGCAGAGCTTGGTGGCAAGTGCTTCCTCATGAGCGACAAGGTCTTCCTGATGAGCATCAAGCCCAACCTTGCGCTTTCTCAATTCCGAATCCTCTTCCACTATTCTTTGCATGGCCTCCTCTTGCGCCTTGTTGGTGTTAGCTTTCTCCATGATGAACTTCTCCCAGTCCCGGGTTAATTCCTTTTGGTGGTTCGTTAGCTCTTGGAGGGATTCAGAGTACTAGATCTGCGTCTCCTCGACACGCTTCTGGAAGTCTTCCTCTGCTACTCCTATGAATGCAGCCCTAAAATCTAAGCTCTTTGTTTGGCTACGGTGAAGTGCGCTTGGAGCTACTGGAAATTGTCGCTCATAACCTTGCGCAGCTCATCAACAATCTTGAGCTCGGCAGTAGTAAGGACATCATCATCAAAACTCTCTCCTTCAGCTGGCACCCCCGTGCTTGCCATTCCTAGAATGTGGACGAATAGGTTGTTGCCGACCTTGAGATATCTTCTTGATGGAGGTGCTTCGGATGTCGAGGGGTGATCCCCAACAACAGCCTTTCCAGCAACTGATGCCCTCATGACCGGGTGAGCGCCAAGCACTCCTGCAGCAGGAATGTTGTCAGTGGTCTCTGTGGACTCGTTGCCGGCCTCATTAGTGAAGGAAATATGCCCTAGAGGCAATAATAAAGTTGTTATTTATATTTCCTTATATCATGATAAATGTTTAGTATTCATGCTAGAATTGTATTAACCGGAAACTTGATACATGTGTGAATACATAGACAAAACACCGAGTCCCTAGTAAGCCTCTACTAGACTAGCTCGTTTATCAAAGATGGTTAAGTTTCCTAACCATAGACATGTGTTGTCATTTGATGAACGGGATCACATCATTAGGAGAATGATGTGATGGACAAGACCCATCCGTTAGCTTAGCATAATGATTGTTAAGTTTTATTGCTATTGCTTTCTTCATGACTTATATATATTCCTTTGACTATGAGATTATGCAACTCCCGAATACCGGAGGAACACCTTGTGTGCTATCAAACATCACGACGTGACTGGGTGAATATAAAGATGCTCTACATGTGTCTCCGAAGGTGTTTGTTGGGTTGCCATAGATCGAGATTAGGATTTGTCACTCCGAGTATCGGAGAGGTATCTCTAGGCCCTCTCGGTAATGCACATCATGATAAGCCTTGCAAGCAATGTAACTAATGAGTTAGTTATGGGATGATGCATTACGGAACAAGTAAAGAGACTTGCCGGTAACGAGATTGAACTAGGTATGGAGATACCGACGATCGAATCTCGGGCAAGTAACATACCGATGACAAAGGGAATGACGTATGTTGGCATTGCGGTTTGACCGATAAAGATCTTCGTAGAATATGTAGGAACCAATATGAGCATCAAGGTTCCGCTGTTGGTTATTGACCAGAGATGTGTCTCGGTCATGTCTACATAGTTCTCGAACCCGTAGGGTCCGCACGCTTAACGTTCAATGACGATTTGTATTATGAGTTATGTGTTTTGGTGACCGAAGATTGTTCGGAGTCCCGGATGAGATCACGGACATGACGAGGAGTCTTGAAATGGTCGAGAGGTAAAGATTGATATATTGGATGATAGTATTCGGACACCGGAAGTGTTTCGGAATGTATCAGGTACGTATCGGAATACCGGGGGGGTTACCGGAACCCCCCGGGGGAAGATATGGGCCATAGGAGGGAGGCACACTAGCCCACAAACATGTGGTGCGCCCCCCACAGGGAAGGAGGGCAAATAGGATTAGGAGAGGGGGCTGCGCCCCCCTTTCCTTCTCCCTCTCTCTTTCTTTTCCCCTTTCCCCCTCCGGTAAAAGGAAAGGGGGGGCCGAATCCTACTAGGAGCTCAAGTGGGACTCCTCCCACTTGGGTCGCCCCTAGGCCGGCCTCCTCCCCCCTCCCTCCTTTATATACGGGGGCGGGGGGCGCCTCCAAGGACATACCAATTGTTCTTAGCCATGTGCGCCGCCCCCCTCCATCGTTTACTCCTCCGGTCATATTGTCGTAGTGCTTAGGCAAAGCCCTGCACGGATCACTTCACCATCACCGTCACCACGCCGTCGTGCTGACGAAACTCTCCCTCGACACTTTGCTGGATCAAGAGTTCGAGGGACATCATCGAGCTGAACGTGTGCAGAACTCGGAGGTGCCGTACGTTCGGTGCTTGATCGGTTGAATCGAGAAGACGTTCGACTACATCATCTGCGTTAAGCTAACGCTTCCGCTTTCGGTCTACGAGGGTACGTGGACACACTCTCCCCCTCTCGTTGCTATGCATCTCCTAGATAGATCTTGTGTGAGCATAGAATTTTTTTTAAATTGCATGCTACGTTCCCCAACAGTGGCATCCGTGCCAGGTCTATGCGTAAATGATATGCACGAGTAGAACACAAAGAGTTGTGGGCGATGATAGTCATACTGCTTACCACCAACGTCTTATTTTGATTCGGCGGTATGGTTGGATGAAGCGGCCTGGACCAACCTTACATGACCACGTTCATGAGACCGGTTCCACTGACAGACATGCAACTTATTGCATAAAGGTGGCTGGCGGGTGTCTGTTTCTCCAACTTTAGTTGAATCGAATTTGACTACGGCCGGTCCCTGTTGAAGGTTAAAACAGCAAACTTGACGAAACATCGTTGTGGTTTTGATGTGTAGGTAAGAACGGTTCTTACTAGAAGCCCGTAGCAGCCACATAAAACTTGCAACAACAAAGAAGAGGACGTCTAACTTGTTTTTGCAGGGCATGTTGTGATGTGATATGGTCAAGACATGATGTGATATACGTTATTGTATGAGATGATCATGTTTTGTAAAATTTATCGGCAACTGGCAGGAGCCTTATGGTTGTCGCTTTATTGTATGAAATGCAATCGCCATGTAATTGCTTTACTTTATCTCTATGCGTTAGCGATAGTTGTTGCAGCAATAGTTGGCGAGACGACAACGACGCTACGATGAAGATCAAGGTGTCATGCCGGTGACGATGGAGATCATGACGGTGCTTTGGAGATGGAGATCAAAGGCACAAGATGATGATGGCCATATCATGTCACATAATTTGATTGCATGTGATGTTTATCTTTTATGCATCTTATTTTGCTTCATACGGCGGTAGCATTATAAGATGATCCCTCACTAAAATTTCAAGATATAAGTGTTCTCCCTGAGTATGCACCGTTGCGATAGTTCGTCATGCCGAGACACCACGTGATGATCGGGTGTGATAAGCTCTACGTTCACATACAACGAGCGCAAGACAGTTTTGCATGTGCGGAATACTCGGGTTAAACTTGATGAGCCTAGCATGTACAGACATGGCCTCGGAACACTGGAGACCGAAAGGTCGAACGTGAATCATATAGTAGATATGATCAACATAGAGATGTTCACCATTGAAAACTACTCCATCTCACGTGATGATCGGACATGGTTTAGTTGATATGGATCACGTGATCATTTAGATGACTCGAGGGATGTCTATCTAAGTGGGAGTTCTTAAGTAATATGATTAATTAAACTTAATTTATCATGAACTTAGTCCTGATAGTATTTGCATATCTATGTTATAGATCAATAGCTCGCGTATAGCTCCCCTGTTTTATTTTGATATGTTCCTAGAGAAAACTAAGTTGAAAGATGATAGTAGTAATGATGCGGACTTGATCCGTGATCTGAGGATTATCCTAACTACTGCACAGATGAATTATGTCCTTGATGCACCGCTATGTGATACACCTATTGCAGGAGCAGATGCAGACATTATGAACGTTTGGCAAATCTCGATATGATGACTACTTGATAGTTTAGTGCACCATGCTTTACGGCTTAGAACCAGGACTTCAAAAATGTTTTGAATGCCACGGAGCATATGAGATGTTCCAACAGCTGAAATTGGTATTTCAGACTCATGCCCGTGTCGAGAGGTATGAGACGTCTGACAAGTACTTTGCCTACAAGATGGAGGAGAATAGCTCAGCAAGTGAGCATGTGTTCAGAACGTCTGAGTACTACAATCGCTTGAATCAAATGGGAGTTAATCTTCCAGATAAGATAGTGATTGATAAAATTCTCTAGTCACTATCACTAAGCTACTAGAACTTCGTGATGAACTATAATATGGAAGGGATGTCAAAAACGATTATCAAGCTCTTCGCGATGCTAAAATCGGCGAAGGTAGAAATCAAGAAAGAGCATCAAGTGTTGATGGTTAACAAGACCACTAGTTTCAAGAAAAAGGGCAAGGGAAAGAAAGGGAACTTCAAGAAGAATGGCAAGCAAGTTTTCACTCCCGTGAAGAAGCCCAAAGCTGGACCTAAGCCTGAAACTGAGTGCTTCTACTGCAAAGGAAATGGTCACTGGAAGCGGAAGTGCCCCAAATACTTGGCGGATAAGAAGGATGGCAAATTGAACAAAGGTATATTTGATATACATGTTATTGATGTGTATTTTACTAGTGTTCATAGTAGCCCCTGGGTATTTGATACCGGTTCAGTTGTTGACATTAGTAACTCGAAACAGGAGTTGCAAAATGAACAAAGACTAGTTAATGACGAGGTAACGATGTGTGTTGGAAGTGATTCCAAGGTTGATAAGATCACCATCGCACACTACCTCTACCTTCAGGATTAGTGTGGACCTAAATAAATAAATGTTATTTGGTGTTTGCGTTAAGCATGAATATGATTGGATCATGTTTATTGCGATACGGTTATTCATTTAAGTCAGAGAATAATTGTTGTTCTGTTTACATGAATAAAACCTTCTATGGTCATACACTCAATGTAAATGGTTTATTGAATCCCGATCGTAGTGATACACATATTCATAATATTGATGCCAAAAGATGCAAAGTTGATAATGATAGTGCAACATATTTATGGCACTGCCGTTTAGGTCATATTGGTGTAAAGCGCATGAAGAAACTCCATGCAGATGGGCTTTTGGAATCACTTGATTATGAATCATTTGATACTTGCGAACCATGCCTCATGGGCAAGATGACTAAAACTCTGTTCTCTGGAACAATGGAGCGAGCTAATGACTTATTGGAAATAATACATACTGATGTATGCGGTCCGATGAGTATTGAGGCACGCGGCGGGTATCGTTATTTTCTGAACTTCACAGATGATTTGAGCAGATATGGGTGTATCTACTTGATGAAACACAAGTCTAAAACATTTGAAAAGTTCAAAGAATTTCAGAGTGAAGTGTAGAATCATCGTAACAAGAAAATAAAGTTTCTACGATCTGTTCGCGGAGGCGAATATTTGAGTTACGAGTTTGGCCTTCATTTAAAACAATGTGGAATAGTTTCACAACTCACGCCACCTGGAACACCGCAGCATAATGGTGTGTCCGAAGGTCTTAACCGTTCTTTTTTAGATATGGTGCGATCTATGATGTCTCTTACTAATTTACCACTATCGTTTTGGGGTTATGCATTAGAGACAACTATATTCATGTTAAATAGGGCACCATCTAAATCCGTTGAGACAACACCGTATGAACTATGGTTTGGCAAGAAACCTAAGCTGTCGTTTCTTAAAGTTTGGGGTTGCGATGCTTATGTGAAAAAGCTTCAGCCTGATAAGCTCGAACCCAAATCGGAGAAGTGCGTCTTCATAGGATACCCAAAAGAGACTGTTGGGTACACCTTCTATCACAGATCCGAAGGCAAGATATTTGTTGCTAAGAATGGATCCTTTCTAGAGAAGGAGTTTCTCTCGAAAGAAGTGAGTGGGAGGAATGTAGAACTTGATGAGGTAATTGTATCTCCTCTCAATTTGGAAAGTAGCTCATCAGAGAAATCTGTTCCCGTGATGCCTACACCAATTAGTGAGGAAGCTAATGATGATGATAATGAAACTTCAGATCAAGTTTCTACAGAACCTCGTAGGTCAACCATAGTACGTTCCACACCAGAGTGGTACGGGAATCTTGTACTTGAAGACATGTTACTAGACCAAGGTGAACCTACGAACTATGAAGAAGCTATGATGAGCCCAGATTTCGACAGATGGCTTGAGGCCATGAAATCTAAGATAGGATCCATGTATGAGAACAAAGTGTGGACTTTGGTGGATTTGCCCGATGATCAGTAAGCCATTAAGAATAAATGGATCTTCAAGAGGAAGACGGACGCTGATGGTAGTGTTACTATCTACAAAGCTCGACTTGTCACAACAGGTTTTTTGACAAGTTCAAAGTGTTGACTACGATGAGATTTTCTCACTCGTAGCGATGCTTAAGTCTGTCCGAATCATGTTAGCAATTGCCGCATTTTACGAAATCTGGCAAATGGATGTCAAAACTGCATTCCTTAATGGATTTCTTAAAGAAGAGTTGTATATGATGCAACCAGAAGGTTTTGTCGATCCTAAAGGTGCTGACAAAGTGTGCAAACTCCAGCGATCCATCTATGGACTGGTGCAAACATCTCGGAGTTGGGATATATGCTTTGATAAGGTGATCAAAGCATATGGTTTTGTATAGACTTATGGTGAATCCTGTATTTACAAGAAAGTGAGTGGGAGCTCTGTAGTATTTCTGATATTATATGTGGATGACATATTGCTGATTGGAAATGATATAAAATTTCTGGATAGCATAAAAGGATACTTGAATAAGAATTTTTCAATAAAAAGACCTCGGTGAAGCTGCTTAAGTATTGAGCATCAAGATCTATAGGGATAGATCGAGACGCTTAATAGGACTTTCACAAAGCACATACCTTGACAAAGTTTTGAAGGAGTTCAAAAAGGATCAGTCAAAGAAAGAGTTCTTGCATGTATTTAAGGTATAAAGTTGAGTAAGACTCAAAGCATGACCACAGCAGAAGATAGAGAGAGAATGAAAGTCATTCCCTATGCCTCAGCCATAGGTTCTATAAAGTATGCCATGCTGTGTACCAAACCTGTTGTGTACCTTGCCATGAGTTTGTCAAGGGGGTACAATAGTGATCCAGGAGTAGATCACTAGACAGCGGTCAAAATTATCCTTAGAGGACTAAGGAAATGTTTCTCGGTTATGGAGGTGATGAAGAGTTCGTCGTAAAGAGTTACGTCGATGCAAGCTTTGACACTGATCTAGATAACTCTAAGTCTCAATCTAGATACGTATTGAACGTGAGAGCAATTAGCTAGAGTAGCTCCATGCAGAGCATTGTAGACATAGAAATTTGCAAAATACATACGGATCTGAATGTGGCAGACCCGTTGACTAAACTTCTCTCACAAGCAAAACATGATCACACCTTAGTACTCTTTGGGTGTTAATCACATAACGATGTGAACTAGATTATTGACTCTAGTAAACCCTTTGGGTGTTGGTCACATGGCGATGTGAACTATGGGTGTTAATCACATAAAGATATGAACTATTGGTGTTAAATCACATGGCGATGTGAACTAGATTATTGACTCTAGTGCAAGTGGGAGACTGAAGGAAATATGCCCTAGAGGTAATAATAAAGTTGTTATTTATATTACCTTATATCATGATAAAGGTTTATTATTCATGCTATAATTGTATTAACCGTAAACTTGATACATGTGTGAATACATAGACAAAACACCAAGTCCCTAGTAAGCCTCTACTAGACTAGCTCGTTGATCAAAGATGGTTAAGTTTCCTAACCATAGACATGTGTTGTCATTTGATGAACGGGATCACATCATTAGGAGAATGATGTGATGGACAAGACCCATCCTTTAGCTTAGCATAATGATTGTTAAGTTTTATTGCTATTGCTTTCTTCATGACTTATACATATTCCTTTGACTATGAGATTATGCAACTCCCGAATACCGGAGGAACACCTTGTGTGCTATCAAACGTCACAACGTAACTGGGTGATTATAAAGATTTTCTACATGTGTCTCCGAAGGTGTTTGTTGGGTTGGCATAGATCGAGATTAGGATTTGTCACTCCGAGTAGCGGAGAGGTATCTCTGGGCCCTCTCGGTAATGCACATCATGATAAGCCTTGCAAGCAATGTGACTAATGAGTTAGTTACGGGATGATGCATTATGGAACGAGTAAAGAGACTTGCCGGTAACGAGATTGAACTAGGTATGGAGATACCGACGATCGAATCTCAGGCAAGTAACATACCGATGACAAAGGGAATGACGTATGTTGTCATTGCGGTTTGACCGATAAAGATCTTCGTAGAATATGTAGGAACCAATATGAGCATCCAGGTTCCGCTATTGGTTATTGACTGGAGATGTGTCCCGATCATGTCTACATAGTTCTCGAACCTGTAGGGTCCGCACGCTTAACGTTCGATGATGATTTGTAATATGAGTTATGTGTTTTGGTGACCGAAGATTGTTCGGAGTCCCAGATGAGATCATGGACATGACGAGGAGTCTCGAAATGGTCTAGAGGTAAAGATTGATATATTGGACGATAGTATTCGGACACCAGAAGTGTTTCGGAATGTATCGGGTACGTATCAGAATATCGGGGGGGTTACCGGAACCCCCCGGGGGAAGATATGGGCCATATGGGCCATAGAAGGGAGGCACCCCAGCCCACAAAGGGGTGGCACGCCCCCCACAAGGAAGGAGGCTGAATAGGATTAGGAGAGGGGGCTGCGCCCCCCTTTCCTTCTCCCTCTTTCTCTCTCTTTCCCCCTTTCCCCCTCCGGTAAGAGGAAAGGGGGGGCCGAATCCTACTAGGAGCCCAAGTGGGACTCCTGCCACTTGGGGCGCCCCTAGGCCGGCCTCCTCCCCTCTCCCTCCTTTATATACGGGGGCGGGGGGCACCTCCAAGGACATACCAATTGTTCTTAGCCGTGTGCGGCGCCCCCCTCCACCGTTTACTCCTCCGGTCATATTGTCGTAGTGCTTAGGCAAAGCCCTACACGGATCACTTCACCATCACCGTCACCACGGTGTCGTGCTGACGAAACTCTCCCTCGACACTTTGCTGGATGAAGAGTTCGAGGGACGTCATCAAGCTGAACGTGTGCAGAACTCGGAGGTGCCGTACATTCGGTGCTTGATCGGTTGAATCGAGAAGACGTTCGACTACATCATCCGTGTTAAGCTAACGCTTCCCCTTTCGGTCTACGAGGGTATGTGGACACACTCTCCCCCTCTCGTTGCTATGCATCTCCTAGATAGATCTTGCGTGAGCGTAGAATTTTTTTGAAATTGCATGCTACGTTCCCCAATAATTAGTAGCTTTCTCGACGGTCTCTTCATGTGCAGCCCTAGCGGCCTAGTCAGCGGCAATCTTGTGGGCCTCAGCAGCAGTGTCTTTGTGATCCCATCAACGTCAATATCGACATTCATGTCGTATGTTGAGGGAGGATCTAAAGATGGAGGAGAAAAACAAATCAAATTCAAGTTCAAGTTCAAGAAAACAAAATGAGTAAAGGAAAAATGAGTGCTCAAGAGAAAGTAGATCACCTGCATGTGGCTGTTGAGGAGAGACTTCTTCTCCTCCAACAACATCAGTTGCTGTCGTGTGGCTTCCTACACCCATGCTTGCTGGCTCCTCTTCGATGCAAACAGGCTCATTGGTGGAGACCCATGTTGGAGATCCATCTTCGAGCAGTGTAGTCGATGAAGGAGGCACGTCAAGACTTGCCTCTGGGTGTTCTCCTTCGTGTCGTGTTTCCCATACATGCTCGTTATTGTCAGCAGTGAAGATTTCTACACCAACACTTGCAAGTGGAAATTGTTCAATGGCCTCACGCCGAGGGTTGTGCTGGGGGCTGCGTCGAGGACTATGCTTCGGGCGGATGACCACAACTTCTAGATTAGTCACACTACTTGCTGGTGGCTCATCGCCTGTTGTGGTCTTTGCTCTCTTCGTAAGTCTCTGTGCCAGCGTTTCTCCATCTCTTTGGAAACAAATCAAGACAAAGACAATTAGATCAATGAAACACAAATTGTTACTCTTCTTCGTCCTCGAATTCGCTGAAGACAAAGATGTCATACTCGACTCCAAGTCCAGCACTGGAGGAGGAAGGTGGAGTGGGAGTCCTTGTGCGCTTGGTTCTTGCAGAAGCAGCAGGTTGACATGACCCAACCACTCCAGTTGTCAGCGCAGCTGCATGCCTTATAGAGGTGCGGCGCGTTGGCGGCTGTTGAGAAGGTTGCCGTCGAGCTCCTTGCCATGATGCAGCCTTGCCAGTTGCTCTCTTGTTGACAACCTCGTCACTTAAGGAAGGTGGATGCACTGGATCGCCGGAGATGGCTTTCCAGAGGATGCGCGGCTTCTTTGGTGGAGCAGGGGGCTCCTTATATAGCTGATGTTCGGGTGTGTCCTCATCAGTAGGGTTCCCGGTGGCTTCATCACCTTGGCCCTGACAACCTCATTGCCTTGCTCCTCAGTAGCCTTGTCTTGATCAGCAACAACATTTTGCGGTGCCCCTTCCTCACCAACGTCAGCTACTGCAGATCTAGGGCCGCCAGTCTCTTAGGCTAGCCTAGCCTCTTCTGGTCTGCTGGCAATGTAGGCCACTTCTTAATCAGCGGTGGCGAGGATGAGATTGGGTTCTTCCCAGACAACATTTTCCACCAAAGTATCAAAGAATTCCTGTACGTGATCTGCAGGTGGTTCAGCCCAATTCCCATCAACACCATGATCATTACATGCTAGCATCATTGCAATAATTGCGCTCAAGGCAGAGTTGTTGAACAGAGGAATTATAGTTGCCGGTAGTTTGAGCTTGTCATTGGTCCTGAACAACTGGTGGCAGAGAGTTGTGTGCTACAGGACCGTAGATTTGTTGTCTAAACCAGTACGCAACCTCATGACGTCCGCAACATTCTTGAACTCCCAGGATGGTCTCCTCTTGTTTTGCAGAGAGGCAATTCGGCGACGGAGGAAATCAGCGCCCACCATTCTATGGTGAGGCCGGTAGCCCTGAGACGGTGTATTCTGGTGATGGCAATTGTGAGCTTCTTGTCGTTGGGATCGAGACTGCTCCAATCTTCGTCGCGAACCACCTTTGTCTTTCGGGGCAAACAGATCGGCGGGAAGTCACTTTCCTTAATCCAGCACCATTCTGCCCGCCATTCGTCCCACTTCCGATGTAGGTTCCCTTCTTGATAGATGTCCTTGTTCCAAGCTTTGGGAATCTAGGTGACACTACTAGAAAGAGCATCTCCTTCGACGCGTGGAATGAAGTAGTGGTGGAAGAGAGCTACATTAGGGACTACCCCGACAAAATTTTCGCACAGATGGGTGAAACCAGACATGCAAGTCAGGGCGTTCGGCGTGACATCTAAGAGATGGAAGCCGTACGAGTACATGATGTCGTTGAAGAAATCAGAGAATGGAGGGCAGAGCCTGCAGTAGAAATATGTGATGAAGAAAGGGAATTTATCTTTTCCACCTTTGGAGGAGCCAGGAAGTACATGGGGAGCATCGTGAGCTGTCGTCTCCTTCCCCCACATGTATGTGTACCGCTCTATCAAGGTGCTCTTGTCGAGAACCGGTGTGAAGACGACGTGGTTCCTCCGCACTTCCGCTAGGGCCTCCTCCTCGCTTCCGCCTCCGGGTCAACAACTTTCTCTGGATTGTCTTGGCCTTTCTTTGGTGCCATGGTGACTATGGGAGAAGGGGCTGGGGATGGGCAAGGGCATGGAAGCAGCTGCAGGGGAAGATGCACTCTGTTCTCGCGCAAGGAAGTAGACAATGATAGCATGATAGATTGGAAAGGAGGGGAGTGATAACCCACAAGTATACGGGATCGCAATAGTTTTCGAGGGTAGAGTATTCAACCCAAATTTATTGAATCGACACAAGGGGAGCCAAAGAATATTCTCAAGTATTAGCAGCTGAGTTGTCAATTCAAGCACACCTGAAAGACTTAATATCTGCAATAGAGTATTTAGTAGCAAAGTAGTATGGAAGTAATGGTAATAGTGGCAAAAGTAACAGTAATAGTTTTGTAGCAATTGTAACAGTGGCAACGGAAAAGTGACGAAGCAAAGATCAATATGTGAAAAGCTCGTAGGCAATGGATCAATGATGGATAATTATGTGGGATGGCATTCATCATGCCACAGTTATAACCTAGGGTGACACAGAACTAGCTCCAATTCATCAATATAATGTAGGCATGTATTCCGTATATAGTCATACGTGCTTATGGAAAAGATCTTGCATGACATGTTTTGTCCTACCCTCCCGTGGCAGCGGGGTCCTAATGGAAACTAAGGGATATTAAGGCCTCTTTTAATAGAGAATCGGACCAAAGCATTAGCACTTAGTGAATACATGAACTCCTCAAACTACGGTAATCACCGAAAAGAATCCCAATTATTGTCACCTTGAGGTATGCGGATCATAACACGTAATAGGTGTCTACAACTTGCAAGATAGGATCAAGAACACATATATATTCATGAAAACATAATAGGTTCAGATCTGAAATCACGGCACTTGGGCCCTAGTGACAAGCATTAGGCATAGCAAAGTCATAGCAACATCAATCTTAGAACATAGTGGATACTAGGGATCAAACCCTAACAAAACTAACTCAATTACATGATAAATCTCATCCAACCCATCACCGTCTAGCAAGCCTACGATGGAATTACTTATGCACGGCGGTGAGCATCATGAAATTGGTGATGGAGGAAGGTTGGTGATGATGATGGCGACGATTTGCCCTCTCCAGAGCCTCGAACGAACTCCAGATCTGGCCTCCCGATGAAGAACAGAAGGTGACGGCGGCTCCGTATCGTAAAATGCAATGAATCCTTCCCTCTGATTTTTTTCTCCCCGAACATGAATATATGGAGTTGGAGTTGAGGTCGGTGGAGGTCCAGGGGACCCACAAGGCAGGGGGCGCGCCCTGTACCCTTGTGGACAGTAGGTGGGTCCCCCTCCGTTGATTCTTTTGCCAATATTTTTTATTGATTCCAAAAATATTCTCCGTGAAGTGTCAGGTCATTGCGAGAACTTTTATTTCTGCACAATAATAATGCCAAGGCAATTCTGCTGAAAACAGCGTCAGTCCGGGTTAGTTCCATTCAAATCATGAAAATTAGAGTCCAAAAGAAGGGCAAAAGAGTTTGGAAAAGTAGATACGATGCAGACGTATCAACTCCCCCAAGCTTAACCCATTGCTTGTCCTCAAGCAATTCAGTTGATAAACTGAAAGTGATAAAGAAAAACTTTTACAAACTCTGTTTGATCTTGTTGTTGCAAATATGTAAAGCCAGCATTCAAGTTTTCAGCAAAGATTATAAACTAACCATATTCACAATTACATTTAGGTCTCACATTTACTCATACCAATGGCATAATCAACTAACGAGCAATAATAATAAATCTCGGATGACAACACTTTTTCAAAACAATCATGATATGATATAACAGAATGGTATCTCGCTATCCCTTTCCGAGACAGCAAAACATAAATGCAGAGCACCCCTGAAGATCAAGGACTGACTAGACATTGTAATTCACGGCAAAATAGATCCAGACACAGTCATACTCAATATTAATTAATAACAACGCATAGTGGTGCTCTCTAACTGGTGCATTTTATAAGAGGATGATGACTCGGCATTAAAGTAAATAGATAGGCCCTTCGCAGAGGGAAGCAGGGATTTGCAGAAGTGCCAGAGCTCGATCTTTTTGAAACAGAGATGAATATAATTTTGAGCGGTATGCTTTCATTGTCAACATAATGACCAAGAGATCTCGATATCTTCCATGCTACATACATTATAGGCAGTTCCCAAACAGAATGGTAAAGTTTATACTCCCCCACCACCAACAAGCACATTCCACGGCTCGTCCGAAACAACGTGTACCGTCCAACTAACAACAATCCTGGGGGAGTTTTGTTTGCAATTATAATTTGATTTGATTTGAGCATGGGACTGGGCATCCCGATTTTCTCGTGAATGACGAGCAGAGTCCACTCATCATGAGAATAACCCACCTAGCATGGAAGATACTGATAACCCCCAGTCACTACATGAGTGATTCGGGCATACAAAAACAGATTATTATTTGAAGGTTTAGAGTTTGGCACATGCAAATTTACTTGGAATGACAGGTAAATACCGCATATAGGTAGGTATGGTGGACTCATATGGAACAACTTTGGGTTTATGGAAGTGGATGCACAAGCAGTATTCCCGCTTAGTATAGGTGAAGGCTAGCAAGAGATTGAGGAGCGACCAACTAGAGAGCGACAACAGCCATAAACATGCATTGAGATTAACCAACATTGAGTGCAAGCATGAGTAGGATATAAATCACCATGAACATAAATATCGTGGAGGCTATGTTGATTTTGTTTCAAATACATGTGTGAACATGGGCCAAGTCAAGCCACTCGAATCATTCAAAGGAGGATACCATCCTTTCATACTACATCACAACCATTTTAAAAGCATGTTGGCACGCAAGGTAAACCATTATAAACTCCTAGCTAATTAAGCATGGCATGAGTAACTATAATCTCTAATTGTCATTGCAAACATGTTTCATTCATAGTAGGCAAAATGAAGAACGATGAACTAATCATATTTACAAAAACAAGATAGGTCGAGTTCATACCAGCTTTTCCTCATCTCAATTATTGCCTTTCACTTGCACGACCGAACAGTGTTGATAATAATAATAGTGCACGTGCATTGGACTACGATGGAATCTGCAAACATTTATTCAAAGGAGAAGACAAGGTAATATGGGCTCTTTGGTAGATCAACAATAATGCATATGAGAGCCACTCAACATTTTCATCGTGGTCTTCTCCTCTCGACCCCCAAATAAAAGAAAAGAATTTCAAAGAAACACACTGAAATGTTTTTGGAGTTTTTGTTTTTCTGAAGAAGGTAAAACAAGAATGAGAAAAACTATTTACGCGGGAAAGCTCCCAACAAGCAAAAGAAGAACGAGAAATCTTTTTGGGTTTTCTTTAGGTTTTTCAAACACACAAGAAGAAAGCGGGAAAAAGAAAATAAACTAACATGGATAATACAATGAAAAAGTATGAACACCGACAACTGGAATGAGTGTAAATATGAATATAATGTCGGTGAGAAATACGTACTCCCCCAAGCTTAGGCTTTTGGCCTAAGTTGGTCTAGGGCCACGGCTGGCCCGGCGGATATCCAAAGTTGTAGTCAGGGTTGTACTGTGATGCGGCAGCTACTGCCTGAAGGGCTGCAGCATGGAGGTGAGTGGCCTCAACCTCTCTCTCATACTCATTTGCCTCCACTCTAGTTATAAAATATCTCCCTCTGACCTGAAAGTTAAAGAAGGCAGGAGCAGGAAGAGTAATATGGACAGCGCGCTGTCGGTCAAAGATTAGTTGGTACAGGAGGGACTTTTCGTTCCTCCCAAGAAACTGGTAGCGAACCAAAGCATTATAATCAAGAAAAGCTGGTGGTAACTCAATGTCATTCCCCCTTATGGGTACTCCAAGATAATTAGATAAACGGGTTGCATAAATCCCACCAAATAAATCTCCATCTTTAGCATTAAGATGTAACCTCCTCGCAATAATAGCCCCCAAGTTATATCATTTATCACCCAACACTGCACACTTAAAGACACTATGATCCGATGCGCAAAGGTGGCTATGATCATGTTTACCATTAGTGCATCTACCTATGAAGAGAGCAAAATAATGTATGGCAGGAAAATGAATACTCCCCATGGAGGCTTGTGTAATATGTCTAGTTTCTCCCACACTAATGCTAGCAAGGAAATCATTGCACTCAGTTTTACGAGGCTCGCTATGAATGCCCCATTGTGGGATTTTGCAAGCAGTATTAAAATCTTCAAGGTCCTTGGTATATGATTCATCATAAAGATCAAATAGGACAGTATGAGTATTGCGCTGAGATGTAAATTTAAACCTTCTCACAAATGAATCAGAGAGTTGATAGTATTGGGGATACTTATCTGACAAGAAGTCCGCCAGTTCAGCATTTTACACGTACGCACCAAACTAATCCTTGAAACCTGCACGAACCATGAATTCATCCGACGGCCATTCACAAGGCCGCACTTGAGCTTCCCTTGGTGGTTCAAGGTCCGGTTCACGTATCGTGAGCCTCGGTGCTTGCTTCCTCGAGGAACCACCTTGGTACATTTTCCTCAACATTTTTCTTCCTCTGAAAAATTTCTGAAATTTTTAGTGACTCAAAATAAAAGTGAACCAAACTCAACAAGATTGATAGCAACTACTCCTACAAGTGTCTAGAGGCTATATCATGCATCAAAACTACTTTGGACCATAAAATTTTGACATGCAAGCTCAAGAACAAGGTCTCCACAGCAGCAAAAATTTGCAATAAATAAAGCACTAGAACAAAAACTAATTGGACCATTGGAGGAGTCACATACCATAGAACAATCCCCCAAAACAGTTTTGCAAATGGAGCTTTACACAAGGAGATCGAAAATGGCAGCAAGATGAGCTAGAACACGGGTTTGAGCACTGGGATGATTTTTTCTAGAGGAAGATGAAGTGGATGGGTGTTGGAATAAGTGAGGGGGGCCTATGTGGGACTCACAAGGCAGGGGGGCGCGCCCAGGGGGGTAGGGCACGCCCTCCACCATTGTGGTCCACTGGTGCAGCCCCCCTGGTGCAATCTTAGTGCCAGAAGTTCTAAAATATTCTATAAAAAATCATACTAAATTTTCAGGGAATTTGGAGAACTTTTATTTTTGGTATATTTTTATTGCACGGATAATTCAGAAAACAGACAGATAATACTATTTTTGCTTTATTTATTCTAAATAACAGAAAGTAAAAAGTAAGTACAGAAAGTTGTGCTTTCTAAATTCATCCATCTCATGCTCATCAAAAGGAATCCATTAACAAGGTTGATCAAGTCTTATTAACAAACCTCTTACGAATAACATGAAACTAGAGAATTTTTGAATAACACTAGGTTACCTCAATGCGGATATGCATATCCCCAACAATAAGAATATCATATTCCTTTTTGATAGCAGGGAGAGGAAATTCAAAACCTCCAATAGTAATAGTTGAAATTATTCCAATAGAATTGATACTATGAACTTGAGGTTGTTTCTTCGGAAAGTGTACCGTATGCTTATTACCATTAACATGAAAAGTGACATTGCCTTTGGTGCAATCAAGAACAGCCCCTGCAGTATTCAAAAAGGTCTACCAAGGATGATCGACATACTGTTGTCCTTGGGAATATCAAGAATAACAAAGTCCGTTAAGATAGTAACGTTTGCAACCACAACAGGCACATCCTCACAAATACTGATGGGTATAGCAGTTGATTTATCAGTCATTTGCAAAGAGATTTCAGTAGGTGTCAACTTATTCAATTCAAGTCTATGATATAAAGAGAAAGGCATAACACTAACACCGGCTCCCAAATCACATAAAGCAGTTTTAACATAGTTTCTTTTAATGGAGCATGGTATAGTTGGTACTCTTGGATCTCCAAGTTTCTTTGGTATTCCACCCTTAAAAGTATAATTAGCAAGCATGGTGGAAATTTCAGCTTCAGGTATCTTTCTTTTATTTGTGACAATATCTTTCATATACTTAGCATAAGGAGATATTTTCAGCATATTAGTCAAACTCATACGCAAAAAGATAGGTCTAATCATTTCACCAAAGCACTCAAAATCCTCATCATCCTTTTTCTTGGATTTTTTAGGAGGAAAGGGCATGGGTTTCTGAACCCATGGTTCTCTTTCTTTACCATGTTTCCTAGCAACAAAGTCTCTCTTATCATAACGTTTATTCCTTGATTGTGGGTTATCAAGATCAACAGCAAGTTCTACCTCCACATCGTTATCATTACTAGGTTGAGCATCAACATGAACATCATCATTAACATTATCACTAGGTTCATGTTCATCACCAGATTGTGTCTCAGCATTAGAAATAGAAATATCATTTGGATTCTCAGGTGTGTCTATAACAGGTTCACTAGAAGCATGCAAAGTCCTATCGGTTTTCTTTTTATTTTTATTACTAGGACTAGGTGCATCAGTATTAATTCTCTGAGAATATTGCTCAATTCTCTTAGGATGGCTCTCAGGATACAAAGGTTCCTGAGTCATTTTACCACCTCTAGTCATAACCCTAACACAATTATCATTGTTCTTACTATTCAACTCATTAAGCATATCATCTTGTGCCTTAAGTACTTGTTCTACTTGAGTTTTAACCATGGAAGCAAGCTTGCTAATAAGCTTAAGATCATTAACAGTTCTACTCATATAATCACCCAAGCAGTCAAGCATGTGAGCATTATGTTTTAATTGTCTACTAACATAAGCATTGAAATTTTCTTGTTTAACAATAAAATTATCAAACTCATCCAAGCATTGACTAGCAGACTTATTATGAGGAATATCACCTTCATAAAATCTATAGAGAGAATTTACCTCTACTACCTGTGTCGGGTTATCAAGACCATGTATTTCTTCAACAGGTGGTAGATTCTTAACATCTTCAGCTTTAATACCTTTTTCTTTCATAGATTTCTTTGCCTCTTGCATATCTTCAGGAGTAAGGAATAGAATACCTCTTTTCTTTGGAGTTGGCTTAGGAGTTGGTTCAGGAAGTGTCCAATCATTATCATTACTCAATATATCATTCAATAGCAATTCAGCTTGCTCAACAGTTCATTCCCTGAAAACACAACCAGCACAACTATCTAGGTGGTCCCTAGAAGCATCGGTTAGTTCATTATAAAAGATATCAAGTATTTCATTTTTCTTGAGAGGATGATCAGGCAAAGCATTAAGTAATTCGAGAAGCCTCCCCCAAGCTTGTGGGAGACTCTCTTCTTCAATTTGCACAAAGTTAAATATTTCCTTTAATGCAGCTTGTTTCTTATGAGCAGGGAAATATTTTTCAGAGAAGTAGTAAATCATATCCTGGGGACTACGCACACAACTAGGAGCAAGAGAATTAAACCATAACTTAGCATCACCCTTTAACGAGAAAGGAAACAACTTAAGAATATAGTAATAGCGAATTTTTTCCTCATGAGTAAATAGGGTGGCTATATCATTCAATTTAGTAAGATGTGCCACAACAGTTTCAGATTCATAACCATAGAAAGGATCAGATTCAACCAAAGTAATTAACTCAGGATCGACAGATAATTCATAATCCTTATCAGTAACAAAGATAGGTGAAGTAGCAAACTTAGGATCATATTGCATTCTAGCATTCAAAGGCTTTTCTTTCAGCTTAGCTAATAGTTTCTTAAGATCATCTCTATCATTACAAGCAAAAAAGTCTCTAGCAGTTTCTTCATCCATAATATAACCCTCAGGTACAACAGGAAGTTCATACCTAGGAGAGCTAGTCTTATCAGGTGTTTCAAAGTGTTCAGTTTCAATAATTTCATCAGTTTCAGAAATATCATCATCTTCAGCATAGTCAATAGTTCTAACTCTAGCAAGATGTTCATCAAGTAATTCACCAAGTGGCACAGTTTTATCAAGCAAAGTAGTAGCATCATAAGCATCATTCATAGTAGAAGTAGCATCATCAATAACATGCGACATATCAGAATCAACAGCAGGTGTAGGTGTCACAAGCTTACTCAAAACAGAAGGTGAATTAAGTGCAGAGCTAGATGGCAGTTCCTTACCTCCCCTCGTAGTAGAGGGAAAAATCTTGGTTCTAGTATCTTTCAAATTCCTCATAGTGATCAACAGATATAAATTCCAAGTGACTTAGAGAATAGAGCTATGCTCCCCGGCAACGGTGCCAGAAAAAGGTCTTGATAACCCACAAGTATAGGGGATCGCAACAGTTTTCGAGGGTAGAGTATTCAACCCAAATTTATTGATTCGACACAAGGGGAGCCAAAGAATATTCTCAAGTATTAGCAGCTGAGTTGTCAATTCAACCACACCTGAAAGACTTAATATCTGCAACAGAGTATTTAGTAGCAAAGTAGTATGGAAGTAACGGTAATAGTGGCAAAAGTAACAGTAACAGTTTTGTAGCAATTGTAACAGTGGCAACGGAAAAGTAACGTAGCAAAGATCAATATGTGAAAAGCTCATAGGCAATGGATCAATGATGGATAATTATGTCGGATGGCATTCATCATGCAACAGTTATAACCTAGGGTGACACAGAACTAGTTCCAATTCATCAATATAATGTAGGCATGTATTCCGTATATAGTCATACGTGCTTATGGAAAAGAACTTGCATGACATCTTTTGTCCTACCCTCCTGTGGCAGTAGGGTCCTAATGGAAACTAAGGGATATTAAGGCCTCCTTTTAATAGAGAACCGTACCAAAGAATTAGCACTTAGTGAATTCATGAACTCCTCAGACTACCGTAATCACCGGAAAGAATCCCAATTATTGTCACCTTAGGGTATGCGGATCATAACACATAATAGGTGTCTACAACTTGCAAGATAGGATCAAGAACACATATATATTAATGAAAACATAATAGGATCACATCTGAAATCATGGCAATCGGGCCCTAGTGACAAGCATTAGGCATAGCAAAGTCATAGCAACATCAATCTTAGAACATAGTGGATACTAGGGATCAAACCATAGCAAAACTAACTCGATTACATGATAAATCTCATCCAACCCATCACCGTCCAGCAAGCCTACGATGGAATTACTCATGCACGGCGGTGAGCATCATGAAATTGGTGATGGAGGAAGGTTGGTGATGATGATGGCGACGATTTCCCCTCTTCGGAGCCCCGGACGGACTCTAGATCTGGCCTCCCGATGAAGAACAGGAGGTGACGGCGGCTCTGTATCGTAAAACGCGATGATTCCTTCTCTCTAATTTTTTCTCCCCGAACGTGAATACATGGAGTTGGAGTTGAGGTCGGTGGAGGTCCAGGGGACCCACAAGGCAGGGGGGCATGCCCTAGGGGGGCGCCCTACACCCTTGTGGACAGCAGGTGGGTCCCCCTCTGTTGATTCTTTCGCCAATATTTTTTATTTATTCCAAAAATATTCTCCATGAAGTTTCAGGTCATTCCGAGAACTTTTATTTCTATACAAAAATAACACCAAGGCAATTCTGCTGAAAACAGCGTCAATCCGGCTTAGTTCCATTCAAATCATGCAAATTAGAGTCCAAAACAAGGGCAAAAGAGTTTGGAAAAGTAGATACGATGGAGACGTATCAGGGAGGTAAATGAGTAGCGCCCTTTGCGGATTCCTTGTTATGGGGAAGGCGCGGGGGGCTGGCTCTTTACTATCCGATGTGGATGCGCTTTTACTGCTGCAGTCGTTTCATCCCACCTCTCCCACGTTCCGCATTTAATGTGCGTCGTGGGGGGCATTGTTAAAGAGAAAATTATGACAGTTATGCTCTGCCATCCGTGACTGTGCACTATTTGGGCCTAGCCCAATGATGCCTCACAAGCATTTGTGGGCCAGGCCCGAGGGCTCCAGTTAGTGTACTAAAGTTTGGGTCCTTTAGCACCCCAGACTTGTGCACATGCAGTAGTAGCCTACCAGACACAGGGCTTGCGGGAGGGCAGGTGATAACAAGCTCAAAATTTTGTTGATAAAACTATGAAGGAAACATCCATGTAGATAATCAAGAAGTACAAAGGAGGAGTACAGAAGATCAAGGCTGGAGTTGCCGGCAAGCTCCAAGCCAGCAAGCAAATGAAGACCCGGCAAGCTCCGTGCCGGCAATATCCCACTACCTTGCCATGGCTCCACCTCAGCGACCAGCTTGTCACTTGTCAAGTAGGTGTCGAGCGGGCAGGTAGTTAGGTGAGCTCTGTCTGGGCACGTGTCAGCTCACCGCCAAAGATACAACTTTATTGACACCCATACCAGGAGTGTGTCAAGATAATATGAGGTAGCTGGGTGAACGGCACAGAAGGAGAGACGACCTTGCCAGGAAACTTCACTAGCGTGACACCTCATGGAGCATTTAATGCATTTGTCCTAACCCATCAGAGTTAGGTATTTGGCATTGTAGCTACTGTTTACCTCATGTAAAGACCATTTTTCCACTGTGGTGACCCCTTCCTCTATAAATGGAGGCCCATGGCTACCTTTACAAAGGTCAGAACTTTGCTCATTTACATGCGTAGCTGCACTTCTCATGCAACCTTGCCGGAAGTTGCGCTCCTTGTACTTGAGCTCCATACACTCAATACAACAAAGCAGGAGTAGGTTTTTACGCTTCACAGCGGCCCAAACCTGGGTAAAGCTTTGCATTAATTGCTAGATTTGCTCTTTGTGCATGTTAACCTCACCAGTCGAACTGCAAAGGGACCTTGCCGGTCCCATAGACCATCGTACACACGACACCAGCAGAGCAGCGGAGGTGACAATGGCCGAAAGCATCAGCGGATCATGATCCATGGCAGCCAATGTTGACAAATCAGTTGAGGATGAACCAGTAGACGAGCCGCCGGAAGGGCCTATTGGAGGACAAGAAGAGCTTGCCGGGGAACAGGCCGATGAAACCACTAAGGAGAAGGTGCATAAGGATCCCCCTGTTCCTCCTGTTCTGGCGAGGAAAACCGGCACCCTCCGAAAAGCTGTCTTCGGAGAGTTAGTTCATCCTCTGTCTTCGGGTGATGAAGTAGTCAACAAGGGGGCGGCCTCCAAGGCTACCGGGCGGCAAGGATCTCAACGCCAAGCTCCTCAACAACAACAAGTGCGACGCACCTCTACGAGGTAGTCAATTGCATCGTGTGTCGGAGTAGCTGGGTCTTCTCAACTTGCTGCACCCGCGGTAGCCCAGTGGTCCAGAACTCCTACTCCGCCTCCCGCTTCCAACACTGGACCAAAGGGCGTGTATGACCTCTCTATCCTTAGCGACAGGGAGGAGGAAGAAGAGTATGTGTCTCCAACCATTTCTTTAACACTTGATATCTTGTTCTTGTCTATCTGATTCACTCTGTATTGATCTGATTTAATGGTGACAAGCAAACCTTGGTGCAAAGGATGGCGAAAAAGGCGAGGACCACCATGGGGGATGAGCCGACGACAAACTTGCCGCCCAACGCGGGTGTGGTGATCACCAGCCCCCAGTGCAGCCTCCGTCGCAGTCCCCAGCATGAGGCCACTATCTCCTTTCCTTCGGCGAGCATTGGCGTTGAGTTTGTCATTGCTGACATCATCAAGGAAGTAGGAGAAAAGTGCCATGAAGAAGAAGAACGCCCGAAGGCGGATCTTGCCATGATGCCTCCATTGACCACCGGGGTGGAAACCAAATCTCCGGAAAGGACCTCCACCGATGACCCTGTCCACACTGATGATGTGCCGGCAAGTGGGTTCGCCAGCAATCAGGCGATAACAATTGAGGTTGTTGTATAAGAACCCATTCCTCATCAGCAAACCCAGTCCAGTAAGTCTTTTCCGTCAAGTAGTCCCATTCCTTAATCATTTTTGTTTTCTTGAACTTGATCTTGAACTTGACTCCCTCCCTTCTCCTTCTTATCACATCCACCCTCAACCAATGACATGGACATAAACACCACCATCAAGGGGATTGCGAGGGACGCTACCAACGAAGCCAGCAAGATCGCCACCGATGAGTCCGCTAAGACCCCTGCCGAGGAGGCTACCAAGGATACTACTGAGGAGGGCAACAAAAAGAGTGCCGAAGCCACTGCCGGCATTATTTCCCCAGGAGCGCCAAGCGCTGACTCGGCCATGAGCATGGTCCTTGCTGGCAAAGCAGTTGCCACCGACCACCCTTAGACATCTGAAGTGCCTCCATCAAGTAGCTATTTGAAGATTGGTGAGAACTTGTTTGTCAGCATCCCTGGGATGTCAACCATCGACACGCCTATTGAAGGAGAAGCTTTTGAGGATGAGGTCATCGCCGTGGCTGGGCTTGAAGTTGTTGACGAACCGCATGCCAGCTATAGTGGATCCAAAGAATAGCAGCTCCTCAAGGCCATGAACGACAACTTCAAGAAACTCCAATCACACTACCACAGCCGAACAGAGAGCTTGGACTCCAGAGCGACTGTTATCGACAAGGCAGAAGAGGAGTTCTGGAAGCGTGTGGATGATACATAGATCTAGTAATTGGAGTGCCTTCAGGATATGAAGGACCTCCAAAGGGAGATCGCCACCAAGTGGGATAAACTTATCATGGAAAAGGCCGAAGCCGACAAGGCACAAGAAGTGGCCACACAGAGGATAGCGGCAGCCGATGCCAAGATAAATGAGTGCAAGGTAGGCCTTGACACTCATGAGGAAGAACTTGCCTCTCGTGAAGAGGCACTTGCTGCCAAACTTCGCGGAAAAGATGAAGAGATCCAAGCCCTCCTTGTGCAACAGTCCCGGGAACTTGAGCAAAAGCACAAATATGCGATTGAGGCCCAAGCTGCGGATCATGCCGGCAAGATTCAAGGGGCAATCGATGCTACCGAGGCCGCGGAGACTGCCAAGAATGAACTGGAGGACAAGGTGAATAAGCTTCAGGAGGAACTCGTTGTCAGCAGCAGGAAGTCTTGGCATTCAAAGCAGACAGTGAGGAGATGGTTCGCGCCTTGGTAGAGCTGCAAACCTCAATATCCGCCAAGAACGTTACCAAGGCCAAGGACGTTATTGATGATCACAAGCTAAGGGTGAATAACTTGGAAAAATCCCTTGAAGATGCCAAAGAGCGGGAGAGGATTTTGTCAACAGACCTCCAAAATGAGAAGGCTTTGCTTGAGAGCGCTGCAAACACCTTCAATGAGCTCAAAAGCACCTACAAGCTTTGGACTGGCCATCTTGTAACGACTGTGGAGAAGCTCACTGCACAGCAATCCACCATGGGCTTGCCGAAATACTACTTCTCTCCCAATGACAGGGAGGCCTCCAGTGCCAGAATCAGTTTATTCTTCAAAAGACTTGTCGAGGCATTGGAGAAGTTCCACGAAACTCGAGCTGCAAATCTCCCCAGTGAATCTCACAGGCTTTGTCGGGACTTCCTCTTCGAAGTGCTTGTCAAAGTGGTGTACCAGCACTCTGGTATCGACATATCCAAGGAACTCAAGAGCATGCCGAAAGGAGCGGACACCAAGGCTACCGAAGAGCTTATTGCACCGTTTGCCGACAAGGTCAGTGGAGTCACCAGGACCGATGTCCCACACAAAAACTATCGGATTCAGGGCTCCGCAGACCCAAGAAGGTTCGAACTTTGGGGCGTGTGTGAAGGACTCAACCTATCCAGCCAACCAGCTCGTCGCCCTACAGCCTAGCTCGATGCACACGAACAAGGAAGAAGATGAACAGGGCAGATTACCCAAGTTCGGGCCAGCTTGCGGTGTAAGACCCTACTCCTGCTTTGTGGTGGATTGGCCTCACGAGGGGCTGAGGATGAACTAGTACAAGGGATGAACAACCTCGCGAGGTATATGGGTGAGGGAATCAGGCGACGAGGTTCTGACCCCCTCTACGGTGGTGGCTAACATATATTTATAGTGGCCTCGGTCCTCTTAGCCCAAAACGTAGGCGGGATGGGATCCCACACTGGCTAATTTGAAAGGGGACAAGTAGTACATCTTATCCTAACGAAAGGTGGTCTTCACCTGCAAAGCCTCTAGTCGTGATGCAGCAGTGGGCTCGACGATGACATCCGTCCTGCCGTCCTGGCGGTCTTGGTCTTGAAGCACTGGAATGGAAACCTTTGCCAGATTTCTTGGTAACCCGCGTCTGCGCTTGCCTCCTTAGCACCAAAGAGGAAACTGCCTCCTCTGCACCTGCTGGTGCCCGCTTGGCCTTGGTTGTCCTGGCTTGCGTCATGGTAGCCTCACGAGGCTGGGTACCTGCATAGAAATCTCCTCTCCTTGGGAGGCCGTCTGAGGAGGCCACTTGCTCAGGAGGTCTTGGTGTCGTCCGCCTTGCGAGGCTTGGCACCTCATGAGGGTCTTGTCTTGGTGGTCTTGTAGATGGGCCATACCAGGCCGTCGATGGTGCCATGCCGTGGGCCATAGGCAAGCATGTCTGGGTACCCTGGTTCCCAGAACACCGACAGTAGCCCCCGGGCCCAAGGCATGCTAGGACTTGGCTTCGAGGCGAAGCCAAAGGGCAAGGGCGAAGCGTCGTGGGCCCCAATCGCCTGTGGGCCAGGCTGACGTGTGGCGCTTGATGGGGCGTGGGCCTCTCCGCTTCCCCACGCTGCCATCTCACCAGAGCATCCATGGCGCCAGTGAGGAGGTTCTCGGCCGCGGAGAAGGGAAAAACCCCTCTGGTAGAACCGGAGTTGCTCCCGCTGAAGAAAAGGCGTTGTTGCCCTGCGAGACCACCGCAGCACCTATGGCCATGCAACCTTGGCACGAACGCGCACCGCCGGGTTTCCCCATTAGCTTGGACATCCGTGCGCATGGTCCCGCTCGCGATAGCGGCCGCGGGAGTCGCGGAGGACGAATCCGGGACGGAGGACAAGCAGAGACCGTGTGACCACCTTGCCCGCAGGCCCATGCTGGCGGCACGGCCCGCGAGTTCGTGGTGTGGGCAGCGACACCGCCACGCACATGGTTCCGGCTCCCGCGGTCCCTGGCGGGGGAGATACCATCGAAGGGACCCATCGATTTGTGGCTGCACCACAATGGCTGCTGCAGCCAAGCTTCAGAGGCGAAGGTCGAGACCGTCGACTCCGGCGACGTCTTCATGACCCGGGGATGGGGCGCGATCGCCCGCGCCTGCAACTTGGAGGGGAGGCACGCCATCAACTTCGAGTACGACGGGGCGTCGACGCTCTTCTTCAAGGTCTTCGGTGAGGATGGCCGACATCTGGAGTGCTGCCCTAGGGGAGGTGATCGAGACGGTGACCCCCTCACAGGCCGGCAAATCGGCGAGGCCCCTCGCGGTGAACTTGCCCTTGGCCTTGTCCACAATTCCTCCAGCAGTAGCGACGCCTCCTCTGAACCAAGCTTAAGCGACGATGACAGCTACGAGCTACCGCACCGCCGCGCTCGGGCTTGAGGGAGGAATGGCACCGGCTAGGCGTCATGGGTGACACCGCCTGGGTCGCGATCCTTAGGAGGTCCTTTCCTTTTGTTTCATTCCTGCGCGAAAACCATGAAGGGCCCCGTGGGGGTGTGTAAAGATTGTGGCACTTTTTGCCTTAATGGCAGCGCCCCCAATTTATACTGTGTTTGCGTCTCTCGCTTGGGCATGGTTCCCCCTTTTTATTCTTGCGGTAACTTAGTGCTCTACTCCGACAGGACCCAGTCCCCAGGCAAGCTTCGGCCGCCCCTGGTATGCCAGGTCGCGATGCCGTGGTCAAGGCCAGGAGGTGACCGGCCCGAGGTCCGGTAAGAGCCCCCGAGGCGCGATGCTCAGGAGGTCCACATTGGCGTGCAAGCGGCTCCCGAAGGACTGAAAGGGGAGTTCCCTTGCCCGAGCGAAATCTGAGAAATGAAATGCCGATTATGAGGTTTGCGCCCGGGTGTGCGAAGTGACTTATCTTGGCGAGCCTGCGGTGGTTTCCTAGTTGCACCAAGTTTCCTTCATTCTTGCTTTTGTGCTCTGCATCGGTAGGGCCCAGCCCGTGCATACCTCGACTGCCGTTGGGGCGTCCGGATCACCAGGATGACACCAAGTGGCAAGGGGCTACGTGACTAGTGAGGCCCCTGAGTCGCGATGCTCAGGATGTCCCCCTTGATGTGCGAGCAGCCCTCATGAAGGAAACATGGATGCCGGGGTGTAGGACTTCGCGCTCTGCGTCGGCAGGGCCCAGCCCCGCACATACCTCAACCGCCGTTGGGGCGTCCGGATCACCATGACAACACAAAGGGGTGAGGGGCTACGTGACCAGTGAGGCCCCTGAGTCGCGATGCTCAGGAGGTCCTCCTTGACGTGCGAGCAGCCCTCATACCTTTGACACCAGCTTTCGCCTGGGGGGTATGCGAGAAGACCAGATACCCGGACCTGGTAGGGTAGCGTGTGCCATGCGGGGCCTGAGCACAGCCCCCGTGTCCAGCCCCCTCGCGCGATCCTCCCGAGGGAGAAGCTGTGGGGTGTTGCCGGTCGTAGAGCCAAGAGGCTATCCTGAGGTTGGTGCGGCCGCGAGGGTGCCCTTAGTTGTTTATTCACCTGCGCGGAGCATGGTGCTTCCATATATCGTGGGCATAGTCGCTCCTCGACCGTGTCGTCCGCCAGTGCGGAGCATGGGGCTTCCTCTGGTGTGTGGGCATAGTCGCTTCTCGACCGTGTCGTCCGCCAGCGCGGAGAATGGCGCTTCCACTGGTACGTGGGTGGGAGTTCCCGCTGGGGGAGACTCCGGGGCGTGTACAACCCTGTTCGTATGCATGGGTAGCACGGTAGAACTGGAGGAGGTGTATCTGGGCACTCGTGAGCCAGCGCGGGACTCTGGAGGCCCTACCTCAAGGCGGGTTGCGCCTGATTTTTGCGGCGCGGGGCGTGCCTAAGAAACCAGCAGGGCGATGGGGGGTCCTATGCCGAATGCCCCTCCGGAGGTTATGGCATTAGAAGGCCGGACACCAATGACCCCAGGAGGTGACGTGTACGGGGCCGGCACGCCAGACAAAGCTCAGACATTGGTTTTATTGACGCTCCAGGGATGAACCCGAGCACAGAAGCCGTGCCAAGTCTTCTCATGCAATGATCCGACTGAAAAACAACCGGCGCACGGCTCCCACTGCGGTGAAGCGCTAAACTGTGGTTGTACGAACTGTGCCATGCACCCGCACTTGCCCACACGTGATTAGCTCATGCGAGAACATGGCACCAAGGACCACGGGAGGTGACGCGCATGGGAGCTAGCCCGCGGGATAGAGCTCGGTTGCTTGGGTTTGTCAACACTGCAGGGACGAACCCGAGCATAGATGCTGTGCCAGTCCTTAATCATGAGGTGGTCGTGGGCGGGTTCGCGAGGGCGCAGCGACATCATAGTGACGAAGCACCGGACAGGCAGTTGAGATACTTAGACTAGCCACAGTGGGAGTAACTTCAGGAGTAACATCGAGTCCAACTCAGCGAATTTGCTTATGTGGCAATGGGTTAATGAGGAGAGAGGTAGTTTGAGTAACTTAGCTAGTTACCGTAGCATCACATGTCCCAATACAATATGAGTCTATAACCTAATAAATGAAGCTTTGCATGACACCACACTTATGTTACTACCCACTATGAAGGTAGTAACATCGTCTAGGGATATGTGTATGTTACTAGTGTATGTTACTCTCCACCGTGGCTAGTCTTAGGAAACTCACGAAGGCAAAGCCAGTTCTGATACACGCGCAAAACGATACAGCTGCGGGGTTGGGCCCTAGCAGCCTGAGGATGATGCAGCCCGGGGGCGCCCTCAGTTGAACAAACCAAAAAGTCACCTGCCATCATCATTGTAGAAGCGTTGAAGTAGCTGAAGATGTGTACTGTAGAGATCGCTCCTCACGAGAGGACCGGCTCCTGAGTCCCGGGAGGCTCCGGAGGTCCAGGGGGCTCGCGAGGGTCGATCACCTCCTCGGTCAGGACCGCCTGGCGCCTAGCCTCGTGAGCCACCAAGGCTCCCTGCATGAGGCGCTGGTATGAGGCGGCCATGTTCAGCAGGCCGAACAACATGCGGACGTAGCTCCAGGGGTAGCTCCCGCTCCGGCCGACACGGGACGGCCAGAAGAGGTCCTACGAAGCAGCCATGTTGAGGCCTAGGATGTTGATGCTGACGCATAGTTCGCCACCCTTGTCATGGGCGGCAGCTGCACTGGATGGTGTGGGGCAACGCTCGCCACGCGTGGTTCGCGCCTCCTGAAGCTCCTTGATTCCTTGGTGATGAACTCCTGAGCGCCCGGTGCCTCGCGCCTTGCGCCTTGCTCACGGAGATGTGCGTCAAAGCACGCCTCCACGTGGTGCCCGAACGCCTGCCTCGTCACGCTGGTCAGGCCAGAGGCCCTCCAGAGGAGAGCCCCCCGAGCCCATCCTGTGTGGGCACCGGGGGCGCCTCTCTATGCGAGAGCAAAAGACACCCCAGGAGAGGGCGCAGGGCCTGAGGCACGATCGTCGGGCACCCCAACCTCCTGACGACTCTTTGGGAGGAGCTGCTTCTTCTTCTTGGGGATGGCCTTAGGAAGCAGGATGGCACCCTCGCCATCTGAGTTCTCGACCGCCGTGGCCTGGTAGGCACGCTCGAGGGAGCACACCGCATCCTTTTCGTCGCAGGAGACCATGATGATGCCACCACTCCCTGGCATCTTGAGGACATTGTAGCTGTGGTGAGTTGCTGCCATGAACTTGGCGAGGGCGAGATACCCGAGGATGGCATTGTACCGGAGGTGGATGTGGGAGACGTCGAAGTCGATGAGCTCGGTGTGGTAGTTGTCGCGCTTGCCGAAGGTGACAGGGAGGCGAATCTGCCCTATGGGAACGGTGGAGCCATCACTCATCCCTGAGAAAGGCTTGGTGGGCAGAAGCTGGTCATATGGTACTTGGAGCATTTCAAACGTCTCGACAGAGAGAACATTGAGCCCAGCAGCACCATCGATGATGGTCTTGGTGACAAGGACATTGCTGATGGTTGACGTGCAGAGCATTGGAAGCATGCCAGCAACGGCTGAGCACTTGAGCTGGTCCATGGAGTCAAAGGTGATTGCATGCTGGACCACCTGAGGGGGCGCGATGCCTCGAGCTTGGGGAGGGCCGCGTTCACCTCACGAGCGAACTGCTTAAAGATGCGATGAGAGGCGGGAGCCTGAGCGGCACCCAGGATGCAGGCGATCGCACGAGGCTCTTGGAAGCCCCCAGCCACATCATCTTGGTGGTTGTCGTCGTTTCTTCTTGGTAGTGGCGGCAGCGGATGGAGGCTGGCATTGCCCTGGGGGTGATCCTCACGAGGCTGGGCCCGCCAAGGGCCCTCACGAGGCAGGCCCTACCAGCTGTCCTCATGGGGTTGGTCATGCCAGTCCTGGCGGGGGTCGCGGTTGTCCCAGCGGCCTCCACCGCGGCCTCCTCCGCGGCCGTAGCCGCGGTCGCTGCGCTCGGTGCGGCGGCCAAAGTGTCCGTCGCGGATTGCCCTGAGCTCCTGGCAGTCATTGGTGTTGTGGCTGTGGACGTTGTAGAAGACGCAAAACGGGCGGTTGCCCCTGGGTGGCTGATCATGGTCACGCCCATGCTTCATCTCGGGCTCCGCGGCCAGCACAGCGGGACCCTTACGCTTCACTTCCTTAGCCTTGGCCTTCTTGTCTTCAGGATCGACCTCCGGAAGCTCCAGGAGGGAGAGGCGACCTTCCTCGGCCCTCGCGCATCTGGTTGCCATGTTGAACATCTCCAGAGCCGAACACAAGTCCCCGTGGATGGCGAGCTCCTCCTTCATCCTGACGTCCCAGACGCCATCAGAGAACGCCGTGATGATGGCCTTGTCCGACACCTTCGGGATCTTGAGGTGAACGTTCATGAAGTGCTGTATGTACTTGTGCAAAGTTTGGTTCGGCGACTGCTTTATGTGCCGCAGGCCGCCTGCTGTGGGAGCGCGGTCATGAGTCCCCTAGAAGTTGGCGATGAAGCGCTCGCGTAGCTCGTCCCAGGAGGAGATCAACCCCACCGGGAGGTTCAGGACCCAAGAACGCGCGCCATCCTTGAGTGCCATGGGGAACCAGTTCGCCATGACCTTGTCGTTGCTATTCGCCGCCTCGATGCTCAACTCATAGAGCCGGAGGAACTCAGCGGGGTCAGGAGTGCCGTCGTAGTGTGGAGGCAGATCCGGCTTGAACTTGCTGGGCCAAACGACGCGGCGCAGCTCCGGAGTGAAAGCACGGCAGCCTACCGCACTCACAGGTGCCGGTCGCATGGGGGAGCTTGTTCTTGGCGCCCACGCACTACCACCCCCAGCGGCACGCAGTCTTGACGCGGCGGCGCTGCAAGTGCACGCGCTTCTCCTTGGGGCCGTTGCACCACCTGGCAGCTTTCTTCATCGCGCGCTGGCGCCCTGCGCTGCGGGTCGCGTTGGGGTGCCTCTCACCTGGGCTCGGGGTCCGCGTCATGCAGAGGAGGAGGAGGAGGTGCGTCATGAGCCACATCGCCCGCCAGGGACGGCGGGGGACGGGGCGAATGGGATGGTGCAGGGGCCTCACCGGCGGCATTGACGAGCTCGGCGATGTGGCCGAGCCATTCGACATAGAGGTTGTTAGCCGGGCGATAACGCAGAAGCTCTCGCACCATGAGCAGCGCAGCCTGCGCGTTTGCCAGCCTACGACGAACATGAGAAGATGACGCCGTGGCCATAGTGGGTGATGGAGTTGCGGTGCGGCCATCGCGTCGCATGAATGGTGGCAGCGACGAATCCTTTTGTTCGCGAGCAGCAGGGTCAGTGGCGGCATTAGCCACCGGGGAGGCAGAGCGGCGAGGAGCGCCGTTGCCCACAGGCGCCGTCTGGGCGACGCGAGCGGCCCGGCGCTCGGCACGGACACGGCGAGTGTCGGCCATAGGCGCGACAGAACGGCGGCGGAATGAACGGTGGAGGAGAGGCTTCGACACTCCCCTACCTGGCGCGCCAAATGTCGAATTCAGGGCTCCGCAGACCCAAGAAGGTTCAAACTCTGGGGCGTGTGTGAAGGACTCAACATATCCAGCCAATCAGCTCGTCGCCCTATGGCCTAGCTCGATTCACACGAACAAGGAAGAAGATGAACACGGTAGTTTACCCAGGTTCGGGCCACCTTGCGGTGTAAGACCATACTCCTGCTTTTTGGTGGATTGGCCTCACGAGGGGCTGAGGATGAACTAGTACAAGGGATGAACAACCTCGCGAGGTCTATGGGTGAGGGAATCAGTCGACGAGGTTCTGATCCCCTCTATGGTGTTGGCTAACCTATATTTATAGTGGCCTCGGTCCTCTTCCCCCAAAACGTAGGCGGGAAGGGATCCCATAGTGGCCAATTTGACAGGGGACAAGTAGTACATCTTATCCTGACGAAAGGTGGTCTTTGCTGCAAAGCCTCTGGTCGTGACGCAGCAGTGGGCTCGACGATGACATCCATCCTGCCGTTCTAGCGGTCTTGGTCTTGTAGCACTAGAATGGAAACCTTTGCGAGATTCCTTGGGAACCCGCGTCTACGCTTGCCTCCTTAGCAGCAAAGAGGAAACTGCCTCCTCTGCGCCCGCTGGCGCCTGCCTGGCCTTGGTCGTCATGGCTTGCGTCATGGTAGCCTCATGAGGCTGGGTACCTACATAGAAATCTCCGCTCCTCGAGAGGCCGCCTGGGGAGGCCGCTCCCTCGGGAGGTCTTGGTGTCGTCCGCCTCGTGAGGCTTGGCCCCTCGCGAGGGTCTTGTCTTGGTGGTCTTGTAGATGGGCCGTACCAGGCCATCGAAGGTCCCACGCCATGGGCCGCAGGCAGGCAAGTCTGGGTACCCTGGTTCCCAGAACGCCGACAAAAGCTATCACCCTCCTTCTACCATCTCGTTGCCAATGTAGTTCATGTGAAAGACAAGTCTATCTTAAGTTAGAACTACACTTGGCTTTGGATGTGATATAAATGGTTGTCCGATGAATGGATGTGTGTTGTCTTCATTGTCTTATTCTGTCTTTGCATGATTTTTGTACCCTACGCTTGCCGGAAACTTGTCGGTGTGCGCACTCTTGCCACGAGCGCTTGAGGAGCGGGTCCTTAACAGCCTGCCGAAAGTGCCACTGCCGGCAAGGTTACATTTGCCGATCACAGTGCAGCTACTGAAGTTGTCGAGCAGACTCAAACAAAGTAAGAGCATGGCTGGTCATGATAAGGTTCCTTAGCATGCAGATTTCTCATACAAACTCCAAAATCGTTCAAGGAAGAACTACAACTACAACAAAGAATTTGTTTCAAAGTTTTTCAACTTAGCTTTTTCTTCGCTGTAATTCTTGTCGTAAATTGATAACTTGAACGTCAATTGTGATATATATCCATACCATCACTCCCCCCGGAAGAACTGGCATGCGAGGAACCGTTCTGTCCTTTGAGAAAATTAAAGAAGGTAAAAGAGGATGCTAGAAACCTTGACGGTTCGTTAAGCATCTCATAGAAGGAAAAATGTAATACAATCCTCCATGCAGCATGCACAAACATATATGTATTTGACAAAGGGAATTGAAACACTTATCTTTATTTTACTATGCATAGGGTCTGCGCCTGGCTTTGTACAAAGCATTACATGTCTTGCCGACAAACTTGTACCACAAGGGTTGCCGGGATGCCTGGTAACCACGCCTCACGGGTAGAACTTGCGAAGATGCTCAATGTTCCATGAGTTGCACACCGGAGTCCCATCTTCGGTCTCCAGATGGACTGCACCAGGTATGTTGACTCGTGCTACCTGATAAGGGCCTTCCCACTTTGGTGTCAACTTATTTGATCCCTTCTCGGATTGAATCCGACGAAGAACAAAGTCACCTTCCTCAAGGCTCCGGGCGTGCACTTTGCGGTTGTGGTAGCGGCGCAAAGCTTGCTCCTAGCATGCAGGATGCACAACAGCCCAGAGATGATCTTCCTCGAGTAGTATGGCATCATCTTGTCGCATTTGCTCTTGCTCAGCTTCGTTAAAAGCTTGCACTCGAGGTGACTGATACGTCTCCAATGTATCTATAATTTTTTATTATTCCATGCTGTTATATTATCATTCTTGGATGTTTTACAGTCATTTTATAGTCATTTTATATCATTTTTTGGTACTAACCTATTGACATAGTGCCAAGTGCCAGTTGTTGTTTTTTGCATGTATTTTACATCGCAGGAAATCAATACCAAACGGAGTCCAAACGCAGCGAAACTTTTTGTGGATTTGTTTTGGACCAGAATACATCCAGTGGGCCGGAGAAGTGCCTGGTGGGTTGTGCCCACCTTGGGTGCCCCCTGAACTGCCTCTTTGCTCTATAAATACCCCAATATTCCAGAAACCCTAGGGGAGTCGATGAAAATCAATTCCAGCCGCCGCAGAGTCCAGAACCACCAGATCCAATCTAGACACCATCATGGAGGGGTTCACCACTTCCATTGGTGCCTCTCCGATGATGCATGAGTAGTTCTTTGTAGACCTACGGGTCCGTAGTTAGTAGCTAGATGGCTTTCTCTCTCTCGTTTGATTCTCAATACAATGGTCTCTTGGAGATCCATATGATGTAACTCTTTTTGCGGTGTGTTTGTTGGGATCCGATGAACTTTGAGTTTATGATCAGATCTATCTTTTTATCCATGAAAGTTATTTGAGTCTTCTTTGATATCTTATATGAATGATTGCTTATAGCCTCGTATTTCTTCTCTGATATTTGGGTTTTGTTTGGCCAACTTGATCTATTTAACTTGCAATGGGAAGAGGTGCTTTGTAGTGGGTTCAATCTTACGGTGCTTGATCCCAGTGACAGAAGGGGAACCGACACGTATATATCGTTGCTACTAAGGATAAAACGATGGGGTCTATTTCTACATAAATAGATCTTGTCTACATCATGTCATGCTTCTTATTGCATTACTCCGTTTCTCCATGAACTTAATACACTAGATGCTTGCTGGATAGCGGTCGATGTGTGGAGTAATAGTAGTAGATGCAGGCAGGAGTCGGTCTACTAATCTTGGACGTGATGCCTATATAATGATCATTGCCTGGATATCATCATGATTATTTGAAGTTTTATCAATTGCCCAACAATAATTTGTTCACCCACCATTTGCTATTTTTCTCGAGAGAAGCCACTAGTGAAACTTACAGCCCCCGGGTCTCTTTTCCAATATATTTGCTGTCAAGATCTATTTTGCTATTCGCTCTTTTCTTTATTTGCAACTTTTATTTTCAGATCTATTAAACCAAAAATACAAAAATACCTTGCTGCACTTTATTTTATTTGGCGTTCGATCTATCAATATTTACTACTCTCTCACGTCCGTTTGCCAATTTTTGGCGCCATTGCCCGAAAGGGATTGACAACCCCTTTTACACTTCGGGTTGTGAGTATTTGTTATTTGTGTGCAGGTGCTGTTTACGTAGTGTTGCTTGGTTCTCCTACTGGTTCGATAACCTTGGTTTCATCACTGAGGGAAATGCCTACCGCCGCTGTGCTGCATCATCCCTTCCTCTTTGGAGAAATACCGACGTAGCTTCAATCCGCATCAAAAGGAATTTCCGGCGCCGGTGCCGGGGAGACATCATCAACATCAGCCAGGTTCCTAATCACAAATCTCATCTCCTTGCAATTTACATTATTTTCCATTTGCCTCTCGTTTTCATCTCCCCCACTTCACAAACATTTGTCGTTTTATTCGCCCCTCTTTTTCGTTCGCCTTTTTCTCGTGAGATCTCTTGTTTGCTATCCCTACTTATGTTACCATGTGCCTTCTATTTGTTTGCATCTTTGCTTGCTAATAATCTATTGATATGGATCCTCATCCACTTGCTAATCTTTTCAAAAGATCCAATTATGATGAACCAATTGCTAGTAAATTGTGTTCACTAGATTATCTTTATGAAGTTTTGCTTGAGATCTATGAATCTGAAAATTGTGATGAAGTGCTAAAAGAAGAAATTTATGAAGTGATTCACGATAGCTCCTTGAATGAAAATCATGATTGCAATGATGTTACCATAAACTCTATTAATGTCAATTGTGCTAATAATATGCAAAACCCCAAGCTTGGGGATGCTAATTTTGATATGTCCACTACTTTTTGCAATGATCACGATTGGGGTGATTTTTCTTATGATCTTGAAAATTTATTTATGCCTCATGATGAATATGCTATTGATAATAATTTTTTCAATAGTATTGAAAGTGGGTTTGGAAGAGTGTCAACTTTAGGTAAAAAGAATCCCACATACTCAGAGAGTGTTCAATCTTATGAGAATTTTGATAAAAGTGGGTTCGGAGAGGTCATGTCTTTAGTTGATGTTAATCCCACTATATTTGAAGAGTGTCAACTGTGCATGCATGTGGATCATGAAGAGAAAATTTTATATGATAGCTATATTGTTGAATTTGAATATGATCCCACATGTAATTATTATGATAGAGGAAAATATGGTTGTGGAAATTTTCATATTACTAAATTACCTCTCTTCATGTTGAGATTGCTATTGTTTCTTTCTTCTTCCTTGCATATGCTAGATCTTGCTTGTCTTGATAATTTGTTTTCTTATAAAATCCCTATGCATAGGAAGTATGTTAGACTTAAATGTGTTTGTCACATGTCCTATGATGCTCTCTTTGTGTTTCAATTATTATCTTTCTTGTGACCATCATTTAATCTTATGCCTAGCTAGGGGCATAACACGATAGCGCTCGTTGGGAGGCAACCCAACTTGTATCTTTTTCTTTTTTGATTTCTTGTTGTTTTCAATAAAATATCCAATTATTCCTCTGGTTAGATGTGTTTTTGTGATTTAAATTAGTGTTTGTTCCAAGCAAAGCCTTTGGGATGATTTAGGTGATAGTTGATTTGATCTTGTTGGAAAACAGAAACTTTTGCGTCCAGTAAAACAATTTTGAAAATTCACAGAAAAGACCAAAAATTCCGAATTTTTTACACAAGATTGATATACAAATTGCCTCTGTTGTCCTCATGTTTCCGAATTTTTGGAGTTTCATAAGTATTCTAAATATTCAGATTGCTACAGGCTGTTCTGTTTTTGACAGATTCTGTTTTGATGATTCTATGGTTTTCTTTGATGAGTTTTTGCCATAGAAAAGTTGGAATACAGTAGATATAATGCAAAAAAAATGAATTGTTTTCCTACAGTACTTATAGTAGTGATTTGTTTCTTATACTAACAGATCTCACGAAGGTTTTGTTGAGTTTTGTGTGATTGAAGTTTTCAAGTTTTGGGTTATCTTACGATGGATGAAGGAATAAGGAGTAAGAAGAGCCTAAGCTTGGGGATGCCCATGGCATCCCAAGCTATTATCCAAAGAGAAGGAAGAAACTAAGCTTGGGGATGCCCCGAGTGGCATCCCCTCTTTCTTCTAACGACCATCGGTATTTTACTCGAAGCTAAATTTTTATTCGTCACATACTATGAGTTTTGCTTGGAGCATCTTGTATGATATGAGTCTTTGCTTCTTTTGATTTATGTTCTAAGTTATGAATCCTTGCTGGACTCACCTATTTGAGAGAGCCAAAATTATGCCATGACTTGTTAGAGTTGCTCTCTATGCTTCACTTAAATTTTTATGAGCTATGGATTTGCTCTAGTGCTTCACTTATATCTTTTTGAGCACGGCGTGCTTTAGTATTTTTGAAGAAATGCACTCATGCTTCACTTAGATTTATTTGGGAGTCAGTAATTTTTTTAAGAAATTATCTCTTGCTTCACTTAAATTAATTTGAGAGAAAGAAGTATTATGCTCATGATCTTCACTTATATTTGTTTGAGCTTATCAAAAGCAACACAAGAAAATTAGTTCCAAAGTGATAGATATCCAGGAAGAATATAATAAAAACTTTCATGAAGATCATTGGACAAAATAAACTTGGTTCGTTGTAATAGTTTTGAGATATGATGATGTGATATGTGAGTTATGTTGATGAGTAACTGTGCTTTAGTAAGAATATTGGTGTTAAGGTTTGTGATTCCCTATGCAAGCATGAAAGTCAATAGTTATGCAATGAAATTATATCCTACTTGTGGTGCATTATTCGGTGTTAATTATGCTTAATGCTCGCTTATGAGATTATTCGTTTTTTGGTTGGTCGCTTCTCAATCTTTTGCTAGCCTTCATTTTGTACTAAGTATGATCACTACTTGTGCATCCAAAACCCTTTAAACCAGTTTTGCCACATGAGTCCACTATATCTACCTATATGTGGTATTCTTTTGCCGTTCTAAGCAAATTTGTATGTGCCATCTCTAATTTTCAAAATAAACTTCTCTTTTGTGTGTTCGTACCGCTCGCGAGGCGGTGAGGGGTGGCTAGTATTTTCCATGCTAGATGTGTTATTCTCACGATGAGTGTTTATTCACTTGTCATTGCATGTGAGTAAGGCAAAGGTATTAGGGATGCCCAGTCCCGAAATGAAAAAATGAATTTACTTTATGTTGTCAAATAATAAATTCCTTGGAAAGTGTTGGTATGGAGGGCACCCGTGGATACGGCTAGCCATGGAAAGTGAAAGAAATGGTGGAAAAAGGAATAAACTTTATTTTCTGTTTGGGAACCGCCAATGATATATGTGGCATGAAAAGTGTTGGGAACTCTAAGTCGTTTTCGTTGGTGGGAAAAGCACACCTCTCAACATGTTTTTATCTCTAAGTTTTTCGCTTTGAGCTCTGGCACCTCTACAAATCCCTACTTCCCTCTACGAATGGCCTTTCTTTACTTTATGCAATTTTTAATTTGAGTCTCCATCTTCTCTTATAAAGCACCAACTAGGAGGCACTATGATCGTACTTGAGCATTGGGTGTAGTTAAATGCGAGTGTGTTTCATGAATGGATCAATGGTTGAGCATGATGGGCTAGGGATAACTTATTTTAGTGTTGATATTTTGAAAGACATAGTTGCTTGTTGATATGCTTGAGTATTTAAGTCATCATGTCAAAACTAGACTATTGCTTTGAATCATATAAAAGTCCAAATGTCCATGCTATAAAAGAAAGAATATGAGATGACATGTTAGGTAGCATTCCACATCAAAAAATCTGTTTTTATCATTTACCTACTCGAGGACGAGCAGGAATTAAGCTTGGGGATGCTGATACGTGTCCAACGTATCTATAATTTTTTATTATTCCATGCTGTTATATTATCATTCTTGGATGTTTTACAATCATTTTATAGTCATTTTATATCATTTTTTGGTACTAACCTATTGACATAGTGCCAAGTGCCAGTTGCTGTTTTTTGCATGTTTTTTACAACGCAGGAAATCAATACCAAACAGAATCCAAACGCAGCGAAACTTTTTGTGGATTTTTTTTGGACCAGAATACATCCAGTGGGCCGGAGAAGCGCCTGGTGGGTTGTGTCCACCTCGGGTGCCCCCCGAACCGCCTCTTTGCTCTATAAATACCCCAATATTCCAAAAACCCTAGGGGAGTCAACAAAAATCAATTCCAACCGCCGCAGAGTCCAGAACCACCAGATCCAATCTAGACACCATCATGGAGGGGTTCACCACTTCCATTGGTGCCTCTCCGATGATGCGTGAGTAGTTCTTTGTAGACCTACGGGTCTGTAGTTAGTAGCTAGATGGCTTTCTCTCTCTCGTTTGATTCTCAATACAATGGTCTCTTGGAGATCCATATGATGTAACTCTTTTTGCGGTGTGTTTGTTGTGATCCGATGAACTTTGAGTTTATGATCAGATCTATCTTTTTATCCATGAAAGTTATTTGAGTCTTCTTTGATCTCTTATATGCATGATTGCTTATAGCCTCGGATTTCTTCTCCGATATTTGGGTTTTGTCTGGCCAACTTGATCTATTTATCTTGCAATGGGAAGAGGTGCTTTGTAGTTGACATAAGGGGAACTGACACGTATGTATCGTTGCTACTAAGGATAAAACGATGGGGTCTATTTCTACATAAATAGATCTTGTCTACATCATGTCATCGTTCTTATTGTATTACTCCATTTCTCCATGAACTTAATACACTAGATGCATGCTGGATAGCGGTCGATGTGTGGAGTAATAGTAGTAGATGCAGGCAGGAGTCGGTCTACTAATCTTGGATGTGATGCCTATATAATGATCATTGTCTGGATATCGTCATGATTATTTGAAGTTTTATCAATTGCCCAACAGTAATTTATTCACCCACCGTTTGCTATTTTTATCGAGAGAAGCCACTAGTGAAACCGACGGCCCCCGGGTCTCTTTTCCAATATATTTGCTTTCAAGATCTATTTTGCTATTCGCTCTTTTCTTTATTTGCAACTTTTATTTTCAGATCTATTAAACCAAAAATACAAAAATACCTTGCTGCACTTTATTTTATTTGGCGTTCGATCTATCAATATTTACTACTCTCTCACGTCCGTTTGCCAATATTTGGCGCCGTTGCCCGAAAGGGATTGACAACCCCTTTTACACGTCGGGTTGCGAGTATTTGTTATTTGTGTGCAGGTGTTGTTTACGTAGTGTTGCTTGGTTCTCCTACTGGTTCGATAACCTTGGTTTCATCACTGAGGGAAATACCTACCGCCGCTGTGTTGCATCATCCCTTCCTCTTTGGGGAAATACCGACGTAGCTTCAAGCCGCATCAGTGACCCGTATGTGGGTTTCGTGGGGAGCACCGCTTCTACACCATAGACCAGGGAGAAGGGTGTCTCGCTGGTGGCTCGACTTGGTGTCGTCCTGAGTGACCAAAGAACTTCTGGCAGCTCGTCAAACCAGCACCTTCCACACTTGTGTAGCCAGTCAAATGTTCTTGTCTTGAGTCCTCGCAGCAGTTCAGCATTTGCCCTCTCCACTTGGACATTGCTTCTCGGGTGAGCAACGGATTCAAAAAAAAATTTGCTACCAAGATCTTGACACCATTACATGAAGGCGCGACTCATGAACTATGCACTGTTATCGGTGATCACCCGACCGGGCACACCAAAATGGCAAACTAATCCTTTCAAGAACCTGGCGGCTGACTGTGATGTTACCTTTCTCACTGGCTCTACCTCAGGCCACTTTGTTGGGGAAGGGGCCGAGGAGGTCAAGCCCCTAGACCAAGAAGGGCCAGGAGAGAGGAATTGTCAGAAGAGTTTGAGCTAGCTCATGAATGTTCTTGGCGTGGAACTGGCATGCTTCGCATCTTGTCACCACAGCCACTGCATCTTGAAGGGTTGTAGGCCAATAAAAACCTGGCTGACAAGCGTGCGGGACCCAATATGGGAGCCACACACCCCTTCATGTATCTCTGCCACCAGCTTATGTCCATTTTCCTGGTAGATGCACTTCAATTTCACCCCATTTTGTCTCTTTCTGTATAGAATTCTATCAACAAACTGATACATACTTGACTGGCGAGCTAACTTCTCAAGTTCTTCTTGTGTTGGATTCGGGGCTCCGTAGACCCAAACAAGGTTCAAACTCTGGGGTGTGCGTGAAGAACTCAACTAGGCTACGACTTGCTGCTCACCGCTTCACGGCTTGGCTCCGACGTGCTCCAGCGAGAGGGAAGAAGAGATGGACACAATGATTTACCTAGGTTAGGGCCACCTTGAGGTGTAAGACCCTACTCCTCCTTTGTGGTGGATTGCCTCGCGGGGAGGGTGAGTATGAACTAGTACAAGGATGAGCTGCCTCGTGAGGGCTTGAGGATGAATGGATCCGATCCCCTTTCTATGGTGGAGACTAACTTATATTTATACTAGCCAAGTCCTCTTCCCCCAAAAACTCTAGGCAGGAAGGGATACCACAATGGATAATTCGAAGGGGGATAGGAGTACACCCTATCCTGACTAAAGGTGGTCTTCGTCTACAAAGCTTCTGGTCGTGACGCGCAGGTAGGCTCAGTGATGACCTTCATCCTGCCGAGCCCGTGGTCTTGGTCTCATTGCACCGGATTGGCAATCATTGGGGGATTCCTCGGGAACCCGCGTACGTCCTTGTCCCTCTAGCACCAAAGAGGAAATTGTCCTTGCCTCCGCCCGCTGGCGCCTGTCGGATTCAGGACTCCGCAGACCCGAAGAAGGTTCGAACTCTGGGGCGTGTGTGAAGAACTCAACCTATCCAGCCAACCGAATGCGCCGTCCTACAGCATAGCTCGAAGAACAGGGAAGTAGATGGACACGGTAGTTACCCAGGTTCGGGCCACCTTGCAGTGTAATACCCTACTCCAGCTTTGTGGTGGATTAGCCTCACGAGGTGCTGAGGATGAACTAGTACAGAGGATGAACAAGCTCGCGAGGCTTGCTCTGGTGAGGGTGAGTTGCTCTGGGTCCGATCGGATCTCCCCTTCTACAGTGGTGGCTAACATATATATAGTGGCCTTGGTCCTCTTCCCCGAAAACGAAGGCGGGAAGGGATTCCACAACGGCCAATTTGAAAGGGGACAAGTAGTACATCTTATCCTGATGAAAGGTGGTCTTTGCCTGCAAAGCTTCTGGTCGTGACGCTGCGATGGGCTCGGCGATGACATCTGACCTGCCGTCCTGGCGGTCTTAGTCTCATTGCACGAGAATGGAAACCTTTTGGTGATTCCTCGGGACCCCGTGCCTACGTTTGCCTCCTTAGCACCAAAGAGGAAACCTGATGCTCTGCACCTTCTGGCGCCCACCTGGCCTTGCTCGTCCTGACTTGCGTCACCTTGACCTCATGAGGTGGTCACCTGCATAGAAATCTCCGTTCCTTAGGAGCCAGCCTAAGGAGGCCGCTCCCTCCGGAGATCTTGATGTTGCCCGTCTCGCAAGGCTCAGCCCCTCCCGAGGGTCTTGTCTTGAAGGTGGTGTAGATGGCCATACCAGGCCGTCGATGGAGCCACGCAATGGGCCGCAGGCAGGCAAGTTTGGGTACCCTGGTTCCTAGAACGCCGACAGTGCCCTCCTGGCTCTGGTCATCATAGCTCACGTCACCACGCAACTCGTGAGGTGGGGTGCGAGCCTAGAGATGTCCGCTCCTCGGGAGGCCTCGATGTAGTTCATCTCGCGAGGCGGGGGCCCTCGCGAGGGTCTTGCTCATGAAGTCTTGGAGCTGGGCCGCACCGGGCATTTGACGATGCCACGCGATGGGCCGCAGGCAGACGGTCCTAGGTACCCCCGGTCCCAGAACCCCGACAGTAGCCCTCGGGCCCGTGGTGCGCATGGCCCTTCTCGGAGGAGGAGACGAAGAGGAGAGGCGAAGCGGCGTGGGCCCTAACCGCCTGCGGGCCAGGCTTGGCGCGTGGCGCATGACGGGACATGGGACGCCCCCACTTCCCCAAGATTCCTCGGCAACTACCCGGGCAGACAAAAAGCCTAGCGCACGCCTCAGGGCCATCATTGCCCCGAAGGTGAAGAGGCGCGGGTTGGCCTCCTCCGATTGCTTATAAGAGGGCGAAGGGGTGGAGCCCTCGACCCATCTCTGTCTTCTCGCCTCCTTATCTTCCATCACTGCTGCCGTGGCCATGGCGCCCTTGAGAAGGTTCACCGCTGCCGAGAAGGGCAAGGCAAAGCAAGAGGGATCGGAGCAGCCGCCGCCCGCCAGAGGGTGAGGCGACCCTCGCAAGTCCACTGCTATGCCTGCGGCGCTTCCTTGGGGGCACGGGCGAGTCCCATTGGCGGCCCGCACCGGTTCCGGTGGCCGTGGGAAGAACCCTTCCCGCGGACGCGACCGTGTGGGTCGAGGCAGCTGTGCACAAGGAGGGAGAGACGGGGCTGCCGCCTGGCCTCCCCCGGCGTGGGCCCACTCTGCCGACTCGGGCAGCGAGTTCATCATGTGGATGGACAGCCCGCCACACTCGGTTCTAGCTCCCGGCCTCCTTCGCCGGGCAACTGGTGGCGGATGCGCCTCTCGGGCTGTGGTTGTAGCCGGATGGCTGCTGCAGCAGGTCCTCCTGGGTAGAGGCTGAGGTCACCCCCTTCGGCTTCGTGCACCGGACTCGAGGGTGGAAGTCGTTCGCCCGCGCTCGCAGCATGAAGGGGGGCTGACCCTCCACTTCAAGTTCGACGGGGCAGCTATGCTTTTCGTTAAGATCTTTGGGGAGACCGGCCGCCACCTTGGCTGCAACCCGGAGAGCGACAGCAGTGGCGGCGACCACCCCTCATCCGGCGACGAGGACCATAGTAGCGGCGGCGACGTCCTCGGCGGTGAACTTGCCATTGGCGACGGCCGCGGCGCTTCCAGCGGCGTCGGCACCTCCTCTGGGGAAAGCGGAAGCAACGACGACTACGATGTGCCGCCATGCCGCCGCATCAAGGTGGAGGATGTTTCCGAGTAGGCGCCCGTGACGTCGGAGTCGAAGCCTCGGGAGCGGGGGCTATCGGATTCAGGGCTCCGCAGACCCAAGAAGGTTCGAACTCTGGGGCGTGTGCGAAGATCTCAACCTCTCGAGTCTCAAGCTCGTTGCCCTACAGCCTAACCTCGCCGGATACATGCTCGAGCAGGGAAGAAGATGTACACGACAATTTACCCAGGATCGGGCCACCTTGCTGTGTAAAACCCTACTCCTGCTTTGTGGTGGATTGGCCTCACGGGGAGGTTTGAGGATGAACTGGTATAGTGGGTGAGCTGCCTCGCGAGGGCTCAGTCGGTGAGAATTCATCGACCCCCTCTATGGTGGTGGCTAACCTATATTTATAGTGGCCTCGGTCCTCCTCCCTCAAAACTTAGGCAGGAAGGGATCCCAGAGTGGCCAATTCGAAAGGGGACAAGTAGTACATCTTATCCTGACGAAAGGTGGTCTTCGCCTGCAAACCTTCTGGTCGTGACGCAGCGGTGGGCTCGGTGATGATATCCGTCCTGCCGAGCTCGCGGGCTTGGTGGAGGGCTCCTTGGGAACACTCGCCTGTCCTTGCTCCTTTAGCACCTAAGGAAAACTGCCTCCTCTGCGCCCCCTGGCGCCCGCCTGGCCTTAGTCGTCATGGCTCACGTCATCTCAGCCTCGGGAGGCTAAGCACCTTCAAGGAAATCTCCGCTCCTTAGGTGGCAGCCTGGGGAGGCCGCTCCTCTGGAGGTCTTGGTTGTCGTCCGCCTCTTGAGACCGGGGGGACCTCGCGAGGGTCTCATCTTGAAGGCCTTGCCGTTGGGCCGTACCAGGCCATCGAGGCGGCACGCCGTGTGCTGCAGGTAGGCAAGTCTGGGTACCCTGGTTCCCAGAACACCGACAGTAGCCCCCAGGCCCCAAGGCGTGCTCGGGCTGGCTTCGTGCCGAAGCCAAGGGGCAAGGGAGAAGCACCGCGGGCCCCAACCACCTGCGGACTAGGCTGACGTGTGGCGCCCGACGAGACACGGACGACTCCGCTTCCCCACGCTGCCTCGGCAACTGCCCCGACTTGACAACTGCCTGGCGCATGCAGCAGGGCCATCATCACTCAGAATGTGGAGGGGCGCCGGTTGGGCTTCGACCACCTATAATAGGTCGAGGGAGGCAGGACCCCCAGCCCGTCTTCATCCTCTCAACTGCAGTCCCCTCTTCTCCTATCTCCACCGCACCATCACCTCGCCGAAGTGACCATGGCGCTAACGAGGAGGTTCTCGACCGAAGAGAAAGGCAAGGCCCCAAAGGAGGGGTCGGCTCACCGTCCCCCAAGAGGGGACGTGGCCATCCCCGCAAATGCGCGGCCACATCAACGGCGCCATCGCGGGGGCACGGGCGGCCACCCCTGCCAGCCCGCGTCAGCTCTAGCAATCGGGGGAGAGGTCTCTCCCGCAGAGGCAGTTGCAGGGGCCCCAGCAGCCACGACGTAGGGGGAAGGCGCCGTGGCTGCCCGGCAACCACGCCCGCATGCCCGCTTGGGTGACATGGGACGCGAGTTCGTCGTACAAGTGGAGGGCCCTCCGGGCACCTGGCTTCTACTTCCAAGTTCCTTCGTGGAGGAGCTGCCGGCAGCAGGGCCTGTTGGCCTGCGGCTGCAGCCGGACGGCTGCTGCAACGGGTCTTCATGGGTGGAGGTATTGGTCTCCTTCATCGGGCACGTGTTCCTAACCCATGGGTGGCATTCATTTGCCCGCGCCAACGTTCTGGAAGGGAGGCGCACCCTCCATTTTAAGTACGACGGAGCGGCAACGCTCTTCGTCACGGTCTTTAGGGAGGACGGTAGCCGCCTGGGGTGCTGCCCGGAGGGCGACGATGATGGCAGCGACCATGCCTCCAACGACGACGGTCCACATGGTGGCGTCGTCCTCCGCGGTGAACTCGCCCTTGGCGATGGCCGCTACTCCTCCAGCAGCGGTGCTTCCTTCGGGGAAGGCTCGAGCGACGACGAGTACGCCGAGCCGCCTCGTCGCCATGCGCGGACCAAAGAGGATGGCATGCCGCCACGCCGCCGCATCCCCGCTCCGGAGGACGCCGAGCCACCTCGCCATCACGCCCCCAACAAGCAGGAGGAGCACTCCAACTAAGCGCGGGTGGCGGTGAAGCCGGGCCTCAGGAGCATCACAACTTATGAAGAAGCCCCCTGGTGGCGTGTAATGAACCACGGCGCTTGCGCCTTTATGTCAGTACTTCCTATTTGCGTTCTAATACTCATGTTGCTATTAATTGGAAGTTCCCACTTGGCGTGATTAGAATAACTAAGCTTGGTGCGCTAGTGACCCTTGGCGGGTCCCTTCATCGTGGTGGCACTCTCCTTCGGAGCTTCTCCTGGTGACGGTGTAGTTAGCTTACCAAAGCGACCTAGGGAGGCCCCTCGACAAGCTCTGGAGCCTTGAATGGCATGCCCCGGTAAGGCCTGCGCGGGGCAATTTGCGTAGGGTTTCTTGGCAAAGAGGCCTTGCGTAGGCCTCTGGAGCCCCCGAGCGAGGGCCGGCCGTTATTAGCGCGCCGGGGCACGATGCCCGACAGGGCCAGGAGGCGAGCACTCCTGAGGCCGAGGGGCCGAAATTGGTGTGTGCCCGCTAGCTCGCTCGAGAGCGCCGTGCGAGGAATCGGACGCCAAGGCCTTGGCGAGGTGTGCGCGTGAGCGGCCTAAGCCGGCTCAGGCGTACTGTGCCCAGCCCCCGCTTGCATGGCGTGATGGAGTGGGCTACGGGCAACCACTACACTGCTTAAGAATGAAACTCAAGAGGGGAAACACTGTAGGGAGCAATGAAAAGAAAAAGAAGAATTCCCTCCCTTTTTGAATAAAGACACGAAAACCTCAAATTTCATTCCAAGAAACAGCAAATTTGGTTACAAAGGCAAGCAAAAGAATAGCCGCATCCGGCGCCTACACTAGTCTTCTAGTCTTCCCGCAAATGCGGAGCATGGCTCTTCCACTAGGCGTGGGCATAGTCGCTGAAAGACCATGTCGTCCGCCAGCGCGGAGCATGGGGCTTCCACTTTGGCGTGGGTGGGAGCCGCCGTGGGGTCGAGGAGCGACACACTGGGAGACTTCGGGGCATGTACAACCACACTCATTATTACGTGAGAGTGTCATGGGTAGAACTTGCGGAGGTGCTGGATGGTCCAGGCATTCTGGACGGGGAGCCCGTCCTGCGTCTCCACGCGCACGGCGCCTGGCCTGGAGATGCGGGCGATCATGAATGGGTCCTCCCACATGGGCGAGAGCTTGTGAAGGCCCTCCCTGGAGAGGACCCGCCTCAGGATGAGGTCACCCACCTCGAGGGTCCGGGAGCAGACGCGACGGCAATGGTATCGCCGCAGAGCCTACTGGTACCTGGCGCCACAGAGCGAGGCTTGGCAGCGGGCTTCCTCCCCAAGCACGAGGTCTATTCACCGCGAGGCATCCTGACACGCCTCGTAGAATGCCAAGACCGACGGGGAGCGATGCCTAAGCTCGTGTGGGAGGACCGCCTCAGCCCCGTAGACGAGGAAGAACGGGGTCTCGCCAGTGGGCTTAGTCATGGTGGTGCGGATGGACCACAACACGGACTGAAGCTCACTGAGCCAACCCTCAGGACCTCCGTGTTGGCGCGCTCAACCTGGCATTTGCTCCACGGGTGCGCCACCGAAGTAGCATATCTGCATTCCAAGGTTAGCACAATATGCCGTGAAGAGGTTGCTGGTGAATTGGGAGCCATTATCAGTAATGATATGGTTGGGGACCCCGAAACGGCTCACGAGGCCCTCCTTCTAGCGCCAAGGCGGGCGCCAACGGGGATCGTGCGCACAGGCTCCACCTCCGCCCGCTTGGTGAACCTGTGGACGGTGACATAGAGGTAATGGTATCCACCGGCTACCCAAAGGAACGGGCCCAAGATATCCAGCCCCCAGACCGTGAAGGGCCATGAGAGCGGGATGGTCTGGAGGCCTTGCGCAGGCTGATGGATCTGCTTGGCGTGAAACTGGCAGGCCTTGCAGGATCGCACCAACTCGGTCGCATCGTTGAGCGCCGTGGGCCAGTAGAACCCGCTGCGGAACACCTTGCCAACAAGGGTGAGAGATGAAGATTGGTGTCCGCAATCTCCGCCGTGGATGTCGGCCAATAGCTCGTGCCCTTGCTCCCTGGATATGCATCACAGCGAGACATCATTGGGGCGATTCCGGTAGAACTCAGCATGATGCAAGCAATAAGCATTAGCTTGGCGAACCACGTGCTCCGCGTCCTCTTCCTTCTCCGGTAAGGTGCCACGGAGAAGGTAGACCTTGAACTCCTGAGTCCAGCAGCAGTTTTGCGGCTCCAACGCCAGGAGTAGGTGGGCCCTCGAGGTCAAGCCGCAGGGCAGGGCGCCTGAGGGCGGGGCCGGCGGTGGCTCCTCCCGGAGTAGCGCCGGACCTGCGACTAGTGGCGCTGCCGATGGCTCAAAGGGCCTCTCCTCGAAGACGCCGGGCTTCTGGGGCTCTCGGTGAGACACCCTCTTGGCGATGTCAACTGCTTCCTTGTTCCTGCCGCGTGGGACGTGCTGCAATTCCATGCCCAGGAAACGCTTTTCAATTTTACGTACCTCATCCAAGTAAGCCTCCATGTGCTTGTCCTTAGGTATGTACTCTTTGTTGGAGAAGTTGACAAGGAGCTGGGAGTCGCCCTTGATGGTGAGCCACTTGACCCCCAGGGCGGCCGCGGCCCTGAGGCCAACAATCAGGCCCTCGAATTCCGCGATTTTATTGGAGACCTTTTCACCATTATGAAACAGAGCTGCACAACATAGTAAAGCTTGTCCTTGGTCGGCGAGATGAGTACGACTCCAGCCCCCGCACCCTACCGCGCGAAGGCACCGTCAAAGTGCATGGCCCAACCATGAGGTGCCTCATCGCCAGGGACGAGGGATTGGCCCTCGTCCTGCCCTCAGTCTGGAGCGTCCGTCCATTCTGCTACAAAATCGGCGAGGGCCGCACCTTTAATGACTCTGGTCTACAGCTTGATGTTCCACTCCGCAACCCTTCCGGCTGCGTTGGGGCTACGGAGCACCTTCTACAAGCGGGATGTAGAGACGACCTTGATGGGGTGGCCCTGGAAATAATGGCGCAGCTTCCTTGAAGCGACCAGGAGCGCGAGCAGAAGTTTCGACTGCATGGGGTAACACACGCGCATCTCGCAGCACTATGCTGATGAAGTACACCGGGTGCTCGACGAGAGTCGAGGCATGATCGGCCCCTTGTCTTGCGCATGGCGCGGGGGACTCAGGGGCATCTCTAGCCTGTGGAGCGACCGGATTCTCAGGAGCGCCGTCCTGGGGCGGCGAAGGCTGCGCGACTCCCTGTGGGCCACCTTGTCTTGCGCCTGCACAAGCCGGCGATTCCCGAACCGCCACGAGTGCCGCGCTAGCCGAGTGGTGTTGGCCGCCAAGTAAAGTAGCAAGGGCTCACAAGGGCGAGGCGCCACAATGACAGGTTGGCTCGTGAGGTATTTCTTGAGGTCCTCAAAGCCCGCCTCAGCCTCTGGGGTCCACTCGAAGGGGCACTTCTTCTTCATCAGCTTGAAAAAAGGGGAGGGCGCGTTCGCCAGGCTTGGAGATGAAGGCCCCCAAGGAGGTCACGCAGCCCGCGAGCTTCTGCATCTCTTTGAGGGTCTGAGGCGGGCTCATCCTTTCTATCGCCTTGACTTTCTCGGGGTTAGCCTCGATCCCTCTGTGCGATACTAGGAAGCCTAGCAGCTTGCCAGACGGGACCCCAAACATGCACTTCTCTGGGTTGAGCCTCAGGTTTACCTTGCAGAGGTTCTTCGACCAGGGTCTTCGACTTTCGCGACTTGACCATGATAGCATCAACATATGCCTCCACATTTCTTCCCAGCTGTGTCCTGAGGGCTATGTGCATCAATCTCTGGAAGGTCGCTCTGGCGTTCCGCAGCCCGAAGGGCATGCAGGTGTAGCAGTACACACCGCACGGGGAGATGAAGGCTGTTTTCTCGACGTCCTCCAGCGCCATCTTGATTTGGTGATACCCTGAGAAGGCATCCAAAAACATAGCAGATCACACTCGGCGGTGGAGTCCATGATCTGGTCGATGCGCGGGAGCGAGAAAGGGTCCTGAGGGCAGGCCTTGTTGAGGCTCGTGAAGTCGACGCACATGCGCTCCTTCCCCCCTTTCTTGGGGACGATCACACAGTTTGCTAACCAATCTGGGTGCCCCACCTCACGAGTGACGCCGGCCTCTTGCAACTTGCGAATCTCCTAGACGATGAATGCCTGCTTCTCTTGTGCTTAACGCCGCGCCTTTTGCTTCACTTGGCACGCACCAAGGCACACCATCAAGTGGTGCTCAATCACCTCCCTCGGGACACCGACCAGGTCGGATGCCTCCCATGCAAATACATCTTTGTTGGCCCTCAGGAAGTCAACCAATGCCTCTTCTTGGTCTGGGGGTAGGCCGGCGCCTATGGTGAAGGTGGGGTCGGCGGCCCCGCTATCGACAGGCACCTGCGTCATCTCGGCTCGGTCCTAAGAGAACAATTGCTTTTTCTTCATGGGCGCGGCCTTCTGGGCCCCCGAGGCATCCTTGGCACCAGGGCACGTGGACACCGCAGCTTTGTAGGTGAGCCAGAGGGTCAAGACCACGTCCTTCGCATCCTCGACCACCGTGACGACGCCGCTGCTGCCCGGCATCTTGATGACGTTGTAACCCGGATGGGTCGCTGCCATGAACTTGGCAAGGGCCCGGTATCCCAAGATGGCGTTGTACGGAAGGCTGATGCAGGCAACATCGAAGTCGATGAGCTTGGTGCGGTAGTTGTCGCACATGCCGAAGGTGACTGGGAGGCATATATGCCCTAGGGGGGTGGTAGAGCCCTTAACCACCCCCGAGAAGGGTTGGTGCGCGCGAGCTAGTCGTAAGGCACCTGAAGCAGGTCGAAAGCCTCCGCAGGGAGGACGTTGAGGCCACCGTTGCCGTTGATGAGGGTCATAGTGACTGCGACGTTGCAAATGGTGGGTGTGCATCACATGTGGAGCGCACCGGTGCCGACCATGGTTTCAGGGTGATCCCTAGAGTCGAAGGTGATGTTGGTCTCAGGCGCCTCGCGGCCTCGAGAGGCCTCGTGCCCCGGCCGACCAGCTCATGCTTGACAGAAGAGCTGCTTGATGTGGCGGCCTGAGGCGGGTGCCTGCAACTCGCCGATGATGGACGCGACTGCGTGGGGCGCCACAAAGCTCGTGATGAATCGGCCGCGGAGCTCCTCCCAGGAAGACACCGAGGCCTTGGGGAGGCCGCACAGCCAGGAGCGCGACATCTGCGTGAGGGCCATGGGGAGCAAATTTGCAATGTCCTCGTCGTCGCCACCCACCGCCTGGATGGCCTGTGCGTACAGCCGGAAGAACTCCTCAGGGTCCGCCGCGCCATCATACATCAAGAGCCGCACCGGCCGGAACCTCTCCGGCCACTACACCCGCTGCAGGCTGGGAGTGAAGGCCGGATGGCCCGCGACGCCCCCGTAGGCGCCCAGCGGCCAGGTTGGTGGGACGGCGCCCGCCATGGGAACCATGAGGTGAGGGCGGAGTGCGGTTGGCGAGGAGGCGGAGCTTTGACATGCCCCTACCTGGCTCGCCAAATGTTGGATTCAGGGCTCCGCATACCCCAGAAGGTTCGAACTGTGGGGCATGTGCGAAGATCTCAACCTCTCGAGTCTCAAGCTTGTCACCCTACAGCCTAGCCTCATTGGATACATGCTCGAGCAGGGAAGAAGATGGACACGATAGTTTACCTAGGTTCAGGCAACCTTGCGGTGTAAAACCCTACTCCTACTTTGTGGTGGATTGGCCTTGCGAGGAGGTTTGAGGATGAACAGGTACAGTGGGTGAGCTGCCTCGCGAGGGCTCAGGGGTGAAAATCTAGCGACCACCTCTATGGTGGTGGCTAACCTATATTTATAGTGGCCTCGGTCCTCTTCCCTCAAAACTTAGTCAGGAAGAGATCTCACAGTGGCCAATTCGAAAGGGGACAAGTAGTACATCTTATCCTGACGAAAGGTGGTCTTCACCTGCAAAGCTTCTGGTCATGACGCAGCGGTGGGCTCGGCGATGACATCCGTCCTGCCGAGCTCATGGTCTTGCTCTCGTTGACCGGAATGGAAACCTTTGGAGGGCTCCTTGGGAACCCTCGCCTGTCCTTGCTCCCTTAGCACCGAAAGGGAAACTGCCCCTCTGTGCCCACTGGCGCCCGCCTGGCCTTGGTCTTCATGGCTCACGTCATCTCAGCCTCGGGAGGCTGAGCACCTGCATGGAAATCTCTGCTCCTCAGGAGGTAGCATAGGAAGGCCGCTCCTCTGGAGGTCTTGGTGTCTTCCACCTCGCGAGACCAGGTGGCCCTCGCGAGGGTCTCGTCTTGGAGGTCTTGCCGCTGGGCCGTACCACGCCGTCGAGGGGGCCACGCCGTGGGCCGCAGGCAGGTAAGTCTGGGTACCCTGGTTCCCAGAATACCGACAGCGGCCTCTAGGAGGAAGTTTCTTTTGTTCTTTCCTGCACTTGTATGACATGTGCCCATGGGGGCGTGTAAGAAACCACGGCACTTGTGCCTTTATTTTAATACTTCTATCTTGCGTTTAAATCATCGTGGCGTCTCTCGTTCGGGCTCGGCCCCTTTTTCTTTATGATCGCTTAGTGCTCTACGTCACTGTGACCCAGTCCCCAAGCAGGCCTCGGCCATCGCTGGTATGCCAGGTCACGATGCCTCAGGCAAGGCCAGGAGGTAAGGGGCTCGAGGTCCGGTAAGAGCTCCTGAGGCGCGATGCTCAGAAGATCCCCCTTGATGCACAAGCGGCTCTCTAGAGAGAATGGGTCTTCGCCCCGATGAGATTGCAAAAGTAGTGGCGGAGCGTTACTATGAGACTCGCGCTTGGCACAGATAGGACAACTTTGCTTATGGGGCAGTGCGAGGCGTTCGCGGCTTGCGGGTGATCTTTGCAGCGTGAGGGCGCGCTTCCTTGGGGCTTTGGTTCCCTGTGCATCATTTCTCTACGACGGGTTAACACAAGTCCTGTGAAGGGCATGTAAAGCATCGACGTCCTTTGCATTTTAACGGATGTAAATTTGGCCGAACTGCGGCCCTCTCGCCCATATCTCCTCCTGAGGTCTGCTTCTCTTTTTCTCGCTCTCCAAGGGGCTCTACGCCATCGGGACCCGGCCCTCGAGCGAGGCTCTGCCGCCGCTGGTATGTCAGGCCACGATGCCTAGGACAAGTCCAAGGGGAGACGGCCCGAGAGCCAGTAGGAACTCCTGAGGGGCTATGCTCAAGCGTTCCCCTTTTAACGTGCAAGCGACTCGCGCGAAAAAGAAGTAACGCGGCTCGCGAAGGTCACAGGGAGAGACACCCTGGTCGGCAGTGACACAGTGTAAGGTGGTAGTACTTAGCTTTTACTGGCCAACCGTTGCCTGTCCGGGGCCGACCCTCCTGAGGTGATAGGGCACCGCCTAGGCGCCGCTCGAACACCTGTCTCCTGAAGTTTGTACGCATTGACAGATTATGAGGTACGAAGGGCGGTGCGTGCTTGCTGATCTGCTCATGATTTTTTCGTGAGAAGACAGGACACTAAGGACCTGATGAGGTGATGTGCACGGGGCCGGCCTATGAGCCAGATCTCGATCGCTTAGATTTATCAACGCTGTAGGGACGGACCCGAGCACAGGCGCCGTGCCGATAGCCCCCTCTCATGGGACATTTAGGAGGAGAGCCGCTAACGCGTGAAGCCCGTGGGGCGATGCCTCCGGAGGTGATGTGGTATCAAGTGCATGGCTAACAATCATTGCAACTCACAAAAGCATAGCAGGTTCTGATACATGAGCAAAAGCAACACAGCTGTAGGGGCGGACCCTTCTCAGCCTGAGGATAATGCAGCCCGGGAGCGCCCTCAATTGAACAACCAAAAAGTCACCTGGCAATGTTGTTGCGGAACCGTTGAGGAAGCCGATGAAGTGTGCCGTGAAGGTTCACTCCTCATGAGCCGAACGATTCCTGAGGCTTGGGAGGCTGGCGACGGGTCAGGGCCTCATGAGCCGCCAGCGCTGAGCGCCTGGCCTCGTGAGATGCCAACGCGAGTTTCGCAACTACTGGTAGGTGGCGCCCACGTTCAGTAGACCAAAGGTCATGCAGACATAATTGTAGGGGAAGCCTCCGCTCCGGCCAACACACGACAGCCAGAAGAGGTCCTTAGACGCGGCTCTGTTGAGGCCCAGGATGTTGACGCAGACGCGCAACTCGCCACCCGCGTCGGGGGCGACAGCTGCACTGGTGGGACATGCAGGGCGGCGCTCGCTATGCATGGCTTGTGCTTCCTGAAGTTCCTCGATCGCCTTGATGATGAACTCTCGTGCTCCTGGCACCTCGCGCCGAGTTCCTTGCTTGTGGGGACGTGCGTTGAAGCGTGCCTCCAAGTTGTGCCCGAGCGCCTCCCTCGTCACAGCAGTCAGGTTAGAGGCTATATTGGTGGAAGCCCCCGAGCCTGCTCTGAGGGGGACGCGAGGTGCGCCTTCCTGTCCGGGAGGAAAGCGCGCCCCGGTGGCAGGCGTGGCACCTAAGGCGTCGCCGACCGGAGCCTTCTTTGCCTCGGGACGGTCCTCAGGGAGGAGCTGCTTCTTCTTCGTGTGGACGGCCTCAGGAGTTCTTGGCTGCCGCAGCCCTGTAGGCGTGCTCGAGGGAGCATACAATGTCTTTCTCATTACAAGTGATGATGATGATGCCGCTGCACCCTGGCATCTTGAGGACGTTGTTGCCATGGTGGGTAGCCGCCATGAACTTGGTGAGGGCAGGGTACCCCAGGATTGCGTTGTACGGGAGGCCAATGTGGGCCACATCGAAGTCAATGAGCTCAGTGTTGTAGTTTTCGCAAGTACCGAAGGATACCGGGAGGTGCACCTGCCCTAGGGGAGTGGTGGAGCCGTCGGTCACCCCAGAGAATGGCTTGGTGAGCATGAGCTGATCGTAACGCACTTGAAGCGTCTCGAAGGCCTCGACAGAGAGCACGTTGAGGTCGGCTCCACCGTCGATGAGGGTCTTGGTAACCAAGACATTGCTGATGATGGGCGTGCAGAGCATGGGGAGTGCGCCCGCGGTGGCCGAACACCTGAGGTGGTCCTTGGAGTCGAAGGTGATGGCGTATTGAGAACACTTGAGGGGGCGCACAGCCTCAAGCTTCGGGCGGGCAGCATTCACCTCACGAGCGAACTGCTTGAAGAGGCAGATGGACGTGGGAGCATGAGCTCCTCCGAGGATGCACGCTATCGCGCGAGGCTCCTGGTAGCCCCCAGCCCCCTCTTTTGGCTGGTTGTTGTCGTTCCTCCTAGGGGGCGGCGGCAACGGCGGGAGGCCTGTGTTGCCCTAAGGTCGGACCTCGCGAGGCTGATCACGCCAGGCGCCATCGCGAGGTTGATCGCGCCAGGCATCCTTGCGAGGCTGGTCACGCCAGCCCTGGCGGGGATTGCGGTTGTCCCGGCGTCCTCCACCATGGCTTCCTCCGCGGTCGAAGCCACGATCGTTTCACTCGCGACGGCGCCAAGTGCTCGTCACTGAGCGCCCTTAGCTCCTGACAGTTGTCGGTGTTGTGGGTGCGCTTGTTGTGGAAGACGCAGAACGGGCGAACGTCCTTGGCGGGCTCGTCGCGGTTGCGGCCGTGCTTCTGCTTGGGCTCCGCTACCAACACGGTGGGGCCTTTGCACTTTACTTCCTTGGGCTTGGCCTTCTGGACTTCGGGCTCGACGTCAAGTCTGCTGACGAGAGATAGGCGGCCTTCTTCTGCCCTTGCACACTTGTTAGCCAGGTTGAATAGATCCAGCGCAGTGCACAGGTCGTCCTTGATGCCGAGCTTGTCACTCATCCTAACGTCCGTGACGCCGTCGGTGAACCCCGAGATGATGGCTTCATCCGAGGCATTTGGGATCTTGAGGCAGACTTGGGTAAAGCACTAAATGTACTTGCAGAGAGTCTCACCAGGGCGCTGCTTCATACGTCGCGGGTCGTTGATGGTGAAGGCGCGGTTGTGAGTGCCCTGGAAGTTGGCAATTAACCGCTCGCGAAGCTCATCCCATGAAGAGATCGACCCATCAGGGAGGTTCATGAGCCAGGAGCGTGTGCCATCCTTGAGGGCCATGGGGAACCAGTTCGGCATGACCTTGTCGTCGCCGTTCGCCACCTCGATGCTCAAGGCGTAGAGCTGAAGAAACTTCGTGGGGTCGGGGATGCCGTCATAGCGAGGGGGCAGCCCCAGCTTGAACTTGACCGGCCAGACCACTCGGCGTAGCGCTGACGGGCGCAGCTCACGCAGGAGCGGCACAGCAATGGTGCCCATGCGCCACAGCTTCCTGGACGGCCCAGTCTTGGAGTTGGTGCATTGGTGCGGGGGCACACGCGCATCATGCAGCGGATGATGCACAATCTGGCAGTTGGCCTCGTCCCGAGCCGGCGCAGGCGCACCGTGCGGCGGCCCGCGTGGTCGTGAATCATGTCGAAGCTCGGCGGTGTCATCGCCCAGAGGAGGAGGCGGTGGGGTGCCGTGTGCCACATCGCCCGCACGGGGCGGCGGAGGACGGTGCTAGTGGGAGGGCGTCGGGGCCTCGCCAGCGGCGTTAACAAGATCGGTGATGCGGCCCAGCCAGGCTTCGTAGCCCTCATTGGCAGGGTGGTAGCGCAGCACCTGGCGTGCCATGAGCAACGCAGCCAGTGCGTTCGCCGAACTGCGACGAGCATGGGAGGATGAAGCCATGACTGGAGTGAGGGAAGGCATGGCGCTGCGGCCGTCATACTGCACGGAGGGTGGCAGGGAGGAGTCCTGTTGCTCATGAGTGGATGGGTTAGTGGCAGCGTTGGCTGCAGCGGCCGAGGAGGGGCGGCAACCACCACGGCCCGCCGGCTCCGTCTGGGTGACACGAGCCGCACGGCACTCGGCACGAACATGACGGGCATCAGCCATGCCAGTGGAGCAGGGACGGATCGAAGCGAAAGAACTCCGGCACATCCCTACCTGCGCGCTAAATGTTAGAATCGGGGCTTCGCAGACCCAAACAAGTTTCGAACTCTAGGGTGTGCGTGAAGAACTCAGCTAGGCTACGACTTGTTGCTCACCGCTTCATAGCTAGGCTCCGGCATGCTCGAGCGAGAGGGAAAAAGAGATGGACACGATGATTTACCCAGGTTCGGGCCACCTTGCGGTGTAAGACCCTACTCCTGTTTTGTGGTGGATTGCCTCGTGGGGTGGGTGATTATGAATTAGTACAAGGATGAGCTACCTCGTGAGGGCTCGAGGATGAATGGATCCAATCCCCTTACTATGATGGAGACTAACTTATATTTATACAGGCCCGGTCCTCTTCCCCCAAAAACTCTAGGCGGGAAGGGATACCACAATGGCCAATTCGAAGGGGGACATGAGTACACCCTATCGTGATTAAAGGTGGTCTTCGTTTGCAAAGCTTCTGGTCATGACTGTCGGATTCAGGGCTCCGTAGACCCGAAGAAGGTTCGAAATCTGGGGCGTGTGCGAAGAACTCAACCTCTCCAGCCAACCGACCCGTCACCCTAAATCCTATCTCAATGAACAGGAAAGGAGATGGAATCGGCGGTTTACCCAGGTACGGGCCACCTTGCGGTGTAAGACCCTACTCCTGCTTTGTGGTGGATTAGCCTCAAGAGGGGCTGAGGATGCAGTAGTACAGAGGATGAACAAGCTCGCGAGGCTCAATCTGGTGAGAATGAGTCTTCCCATTCTATGGTGGTGGATAACCTATATTTATAGCGGCCTTGGTCCTCTTCCCCGAAAATGAAGGCGGGAAGGGATTCCATAACGGCCAATTTGAAAGGGGACAAGTACTACAGCTTATCTTGACGAAAGGTGGTCTTCTCCTGCAAAGCTCTGGTCGTGATGCTGCGGTGGGCTCAGCCATGACATCCGTCCTGCCATCCTGGCGGTCTTGGTCTCGTTGCACGGGAATGGAAACCTTTGGCTGATTCCTCGGGTCCCCGCGCCTGCGCTTGCCTCTTTAGCACCAAAGAGGAAATTGTCTTCTCTGCGCCTGCTGGCGCCCGCCTGGCCTTGGTCGACATGGCTTGTGTCACCGCAACCTCATGAGATTGGGCACTTGCATAGGAAACTCCACTCCTCAGGAGCAGCCCGGGGCGGCCGCTCCCTCAGGAGGTCTTGGCATCGTCTGGCTCATGAGGCTTGGCCCCTCGCGAGGGTCTTGTCAAGTTGGTGTTGTAGATGGGCCGTATCAGGCCGCCGATGGAGCCACGCCGTGGGCCGCAAGCAGGCAAGTCTGGGTACCCTAGTTCCCAGAACACCGACAGTAGCCCACGGGCCCAAGGCACGGTCGGACTTGGCTTCGAGGCGAAGCCAAAGAGCAAGGGTGAAGCGCCGCAGGCCCCAATTGCCTGCGGACCTAGCCGACGCGTGGCGCTTGATGAGACGTGGGCGTCTCCACTTCCCCATGCTGCCTCGGCAATCACATGACTTGACAACTGCCTGGTGCATGCAGATTAGTCATCATTGCTCGGAATGTGAGGGGCCGGCGGTTAGCCTAACCCCGCCTATAAATGGGGAAGGGCGGCGGAGCACCTAGCCGTCTTCATCTTCTCGCCCCTCGCTTCTCCTTCTTATTCTTCCCGCCAGCTTGCCAGAACATCCATGGCGCCGGTGAGGAGTTTTTCCGCCGCGGAGAAGGGAAAGTCTCCTCCGGTGGAACCTGAGCTGCTCCCACCAAAGAAGAGGCGCAATCACTCCTGCGATGCCACCACGGCGCCTGCAGCAACATGGCTCTGGCACGAAAGCGTTCCGCCGGGCTTTCCGGTCCGCGTGTGTGCTCGCGCGCGCAGCCCCATCTACGAGAGCAGCCGTAGGCACCGCAAAGAACGGGGTTGTGGAGGAGAGCAAGCGGTGGCTGCACGGCCACCCTGCCGGGAGGACCATGTCGAAGGCACGGCTCGTGAATTTTTGGTGTGGGCGGTAACGCCGCCACGCATGTGGATCTGGCTCCCACGATTCCTGGCAAAGGAGATACCACCGCGGGGGCCCGTCGAGCTGTGGCTGCAGCACTACGGATGCTGCAGTCAGGCATCAAAGGTTGAGGTCGATGTCGTTGCCTCCGGTGACATCTTCATGACCAGGGGATGGGGCGCGATCGCCCGTGCTTGTAACTCGAAGGGGAGGCACGCCATCCACGTCGAGTACGATCGGGCTTCAACGCTTTTCTTCAAGGTCTTCGGAGAGGACGGCCGACACCTGGAGTGTTGCCCCAGGGGAGGCGATCGAGGCGGCGAGGCCACCGGCGGTGATCTTGCCCTTGGCCTTGCCCGCGACTCCTCCGACAGTAGCAACACATCAACCGGACCGGGCTCAAGCGACGACGATAGCTATGAGCCGCCGCGCCGCCGCGCCCATGCCTAGGGGAGGATTGACGCTACCTCGGCGTCGTTGGTGACGCTGCCGAGGCCGTGGTCCTTAGGGGGGTTTTCCTTTTGCTTCGTTCCTGTGCAAAAACTATGACGGGCCCCGTTGGGTTATGTAAGAAACTGTGACAATCGCATTTTAACGTTACCTTTCCTAATTCGATGTCGTGTTTGCGTCTCTCACCCTGGCATGGTTCCCCCTTTTCACTTCTCACGGTAGCTTGGTGCTCTACACCGGCAGGATCCGGTCCCCAGGCAGGCTTCGGCCGTCATTGGTATGCCAGGTCGCAATGCCGTGGTCAAGGCCAGGAGGCGAGTGGCCCGAGGCCCAATGTCGTGAAGCTCAAGAGGTCCCCCTTGGCGCACAAGCAGCCCCCGAAGGACTGAAAGGGAAGTTTCCTTGCCCGAGCGAGATCGCGAGGGACATAACGCTGGTCATGAGGTTCACGCCTGCGCATGTGAGGTGACTTATTTGGACGAGCCTGCGGTGGTTCCTTTGTTGCGTGGACGAGCTTCTCGTGCGACTTTAGGCCGTGCCCTTCTCCTGATGACGCCCCTCCGCAGGGCTCCTACCGACTCCATCTCCCCCGCTTGCCTAGGTTCTCTACATCCTCGGGACTCGGATCTCGAGCGAGGCTCGACCGCCGCCGGTATGCCAGGTCACGATGCCATGGTCAAGGCCAGGGGGTGAGGGCCTGAGAGCCGGTAGGAGCCCCGAGTCGCGATGCTCAAGGGCCCCCCTTTAACGTGCAAGCGGCTTGCGTGAGAAAATAGTGGTTGGCAACAAGGAGGGGTTGCACCCCTTGACTCGTGGCCTGGCGTTCTCCCGAGGTGGCAGGGCCGCTAGTGGCCATGCCTCCGGGGCTCCTGTGGGTTAGCCAAAAACATAACAGACAGCTGGGCTTGCTATCCTACCGATGGTCTTTCCGTGAGAAGATGAAGGCACTAAGGACCCGGTGAGGTGACGTGCGCGGGACCGGCCGCGAGCCAGAGCTCGATCTCTTAGATTTATCAGCGCTGCAGGGACAGACCCGAGCACAGGCGCCGTGCCAGCAGCTCCCATTGCGGGATGAGCAAGAGGCGGGTTAGCATTGCGCGGAGGCCGCGAAGGGCAACACCACAGATAACGAGATGACAGGCATTTAACAAACATAATAGCCTGAGCATGCATGACCGGTCCGAAGTACATGAATCATAATGATGTGGCTGCAGGGACGGGCCCTGACAGCTCGAGGGTAATGCAGCCTGAGGGGTGCCCTCAACTGAACAAACCAAAAAGTCACCTGGCACCATTGTTGTAGAAGTGTTGAAGTTGTTGAAGACGCGTGCTATGGATATCACTCCTCACGAGCCGGCTGGCTCCTGATGCTCGGGGAGCTCTGGAGGCCCGGGAAGCTCGCGAGGGTCCAGCACCTCCTCTGTCAGGACCGCCTGGCGCCGGACCTCGTGAGCCGCCAGGATGCCATGCAGGTAGCGCTGGTGCGAGGCAGCCACGTCTAGTAGGCCGAACGACATGCGGACGTAACTACGGGGGCAACCCCCAGTCCGTTCAATGCTGGATGGCCAGAAGGGCTCCTAAGAAGCAACCCTGTTGAGACCTGGGATGCTGACGCAGACGCGCAGCTCGCTACCCATGTCAGGGGCGGCAGCTGCATTGGATGATGCAGGACGACGCTCGCCAGGCATGGCTCGTGCCTCCTGAAGCTCCTCGGTCGCCTTGGTGATGAACTCCTGAGCGCCTAGCGCCTCGCGCCTTGCTTACGGAGGCGCGCATTGAAGCATGCTCCCACGTCATGCCCGAACGCCTCCCTCATGACGCTAGTCAGGTCAGAGGCCCTCCAAAGGAGTGCCCCTGAGCCCGTCTTGAGAGGGGCGCCGGGTGCGCTTTCCTATGCGAGAGGGAAAGGCGCCCCAGCAGTGGGCGCGGGGCCTGACGCTTGATCGTCAGGTGCACGAGCCTCATGACGGCCCTTGGGGAGGAGCTTCTTCTTCTTCTTGGGGATGGCCTCAGGAGGTCGAGCGGCACCCTCGTCGTCTGAGTTCTCGACTGCCGCAGCCTGGTAAGTGCGCTCAAGGGAGCATACCGCAGCCTTCTCGTCGCAGGCGATTGTGATGATGCCGCCGCTCCCTGGCATCTTGGGGACGTTGTAGCCGTGGTGCGTTGCCGCCATGAACTTGGCGAGGGCCGGGTACCCGAGGATGGCAATGGACGGGAGGCGAATATGGGCGACATCGAAGTCAATGAGATCGGTGTGGTAGTTGTCGTGCTGGCCGAAGGTGACAGGGAGGCGGATCTACCCTATGGGGACTGTGGAGCCATCGGTCACTCCTGAGAAAGGCTTGGTGGGAAGGAGCTGGTCATACGGCACCTGGAGCGTCTCAAACGTCTCGACGGAGAGGACGTTGAGCCCCGCGCCTCCATCGATGAGTGTCTTGGTGATGAGAACATTACAGATGGTCGGCGAGCAGAGCATCGGGAGCGCGCCAGCAGCGGCTGAACATTTGAGCCGGTCCATGGAGTCGAAGGTGATGGCGTACTTGGACCATCTGAGGGGGTGCGATGCCTCAAGCTTGGGGAGGGCCACGTTCACCTCGCGAGCGAACTGCTTGAAGATGCGATGAGAAGCGGCGGCCTAAGCACCACCCAAAATGCAGGCGATCGCACATGGCTCCTTGAAGCCCCCAGCCCCATCATCTTGGCGGTTGTCGTCGTTCCTCCTTGGAGGCGGTGGCTGCGGAGGAAGGCCGGCATTGTCCTGAGGACGGTCCTCGCAAGGCTGGTCACGCCAGGGGCCGTCGCGAGGCTGGCCCTGCCAGCGGACCTCACGAGGCTGATCTCGCCAGTCATGGCGGGGGGTCGCGGCTGTTGTCACACCCCAAAAATTTAATCATGTTTTTACTAAATAAAATTTGGCCAGAATTAAAATTTTGAATTTTTGCTAGGTCTTTTATTAATTTCATAACCTTTTTTTCTGTTTTTCGAAATTCTTCCCTCCATATAGCAATTTCTGGAAATAATATTGTGGCTTTACTAGTTCTCTTAAAACATTTCAATTATAGTTTAATAACAGTAAGAATTATTTTCAGAATAAAATTTGCCTCTAAACAATTCTTTTAACAGCTATTTCAATATTTTATATGCCTCTGTAGCACTACAACTACTTTAAATAATTCTTTCAAAATTGCACAAAAATTATGAGGGGTCATGTTATGCCTACAGATCACTTTTATACTAAAACCCTACCTGGTGTTTTGAAAATTTTGAGGGAAACAACCTCTTCTTATTTCTGTCCTGAATTTGAGTTTCTACGACAACCCCTATTTTCCTTGCTCCATTAATTCTGAAATTTTTCCCACCTATAGTCCTTCCAACAAAACCCTTAATTCCAAAATTTTAGCTCCATTGGAACCTTTTTAGTTCACAAAATATTCCCCTAAAGTTTCTGTCCAGAGATGAATTTCAGTGAAACTTGCACTAGAATGTATCTCCTTTTGCCAAACCAACTCCACCATCATATCTTTCATCTAAGGAGACGTCACCATGCCAAAGTGCAATTCCAGAAAGAATCCCTAGGTGGCCTTAGCATTTCATCGAGCACACTGTGTGCATGGCAGAGTATGGCAAGGTTTGGAACTGATATGTGACAGTAGTCCCTTTGGCCAAATCAGCATGTCCCCCATTTCTAGCATTCACTCTAGCACCACTCTAAAATTTTTCATCTTCAGCAAATCTTCCAAAACCCTCCTGGCATATCATCAAACAGGTTGTGCGCGTGCCCAGAGCGCGCGTATTGCACTGCGGACGCCCGAGCTCCTGCCGCTCCCCGCAGCCGCTCTCCTGCTCGTTCTGACCCACTATGAGCTTCTCCAGGAAGCCCCGTACCCCGCAGACACCACTCTCTGGCCGCTAGAGCCGGCCACCGCCATCCACGCAAACCACAGCCGCCATCGCCGTGTTTCGCTCGGGCACGGCACCGCCCGAGCTGCCCCACCTTGCCAACACGTCCCTGGATTAAATTCGGATGACCACCGCCCACAACTATCCTCACCGACCACGCGCCGACCCCCAACGGCCTCGCCACCGCCCGCGCTTTGCCATCAATGGCCGCCGCCGCAGTCAGCTCGGGACGGCACCACCCAAGGTGCATGGCACGTCTCCGAGCCAACCAGCGAGCCCTGTCATCACTACGGGGAGCCGCCGTACACACCAACCACGGCCACAGCCCCTAACCACCCTCTCTACCTCACTAATGGCGTTCGCCGCCGTGGCCATTCTCTGGAAGCCGCGGCACCACCTCTCCCCGCCTATTTAAGCTTCCCCCGAGCCCTCTCAGCTCATCACCACTCCTCCTCCTCCCTTTGTAAGCTTTCAGTAGAAGTAGAATGACAAGAGATAGTCGTCTTCTCCAATTCCGGCATCCACGGCCGCCACCACTGTCTAGATGGTTCCGACGCCGTCCGGCCCTCCCACTTCCAAATTTCTTCACCAACAGTCTCCTTGAGCACCTACTGATCCATCCCCGCACTCGATTTTGCCCGGGAGCCACCATAGGCGAAACGCCCAATTCGTCTCCGCCGGAGCTCCTCGGGTGAGCTCGCCGCCGGCGACTCCGTCCACCCTAGGGACCACAGAGACCACCGGAGGAACCGCCTCGACCTCCTGAGCTCATAGGTGGCCTTGGTTTTCCGAATGGTGCCACCGTTCGCAGGCGCTGATCACCGGAGCGCTGCCTCTGTTCGGCCGGAGAAGGAGGCGCGCGCGTGGGCCGGTCTCAACCTGACCAGTGGGCCATGCGGGCCCACTGTCAGTGACCCAGGCCACGCCAGCGCGGCATAAGTGGAGATGGTTTTCGCTAAATCCGTCTTCACGCGCGGAAGGCGTAACTCCAGCACTACGCCATCGACGTCGGCAGTTTTTCGCGCAGCCGAAGCAACTTGGCTCGGCCCAGCGATGCCGTACAGCTAAAACGCGCGCATGGCGTTTCTCAGTCTTTTCCTCTATCTTTTTCCAGTAATATTCAAATAATTCCTCAGTGACCATTTCAAATCCAAATCCATGATTCAAATTCCTACTGACTTATAAAATCATTCTCTATTATTGTAGCCTAGGTGAACATTTTTGGTAGGCATTTTCCCTTCTGAACAAATTAAAATAGTCCAAAATATTTATTTATTCCATATTAGAAATTCTCTAGGATAATCATATGAACTCCAAATGAATTGATTCTTTTTCTGTAATTCCCTATATTTCATCTAGTTTATTTTAGTATTTATAAAATAGAAATATAATTGAAACAATTTTTGGCACTATTTTTGTGGTAATTTAAATATTTTTGAAAATAGGAAATGGAGGGGAGTTAATATTTCAAACTTTTGGAGTGCATGCAATACTTCTGCATGCTCAAGGCAAGCATCTTGAACACTTGATATGGTGAATTGCATAGTTGTTGTTTGCAAGAATAATTGCATCATGGATATGTTGAATAAAACTAGCATATGGCTATTTTTGCATGCATATAGAGTTGGCATGTTTCATCGTACCGTGCATCGTGTGCTGGTCATGACTAACTTGCAGGAGCAGGCATAAGAGAAATACTGTTACTGGCAGAAGGGTGATCACGTTGGAGCATGATCACGCCTTGTTTCTCATGCATGTTGGAGCATGCAATGGTTGTGGCCCTGTTGGTATTGCTGTTGAAAGAATACTTTGTTGTGCTGACCATTGCAGGAAACATAAGCCTCCTGAGACGACCATAGATCGAGTCTTGTCACCGGTAACCCCCATACTTGATTCGTGCTACCACTTGTCCCTGCCACAGTTAGGGTGCGGTCCAGTAAGTTGCTAACCCCTTTCCGTGCACACCGCACAGAGGGCCATGATGAGGGTTTCCCAGGGATCCAAGACTAAATCCTGTCATCGGGTCAGGGGGCATGGGTGTTTCCAGTTGTGACTGAGAGGGGGGCACCCCTTGCAATCTGCGCGTATTAATAGTGATCCCATGCACGACGTTGGTCTCTCCGTCTCAAAGTTTTTCTTGAACGATGCTTTGGGTGATTCCGGGCATCCGAAAAGTTAATCTGGTGTATGCTGGTCAGGTGTGTTTACAACCCAAAGACCATAATGGGAATTAGTCGGTGTCATGGTACTGACTAAAGAAATCCTTTACTTGTGGGTAAAGAGTACACCCTCTGCAGAGTTTAAACCTATTCGAATAGCCGTGTCCGCGGTTAAGGGCTATAGTCTGGGTTGGTCAAGTGTCGGTCCTAGTGTCGGCATTCGGAGGAAATAATTAAACTAAGCACGAGTTACTTGGCAGGATAATTATTGTCACCACTAAAGCTGTCATGAATATTTTTGTCATCATGAATGATATATTAATATTACTGCCATATGAATATTATTGTGGACTAACCCGTTTCTCTTATTTTATATTTCCTGGGTGTCTCAGGGGCTGGCTAGGCTACCCTGGGCACTCAATTTTATTTTCAAGACCTCTCGTGGCATCTCTCGAGTTAACAGGCGGTTTATCACGCCACTACTCTTGTGGACACCCGATTGGCATTTCTCTTCTAGACCGACCGTGGCGTCACTTGACACCCGACTGGCATTTCTCTTCAAGACCTCTCGTGGCGTCTCTCGAGTTTACAGGCGGTCCCGCCACTACTCTTGTAGACACCCGATTGGCATTTCTCTTCAAGACATACCGTGGTGTCACTTGACATCCGACCGGCATTTCTTTTATTTTATTTTCCTTAAACTTTCCTTGTTTATCACTAACATTACCATATATTCATTTATTTGCATATGCTAATATTTTATCATGCCATGATTTAATACCTGTCAGTAGGCATTTAAGTCCATCATGAGCATACGCATATAGTGTAGATCATCTTGATCATATATTTTGTCTCCTGCATTTGGTATATCTTTTGTTCATGATGATTGCGAGTACATTCCAACGTACTCACAGGCTTGTCCCTGGCTATTTACTTGGCCAGGTCAGGAGTTCTACAAGGAGTACCACAGTGACGTCCGTGCGGAGCCTAGGATAGCAGCCACGCGGATAGGAATTATCCGGGTCAGCTGTTCCTGTGGGAAGGGAGCCCCATCGACGTTGGAGAACCATGAGTCATTTCCGCCATCCACCACTAGAGCCATTATTGTATCATTGGACCTTTATGGTCTTGTATCCAATTCTTGTAATTGCTTGGTAATCTGTAACAAGGACGTGTCCACCAGTAACAGTAATCCTGGGCTGGTGATGACACAAGGGGTTAATTTCTGGGATTTCGTGTCCCGGCCTCGGCAGTTGTCATAGCGGCCGTAGCCACGGTCGCTGCGCTCGGGACGATGGCCGAGGCGCCTGTCACGGATTGCCCTGAGCTCCTGGCTGTCGTTGGTGTGGTGGCTGTGGACATTATGGAAGACGCAGAACGGACGGCTGTCCTTGGAGGACTCGGGGTGGTCGCAGCCGCGCTTCATCTCAGGTTTTGCCGCAAGTACGGCCGGGCCCTTGCGCTTTATGTCTTTAGCCTTGGCCTTCTTGTCTTCAGGATCTGCCTCCGGAAGCTCCAAGAGGGAGAGGCGACCTTCCTCTGCCCTCGCGCACCTGGCCGCCAGGTTGAACATCTCCAGAGCTGAACACAAGTCCTCGTGTATGGTGAGCTCTTCCTTCATCTTGATGTCCCGGACACCATCAGAGAACGTTGAGATGATGGCCTCGTCCGACACCTTGGGCATCTTGAGGCGAACGGTGTTGAAGCGCTGTATGTACTTGTGAAAGGTCTCGCCCGGTTGCTGCTTTATGCGCTGCATGTCGCCCGCTGCAGGAGCGAGGTCGCGAGTGCCCTGGAAGTTGGCGATGAAGCGCTCGCGGAGCTCGTCCCAGGAGGAGATTGACCCCACCGAAAGGTTCAGGAGCCAAGAGCGCGCGCCATCCTTGAGGGCCATGGGAAACTAGTTCTCCATGATCTTGTCATTGCCGTTCGCCACCTCGATGCTCAGCTCGTAGAGCTGAAGGAACTCAGCGGGGTCGGGGGTGCTGTCGTAGCGCGGAGGCAGATCCGGCTTGAACTTGCTGGGCCAGACGACACGGCGCAGCTCTGGGGTGAAAGCACGGCACCCTGCCGCACTCACAGGGGCCAACCGCTGGGGAGGAGCCTGATCTCGACGCCCGCGCGCCGCTGCCTCTTGCGGTACACGATCTTGGCGTGGCGGTGCTGGAAGCACACACGCTTCTCCTTGGGGCCGTGGCACCACCTGGCAGCTTTCTTCATCGCGCGCCGTCCCTCTGCATGGCAGGTCGCGCTGGGGAGCTTCACGCCTCGGCTCGGGGTTCACGCCGTGGAGAGGAGGAGGAGGGGGTGCGCCGTGAGCTACATCGCCCGCCAGGTACAACTGAGGGCGAAGCGAACGGGATGGTGCAGGGGCCTCACCAGCGACGTTGACGAGTTCGGCGATGCGGGCGAGCCAATCGTCGTAGAGGTCGTTGGCCGGATGATAGCGCAGAAGCTCGCGCGCCATGAGCAGCGCAGACTACGCGTTTGCCGGCCCACGACGAACATGAGAAGACGACGCCGTGGCTGGAGTGGGTGACGGAGTCACGGTGCGGCCGACATGCTACACAGACGGTGGCAGCGACGAGTCCTGCTGTTCGCGAGCAGCAGGGTCGGTGGCAGCGTTAGCCACCAGGGAGGCAGAGCCGCGAGGGACGCCGTTGCCCGCTGGTGCCGTCTGGGCGACATGAGCGGCCAGACGCTCGGCTCGAACACGGCGAGTGTCAGCCATCGGAACGGCGGAACGGCTGTGGAGCGAGTGCTGGGAGAGAAGCTTCAACACGCCCCTACCTGGCGCGCCAAATGTCGGATTCAGGGCTCCGCAGACCCGAAGAAGGTTCGAACTTTGGGTCATGTGCGAAGAACTAAATATCTAGAGCCAACCGACCCGTCGCCCTACAGCCTAGCTCGATGAACAGGAAAGGAGATGGACTCGGCGGTTTACCCAGGTTTGGGCCACCTTGCGGTGTAAGACCCTACTCTTGCTTTGTGGTGGATTAGCCTCACGAGGGGCTGAGGATGCACTAGTACACAGGATGAACAAGCTCGCGAGGCTTGCTCTGGTGAGAATGAGTCGTCCCCTTCTATGGTGGTGGCTAAACTATATTTATAGCGGCCTTGGTCCGCTTCCCCAAAAATGAAGGCTGGAAGGGATTCCACAATGGCCAATTTGAAAGGGGACAAGTAGTACAGCTTATCCTGATTGAAATGTGGTCTTCTCCTGCAAAGATCTGGTCGTGACGCTGCGGTGGGCTCGGCAATGACATCCGTCCTTCCATCCTGGCGGTCTTGGTCTCGTTGCACGGGAATGGAAATCTTTGGCTGATTCCTCGGGACCCCACGCCTGCGCTTGCCTCTTTAGCACCAAAGAGGAAACTGTCTTCCCTACGCCTGCTGGCGCCCGCCTAGCCTTGGTCGACATGGCTTGTGTCACCGCAACCTCATGAGATTGGGCACTTGCATAGGAAACTCCACTCCTCTGGAGCAGCCGGGGGCGGCCGCTCCCTCAGGAGGTCTTGGCGTCGTCTGCCTTGCGAGGCTTGGCCCCTCACGAGGGTCTTGTCTTGTTGGTGTTGTAGATGGGCCATGCCAGGTCACCGATGGAGCCACGCCGTGGGCCGCAGGCGGGCAAGTCTGGGTACCCTGGTTCCCAGAACACCGACAATGACGCGCAGGTGGGCTCGATGATGACCTCCGTCCTGCTGAACCCGTGGTCTTGGTCTCGTTGCACCGGAATGGCAACCTTTGGGGGATTCCTTGGGAACCCACGTACGTCCTTGTCCCTCTAGCACCAAAGAGGAAACTGTCCTTGCCTGCGCCCGCTAGCGCCCTCCTGGCTCCGGTTATCATTGCTCACATCACCACGCCCCTCGTGAGGTGGTGTGCGAGCCTAGAGATGTCTGCTCCTTGGGAGGCAGCCTCGGGAGACCACTCCTCGGGAGGCCACGATGTAGTTCGCCTCGCGAGGTGGGGGCCCTCGCAAGGGTCTTGCTCATGAAGTCTTGGAGCTGGGCCACACCGGGACTTTGATGATGCCACACGATGGGCCGCACGCAAACGGGCCTAGGTACCCCCGGTGATGACCTCCGTCCTGCCGAGCCCGTGGTCTTGGTCTTGTTGCACTGGAATGGAAACCTTTGGGTGATTCCTCAGGAACCCACGTACGTCCTTGCCTCCTTAGCACCAAAGAGGAAACTGTCCTGGACTGTGCCGGCTGGCGCCCTGCTGGCCTTGGTCATCATGGCTCACGTCACCGCGTGCCTTGCGAGGTGGGATGCCTGCCTAGAGATGTCCGCTCCTTGGGAGGCAGCCTCGGGAGGCCTTGATGTCGTTCACCTCATGAGGCGGGGGGGCCTCGCGAGGGTCTTGGTCGTGAAGCCTTGGAGTTGGGCCACACTGGGCCATTGACGATGCCGCGCGCTGGGCCGCAGGCAGGCGGGTCTGGGTACCCCCGGTCCCAGTACTCCGACAGTAGCCCCCGGGCCCATGGCGCGCTCGGCCTTGCTTCAAGACGAAGGCAAAGAGGGGAGGGTGAAGCGACGCGGGCCCTAACCGCCTGTGGGCCATTCTTGAAGTGTGGCGCATGACGGGACGCGAATGCCCCCACTTCCCCACGTCACCTCGGCAACTGCCCAGACTGACAAAAGCCTGGCGCGCGTGCTGCAAGCCCATCATTGCTCGAAGGTGGAAGGGCACCGGTTGGCCTTCTCTGATCGCCTATAAGAGGGCGAAGGGGCAGAGCCTCTGACCCAGCTCTATCTTCTTGTCCATTTGCCTTCAACCCTTGTCGCAGCAGCCATGGCGCCTGTAAGAAGGTTCACCACCGCCGAGAAGGCCAACGCTCCAAAGGAAGGACCGGAGTTGCCGCCGCCCAAGAGAGGGCACGGCCGCCCCCGCAAGTCCGACACCACGCTCGCGGCGCCTCCCCAAGGATGCGGGCACCCTCCATTGGCAGTCTACGCTGGCTCCGGCAGCCACGCGAAGAACTCCATCCATGGTCGAGGCCGCGGGAAACGGCACGTCGCTGGACGCGGGGGCGGAACGGCATCGGCGCCTGGCCACCTCGGGCATGGGCGCACTATGCTTATTTGTCCCGCGAGTTTGTCGTGTGGATGGAGAGCACGCAACGCACTTGGATCCAGCTCCCGGGCTCCTTCACGGGGGAGCTGGCGGTGGACGGTCCCGTCGGGCTGTGGCTGCAGCCCGATGGCTACTGCCGCAAATCCCCCTGCATGGAGGTCGAAGTCACCCCCTCCAGCTTCATCTACTTGACCCAGGGGTGGCAGTCGTTCGCTCGCGCCCATGACCTGAAGGGGAGGCACACCCTCCACTTCAAGTTTGACAGGCCGGCGACGGTCTTCGTGAAGATCTTCAAGGAGATGGGTTGCCACCTCAGATGCTATCCGAAGGGTGACAGTAGCGGCAGCGACGACGACCACAACAGTGGGGGTGGCATCCTCGGCGGTGAACTTGCCCCTGGCGATGGCCATGGCGCCTCCAGCGGCGAGGGCACCTCCTCCGGGGAAAGCGGGAGCAACAATGACTATGACGAGCCGCGCCACCACCGCCTTAAGGTGGAGTACGATTCCAACTAGCCGCCGTGATGTCAGAGTCGGCGCCTCAGGAGCTGCGGCCTTCGGGAAGCTGTTTCTTTTGTTTCTTTATTTCATGCATCGAAACCATGAAGGGCCCCGTGGGGGCGTGTAAGGAACTGCGGCACTCGCGCCTTTATCTTAATGCTTTCAGCTTGTGTTTTTAATCATGTTGGCGTCCCTCGTTTGGGCTCGAACCCCTTTTTTCTTTGCGATAGCTTAGTGCTCTGCATCGTTGGGGCCCAGTTCCTAGGTGAGCTTCTGCCGTCGCTGGTATGCCAGGTCGCGATGTCGCATGCAAGGCCAGGAGGTGAGCGAGCCGAGGTCCGATAAGAGCTCCTGAGGCGCGATGCTCAAGAGGCCCCCCTTGACGTGCAAGCGGCTTTTGAGAGAGAAAGGGGGTTCTTTGCCCGGACGAGATCACGAGAGTCAAGGTAAAGCGCTAATAGTAAAGCTCATGCCTGGCGCGAATAAGAGGACTTAGCTCGAGATGCTCGTGGCTCGTGAGGGATTCCTGCATCATGAGGGCACGCCTCCCTGTAGTTTTGATCCTCTGTACACCTTCTGTTCTGCAATGAGTCAACACAAGTCCCACTAGGGGTGCGTGAAAAGATTGGCATCCTTTATATTTCAAGTGATGCCTGCACTGCTAGAGTGTGCCCCTCTTCCCGTATTCCCTCGCGAGGTTTACCCCTCATTTCTGTCAGAACCCCGATTCTAAGTCACACCGATCTAGCCTGTAACACCTCATATCACTTTGCAGCCTCACGCACGGTATTCCCACGGGTGTCGCCTTACCATGGCCCGGGACCGTTTGCGCCTTTTGGCTCACGTATATGATAGTGTTGCTAGCATCCATATGACAGAGAACCCGGGCCGACATGGCTAGTCGTGAACCCAAAGCGGCGCTAACTTACGGGGACAGGCATACATGAATCAACATCGAGCATGTCGGTCAGCAGCGTGTGAATCCGGGCTGTAGCACTGGGCTAGCAGGACTCCGGGAAACCGGGCTGCAGCAGGCTAGGCAGGACTCCGGATATCACCGCGTGACATTTCCCCGAAGGGACAGACACAGGAACGAAGTGAAACACATGCCGGCCAGTCTAAGTGTTCCGGAGCAGCAGTGCTGGGCTAGCAGGACTCCGGTAAACCGGGCTGTAGCAGACTACCAAGGCTCAGTGGAGACACCAGACTACATTTCCCCATAAGAGAGGCTGCCAAGGATAAACAACTAGATAGTCGGATCCCACACATACCAAGCATTTCAATCATACACACAATATGCTCGATATGTATAAATACAACATGGCATCACAACAAAACTCTACAACTCAAAGTACTTTATTTAAAGGCTCCGGGGAGCCATACATAACATGTTCATACAGATAGGGGTCACACGACCCGACACTCAAGTCATACAAACATACAAGCACATGCGGAAGCAACTAGTCTGAGTACAGACACTAGAAAGAAAGAAGGCTTGACGAAGCCTGTCTATCTACATAGGCCCTTCACAAGCTCAGGTCACCACCTGGGTGGCAAGTCACTCGTCAACGTCGAGATCTACATAGAACCAATCGGAGGGGGCGGTGTTCTCGTCTGCAACAGTTATTAAAGCAACATGAGTACAAAGGTACTCAGCAAGTCTTACAACAGATCCTAATATATATGCACATTCTCAAGAAGGGTGGTGGAGTTATCGCAGCAAGCCAGCTTTGACTCTTGGCTACACTATCCTACGAGACACCACTTGAGAAATTAGCTTTCGCACACGAGTCCACTAATCACCATCACAATACTCCACCGTGGAACCTCCCTCGTAATCCTACGAGGTGGCCATCCGCGGTACTCACACTTATCTTGAGTCTTTTAGTAGTAACCATTAACTTGTCTATGAACTGCATAAGCGACCAAGCAGTCCTTTACCGCGGACGCGGCTATTCGAATAGTTTTATACCCTGCAGGGGTGTACTTCGTCACACATGTCTCCACCACTTAGCGTCTGCACACGACATGTGCTCGGCAGACTTCAAGCGAAAGCCGACGTGGGTGTAGACCACGACCTGACTAACCACACAAGTCTCTAGTCCAGGTTTATCGCCTATTCGGGTTCCATCCGCAAGGAAATCCGGCCGGGGTGTCCTCAACGGCCCCAATCGATGTGTGCAGGGTTCCCGAGACACCAAACGGGCGACTCGGTACACCGGCCACGTGCCTACCGCATCACAGCCACCCCTAAGGTCAGCGCTGTGCACGGCCTCCAGCAACTACAAACACCAGTAACTACTTGCAACTCCTGGACAGAGGACGAGAGGGGTCAGTAAGTCGAGCGGGGTCATATTTCAGGGCCCAACGTGTGGTAGTAGCTGAATCTTAAATCACGCATACAGATCTCAGTTCTTAAGGACGGCCTCAATGAAACAACCCACCATGTACTCCTACATGGCCTTCCATCGATACCTTTACCAAATCATGTTCAACACTTCACTCTCATTACCGACACAACCATTCACTCTAGTTCATCACCCTGATGAGCCAGACCTGACACAACTCTAAGCATAGCAGGCATAGCATGGTAGGAAACACAGACATGGCTCAATCAACTCCTACACATGCTAGTGGGTTTCATCTAGTTACTGTGGCAATGACAGGTCATGCAGAGGATATGGGTTCAACTACCGCAACACACAGCAGTTTGAAACGCGTTGTCTTAATGCAGTAAACGAGAGCAGAAGCGAGAAGATGGGTTGGTATCGAAATGATCAATGGGGTTGCTTGCCTGACAGAGTGGTAGTGGAATACTGCCCTACAGTTGGATACTCGTGAATATCCTCGAAGGCAGAACCTACCACGAAGAACACATCGAAACACAATCATCACATGGCAATATGCAACAATATGATGCATGCTATGACATGGCAAAATGAGTGTGTTTTGGCTAATGCATCTTAGAACAGGTTGGTTTGAGTTCATTTGAATCAAGGATTCAAATGCAAACCCAAAATAAGAGGTCATATTAGTGCATTAACTTGTTTCATCTAATCAGCAAGGTTAAAGTGTTCTGACATGCATGAAACCAGTACAGATGGAAAGATTGGATTTTTCTGATCCAAATTCATATATAATTTGTTTGATTTGGAGCTACAGATTAATTTCTATGAATTTTTGAAGTTTGTAGTATTTTCTGGAATTTCCTGAATAAAAATAAATCCAGAGAAATACTTATTGCGTCAGCATTGCGTCAGGATGACGTTAGCGGTCAACGGGGCCGGTCCAGGTCAAACCTGGCCAGTGGGTCCCGCGTGTCAGTGTCATTAGTCTAACTAATTTTTAGTTAGTCCTAATCCTAAGTTAATTAGCAGGCGGGTCCCACCTGTCATAGACCCAGGGGGGGTCAAACTGGGTCAGCGGGGTCAAACCTGCCGGCGTTTAGCCGCCGGCGAGGCCAGACACGGCGGCGCAGTGCGGGATTCGTGCTCCGGCGACCAAAACGACGGCGGAGGACATCTACGTGATGCGGGGAGTGAGCCGCGTCGAGTGGTGGTAGTGGGTGGAGCTGGGGTGGCCGGAAACGACGCCGGCGACGAGCTGTGCGGCTGCCGGAGTTCGGGCGAGCTCGGGCTCGTCGCTAGGGGGCATGGCGAGGTGCGTGGAGTGGTTCTGTGGACTCCTGTGAGTGCGGCGAAGACGATGGCGTGCTCGGAATCAAGCCAACGTGGCTGTGGCCACGACGGCGACATGCTGAGGCGGCGGCGGGCGCGGCCGAGCTCGGTGCAGTCGATGCAGGGCTCGAGAGCGAGAACGGAAAGGATGGGGAGGTAGCTGAGCTCACGGCGGTCACGACGGAGCAGACGGCGAGGTCGGGGACGAGCTGCTGCGGTGGTGACGGCGAAAGGGATCTCCGGCGACGGCGAGGTCGGGCGGGGCTGTTGCGGTGGTTCCGAGGCGAACAAGCGCTCGGGGCTCGGTCTGCTCGATGGAGAGGACGAGGACGGAGCTCGGGGAGACGGCAGCGCGGCTCGGGGACGACGGTGGACGCGGGTTTCACGGTGGCGCGGCTGCGGCTGCGTCGGCCATGGTGGGGAGAGAGCGAGACAGAGGTGCAGGGGGCGGAATGAGGTGTCCAGGGGGTCGAGGCGACGACGTGGAGGACGTCCAGGCGTCCAGCGCCTCGAGCGGCAAGCAGCTGGCGTCGTGGCGGGCTCGCGCACGCCGGCGTCACCTCCCTGCCTGCCTGGCGGGGATGAACCAGCTGGCTGGCATGGGCCAGCACAGTGCTGGGCCGCCAGGTGGCCCGGCTGGTGACTTTGCCAGGTAAGTTTATTTCCTTTTTTTTATATCTGTTTTCTAATTTCTGCAAGTTTGTGGCATTTCTAAAAATACCTAGGCACTTTCAAAAATCACCAAACTGCTCATGCCCACTGTATAGAGTATATCCAACATGGAACATTTCAGTTTGGGATTATTTGGACATATAAAATATTTACTAGCATTTAAATGCCCAAATGCAGGTTACATATGATTTAATTCAATGACCTTATGATGACCTAGAAAAATGTGAACCAGTTTTGGCAGAGGTTCTAACCCAAGACAAAAATGATGGACATTTTAGGAGGGCATTTCAGGTTCATTGAAAAAGATTTTAGTAAACCCTAGTTGTTTCCAAGGGGGCTGGGGGTTCTATCATCCCCATTTCAAGTTTCTGGAAAAACTTAAACATGATGCAACACTCTAATGCCTGAACTAGCTAGGGTGTGACAACTCACCCCCACTCAAAAGAATCTCGTCCCGAGATTTAGGATCCTCCGGGAAGAAGGTGGGGTACTCAAGTCGAAGACGATCCTCCCTTTCCCAAGTAGCTTCTTTCTCGGAATGGTGTGACCATTGAACCTTGAGAAACTTGATATTCTGGCGTCGAGTGGTACGTTCGGCTTGGTCAAGGATACGAACGGGATATTCTCGATATGTGAGATTATCTCGGAGATCAAGCGTTTCGTGGTCCACTTCACGGATAGGGTCCGAGAAGCAACGCCTGAGTTGAGAAACGTGGAAGACATCATGAAATCTGGAGAGATGCGGAGGTAGTTCCAATTGGTAGGCAACTTCTCCTCGTTTGGCAAGAATGCGAAAGGGTCCAATGTAACGAGGAGCCAATTTACCCTTGATACCGAATCGATGGGTTCCCTTTAGAGGAGTAACCCGAAGGTAAGCCTTCTCGCCAACTTCATAAGTCATGAGCTTATGTTTGCGGTCATATTGGCTCTTTTGACGAGATTGGGCTGTTTTCAATTTCTCACGAATAATGCGAACCTGCTCTTCTGCTTCCTGAATCATATCCGGGCCAAAGAGTTGTCTTTCCTCGGTTTCTGACCAGTTAAGAGGCGTTCGGCAATTTCGTCCATAGAGAACTTCGAAAGGGGCTTTGCCCAAGCTAGCTTGATAACTATTGTTATAAGCGAATTCGGCGAATGGAAGACATTTCTCCCAATCCATACCAAAAGAGATGACAGAAGCTCGGAGCATATCTTCCAGAATTTGATTGACTCGTTCTACTTGACCACTTGATTGAGGGTGGAAGGCGGTGCTAAAGGATAGACGAGTTCCCATAGCATTTTGGAAACTTTCCCAAAATCGAGAGGTGAAAAGACTTCCACGGTCTGAGTTAATCTCCAATGGAACACCATGAAGAGACACTATTCGGGAGATGTACAAATCAGCTAGCTGGCTAGCGGTTATACTCTCACGAACAGGTAGGAAGTGGGCTACTTTGGAAAGACGATCGACAACGACGAAGATAGCATTATTCCCTCTCTTGGTCCTGGGAAACCCGGTAATGAAATCCATACCGATTTTATCCCATTTCCATTCAGGAATAACCAAAGGTTGAAGGGTGCCAGCAGGCTGTTGATGCTCTGCTTTAACACGACGACAAACGTCGCAGTTAGCAATGTATTGAGCGATTTCTCTCTTCATCCTAGTCCACCAAAACCTCTGGCGTAGGTCTTGATACATTTTAGTACTACCGGGATGAATGGTGAGAGGGGATTCATGAGCTTCCTTAAGGATCAATTGCCGTAGCTGTTGTTTCTTGGGAACCACTAGACGGTTTTCAAAGAAGACAACACCTCGATCGTCCATAGAGAAACACTTAGCAGCTCCGCTAGCAATGTTCTCCTGGATGCGGGATATGCCCTTATCACGCTTCTGGGCAGCTATGATTTGATCCATAAGGTTAGGTTTCGCCACCAAGGTGGATAAGAATCCTCGAGGAGCAATGTGAAGGATAAACTTGCGAAATTCCTCATGGAGAAGTGGTTGACTTTGGTGTAACATCATGTTGTTACAATAAGATTTACGACTTAGCGCATCAGCCATGACATTGGCTTTGCCCGGGGTGTAAGTTATTCCTAAGTCATAATCCATAATCAACTCGACCCAACGTCTTTGCCTGAGATTCAAATCCGGTTGGGTGAAGATGTACTTCAGACTTTGGTGATCGGTGTAAATTTCGCAACGATTACCGAGAAGGTAATGTCGCCATGTTTTGAGTTCATGGACCACAGCTGCAAGCTCTAGATCATGTGTGGGATAATTATCCTCATGTGGACGCAACTGTCGAGAAGCGTAGGCAATCACATGACGATCTTGCATGAGTATGCAACCTAGTCCTTGTCGCGAGGCGTCGCAATAGATAACAAAGTCCTTAGAAAATTCTGGTGGCACAAGTACGGGAGCAGATGTCAGGCGCCTTTTCAGTTCCTGAAAGCTGAACTCGCACTGTGGGGTCCATTCGAACTTTTTATCTTTCTTGAGAAGTTCAGTTAGAGGTTTAGCAACCTTGGAGAAATTCTCGACGAAGCGGCGATAGTAGCTCGCTAAGCCAAGAAAACTCCGAACTTGCTTGACTGTTTCAGGTGGAGTCCAATCAAGGACGGCTTGAACTCGCTCGGGATTGACAGCAATACCCTTACCAGAGATTACGTGGCCTAGATAGGTCACTTCTGGCAACCAAAATTCACACTTGGAGAATTTGGCATAAAGACGATGCTCTCAAAGTTTCATCAATACTAGCCTTAGATGCTCGGCATGTTCTTCCTCATTCTTGGAGTAGATGAGTATATCATCGAGGTATACCACGACGAATTTATCCAAATACTCCATGAAGATCGAGTTCATTAACCGAGAGAAGGTGGCTGGAGCATTGGTTAAACCGAAGGACATGACGGTGTACTCGTATTGGCCATAACGAGTAACAAAGGCCGTTTTAGGAATGTCCCCGTTCTTGATTTTGATTTGATGGTAGCCCAACCGCAAATCCATTTTGGAAAAGACTGAGGATCCAGCGAGCTGATCATACAGATCGTTGATCCTGGGGAGCGGATACTTGTTCTTGATTGTGACCAAGTTGACAGGTCGGTAATCTACAACCATCCGATCCGTTCCATCCTTCTTCTTGACGAAGAGGACGGGGCAAGCCCATGGAGATGAACTAGGATGGATGAAACCCTTTTTCAAGGACTCATCGAGTTGTTTCTTAAGCTCGGCTAGTTCTAGGGGTGCCATCTTATAGGGTCTTCTAGAGATTGGGATGGTTCCTGGAACAAGGTCTATCACGAACTCGACATCCCTGTCAGGTGGAACACCTGGCAGTTCTTCTGGAAAGACATCCGGGAAGTCGCGGACTACCGGAATATCTTCAAGGTCTGGAAGAGGGTTGGCATTTAGGGAGTAGAGCTGACGCTTAGACACTCGGGTCAAAACATTGACTGTCTTGCCCGATGGATGGGTGAGTTGAACAGTTCTAGAAGAGCAATCAATCTTAGCATAATGGGCTGACATCCAGTCCATACCCAAGATGATGTTTATGTCCGAGGACTTGAGAGCTATCAGTGATGCAAGGAAGACCAATCTATCGACAAGAATTTCATTTCCATGGCTTATTCTAGAGGTTTGCCATCTAGAACCAGGGGTTTGAATTGCCATGGAGGTGGGCATGTCACAAAATGTGGTGTTGTGCAATCGAGCATAGCTCTCAGAGATAAAAGAATGAGATGCTCCAGTATCAAAAAGAACAGTTGCCGGATGGCAGTTAATAAGGAGCGTACCAAGGACGACGTTGGGATCCTCATGAGTTTCTTCAGCTGAGACATAGTTGACATGGCCACATGCAGTGGTGGCTGGCTTAGCGTAATATGTCTTTCCCGCTGGCTTGTCACGACCAACGGACTTGCCGGGCTGATTGGGGTTGTTGTTCTGGGGACACTCACGTATGTAATGACCCGTCTCTCCACACTTGAAGCATGTCACAACGTTGGGGCGTGGAGCAGCATTAGCAGCGGGGCCACCATAGGCTTTGGACGGTGCAAACTGCTGATTGGGGCGAGGCGCCTCAAAGGATGGCCTCGGAGTGAACCTGGGTGGCAGGGCTGTGTTTGGAATCCACACCCGGCGCTTCTGATGTCCAGAACCGGATGACGAACCAAAGTCACGGGAGTGCTTGCATGAGGCGTCATAGTCAGTCTGACCTGTCTCAGCACTGATGGCCTTATTCACCAACTTCTGAAAAGAGGTGCACTCGTGCAGACGAAGATCACGACGAAGCTCGGGGCTAAGTCCCTTGCGGAACCTTGCCTGTTTCTTGGCGTCGGTGGATACCTCTTCAGGAGCATATCGTGCTAGATTTCCAAACTCACGGCTGTATGCATCCACGGTCAGTCTACCTTGGGTGAAATTGCAGAACTCCTCCCTCTTACGATCCATGAGACCTTCCGGAATGTGATGCTCATGGAAAGCCTCACTGAAGTCAGCCCAAGTGGTAATCTGGCCAGCCGGGCGCATGGCCTCATAGTTTTCCCACCAAAGGCTAGCAGGGCCTTCGAGGTGATAGGCAGCGTAGATAACCTTATCAGCTTCGGCTACGTTGGCAGAACGTAGCTTATTGGTGATGCTGCGAAGCCAATCATTCGCATCGAGGGGCTCGACGGAATGATGGAATGTCGGTGGGTACAACTTGATAAAGTCATTGATTGACACCAATTCGTTCCTCTGATGACGTGCAGTATTCTCCTCAATGCGGGCTAGCAAGCGGTTGGTCTCACGCTTGTTTCTTTCTGCCTCCAGCATAACTTCGGCCAGAGAAGGCGGCTGAGGCAGATTCCCATCCCTAGCTGCACTGGCTTCACCCTGCTCCGTGGCAGCAGGGTTGTTGCGGGTATTAACCATCCTAGGAGAGACAAGACAACGACTTAGACAAGGATGGCAAAATGCTGGCAAGGAAGTGCAGAATGTAATGGACGACATGAAATGCTGAGATGGTCCTTTGCACGACATGGTAATATAGAAACTGCCATATATATACCATCGGTCATACACACCGTACATAGTTTAGTACAAGCCCAGGCTAAAGTACAACTACGGTGAAAGACGTTACATCTCATCGAAGGCATTCCAAGCTCCTATACATTATTTTTCTACACCTCCGGAACGTGATACACACCAAGTCGTATCCCACAAGTCACGCAGGACTGTGGAAAATACAACTGTTACAATACTAGTGAAGCTGCTACCAACTCAGACGTCTCCATAGTAATCTTCATAGAGATTACCACCATGTCCTGGAAGCTGAACATGATCATCTGGAAACAGTCGGTCCTGTGGAGCTTGCGGTCCAAAAGGACTCGGATGTGGCCTTGGTCCAACAAACGGTGGCAGACGGGGTCCACAGGGAGGGGTGATGCCTCCTACATCACACCAATCCATACAATCTGGCAGACCAGACCGCACGGGGTACAAGTCCCTCATGTCCATATACCCAGCCTGCACGGCGGGTGCAAACCGTGTCAGAGTGGCCCAGTGATCAGAACGAGTGTTGAAGAGCTCCATTCGCAAGGCACGATTCTCACGGTCCTTGTCCTCAAGCAACTCGGTGGTGGTGCGGACTAGTGAATTCTCATGGATAGAGTCAGTGTAAAGGGCCTGATAGTACCCTTGTGCCCCAGGGAGTGATGCTGGCATATAGCGGAAATCAGTGTTCCGAAGCAAGGCAAGTCTGGCTCGCATGACAGTCATCATCGAATAAGCAGCGTCCTGCACGGACATCTCGATGGTAACCCCAAGTCCATATGAGCAATGGAGGGGTTCAGTAGCTCCAGGATAGGAAGGGTATATCCTGACTATACAAAGGTATTGGCTTTGATTAAAGTCTCGAAACTGCTCTTCGACGGTATACTCTGGATACCATCGATAGCCTGTCTCGATCATCACTCGGACCAGCATGGCCGTGTGACCAGGTACATCGAGGCACCGAGTCAGACGAACCACTTGATTCTGGGTGCGAGTGGCTATCTGGAAACACGAAAAAAAGCAAAGGCATTAGAATTTTCTAGGAGAAATCGGACAGCATAACGGGTGTAAATGCTCAGAAAAAGATTTGAGACATTCCCAACAGTTTGCAAGCCACTCAACAACATCATATCAAGGTTCTGGTTCAACTGACAGCATACTAGAAGTAGTAGAAACTGAACTGAGGCTTGTAACCAACAATCCTATAAGTTACTAAGGATTAGTAACACGTGAACCTGATAGAGAGAAGAGAGCCTAGTCCTTAACCCACGTAGAAAGAGAAAAGGATGACTCAGATCAGAGGGCATAAGGTAAAGGAGTAAAAAGAGCCTTACGTCCCACCCACAATCAATTCCCCTACATATAACTAAAGCATTTCTAGACTCGACATCGACCAGTTTGGCTCAACGAACCTACAGGCAGTCCGGCTCTGATGCCAACGCTGTCAGAACCCCGATTCTAAGTCACACCGATCTAGCCTGTAACACCTCATATCACTTTGTAGCCTCACGCACGGTATTCCCACGGGTGTCGCCTTACCATGGCCCGGGACCGTTTGCGCCTTTTGGCTCACGTATATGATAGTGTTGCTAGCATCCATATGACAGAGAACCCGGGCCGACATGGCTAGTCGTGAACCCAAAGCGGCGCTAACTTACGGGGACAGGCATACATGAATCAACATCGAGCATGTCGGTCAGCAGCGTGTGAATCCGGGCTGTAGCACTGGGCTAGCAGGACTCCGGGAAACCGGGCTGCAGCAGGCTAGGCAGGACTCCGGATATCACCGCGTGACATTTCCCCGAAGGGACAGACACAGGAACGAAGTGAAACACATGCCGGCCAGTCTAAGTGTTCCGGAGCAGCAGTGCTGGGCTAGCAGGACTACCAAGGCTCAGTGGAGACACCAGACTACATTTCCCCATAAGAGAGGCTGCCAAGGATAAACAACTAGATAGTCGGATCCCACACATACCAAGCATTTCAATCATACACACAATATGCTCGATATGTATAAATACAACATGGCATCACAACAAAACTCTACAACTCAAAGTACTTTATTTAAAGGCTCCGGGGAGCCATACATAACATGTTCATACAGATAGGGGTCACACGACCCGACACTCAAGTCATACAAACATACAAGCACATGCGGAAGCAACTAGTCTGAGTACAGACACTAGAAAGAAAGAAGGCTTGACGAAGCCTGTCTATCTACATAGGCCCTTCACAAGCTCAGGTCACCACCTGGGTGGCAAGTCACTCGTCAACGTCGAGATCTACATAGAACCCATCGGAGGGGGCGGTGTTCTCGTCTGCAACAGTTATTAAAGCAGCATGAGTACAAAGGTACTCAGCAAGTCTTACAACAGATCCTAATATATATGCACATTCTCAAGAAGGGTGGTGGAGTTATCACAGCAAGCCAGCTTTGACTCTTGGCTACACTATCCTACGAGACACCACTTGAGAAATTAGCTTTCGCACACGAGTCCACTAATCACCATCACAATACTCCACCGTGGATCCTCCCTCGTAATCCTACGAGAGGGCCATCCGCGGTACTCACACTTATCTTGAGTCTTTTAGTAGTAACCATTAACTTGTCTATGAACTGCATAAGCAACCAAGTAGTCCTTTACCGCGGACGCGGCTATTCGAATAGTTTTATACCCTGCTGGGGTGTACTTCGTCACACATGTCTCCACCACTTAGCATCTGCACACGACATGTGCTCGGCAGACTTCAAGCGAAAGCCGACGTGGGTGTAGACCACGACCTGACTAACCACACAAGTCTCTAGTCCAGGTTTATCGCCTATTCGGGTTCCATCCGCAAGGAAATCCGACCGGGGTGTCCTCAACGGCCCCAAACGATGTGTGCAGGGTTCCCGAGACACCAAACGGGCGACTCGGTACACCGGCCACGTGCCTACCGCATCACAGCCCACCCCTAAGGTCAGCGCTGCGCACGGCCTCCAGCAACTACAAACACCAGTAACTACTTGCAACTCCTGGACAGAGGACGAGAGGGGTCAGTAAGTCGAGCGGGGTCATATTTCAGGGCCCAACGTGTGGTAGTAGCTGAATCTTAAATCACGCATACAGATCTCAGTTCTTAAGGACGGCCTCAATGAAACAACCCACCATGTACTTCTACATGGCCTTCCATCGATACCTTTACCAAATCATGTTCAACACTTCACTCTCATTACCGACACAACCATTCACTCTAGTTCATCACCCTGATGAGCCAGACCTGACACAACTCTAAGCATAGCAGGCATAGCATGGTAGGAAACACAAACATGGCTCAATCAACTCCTACACATGCTAGTGGGTTTCATCTAGTTACTGTGGCAATGACAGGTCATGCAGAGGATATGGGTTCAACTACCGCAACACACAGCAGTTTGAAACGCGTTGTCTTAATGCAGTAAACGAGAGCAGAAGCGAGAAGATGGGTTGGTATCGAAATGATCAATGGGGTTGCTTGCCTGACAGAGTGGTAGTGGAATACTGCCCTTCAGTTGGATACTCGTGAATATCCTCGGAGGCAGAACCTACCACGAAGAACACATCGAAACACAATCATCACATGGCAATATGCAACAATATGATGCATGCTATGACATGGCAAAATGAGTGTGTTTTGGCTAATGCATCTTAGAACAGGTTGGTTTGAGTTCATTTGAATCAAGGATTCAAATGCAAACCCAAAATAAGAGGTCATATTAGTGCATTAACTTGTTTCATCTAATCAGCAAGGTCAAAGTGTTCTGACATGCATGAAACCAGTACAGATGGAAAGATTGGATTTTTCTGATCCAAATTCATATATAATTTGTTTGATTTGTAGCTACAGATTAATTTCTATGAATTTTTGAAGTTTGTAGTATTTTCTGGAATTTCCTGAATAAAAATAAATCCAGAGAAATACTTATTGCGTCAGCATTGCGTCAGGATGACGTCAGCGGTCAACGGGGCCGGTCCAGGTCAAACCTGGCCAGTGGGTCCTGCGTGTCAGTGTCATTAGTCTAACTAATTTTTAGTTAGTCCTAATCCTAAGTTAATTAGCAGGCGGGTCCCACCTGTCATAGACCCAGGGGGGTCAAACTGGGTCAGCGGGGTCAAACCCGACGGCGTTTAGCCGCCGGCGAGGCCAGACACGGCGGCGCAGTGCGGGATTCGTGCTCCGGCGACCAAAACGACGGCGGAGCACATCTACGTGATGCGGGGAGTGAGCCGCGTCGAGTGGTGGCAGTGGGTGGAGCTGGGGTGGCCGGAAACGACGCCGGCGACGAGCTGTGCGGCTGCCGGAGTTCGGGCGAGCTCGGGCTCGTCGCTAGGGGGCACGGCGAGGTGCGTGGAGTGGTTCTGTGGACTCCTGCGTGTGCGGCGAAGACGATGGCGTGCTCGGAATCGAGCCAACGTGGCTGTGGCCACGACGGCGACGTGCTGAGGCGGCGGCGGGTGCGGCCGAGCTCGGTGCAGTCGATGCAGGGCTCGAGAGCGAGAACAGAAAGGATGGGAGGTAGCTGAGCTCACGGCGGTCACGACGGAGCAGACGGCGAGGTCGGGGACGAGCTGCTGCGGTGGTGACGGCGAAAGAGATCTCCGGCGACGGCGACGTCGGGCGGGGCTGTTGCGGTGGTTCCGAGGGGAACAAGCGCTCGGGGCTCGGTCTGCTCGATGGAGAGGACGACGACGGAGCTCGTGGACACGGCAGCGCGGCTCGGGGACGACGGTGGACGCGGGTTTCACGGTGGCGCGGCTGCGGCTGCGTCGGCCATGGTGGGGAGAGAGCGAGAGAGAGGCGCAGGGGGGGAATGAGGTGTCCAGGGGGTCGAGGCGACGACGTGGAGGACGTCTAGGCGTCCAGCGCCTCGAGCGGCAAGCAGCTGGCGCCGTGGCGGGCTCGCGCACGCCAGCGTCACCTCCCTGCCTGCCTGGCGGGGACGAAGCAGCTGGCTGGCATGGGCCAGCACAGTGCTGGGCTGCCAGGTGGGCCGGCTGGTGACTTTGCCTTGTAAGTTTATTTCCTTTTTTTTATATCTGTTTTCTAATTTCTGCAAGTTTGTGGCATTTCTAAAAATACCTAGGCACTTTCAAAAATCACCAAACTGCTCATGCCCACTGTATAGAGTATATCCAACATGGAACATTTCAGTTTGGGATTATTTGGACATTTAAAATATTTACTAGCATTTAAATGCCCAAATGCAGGTTACATATGATTTAATTCAATGACCTTATGATGACCTAGAAAAATGTGAACCAGTTTTGGCAGAGGTTCTAACCCAAGACAAAAATGATGGACATTTTAGAAGGGCATTTCAGGTTCATTGAAAAAGATTTTAGTAAACCCTAGTTGTTTCCTAGGGGGCTGGGGGTTCTATCATCCCCATTTCAAGTTTCTGGAAAAACTAAAACATGATGCAACACACTAATGCCTGAACTAGCTAGGGTGTGACAATTTCCTTGCTCACCAAGGTGCTCTACGTCCTCAGGACCCGGCCCTCGAGCGGAGCTCAGCCGCCGCTGGTATGTCAGGTTGCGATGCCTGGGACAAGGCCAGGGGGTGAGGGCCCGAGAGCTAGTAGGGGTGAGGGAGTCCTGGATTAGGTGGCTCCTCGGGTGTCCAGTCTATTTGATATGGGTCGGACTGATGGGCCATGAAGATAAACCAGAAGACTATCCCCCGTGTCCGGGTGGGACTCCTGTATGGTTGGATGGCAAGTTTGTTGTCCGGATGTACTCTTTCCTTCCTTTGTAAACCGACTTTGTAAGACCCTTGGCCCCTCCGGTGTGTATATAAACCGGAGGGTTTAGTCCATAGAGGCCATCAGAATAATCATAGGCTAGATAGCTAGGGTTTAGCCATTATGATCTCGAGGTAGATCAACTCTTGTAACCCCTATACTCATCGAATACAATCAAGTAGGACGTAGGGTTTTACCTCCATTAAGAGGGCCCGAACCTGGGTAAACATCGTGTCCCCATTGTCCATTGTTACCATCAATCCTTAGACGCATAGCTTGGGCCCCCCTACCCGAGATCAGCCAGTTTTGACACCGACATTGGTGCTTTCATTGAGAGCTCCGCTGTGTGGTCGTGAGAAAGCGATCTATGGCTCGCCTTGTCATCAATGACGATATCACCTCTGGAAGGAGCCTAAGTTCAGGACAGGTCCTCCAGCTCGGCAGTTTCACCGTGGGTGACGGCATGGCCATCAAGCCAACAGCGTCCCCCGTGATCGCCAAACATCACCCCCGCATCGGTCTCGAACACTCCGAAAAGATGAATCCGGTGGACGTCTCATCTTTAAATGAGCTGCTAGATCGCATCGCCGCCCTAGGGCTTTCAACGGATTATGTTCGGATCGGGCTCAAACCCGACCAGAGGGAAATTAATTCCCCGCCGTTCACCCACCTGGTAGCGGTCGTCGAGGAACGAGCTGAAAACACTTCTTCCCCTAAACTAAAGACCAGCTATGTTCGGGTCTCCGAACCTCTTGGGTTGGACACCCTCCCTTTGGATGAGGCTCCGTGTCCCCCGAACTCAAGGTTGGACATGGGCTCCGGGGAGCACTTGGATCTCCCTGGACCCGAACTGGTGACCTCGGAGGTTTTACAGGCTCCGGATGCAATCTTGGGTCGGGATTCGAGTTTTTGCCCACCCATCCACCACAATCAATACTCTCCAAGTAATTCAGGCCCTCCAGACATATGTGACCTAATGTATGTACGGCAGCAACCTCGGGAAACGATCCATCACTTCTGGGCTAGATTCCTACTTGTCAAAATCAAGATTAAAGATTGCTGCGACGACGATGCAGTCTCGGTCTTTCATCGCAATTGTAACGACGAGGGAATTCGGAATGCCCTCAACCGCCATCGCATACAGAGTTTCACGGAGCTATCGCACGTAGTACGGAAGTATTGCGCGATGGAAAGCACTTGGAAGGCACGGAAAACCCAATTGGAACCTGCTGCCTTTAAGCAGTGCACTTCCCGGGCAAAACGGATACACCCTTACGAGGCATCTGACCATAAGCCCGTCGGCAAGAAAAAACCCTCTACAGGATACAGGTCCATTCTTGACGAACTCCTCGACAAACCCTGTCCAGTACATACAATGCCGAGCACTGACTCAACCCACAGCCTTCGAGCATCTTGGGTACTCTGGCAGGTAGCTAAAAGTGGCGAGGCCATCCTCACCACCGCCACTCCAGAGAAGCTTTCTCCGGAGGATAATGATTTTAATGTCCTTACGGTCTTCGAGACTTTCTCCTCAAATAATCAGCGTAAGAGGGCACTCCGCGACCTCGCCGAAGTCCACCAAGTAACCAAAGTAAGCCCATGGAATGACGCAGCAATAACCTTCACCGCTGACGATGAACCAAGGGCCCGATCAGTCCGAGCACCCTCTGCTTTAGTCCAAAACCCAATTGTGGATGGCTTTCGACTTACCAAAGTGCTCATGGACGGCGGCAGCGGGCTTAACCTCATCTACGAGGGCACGCTCGACAAAATGCAGATCGATAGAACACGCATTGAGCAAAGCAATACCACCTTTTGAGGTATCATCCCCAGTCGAGGAGCACGATGCTCGGGGAGAATTAAACTTGACGTAGTATTCGGCACGCCTGAAAATTACAGGTCGGAGGAGCTGCTCTTTCACATCGCTCCCTTCAATAGCGGCTACCACGCCCTTCTAGGCCGGGGTGCTTTTTTACGCTTCCAAGCCGTACCCCATTATGGGTACATGAAGCTTAAAATGCCGGGGCCCAATGGAATAATCACAGTTACAAGTGATCCGGATAAAGCACCCCGCGCCGAAAAGAAAACCGCATCCTTAGCCCTTGAGGAAGTCTCCGAAGCCCTTGCGGCCGAAGAATTAACCACCCTACAATCTACGGTGGACAGGGATGAAGTGATTCTCGATAAGAGACTTAAATCCACCTCTTTCAAGCTAGCAGATGAAATAGCTAAATTTCAAGTGCACCCGACGGATCCTAACAAAACAGCATCCATCAGAGCACAGCTGGATTCGACGGTAGATGCCGCCTTACATGCGTTCCTACGTGAAAATTAGGATATCTTTGCCTGGCACCCTTCGGACATGCCCGGTATCCCACGTAGACGGGCCGAACACAGCCTCAACATAATTAAGGGGTTCAAACCAGTCAAGCAAACGCTACGGCGATTTTTCGACCCCAAACGACAAGCTATGGTGGAGGAGCTAGCCAAACTACTCGAGGCCGGGTTCATCAAAGAAATCAAACACCCGGATTGGCTAGCCAACTTGGTCATGGTGCCAAAGAAGGACAAGTCTTGGCGCCTTTGTGTCAATTTCAAAGAACTCAATAAGGCTTGCCCTAAAGACCCTTTCCCATTGCCCCGCATTGACCAGATTATTGATGCGGCCGTGGGAACCGACCCATTGTGTTTCCTCGACGCTTACTCCGGATACCATCAGATTAAAATGAAGGAGTCCGACCAGGCCGCAACGGCATTCATCACCCCGTATGGGCCTTTCTGTTTCAACACTATGCCTTTTGGGCTCAAAAACGCTGGTGCCACTTACCAACGCATGATTCAAACATGCATGGAAAAACAAATCGGCAAGATAGTAGAAGCATATGTGGACGACATGGTCATCAAGTCCAAGCACGTCGAATCATTGGTGGAGGATCTCCGCCTGACATTTGACAACCTCCGAACATACGACATACGGCTCAATCCAGAAAAATGCGTCTTCGGCGTTCCATCCGGAAAGCTATTAGGGTTCATTGTCTCCCATAGAGGAATTGAAGCAAACCCAGCTAAAATCCAAGCCTTGTCGCAATTGGCTACGCCAACAGACCTAAAACAGGTCCAAAAGCTAGCAGGGTGCGTAGCGGCCTTGAGCCGCTTTATCTCTAGATTAGAAGAAAAAGCATTACCAATTTATACACTGCTCAAACGCACCGACAACTTTGAATGGACGGAAGCGGCCACAGCCGGATTGGAAGAAATAAAAATCATATTAGCAGGCAATCCAATCCTAGCCGCCCCAAGTGTTGGCGAGCCTATGTTGCTTTATATCTCCGCAACTCACCAGGTAGTGAGCGCTGTACTCGTCGTCGAGCGAGGGGAAGAGGGACATAAATTCCCCATCCAAAAGCCAGTGTATTACGTATCTCAGGTCCTTACACCCTGCAAATCCCGATACCCTCACTACCAAAAGATAGCTTACGGGGTCTTTATGGCATCCCGAAAACTCCGACACTATTTTCAAGAGAGTTCGATCACGGTGGCATCCGAAGTACCACTTAACAACATTATAAATAACTGGGACACCACTGGCCGCATAGCTAAATGGTCCATTGAGCTCTTACCATTTGAAATAACATACAAGCGACGCCGAGCTATTAATTCTCAGGTGCTGGCCGACTTCATCGCAGAGTGGACGGAAGCCGAGCTCCCCAAAGAGTACAGTTCCTACTCCAACTGGATCATGTACTTCGACGGCTCTAAAATGCTAGCCGGATTGGGGGCTGGTGTCATCTTGACATCCCCTACAGGGGACACAGTTCGCTACGTGTTGCAAATCATGTATACGGACTCCAATAATGCAGCCGAATACGAGGCACTTCTACATGGTCTCTGCATGGCTGTCTCCATGGGAATACAACGCCTAGAGGTGCGCGGCGATTCGAACCTTGCAATATCTCAGGTAAATGGAGAGTTCGATGCAAAAGATCCAAAAATGGCGGCATATCGAAACGCCGTATTAAAAATATTAGCTCGGTTCGAGGGGCTCCAATTTCATCACGTCGCTAGAGACAGTAACTAGGCAGCGGATATACTCGCTCGCATGGGCGCCAAGCACGACCCCGTCCTGCCTAATACCTTCATGGAAAGGCTCTTCAAGCCATCCGTGGTATGGCAGGACGAGAGCAGAGACACAAGTACGGACCTGATCACACCCCCATCAGCCGAACACGATACAGGTATCATCGGGGGTTCGGATACCGAAATAACACCCTCTGCTCATGAGATCATGGCCGTTATTGCTCCAGGGACTGAACCCTTCCTAGCCTACCTTAATAGGCAGGAGCTTCCTGATGACCAAAATGAGGCCCATCGCATAATTTGGCGTTCTAAAGCCTACAAAGTTCACGAAGGTGAACTTTACAAGAAAAGCACTACCGGAGTTCTCCAAAGGTGTATCTCTGAAGAGGAGGGACGGCAACTATTGGCTGAAATAAATGCTGGTCTGGGCGGCCATCACGCCGCAGCTCGGGCCCTCGTAAGCAAAGCTTTCCGGACAGGTTTTTTCTGGCCAACGGCCCGAGCAGACGCACAAGCCCTTGTCCAGCATTGTGTGGGATGTCAGATTTTCACCAATCAAAGTCATATGCCTCCCACTACCATAAGAACAATCGCCATTACTTGGCCCTTCGCGGTCCGGGGGCTCGATATGGTCGGAACCCTTAAAGGGGGAAGCCATAAAAAGAAATATTTACTAGTTATGGTGGATAAATTCACTAAGTGGATAGAGGCCAAACCGGTAAAAACGGCTGAAGCAGGACCAGTGATTGACTTTATATCCGGCATGGTACACCGCTATGGTGTCCCGCACAGTATCATCACTGACAATGGCTCCAATTTCACAGCTGATGAGATGAAAAACTGGTGTGCTAAATTGGGCATTAAACTCGACTATGCATCCGTCTACCACCCTCAAACAAACGGTCAGGTTGAACGGGGCAATGGCCTGATAATGAGCGGCATCAAACCCCGACTGGTACGCTCCCTACGGGAGTCAGATAAACACTTGGTTGAGGAACTTGATTCCATGCTCTAGGGGCTGTGGACTACACCTAACCGGACAACCGGATATACACCTTTCTTCATGGTGTACGGCGCAGAAGCTGTCCTGCCCTGCGACATTATTCATGACTCACCTCGAGTGCGCGTGTATGAAGAGCGAGAAGCCGAGCTCGATCGGCAAGATGACCTAGACGGTCTCTAAGAGGAGCGTGATCTTGCACAAGCCCATTCCGCACTTTATCAACAACAGGCCAGGCGATACCAAAGCAGAGAAGTGAGGGCCAAGACTTATAACGTTGGCGAACTCAGCTTGCATCTCCCGAAGAAGAAGAAGGATAAGCTCAAACCGAGATGGGAGGGCCCTTCATCATAGATGAAATTCTCATAGGAGGAGCCTATCGCCTTCGTAATGCATCGAATAATCGCCTTGAGCCAAATCCATGGAACATTGCTCGGCTCCGATGATTCTACGGATAGTTCGGTCGTATCCTTTTTTCTTTTTGATTAGGTTCCTTTTTTCTCCTCTTCTTTTTTATTTTTTCCCTGGAAGATGTTTCTTACGTTAAAAAGTAATATAACATAACTCCCCGAACAAATTTTGTCTGTTCGAGCAACATGACCGGATTTCCTAGTTTCTGGACATAATGAATGTTTATTACATTCTAACATGGTATCCGGAAACACTCCAACTTCTTGGTTTGGAGGTTGAAGCCGAAGGCCTGCGATGACAATTTTTTGACAAGTTCGGTTGGAGATAAGTTCGATGATAAAGTACATTGATACATTGAATCGAATGCCTACTCTTTATCTATGTCATCTATAAGACTGCTTAAGCTATAGTCTTCTTGCGAATATTTCGCAGCTATCATCACTTGGTCATATGCCAAGTTCACGGGAATCTCTTTTCCGTCAGGTCCCTGCGGTCCAACTCGGGCCATACGATTCGGATCAAGCCTGGTGTAGCGTGTCTTCACCATTGCCCATGCCTCTCGTGCACCTTCCTGGCATACTGACGTCTTCCATAGCTCAAAACGGCATCGGGCACCTTTGAATAGGTTTGCCAACCCCTCCATACATTCTGGAGGGGCATCGGATGGCCATAAGGCCTTGGCCATACTTCTCATGGCTTTCCGGGCTGGCTCATGCACTATGGAAAGCTCTTTTAAAATGACGCCTCGGAATCCGGATACTTCTTCTTCATGATGCCCGGTTCACAGACTTGCAAGAGCAGCATTATAACACTCCAAATTACGGGATAATATGAGTAACTTGGATGGTTCAAAGGTCATACTGAATATGCCTCCTTTTAACTTTTTATTATCTTTTTGAGCGTCCGATAATTGAGCCTTTAAGCTCTTTATCTCTTTGGCTTGCTTATCATTTTCCTCCTCCAGTTTGTTCTTTTGATCAATGGTCATTGTGACCTTCTTTAGTTCTTCTAGCTCTGTGTTGGCGGTGTTGAGCTTTGTCCGGCTCGTTTCAAGCTCCTGGGACAGTGCGTTGTTCTTCTCTTTGAGGACCTGCGGTCATAACAATCCTTAAATTGGTTGGCCTAAACCGCTTCAAGTCTCGGAGGCTACTGGCATATATCTATTAAATTTACACAAACCATTACCTGCATATCTTTTGAAAACAGGTGGGCAACTCCAGCAAGTCTGTCCCGGGCGGCTCGGATATATGCATCCACGGTGCTGAGGGCATTAAATTCTTGCTCCGTAAAAACAGGAGTGCGCATGGTCTCTTTCAGTCGTCGATGATTCATCACGCTCTCATGAGGCAGAGGAGTTTGCGCTGCATCTGTATTGGCTCTTGTCATGGTTGATGAGCCCAGCGCCGGATTAGCTGATGATCGGCTAATAGGGATTTTGGACATGGTTCTCCGTGTGATCCTCCTGGAATAAGATGGGAGGAGAAATATGACAATCTGGTGTTATGCCTAGGCATATATTAAATGTTATACCTCTTTGATGAAGGAGGGGGTTCGACGACGCTCCCGGTTTCCTTTCGTTTTGAAGGCTCACCCTGCACGAATGCTACCTTCCTAGGGGCCGCCTCGATGGAGTACGGCTCGCAGAGCGCCGATCCTATAAAGCACGATTCAGTGTGATGGGTGAGGTGCAAGCGGGGACTCCTCTTTCTGAGGATGATTTCCGAATACTTACCTTAGAGAAAGGGAGAAGGCCGGGGTAGTCGGCTGTAATGGCCACTTCCGAACCATCAAGGCTTGCTTGATAAAAGACTCCATCATCAAACTCTATAAATATATCCGGATCCTTGCAGAGGCCGGGATCTTCGTGGCGAGCATTGTCCTCTGGTTGTGGGGAGGGGCAGTGCACATTTTTGACGACCTTCCTCCATGTCTATTTTAAAGATGACCAGAACAATTCGGTTAGTATGCCTTGATAATGAGGTAGGACAATGCTGATAATCAAAAAACTCACCCATTCAATTGGGTTATACATGGAGAAACCTTCCCGACAATTTAAACGAAGGAATTCTTCTTTCTCCCCCTTATAAAGATCTGCTAGAATGGCGGCCAGAGCGGCAGAGGTATCCGGGCCCACGCGCCTATAGCGAGATGCGTCGTCCTCTCCATTGTAACACCATAAAGGGGTCACTCTGGAATGAAGGGGCTGGATGCATCGCTTTATCGTGATAGCCATGACTTCGATTATCGAGAGTCCAAAATGGGCAAGTAACCTGACCTTGCTGACCAACCTCTTTACTTCCGCACTGTCTTCTTCTTTGTGGCTCCGGGGGCGCTAGTTGCGGCATTTCTTTAAAGGAGCGCTAGAGAATTCGGGAAGTCCACGTCGAACTGGGTCCGGAAGGGGAACATCCTCGATATAAAACCATTCCTAAGCCCATTCTTCGGATGCCTTCTTGCGAGTTCCGACGAGGTAACCTGATCCGGCTATGCGCCATACTTCGGGGCCGCCCACTTTAAATATAGAACCCCCTTGATGACGAGGGACGAGGCAAAAGAACTTTCTCCATAGTTCGAAATGAGCCTCGCAGCCTAAGAATAGTTCATAGAGAGCGACAAAACTAGAAATGTGCAGAATAGAACCTGGTGTGAGGTTGTGCAGCTGGATACCATAGAATTCCAATGGACCTCTGAGGAAGGGTGGATCGGGAATCCTAAGCCCCTCAGAAGAAACGAGACGAAGCACACCCTCTCCTCCTTGTTGGGATTGGGGAAGTTCTCTGCTAGCACATCATTGTCAATTGAGGCCAATCCCACCCGCACGGAGACTAGATCTACGGGAGGGAGATATCCCTGCGTCTGAAGTCGATTCAGCTAAAGGTGAGACAATGAGCAGCTTCGCCAATCACCCGTTTGAGGGCCATGAGTGCGCGAGGAAGAGCCAGGAGCGCTCACCATGTTTTGATTTTTCGTGGTCTGCTTTGATGCTCTTTGCGCGATATGGGATGGCATTAGGAGATCTAACCTCCTTATATAGATACCGCCCTTGCATGATGAGGGGCTTATTTGTAAAAAATTATGGACTGTTCACATTCGCCCGATGCGTGGAAATCGAGGCGATGACATGGAGGTCAAAACCGGACTGTCGTCAATCCGGAGTATGATGAAGAACCCGCCTTGCAAAGCCGAAGACATAAGCCAGATACTGTATCGTCATTGAAGGCAAGTTCGGGGGCTACTGAGGAAGTCCTAGATTAGGGGGTCCTCGGGTGTCCGGTCTATTCGATATCGGCCGGACTGATGGGCCGTGAAGATAATGCAGAAGACTATCCCCCGTGTCCGGGTGGGACTCCTGTATGCGTGGATGGCAAGTTTGGTGTCCGAATGTACTCTTTCCTTCGTTTGTAAACCGACTTTGTACGACCTTGGGCCCCTCCGGTGTGTATATAAACTGGAGGGTTTAGTCCGTAGAGGCCATCAGAATAATCATAGGCTAGACAGCTAGGGTTTAGCCATTACGATCTCGAGGTAGATCAACTCTTGTAACCCCTATACTTATCGAATACAATCAAGCAGGACGTAGGGTTTTACCTCCATTAAGAGGGCCCGAACCTGGGTAAACATCGTGTCCCCATTGTCCATTGTTACCATCGATCCTTAGACGCACAGCTTGGGCCCCCCTACCCGAGATCTGCTGGTTTTAACACTGACAAGGGGCTCCTAAGGCACGATGCTCAAGAACCCCCTTTTAACGTGCAAACAGTTTGCGCGAAAAGGAGCAGTTCTCCTCGCGTGGGTTGTAAGAAAAGGGGATTTGGCTGGCAACACACGGCGGACGAAGTGATTTTACTTAGCCTTTTGCAGATCAAACAGCTGCCTGATCGAGGCGGTCCTTCCTGAGGTGGTTGGGTGACATCAAGGGGCCGCTCGAACGCCTGTCTCTTGAAGTTCCTGCGCATTGACACATCACAAAACACAGAGGGTGGCTCGCGCTTGCTAATCTTCTCATGATTGTTCCATGAGAAGACGAAGGCACTAAGGGCCTGGTGAGGTGACGTGCACGGGGCCGGCCTGCGAGCCAGAGCTCCGTCGCTTAGATTTATCGGTGCTGCAGGGACGGACCCAAGCACAGGTGCCATGCCGGTAGCCCGCTCTAATGCGACGTTCAGGAGGAGAGCTGGCAACGCATGAAGCCCGCGTGGTGGCGACTCCAGAAGTGATGTGACATCGAGCGCAGGTTTAACAACCATAGCAACTGATGAAAGCATAACTGGTTTGAGGTACATGAACGGAACGATGCAACTGAAGGGGCGTACCCTTACAGACTGAGGATATTGTAGCCCGTGTGGTGCCCTCAATTGAACAAACCAAAAAGTCACCTGGCACTGCTGCTGTAGAGGCATCGAGGTAGTCGATGAAGCGCGTCGTGGAGGTTCACTCCTCACGAACCGGACAGCTCCGGAGGCTCGAGAGGCTCGCGAGGCCCAGGGGGCTCTCGAGGATTCGGGGCCTCCTGAGATGCCACTGCCTAGTGTCAGGCCTCATGAGACGCCGCTGTGCGCTGCGCCAGGTGCTGATACGAGGCGCCAATGTTCAGCAGGCCGAACGGTATGCGGACGTAGTTGCAGGGGAAGCCCCCAATCCGATCGACGCGAGACGGCCAAAAGAGGTCCTGCGAGGCGGCCCGGTTGAGGCCCGGGATGTCGACGCAGACGTGCAGCCCATCACCCGCGTCAGGGGTGGTGGCTGCACTGGTGGGGCGCGTGGGGAGGTGCTCGCCGTGCACAGCTTGCGTTTCCAGAAGTTCCTCGATCGCCTTGGTAATGAACCCTCGTGCTCCTGGCGCCTCGCGCCTCGTTCCTTGCTTGTGGGGGCGCGCGTCAAGGCATGCCTCCAAGTGGTGCCCGAGCACCTCCCTCGTTGCACAGGTCAGCTCAGACGCTCTCCAGATGGGAGCCCCCGAGCCCGTCCTGAGGGAGGCGCCGAGCACGCCTTCCTATGCGGGAGGAAGAGGCACTCCGACAGCAGGTGCGGAGCCTGAGGCATCACCGGCGGGTTTCTTGGCCTCCCGACGGCTCTTGGGGAGAAGTTGCCTCTTCTTCGCGGGGGCAACCTCAGGGGGCGTGGCGTCACCTACGCCATCTGAGTTCTCAGCCGCCGTGGCCCGGTAGGCATGCTCGAGGGAGCAGACCGCATCCTTCTCATCACAGGCGACGGTGATGACACCGTTGGACCCCGACATCTTGATGACGTTGTAGCCATGGTGGGTAGACGCCATGAACTTGGTGAGCGTTGGGTAACCTAGGATGGCGTTGTACAGGAGGCTGGTGTGGGCCACGCCAAAGTCGACTAGCTCAGTGTGATAGTTGTCGTGCTTGTCGAAGGTGACGAGAAGGCGCACCTGCCCAGGTGAGTGGTGGAGCCGCCGATCACACCAGAGAACGGCTTGGTGGGCATGAGTTGGTCATAAGGCACTTGGAGCATCTCGAAGGTCTCCACAGAAAGGACGTTGAGGCCGGCGCCGCTATCGATGAGCGTCTTGGTGACTGAGACGTTGCTGATGGTGGGCATGCACAGCATGGGGAGCACGCCAGCAGTAGCCGAACACCTGAGGTGGTCCTTGGAGTCGGAGGTGATGGCGTACTGTGACCACTTGAGGGGACGTGCAGCTTCAATCCTCGGGAGGGCTACATTCACCTCACGAGAGAACTGCTTGAAGATGCTGTTCGAGGCGGGTGCCTGAGCTCTGCCAAGGATGCAGGCAATCGCGCGAGGCTGTTGGTGGCCACCGCCCCCTTCATCTTACTGTTTGTTGTCATTTGTCCCGGGGCGGTAGTGGCAGAGGTGGAAGGCCAGCGTTGCCCTGAGGACGGGCCTCACGATGCTGATCGCGCCAGGAGCTGTAGTGAGGCTGGTCACGCCAGCCGCCCTCGCGAGGCTGATCACGCCAGCCCTGACGGGGGTTGTAGTTTTCCTAGCGACCTCTGCTGTGGCCCCCTCCACGGCCGAAGCCACGGTCACTGTGCTCAGAGCGGCGGCCCAGGCGCTCGTCCCAGAGCGCCTTGAGCTCCTGATTGTCATCGGTGTTGTGGGTGTGCATGTTGTGGAAGACACAGAATGGGCGAGCGTCCTTGGGGGGCTCATTGCGATCATGGCTGCGCTTCATCTCAGGCTCTACTGCAAGCACAGTGGGGCCCTTGCGCTTTGCTTCCTTGGCCTTGGCCTTGTTGTCTTCAGTGTCGACGTCTGGATGCTTGAGGAGGGATAGGCGACCTTCTTCAACCTTGGTGCACTTGTCGGCCAGATTGAACTGCTCCAATGCTGAACACAGGTCATCGTTGATGGTGAGCTCCTCACTCATCCTGATGTCTGTGATGCCTTCTGTGAATGCGCAGATGATGGCCTTGTCCGTACCCTTCGGGATCTTGAGGTGAACTTGGGTGAAGCGTTGCATGTACTTGCGGAGGGTCTCACCCGATTGCTACTTCACGCGTCGCAGGTCGTTGACAGTGAGGGCGCGGTCATGGGTCCCTTGAAAGTTGGCGATGAACCGCTCGCGGAGCTCATCCCATGAGGAGATTGCCCCCTCCGGGAGATGCATGAGCCAGGAGCGCGCGCCGTCCTTGAGGGCCATGGGGAACCATTTTTCCATGACCTTGTCGTCGCCATTTGACGCCTCTATGCTCAGCGAGTAGAGCTGGAGGAACTCCGCAGGGTCGGGGATGCCGTCATAGCGCGGGGGCAGATCGGGCTTGAACTTGACCGGCCAGACAATGCGACGCAGCTCACGAGTGAATTCACGGCAGCGCACCGCGCTCATGGGCGCGACCCACGTGAGGGGGGCATGGTCTTGACGCCCATGCACGGCAGCCTCCAGAGCGGCCCAGTCTTCATGTTGGCGCGGCGGCGGTGGGAGCGCACGCGCGTCGTACTGCGGCTGTTGCACGACCTAGTAGCTGACCTCGTCCCGGGCCGCCTCTGGTGCTCCACGCGGTGGGTCGCGCGGACGCGCATCGTGCCTTGGCTCGACATTAGCACTGCGAAGAGGAGGAGACAAGGCGCGCCATGAGCCACGTCGCCCGCACGAGACGGCAGGGGACGGAGCGAGTGGGAAGGCGCCGGGGGCTCGCCGGCGGCATTAACGAGCTCGGTGATGTGGCCCACCAGGCATCGTAGCCTTTTTTGGCGGGGCGGAAGCGCAGCAGCTCGAGCGCCATGAGCAGCGCAGCCTGCGCGTTCGCCGGCCAGTGACGAGCGTGGGAGGACGACACCGTGGTGGGAGTGTGGGAAGGCGTGGTGGTGCGGCCATCACGCTGCACGGAGGGCGGCAGCGAAGAGTCCTGCTACTCATGGGTGGCAGGGTCGGTGGTGGCGTTGGCTACGGGAGAAGTGGAGCGTCGTGGGGCACCACGTCCCATCGGTGCCGTCTGGGCGACACGGGCTGGCCGGCGCTCGGCGCGAACTCGATGAACGTCGGACATGGGAGCGGCAAAGCAAGGACGGAGTGAAGCGGAAGGAAGAACTACGACATGCCCCTACCTGGCGCGCCAAATGTCGGAATCAGGGCTCCGCAGACCCAAACAAGGTTCGAATCTCTTGGCTGTGTGTGAAGGATCCTACATAGCCACAGCTCGCTGCTCACCGCCTCACAGCTCGGCTCCATCGAGCTCGAACAAGTGGGGAGAAGAAGTGGACACAGTGATTTACCTAGGTTCGGGCCACTTTGCGGTGTAAAACCCTACTCCTGCTTTGTGGTGGATTGCCTCACGAGGAGGATGATTATGAACTAGTACAAGTGTGAGCTGCCTCGGGAGAGCTTAATGGCAGAAGGATTTGATCTTTTCTACGGTGGAGACTAGTCTATATTTATAGTGGCCTTGGTCCTCTTCCCTCATAGCTTAGGCGGGAAGGGATACCACAGCGGCCAATTTGAAGGGGGACAAGAGTACACCCTATCCTGACTAAAGGTGGTCTTCGTCAGCAAAGCTTCTGGTCATGATGTAGTGGTGGGCTTGGTGATGACCTCCATTCTGCCGAGCCCTTAGTCTTGGTCTTGTTCCACTGGAATGGAAACCTTTTTGGGATTCCTCGGGAACCCGCTTACGTCCTTGCCTCCTTAGCACCTAAGAGGAAACTATCCTGGACTGCGCCCGCTGGCGCCCTGCTGGCCTTGGTCTTCATGGCTCACATCACCGCGCGCCTCGCAAGGTGGGATGCCTGCCTAGAGATGTCCGCTCCACGGGAGGCAGCCTCAGGAGGCCTCGATGTCGTTCGCCTCAGGGGGTGGGGGGCCCTCGCAAGGGTCTTGCTCGTGAAGACTTGGAGTTGGGCCGCACTGGGCCTTTGACGATGCCGCTCGCTGGGCCGTAGGAAGACGGGTCTAGGTACCCTCGGTGCCAGGACTCCGACAAAAGGCATCTCTTCCGTTGCAGAAGCGCTTGTCTCGACGTCAAGGACCTCAGGCCCTGCCAGAGCATGCTGCTCATCGGCAAGCATCGAGTTGTTTCCGGCAACCTCCTTTCCGCCGGCTATGGGAAGCTCTGCTAGAAGTACTCACCAGAATTCAACTTTCTTCTCTAGTTTAGCCTCATCAATGGTGTAACTGAGGGTTGATTCAGAAGGAGTACAAAGGTACCTGGTTCGACAGGTAATTTCTTGGCGGCACGCTTCGACAGGTCGTCAGCCATGCTACTCTCGGCATGAGGAACATGCTTTGCTTGCACACCATCAAAGTGCTCTTCCAACTTCCTCACTTCATCCACGTATGCTTCCATCAACTGGCTCTGGTAATCCTTGTTCACTTGCTTGTCCATTAACTGCGAGTCGCCTTTGATGATCAACTTTCTTATCTCAAGTTCGATTGTGACGCAGAGTCCGGCAAGCAATCCTTCGTACTCATCAGTGTTTTTGGTAGCCTACTCCCGGGGAAACTTCATTTGAACCACATACTTGCGATGCTCTCCGGTGGGTGTGACAAGCAGCACTCCTACACCGGCGCCCTAGAGCGAACAAGCACCATCAATGTACATCATCCAATCTTGGGGCGCTTTCTTGCCGGGGAGGGAGGTCTCCGGTTTTTCTTCGTCTGGAGTTGGTGCCCATTCTGCAATGAACTGTGTCAAGGCTCTGCTTTGGATTTTTGATGTACTTTCAAACTTCAAATCAAAGCTTGACAGCTCCAACGCCCACTCCACTATCTTGTCGGTGGCTTCTGGATTTCTCAAAATGCGCTGCAACGGAAAGCGAGTGATGACGGTGTTCTGATGTGCTTGGAAGTAATGGTGTAGCTTCCTTGAGGCCAGGAGGAGGCTAAAGAGAAACTTCTGCACACCAGAGTCCCTTGATCGAGCCCCCTCGAGAAGGGAACTAGCAAAGTAAACTGGGTGTTGCACCATCTTCTTCTTCTTCAAAGCTTGTTGTTCTTTCTCATTTGCCTCCGCAGGTGTTGAGTTGTTGGCACCTGACATTGTCGGAGAAGATTCCGGCTTGTCGGTTTGAGGCTCTGTGGTTGCTATCCCTTTGTCTTATGCTTCCCTCTCAGCCACTAGTGCAGTACTGACCACTTGATTGGTTGCCGCTAAGTATAGCAGCAGTGGCTCTCGTGGTATTGGCGCAACTAGTACTGGTATAGAGGAGGGGAACTCCTTCAAGTGTTGGAGCGTAGCCCCTGCTCCAGGGGTCCATTGCATTGGACCTGCCTTTTTCAAGATTTTGAAAAACGGCAAGGTGCACTCGGCTGACTTGGAGATGAACCTTCTTAGAGCTGCTACACAACCGGCAAGACGCCTAACATCCTTACCGTGCTTTGGTGCCTCCAACTGTTCAATCGCTTTGATCTTGTCGGGGTTGGCTTCAACTCCACGCTGATATACAAAGAACCCAAAAAGCTTGCCGGACGGAACGCCAAACACGCACTTCTCAGGGTTGAGCTTCAAGTTGATCCTCTGCAAGTTTGCAAATGTTTCTTCTAAGTCTTGGATCAGTGAATCCTTGTGCCTGGTTTTGACCACTATATCATCCATATAGGCTTCCACATTTATGTGTAGCTAGAACCAAAACCAATTTGCACAACCCTTGCAAATGTTGCTCCGGCACTCTTTAATCCGAAAGGCATGCGTACAAAACAGTACGTACCTCATGGAGTAATGAATGCCGTCTTCTCCTCATCCTTGTTGTTGTGCGTATGACCATCTATGCGATCATGGTGACCCCTTTGCGGTTTGACTGGAGGGATCAACGAGCACAAAGAGTGGAGCTAGCAGGAAACACACGGTATTTACCCAGGTTTAGGGCGCTATGAAGCGTAAAACCCTACTCCTGGTTTGTGTATTGAATGTGTATGTGCCCAGCTAAATTGAGCGCACGTCCAGCAAGGTGCTCGGGGGTGCTGCTACACGTGCAAATGGAAAGGGTTTTGACCTGTGTTAAGGTAGACATGGGCCTCCTTTTATAGATAAAGGGGTCACCACAATGGCAAAATGGTAAATATACACTGTAAATAGTGGCCACAATGCTAAATACATAACTCTAACGGGTTAGGACAAATGCATTAATTGCGCTGTGAGATGTCTTGTAGATGGAGCTCCCCTACAAGGTTGGTCTCTCCTTCTGTGTCGTTCGCCCATCTACCTCTTACTCCTTTGATACATCGCTTGGATGAGTGTCATTAAAGCTATATCTTCATAGGCGAGCTGCCACGTGCCCAAACAAGACTCACCTAACTGCCTGCCCACTTGAAACCACATGGACAAGTGACAACCTGACCGATGAGGTGGAGCGGTGGCAACGTAGTGGGATTCTTGCTGGGCTCGGGGTTTGCCGGGCTTGGGACTTGGTTGGCTTCGAGAGCGCTCCCCGGCAAGGATTTTGCCGGGTTACCAAGTTGTATCTTTAGTGTTGATCTTATGTACTCTTCTGTAGTACTTTTAGATCACCTTACACGTAATATTCTTCATATCTTCAGTTAATCTTGAGTTATCCTCCGGCAAGTCGTGCTGTTGGGAAGGCTACTACTGCTTGTGCATTAGTCAGGGTTATTAAAGACCCCATTCTTAATACACCGACACTCGTTGGCCATGATGATTTGTGTTTGTCACAGTAGGTCACGTTTGTCACTACAAAAAAAACTTCCGTGATGATCTGTGTTTGTCACAGTAGGTCACGTTTTCTGTCATGCATGTGCATCCATGATGATTTTATGACATAATCAAGATAGTCATACCTGTGCCGTCGTAGAAGTGTTCCATGACAATACTCAAATTATCATCATGGAAGTGTCCACTTCCATGAAGATAAATGATGCTTCATGGAAGTGTTTTCGTCAAGGGTAACCAACACGTGGCATTCACCATAATGGGTGGACGTTAAGCTATCGGGTCCGGTTTTGGATCCGATAACCCGTTAACAGCAATGACCAATCCTTTAACCCGTCTACAAAGGATTACTGACCGAAGATGTTTTACTCTCACACTTATTTATCTCAATCCTTTAATCCTTTGCTCACATGGATATGGAAATCTGCCTGCACTATGAAAATAAAAGTGTTTGCTTGGATGCTCATTATGGATAGATTAAACACAAAAGATATGGTGGAAAGGAGGCATTGGCATATTGAAGATGGAGTGAATTGTGTGCTCTGCCCTCTGCAGACAAGAGAGACAAGGGATCACCTATTCTTCAACTGCAATTTCAGTGTGAGGGTGTGGAACTATCTTCAGATTGATTGGTCAAATGGTGGTCCAATGAATGAGGTGGTTCTTCAGGTTAGGAGAAATTTTGACAAGCCATTCTTCACTGAAGTGGTTTTCATTGCTTGCTAGAATATTTGGATTATCAGAAATGGCAAAGTGTTTAGGAATGAAAGGGCGAGGTTTAATAAATGGAGAAGTGCCTTCATCCATGATATCTCCCTTATGCAGTATAGAATTAACTATGCTATTAAGGATGATCTCTTGAGATGGATCTCTTTTCTGCCAACTTGAGGTCCTTTGTTGTTTTTCTTTACTAGTTCTTTAGATTAGCCCCCCTAGTTACAACTTGTAATCCTTCTATTTGTAAATCATTTTTATTAATAAAGCTTTTGATATGCTGTGGGGGTGTTGCCCCATAGTTTCCAGTCAAAAAAAACAGCAACGACCAATGGCGATTTTCCCCGTGTAAAATTCTGATTGGCCGAAGGAACCACGTGTCAGGTCCGCATTGGGACAGATGTCATCCATCCAATGCATGGGACATGCCTATGTTACATTGACACATGACACGGCCAAACTGTGGCCCATTTAGGTTGAAAGGACGACCCGTTTGACTTTGTCAAAAGTTAGCGGGCCAGCCCAGGGAAAGCGTGTTAACGACCTGTTTCTTATATAGCCCATTTACAACTCAGGAACTCAAGGCCCGTTATGGCCTATCCGAATTAGGCCCAGCAGCGTCATGTGGGCTGTCCAATATTATTCAAGCCCATTGTCACTTTTGGCCCATGTATGGCCCGTGACGTATTTTGGCCCATATGAGGTCTTTTGTATATATGGGACCTTTAACGACCCGTAGTGATCCTGGCCCATAATGTATAGTATACTGCTTTGGACCCATTAACGCCCATTATTAAGCTGGGTCGTTTCTGGCCCATGTTAACTTTCGGCTTACTATGGGCCCATAAACTCTTGGGCTCATTTCTCGGCCATGACTACTTACGGTCCGTAATTGGCCTGTTCCGCTAATGGGCCAAATTTGTCCTGTGGTTACATTCGGTTTGTTTGTGGCCCGGTAACACATTGGGCCATGTCCATCATGTCATGTAAACTGGCCCATTAACGACCTGTTATGCCTGTTGATAGAATTAAGCATGTGTTGTCTTACAGCCTGCTGATGACCCGTTACGTTCTAAGCCCATAAACGGACGGTTCAGATTTTGGCCCATTTACGACCCATCCAGCGATCAGGTTTTGTCCCACAATAAGTACGGCCCATGGATACTAAGGCTCATAGGAGGCCCATCGATCCTATGTGGCACATTGTTATTGCCGCCACTAGAACACCATGGAAAAAGAACTGTAGTGACTACAAGGAAACAAATAAACAAGACTACAAGAAATAAATAAGCAAGCAACTAATACTAGGATATTACGATGATTACACAGATTACATCCACTCGGAATCAAAGTTCGCCACACCAGTGCAAGTATAGGTAACAACAAAGCAGCATATTACATACACAGGAAGTCAGAGTTGGCCACCAGTGCAAATAAACGCGGCAGCAAAACAAGTCCAGAATTGAAACCACTTCAGAAGAGTCATGAAACGATATCCTGGGTAACCACCATGATGGCAAGAAGCTTAGCAAGCTTATTATCTTTCTCTTGTTTGGTGCTAACATCCTCAAACTCTTGCTATTTCCCCAGAAAGTATGCATCTGAATTCTACAGGGACTTCCTCAATCCATCGACTTCTTGTCACAGCACAGCTGACTGATGTCTTTTAGCTTGTAGCTGAGACTGAATAAGCCGAACTGATTTAGGCAGCGAGTTCAAAGAGCTAGTGCTAGCGATAGTGGCTAGTAACTCAAACACTACATCAAGGAAGGACTTTGGGGTTGTCTCACTGTCTTCAAGATAGTTTTTATCAGGTTTCCTGGAGACCAACAGGGTTGTCTCACTATCTTGAATGTTATCTGCATTACTTCCTTTACCATTGCATAATGGGGTACTCTTCTCCAATAATCTATCAGCATTCTAAAAGAGGAACAAGCAGACACATAATAGGTTTAGCATGTAGTATATGCAACTCATTTTAGTAAACTAGTTCAGTAGTAAGGAGGGCATAATTATGCTAACTTGTCTTATATTGCAAGGTAGTACTCCCTCTGTTCCTAAATTTAATTCTTCTTAGACATTCCCATATGGACTACATATGGAGCAAAATGAATGAATTTACACTCTAAAATACGTCTACAAACATCTGTATGTAGTCTTTATTAAAATCTTCAAAAAGACTTATATTTAAAAATGGAGGGATTACATAATAACAACATGAAACAAACATATATCTATGTACTATGGTCACTGTATTATCTGTATCATCCTAGTTTATGTTGCCAGATCAATATATCGACACATTTCAAATCTTGTCTGTCTAAAACAAACATATATGTTGTCTAACCAAATAGGACAGCATGACACAATTTCACATATATGATGGTTAACTAAACAGGATAGCATGACACAGTTTGAGATATAGGATGGATAACTAAACAGGATAGAATGACATAATTCAAGATATGATGATTATCTACTTTATAATGACATGACATAACTGTATGATGTCTTTATTAAAATAGTTTTGCATGAAATAATTCATATACATGTTGTCTAACTATACAAGATGGCATGATATAATTCACATATATGATTGATATACTAAGCAGCTGGCATTCACATATATGATCTCTAAACTAATCAGATGGCATTGAATATTGTCTATATGATGACTAAACTAAGCAATGCAAGACACCATATGCATGATATGACAAATATAACCATCCCGAAGGTGAGCATACACCTGAGGGGGGAAATAGGACTACTCATCTGTCTCTGAATCCTCCTTGGAGGACCTATCTGTAACCAGCGAGATATCTGCTTCAACAGATAGCATTGTCTGCTCTGAACACCTTGTTTTCACTCTAGATTTTTCCATCACTGACTCAAATGGTTGATGCACAGGAAGAGTAGTTCAATATACAAACATTGTCGAGAAATGGAATACATAAGGAAAAAAAGGATGGCTTGACATAATTCACATATACGATGCCTGGCTAAACAGGATGACATTGCATAGTTCACACATATGATGCCTAGCTAAACAAAATGGCATTGCATAATTCACATATATGATATAGAAACTAAACCAGTGGCATTCATGCAAAAGCATGTCTAAACTAAGAAGATGACATAGCAATGCAAGATACATGTGCATGATATGAGCAATATAACCCTGCCAAGTTAGAGCATACACCTCGGGGGGGGGGGATAGGACAGGTCATCTATCTCTGAATCCTCCTCTGAGGAGCTATCTGTAACTAGCAAGATATCTGCTTCAATAGGTAGCACTGACTGCTCTGAAGAACTTGTTTTCACTCCAGATTTTTCCATCACCGACTCAACTTGCTGATGCACAGGAAGAGTTGATGAATGTACAAACATTGTGGACAAATGGAATACGAGATGAATAAAAATAGTCTGGCGATATAATTCACATACACGATGACTAGCTAAACAGGATGGCATTGCATAGTTCACATATATGATGCCTTGCTAAATAAGATGGATTGCATAATCCGCATATATGATATAGAAACCAAACATGTGGCATTCACACAAAGCATGTCTAAACTAAGAAGATGATATAAACGATGTATAAAGTAAGCAATGCAAGGCACCATATGCATGATACAACAGCTTGCCAGGTTAGAGCAACCACCTTAGGGGATAAATAAGAGTGGTCTGCTCCCTTTGAATACCCCTCTGAATAGTTATCTTCCTCTGGATTACAATCTGGAATGGGGGGAGGGGGCTGCTACTGCGCCCACCATGGAGTGTCATCTGCATGACATTATATTCCCACGCAATGCTATTCTCTTTTTCTCTACATGTTTAGTACGATTGTGTACAATAATTGACATGCATAATAAAAAAACATAGTCAGATTATGTAAGGCCTAAGGGGTGCATGCAGAAATCCAGGCTGACGGTGGCAACCAGTGGATTGATCCAAAAGTAATCATAGCAGGTAGATGATAGCTTTAGTTAAAAAAAGACGGATCATGGCTCCTCTACTGTTTGTTGCCCACCCAACATCAACCACATAGAGAAACCCGAGATGATCTAGATAGACGGTGAGACTATTCGGTGCTCCCTCGACACAACCATTATAAAACTAAAGTTTGAACATTAGTATGGACCTGACTCAGAATCTAAGAGGTGAACAAGATGATAAAGTAGCAGGTAATATTGAGCAATGCATAATGTAAGCAGACACGAAAAGTGCGACCTCTCTTCCAGAACCGTGTAATCCTCAAGTTCATTTGCTCAGTTGATGATGCTAATGCAGTTGAGGTGGCTGCCGGAAGAGGGGAAGAAGATCTGAGGCTGCGAAACACGGTCTGGAGGTGGGATCTCTACTATGGTGGACGGTTTTGTCAATGGAGCAGCTTAGGTGGGCTGGACGACCACATGGCAGGAGCGGTACAAACCACATAGCGTTTTCTTTGACACATCTCTATAAAAGAAGTAAATATGTAAGGGCTCCTTTGAATTGGAGGATTCTAAAAAAGCAGGGATAGGAAAAACGCAGCAATAGGATAGGAATGCACGTGCAAAACAAAGCATTCGCAAACACATGATTTTTGTCAACCTGGGTGTTTGGTTCACAGGAATTGCAAGAACACAGGAATGCAATGAAACATGGTCAAATTGAAGTCGAACCACATGAAAATGTAAAGTTAGAATCTTACTATGCCACTAATGCACTTAGTCTTCATGCACAGCAATTTGAAAAAGAGGTCCAAGATGATATTAAAATTCATAATTTTTTCTTCGAAAGAGAAAACAAATGAAAAAAGTTCCTCCAGTTTTGCTTTGCTGCATTCCTTCTAACCAAATGCATGAATAGTAGTACCATAGGAAACTTTCTAATTCCTATGTTTTCCTTCAAGTTTTCTTTGAACTAGTGGCGATTCTAGTAGGCAGTCTACAATAGACTGAGGCCTACCCTTGAAAAATGGTTTTATACTACTACTATTTTGGACCCAGCCAACTAGCTCAAATCCAGACCCATCTACACATGCACAGCTCCAACACGCAGAAATAAAAACTATATAGTTGAAAACCACAAACAATTCAGTAATAGTACATGTTCGCATTGTAATCTGAAACTTTGTGAGCTTATTTGGTCCACATGATTATGTGATAATGGCATTCTTGCTACACCGATACAAATTGTGGCTCAAAAGAGCATTTAGTTTTGTTCCTGTTAACTTTGAGACCACCCTCCATATCTTTCTAGATTATCCACTGCTTTCAACCAAAGGAACCCTAAGGGATCGACGGGAATGTAGAGTAAAAAAGCAATGCGATGAGTGTACAACCTTTTAGGCGAAGCCATGTCGACCGGAGCATCATTGGGTGGGTCACTGAGGATGCTCCGGCTGATGTGGGTGTCGGAGGCGGGGAAAGAGTTCTTAGGCATCTCAAGATAGCGTCGAGGGTACTACTCCACTGTGATGGACAGTTCAGTCGTTTGAGCAGCTCTGGTGAGGTGTATGGCAGCGAGGCTGAAGCAGGATAAGACAGACAACTTTACTCTGAATTGGGATTCTAATATATAGCATCTGCAATAGATGATGTAAAATACATCACCAAAAAGTGTTAGATGTAAAATGCATGAGCCGCACCGCGGCCGCTCCAACAGATGATGTAAAAACTGTTGACTCTGAACTTAACTGACAAAACTGAATTTTACTATCGAAGCTGAATTTTACTTTCGAAACTGATTGCACTAGTAGTTTCGGCCACTCGAGCACTAGTAGTAGAGAAGCAGTGATCTAAATCAGTAAATGCTCGAGCAGGGAACACACTAGCAGAGAGCAGCAGCATCATCGCCCGGAAGAGTAGCGCGAGCGAGAGCTATAGCCGGAACTCGTGTAACTGTAGCAGGTCATGTAGCAGCAGCAGGACCAATGAGAGCAAGAATAGAGTAGAGCAGCAGCATGATCAAGAGCAAGAGCAGAACAGTAGCGCGACTGGTAGGAAGAGCGGAGCAGCAGCGCTACCGACAATAAGAGCAGAGTAGCAGTGTGAGGGAGAACCAAAGCAGCAGCAGCAGCAGCGCGAGCGAGGGCTGGAGCAGCAGCAACAGCTACCACTTGTGTGGATGTCGCCGCCGAGGGAGCCACACCATGGTGCAAGTCACCGGAGACGCCACCGTCAACGGTGATGCTCCATGGCAGCTCGGGATCGAACACCGACAACCCCATGAGATTGAATCAAGGAGAAGATGTAGTGACGAGTGTATAACCTCTTTGGCGGCCCCAATTAAGACTCGGCTTCATCCGAAGATTCGGTGAGGGTACTTTGTTTCCGGTTTGGCATGTGAAGATGTCGCTATGGGAATGGAGGTGGCGCGATAGATGAGCTGAACGTTGGGCCTGCTCCTTGGAGGTGGAGGACGGGGTGGCTGAACCAGCGAGATGAGATTGACAACGGATCCTCATCAAGTGCGGTGGATGAGGGACGTCGAGCTGTTGCGGTGGACGACGTCATCGGGGAAGAGGCTCCAGCGGGGCGGTGGTCATCTGGCAGGCGGAGGAGGGTGGGGTGTCGCGGGTTTTGGGGGCTTCGGTGTACGAATGGGGAGAACAGAGGGGATGGTAGGGGGAACCATGGCTTAGGGACGCGCTTGTCCGAAATGTAGATTAAGTTACACAAGTACCCCACCGATTTAAACTATGTAGTTCTTTCGGTTCACGGGTATAACAGGATTTCGTGTGTCAGGATTTCGGAGCAGATGAGGGTTTTTTCTTGCGTTGTAATTTTAGGATAGCAAGGTGTGGCTTGAGAAGGAGGGAGTTTTCGGAGCACAACGAGACAAAGAAATATCTTGAAATTTTGGGATAACAAGGTGTGGGTTGAAATTTTGGGACCAGCCTAATGTGTATTGTACTAAATCAATTCACACTTGCCTTAACGAAAAACAACGAAAAAACAATTTGCATCACACAAGAGAGAGTCTTGTCCTGTTTTACTGTATGAGTTACTACAAATGCCATTCAAAAGTTTGAATCCATGTTATCAATTAAAAAAATTCGCTAGGTGTATAATGCATGTAACTTACACAAATGAACATTTTAGTACAATCCAAATGTATATACTACCACTTCAATTTGAAGTAAATTTGAATTCGTTTCTCTATTTGAATAAGAATCTACAATCATGATTGTTGTCAAGTTAAACCATCATCTCTGTATTATCTTCACAACACACCACATGATTAATCTTGATTTAGATATGAACTATGTGTACTATATGAACTCGAACTCAAATTTTTGAATCCACTTTATGATGATTTCAAATCATAGTACATTCCAAGCTCTAGCTAGATCTTCATAATCTAAACCATGTTTCATATGTATAATGTGTTTATCATAGAATGTATGGTGCCCCGCCCCCTACGCCTACAATGATTTAGCTGTCAGCTGCAAAAGCCACACATTATCACAATTTCAAATAAAATGTGAGATTATTATATATGTATGTATATATATATGTGTGTATATATATACTAGTAGAATGCCTATGCATTGCTATGGGCTACAAGACATTCAAATAAATCAAATAAATGATTATGGTCGTCTTTGAACTTGAAGCTTATTTTTCCCTCATACATTTTGGGTATGTTTGGATATCAAACAGGTGCCTAGTGGGTTCCCCAAATTTCAACCATTTGGATAGTTCGAGCTCCCTCAAATCCAATCCATACGTGAGGGAGAAATGTGGTAGTCTAGACTATCTGTCATGTATCTTCAACACACGGTCCCAACACAAAAATCACACCCCACGACACACTCTTTCCTTTTTCTGTTGAACTCTCCCCTCCTACTTGTTTTCCCGTCGTAGCGGGATATTTCTTGCTGGGGCCTTCTCCTGTAAAACTAGATGGTACCCACCTAACCTTCTCATGGTGTCCTCTCTCCTTCATACCGTACTTCCGCATAGACCGCCAAGGTGGACTCTCCCACCAATCGCCTGCTCTCCTCCCTGAACCCCTCCCTCCCCACCTTGTTCATGTCGATCATCCACCGCCATCAAGGGGGAGAAGGTGTGCGCCGACCATGAAGCCCCAAGCAAAGAAGGCATATCTAATGGCGCCTGAGTCATTGGCACGTTGTAACATGCAGTTAAATGTTATGTTTTACCACAAAAAAATATGATGTCCGTTATTAGGCATGCAACTGATACGCCACCATGTTCATTGTTAACTCTTGAAACAACTAACCGATACATTTACCCTTCTATCCTAACCAAAAATATATATATTATTAACTTCCGAAGCAACCGATCAATGCATTTACCCTTCTATCCTAATCAAAAAACAATTTACGAGTTGATGAAAAAATATATGAACCGCTAGCTAAAGCAATTTGCCGCAAATCCATCTCTAATGAAATGTAATTTGCAGCATTTTCTAAAGTAGATAAATTATGTCGCTCAGACAACCGTAACCGAACTGACCAACCCAGCCCCCATCCCGCTAACTCTCAAGCCTCGCTTTTATCATGAAATCCGTTAACTCATGTTGTAAGTGAGCTAGTGATGGACGCCGACATGGCAGGCCAGGGGCAAGGGATGACAACCGCCTTCCCATCATAGTGCTAGTAACTCCTAGTTCTATACTGAACCCAACCTTCACCTTGGCTCTATCATAATGGCGGCATGCTCGTGCGTTAGCATTGAAAAAGATAATCTATGGAAAAAGAGAATTAGTTATAGTTTACATCATAGGAAATCACAAGCTAGCTAGTATAGGCTAAATCAAAAAAATCTAAATTCATATTGAATAAACATATATATTCGGTTAAAAGACGATGTTCCACACCGAGATATAATAAATACCCCCTCTTTTGCCTAGGAGTTAATAATGTATACTAACATACATATATGCCCAAAAAAGGTATGCATAATCAGATCATTATTAGTCAAAAGAATATCATCAGCCAGATCTTGGAACTGGGTACGAACACGTGTATAGACCAAAACTGAATTTATCAAAGATGATATAGAGACTCCATAGCATGCAAAGCTAGCAACATGGCCAACTTCGTCGAGAAGCAAGAGAAGGGAAGAACACGATAGTTGGGAGGGATCAGGTAACAATGGCAACAGAGCATCATCCAGCGGAAGCAACACATATACCGGGAGCAGTAGTGTACTTCACACCTTCAGGTTGAGGGGAACATCTGGTCTTGTGGCTTTCCTTTGCTTCATAGTGTTTACCAAGGCGAGCACAATGTTGGAATCACTATAGTAATCATAGTCATCAATACATTTATTTTTTAATACTTAATAATATAAAGAATTTGTCTACCTTAATCCGTTTACTTATTGTTTCCTCAATGATGTCTCCATCTCTTTAATTCTACTTGACCAAGCACAACAAAAGATACCAATATGGTTATCTACAACTACAAATTTCAGGTTGTAGCCATAATTTAATTATGATATCCTCATGGCTTAAATCTTCAAAACAGATATCAATCACTATGAAATAAATGTCAGACATAAACTTATTTTGGGTGCAACTCTTGCGCCCCTGATCAAACTCAAATACGATACTGTTGGAAAGCTACAAACATATCCTATAACTTCCTTTTTGCCTCAACTCAAAATATGCAGAAATTTATACCTGAGCATATTGATTTGTATAAAATTATCTTGATGAACCCCATCAAGTGCCTCTTGGAACATCTCTTCGATCTAAGTAGGGTAAACCAATCAGCAATGTGAAAACAAAACGAGTATGAGCATCCCAATTATATGTTACTAACCTGTTTCTCAAACTTAGTATAATCATTGTCGGTGTACTGAGACCTGGGCCCCCAGTACCCCTGACTTATGCACAGGCAGCGGCTGTACCCCAGCAAGAAAGCTTGCCGGAAGATCAGGACTCAAGACAAAGATTTCCAAAAGATTGCCAAGACCAAAAGAGCCGCCCTTTGAGAGATCAAAGAGCGCATCAAGAAGACCAAGATTGAGTGCCCAAAGCAACCGTTCCCGGCAGGCTAAGACGGAATGGGCAAAGGCCCGGCAAGCTCCATGGCCGGCAAGCTCTTGTCAGCCACCAGCGCTCCACCTCATCAGGAAGCTAGTCACTATTCAATGAGGTGTCGAGCTCGCAGGCATTTAGGTGGGATTTGTCGGGCACATGGCAACATGCTGGAAGGAAGATTACCTTTAACGACACCCGTCATGTGGGCCTATCAAGATAATAGGAGGTAGCTGGGCTAGCGGTGCACAAGTCTTGCTAGAGCTCCTCCTCCACATGACACCTAACAAAGCATTAAATGCTTTTGTCCTAGTCCATCAGAATTAGGTATGATAACACTGTTTGCTATCTAATCAACATGTAATTATTATTTTGCCACTGTGGTATCCCCTTAAGCTATAAAAGGAGGGCAAGGGCAACTTTCACAAGGATCGGCCCTTTGCACAACTACAAGCGTAGCTGCTCTCCTCTCACGCCTTGCCGGGGAAGCGCTCCTTGTACTTGTGTTCCAACACATACACCCAATATAGCAAGAAGGAGCAGAGTTTTACACCTCTCGGTGGCCCGAACCTAGGTAAAGATCCCTACGTCCTCTTTTGGTTTTGCTCTTTGCGTATTGTGCATCTTCCTAGCCGAAACACAAGGGGCTTGATGGCCCCATAGATGGTCCTTCACACCAACATGTTTGGCGTGCTAGGTAGGGGAGCACTCGCGTGAACCTAAATTAGCAGACGGCGCGTTGAATTCATTGAGCTTCATCACCATTTTCATCATCAATGAGGTCCAAGAAGAAGGGCACACGACGACGAAGCCTTCTGCCTCCAGAGTTCCTTCGCACGTGTCCGCAGACGGCGCGGGCAGTGCAACCGCTGCGGAAGGTGCGGACGCCAACACTGGCGTCACCGGCGCGAGCGGCACGGTCGCCGTGCCCACCACGGCAGGAACAGGAGGTGGAGGCACCGGAGGTGATCATCTTCCTCGACCCTCTGGCACCAGCAACCACGACGGTGCGGGAGCTGCGGATGGACAAAACCTGCCCCCTCGTCGTGCCGGCAAGCGGAGCCACCGGAGCAACACTGCACGGTCGGGCGCTAACCAGGATCTTCCCGCTGCAATGATGCAGAGCGGCACTGCTGAACGCAGAGACCTACACCTGCACGGAAAAACACCTGTTGATCAAGTCCAAGATTCTCAGGCACTGCTCCCGCCATGCCAACCCGCTGCGGCGCATGAGCCACGGCAGCAAGATCGCAATGGTGCACCAGCTGGCTCTGCCAGGAGTCGAGCGATGTCACGTTCTTCACCCCTGGCCCTGCCAACATCATCAGCGGAGGCAATGGCACGAGCCTAGATGCTATTGAAATTCCCTCTGACAGCGGACAAGATGGATGAGTGGAGAGCCACTATCCAGAGCTTGATTGGATTCGCTGAGTCAAACAAGTCGGAGCAAGCGGAGCCCTCACGGTGCTCGCAGACAACACTAGTAGCTCAAGCTGATGGCCACATTGTAGGTGGTGCACGAACCGTGCAGTCGCTTATGCGGCAACAACTTCAACAACAGCAGCAATACCAGCAGCCACGGCGAACCCAGCGAACTGCTGAGCTCGACGCAATGTCGATGGCCTCCTCAGATCCGGAGACCTGGCGAGATTAGCAGCAAGTGCTGTGAGGCAGGCGGGTACGAAGACACCAACACCACCATTTGCACGACGCTGGGAAGCACACCTGCGACACGATGTATGCGGCAGTGTAGTCGTGACGAACCCGTGCCCAGTGTTCGCGGGCATACACCTCCCAAGATGGGATTCCTACCTTCCACTTGTGAGTTGCAGCGAGTCCGCTGGCTGTTCGTCCAGGCCTACAGGCCGGAATCATCAAAAGAATGCAGTGGAAATCTAGCTCCCGGCAGAATTCTTGGTGTACCTCAACCTTTTGTGCATACTCGTTTATGTAAAAACACGAGCAATGTTGTGATTATGTTTTCGTTTTTATGAAATGACTAACGAATGGCCAAGTTTCCCAAACCACTCCTTTTTTCTTCTTCTCTTTTCAAAGGGACAGAAGGATCCCTCGTGTACAAGTTTCCCGGGGGAAGTGGTGATAAAGATACCATTAAGTGGCGTTCACGTAATCGTTTTATAGGACAAGAAGTGAAGTACGGTGAAGAAAAGCTAAGTTGAAAATTTTTTGACTAAAAATTTCTTTGTTTCTTTGCAATTTCCATTGAACAGTTCTGTATTTGTATTTGTAGACGGATCCGAGGCGGTGGCCTCTCTCTCTGACATATGGGTGCTGCTTGAGGATGTGCCATCCGGGCTCCGCAATGTTCGTTTCTTGATGGAGTTTAGAGAGTTGATAGGCAAGCCTGTGGTTGTGGATGAAGCATCTCTCGACCCCCCGGGTGCGACTCGCATGAAAGTGTGGTGCCTGGACCCGGCTAGTGTTCATGGATCGATTACTCACTGGTACGCGTCGGTGCTATACAAACGATTTTTAACCCCTTTCCGCGATGGCATTTTGAACCGTTGCCAAGTGAGTGTGGGCGATAGGGGGGTCCTTCCCACACGACCCAGAAACCGTCGGGGATAGGCCCTCCTAGCACACAGGCTGGGGCAAAATGAGCTCATGTGCGATCGGGCAAGGCATCGAAACCCAATCGTTTCAGTTCGTATGTACATACCACACAGTGAATCCCAGAAAAACATTTCCGTTCCTATGTATATCACAAACAGTCAATCCAAGGAGTACGTTTCCATTCTTATGTACATCCCACACAGTCAATGCAGGGAAAACATTTCGGTTCATGTGTACATCCCACACAGTCAATCCAGGGAAAACATTTTCGTTCGTATGTATATCCCACACAGTCAATCGAGGGAAAACGTTTCCGTTCGTATGTACATCCCACACAGGTTTATGTATAGGCTCATGTGTGATAGGTGTATCACACATGCTCTGCCTTGGTTAACCGTTTACTTTATCAACTACATCACACATGATTTGATGAAGAAACTGTGTGGCATTGGGCTATCCATCACAAGCGCTTTTACTGCTAGAACCGTTTGCAAAGTTCCATGACACATTTAGCAGGTTTATTAGTTTACAATTAATAACTCTAGTATTACGCAAATTCACATTTCATATCGAACAGCTTTTTGCCAATTTCTTATCAGGCACATAAATATATTTTAACATCACAGTACGATAGCTACCTGAAAACAGCACAGTATAGCATATAGCTAGTTCAACTTCATAAGAATAATATATTCATTTCCCTAATTGAGATCATCCAGGCTCGTCTTTCAGTTCAGTAAGAACCTATTTTGCACTGGCCAACTGGGAAAGTGCCTCCTCCTTCGCCAACACCATCTTAGCAAAGTCTGATTTAAAAAATCTGAGCTCATTCTCCACCTTCCTCTTTTTATCCCGCATCTTCAAATATTCTTCAACGTTGACAACACTTTCTCTAAGCCTACCTCTGTTCCTTTCCTCATACATGCTCCAGAGCTTTGCTAGGCACATCTTCAAAGATGGTGGCCACTCTTGATCAACCCTCTCCAAGTAAGAATACTTCCGTTCATCCTATAATATTTAAAACTAGATCAGTAACAATTGTAGGGGGAATGGGTTTATAACAACATAGAAAATCACTAATACTTATTTTGAAAAACTGAAGAAACAGGTTAATTATGACATATCTTCTCAAAAAGATCAATGTGCAAATGAATTAATTGCTACTGAGACAACAACCAAATTCTGAAACATCAGAAGCTATAATTAACCACAACAACGCTACAAGTTCTTACTCATGAACTATAAATAACAAATTGAACATTTTATGAGGAAGGTAAATATAACTGCAACAGCATAGCGACAGTGTTTCGATGACCGCAAATTGATACTAAGGTGTGTACATGCACAAATTTAGTAACATAGAACTAATAGCACTAAGGCCGTCCACTATGTATGCCAAAACCGGTGTAAAGACAACTGTTGCTACATCTCGCACCGGTGCCCTGCACTGGCGAGCCGATGCAGCGGAAAAAAACCAGGGACCCGGACTCCAGAGCACCTAGTTGCTCCGATGCCTAGTTCCTTCGTGCCATAAAGATTTAGTATTTTACCGCTTGGCTGCTCGGATGTGTGGACCAAAGTTGGCTGGACAAACTACTGAAGCGGTGACAAATAATTTTCTAATGGCACCGCTGATGAGATGGCAACATTTTTAGATACTAGGTACAAACTGTGACACTATCTTAGGATGCGTTTGGTTGAAGGTGTGGTATGAATGGGTTGGGACCGTGACTGTGTCTGAATCACATCTAACAAATTATTTGTAACAATGAAAGAGGGTCTAACCTTCTCTGCACATGCCAGAAACTTCCTCCCACTGTCCACAGATTCAAACGCAACTAGCTTCACGCATGGAGATTGATGGTGACAACGAGCAGACAGATCTTCATCCACCCCGCTCCATTCGTTGCAACTGATGGTCCTAGGGAGCTACAAGAGGAAGAAATGACTCAAATCGACCACCGGGTAAAAAACCTTCATTCCAAGTCATAGCCCGAGAGAGAGAAGAGAGGCATACCCGGGTGGTGAAGGAGTCATCGTCGGAGGAGGAACCACAGGAGAGGTCATTGAAGAAGACCATGGCGACCCCGGCAGTAGGATGCGAGATGGCGAGAGCGAGGAAGCAAGCGAGGAAGCGGCTATAGCTTAGGTAGGAAGGAAGGAAGGAGAAAACCTGGAAAATGTGACTTGTGGTCGGGGAGAAAAGGGGGTGGGGAAGGGGGGTAGATATTTCAGCGGTAGGCCACAAATTTTGAAATGTGGAGGAAAACTTTGCGCGCGGTGCCGCCGGACACGATTCACTTTGAACGATTGTGTGCATCGCAAATGATTCTTCTGCTTTACGCGCATGGGATGAGTTTGATAATTCAAATTTGGTGGAAATTTCCCCAGGTACGTCATTGCATAATTTAACATCGCCTGCTAATTTGGGCACACAAAAGAGCGTACAGCACATAGACCACACTTACTGAATCGAGAAATTTTAGTAATTAAACAGAGCCAGTTGACCTAAACATTGCTCTAACAAAACACCAGCATTAAAAACAAAGCCTAAGTACGCATAATTTTAACAAATCGGCCGCCGCGCCGGCCTATCCATCTCCGATGTGAGATGAGACGTCGATGACTTGTCCTGGCGACATGCCGCCGTTGGTGGACAACGCGTGCCCCCTGCTGAAGTCGACCGCGTCCTCGTCCTCGTCCTCGTCCTCGGTGCCGCCCTCAAGGTTGTAGTACTCGTAGTAGTGGCTACGCCAGAGCTCACATTGGTACTCCACAGCTGATTCCTCGACGGACAGACTCTTCTCTACCTCGACCTCGGCCATGCAGAACTCCTCCTCCCGACGCTCCTCGATCTCCGCCGCCTCCTGCATCTCATGAGGAAGCAGGTGCTCCGTGGCCACCGCCGCCTTTTCGGACATGGGTTGCATGCTGGATTCCAAGGTGGCCTGGAATATCTTGGCGTGTGCGTCCTCGATCTTGGCGTGGATGGCCTCGACCCGGGCAAGGGCGACATCGGCGGCACGGACAGCAGCTCGAGCGCTCTCGGCGTTTGCAGCCACCGTGGCAGCAGCAGCTGTAGTCGTCTCGGCTGCTGCAGCTGCCCTGTCGGCTGCCGCAGACGCCCTCTCGGTGGATGCGGCTGCCCTCAATGCGGATGCGGTGGCACTGTTGGCGTAGGCGGCCGCGCTCTCGGTGCAGATGGCGGCGCTCGGGGAGGACGCGGCCATCGTACGGGCCTTCACGAAGCGTTTCCACGGCGTCATCGTTGCAAGAAGGGGCTGCGGGAATGGGGATCGGGATTCTTGGATTCGGGGGTTTCCGGCACTGGAGCAGACGAGCCGGCGAAGCTTAAGACGGAAGACATAAATAGACCCAGAAATTTTCATTGCAAACGGTTCCTACAAAAAAACTATGTGTGATGTTGTGGATATTTTTTATTAGCTGTGAAAGACAAATTTGGAGTAAAGTGGCAACGCATGGTGTTATAAATGTACGAGAAAATTTGTAGTACTAATACAACTGTCATGTCAAATTTTGGAAAATTTCAGGGGTCATTTGACCTTTCAAGACATTTAAGTGATTTTCTAGCCATTTAATGACAGTAATTTAAATTTGAACTACATGTACATGCAACAGCTAACCATAATGGTTTGTAAAGTCAAATTTTGTTTACTTGTGTGCGATTTAATTCCATGTGCAGTAAATTGGAAGGAATTTTCAAACATATTGGTCTAACGGCTATGACAGAATTAAGCATGGAGTGCCATGGCATTTAAATTCCAAAAAATTAAAAGAAGAACAGAAACACATGAAACCTTGCTTGATGTAAATTCATGCCATCAAGGTGATGTGGTAAATTTTTTGGCATGTTTGACGAAAGTTTGGACACACACCCCTCACAAACCGAAGCAACTCACTAGAAGGCTCGTGGTTCCGAGAGGGAACAATGCATGTTTGATGACGAACGGGAGATAGCTTCCCCTTACGGCCTTCAATTATTTTCTACATTTAACATGCACTAATACAACTGTCATGTGAAAAATTGGAAAATTTCAGGGGTCATTTTACCTTTTAAAGACATTTAAGTGATTTTCTAGCCATTTAATGACCGTAATTCAAATTTGAACTACATGTACATGCAACAGCTAACCATAACGGTTTGAAAAATCATATTTGTGTACTTGTGTGCGAGTTAATTCCATGTGCAGTAAATTAGAAGGAATTTTCAAACATATTGGTCTCACGGCATGGACACATGAATGGAGTGCCATGGCATTTTAATTCCAAAAAATTAAAAAATGATCAGAAAAACATGAAACCTTGCTTGATGTAATGTCATGCCACAAAGATGATGTGGTAAAAAAATTGGCCTGTTTGATGAAAGTTTGGACACACACCCCTCACAAACCGGAGCAACTCACTAGAAGGCTCGTCGTTCCGAGAGGGAACAATGCATGTTTGATGACGAACGGGAGATAGCTTCCTCTTACTGCCTTCAAATTTTTTTTTACGTGCACTAATACAACTGTCATGTGAAAATTTGGAAAATTTCAGGGGTCATTTGACCTTTTAAAGACATTTAAGTGATTGTCTAGCCATTTAATGACCGTAATTAAAATTTAAACTACATGTACATGCAATGGCTAACCATAAAGGTTTGAAAAATCATATTTGTGTACTTGTGTGCTAGTTAATTCCATGTGCAGTAAATTAGAAGGAATTTTCAAACGTATTGGTCTCACGGAATGGACACATGCATGGAGTGCCATGGCATATAAATTCCAAAAACTTAAAAAATGATCAGAAAACATGAAACCTTGCTTGATGTAATGTAATGCCACCAAGATGATGTGGTAAAATATTTGGCCTGTTTGACCAAAGTTTGGGCACACACCCCTCACAAACCGGAGCAACTCACTAGAAGGCTCGTGGTTCCGAGAGGGAACAATGCATGTTTTCTGACGAATGGGAGATAGCTTCCTCTTACGGCCTTCAAATTTTTTTCTATGTTTAACGTGCACTAATACAACTGTCATGTGAAAATTTTGAAAATTTCAGGGGTCATTTGACCTTTTACAAACATTTAATTGATTTTCAAGCCATTTAATGACCGTAATTCAAATTTGAACTACATCTACATGCAACGGCTAACCATAGCGGTTTGAAAAATAATATTTGTGTACTTGTGTGCGAGTTAATTCCATGTGTAGTAAATTAGAAGGAATTTTCAAACATATTGGTCTCACGGCATGGACACATGCATGGAGTGCAATGGCATTTTAATTCCAAAAAATTAAAAAATGATCAGAAAAACATGAAAGATTGCTTGATGTAATGTCATGCCACCAAGATGATGTGGTTAAAAAATTGGCCTGCTTGACGAAAGTTTGGACACGCACCCCTCACAAACCGGAGCTACTCACTAGAAGGCTCGTGGTTCCGAGAGGGAACAATGCATGTTTGATAACGAACAAGAGATAGCTTCCTCTTGCGCCCTTCAATCTTTTTTCTACGTTTAAGATGCACTAATACAACTGTCATGTGAAAATTTGGAAAATTTCATGAGTCATTTGACCTTTTAAATACATTTAAGTGATTTTCTAGCCATTTAATGACCGTAATTAAAATTTGATCTACATGTACATGCAACGGCTAACCATAATGGTTTGAAAAATAATATTTGTGTACTTGTGTGCGAGTTAATTCCATGTGCAGTAAATTAGAAAGAATTTTCAAACATATTTGTCTCATGGCATGGACACATGCATGGAGTGCCATGGCATTTTAATTCCAAAAAATTAAAAAATGACCAGAAAAACATGAAACCTTGCTTGATGTAATGTCATGCCACCAAGATGATGTGGTAAAAAAATTGGCCTGTTTGATGAAAGTTTGGACACACACCCCTCACAAACCGGAGCAACTCACTAGAAGGCTCGTGGTTCCGAGAGGGAACAATGCATGTTTGATGACGAACGGGAGATAGCTTCTCTTACGGGCTTCAATTTTTTTTTCTACGTTTAACATGAACTAATACTACTGTCATGTGAAAATTTGGAAACTTTCAGGGGTCATTTGACCTTTTAAAGACATTTAAGTGATTTTCTAGCCATTTAATGACCGTAATTCAAATTTGAACTACATCTACATGCAACGGCTAACCAAAACGGTTTGAAAAATCATATTTGTGTACTTGTGTGCGAGTTAATTCCATGTGTAGTAAATTAGAAGGAATTTTCAAACATATTGGTCTCACGGCATGGACACATGCATGGAGTGCAATGGCATTTTAATTCCAAAAAATTAAAAAATGATCAGAAAAACTTGAAACCTTCCTTGATGTAATGTCATGCCACCAAGATGATGTGGTAAAAAAATTGGCCTGCTTGACGAAAGTTTGGACACGCACCCCTCACAAACCGGAGCAACTCACTAGAAGGCTCGTGGTTCCGAGAGGGAACAATGCATGTTTGATAACGAACAAGAGATAGCTTCCTCTTGCGGCCTTCAAATTTTTTTCTACGTTTAACGTGCATTAATACAACTATCATGTGAAATTTTGGAAAATTTAATGGGTCATTTGACCTTTTAAAGACATTTAAGTGATTTTCTAGCAATTTAATGACCGTAATTCAAATTTGAACTACATGTAAATGCAACAGCTAACCATAACGGTTTGAAAAATCATATTTGTGTAGTTGTGTGCGAGTTAATTCCATGTGCAGTAAATTAGAAGGAATTTTCAAACATATTGGTCTCACGGCATGGACACATGAATGGAGTGCCATGGCATTTTAATTCCAAAAAATTAAAAAATGATCAGAAAAACATGAAACCTTGCTTGATGTAATGTCATGCCACAAAAATGATGTGGTAAAAAAATTGGCCTGTTTGATGAAAGTTTGGACACACACCCCTCACAAACGGGAGCAACTCACTAGAAGGCTCGTCGTTCCGAGAGGGAACAATGCATGTTTGATGACGAACGGGAGATAGCTTCCTCTTACTGCCTTCAAATTTTTTTCTACGTGCACTAATACAACTGTCATGTGAAAATTTGGAAAATTTCAGGGGTCATTTGACCTTTTAAAGACATTTAAGTGATTTTCTAGCCATTTAATGACCGTAATTCAAATTTAAACTACATGTACATGCAATGGCTAACCGTAAAGGTTTGAAAAATCATATTTGTGTACTTGTGTGCTAGTTAATTCCATGTGCAGTAAATTAGAAGGAATTTTCAAACATATTGGTCTCACGGAATGGACACATGCATGGAGTGCCATGGCATATAAATTCCAAAAACTTAAAAAATGATCAGAAAACATGAAACCTTGCTTGATGTAATGTAATGCCACCAAGATGATGTGGTAAAATATTTGGCCTGTTTGACCAAAGTTTGGGCACACACCCCTTACAAACCGGAGCAACTCACTAGAAGGCTCGTGGTTCCGAGAGGGAACAATGCATGTTTTATGACGAATGGGAGATAGCTTCCTCTTATGGCCTTCAAATTTTTTTCTATGTTTAACGTGCACTAATACAACTGTCATGTGAAAATTTGGAAAAGTTCAGGGGTCATTTGACCTTTTACAAACATTTAATTGATTTTCTAGCCATTTAATGACCGTAATTCAAATTTGAACTACATCTACATGCAACGGCTAACCATAGCGGTTTGAAAAATAATATTTGTGTACTTGTGTGCGAGTTAATTCCATGTATAGTAAATTAGAAGGAATTTTCAAACATATTGGTCTCACGGCATGGACACATGCATGGAGTGCAATGGCATTTTAATTCCAAATAATTAAAAAATGATCAGAAAAACATGAAAGCTTGCTTGATGTAATGTCATGCCACCAAGATGATGTGGTTAAAAAATTGGCCTGCTTGACGAAAGTTTGGACACGCACCCCTCACAAACCGGAGCTACTCACTAGAAGGCTCGTGGTTCCGAGAGGGAACAATGCATGTTTGATAACGAACAGGAGATAGCTTCCTCTTGCGCCCTTCAATCTTTTTTCTACGTTTAACGTGCACTAATACAACTGTCATGTGAAAATTTGGAAAATTTCATGAGTCATTGGACCTTTTAAAGACATTTAAGTGATTTTCTAGCCATTTAATGACCGTAATTAAAATTTGATCTACATGTAAATGCAACGGCTAACCATAATGGTTTGAAAAATCATATTTGTGTACTTGTGTGCGAGTTAATTCCATGTGCAGTAAATTAGAAAGAATTTTGAAACATATTTGTCTCATGGCATGGACACATGCATTGAGTGCCATGGCATTTTAATTCCAAAAAAATTAAAAAATGACCAGAAAAACATGAAACCTTGCTTGTTGTAATGTCATGCCACCAAGATGATGTGGTAAAAAAATTGGCCTGTTTGATGAAAGTTTGGACACACACCCCTCACAAACCGGAGCAACTCACTAGAAGGCTCGCGGTTCCGAGAGGGAACAATGCATGTTTGATGACGAACGGGAGATAGCTTCTCTTACGGCCTTCAATTTTTTTTCTACGTTTAACATGAACTAATACTACTGTCATGTGAAAATTTGGAAACTTTCAGGGTTCATTTGACCTTTTCAAGACATTTTAGTGATTTTCTAGCCATTTAATGACCGTAATTCAAATTTGAACTACATCTACATGCAACGGCTAACCATAACGGTTTGAAAAATCATATTTGTGTACTTGTGTGCGAGTTAATTCCATGTGCAGTAAATTAGAAGGAATTTTCAAACATATTGGTCTCACGGCATGGACACATGCATGGAGTGCAATGGCATTTTAATTCCAAAAAATTAAAAAATGATCAGAAAAACTTGAAACCTTCCTTGATGTAATGTCATGCCACCAAGATGATGTGGTAAAAAAATTGGCCTGCTTGACGAAAGTTTGGACACGCACCCCTCACAAACCGGAGCAACTCACTAGAAGGCTCGTGGTTCCGAGAGGGAACAATGCATGTTTGATAACGAACAGGAGATAGCTTCCTCTTGCGGCCTTCAAATTTTTTTCTACGTTTAACGTGCATTAATACAACTATCATGTGAAAATTTGGAAAATTTAATGGGTCATTTGACCTTTTAAAGACATTTAAGTGATTTTCTAGCCATTTAATGACCGTAATTCAAATTTGAACTACATGTACATGCAACGGCTAACCATAACAGTTTGAAAAATCATATTTGTGTACTTGTGTGCGAGTTAATTCCATGTGCAGTAAATTAGAAGGAATTTTCAAACATATTTGTCTCACGGCATGGACACATGCATGGAGTGCCATGGCATTTTAATTCCAAAAAATTAAAAAATGACCAGAAAAACATGAAACCTTGCTTAATGTAATGTCATGCCACCAAGATGATGTGGTAAAAAAATTGGCCTGTTTGATGAAAGTTTGGACACACAACCCTCACAAACCGGAGCAACTCACTAGAAGGCTCGTGGTTACGAGATGGAACAATGCATGTTTGATGACGAACGGGAGATAGCTTCTCTTACGGCCTTCAATTTTTTTTCTATGTTTAACATGCACTAACACAACTGTCATGTGAAAATTTGGAAAATTTCATGGGTCATTTGACCTTTTAAAGACATTTAAGTTATTTTCTAGCCATTCAAATTTGAACTACATGTACATGCAACGGCTAACCATAACGGTTTGAAAAATCATATTTGTGTACTTGTGTGCGAGTTAATTCCATGTGCAGTAAATTAGAAGGAATTTTCAAACATATTGGTCTCACGGCATGGACACATGCATGGAGTGCCATGGCATTTTAATTCCAAAAAATTAAAAAATGACAAGAAAAACATGAAACATTGCTTGATGTAATGTCATGCCACCAAGATGATGTGGTAAAAAAATTGGCCTGTTTGAGGAAAGTTTGGACACACACCCCTCACAAACCGGAGCAACTCACTAGAAGGCTCGTGGTTACGAGATGGAACAATGCATGTTTGATGACGAACGATAGATAGCTTCTCTTACGGCCTTCAAATTTTTTTCTACGTTTAACGTGCACTAACACAACTGTCATGTGAAAATTTGGAAAATTTCATGGGTCATTTGACCTTTTAAAGACATTTAAGTTATTTTCTAGCCATTTAATGACCGTAATTCAAATTTGAACCACATGTACATGCAATGGCTAACCATAAAGGTTCGAAAAATCATATTTGTGTACTTTTGTGCTAGTTAATTCCATGTGCAGTAAATTAGAAGGAATTTTCAAACATATTGGTCTCACGGCATGGACACATGCATGGAGTGCAATGGCATTTTAATTCCAAAAAATTAAAAAATGATCAGAAAAACATGAAACCTTGCTTATGTAATGGCATGCCACCAAGATCATGTGGTAAAAAAATTGGCCTGCTTGACGAAAGTTTGGACACACGCACCTCACATACCGGAGCAACTCACTAGAAGGCTCGTGGTTCCGAGAGGGAACAATGCATGTTTGATATTGAACAGGACATAGCTTCCTCTTGCGGCCTTCAATTTTTTTCTACATTTAACGTGCACTAATAAGACTGTCATGTTAAAATTTGGAAAATTTCATGGGTCATTTGACCTTTTAAAGACATTTAAGTGATTTTCTAGGCATTTAATGACCGTAATTCAAATTTGAACTACATGTACATGCAACGGCTAACCATAACGGTTTGAAAAATCATATTTGTGTACTTGTGTGCGAGTTAATTCCATGTGCAGTAAATTAGAAGGAATTTTCAAACATATTGGTCTCACGGCATGGACACATGCATGGAGTGCCATTGCATTTTAATTTCAAAAAATTAAAAAATGACAAGAAAAACATGAAACCTTGCTTGATGTAATGTCATGCCACCAAGATGATGTGGTAAAAAAATTGGCCTGTTTGAGGAAAGTTTGGACACACACCCCTCACAAACCGGAGCAACTCACTAGAAGGCTCGTGGTTCCGAGAGGGAAAAATGCATGTTTGATGACGAACGGGAGATAGCTTCCTCTTACGGCATTCAAATTTTTTTCTACGTTTAACGTGCACTAATACAACTGTCATGTGAAAATTTGGAAAATTTCAGGGGTCATTTGTCCTTTTTAGGTCAATTAAGTGATTTTCTAGCCATTTAATGATCGTAATTCAAATTTGAGCTACATCTACATGCAACGGCTAACCATAACGGTTTGAAAAATCATATTTGTGTACTTGTGTGCGAGTTAATTCCATATGCAGGAAATTAGAAGGAATTTTCAAACATATTGGTCTCACATCATGGACACATGCATGGAGTGCCATGGCATTTTAATTCCAAAAAATTAAAAAATGATCAGAAAAACTTGAAACCTTCCTTGATGTAATGTCATGCCACCAAGATGATGTGGTAAAAAAATTGGCCTGCTTGACGAAAGTTTGGACACGCACCCCTCACAAACCGGAGCAACTCACTAGAAGGCTCGTGGTTCCGAGAGGGAACAATGCATGTTTGATAACGAAAAGGAGATAGCTTCCTCTTGCGGCCTTCAATTTTTTTCTACGTTTAACTTGCATTAATACAACTATCATGTGAAAATTTGGAAAATTTAATGGGTCATTTGACCTTTTAAAGACATTTAACTGATTATCTAGCCATTTAATGACCGTAATTCAAATTTGAACTACATGTACATGCAACGGCTAACCATAACGGTTTGAAAAATCATATTTGTGTACTTGTGTGCGAGTTAATTCCATGTGCAGTAAATTAGAAGGAATTTTCAAACTTATTTGTCTCACGGCATGGACACATGCATGGAGTGCCATGGCATTTTAATTCCAAAAAATTAAAAAATGACCAGAAAAACATGAAACCTTGCTTAATGTAATGTCATGCCACCAAGATGATGTGGTAAAAAAATTGGCCTGTTTGATGAAAGTTTGGACACACACCCCTCACAAACCGAGCAACTCACTAGAAGGCTCGTGGTTACGAGATGGAACAATGCATGTTTGATGACGAACGGGAGATAGCTTCTCTTACGGCCTTCAATTTTTTTTCTATGTTTAACATGCACTAACACAACTGTCATGTGAAAATTTGGAAAATTTCATGGGTCATTTGACCTTTTAAAGACATTTAAGTTATTTTCTAGCCATTTAATGACCGTAATTCAAATTTGAACTATATGTACATCCAATGGCTAACCATAAAGGTTTGAAAAATCATATTTGTGTACTTTTGTGCTAGTTAATTCCATGTGCAGTAAATTAGAAGGAATTTTCAAACATATTGGTCTCACGACATGGACACATGCATGGAGTGCAATGCATTTTAATTCCAAAAAATTAAAAAATGATTAGAAAAACATGAAACCTTGCTTATGTAATGGCATGCCACCAAGATCATGTGGTAAAAAAATTGGCCTGCTTGACGAAAGTTTGGACACACACCCCTCACATACCGGAGCAACTCAGTAGAAGGCTCGTGGTTCCGAGAGGGAACAATGCATGCTTGATAATGAACAGGAGATAGCTTCCTCTTGCGGCCTTCAATTTTTTTTCTACGTTTAACGTGCACTAATAAGACTGTCATGTTAAAATTTGGAAAATTTCATGGGTCATTTGACCTTTTAAAGACATTTAAGTGATTTTCTAGCCATTCAAATTTGAACTACATGTACATGCAACGGCTAACCATAACGGTTTGAAAAATCATATTTGTGTACTTGTGTGCGAGTTAATTCCATGTGCAGTAAATTAGAAGGAATTTTCAAACATATTGGTCTCACGGCATGGACACATCCATGGAGTGCCATGGCATTTTAATTCCAAAAAATTAAAAAATGACAAGAAAAACATGAAACCTTGCTTGATGTAATGTCATGCCACCAAGATGATGTGGTAAAAAAATTGGCCTGTTTGAGGAAAGTTTGGACACACACCCCTCACAAACCGGAGCAACTCACTAGAAGGCTCGTGGTTACGAGATGGAACAATGCATGTTTGATGACGAACGGGAGATAGCTTCTCTTACGGCCTTCAAATTTTTTTCTACGTTTAACATGCACTAACACAACTGTCATGTGAAAATTTGGAAAATTTCATGGGTCATTTGACCTTTTAAAGACATTTAAGTTATTTTCTAGCCATTTAATGACCGTAATTCAAATTTGAACCACATGTACATGCAATGGCTAACCATAAAGGTTTGAAAAATCATATTTGTGTACTTTTGTGCTTGTTAATTCCATGTGCAGTAAATTAGAAGGAATTTTCAAACATATTGGTCTCACGGCATGGACACATGCATGGAGTGCAATGGCATTTTAATTCCAAAAAATTAAAAAATGATCAGAAAAACATGAAACCTTGCTTATGTAATGGCATGCCACCAAGATCATGTGGTAAAAAAATTGGCCTGCTTGACGAAAGTTTGGACACACACACCTCACATACCGGAGCAACTCACTAGAAGGCTCGTGGTTCCGAGAGGGAACAATGCATGTTTGATATTGAATAGGAGATAGCTTCCTCTTGCGGCCTTCAATTTTTTTTCTATGTTTAACGTGCACTAATAAGACTGTCATGTGAAAATTTGGAAAATTTCATGGGTCATTTGACCTTTTAAAGACATTTAAGTTATTTTCTAGCCATTTAATGACCGTAATTCAAATTTGAACTATATGTACATGCAACGGCTAACCATAACGGTTTGAAAAATCATATTTGTGTACTTGTGAGCGAGTAAATTCCATATGCAGTAAATTAGAAGGAATTTTCAAACATATTGGTCTCACATCATGGACACATGCATGGAGTGCAATGGCATTTTAATTCCAAAAAATTAAAAAATGATCAGAAAAACATGAAACCTTGCTTATGTAATGGCATGCCACCAAGATCATGTGGTAAAAAAATTGGCCTGCTTGACGAAAGTTTGGACACACACCCCTCACATACCGGAGCAACTCACTAGAAGGCTCGTGGTTCCGAGAGTGAACAATGCATGTTTGATATTGAACAGGAGATAGCTTCCTCTTGCGGCCTTCAATTTTTTTTCTATGTTTAACGTGCACTAATAAGACTGTCATGTTAAAATTTGGAAAATTTCATGGGTCATTTGACCTTTTAAAGACATTTAAGTGATTTTCTAGCCATTCAAATTTGAACTACATGTACATGCAACGGCTAACCATAACGGTTTGAAAAATCATATTTGTGTACTTGTGTGCGAGTTAATTCCATGTGCAGTAAATTAGAAGGAATTTTCAAACATATTGGTCTCACGGCATGGACACATCCATGGAGTGCCATGGCATTTTAATTCCAAAAAATTAAAAAATGACAAGAAAAACATGAAACCTTGCTTGATGTAATGTCATGCCACCAAGATGATGTGGTAAAAAAATTGGCCTGTTTGAGGAAAGTTTGGACACACACCCCTCACAAACCGGAGCAACTCACTAGAAGGCTCGTGGTTACGAGATGGAACAATGCATGTTTGATGACGAACGGGAGATAGCTTCTCTTACGGCCTTCAAATTTTTTTCTACGTTTAACGTGCACTAACACAACTGTCATGTGAAAATTTGGAAAATTTCATGGGTCATTTGACCTTTTAAAGACATTTAAGTTATTTTCTAGCCATTTAATGACCGTAATTCAAATTTGAACCACATGTACATGCAATGGCTAACCATAAAGGTTTGAAAAATCATATTTGTGTACTTTTGTGCTTGTTAATTCCATGTGCAGTAAATTAGAAGGAATTTTCAAACATATTGGTCTCACGGCATGGACACATGCATGGAGTGCAATGGCATTTTAATTCCAAAAAATTAAAAAATGATCAGAAAAACATGAAACCTTGCTTATGTAATGGCATGCCACCAAGATCATGTGGTAAAAAAATTGGCCTGCTTGACGAAAGTTTGGACACACACACCTCACATACCGGAGCAACTCACTAGAAGGCTCGTGGTTCCGAGAGGGAACAATGCATGTTTGATATTGAACAGGAGATAGCTTCCTCTTGCGGCCTTCAATTTTTTTTCTACGTTTAACGTGCACTAATAAGACTGTCATGTTAAAATTTGGAAAATTTCATGGGTCATTTTACCTTTTAAAGACATTTAAGTGATTTTCTAGGCATTTAATGACCGTAATTCAAATTTGAACTACATGTACATGCAACGGCTAACCATAACGGTTTGAAAAATCATATTTGTGTCCTTGTGTGCGAGTTAATTCCATGTGCAGTAAATTAGAAGGAATTTTCAAACATATTGGTCTCACGGCATGGACACATTCATGGAGTGCCATTGCATTTTAATTCCAAAAAATTAAAAAATGACAAGAAAAACATGAAACCTTGCTTGATGTAATGTCATGCCACCAAGATGATGTGGTAAAAAAATTGGCCTGTTTGTGGAAAGTTTGGACACACACCCCTCACAAACCGGAGCAACTCACTAGAAGGCTCGTGGTTCCGAGAGGGAAAAATGCATGTTTGATGACGAACGGGAGATAGCTTCCTCTTACGGCATTCAAATTTTTTTCTACGTTTAACGTGCACTAATACAACTGTCATGAGAAAATTTGGAAAATTTCAGGGGTCATTTGTCCTTTTTGGGACAATTAAGTGATTTTCTAGCCATTTAATGATCGTAATTCAAATTTGAGCTACATCTACATGCAAGGGCTAACCATAACGGTTTGAAAAATCATATTTGTGTACTTGTGTGCGAGTTAATTCCATATGCAGTAAATTAGAAGGAATTTTCAAACATATTGGTCTCACATCATGGACACATGCATGGAGTGCCATGGCATTTTATTTCCAAAAAATTAAAAAATGATCAGAAAAACATGAAACCTTGCTTATGTAATGGCATGCCACCAAGATCATGTGGTAAAAAAATTGGCCTGCTTGACGAAAGTTTGGACACACACCCCTCACATACCGGAGCAACTCACTAGAAGGCTCGTGGTTCCGAGAGTGAACAATGCATGTTTGATATTGAACAGGAGATAGCTTCCTCTTGCGGCCTTCAATTTTTTTTCTATGTTTAACGTGCACTAATAAGACTGTCATGTTAAAATTTGGAAAATTTCATGGGTCATTTGACCTTTTAAAGACATTTAAGTGATTTTCTAGGCATTTAATGACCGTAATTCAAATTTGAACAACATGTACATGCAACGGCTAACCATAACGGTTTGAAAAATCATATTTGTGTACTTGTGTGCGAGTTAATTCCATGTGCAGTAAATTAGAAGGAATTTTCAAACATATTGGTCTCACGGCATGGACACATGCATGGAGTGCCATTGCATTTTAATTCCAAAAAATTAAAAAATGACAAGAAAAACATGAAACCTTGCTTGATGTAATGTCATGCCACCAAGATGATGTGGTAAAAAAATTGGCCTGTTTGAGGAAAGTTTGGACACACACCCCTCACAAACCGGAGCAACTCACTAGAAGGCTCGTGGTTCCGAGAGGGAAAAATGCATGTTTGATGACGAACGGGAGATAGCTTCCTCTTACGGCCTTCAAATTTTTTTCTACGTTTAACGTGCACTAATACAACTGTCATGTGAAAATTTGGAAAATTTCAGGGGTCATTTGTCCTTTTTAGGACAATTAAGTGATTTTCTAGCCATTTAATGATCGTAATTCCAATTTGAGCTACATCTACATGCAACGGCTAACCATAACGGTTTGAAAAATCTTATTTGTGTACTTGTGTGCGAGTTAATTCCATGTGCAGTAAATTAGAAGGAATTTTCAAACATATTGGTCTCACAGCATGGACACATGCATGGAGTGCCATGGCATTTTAATTCCAAAAAATTAAAAAATGATCAGAAAAACATGAAACCTTGCTTGATGTAATGTCATGCCACCAAGATGATGTGCTAAAAAAAATTGGCCTGTTTGACGAAAGTTTGGACACACACCCCTCACAAACCGGAGCAACTCACTAGAATGCTCGTGGTTACGAGAGGGAACAATGCATGTTTGATGACGAACGGGAGATAGCTTCCTCTTACGGCCTTCAAATTTTTTTCTACGTTTAACATGCACTAATACAACTGTCATGTGAAAATTTGAAAATTTCAGGGGTCATTTAACCTTTTAAAGACATTTAAGTGATTTTCAAGCCATTTAATGACGGTAATTCAAATTTGAACTACATCTACATGCAACGGCTAACCATAACGGTTTGAAAAATCATATTTGTGTACTTGTGTGCGAGTTAATTCCATGTGCAGTAAATTAGAAGGAATTTTCAAACATATTGGTCTCACGGCATGGACACATGCATGGAGTGCCATGGCATTTTAATTCCAAAAAAATTAAAAAATGATCAGAAAAACTTGAAACCTTCCTTGATGTAATGTCATGACACCAAGATGATGTGGTAAAAAAATTGGCATGTTCGACGAAAGTTTGGACAAACACACCTCATAAACCGGAGCAACTCACTAGAAGGCTCATGGTTCCGAGAGGGAACAATGCATGTTTGATGACGAACAGGAGATAGCATCCCCTTGCGGCCTTCAATTTTTTGTCCATGTTTAACATGCACTAATACAACTGTCATGTGAAATTTGGAAAATTTCAGTGGTCATCTGACCTTTTAAAGACATTTAAGTGATTTTCTAGCCATTTAATGACCGTAATTCAAATTTGAACTACATGTACATGCAACGGCTAACCATAACGGTTTGAAAAATCATATTTGTGTACTTGTGTGCGAGTTAATTCCATGTGCAGCAAATTAGAAGGAATTTTCAAACATATTGGTCTCACGGCATGGACACATGCATGGAGTGCCATTGCATTTTAATTCCAAAAAATTAAAAAATGACAATAAAAACATGAAACCTTGCTTGATGTAATGTCCTGCCACCAAGATGATGTGGTAAAAAAATTGGCCTGTTTGAGGAAAGTTTGGACACACACCCCTCAGAAACCGGAGCAACTCACTAGAAAGCTCGTGGTTCCGAGAGGGAAAAATGCATGTTTGATGATGAACGGGAGATAGCTTCCTCTTACGGCCTTCAATTTTTTTCTACGTTTAACGTGCACTAATACAACTGTCATGTGAAAATTTGGAAAATTTCAGGGGTCATTTGTCCTTTTTAGGACAATTAAGTGATTTTCTAGCCATTTAATGATCGTAATTCAAATTTGAGCTACATCTACATGCAATGGCTAACCATAACTGTTTGAAAAATCATATTTGTGTACTTGTGTGCGAGTTAATTCAATGTGTAGTAAATTAGAAGGAATTTTCAAACATATTGGTCTCACGGCATGGACACATGCATGGAGTGCCATGGCATTTTAATTCCAAAAATTTAAAAAATGACCAGAAAAACAAGAAACCTTGCTTGATGTAATGTCATGCCACCAAGATGATGTGGTAAAAAAATTGGCCTGTTTGACGAAAGTTTGGACACACACCCCTCACAAACCAGAGCAACTCACTAGAAGGCTCGTGGTTCTGAGAGGGAAAAATGCATGTTTGATGACGAACAGGAGATAGCTTCCTCTTATGGCCTTCAATTTTTTTTCTATGTTTAACGTGCACTAATACAACTGTCATGTGAAAATTTGGAAAATTTCAGGGGTCATTTGACCTTTTAAAGACATTTAAGTGATTTTCTAGCCATTTAATGACCATAATTCAAATTTGAACTACATCTACATGCAACGGCTAACCATAACGGTTTGAAAAATCATAATTGTGTACTTGTGTGCGAGTTAATTCCATGTGCAGTAAATTAGAAGGAATTTTCAAACATATTGGTCTCATGGCATGGACACATGCATGGAGTGCAATGGCATTTTAATTCCAAAAAATTAAAAAATGATCAGAAAAACATGAAACCTTGCTTGATGTAATGTCATGCCACCAAGATGATGTGGTAAAAAATTCGCCTGTTTGATGAAAGTTTGGACACACACCCCTCTCCAACCGGAGCAACTGACTAGAAGGCTCGTGGTTCCGAGAGGGAACAATGCATGTTTGATGACGAACGGAAGCTAGCTTCCTCTTACGGCCTTCAATTTTTTTTCTACGTTTAACGTGCACTAATACAACTGTCATGTGAAAATTTGGAAAATTTCAGGGGTCATTTGACCTTTTAAAGACATTTAAGTTATTTTCTAGAAATTTAATGACCGTAATTCAAATTTGAACTACATCTACATGCAACGGCTAACCATAACAGTTTGACAAATCATATTTTTGTGTACTTGTGTGCGAGTTATTTCCATGTGCAGTAAATTAGAAGGAATATTCAAACATATTGGTCTCACGGCATGGACACATGCATGGAGTGCCATGCCATTTAAATTCCAAAAAATTAAAAATGAACAAAAAAACATGAAACCTTGCTTGAGGTAATGTCGTGCCACCAAGATGACGTGCTAAAAATATTGGCCTGTTTGACGAAAGTTTAGACACACACCCCTCACAAACCGGAGCAACTCACTAGAAGGCTCGTGGTTCCGAGAGCGAATAATGCATGTTTGATGACGAACGGGAGATAGCTTCCTCTTATGGCCTTCAAATTGTTTACTAATACAACTATCATGTGAAAATTTGGAAAATTTCAGGGGTCATTTGACCTTTTAAGGACAATTAAGTGATTTTCTAGCCATTCAATGACCGTAATTTAAATTTGAACTACATGTACATGCAACGGCTAACCATAACGGTTTGAAAAATCATATTTGTGTACATGTGTGCGAGTTAATTCCATGTGCAGTAAATTAGAAGGAATTTTGAAACATATTGGTCTCACGGCATGGACACATGCATGGAGTGCCATGGCATTTTAATTCCAAAAAATTAAAAAATGACCAAAAAAACAAGAAACCTTGATTGATGTAATGTCATGCCACCAAGATGATGTGGTAAAAAAATTGGCCTGTTTGACGAAAGTTTGGACAAACACCCCTCACAAACCGGAGCAATTCACTAGAAGGCTCGTGGTTCCGAGAGGGAACAATGAATGTTTGGTGACGAACGGGAGATAGCTTCCTCTTACGGCATTCAATTTTTTTTTCTACGTTTAACATGCACTAATACAACTGTCATGTGAAAATTTGGAAACTTTCAGGGGTCATTTGACCTTTTAAAGATATTTAAGTGATTTTCTAGCCATTTAATGACCGTAATTCTAATTTGAACTACATCTACAAGCAACGGCTAACCATAATGGTTTGAAAAATCATATTTGTGTACTTGTGTGCGAGTTAATTCCATGTGCAGTAAATTAGAAGGAATTTTCAAACATATTGGTCTCACGGCATGGACACATGCATGGAGTGCCATGGCATTTTAAATCCAAAAAATAAAAAAATGATCAGAAAATCATGAAACCTTGCTTGATGTAATGTCATGCCACCCAGATGATGTGGTAAAAAATTCGCTTGTTTGACGAAAGTTTGGACTCACACCCCTCACAAACCGGAGCAACTAACTAGAAGGCTCGTGGTTCCGATAGGGAACAATGCATGTTTGATGACGAACGGGAGATAGCTTCCTCTTACGGCCTTCAAATTTTTTTCTACATTTAAAGTGCACTAATAAAACTGTCATGTGAAAAATTGGAAAATCTCATGGTTCATTTGACCTTTTAAAGACATTTAAGTTATTTTCTAGCCATTTAATGACTGTAATTCAAATTTGAACTACATCTACATTCAATGGCTAACCATAAAGGTTTGAAAAATCATATTTTTGTGTACTTGTGTGTGAGTTAAATCCGTGTGCAGTAAATTAGAAGGAATTTTCAAACATATTGGTCTCACGGCATGGACACATGCATCGAGTGCCATGGCATTTAAATTCCAAAAAATTAAAAAATTACCAGAAAAACATGAAACCTTGCTTGATGTAATGTCGTGCCACCAAGATGATGTGGTAAAAAAATTGGCCTGTTTGACGAAAGTTTGGACACACAGCCCTCACAAACCGGAGCAACTCACTAGAAGGCTCGTCGTTCCGAGAGGGAACAATGCATGTTTGATGACGAACGGGAGATAGCTTCCTCTTACGCCCTTCAAATTTTTTTCTATGTTTAACGTAGACTAATACAACTGTCATGTGAAAATTTGGAAAATTTCGGGGGTCATTTGACCTTTTAAAGACATTTAAGTGATTTTCTAGCCATTTAATGACAGTAATTCAAATTCGAACTACATCTACATGCAACGGCTAACCATAACAGTTTGAAAAATCATATTTGTGTACTTGTGTGCGAGTTAATTCCATGTGCAGTAAATTAGCAGGAATTTTCAAACATATTGGTCTCACGGCATGGACACATGCATGGAGTGCAATGGAATTTTAATTCAAAAAAATTAAAAAATGATCAGAAAAACATGAAACCTTGCTTGATGTAATGTCATGCCACCAAGATGATGTGGTAAAAAATTCGCCTGTTTGAAGAAAGTTTGGACACACACCCCTCTCAAACCGGAGCAACTAACTCGAAGGCTCGTGGTTCCGAGAGGGAACAATGCATGTTTGATGACGAACGGGAGCTAGCTTCCTCTTACGGCCTTAATTTTTTTTTCTACGTTTAACGTGCACTAATACAACTGTCATGTGAAAATTTGGAAAATTTCAGGGGTCATTTGACCTTTTAAAGATATTTAAGTTATTTTCTAGCCATTTAATGACCATAATTCAAATTTGAACTACATCTACATGCAACGGCTAACCATAATAGTTTGGAAAATCATATTTTTGTGTACTTTTGTGCGAGTTAATTCCATGTGCAGTAAATTAGAAGGAATTTTCCAACATATTGGTCTCACGACATGGACACATGCATGGAGTGCTATGTCATTTAAATTCCAAAAAATTAAAAAATGAAAAAAAACATGAAACCTTGCTTGATGTAATGTCGTGCCACCAAGAAGACGTGGTAAAAAAATTGGCCTGTTTGACGAAAGTCTAGACACACACCCCTCACAAATCGGAGCAACTCACTAGAAGGCTCGTGGTTCCGAGTGGGAACAATGCATGTTTGATGACGAACGGGAGATAGCTCAATCTTACGGCCTTCAATTTTTTTACTACGTTTAACGTGCACTAATACAACTGTCATGTGAAAATTTGGAAAATTTCAGGGGTCATTTGACCTTTGAAAGACATTTAAGTGATTTTCTAGCCATTCAATGACCGTAATTCAAATTTGAACTACATGTACATGCAACGGCTAACCATAACGGTTTGAAAAATCATATTTGTGTACATGTGTGCGAGTTAATTCCATGTGCAGTAAATTAGAAGGAATTTTCAAACATATTGGTCTCATGGCATGGACACATGCATGGAGTGCCATGGCATTTTAAATCCAAAAAATTAAAAAATGACCAGAAAAACAAGAAATCTTGCTTGATGTAATGTCATGCCACCAAGATGATGTGGTAAAAAAATTGGCCTGTTTGACGAAAGTTTGGACACACACCCCTCACAAACCGGAGCAACTCACTAGAAGGCTCGTGGTTCCGAGAGGGAACAATGCATGTTTGATGACAAACGGGAGATAGCTTCCTCTTACGTCCTTCAATTTTTTTTCTACATTTAACGTGCACTAATACAACTGTCATGTGAAAATTTGGAAAATTTCAGGGGTCATTTGACCTTTTAAAGACATTTAAGTGATTTTCTAGCCATTTAATGACCGAATTCAAATTTGAACTACATCTATATGCAACGGCTAACCGTAACGGTTTGAAAAATCATATTTGTGTACTTGTGTGCAAGTTAATTCCATGTGCAGTAAATTAGAAGGAATTTTCAAACATATTGGTCTCACGGCATGGACACATGCATGGAGTGCCATGGCATTTTATTTCCAAAAAATTAAAAAATGATCAGAAAAACATGAAACCTTGCTTGATGTAATGTCATGCCACCCAGATGATGTGGTAAAAAATTCGCCTGTTTTACAAAAGTTTGGACAAACACCCCTCAGAAACCGGAGCAACTCACTAGAAGGCTCGTGGTTCCGAGAGGGAACAATGCATGTTTGATGACGAATGGGAGATAGCTTCCTCTTAGGGCCTTCAATTTTTTTTCTACATTTAAAGTGCACTAATACAACTGTCATCTAAAAATTTGGAAAATTTCAGGGGTCATTTGACCTTTTAAAGACAATTAAGTTATTTTCTAGCCATTTAATGACCGTAATTCAAATTTGAACTACATCTACATGCAACGGCTAACAATAATGGTTTGAAAAATCATATTTTTGTGTACTTGTGTGCGAGTTAATTCCATGTGCGGTAAATTAGAAGGAATTTTCAAACATATTGGTCTCACGGCATGGACACAAGCATGGAGTGCCCTGGCATTTATATTCCAGAAAATTAAAAAATGATCAGAAAAACATGAAACCTTGCTTGATATAATGTCGTGCCACCAAGATGATGTGGTAAAAAAATTGGCCTGTTTGACGAAAGTTTGGACACACACCCCTCACAAAGCGGAGCAACTCACTAGAAGGCTCGTGGTTCCGAGAGGGAACAATGGATGTTTGATGACGAACGGGAGATAGCTTCCTCTTACGGCCTTCAATTTTTTTACTACGTTTAACGTGCACTAATATAACTGTCATGTGAAAATTTGGAAAATTTCAGCGGTCATTTAACCTTTTAAAGACATTTAAGTGATTTTCTAGCCATTCAATGACCGTAATTGAAATTTGAACTACATGTACATGCAACGGCTAACCATAACATCTTGAAAAATCATATTTGTGTACTTGTGTGCGAGTGAATTCCATGTGCAGTAAATTAGAAGGAATTTTCAAACATATTGGTCTCACGGCATGCACTCCCGAACAATATCCTCGAACAACTTGGGTTCGTGCAAAGAGTAAAATCCTCGAACCTGAAACTTTGACTGGTTATCATTCGCCCATTCCTACTGATACTAACGAGTTAAATGACTCAAATTACAAACTGTTCAAGCAACAGAATGGTAAAGTTTTCACTTGATATGTTGGTGCTAACTGCAGGGCAGGCTCACTCAAGAAGCAAATTTAGGTGAAGAAAAGTGTCGTTGAAAATCTATCTGTTACTGCTAATCTGACTGTGCAGGACAATTCTCGACGAGGGAATGGCTACCATTCACAGCCTAATCGAATACCATTTTCAAATGTTTATCACCTACATCTGCGTCAAAAGGAATACATGTGCATATCTTCTAACCATTACACTCATGTATCTGGAAACAACTTCAATGCCTATTCTTATGATTGTTATCATAGTGCGCAGGTGTCTCGCAGAACACGCCGAAGAAATAACCCAAGTCAGGCGAAGCAAATGAGATCCTCACCTCCCACACAGGTGTGGGTTGTGAAGTAGAACTAATTGTTTCTTGCAGGAAACACTCTCAGGGATATCTCCTACTCATCTTTTGCCCTGAGATCATTTATTGTTGGTGCCTATGTTTCTGAGTTCTTCTCTCTTAGTGTTTGTGTTCTTTTTCGATAGTGTTGTGCTCCGAGTTTGATTCCTTATCTGGTTTATTCTTTTTCGTCGTGTCATAATCATGCACCTTGATCTGAACAAGATTTCTTTCCGACGTCCTTGGTCGCGAATTAAATCATCTTCAATATTTTATCTGTTTTGGCGATAGCCCTTCCTCAAACCCTTCGGCATCCTGTTCAGTTACCGAGATTTTTGCAGGAAACGGCTCACACGTGCCCATGATCTCATCTGTTTAATGTGGAACGTACTGAGTTTTTTGTCCGTAGATTTCGGAGTGGGCGGTTTCTCCCTCAGGCTATTTATAGCCCCTCTCCAGGTCTCTTCTTCCTCAGTTTCCTCTCTGTTCGACCTCTCCTCTCACTCTGCTTCCGAGCCCGAGCTCGTAGCAGCATTGACGTCAAGCCTCGCCGTGCAACTCCGGTGGAGCTCCGTCGCTGGTGGTCGCGCCAGTGTGGTAACCTCTCTCTTACGCACTGTCGTAGTCGATCTGTCTCGCCAAGTTAGGGCATTTAGATTTGGAACTGGCTCTACTCCCTTCTTGTTCTAGAACAGTTCATCCTGATGCCATTTATCCTAGTTTATTTCTTTGCGGTAGATCTTTAGGGTTCAATAAGCTATGACATGTACGGTTTGTAGTTGTTCCTCATGCTAGTCTCCTGAATCTAGGGTTCACTGTATGTTTTGAAACATTAGAGGATTGGTTATGTCAACATTAGGCATACTGCAATTTACTCGATGATATCTTGCAAATGCATGCCTTGTATCCCATGCTTCTCTCTGTAAAACCATCTGTTTTGAGTTAAAAATTTCCTCTGTGCATGCTTGTGACTTCTTCCGTGCTTTCTTTCGAATTTGTGTTTTTTCTCTCAGGAGTGGTCATGGCAAATAGTTCGGATGAGCATTCTGGTTCGGAGGAAGAAATCCCTCAACAGCCAAGGGTGTCTGACAAAGCTAAAGTGGTTGAAAGAAAATCAGCAAAGCCACCAAGAGCGCCGAAGAAAAAGGCCGAATCAGAATCCGTGAAGGACGGTGATGATGTGCCCTCAGCGCAAAGCCAGCCAGAGGATGAGCTTGTCATAGACTCCAAGACCATGTTCTCTGATGGAAATCCCAAAAAGGGTGGCAGAGGAAGAGAAAGGAATACTACGGCCGAAATGTCTGATCAAGAAACTTACAGGACTCCACCAGGAGTGGAAACTGCTCAGGAAAGGAACAACTGATTGCAAAAGATTCACCGTCACTGGGCGAAGAAATGGTTCAATTATGAGAACGTCCGAAGGAAATACCAAATCCTATTTGCATTCGCTCCACCCTGGAATGATTGCATTGCAGAGGGCTGCCTAGGGCAGGACAATGAAAAAGTGAGGCCGGCACCGCCTCCCAATGCTAATGCTGATTCTTTGAAAACCATAGCAGATTTTCCCGAAGAAGTTGCAAAGAGGAAAAATGCAAAGGCCAAGCGTGAGGCTAGACTTGCAAACAAGAACCATGTAGAACAGCGGAATGTTGAGTTGACTCAACAGGATTTGATGGAAAAGAAGGAAAGGGCATCTATCCGTAAAGAACAGAAGAGGAAGTCTATTCCTCCTCGAGCTTCGAAGAAGAAGTCCGTTGCAAGCAAATCTAGGAAAGCTGCACCTACCTCGTCTTATGAGGATTCGTCTGATGGCAGTGCTGGCAAAGAAATTCCCATGTATGATCAGAAAGCGCTGCTTGACAAGCCATACCAAACCCCATCTCCTGCAAAGATTTCGCCACCAGTGAGATCTTCACCAAGACTTGCACCTGTCCCCTCTGATAAACTTTCGGGTTCTGCTGCCCCAACTGCAAAGAGAAAATTGATTACTGATGAGAAAGCTACTGCTTCTGCCAAGAAGGCGAAGAAGATCATTCCTGTTTCCACAGAGGAATATGACTTTAATCTGATATTCGACATCATTGAAGGTGACACCTATGATGCCAATCCAGCTGAGTTGGGTACTTTGGGTCTGCCAGAAGATGTTACCAAGATGGTAGCCAAGCACTTCACTGATCTGAAAGAAATCACCAAAGAACTCAATCAAGTTGTCGAAGATAAGAAGCTTTTGGAGAAGATGAGAATGGAAGCTAAATCTGAGTCTGAAAGAAAAGATGTGAACAAGGCTATTCTTGAGACCACCAAAGCTCTCACTACCATGAGAAACAACAAGATTGATTGGCACTCCAGGATGAAGATGGATGTCTCTCAGCTTTGTGATCGCAAAATCGAAGAGATTAAGCGTCAAGAAGCTCTTGCTCGACGCAGAGAGAAAGAAGAGAAACGTGTAAGAACACAGGCCAGAGCATATAAACCAAAAGAGACTAAGGATTGTCATATCCAAACTGTTTCTTCAGATGCACCCGTCGATGCAAGTGTTCCTCTTCAACAGATTCCACCATCCCCTCGTCCCGAGGAAGTAACCGAGCAACAAGTTGAGACTGTGGTAGTTCCTACCTCAGTCAAACAAGAAGGTGATGTCGTGGATATGTAAACATTGTGCCTGAGCAAAATGCTCCCGAAGAAAAGATTGACGAAGAGATTGAGATGGAAAAGGCAGTCCAATCGCCTTTGAAAGAAGTTCATGTTGAACCCTCTGGATCCACTAAGGAGGGAGAAAAGATTGAGGGGGAGCAAGCTGCTGCCCGAGGTACTATCCCTACGGTCTCCTCATCTGGTGCTCATGCTCCAATGAAGGTTGACCCTACTCCTGGTTCTTTGGCTTCACAGCCAGAATAGGAAGAAAAGAAGTTTTAAGAGCCCATGGCTCATGAGGAGAAAGATGAAGAAGTTGCACCACCAGTTCTGTCCCACCAGGTTGTACCACCAGTTCTGCCACTTGTCTCTCAAGAAGTTTTTGTGCCGCCACCAGTTGATGAGTCACCGAAAGAAAAGGCCCTTGTTCCTAAATCTGAGAAAGCCGCTGAAGGAGTTCCAGCGAAGAAAAATGACAGTCATTCCAGTGACCCCATGCCATCTGCTTCAGATACAGTGTCAAGGCCTCTTGTGCCATTGAAGCCCGTCGATGAAAATGCTCCAGTCTCTGAAGCAGTACAGCCGATGGAAATTAGCGTGGAAGTACTCAAGAAAAATCCTCAAGAATCCTTCCCGCTGTTTTCAGCTGAATATGGCCCCAATGGCCCCGCCTTCAACGAACAGCTTCACTCTGTGAAGCATGCATTCTTTGGGGTCAGCCCGTATGAAGGAGAAAGGACTTCATTGTCCCCCAGGTTCTGGACAGAAGAGCAGGCAATCTATTATGCACGAATCTTGTTTGGCAAGCACAAGATTTTCAATCATAAGATATTGAACTTTGCCAAGCTCGAAGAAATGCCTTGCTTCCTGAATGCAATTGATCACATTGAACATGCTTCCTGAAGGGATTCATGTGTTTCAACGATGGCTGGAACAAGGAGGTTATTCTTCAGTTCTATGCCAGGATATACATCATAGGAGAAATGGCAAATACTTCATCTTGGACGCTTGAGTGGATGACTGGCAGAGAGAGAATCAAGTGCTCGGTAGATCATTTTCTGGCCCTGATAAATTTACCTCTATGTGAATTTGAGAATGACAGAGAACACAGACTGCATTTCTGGGATGTATCTGAAGCTCAACTCCTTGTCTTGATGGATTCCACCATGGTGGGCGACGAATGCATTGAAGTTGATCCGAAGAAGTTGGCCTATGACAACAAAGCCCTATTCCACATTTTATGCAATACAATCATGCCAACAAACCGGCCCTACTCCATCAAAGGCATCATAGGAAATGCTCTTGTTGCAATATCTCAGGGAATCAAGTTTGACATTCCTGACCTTTTCATTCGGAATCTGGCAAGTGCTGCAGATAGCCCTCAGTCTCTAAAGCCCTATGCTCCTTGGATTATGTATGCCATTGAGCAGCTCACAAATGAAAAATTGTTTTGGGCCTATGAACCGAAGGTATTCATGCCACCTGTCCGTGACAGTCTACGCATCGTGAAGGAATACAGAAAAGGGAAGGAACCTGTTGATGCTACTGCAACTGCTTCTGCTTCTAAGAATGCACCGAAGGTAAAAGAAGCCAAGGTTGAAGTTCCTCGAGAGGAAAATCCATCAGTATATGAGATCTGCAGTCGCACTCAGCAGACCCTGGAAAGGCATATCAGAATGGATAGAAAGGAAAAGATGGAATTGCTGGCTGAACTGAATATGCTTCATAATCACACCCGACAAATTCTTTGCATGAGAAGGAGGCTAGGAAGAGATCATGGACCTTCCTGAGAAAGCATTACTCTCGCAAGGATCTAGCCAAGAAGGGTCTATTCAAAGACTATGAATATTTGGACTTGCTTGCAGTACCGCGTGTCCGAAGACAAACTCCAGAGCTCCCACAACATTCTGCATCAACGGATCTGCTGTTTGTCAACCATGATGATGAAATCACAGACACGGCCGGCACTCGTATCTACAAGCCAGATGCACATCCCTCGAAGCCCCTCAAAGCCAAGGCTGCTACTCCTTCTTCTGCCTCGACCATTCCGCATTCTTCTGACTCTGGTTCTTCAAGTGGTTTCAACTCTGACTCAAAAGATTCTCCCTCGAAGTAATTCCTCGTATGCTCTCTCTTTCCTTTTTGACACTTATTGACAAAAAGGGGGAGAATAACATCGAGTGATAGTTTATCGGGGTTTGCAGGGTGTTTTTCTTCGAACTTTTATTTGGTTCTTCTTCGAAGAATTTGCTTCAGAACTTATCGCACCACTTGTGGTGTTGAAACACTCGATCGTCATGTAATGTTAATAACCCCTGCCTGCAATATCAGTTGCTTCACAATCTTTGTCTGCAGGTGCCTTCGAATGTTTATTCTCTGATTGATTATCATAGGAAATCATTTATCTTACAGGGACACACAACTGCTCCGTGAAGAAGAGCAGAGAACCATCAAATGATGACATCATGTTGAAGCACTATATGATTTATGACTATTGTGGTTGGATATGCTCTTATTGCTATCTATCATTGTCTAGCCTTGTAGGAAGCTAAAGTCATCTATATAATTGACGGAGTGTTTTTCTTCTCAAATATCTTTTGCATCATCTCTTTTGCAGGAAAATCACCTTCAAAGCATATCCACCCTGAGCTATGAATTATGATTTGATCCTGCCTTGATCATGTCGAATATCTAACATGCACGAAAACTATATCTCGTGTGGATTCAAATTGTGTTCTGAGAAAACCTTCATGACTCATCCATGTCACAAAACTCACAATGTTGTTTCACATCTAACCCTTGTCAAAGTTTTCGTGACAGGAACTAACTCAGACACACCATCGAGTGCATTGAAAGAACTCCAGGGTGAAATCTGATGTCAATGACACTCATACAAAGAAAAATACTTTGTCCCAAACCAAAGCATATGTTAAGGGGGAGAATATCTTATCTTCATAATTATCTCTCATTCTTCATTAATCTTTGCATTACATTTCACTATCTATCATTCGTTGTGATCTGTTTTGTCAACAATCATCCAAAAAGGGGGAGATTGTTGGTGCAATATCTGCCTACCTTGTGTTTTGGAGATTCTTAATAGAAACAGATATGGACTAATCTGTTTGCTAGTGCACACAAAGAGAAAAGTCCAGACACAACCAAAGAGAATGCTGTCTCCAATGCAGAGTTCGAGGAACTTCACCGAAGCATATTTGCATTGCAGAGAAGAACAAGCTATATCTATTGAAGTGATAGATTCAAGAAGATTAATGTGAAGAAATCGACCCCTCAAAAAGTTTACTTCTGAAGCGAAGCTTTTGTTTCGATACTGTCGTCTGAAGAAATTGACTGCTGTGATTGGAGTCAAAGACAAAGTGAAGACATAGCATTCATTTTGTTTTTCTTCTTTCAGTCTGTCGAGTCATAGGACCTCCGTACTATTAAGAGGGGTATAGGTTCTCGATGCTTACATCAGCTGTGATGCTGAGCCACAACCTATGAAAGATGCGAGAGAAATCTCTTTGTGTTCCGAGTAAATACTTGCCAGCAAGATACTGTGATCTTCTTCGCTGCGAGAGATTTGCCTCGGACCGAGGAGTTAGTATTTCTTGCTCCGCAAGAAATGGTACCGTTGTGTTCAAATCCGACCGTTGGAATCGTGTTGTTCGGCCATTGGCTCAGGCCGATGTCCATTTTGGTCATTTCCCATCTGGGAAGGCTGCGACTATAAATAGCCACCCCGCTCCAACTTTGATCATTGGCTGCTCCGCTTGAGATTTCTGAGAAGATTTATTTGAGCAACCCCTCTCCGAGTGATTTGGGTTTAAGATCCACCGAGAGAAAACCAAGAGCCCAAACTTAGAAAGTGGTTTAGCATCACAGCAGTTCTGAGTGAGAGTTCTTGTACCTATTACTCTTGAGAGCTGCGCACTCTCTATACAGATAGGTTTGGCTTCGAGTGTTGAAGAGTTGTTGTCTTCACCGAGCCTAATCTTCAGCAACCAAGAGTGATTGTGGTTCGCAAAGGTCGACCGAAGGTTTGGAGATCGCCTACAAGGATCTACCATGAGTGAAATCAACCTGAGTCTGATCAGCTCTGCGTTGAAGGAGAATAGGGTGAAGATAGTTTATCTTCCGTGTTAAGTCACAACCCCTCCAACCGGACGTAGGCCTTTGGTAGAAGGGTGAACTGGTCTACCAAATCTCTCTGTCGCCATCGAGCACCACTAGTTATTTCTATTCTACTGCAATTCATTCAGTAGTTCTTATTCGTGCTCTGTGTCGATAGTTTTCTGGATCAGTCGGTTCTGTTTATTGCATTTCGTGTATCCGTTCTTCGACAATATCTGTATTCATTCTTTACCATCTTGTGTATCTGTCGTACTTGTGAAATATGTGAGGTGCTACTCATTCTATCACTGGCATGTTGTGTCTTATCCTGTTTCATCTGTTTGCTTGTTGCGTAACCCTCACTATAGTTAAACATGTTATCCATCAAGCTCGTACCATTGTAAATACTTTCCTAAAAGAATATGCTTCTGACGAAGAGGACTGATTCAGTTTACTTCCTACATCTCTCTATTCCACTGTTGTGATTGGGTTGTGTTTCAAAGCTTTTGAAAGAAAATTTGAATCTCCCATTCACCCCCCCCTCTGGTTGATATACTCTCGATCCTAACAAGATTGGTGCCACCGAGTTTAACCATTCGGTCCCACCGAGATGAGTCAAATGTGTGTAACGGTTGGATTTTATGTGGAGGCTATATATACCCCTCCACCCCCTTCCCCATTTGTGAGAGAGCCATCAGAACGTGCCTACACTTCCACCATACATTTTCTGAGAGGGAACCAGCTACTCATGTGTTGAGATCAAGACATTCCAATCCTACCACAAGAATCTTGATTTTAGCCTTCACCAATTTGCTTTCCACTCAAATCAACTTTCTACCATAGACAAATATGAGAGAAGGAGAGAGAGAGAGAGTTGAGTGTTGGGGAGATTATCATTTGAAGCACAAGAGCAAGGAGTTCATCATCAACACACCGTCTATTACCTTTTGGAGAGTGGTGTCTCCTAGATTGGTTACGTGTCTCTTGGGAACCTCCGTCAAGATGTGGAGTTGAACCAAGAAGTTTGTAAGGGCAAGGAGATCGCCTACTTCGTGAAGATCTACCCGAGTGAGGCAAGTCCTTCATGGGCGATGTCCACGGTGGGATAGACAAGGTTGCTTCTTCATGGACCCTTCATGGGTGGAGCCCTCCGTGGACTCACATAGCTGTTACCCTTCGTGGGTTGAAGTCTCCATCAACGTGGATGTACGATAGCACCACCTATCGGAACCACGCCAAAAATCTCCGTGTCTCCATTGCGTTTGCCTTGTCCAAACCCTTCCCTTTACCTTCATATGCAATTTTTTACTTTCTGTTGCTATAATCTTAGAATTGCATGTGTAGGTTGATTGCTTGACTTGTGCTAATTGCTAAAATCTTCCCACAACTAAAAGTGGAAAATGATAGGTTTTTATTTGGTCAAGTAGTCTAATCTATTGACCCCACAAGCTTGACCTGGCCTCTGCGCACAGTGAAGATCTTGGCACTACAATCTGTCGACCCTGATCTGGATGAAGTTGTTAGATTCCTTAGATGCTTTCCTTGCACGGAGAAGCTATACATCCAGGTGATGCTCCTTTCCTGTTAATTGTTAACCACACCAGAGCTCAATTTTTTTTTACTTTTACCCAAGATTACAATGACAAATGTAGAATGATTTCTAAAGGAAATTTGGATGATTTTGATACATATATTTTTTGAGATGTTAATCATGAAAGATTCAAGGTGGCATTTCATCATTTTCGTGAATTTTAGAAATCCTGCAAATCAAAGAGGCCCAAAGTATTCAAATCTGCAGCTAGGCACTAATATGTTGTCTTCGTTTGCAGATACTAGCAGGCCCGAAAGTAGAAAATGTTGGGGAATATAAGAATCCCATTGAATGCCTTGATCTTCATCTCACAGAAATTACATTTAACGAGTACCGAGGCATCACACCAGAAATTAAATTCGCCAGGTTCTTTGTTGAGAAATCAAGGTTGCTCAAGGTAATGAGGTTTTCCCTATATTTACTGCGCAGAAGTGAATGGATTGCTAAAGAGCGCAGGTGTGACACCTCGAGACCGACGCTCTAGTTGACTTCCATTTATTTTCTTTGTTGTCGGGTGATTCATTTGTTTTTGCATCCATCATCGCATCATTCGCATTGCATCGGCATTCGTGTCATCATTCTTTTCTAAACTTGCATCCATTCGTAGTTGCCGGGTCTCCCAGTTCTCTCCGTTGACCGTTCTGAGTCCAACCACACTCGCACGCGCCCACGGCACCTCCGAAATATTATTTTATAAGTGGGATAAAAACATTCTCGGAATGGGTTGAAAGTAGGTGTGCGGTCTTATTATAGTGTAGGTAGACCGCCCGCCAAATTTCATCGCATTCGGAGTCCGTTTGATGCCCCAACGGATAACTATAGTGGCACTATAGCCGGTTTATTCGTTGGACGTTTTCGGTATCCGAAAACCTGCTGCCGGACCTCTCTTCTCATCTCTCTCTAAGTCCAAGGCCTTCTTTACATAGCCACAATCAGCTCACCTGGCCCATCCTAGCCCCCCGTCCGACCGGAGCCGTCGGATTGCGATCGGAGGCCCCGAAACCCCCCAAAACCCAAACCCTTGCCAAAGCTGCCTATATATGGACGCCCTCACATCCATAGATGGAAACCTAGCCTCCCCCTACCCTCGGCCACCACCTCCCACCTCGTTTTCAGCACTGGCCAAACCCAAAGCTGCCACTTGGCAAATCCAGGCGAGCCAGCACCGCCGCAGCCGCCGCCCTCCACCACTCACAGCGCGCCACGTCGCCCCACCAGCTTCCCACCACCGCACCGGCCCAGCAGGCCCATCGCGGGCCCACGCAGGCCCGAGCCACCGGCCACTGCTCCCGGTGTCCTCCCGCTCGATCTAGGCCTCCTCCTCGCCAGCCTCGACCTCCTCCCCGCGCCGACTGCCTGACCCCGCTGCCTCGCCGGAGATGAGTCCCCTGCCGCCCCAATCTCTCCCTGTCCTCTCCTTCTCCTTCTCTCCCTCTATCGCATGAGCTTTCTTTCTCCCTATAGCTCACTGCAGCAGAGGTCCGCCACCGCCATGGTCTTCCTCAGCATCATCCTCGCCCAACTCCGGCCAGATCTGGTGCCTAGGGACCAGATCCATCCATCCCCGTCCTCCTCGCATGTCCAGCCGCCTCTCGCCGTCTCCGTTGACCGGCGTCGTCGTGCATTCATCTGCTCCGCTCATCCTGCTCGCGGAATGGAGACGGCGAGCGAGCTCGCCTTCTTGTTTGGGTCGGCCTCCCTTGCATCGGCCTCATGGGCCATGCCAGCGCCCGGCGGCCCAACTTCCGCACGAGGCCCAGCCTCATTCACCGCTGCAGCCCGAGCTGGCTTTTTGGGCCCTAGGTGAGCGGCCCTCTGCTAAACCCCGCCCCGTGCGTAATATAATACCCTGCGCTCAGCCAGGAGTTGGTCAAATTCGTCCAAGTCCCTGTTTTTCTAAACATCACATTTGCATGTTTGTCATGTGGTAACTTTGTGCATGTTGACCCAATGGAGATGATTTATATATGAAAGTTTTTCTACTCTCTGTTCTCTTTATGATGGTGGCTGTTGCATTCATGATAGGGTTCATCTTCATGTCTTAATCTTCGTTGCAAAAGTGCATCCTAATGTTACTGCTGAGAACAGTTAAAACTTGCTCTGTTGTTATTTTTGTGTGATTTAATGCATATTTCATATGAGCATCTTGTCAACATGTGGTTGGTGCATTTTTATGTCTTCTTGCTGCTAGTATTTATTTCATGCCATGATATGCCATGATGTGACTGTCATGAGGTTGCGAACATGCCAAGTCAATGTTGCTGATTTCGGACTTGTTAATTTCACCACGTTTAAACTGTCTGTTATAAAAACTTAGCATCTTTGCTTGATGTTTGCCACTAATACATTACTCATGTGCATTTGATTCCTTGATGTGATTGGCTCTATGTTATGTGAAATTTGATGCCATGCCCTTGGTTGCCATATATAGTTGCTATAGCATGTCTCTTTCTTGCTCTCAAGTTGCCATCATGATAAATTTGTCATCCTGTTAACAACATGTTCCATTTTGCAAAGCTCATACTAATTAATCTATGCATCTTATAAATTGTGCTAATAGATTAATTGGAATTATGCCATGTCTACCTTATTCTCATGCCTTTTTCATAGTTATTAAAATTGCTATTCTTGCTGTTATGTGCCTCCAAATTCAGCATCATAATGTTATTGTTTTGCATTCCCAGAATTCACCGTCTGAGAATCAGCTTATTTCACGGTTGCATTTTGTCTTGATGATTTCCATGAACTTGTTGCTCTTATGTATATGCCATGTTGTGTTATTTGAGCTCCAGGATATATAATAGAATTCTATACCATTTGATGCCATGTTATGGTGATGTAGAATCTTTGTTTCATGCCTCCAACATGCCATCTTATTAACTCTGCTCAAGTATATGCCCAGTTTTTCACTGTCATGAATCTGTAGCAGAACTTTGCATTTTGCCTTGATCATAGTAAATTAACCATGATGCTTATGAACCTGATTAGTAAAGATAAATTGAAGTATGTTATCTCTACTTTAAGTTCATATAAAGTTTGTGCCCATATGATTCCTGTAGCATGTTGCTTTGATGCTTGCAATATGCATAGTTGCTGTTTTGGACAGATTGTTATTCAAACTTGTCTTGGGTGTATGTGTTGATCCGTTGCTCCGTTTTGAACATGTCCTATATGAAACTTGCTTAGAATTGCATGTAGTTTCATATTATCGTGTTGCATCCAAGATTTGAGTGTTTGTGGTTGATGCTTACATGCCTTCTGCATCAATGCCATGTTAAACTTGTGATGCTCATATCTTCTAGTCCGTAGCTCCGAATTAAATGAACTTTATATGTAATTTGATTAGAAAAATATACAGGTCATCATGGTGCACTTAAACTTGCTGTTTAACCACTTTAATATAATGCTTTGTTCAGAACAGTACCAAATTCAAAATTTGCATATGGGGACTTTTCGGAATTGTTATGTGTTGTTTCCGGCCTCATTTAAACTTGCTTTGATGTGGGGTTCTTTCATGCATCATCTCTTGCCATGAGTAAAAAAATTTAAACTTGTCATGCATCATAATTGGTTGTGCATCATGCCTTGTTCATGTGTTGGTTGTTTACTATGTTGTTTCTTCTTTCCACTTATGCTTCTTCTTGATAGTTCCGGTTTCATTGTGATTGTGAGAATGCGTTCGACAACGTTGCTTCGTCTACATCATGGATTCGATCTTCTTCGGAGCGGGATTTCAGGCAAGATGACCGTTACCTTGGATACCACTACTATCTTTGCTTGCTAGATGTCTCTATGCTATCGCTATGTCGCGCTACTTACCACTTGTTCATCAAGCCTCCCAAATTGCCATGATAAGCCTCTAACCTTTCCCTCATCCCAGCAAACCGTTGATTGGCTATGTTACCGTTTGCTCAGCCCCTTTTATAGCATTGCTAGTTGCAGGTGCAGTGCAGGTTGTTCCATGTTGGGACATGGATATCATGGGATATCACAATATCTTTATTTAATTAATGCATCTATATACTTGGTAAAGGGTGGAAGGCACGGCCTTTTGCCTGGTGTTTTGTTCCACTCTAGCTGCCCTAGTTTCCGTCATACCGATGTTATGTTCCTTGATTTTGCGTTCCTAACACGGTTGGGGTTTATGGGCACCCCTCGATAGTTCACTTTGAATAAAACTCTTCCAGCAAGGCCCAACTTTGGTTTTACCATTTGCCTAATAACAACTAAAACTTGCATAGGGACTTACCGGTACCCAAGGATTCTTAATTAACTAACCGGGCCAGTGCTCCTGATGAGTGTTGGTCCAAAACAGAGTCGTTTGCGGCTTCCCCCGGGGCAACTCGAGTCTCAGTTGCTGTACGCTGTGCTCATCCGATCATGGCCTGATTTCGAGATACGTGCGGCTCCAATCGGGGTGCCGGCACGTCAGGAGGTCTTGCTGGATTTGTTTTACCATTCTCGAAATGTCTTATGAACCGGGAGTCCGAGCTTGATCGGGTTGTCCCAGACTGGAGGATTTTCCTCCATGGATCATGAGAGTTTGTGACGGACTAAGTTGGGACACGCCTACAGCATTTAATCTTTTTGGAAGGCATGCCCGCGGTTATGTGGCAGATGGGAAATTTATAATATCCGGTTGTAGAGAACTTGACACCAGACCCGAAATAAAATACACCAACCGTGTGTGTAACCGTGACCGTCTCTTTTCAAGTGAGTTCTTAAAGAGAACATGGTGGGGTTATGTTTGACTCGTAGGTAGTTCAGGATCACTTCTTGATCATTAATAGTTGCGACCGTTATGCGTAGTTGCTCTTCTTACTCTTGTACTCGTAAGTTAGCCATCATACAATGCTTAGTGCTTGCTGCAACCTCACCACTTATCCATTCCATACCCATTAAGCTTTGCTAGTCTTGATAAACATGGAAATGGGATTGTTGAGTCCTCGTGGCTCACAGATTACTACAATAACAGATGCAGGTACATGTTATGCGATGATATGACATGAGAGTGATGCTTGCTTGTTTTGGAGTTCTTCTGCTTCTTCTTCGATCGAGGGATAGGTTCCTGGTCGGCAGCGTGGGCTAGCAGGGTGGATGTCGTTCTTGTTTTTGTTCGATTTCATTCATAGTCGGATGTTGCTCTTTTGGTATGATGTTTGATGTATTCATGCGGCAACTGTATGCCTTTGTATGTATCCCCTTTTGAGTTGTATATGGTACGATGTAATGATATCCACCTTGCAAAAGCGTCTTCAATATGAGGCTCTATCCTTGGTGGGACCTTCGAGTTCCTCTCGGATAGGATCGCATATTGGGCATGACAAGTTGGTATTAGAGCCTCGACCGACCATAGGAACCCCCTTGATTGATTGTAGTTTGGCCGTTGTCGAGTCTAGAAGAAAACTATTTTGGACTCTAGTTATATCGGAGAGTAGGAATTATTTTTACTCCTCAGCCCCTTCGTCGCTCTGGTGAGGATTTGTGATGTACTGTTTTGGTTCTAGTCCTCTTCTCCTTCAAATTTTCTTTAGGTTCACGCGGTTATTTTTTGATCGTTGCGATGTCAATCCTTTTCATCAGGTGCACTTCCCTTCAAGTAATTTGATTCTCTTCAAGATCAATTCTCAGTTCTTCTCAACAGTGTCCATCCCATCGTTCCAGAGTTGCCTTTGTTTTTTCCCACCGTCCCACCCTTTTTGTTCACGGAGTCTGAAGTCTTGAATCAAGTATCCTTTTATTCATGTGTAGCCTCTTCATTACTTCTTCAATTGTTTAATCGGTGAATTCTCGTCTAGTTCATCATTGTTCATCTTGCTTTCTTTTTCGGTGGATTCAATTCTAGGTTTTTCGGGTTGATCATATTCTTTTCCTTGGCTCAAATGCTTCCCCATGCTCGCTCGCCTGTCGCCAATTAATCGTTCCGGAGCGCTGAAGACATCTCAGAAGATTCGTGTTTGCATTCAAATTAATTCGAGGTTGTCACCTCATTTAAGTCTTTCTATCGTTCCGGTGCATCATCTATCTTTCAATCAATCATTCTCAACGGTGTTCTCTTTTCAGTGGGCCCTAACCCACAATTTTATCCCCAGGATCTTACCTGACTCTTCTAATTTTTCCAGAGTTATTCTCAAATTCTTTCCAAGCTCGACATCAGGAGGAGTCCTCTTTAGTTGATTCTCTTCTTCGGGATTTCTCGTTCGTCTCCTTTCTTTTCATTTTCATCATCCTCTTTCTCTCTATTTTGTTCATAACATCTCGGGACGAGATCTTCTATTAGTGGGGGAGTGTTGTGACAACCCGAGACTGACGCTCCAGTTACCTTCCATTTATTTTCTTTGTTGTCGGGTGATTCATTTGTTTGTTGCATCCATCATCGCATCATTCGCATTGCATCGGCATTCGTGTTGTCATTCTTTTCTAAACTTGCAACTGTTCGTAGTTGCCGGGTCTCCCAGTTCTCTCCGTTGACCGTTCTGAGTCCAACCACACTCGCACGCGCCCGCGGCACCTCCGAAATATTATTTTATAAGTAGGATAAAAACATTCTCGGAATAGGTTGAAAGTTGGTGTGTGGGCTTATTATAGTGCAGGTGGACCGCCCGCCAAATTTCATCACATTCGGAGTCTGTTTGATGCCCCAACAGAAAACTATAGCGGCACTATAGCCGGCTTATTCATCGGACGTTTTCGGTATCCGAAAACCTGCTACCGGGCCTCTCTTCTCATCTCTCTCTAAGTCCAAGGCCTTCTTTACACAGCCACAATCAGCCCACCTGGCCCATCCTAGCCCCCCCTCCGACCGGAGCCAACGGATCGCGATCGGAGGGCCCCTAAACCCCCCAAAACCCAAACCCTAGCCATCCCTGCCTATATATGGACGCGCCCTCATCCATATATGTAAACCTAGCCTCCCCCTACCCTCAGCCACCACCTCCCACCTCATTTTCAGCGCCGGCCGAACCCAGATCCGCCACTTGGTGAATCCAAGCGAGCTAGCGCCACCGCAGCCGCCGCCCTCCACCGCTCACAGCGCGCCACATCGCCCCACCAGCTTCCCACCACCGCGCCGGCCCTGCAGGCCCATCGCGGGCCCGCATAGGCCCGAGCCGCCCGCCGCCGCTCCCGGTGTCCTCCCGCTCAATCCAGGCCTCCTCCTCGTCGGCCTCGACCTCCTCCCCGCGCCCGGTGCCCGACCCCGCCGCCTCGCCAGAGATGAGTCCCCTGCCGCCCCTTTCTCTCCCTGTCCTCTCCTGCTCCTTCTCTCCCTCTGTCTCACAAGCTTTCTCTCTCCTATAGCTCACTGCAGCAGAGGTCCACCGCCGCAATGGTCTTCCACGGCGTCATCCTCGCCCAACTCCGGCCAGATCCGGTACCTAGGGACCAGATCCATCCATCCCCGTACTCCTCGCATGTCCAGCCGCCGCCCGCCGTCTCCGTTGACCGGCACCGTCGTGCCATTCGTCTGCTCCGCTCGTCCTACATGCGGGATGGAGACGACGAGTGAGCTTGCCTGCTCGTTTGGGTCGGCCTCCCTTGCATCGGTCTCGTGGGCCATGCCAGCGCCCGGCGGCCCAACTCCCGCACGAGGCCCAGCCTCGTTCACCGCTGCAGCCTGAGCCTGGCTTTTGGGACCTAGGTGAGCTGCCCTCTGCTAAACCCCGCCCCGTGCGTAATATAGTACCCTGTGCTCAGCCAGGACTTGGTCAAATTCGTCTAAGTCCCTATTTTTGTAAACATCACATATGCATGTTTGTCTTTTTTTTTGCGGGAAACATATGCATGTTTGTCATGTGGTAACTTTGTGCATGTTGACCCGATGGAGATGATTTATATATGAAAGTAGTTCTACTCTCTGTGCTCTTTATGATGGTGGCTATTACATTCATGTTAGGGTTCATCTTCATGTCTTAATCTTCGTTGCAAAAGTGCATCCTGATGCTACTGCTGAAAACTGTTAAAACTTGCTTTTTTGTTATTTTTGTGTGATTTACTGCATATGTCATATGAGCATCTTGTCAACATGTGGTTGGTGCATTTTTATGTATTTTTTCTGCTAGTATTTATTTCATGCCATGATATGCCATGATGCGACTGCCATGAACTTGCAAGCATGCCTAGTCTATGTTGCTGATTTCGGACTTGTTAATTTCACCAAGTTAAAACTGTCTGTATAAAAACATGTCATCTTTGCATGATGTTTGCGACTAATCCATTACTCATGTGCATTTGATTCCTTCATGTGATTGGCTCTATGTTATATGTGCTTTGATGCCATGCCCTTGGCTTCCATGTATAGTTGTTGTAGCATGTCTCTTTCTTGCTCTCAAGTTGCCATCATGATAAAACTGTCATCTTGTTAACACCATGTTCCATATTGCAAAGCTCATAGTAATTAATCTATGCATCTTATAAATTGTGCCAATGGATTAATTGGACGTATGCCATGTCTACCTTATGCTCATGCCTTTTTCATAATTATTCAAATTGCTATGCTTGCTGTTATGTGCCTCCAAGTTCAGCATCATAATGTTACTGTTTTGCATTCCCAGAATTCACCAAGTCTGAGAATCAGCTTATTTCACGGTTGCATCTTGTCTTGATGATTTCCATGAACTTGTTACTCTTATCTATATGCCATGTTGTGTTATTTTAGTTCCAGGATATATAATATCATTATATGCAATTTGATGCCATGTTATGGTGATGTAGCATCTTTGTTTCATGCCTCCAACATGCCATCTTATTAACTCTGCTCATGTATATGCCCAGTTTTTCACTAAGTCATGAATCTGTAGCAGAACTTTGCATTTTGCCTTGATCATAGTAAATTAACCATGATGCTTATTAACCTAATTTGTAAAGATGAATTGAAGTATGTCATCTCCACTTTAAGTTCATATAAAGTTTGTGCCCATATGATTCCTGTAGCATGTAGCTTTGATGCTTGCAATATGCATAGTTGCTAGTTTGGACAGATTGTTATTCAAACTTGTCTTGGGTGTATGTGTTGATCCATTGCTCCGTTTTGAACATGTCCTATATGAAACTTGCTTAGAATTGCATGTAGTTTCATAATATCATGTTGCATCTGTGATTTGAGTGTTTGTTCTTGATGTTTACATGCTTTTTGCATCAATGTCATGTTAAAATTGTGATGCTCATATGTTCTAGACCGTATCTCCGAATTAAATGAACTTTATATGTAACTTGATTAGAATAACATGTAGGTCATCATGGTGCACTTAAACTTGCTTTTTAACCACTTCAATATAATGTTTTCTTTAGAACTGTACCAAATTAAAAAAATTATATGGGGACTTTCCGGAATTGTTATGTGTTATTTCCGGCCTCATTTAAACTTCCTTTGATGTGGGGTTCTTTCATGCATCATCTCTTGCCATGAGTAAAAACATTTAAACTTGTCATGCGTCATACTTGGTTGTGCATCATGCCTTGTTCATGTGTTGGTTGTTTACTATGTTGTTTGCTTCTTTCCGGTTATGCTTCTTCTCGATAGTTCCGGTTTCGTTGCGATTGTGAGGATGCGTTCGACTACGTTGCTCCGTCTACTTCATGGACCCGATCTTCTTCTGAGCGGGATTTCAGGCAAGATGACCGTTACCTTGGATACCACTACTATCTTTGTTTGCTAGATGTCTCGATGCTATCGCTATGTCGCGCTACCGACCACTTGTTAATCAAGCCTCCCAAATTGCCATGATAAGCCTCTAACCTTTCCATCATCCCAGCAAACCATGGATTGGCTATGTTACCATTTGCTCATCCCCTCTTATAGCATTGCTAGTTGCAGGTGCAGTGCAGGTTGTTCCATGTTGGGACCTGGATATCATGGGATATCACAATATCTCTTATTTAATTAATGCATCTATATACTTGGTAAAGGGTGGAAGGCTCGGCCTTTTGCCTGGTGTTTTGTTCCACTCTTGCCGCCCTAGTTTCCGTCATACCGGTGTTATGTTCCTTGATTTTGCGTTCCAAACACGGTCGAGGTTTATGGGCCCCTCTCGACAGTTTGCTTTGAATAAAACTCTTCCAGCAAGGCCCAACTTTGGTTTTACCATTTGCCTAATAACAACTAAAGCTTGCATAGGGACTTACCAGTACCCGAGGATTCTTAATTAACAACTCGGGCCAGTCCTCCTCATGAGTGTTGGTCCAAAACAGAGCCATTTGCGGCTTCCCCTGGGGTAACTCGGGTCTCAGTTGCTGTACATTGTGCTCTTCCGATCGTGGCCTGATTTCGAGATACGCGCGGCTCCAATCGGGGTGTCAGCACGTCGGGTGGTCTTGCTAGAGTTGTTTTACCATTGTCGAAATGTCTTGTGAACCGAGATTTTGAGCTGATCGGGTTGTCCCGGACTGGAGGATTTTCCTCCGTGGATCATGAGAGTTTGTGATGGACTAAGTTGGGACACCCCTGCAGGGTTTAATCTTTCCGAAAGCCGTGCCTGCGGTTATGTGGCAGATGGGAAATTTATAATATCCGGTTGTAGAGAACTTGACACCAGACCCGAAATGAAATACACCAACCGCGTGTGTAACCGTGACCATCTCTTTTCAAGTGAGTTCGAGAAGAGAACACGGTGGGGTTATGTTTGACTCGTAGGTAGTTCAGGATCACTTCTTGATCATTACTAGTTGCGACCGTTATGCGTAGTTGCTCTTCTTACTCTTGTACTCGTAAGTTAGCCACCATACAATGCTTATTGCTTGCTGCAACCTCACCACTTTTCCATTCCATACCCATTAAGCTTTGCTTGTCTTGATACCCATGGAAATGGGATTGCTGAGTCCTCGTGGCTCACAGATTAATATAACAACAGATGCAGGTACAGGTTATGCGATGATATGACGTGAGAGCGATGCTTGCTTGTTTTGGAGTTCTTCTGCTTCTTCTTCGATCGAGGGATAGGTTCCCGATCGGGAGGCTATGCTAGCAGGGTGGATGTCGTTCTTGTTTTTCACTTGATTTCATTCGTAGTCGGATGTTGCTCTTTTGGTATGATGTTTGATATATTCATGTGGCAATTGTATTCCTTTGTATGTATCCCCTTTTGAGTTGTATATGGTACGATGTAATGATATCCACCTTGCAAAAGCGTCTTCAATATGTTGCTCTATCCTTGGTGGGACCTTCGAGTTCCTCTTAGATAGGATCGCATATTGGGCGTGACAGGAGGCGTCGACAGCTGAATTGAAAAGGCTCGGCAGAAGCTGAATTTAAGTTTGTAACTTCATATGACAGATTATTCGGAAGTCACTTTATCAAGACGCTGTATGACTTCTTGGTGGCTGATCCTTTCGCAGAAATAATGCAGGAAAAATATTCTGAAGAAGATGAATTTTATTTCTCAGAATAGTTTGAACCTTGTAATCTTTGAATTTGGGCCTTGTAATGCTAGAATTTGAACCTTGCAATATTTATGGTATTTGTTATATAATGTAATTGGATGTTTAATTTGGTTTTGCAATCATGTCCTATTATAAGTATATATGTTCTTCTGTAGATAGAGCATAGATGTTGTGCAGACAGAGCATATCACATCGCACACAGACCACACTAGGGAACCCGTCGGTGGTGAATTCATCAATCGCTGACAATTGTATACTAGCAAGTGTTTGCCCGCAACATACATGGCTTATTCCATCACAAACAACTAGGATGGATCAACTGTATGCCACGTATCGCACACGTAACTCTAATCTGAATCGTGCTTGATGTCTCCGCCATCGCTCGCATAGTTCGTCTTATTTGCCACGTATCACTATACCAGCCTTTGCTCGCATCCCTCGGCGCGCTCTACTCGCCGTTAGGGGCCGCGGCGTGCTCTACTTGTGGACGGCTTTTCCTTGCGTGTTCAATGGCTATATGCATATATATGGTTGCTCGCCGTGGAGGCGGCTGTGGAGCACTCTGCCAGCGGTTGGGGCCGGTGCACAATCACGTTGGGGGCCCCATATGCATGTGGTTGCGCAGCACGCGTCGCCGCGATGCAGTTATGTGCGGCACGATGGAGTTACGCCCTGCAAATTAGAACTGCCATTCGGGCGTGCCGATATTCTAGGCCGTCCAGCTTCCCCATTTATTCCCGCAGCCATTATAACCTTAGTCTCTTCAACCTTTCGATCGCGCCCACAAGACAACAAGAACACCCACGACGATACATACAGAGAGGATATCTAGCGGTGCTCCAATGGAGTTCGGCGAGCATAAAGTGGGGACCCACGCAAGGGAGTGGATCTCTCGGTGGTGTACACCATTGACGCAGCCGTGGTGGAGGCCTATATCAACACTGTGGACTAGCTGCTTTCTTGAGACAAGTACAAGGTGGTCGGAATCGACCTCCGGTACACAGGCGGTCATCCTGGCAAAGATCAAGGTTGTCGTCGCCCAGTTGTGTGTGCGCCATCATGTCCTCATCTACCACTACTGCATGGCCACAGAGCCTTGCCACCGTTTTGCCAGGTTTGTCAACAGCACCGACTACAAGTTCGCTACGGTGGAAATCTCTGACGATGCAAAAGCGCTCAAGGTTACTAGCTTGGCCTACAAGAACCTTGTCGAAATCCGTGACCACTACAGGGTCTGGGGCAGCATGAAGAAGGACTCCCTGGTTGAACTCGCCTAAGCCAGCATCCACCCCTACTACGAAAAGATGAAGCATGATTCCAATAGAACACGTCCCGTATCCTGGCACGAGGCCTAGATGCGGCAACTGGATGAACCTCACCTCAGCTTCGTGGCCAAGAGTGTGTACACATGCTACGAGATGCACAGGCGGATCATTGACATGAGGACGTGCCTCATTCCCGAAATTGACGAGGCCGAATCGAGCCACCAGCAGAGCAGTGGCGGCAAGCGTCACAAGAACTAGATGATGATTAGATGATCGTTTATCCTAGTTAATATGCATGTAATATATAGTTTACTTTAGTGTGTGGAAATGTCATGTGTGTAGTAAGCACCTATGTAATTGGATGTTTAATTTGGTTATGCAACCATGTCCTTATATATATACATACATATATATATATATAGGACTATTCTGTTACTAGTAATAGAATATTATTCTTCTGTTACTCCTCGGCCCTATAAGGCCACTGTAAAAACACAAAACGCCCCGGCCCAACCCCTGGAGCCCGTTCGTCTCAGTCCTCTCCATCCGACGCGGCCACACCCCACCCCCACACTAACCGGCCGCACCCGCACGTCCCGCCGATGAGCCGCCCCCACCTCCCGCCGCTGAGCTGCCCCCACCTCCCGCCGCCGAGCCGCCCCCATCTCCAGCCGACGCGCCGCCCCCGACCTCCAGCCAACGTGCCGCCCACCTCCTACCGATGCGGCGCTCCCTCCACCTTCCGGTGATGAGCCGCTCCCTGACCTCCGGTTGAAGCGTCACCGCCTTGATCTGCCCAACGTAGGCGTCCGTCCTCTCTGCCACCTCTCCTGCATCGACGCTGCCCGGTGTCTCACCCCGGGCCGCCGCACGCCATCTTCCGCGGTCGTCGGTGCCGTACATGCTTCTCTGTCTACCGCGCCGCCTAGAACCAATGAGGTTGCGTCGCACCGGCCTCGAATTCGCTCGCCTCCATGTCGTCACCCGCCTGCGCCGGCCCCGGCCCTGGATCCCCCTCCAACCAAATTCCTTCCATGGACAAGGTCAGTTCAACTTGTGCACTTACTACAACTATTGCCAATGAACTCTGAACTCTGATTATTGCCACTGATTTCTTGTACTGCCTTCCATGAAATAACCTGACAAAAGAATACTGAACATTGTGCACTAAGCTGAAGAAGTGTTGTCAGTACATGATTTTTTGTAAAATATCGTGAATTCATGAAAAAAACAAAAACACAAATAGACACTGTTCTCTTGTCTGTTCCATATGTATTCTATCATCAGTTCAAAAGAGAAGAAATTCCTTTTTCTTCAATGTATATTCTATCGACAGTTTGGTGTGTATTTTTGTTCTTTGTTCTCAAGTACACAGAGAACAAAATATCGTTAGTGCATGAAAAGAGAATTTCTGTACTAAACTCAGTATTAGTTTGGTGTGTATTCTATTGTCAGTTTGGTGTGTAAATTTATTCATTCTCATGATTTTACAAAACCGCATGCACTCTTTGTACAGCTAAGTTCAGTCAAAAAGGATCATTTTGTAAAATGAGTCGACATACCGCATGGGACATGGCGAGGATCCCTCCATTCATGAACATGACTGACTGACTGGTACCTCACTTTTCCAACACATGCACACATACTGGTTTGAAGGAAAAATGGTTTTAATTACAAACAATGACCAGTACGAATTAAAAACAATGATCAGTTCGAAATAAAAGAAATGATTAGTTCAAATTAAAAAAGGCCACCGCATCGTACCGCCGCCACACGGCCTCCGTTGTCGTTGTCTGCCCGGTGACATGCACCATCGTCCATGGTGGCCTGCGCCCCCACCATGGCCACCCGTCCTCGAATGCCCTCACCGACGCCTTCAGTTCAATCACCTCCCCTTTCTGAAAATCTTTTCCTTCAGTTACACCATACAAAGAAAATCAGTTCAATCCATCTCCCTGTTGGGAAACGTTGCATGGAAAACAAAAAAATTTCTACGCACACGCAAGATCTATCAAGGAGATGCATAGCAATGAGAGGGGGCGAGTGTGTCTACGTACCCTCGTAGACCATAAGCAGAAGCGTTTGACAATGCGATTGATGTAGTCAAACTTCTTCACGTTCCAACCGATCGAGCACCAAACGTACGGCACCTCCGCGTTCAGCACACGTTCAGCTCGATGACGTCCTCCGCCTTCTTGATCCAGCAAGACGGCGAGGTAGTGGATGAGTTCCGACAGCACGACAGCATGGTAACGGTGATGGTGAAGGTATCTCCGCAGGGCTTCGCCTAAGCACTACGAAAATATGATCGGGGGTGTAAACTGTGGAGGGGGGCGCCGCACACGGCTAGGCAATTGACTGTTGTGTGCTAGGCGCCCCCCCTCCCACATATTTATAGGTGGGACGGAGGGAGGAGCAGCCAAGGGGGGCACCCAAGTAGGAGGAATACTACTTGGGGTCTCTCCGAAGCCGAGCCCCCCCTTTCCTTATTTGGAGCGCGGGAGGACGGAAGGAGGAGGTGCCCACCCTTTCCTTTCTCTCCTGAGGAGGGAAAGGCAGGAGGGGCCACCCCTCCCCTTTCATTCCCCTTAGGGCCAGCCAGCCATGGGAGGGGTGCACCAGCCCCCTTGTGGACTGGTCTGTCCCCTCCTTTGGCCCATAAGGCCCATATATATCTTCCTGGGGGGTGCCCGGAACCCCTTCCGGTGACCCGATTCCTTCCCGGTACGTCCCGAAACACTTCCGGTGTCCAAATACCATCGTCCTATATATCAATCTTTACCTCTCGACCATTTAGAGACTCCTTGTCATCTTCGTGATCTCATCCGAGACTCCGAACAACATTCAGTCACCAAAACATATAACACTATATCATCAACGAATGTTAAGCGTGCGGACCCTACGGGTTCGGGAACTATGTAGACATGACCGAAACACCTCTTCGGTCAATAACCAATAGCGAAACCTAGATGCCCATATTGTCTACTACATATTCTACGAAGATCTTTATCGGTCGAACCGTTATGACAACATACGCAATTCCCTTTGTCCATCGGTATGTTACTTGCCCGATATTCGATCATCAGTATCTTCATACCTAGTTCAATCTCGTTACCGGCAAGTCTCTTTACTCCTTCCATAATACATCATCCTATAACTAACTCATTAGTCACTTTGCTTACAAGGCTTCTTATGATGTGTATTACCGAGAGGGCGCAGAGATACCTCTCCGATACTCGGAGGGACAAATCCTAATCTTGATCTATGCCAACTCAACAAACACCTTCGGAGATACCTGTAGAGCATCTTTATGATCACCCAGTTACGTTGTGACGTTTGATAGCACACAAGGCATTCCTCTGGTATCCGGGAGTTGCATAATCTCATAGTCGAAGGAATATGTATTTGACATGAAGAAAGCAATAGCAATAAACTGAACGATCATTATGCTAAGCTAATGGATGGGTCTTGTCCATCACATCATTCTCCTAATGATGTGATCCCGTTATCAAATGACAACACATGTCTATGGTTTGGAAACCTTAACCATCTTGGATCAACGAGCTAGTCTAGTAGAGGCTTACTAGGGACACGGTATTTGTTTATGTATTCAGACATGTATTCAAGTTTCCGATCAATACAATTCTAGCATGAATAATAAACCTTTATCATGAATAAGGAAATATAAAATAACAACTTTATTATTGCCTCTAGGGCATATTTCCTTCAGTCTCCCACTTGCACTAGAGTCAATAATCTAGATTACATTGTAATGTATCTAACACCCATGTTGTCTTGGTGCTGATCATGTTTTGCTCGCGGAAGAGGCTTAGTCAACAGGTCTACCACATTCAGATCCGTATGTACTTTGCAAATTTCTATGTCTCCATCCTTGAGCTTTTCACGAATGGAGTTGAAGCGTCTCTCTAAGTGTTTGGTTCTCTTGTGGAACATGGATTCCTTCACCAAGGCAATTGCTCCAGTGTTGTCAGAAAAGATTTTCATTGGACCCGATGCACTGGGTATTACACCGAGATCAGATACAAACTCCTTCATCCAGAATCCTTTATGTGCTACTTCTGAAGCAGCTATGTACTCCGCTTCACACGTAGATCCCGCCACGACGCTCTGCTTGGAACTGCACCAACTGATAGCTCCACCATTCAATATAAATACGTATCTGGTTTGCGACTTAGAGTCATCCGGATCAGTGTCAAAGCTAGCATCGACGTAACCATTTACGACCAGCTCTTCATCACCTCCATAAACGAGAAACATATCCTTGGTCCTTTTCAGGTACTTCAGGATGTTCTTGACCGCTATCCAGTGATCCAATCCTGGATTACTTTGGTACCTCCCTGCCAGACTTATGGCAAGGCACACATCAGGTCTGGTACAGATCATAGCATACATGATAGAACCTATGGCTGAGGCATAGGGAATGACTTTTATTTTCTCCCTATCTTCTGTAGTGGTCGGGCTTTGAGTCTGACTCAACTTCACACCTTGTAACACAGGCAAGAACCCTTTCTTTGACTAATCCATTTTGAATTTCTTCAAAACTTTATCAAGGTATGTGCTTTGTGAAAGTCCTATTAAGCGTCTCGATCTATCTCTATAGATTTTGATGCCCAATATATAAGCAGCTTCACCGAGGTCTTTCATTGAAAAATTCTTATTCAAGTATCCTTTTATGCTATCCAGAAATTCTATATCATTTCCGATCAACAATATGTCATACACATATAATATTAGAAATGCTACCGAGCTCCCACTCACTTTCTTGTAAATACAGGCTTCACCGTAAGTCTGTATAAAACCATATGCTTTGATCACCTCATCAAAGTGTATATTCCAACTCCGAGATGCTTGCACCAGTCCATAGATGGATTGCTGGAGCTTGCACACTTTGTTAGCACCTTTAGGATCGACAAAACCTTCTGGTTGCATCACATACAACTCTTCTTTAAGATATCCATTAAGGAATGCAGTTTTGACGTCCATTTGCCAGATTTCATAATTATAAAATGCGGCAATTGCTAACATGATTCGGACAGACTTAAGCATCACTATGGGTGAGAAAGTCTCATCGTATTCAACTCCTTGAACTTGTCGAAAACCTTTCGCGACAAGTCAAGCTTTGTAGATAGTAACATTACCATCAGCGTCAATCTTCTTCTTGAAGACCCATTTATTCTCAATGGCTTGCCGATCATTGGGCAAGTCCACCAAAGTCCACACTTTGTTCTCATACATGGATCCTATCTCAGATTTCATGGCGTCAAGCCATTTATCGGAATCTGGGCTCATCATAGCTTCTTCATAGTTCGTAGGTTTGCCTTGGTCTAGTAACATGACTTCCAGGACAGGATTACCATACCACTCTGGTGCGGATCGTGCTCTGGTCGACGTACGAGGTTCTGTTGCAACTTGATCTGAAGTTTCATTATCATTATCATTTGCTTCCTCTCTAGTTGGTGTAGGCATCACGGGAATGGTTTTCTGTGATGTGCTACTTTCCAATTCGAGAGAAGGTACAATTAGCTCATGAAGTTCTACTTTCCTCCCACTCACTTCTTTCGAGAGAAACTCCTTCTCTAGAAAGGTTCCATTCTTGGCAACAAAGATCTTGCCTTCAGATCTGTGGTAGAAGGTGTACCCAATTGTTTCCTTAGGGTATCCTATGAAGATGCACTTCTCTGATTTGGGATCGAGCTTATCAGGCTGAAGCCTTTTGACATAAGTGTTGCAACCCCAAACTTTAAGAAACGACAGGTTAGGTTTCTTGCCAAACCATAGTTCATATGGTGTCGTCTCAACGGATTTAGACGGTGCCGTATTTAATGTGAATGCGGGTGTCTCTAATGCATAACCCCAAAACGATAGTGGTAAATCGGTAAGAGACATCATAGATCGCACCATATCTAATAAAGTATGGTTATGACGTTCGGACACACCATTACGCTGTGGTGTCCCAGGTGGCGTGAGCTGTGAAACAATTCCACATTGTTTTAAATGAAGGCCAAATTCGTAACTCAAATATTCACCTCCACGATCAGATCATAGAAACTTTATTTTCTGGTTACAATGTTTCTCCACTTCACTCTGAAATTCTTTGAACTTTTCAAATGTTTCAGACTTGTGTTTCATTAAGTAGATATACCCATATCTACTCAAATCATCTGTGAAGGTCAAAAAATAATGATACCCGCCGCGTGCCTCAACACTCATCGGACCGCATACATCGGTATGTATTATTTCCAATAAGTCATTAGCTCACTCCATTGTTCCGGAGAACGGAGTTTTAGTCATCTTGCCCATGAGGCATGGTTCGCAAGTATCAAATGATTCATAATCAAGTGATTCCAAAAGTCCATCTGTATGGAGTTTCTTCATGCGCTTTACACCAATATGACCTAAACGGCAGTACCACAAGTATGTTGCACTATCATTATCAACTTTGCATCTTTGGCATCAATATTATGAATATGTGTATCACTACGATCGAGATTCAACAAAAATAGACCACTCATCAAGGGTGCATGACCATAAAAGATATTACTCATATAAATAAAACAACCATTATTCTCTGATTTAAATGAATAACCGTCTCGCAATAAACAAGATCAAGATATAATGTTCATGCTCAACGCGGGCACCAAATAACAATTATTCAGGTCTGAAACTAATGTAGAGGTAGCGTGCCGACGGCGATCACATCATCCTTGGAACCATTTCCGATGCGCATCGTCACCTCGTCCTTGGCCAATCTTCGTTTATTCCGCAGCTCCTGTTTCGAGTTACAAATATGAGCAACCGAACCAGTATCAAATACCCAGGCACTGCTGCGAGCATTAGTAAGGTACACATCAATAACATGTATATCAAATATACCTTTGTTCACTTTGCCATCCTTCTTATCCGTCAAGTATTTGGGGCAGTTCCGCTTCCTGTGACTAGTCCCTTTGTAGTAGAAGCACTCAGTTTCAGGCTTGGGTCCAGCTTTGGGTTTCTTCCCGGGAGTGGCAACTTGCTTTCCCTTCTTCTTGAAGTTCCCTTTCTTTCCCTTGCCCTTTTTCTTGAAACTAGTGGTCTTGTTAACCATCAACACTTGATGCTCCTTCTTGATTTCTACCTCCGCAGCCTTGAGCATTGCGAAGAGCTCGAGAATTGTTTTGTTCATCCCTTGCATATTGTAGTTCATCACGAAGCCTTTGTAGCTTGGTGGCAGTGATTGAAGAACTCTGTCAATAACACAATCAACTGGAAGATCAACTCCCAGCTGAGTCAAGTGATTATAATACCCAGACATTTTGAGTATGTGTTCAATGACAGAACTGTTCTCCTCCATCTTGCAGCTATAGAACTTGTTGGAGACTTCATATCTCTCAACCAGGGCATTTGCTTGAAATATTAACTTCAACTCCTAGAACATCTCATATGCTCTATGACATTCAAAACGTCTTTGAAGTCCCGGTTCTAAGCCGTAAAGCATGGCACACTAAACTATTGAGTAGTCATCAGATCGAGCTTGCCAGACGTTCATAACATCAGCTTCAGCTCCTACATCAGGCCTTTGACCTAGCGGTGCATCAAGGACATAATTCTTCTGTGCAGCAATGAGGATAATCCTCAAGTTACGGGCACAGTACGTGTAGTTGCTACCATCATATTTCAACTTAGCTTTCTCTAGGAACGCATTAAAATTCAGGGGAACAGTAGCACTGGCCATTGATCTACAACATAGATATGCAAAACTATAAGACTAAGTTCATGATAAATTAAGTTCAATTAATCAAATTACTAATGAACTCCCACTTAAATAAACATCCCTCAGGTTATCTACATGATACGTGATCCAAATCAACTAACCCATGTCCGATCATCACATAAGATCGGGTTGTCATCAATGGTGAACATCTCTATGTTGATCATATCTACTATATGACTCATGTTCGACCTTTCGGTCTCCAGTGTTCCAAGACCATGTTTGTACATGCTAGGCTCGTCAAGTTTAACCCAAGTATTCTGCATGTGCAAAACTTTCTTACACCCGTTGTATGTGAACGTAGAGTCTATCGCACCCGATCATCACGTGGTGCTTCGAAACAACGAACTTTGGGAATGGTGCATACTCGGGGAGAACACTTTTATCTTGAAATTTAGTGAAGCTATCATCTTATAATGCTATAGTTGTTTTAAGCAAAATAGGATGCATAAAGGATAAACATCACATGCAATCAAAATATGTGACATGATATGGCCATCATCATCTTGTGCTTTTGATCTCCATCTCCAAAGCATCATCATGTTCTCCATCGTCACCGGCTTTGACACCTTGATCTCCATCGTTGCATCATGGTCGTCTCGCCAACTATTGCTTCTACAACTATTGCTAACGCATAGCGATAAAGTAAAGGAATTACATGGTGTTTGCATTTCATACAATAAAGAGACAACCATAAGGCACCTGACGGTTGCTGATAATTTACAAAACATGATCATCTCATACAATAACGTATATCACATCATGTCTTGACCATATCACATCACAACATGCCCTGCAAAAACAAGTTAGACATCCTCTACTTTGTTGTTGCAAGTTTTACATGGCTGCGACGGGCTTCTAGCAAGAACCGTTCTTACCTACGGCAAAAACCACAACGGTGTTTCATCAAGTTTGCTATTTTAACCTTCTTCAAGGACTAGCCATAATCAAATGCGATTCAACTAAAGTAGGACAAACAGACACCCGCCAGCCACCTTTATGCAAAATTAGTTGCATGTCTGTCGGTGGAACCGGTCTCATGTGCGTGGACATGAGGTTGGTTCGGGCCGCATCATCCCACAATACCGCCGAATCAAACTAAGACGTTGGTGGTAAGCAGTATGACTATCACCGCCCACAACTCTTTGTGTTCTACTTGTGCATATCATCTACGCATAAACCTGGCTCGGATACCACTGTTGGGAAACATTGCATGGAAAACAAAAAAAAATCTACGCACACGCAAGATCTATCAAGGAGATGCATAGCAACGAGAGGGGGAGAGTGTGTCTACATACCCACGTAGACCGTAAGCGGAAGTGTTTAACAATGCGGTTGATGTAGTCGAACTTCTTCCCATTCCAACGGATCGAGCACCGAACGTACGGCACCTCCGCATTCAGCACACGTTCAGATTGATGACGTCCTCCGCCTTCTTGATCTAGCAAGACGGCGAGGTAGTGGATGAGTTCCAACAGCACGACGGCATGGTGACGGTGATGGTGAAGCTATCTCTGCAGGGCTTCACCTAAGCACTACGAAAATATGACCGGGGGTGTAAACTGTGGAGGGGGGCGCCGCACACGGCTAGGCAACTATCTGTTGTGTGCTAGGCGCCCCCCTCCCACATATATATAGGTGGGAGGGAGGGAGGGAGGAGCAGCCAAGGGGGCGCCCAAGTTGGAGGAATCCTACTTGGGGTCTCTCCCAAGCCGAGCCCCCCATTTCCTTATTTGGAGCGCGGAGGAAGGAAGGAGGAGGTGCCCCCCCCCTTTCCTTTCTCTCTTGAGGAGGGAAGGCAGGAGGGGCCACCCCTCCCCTTTCCTTCCCCTTAGGGCCGGCCAGCCATGGGAGGGGCGCACCAGCCCACTTGTGGGCTGTTCTGTACCCTCCTTTGGCCCATAAGGCCCACATCTTCCCGGGGGTGACCGGAACCCCTTCTGGTGACCCGATTCCTGCCCGGTACGTCCCGAAACACTTCCGGTGTCCAAATACCATCGTCCTATATATCAATGTTTACTTCTCGACCATTTCGAGACTCCTCATCATGTCCGTGATCTCATCCGAGACTCTGAACAACATACGGTCACAAAAACATATAACTCATATAACACTATATCGTCAACGAACGTTAAGCGTGCGAACCCTACGGGTTCGAGATCTATGTAGACATGACCGAGACACCTTTCCGGTCAATAACCAATAGCGAAACCTGGATGCCCATATTGGTTCCTACATATTCTATGAAGATATTTATCGGTCGAACAGTTATGACAACATACGCAATTCCCTTTGTCCATCGGTATGTTACTTGCCCGAGATTTGATCGTCGGTATCTTCATACCTAGTTCAATCTCATTACCGGCAAGTCTCTTTACTCGTTCTGTAATACATCATCATGTAACTAACTCATTAGTCACTTTGCTGGCAAGGCTTCTTATGATGTGTATTACCGAGAGGGCCCAGAGATACCTCTCCGATACTCTGAGTGACAAATCCTAATCTTGATCTATGCCAACTCAACAAACACCTTCGGAGATACCTGTAGAGCATCTTTGTGATCACCCAGTTACATTGTGATGTTTGATAGCAGACAAGGCATTCCTCTGGTATCCGGGAGTTGCATAATCTCATAGTCGAAGGAATATGTATTTGACATGAAGAAAGCAATAGCAATAAACTGAACGATCATTTTGCCAAGCTAACGGATGGGTCTTGTCCATCACATCATTCTCTTAATGATGTGATCCCGTTAATCAAATGATAGCACATGTCTATGGTTAGGAAACCTTAACCATCTTTGATCAACGAGCTAGTCTAGTAGAGGCTTACTAGGGACACGGTATTATGTATTTAAGTTTCCGATCAATACAATTCTAGCATGAATAATAAATCTTTATCATGAATAAGGAAATATAAAATAACAACTTTATTATTGCCTTTAGGGCATATTTCCTTCACTCCCTATTTTTCAAAACACGTACACCCTGATTTTGATCTAGGAGAAGAGCCATTTTCTGGATGATTTTTTTCACTAGTGTGTTGTTTTATTGTCGATGCTATCTAATTTCAGTAGTGTCATGTTTTGCTGTCGATCCCGTGCTCGGCATCCACGAGCACGAGCACCCCTTGTCCGGTGGCGAGATGAAGGCCACCCGTGATCCCTGATTCCCGTCATCACTTCCACCTCATGTGAGTTCGCTGCCCAGAACAAGCACGGTCAGCTACAGTTCCCGGTGGTTGCCTTGGCCACCCTCGGCCATGAGCTCGTCCACCATGGTTACTGGCAGTTGTCCAAGGGGTGCGCGGACATCAGTCCAAGTAGAATCGCGGCCACCATCTTCACCAAGCGCTGCACAGCCGTCCAAGTCGAGCACACACAACAGTCCAAGGTGATGCATCATCACTGATGGATTCAACATCTTTTTATTAGTTTGAATTCTGCAAGTCTCAATTCTATGGAAGCTTGCCGGCGATGCGGCCAGCATGCTTTCGGCAAATAGCAGCCAACACAAATGGCATTGGCAGCCAGCACACGCAGTACATGCTCGACTGCTGCACACTGCCGCCATGGACGTGCACATATGTAAGTATGCAGTAGATCTAAATGCATGTAAGAAATAGAGTGACTGAATATGACAAAGCATTGATCCTAAAAAAAGAATTGACAAAGCATTTCCTTCAAGGTTTAAGAGCCAGAATATTATTCTGTTACTGTCGGCCCTCCTATAGGGTCCAACGGCCCGATTACACAATCACGAGAAAAATAGAACCGTCCGCACAGTAAAGAAAAAAGCCCACCCACCCCAGCTTCATCCAAACCTCCCTCGACCCCCACCTCCCATGTAGCGCTGCCGCCAGCCACCTCTCGGCCGCCGCCGCGCCTCCACCTCCTGGCCGCCGTTGTGCCTCCTCGTCCCAGCCTCCGTCGCGCCCTTTCCTCCCGGCCGCCACCGCGCCTCCTCCTCCCGGCCGCCGCTGCACGCCTCCATCCCCAGCCACAGCGCGGATCCCACTTCCTAGTCCGCTCGTGCCCTCCGGCCTTCATCGGCGCGGCCTTCCTTTCCCCCAGCACCTTTGTGTCGGCGACCCCAAGCTCCTCGATTAGCCGCCTCCTCCCTCACAACGCCCAAGTTCAACGACCACACCCTCCTTTGCCCATGGCTCGCCGCTGCCCCCACGCAACTCGCCGCTACAAGATACCATGCAAAAGATAGCCCCATGGCGTGGTGGTGGTTGAGTACATCTCTGCAAGTTCAGAGTCAGGAAACAGGTAACTCAGACAAAATTTAAATAAACTATCAAAAAACATGAGTTAACTTCTGGTTTGGCCAATTTTGAGTTTTGGCCTGGTTGAACTTTTGACAGAGCATAGGTTTTTGTCAGTTCTAGTGCGCTCAAGCATAAGGAGGGATTGACCTGTTATCGATGGATCACTATTGATAACTTAACTTATTATGTCACTTCTAGTGCGGCGCTAGCGAAGGTACAAATGTACTGAATGTTCACACCTTTAATCTTTTTATTTTGTGAACAGACATCAATTCAGTATGAAAAAGGAACATAATAAGTTAACTTTGCAAGTGCATCAGTTCACCTTGAACAAAATACATAAGTGCACCGTTAAGTTTTCCATCAGTTCGCTTATAAAAAAACAGGAAGTTGGTTCTGTAAAGAAAACCGGAGAACCAATGTCAGTCTAGAAGTTCAGTAGGTACTCCAGGCAAGTGCACTCGTTAGAAAATTTCGGGTTTCCTATATTTTATAGACAACAGAAATTTTGAGTTTGCTATGTTTGCATTACTTAACATGTATGTATGATGTATTAAATTCCAGTGCATTACTTAACGTGTATGTATGTATGATGTATTAAGTTCAGTACAAGTTGTACTATAAAATACAGTACATCAAGCAATTCTTTTGAGTGGTTTTACACAAACAATGATGTTGGCATTTCACTTCCAAGGATGCAGTCCTGTGGTATAGCAATTCAGTAACTAGAAAGAAGATACATCAGTTCAAAAATACTTGCCATAAGTAGTTAAGAGTTTATTTGGGGTGGTTAGCAATTCAGTAACTAGAAAAAGGATACATCAGTTAAAAAATACTTGCCATAAGTATTTAACCACTGACCTGAGAATTAAACATGATGCTCAGTGTATTCTCTCAATCTTAGTTGTCTTGCCTCATATGAAAAAAAGTGTTATATTATATGGTGCTAATTTACATCAGGTCAAGATGCATCCTTTTCATCAGCTCAAGATCATTTGGTTCAGTTATTTCGTAAAAAAAACTTTGAACTAAAAACACGAATAAATGTGCAACCTTCTGGCTGCCCCTGGCGATGCTCCCCATCACCACTCCACCTCGTCCCGGTGAGTGGTCTGGCACCACTGCATCCAGCGGTCCAACACCGCCGGTCGAGGCCGTTCACCGTCGCCTAGGTGTGAGTTCGCTGTCGAGAACAAGCATGACCACCTACAGTTCTCGGTGGTCGCCTTGGCCACCCTCGACCACGAGCTCATCCACCATGGTTACTAGCAGCCGTCCAAGTGGAGCACGGACAACAGTCCAAGTAGAATCGTGGCCACCATCTTCACCATGCATTGCTTAGCCGTCCAAGTCGAGCACACACAACAGTCGAAGGTGATGCATGATCCCCATTTCTTCTCCCCCTGGGTGCCCCTCCACTGTTTGTTGAAATGCCTACAAGAATTATAACTACTATGTTTCCATCTTCCTCTTCTTTTTAAAACTGAACCTAAACACCTGTACTACTATCTCATCTGCTAGAAATGAAGAGGTCCTCTCAAATGTGTGGAAAGAATTGCATTGTACTTTGTGCTTGTGAATTGAAAATGTTTGTTTCCTGTTGTTCATATTCGCATGTGAAAAAAAGTACATGTAAATTATGTGGCTAGTATAGTTAAGAAAAAAATGTGGAGATGACAAATCTAAAGTTTAGTTTCCAGGAACTTTGCTTGCAACACCTAGACAGGTCAAAAATTGTGGCATGTTCAGTACAAAAAATGTGGAGATGAAGTAAATTTGAAACTTTGCAGGGGTTGGGGGTACTTCACTACTAAATGAACATTGATTCAGTATGTACTAGATGTTCTTGTACTAATGCTCAATAGCAAGTCCATGTATTACTACATGAGAAGTACAAAAATTGCTGCTACTGAGAGTTCATTTAAATCACGACGTCTGAATCGGGGTCAGCCCCTGCCACCATGCTCGTACACGGCCGGGTGTTCATGATGATTAGCAGTACATACACAAAACATCAATTTTTGCTTGATGGCCATTCCTGATCTACATACTTATGTAGGATGCATACATCTATGCACGTGTGTTGATGAATTGGTTTACTAGTAGAACCTTGTAAAGATATTCCCACTTTACTGTATACACAAAGATTCTTGAAATTAGTGTCTGTTGATGTGGGTCATATGCTTGAACTTACATCTATAAAAAAATGACATGTTAATTTCATGAACGGCCGCCACGGTCGTCACTGACGGTGAGACGGTTGCTTGCATGTGTAGGAGTACTATGTAGTTGCAGGTTAGCTATTACTCTCACTCAGCATGGTTTGGAGGAGTGCTACCTAGTTGCACATTGTATCATGTGTTTCTCTTACTGCTCTGCTGCTGATTCTTGGACACAGTATAGTTTCTCCTACATTTCATTAAATAGAGCACATGAAACCTAAGTCAGTACTCAGTAATGTCAATTTTGTGATGCATCTTCTTTCTGTTTAGGACCTGCAGGAGTTTCGGCCAAGGAACCATCATCGGGCAGAAGGGTGTCCCCTGAGTTTTGTGCAACAACAGTCTGTCGGTGTGCGACACCTATGGGATCCCAAGGGACCCCTTTACTATTCGGCGGGGGGAGAGGTATGCGCAAAGAGTAGAACCAACGATCGACGCGGGGCGATTTTACCCAGGTTCGGGCCGCTGATCCGTGTAAAACCCTACTCCTGCCTTGTGTTATTATTAGTGTTCTTGAGCCCAGGCTTCAGGAGCGCTCACAGTGAACAGTACGTTCAAGAGCAGCTACGCATGCAGAATGGGCCAGAAGATCCTCCTCCCCTATAACAGTTACCTTGGGCCTCCTTTTATACCACAAAGGGGTCACCACAGTGGCAAAATGTACATACATTGAGGTGTAAAGTAGCTACAGGGTTATCATACCTAACCCCTGACGGATTAGGACGAACGCATTTAATGCACCGTGAGGTGTCCGTTTAGGTGTCCTCACTTTCTCGGGGATGGAAAAAGGGGCCATCCCATCAGCACCGCTTAAGCTCTCCTCCATTGGCGCGTCGCCACGCATCCAAAGAAGGACCCAGAATGTCGGGTTTGTTGCTGTGCCAAAGCGGCGGCACAGCAACAAAATCTTGTCGGGCGTCAAGCCTTGCTGGGCGCCGAACCTTGCCGGGCGCCGAACCTCGTCGGGCGCCGAACCTTGCCGGGCGTTGCAGGCCACCCCGGCAAGATCTTGCCAGGGAAGTTGGCCTTCGGATTCCAGCTCTTCTTATCTGCTGATCCGCATATCTTTGACTTTAGAATTTCCATGATGGCCTAAGTCAACCTTGAACCGTTCCCCGACAAGCCTTGCCGCGAGTATGGCTACAACTGCCCATGCATAAGTACAGGGTACTAATGGCCCAATACTTAGTACACCGACAGGAGCCCCCGGGCCTAGGCCATACACGAGTGCGAGGCGTTGTTGGGCTAGGCCCAAACAGTGCACGGGCACACGTGGCAGGGGATTAACTACTCATAAATATCCTGTTTACTGTGCCCCCCACTACGTGCGTCGAATGCGTGACGTGGGAAGCGTGCCTCAAAAGCTGCAACTACAACGTGCCCGCAGAGGCACATTCACATTGGCGAGTAAAAGAGGCGGCCCCGCTCCTTCCCCATAAAAAAGGAGAAGATGCAGAGGCACAGGCCTATTTACCCCCCTTTTCTTCTCAATCTGGCCGTTGCCATTGCTTTCCTTCCCTCGAGCTCAGAGCAAAGCCTTCCCTCTTTCGCTCGCCGCCTCCATGCCCGCTCCATCCCCGGCTTTCGCCTTAGCAGTCGCCATGCCGCCCAAGACCAGCAAAGGCAAAGGCAAGGAGGCAAAAGCCGATGTCCCGGAGAGCGAACTGGTGAAGATGCGGAAGAAGTACGTCGTCTTCGCCCCGTCGCTCGATGCGGAAGCTTTAAAGAGGCGGTACCAGTGTATGTGGGCGAGGGAGATGCAGGCTCACCCCGCCACTCACGTGATTCCAGGTTCTTGCTCCAAAAGAGGGTCGGACAGATACCCCTTTTTCATCGCATATTTCTATTGCGGGCTCTGTCCTCCCTTTTCTGACTTCTTCAACGACATCATGTACACATACGGCTTCCATCTTCTTGACTTCACGCCAAACACCGTAATGTGTATGTCTGTCTTCGCTCATCTTTGCGAAAATTTTGTCGAAGTAGTTCCCAATACCGCCCTCTTCCGCCATTATTTTATTCCTCGCATCCAAAAGGGGAAGGCCCTTTCTGGTTCTATCGCCTGGATTCCACGGGCTTGGAATAAGGAGATATACCCAGAGGGAGTTTACTGGGAGAAGTGGGACGAATGGTGGTCTGAATGGTGCTGGATCAAGGAAGCAGAACCTCATCCGTTCTGTTTGCCTCGACGACAAAAGGCGGTCCGAGGCAGCGATTGGGGCGGCCTTGCCGTGGAGGATGAGAGGCTCACAATCGCCACCACCAGGATCCTTCGCCTGAAACCGCCGGGCTCACTATGCAGATGATCGGCTTCGATTTCCTCCGTCGCCGCATCGCCCCGCTATAGAACAGGGGAAGACCAGCTTGGGAGTACCGGAACACAGCAGACATCATGAGGCTGCGCCCTGGATTGAACAACAATTTGACTGCCATGCAACTTGGCGCCCTCCGCCAAAAGCTATTCCAGCGCGACGACAAGCATCGGTTGCCAGCAAGGATCATCCCTCTGTGCAACAACTCTGCTCTGGGATCAATCATCGCCTTCATGCCGATGTTCAACACACACGGTCTTGACGCAACATGGGTTGAGCCATCCGAGGAAGATGCACAGAAGTTCTTTGATAACTTGACGGAGAGGGCCGTCCGGGAAGAAGCAGACTTGTTCCGAGCCACCACCGACGAAGAGGTGGCATACATCACCACCAGGCGGAGGAGGCAAATCTTGCCGCGGAGGCTGGCAACGTCGGCTTCGCAGAATGGGAAACCAGCAATGCAGAGGTGGTGGTGGAGAAAGATCCTGCCGGGAAGGACAAAGCTGCTGGGGAACAGGGCAGCACTGCCGCTGAGAGCTCGTCCGACGAGGACACGGCTGAGGAAGAACCGCAAGAAGAGCTCCCAGCCCCGAAGAAGACAAAGCGTGTTCTTCGAAAGGCTGCATCTGGCATCCCGGCAAGCCAGCCTTCCTCGAGCGGCGAGGCTCTCGGCAAGAAAGCGGCCGGCAAGACTGCGCCGCGGCAAGGGGTTCATCAGCAACCTGCGCGGCGCGCGAGACCCACACCAGCGGCAACTGCTGGGGCGACAGGGGTGCCTCGCACTACCGCACCGGAAGCTGAGGTGACGGAAATACGCCAACCCCCGGCGCCTGCCACAGCCAAGCGACCTAGGTCCCCTCCTCCGCCTCCCCACTCAGACATCGCAACGGAGGCCGATTTTGACATCTCCGGCTTTACTCCGGAGCGAGAAGAGGAAGAGTGAGTACCTTGCCACAGCCTTTATCTTCCAATCTTGGATCAATCTTACTGACTTGCTTGTATTGTTTATGCAGTGATGCAGAAACCTTGCTGGAGAGGATGACGAAGAGGACAAAGACTTCCACGGGCGATGAGCCCCCGGCAGGCTCCACGAGCGTGCCAGAAACTGTCATCGTCAGCCCGGAGCTCAGCCCTCAACGCAGTCCCCAGCACAGCCCCCCGCGCAGCCCCCAGCGTAAGTTCGTTGCTCTTATTTCATTGGTGGGCGCTGAGGTTTCTATTCTTGCCGCTGCTATCTCTGGGCTTGCAGGAGAAGAACGGCAACAAGGAGAGTTATTGGTAGACGCTCCCGTCGTGCCACCTCCATCAACTACGCCGCCCACAAGCGCATCCCTGGCAAGGGATCCTATTGACAAGCCCATCTTGATTGAGGAGGAGCCGGCAAGCATGGGCACCGGCAACCCTCCCCCTGTTGCCGGGAGGGGCGAGGCCACCTCTCAACAGCTCGACGCAGGTAACTGATTGCCTTAGTGCGCTTGCTATTCTTTCCTTTATCTCGTTTTCTTTGGTCCCTTCGAACTTCAATCTTGATCTTATTATGTTTCCCTCCTTCGTCCTCCAGAGTTCCCTGTGATGGAACACATGGACGTTGACGTTGTCATCGAGGAGACCGCCAGGGATGCCGCTGCCGAGGCAGACAGGATCGCCGCCAGCGAGGCCGCCAAAGATGCCACTGTCGAGGCCGCCGAGACTATGCAGGAGGAACCCGCCAAAGAGCCTGCCGAAGAGGATGGCAAGGAGGCTGATGACCGTACTGACGGCATTCCTAAGGCAGGAGCGCCAGGCACTGCGCCGGCCACGGAGCTCCCTGCTACTGGTGAGGTGGTTGTTGAGGATCAACCGCCAATATCTGAAGGCCCCTCATCCAGCAAATATCTCAAAGTTGGCGAGAACCTGTTTGTCAACTTGCCGGGGACGACAAGCATTGGGGCACCGACCGAAGGGGAAATCTTCGACGCGGAAATCATCGCTGCTGCCGGGCTCGAGGTTGTTGATGACCCAAGCGCCAGCAGCGGCAAGTCTGAAGAGGATCAGCTCCTTCTGGCCATGGGCGAAAACTTCCGCAAGCTCTAGGCTCTCCACCGCGCCCGGAAAGAGAAAGCGGATTCCAGAATGGCAGTTGTCGAGGCGGCCGAAGCAGATTTTCAAAGGCGCATCGAACAAATGCAAGTCTGGTACGCCGAGGCCCTCCAAGAGTTGACTGCTGGCCGAGAACAAGTGAGCCAGCAGTGGACAGAAATCCTCCTGAAACAATCTGACATGGAGAAGGCACAGGATGAAGCTACGCAGAGAATTGCTGCTGAAGATGCTCTCCTGACGGGGCGTTGGTTTGCGCTTGATGCTCACGAGGAAGACCTCACCGCACGTGAGCAGGCGCTCGCCGCCAAGCTTCACAGCAAAGATGAAGATATCGAGAAGCTTGTCGCGCGGCGGACCCAGGAGCTGGAGCAGAAGCAGAAAGAGGCACTCAAATCTCTAACTGCAGATCATGCCGGCAAGCTCAAGGAGGCCATCGATGCTGCCGAGGCTGCAGAGGCAGCCAAGAATGAGCTGGGCGACAAAGTCAAGAAGCTGGAAGCGGATCTTGAAGAACACGGCAAGGAGCTCTCAACGCTCAAAGGCAACAGGGAAAAAACCCTCCACACCTTGGCGGAGATGCAAGTTGCTATGTCTAACAAGACCAAGCAGCTCTCCTCAGCAAATGAAGCCATTGCCATTCTGGAACTGAAGCTGACCACGTTGCAGAAGTCCCTCGAGGCCAGCAGGGCCCGCGAGAAGGCCTTACTCAAAGATCTCCAGGGAGAGAGGAACCTGCTCAAGAGCGCTGCTGCCGCCCAAATTGATTACGAAAAGGGGGTGGAGATCTGGACTGGACGTCTCATCGATGCTGCGGAGAAGCTTACGGCAGAACTGTCAGCCATGGGCCTGTCAAACTTCAGGTATTCTTCCGAGGAAAGGATAACTTCGAGTGCCAGGTTGATGATGTTCTTTGAGAGCATCATTGATGCCCTGAAGTTGCTCCAGTCTAACCGGGCAACTCAATTGGCCAACGAGACCCGCCGGCTTTGCCGGGCCGTTCTCCGCAAAGTGCTTATCAAGGTGGTGCACCACAATCCCGGCATCGACCTCTCCAATGCGCTTGGCCATCTGCCAAAGGACGCAAATCTCGAGGCGCTCGAAGAGCTTGTCGCGCCTATCCTCGAGAAGGTGGACTCCATCAAAAGGATCGAAGGCCAGCGCAGAGATTAACTGCCCCACCTTTTCTTGCCGTCGTCATCCCATGCCAAAGACAATTAAGTCTCAAGTTAGAATTGCGGCAACTTATTAATGTAATATAACTTGCCTATGTTTGGGCACATGCTTGCTATTTTCCTTGTCTGATTCCTTTGTGTATGGAGTTCACCCTACGCTTACTGAAAAACTTGCCGGCGCGCAACCTGCCGCGAGCGCTGGGTGCGGGACTTCAGCAGCCTGCTGGAGGCGCAGCGGCCGACAAGACTCCTTGGCATTCTGAGTGCAGCCACTTAAATCGTTGAGCGGACTCGAAACAAAATAAGGGCGCAAATGATTACAACAAGGGTTCCTTCGCATGAAGATTTTCCATACAAGAGTCGGAATCGTCCAAGGAAATAACTTTGCAATAAAGGAAACTTGTTCTAAATTTTTAGAACTTAGCTTTCTGTCACTGTCCTTCCTCCGGCAAGCGTCGATTCTGAACGTCGCCAACTGGTACCCATATCTCCCTTCCCCCCGGCAAATGTGCACGCGAGGAATCCTTCTGTCTTTTAAGAAAAAGAAAGATGAGAAAATAAAGATATGAAACCTTGGTGGTTCGTTAGAACTTACCGGGAGTAGGTGTCATACAACATCTTAGACAAACATGCATATATAAATATGAACATGGAAATCAATAAGGGAATGCACAACACTTAAATTTATTCATTTCTGCTCAGGGTCTGCGCCTGGCTTTGTACAAAGGATCATATGCCTCGCCGGCAAGACTTGTACAAAAGGGTGGTTGCCGGGGGCCCCTGGCAACCACGCCTTACGCGTCGAACTTGCGAAGATGTTCGATATTCCAAGAATTGCTCACTGGAATGCCATCTTCGGTCTCCAAGCAGACAGCGCCGGGCCTGCTGACTCGTACTACCCGATATGGGCCTTCCCACTTTGGCGTCAACTTGTTTGAATTCTTGGCGGATTGAATCCGCTGAAGAACAAGGTCGCCTTCCTCAAGGCTTCGGGCATGAACTTTGCGGCTATGGTAGCGGCGCAAAGCTTGCTGGTAGCATGCAGCTCGCACAGCATCCTGAAGACGATTCTCCTCGAGGTGCACAGCGTCATCTTGCTGCAGTTGCTCTTGCTCAAGCTCATCATAAGCGAGCACTTGAGGTGATCCGTACATGAGTTCCGTGTGGAGAACTGCTTCCGCTCCGTAGACCAGAGCGAAGGGCGTCTGGCCGGTGGCTCGATTTGGTGTCATTCTGATTGGCCAAAGAACCACCGGCAACTCATCAATCCAGTGTCTTCCGCACTTTTTCAGCCAGTCAAAGGTTCTGGTCCTGAGACCACGCAGCACTTCAGCATTGGCCCTCTCCGCTTGGCCGTTGCTTCTCGGATGAGCAATGGAGGCAAAACAAATTTTGCCGCCAAGATCTTGGACGTACTGCATGAAGGTGCGACTTGTGAATTGCGTGCCATTGTCGGTGATGATCCTGTTGGGCACACCGAAACGGCAAACTATCCCTTTAAAGAACTTGATGGCTGATTGTGCTGTCACCTTCGTCACTGCTTCCACTTCCGGCCACTTTGTGAACTTGTCGATAGCAACGTACAAGTACTCAAAGCCCCCTGTAGCACGGGGGAAAGGGCCCAGTATGTCGAGCCCCCAGAACGAAAATGGCCAGGAGAGAGGGATTGTCTGAAGAGCTTGAGCTGGTTGATGCGATTTGTTCGAATGAAACTGGCACGCTTCACACTTGGTTACTAGTGCAGTTGCATCCTGGAGAGCGGTGGGCCAAAAGAAACCATGCCGGAATGCTTTCCCGGCAAGTGCTCTTGATACTATGTGAGAACCACATATGCCTCCATGTATATCTGCCAACAGCTCTAGTCCATCCTCCCGAGGAATGCACTTTAATTTCACACCATTTGGTCTCTTTCTGTACAGGACGTCATCGACGAACTTGTACATAACAGACCGACGGGCTACTCTTTCCGCTTCTTCCTGTTCCTCTGGGAGTTCTCCTGTTTGAAGGAAATGGACAATGTGTTGTGCCCATGCTGGAGCCTGGGCTCGACAACTAGGACTAAAGGCATCTCCTCCGCCGGGGGAACGTTTGTCTCGATGGCAAGGGCCTGAGCCCCTGCTGGAGCCTGTTGTTCCCCGGCAGGCATGTCGTCGATCCCGGCAACTTCCTTGCCGGCGGCTCCCGGGAGCTCTGCCGGGAAGTACTGACCAGAATTCAACTTTCTTCTCTTTTCTTGCCGCATTGATGGCGCCACGGATGGTTGAGTCAATTGGAGCACAAAAGTTCCTGGTTCCACAGGCAACTTGAGGGCGGCACGCTTTGACAGGTCATCAGCAATACTGTTCTCGGCACGAGGGACGTGCTCCATTCGCAGACTGTCAAAGTGCTCTTCCATCTTTCTCACTTCATCCACATAGGCTTGCATCAATGGACCCTGATAACTCTTGTTAACTTGCCTAACGACAAGCTACGAATCACCTCTGATGACGAGGTTTTTGATACCAAGGTCTGCCGCGATCCTAAGACCGGCAAGCAAACCCTCGTATTCTGCTGTGTTGTTGGTTGAACTTTCGCGGGGAAAATGCATTTGGACTACGTACTTGAGGTGCTCTCCAGTGGGTGCGATAAGCAGCACCCCAGCACCGGCGCCTTGCAGCGAAAAAGCCCCGTCAAAGTACATAACCCATTGCTGGTCAATTTCCTTGCCGGGGAGAGTTGTTTCTTGAACCTCTTCGTCTGGCGTTGGGGTCCATTCCGCAACGAACTCCGCCAAGGCCCTGCTTTGAATTGTCGAAGTGCTTTCAAACTTGAGGCCAAAGCTCGACAACTCCAACGCCCACTCCAGGATCCTGCCAGTTGCTTCTGGATTTCGCAAAATCCGTTGCAACGGAAAGCGAGTGACGATGGTGATTTCATGTGCTTGAAAATAATGGCGTAGCTTCCTCGAGGCCATAAGGAGGCCAAAAAGCAACTTCTGCGCACCAGAATATCTTGACCTAGCTCCTTGTAAAAGAGAGCTAACAAAATAAACTGGGCACTGCACCACCTTTTTCTTTTGCACTGGTTCTTCTGACTGCGCAGATCCTGTCTTGCCGGGATCAACCCTTGCCGGGGAAGATCCTGCCGCATCACCTGACGGTCCTGCCGCTGGTGTTGCTTCCTCATCAGCTTCTCTCTGTGCCACTAACGTAGCACTAACCACTTGATTTGTCGCTGCCAGATACAGCAGCAATGGCTCTTGTGGTTTAGGCGCGACTAGCGTCGGCGGAGAGGAAAGGTATTTCTTCAAATCTTGCAGCGCAGCCTCCGCCTCCGGAGTCCATTTCATTGGACCTGCCTTCTTCAAAATTTTGAAAACGGGCAGGGCGCGCTCAGCAGATTTGGAAATAAACCTGCTTAGAGCAGCAACACAGCCGGCAAGACGACGAACATCCTTGACGCATCTTGGCGCTTCAATCTGCTCAATAGCTTTGATCTTGTCGGGGTTCGCTTCGATTCCCCGGCAAGATACAAAGAATCCGAGGAGCTTGCCGGAAGGAACACCGAACACGCACTTCTCAGGATTGAGCTTTAAGTTGATCTTGCGCAGATTTGCAAATGTTTCTTCTAAATCTTGTATGAGTGTCGCTTTGTCCTTGGTTTTGACCACTATATCATCCATGTATGCCTCCATATTTCTATGGAGTTGAGGCTCAAAACCAATTTGGACCGCTCTCGCAAATGTAGAACCAGCACTTTTCAACCCGAAAGGCATTCGTATAAAACAATACGTACCACATGGGGTGATAAATGCCGTCTTCTCTTCATCTTCTTTCGCCATGAAAATCTGATGATACCCTGAATAGGCATCAAGGAAGGACAGGAGATCACAACCAGCGGTGGAGTCCACAATCTGGTCGATGCGCGGCAAGGGAAAGGGATCTTTTGGATAGGCTTTATTGATATCTGTATAATCGATACAAAGCCTCCATTTCCCATTTGCTTTGCGCACCACAACCGGATTGGCCAACCAGGTTGGATGAAGCACTCCTCTAACCAATCCTGCCGCCTCCAGCTTTCTGATTTCCTCGGCAATGAATTCTTGCCGCTCCAAGGCTTGCTTCCTGACCCTCTGCTTGACGGGCCACGTGTGAGGACAGACAGCAAGGTGGTGCTCAATTACCTCCCTGGGAACACCGGGGATGTCAGACGGTAGCCATGCAAACACGTCGACATTCGCCCGCAAGAAGGCAATGAGCGCGCTTTCCTATTTGTCATCTAGGATGGAACTTATGGTGAAAGTTCCTCCCATTCCGTCCTCCCTAACGGGCACCTTCTTGGTCTCCGGTGGAGCAGCCTTGGATCTCTTGTTCTTGCCGGTGGAACTCTCTGGTGCATCCTCGACGGAAGCGCAGCACTCCGAGGAGGCGCGCTTACTGGAGTTCGCGCCAAGATTCTCGCCGGTCTTCTTCTTCTTCCCCCCGGGAGTTCCAGCGGTAGGAGCAGATGCCTTGACGGCAGGTGCTGCAACTGCTTCCCGGTAAAGTTGGTCGGAATGGATAGTGATGGCGCTCAACGGCCCGGGCATCTTCAAAACATTGTATGCGTAGTGTGATGCCGCCATAAACTTAGCCAGCGCTGGCCGACCAAGGATCCCATTGTATGACATGGGGATCTTGGCGACATCAAACACTACCTTCTTGGTCCTATAGTTGAGCTCGCTACCAAATGTCACCGCCAGTGTAATCTTGCCCTTGGGCTGGGTTCTTCCCGGATTGACCCCTTGAAACGTACCCGTTTCTTCGAGGTCCTCATCAGGAATTTGGAGCTTCTTGAGCACATCCGGTGAGATTAGGTTTAGCCCGGCCCTACCGTCAACTAGCATTTTCATCACCTTGAGATTGCGAATTGTTGGTGAGACCAACAATGGCAAGCACCCGACCGCAGTTGTGCGATCAGGGTGATCCTCGGCGTCGAAAATGATAGGCGTGTTGGACCACTTCAGGGGCCTACATGCATCTGGCGATGGCTCCGCTGCATTGACTTCCCGCACCCACTGTTTGAGTCGACGGTGGGAAGAATGCAGCGAGGCACCCCCATCGATACACATGGCCTCTGTAGCTTTCTGGAATTCTTGCTCACTGACTCATCATTTTCTTCATCATCATCTTCTTCTTTGTCTCGGCCTTGAGCGGGCCTCTCCCTCTGTTGCTTGGCCTTGACGCGGTGCCCCCCTCGGCCACCGCGCTTCTTGCCGGATCCGTCAGCACCATCTTGGGCCTTCTCCTTATCTCGCCTTTCATACTCGGCCCTCTGTTTCTCGGCAAGCTGTTCAACTTGTCGGAAGTTCTGGAGATCGTGGCCCTTGGTGCGATGGATCTTGCAATACTGCTTGCCAGAGCTTTCCGACTTGTCGGCAGCCGCCAAGGCCTGACAGGAAGGGCACCCGGCAAGATCCTTGCCGGTGTCACCAACTTTGGCCTTCTTGGCGGCGCCGGGGTTGTCGGATTCCTCGACAGCAAGCACGGCCTTGCCTTCGTGTTTCCTGTTCCGCCGCCGGCCTTTTCTTGACGGGGTCGCGGCGTCTTCATCTTCGGATTCGCCCGCCGTGCCAACACCCTCGCCAGGGAGTTTCCTCCCCTCTTCAGCTCGAGTGCATTTATCGGCCAAAGCGTAAAGCTCGGCAAAACTCCTGACTTTGTTCATCGCCAGCTCCTCCCACATTCTGTGGTTACGCACGTTCTGATGAAACGCGCTAATGACAGCAGCAGGGTGAATGTCAGGAATATTGTACTGCACCCGGCTAAACCTCTACATAAACTTGCGTAGAGATTCGCCATCCTTCTGAGGGATGATATGCAAATCACTCTCTTGGCCAGGAGCTTGGTGGCCTCCAACAAAGGCGCCAACAAACTGATGGCACAGATCTGACCAAGAAGAAATAGAATTCTCCGGCAGATGCATCAACCACGACCTGACGTTGGGCTTGAGCACCAACGGGAAGTAGTTGGCAAGTATCTTGTCATCTTGGGCCCCGGCAGCCTGCACCGCAATTGTGTAGATGCTCAGGAACTCCGAGGATGGGTCTTACCGTCATATTTCTCCAGGACCTCTGGCTTGAAGGTTCGGGAATTGGGCCACTGGACTTGCCGCAGCTCACGGGTAAACGCTGGAGTCCCTACCTCGTAAGGCAAGTCTCCTACGTCCCCTGGCGCAGGCTCGTCGACAGCCGGCCCTGCGCACTTATTAGACTGATAGCACGCTTCCCGTCGCCGCTTGATGGTTGTTCGAGCGTCCTCCTTTCCTCGTTCCTGGAGAACTTGACGCTGATCGCTGCGCATCCGTGGATCGGACGACGCCGTGGAAACTTCTTCACGGCGGTCGACCTGCTGGGTTGTCGGCCGCCGCTGGTGTCGCGGAGGGGAGTGCACCGTGGTTGCACCACCTTCGGTTTTCTCCACATCAGCTCGCGCCGGATCGATGGGCCTTCGCTGTGAGGGCCATGCCTCTAGCGGCCCATCTTTGTTGGCGAAGCCGATAAGGCTCTGGATAGTAGCTCGCCACTCCTCCATCTTCTCCGGGGCAGGAGGGAAATCGAGGAGCAGCTACACACGTGCCAAGGCTTCCGCTGGCGTAGGCGGCGGCGACAGGTGTGAGGTACGTGAGGTGCTCTGAATCCTAGGCATGTTAGAAGGAGCACCATCACGGTCACGCGACCGCGCGCCACCTCCGCCGGCAGCTCGGTGTGCATGCTAGTCCCGCGCATCTTGGGATCGATGCGCAGAAATCTTTTCATGGGGACGCCCTGAACCACCAGCGCCATGACATCGCTCGTCGTGCACAACCTGGGTAGGTCGTGACGCTTGCGCCGGCGCGGGAGCTCCAGCAGGCGCCCTTCGATCTCTGGAATTCGTTGTGCCACCCGTAGGCAACACAGCTCCGTCTCTGGATCCAGCGGTGTGTGGGTTGCCGCTGCCACTGTGAACGATGCCCCTCGCCTGGCTTGGATCACCGGAACACCGTGGAGGCTCTAGTCCTCTTCCTTCTGTACCCACGCCATCGCCCGTACGCGAAGGCGCAGCCAAACCGGACGTGGATGGTTGCGCCGTCGCAGCGCTCTTCTTCTTGGGTGGCATGATGATGAAGATGATGAAGAAACTAAGGCGCCGACCACTAGATTAGGTTACCGCAACCTTCAATCCCCCTACCTGTCGCGCCAAAGATGTCGGCGTGCGACACCTATGGGATCCCAAGGGACCCCTTTACGATTCGGCGGGGGGAGAGGTATGCGCAAAGAGCAGAACCAACGATCGACGCGGGGCGATTTTACCCAGGTTCGGGCCGCTGATCCGCGTAAAACCCTACTCCTACCTTGTGTTATTATTAGTGTTCTTGAGCCCAGGCTTCAGGAGCGCTCGCAGTGAACAGTACGTTCAAGAGCAGCTACGCATGCAGAATGGGCCAGAAGATCCTCCTCCCCTGTAGCAGTTTCCTTGGGCCTCCTTTTATACCACAAAGGGGTCACCACAGTGGAAAAATGTACATACATTGAGGTGTAAAGTAGCTACAGGGTCATCATACCTAACCCCTGACGGATTAGGACGAACGCATTTAATGCACCATGAGGTGTCCCTTTAGGTGTCCTCACTTTCTCGGGGATGGAAAAAGGGGCCATCCCATCAGCACCGCTTAAGCTCTCCTCCATTGGCGCGTCGCCACACATCCAAAGAAGGAACCAGAATGTCGGGTTTGTTGCTGTGCCAAAGCGGCGGCACAGTGACAAAATCTTGCCGGGCGTCAAGCCTTGCTGGGCGCCGAACCTTGCCGGGCGCCGAACCTTGCTGGGCGTTGCAGGCCACCCCGGCGAGATCTTGCCGGGGAAGTTGGCCTTCGGATTCCAGCTCTTCTTATCTGCTGATCTTCATATCTTTGACTTGAGAATGTCCCTGATGGCCTAAGTCAACCTTGAACCGTTCCCCGACAAGCCTTGCTGCGAGTATGGCTACAACTGCCAGTGCACAGGTACGGTGTACTAATGGCCCAATACTTAGTACACCGACACAGTCATTGAACTCGGTAAGCCTTGCACAGATAGCCTGTGCAATGATGAATGCGTGAAGATCTTTCCAGGTCTTGGCGACTGTGAGAAAGGCAAGTGCTTATGCGGTTTTTGCTAAAGAAGAAAGGCCTAGCTTAATTGGCATAGCAGTACTCAAATCAAGTGTCGATGTTGTGGAAGCTTTGGATCTTTCCCTAGTTGCTTGACTCCAATAATTATGCCATTTGAGATTGTAGCATTTGGTCATCCTTTGGCCTTGTATCGAACTTCTAGTCATCCTGTTACATCAGTTCAAAAGCATAGAGATGGTAATGTTGTAGCGATCTCATTCGCGGCCACATGGATCTTGTTCTGTTTAATGTTGTTTGAAGTTCGTAGATACACGTAAAAGTTAGCCTTTATAGCCTGAAAAAATTTCAGAGAAGGAAAAAATTTCAAAAAGAGAATCTTGTGATGTTCAGCTTTTTTGCTTGTTTTTAGCTTCATGGGAAAGAGCTTTTGCTCAACAGTTGTATGAACTTGTGCATGTCCATGGAAGTAGAAGAAAGAAAACCTCGGTCCAGCCGATAGATGTGGAGGTGATTTTTGTATCTAAAATCATATGTGCTTTTCTCTCCAATTGATTGTTTGTTAAAGGTAGCGAGGAGAAGCTACAGGAGAAAAGTGTGTATGATCGTGGAGCTGTGCATGTGTTATGTAATGTCTGCCGTAAGTGTGTGAACAGAAAGGAAAATGATGTATGTTGATTAATGAAAGTTCAATGTAAAATAATAGTTCACATGGATAGGTTTTTTAGCTCTGGTGTAGCAGTTCAACATGTATTATATCATCAATGCATAATGAAACACGTAAATAGTTCAATATGTGTATAGAGAAATTTTATACCAGTTCAAAGAAAAACATAGCATCGGTCCTTACTCGAGAGACAGTAAGTTCGAGAAATAAAATGTTGTAGCAGTGTAGCTTCAGGAAAAAAGCAAGTTAAAAACAAAACATGAGAAATTCGTGATTAAAAAAGTAATAAGTTCAACATGACGTCTGAAATATGTTAGGGAAAAAACACATAAGTTGTAAATATGTTCAAAGTTCAATTACAATCATAAACCACGTTTAAGTTCATGCATTACAATCAGAAAAGTACAAAACAAAAAAATTGAAGGAATGAAAAAAAAACAACTTCAACGAATTTTTGTGAGCACTTTGTGATTGTAAAATCAAGTACGACAAAATCAGTTCAAACCCGCACGGAGATCAGTACGAGTACTCTGTTTTTTGGACTGGAAAACGAAATGAAAGGTCTCACCATATTCAAAATTACTCTTCAATGGTTGTGAATTTGAAAAAATGTTCAACATGACTAAGTTTCGCACTTTCGATAGCTTTCCAACCGTATATTATTTGCCCCATTTCGACAAGCTTTTAAAAAAAATCACATTAGAAATCAAATTTGACCGTATTCGAATTCGTGTTTAAACTGTAAGGAATTAGAAAAACCTTTATATACGAAAAAGTTGCGCATTTTTCAGAGGTTTCCAATGCCGTATCATTTGCATCAATCCAACAAACAATTTGCAAAAAAACGCGAAAATACGTTTCGCCTATAATTTCACCATTTTTCAAATTACTTTTAAATCATATACATTTTGAAAAAACATTAGCTATATGGAAGAAGCGGATTTTCACCAGCTTTCCAACGACATCTGATTTGCTCAATTCTGACAAACAGTTTGAAAATTAAGTCCAAAATATGATTTGTGTTTTCGGTTTTCAAAAAAATGGTTTTTTCAAAACTTCTCTTAAACTGTGATGATTTTGCAAAAATGTTCAATATATTTGTAATATAGCTGTCAAGAGCTTTCCAACGATATATTTGTAATATTTGAACTAAAGAAGACGATCAGTTCGACAAAAATGAAAGCATCAGTTCAACCGCTCGAATGCCTCAGTTCAATAATAGTAACAGAATAATATTCTGTTACGCGAAACTGAATAGCTCGGATGTATGTATGTTTGTATGTATGTATGTATGTATGTATGTATGTATGTATGTATGTATGTATGTATGTATATATATATATATATTGTTGTTCTGTATGCAATCACATCGCACAACACACGTCTTATTAGCAGCAATCGTCTGTGTTATTATCGGTCTTCGCATACATTTCTGATTACAAACCTCGAAGGTCACTAGTGTCTTGGCATAGTCGAGGTATTTGGTGGCAGTTAGAACCGCCATGTTGACCTCTTGGTTTATAACCTTGAGGCGGCTCTTGCTTTTGACGTCGGAGAATATCATCAAGACTTTTTCGACATTGGGGTACCCAGAAGCACCCTTACGTCTGTCGTCGGCATCGTCTTTGTCTTTGTCCTCAGAAGAACCCTATCACATCTCTTGCTTCATGAGTCGGCACTCCCAAGTGGTGTGCTTGGGCAAAATCAGGTTGCCCTCCTCGTCTTTCTTTCAATGGATCTGGCAAGGCTGATCGAGGGTGTCATTCTTCGGGGTGACTTGCTTCTTTTCCTTCTAGTCTTTCTTCCGCTTTTGGCAGCCTTTGCTTTTTCCTTGGCCGACCAGGGCCGCATCCTTAGCACTCCCTCCTACATTAGCTTTCCGCTTGTGCTTCTTGCCCTTGTTGTTGTCCGACTGATGAGCGTCGCCTGCTCGGCTTTTGCCACTTCTCAGTGGGTCTTCCTCTTCACCGTTGGCGTACCGATTGGCTATCTCCATAGCCCGACTGAGAGTCAGGGTCTTAGTTCGGCCGAACTCCATGTTCAGCTCTCGGTATCTGACTTTGTCCTTGAAGGCGCAGATTGCCTGGTGCTTGGTCACATTATCCATCGTGTTGTGTAGTGTGGTCCACCATTGAATGTACTCTCAAAGAGTCTTGTTTTGTTTCTGCACACAGTGCTGCAATTCGGCCAAACCACCCGGCCGCTTGTAAGTGCCCTCAAAGGTCTTGACGAACACTCTCGCCAAATCGTCCCAGCCGTATATGCTATCGGACGAGAGTTGGGTGAGCCATGCTCGTGCGGAGCCCTCAATCATCAATGGTAGATGTTTCATGGCCACGTTGTCATTGCTGCCGCCAATCTGGACTTCCACCCGGTAATACTCTAACCAGATCTCTGGCTTGGACTCGCCGGTGAACTTGCTGATCACCGTCGCCAACCTGAAGTTGCTTGGAATCTCTGCTGCCCGTATGTACCGGCTGAAGCACTCGGGACTCGAGGGTACAGAACCACTCGGAACGTTGGTGTCTTGGCCTTCTCGCAAGGCCCGGCCCTTGTCGACTAGGTTCTGAGCGAGAATGGATGTCACGTTGAACTGCGGGCCTCGGGTGTCTCTTGTGTGACGAGAAGGGCTCGACCTTCGATCACCGCCGTGTGTTCGTCTGTCATCGTAGGGCTGGCACCCGTATGCACCATCTCGCGGTGGAGGCATCAGGGTGCGATCGTAATCGTCGTGTCCCCGGGGTGACGCAACCCGATCGCGCCTCCGATCTTCGTAGTGGTCTCTTGAGGAGGATGTGACTCAACGTCTTCTGGAGCCGAGTGGGCTGTGAGCCGACTGTACGGTCTCTGCACGCACCGGTGCGCTATGGATGCGATCCCTGGACTGGGATACCGCCTCATTCTGCGATAGCGCCCTCTTCAAGAGCGCCTGGATCTGCCAAATCCCCTCTCTGGCCGCAGAGCTGGAGGGCTGGATCGAATCCACGACCCGAGTAGCGGCTGCCAGATTTTTCAGCGGAGTACTGAGAATCTGATACTTACGAGGCTGGTTGCTTGAGTAAAGCTGGTGCTTGTGCCGACTGGAGTTGGGTTGACAACGTGCGCGATCGTCCAACTCCGTCTGGAGCCGTTTGAGGCGGTGGTGCTCAGCCAGGGTGGCCAGGCAAGTTGCCTCCATGGCCAGTGCTTCAGGGGTCGTCCCGGTGATGGGGCTGTTTAAGTGCTGCTCATTCTTATGGCGAAGCTCCTCATGTTGCTCCCGAGTGAGAGCTTGGGGCACATACAGCTCATGGCCCGCGCCACCGCCACTGGTGTTGCCCTGCGATGTACCGACACGGTCGTCCCGGGCGTCCGTGTGCCTCAGGGGCGCGCGATGCTCAGAGTTGTCCGCCATGAAAACTTCGGCGGTTGACTTGATGCTTTCCCACTCAGACTCCTCGGAGGAATCGTCGAGTGACCCGTCAGAGAGGTCGAGGGCAGGCTCATCGAATTCGAGAGCCGCCACATGCTCTATCGCGGCCTAGATGGCTACGGCGTGCTTGATCTAGCGCTGGAGCCATGAGCATCCGGAACGCTTGCGGCGGCGCGCAGTGGCAGGGAGAGCGGGCACTCGGTACTGAGCCGAGGGCTGCCGGAGAAGGACTCCATAGGGGGACGCATGGAAATGCGCCACGCCATGGACGGGCAACCCCTCCACCTCCAATGGGGCCTTGCTGAGCCACGCAGAATCATCGGCGATGAAGGAGATCGTCTCGAAACGGATTTCTCTGCCGACTAACATGGTGATGGAAAATCCACCTACGCCTAAAACTTTTCTAGACGCCTAGCCCCACGATGAGCGCCAACTGTCGGGGTTACAATCCTGAGAGTGAGTACTAGGGGTACGAATAAGGGGCAGAACCTAGCTACGGCGTAGGTGTAACACTCGGTGTTTAACGAGTTCAGGCCCCTCTCGGCTCAGGTAACAGCCCTATGTCTCGTGCCCTAAGGCTTGGTTTTGATTTGATGGGTATGGTTACAAAAGTTGCTCGACCCTATCTCAGGAGGTGGGGTGCAGCTTATATAGAGTGCGTCGTAGCCCCATGTCCTCCATGTCACCAAGGCACTTAATGACATTGACTGTGTCAGTTACACGTGTAAAGAGCCTCTACTACAACAGTTACATGTAATGGTAGTCTTGACTCCGCCTTTAGGGCGACTTAGGGTTCCTCGACCGTTGTAGCTCCCACGTTGTCCCTTCACCTCTTGAGTCTGAGTGGTGGTTGTCCAGCCGAGTGACGGGTGGTTGTCCGAGTGCTGTCGAGGCATCCGAGTGGACTTCCTGATATATGCATCGGTATGCTGGTATGGTCCAGGGACCTACCAATGATGGCGTGGGGCCCTATGTGGGCTCCATATGACCTGTAATAGGTGACCTCATCAGCTACCGCGTGTGTTTGAAATCCGATCGTTTGACACGTCTCGGTTGTCCATTGACCCAGGTCATTTTGGACATATCATGTCGGGTTGCCACCTGGCTATAAATAGCCCACACCCTCCACCATAAGTTGGCGGCCGCTCCGAGTTAGTGCACGACTTTTGTCGTTTGTGAGCATCCCACCCCCGAAGCCTTTGAGAGAGAATCCTTGCGAGGACAGACCCAAAACACCCAGAGCCCAAAGTGTTTCAAGCATCACTGAAGTCCTTCTGTTGTTCGTGAACTGAATACTTGTTACACATGAAGACTGTGTTCTCCCAGTCGGTTAGGTTACGCCTTCTGAGCATCCAAGAACCATTGTGGATTGCCGGTGAATGAAGTCTTTGAAGGTTTGGAAGTCTAAATTGAAGACTAACCTGAGTTATTGGGTGAGATCTGCAGGTCTTAGCTTAAGGGGAATAAGGTGAAGACGTGGTCTTCTGAGTTCAATCTCAGCCTCCCTAACCAGACGTATAGTTGTCACAGCAACTGGAACTGGTCCAACAAATCATCTGTCTTCTCTGAGCAACTGGATCTATCACTTCACTCCTTTACTTACTGTTTAGTTGTGTGAAGCCTTTCCTACTCATTCTGTTCCAAGACATTGTGTGAAGACATTCCCTCTAATTGTATCTTTGTCTTCACAGTATCTTATTGAACTACTTTGTTCTACCTAGTTGTTGCTTGTCGTTACATATCTCTTCAATAGTTGTATTTCACTTCAGCATCCCCAGTGTAGATTATCTTCCGTTGTACCTTGTTTAGTTACTATTTCGCTTCCGCTTCTACGAAGACATTACCTGTCATGAAGACATTCATAAAATTCACCTATTCACCACCTCTAGTCAATAACTAGCATTTTCAATTGGAATCAGAGCAAGGTGATCCCTTATTTTGTGTGATTCGATTTAACCACCTAGAGTTTTAGCTATGTCGACTGCAGGGATAATCAAGGTTCCCGCAAATTGCCCCATCTTCGATGGCGCTGATTACCCCTACTAGAAGAATAAGATGCGCATGCATCTTGAAGCCATTGACAACGACCTCTGGTATGTTGTCAGGATCGGCATTCCCAAAGCTGGTGAAGGTGTCACCGCTCCTGATGTGAAGAGGTTCGCGCAACTAGACTCAACCGCCAAGAACATCATCTATGGTCATCTGACCAAAGGGCAGTATGGGCGCGTGACTGCTCTGGAAGTCTAGGACTGGCTCTACAAGGTCAATGAGGGCGTCTCATCCCAAGACTCAAGAATTGATGTTCTTTGCAATCTCTTCAACTGTTTCAAGTGGCTCGACAATGAAAATGTTCAGCTTAGTTTTGATTGTCTCACTGATATCACTAATGAGCTTCATGCTCTTGGCGCCTGGTGGATTCACTTTGTGGTCGATTAGCCTCATGAGGAGGTTTGTGGATGAACTAGTACAGAGGATGAGCTACCTCGCGAGGGCTCTAAGGGTGAGGGTGGAATGGATCTGATCCGGTCTACGGTGGTAGCTAGCCTATACTTATAGTGGCCTTGGTCCTCTTCCCCCAAATCGTAGGCTGGAAGGGATCCCACAGTGGCCAATTTGAAAGGGGACAAGTAGTACATCTTATCCTGATGAAAGGTGGTCTTCGCTTGCAAAGCCTCTAGTTGTGACGCAGCAGTGGGCTCGAGGATGACATCCGTCTTGTCGTCCTGGCGGTCTTGGTCTTGTAGCACTGGAATAGGAACCTTTGCTGGGCTCCTTGGGAACCCACGCCTGCGCTTGCCTCCTTAGCACGAAAGAGGAAACTGCCTCCTCTGCGCCCACTAGCGCCCGCCTAGCCTTGGTTGTCATGGCTTGCATCATCGCAACCTCCTGAGGTTGGGTACCTGCATAGAAATCTCTGCTCCTCAGGAGGCAGCCTGGGAAGGCCGCTCCCTCGGGAGGTCTTGGTGCCATCCACCTCGTGAGGCTTGGCCCCTCGTGAGGGTCTTGTCTTGGTGGCCTTGGAGGTGGGTCGTACCAGGCTGTCGATGAAGCCATGCCGTGGGCCGGAGGCAGGCAAGTCTAGGTACCCTGGTTCCCAAAATGCCGACAGTAGCACCTGGGCCCAAGGCGCGCTTGGACTTGGCTTCGACGCGAAGCCAAAGGGCAAGGGTGAAGCGCTGCGGGCCCCAATCGCCTGCGGGCCAGGCTGACGCGTGGCGCTTGATGGTACATGGGCGTCTCCGCTTCCCCACGTCGCCTCGGCACTGCCCGACTTGACAACCGCCTGGCGCATGCAGCGGGGCCATCATGGCTTGGAACGTGAGAGGCCGCTAGTTAGCCTTCCTCTGGCTATAAATGGGGGGAAGGGGGGCGGAGCCCCCAGCCCATCTTCATCTTCTTGCTGCTTGCTCCTTCTTCTTCTTCACTGCGCCGTCATTTCGCCAGAGCATCCATGGCGCCAGTGAGGAGGTTCTCGGCCGCCGAGAAGGGAAAGGCCCCCAAGGAAGGACCAGGTGCGCCTCCGCCCAAGAGGGGCCACGGCCGTCCCCGCAAGCACGCCGCGATGTCGGCGGTGGCTCCCCGGGGGTGCGGGCGCACCCCCTCGAGGGTCGGTGCCGCTTCGGGTGGTCTTGGGAGGGTTCCCTACCGCGCCGGAAGCAGCCGCGACCGAGGTGGGCGCGGCCAAGGAGGGAGGCATGTGGTAGCCATTCGACCACCGCGCCCGCGATCCCATTCGGCCGATGCGCCCTCGGAGTTCGTGGTGGGCCGAGAGGCTTGCAGGCGTCTGGTTCCAGCTCCCACACTTCTTCGTGGACGCGCTGTCGGCCGGGGGACCTGGCGGCCTCTGGCTGCAGGCCGACGGTTGCTGCAGCAAGGCTTCGTGGGTGGAGGTCGAGGTCACCCCAGCCGGCAATCTGTTCCTGAACCGCGGGTGGCAGCCATTTGCCGCGTGTGCGGCCTACAGAGGAGGTGTACCCTACACTTCAGGCACGACGGCGCTGCGACCCTCTACATCAGGATCTTCGGGGAGGACGGCATGCGCCTGGGTTGCTGCCCGGAGAGCGACAACGATGACGATGTCCACCCCTCCTCCGACGATGTCTGGAGGGGCGGTAGCATCTCCGGCGGTGAACTTGCCCTTGGCGACGGTCACGACGCTTCCAGCAGCGGTGGCTCCTCCTCTGGGGAGAGCACGAGCGACGACGACTACGACGAGCCGCCACGCCACCGAGCTCGGACCGGGGAGGGCGATGAGCCGCCTCGCCATCGCTCCCCGGTGAAGCAGGAGGAGGACTCCGACTAGGCGCGGGCATTGCTGGAGCTGAGTCTCAGGAGCCGCGGTGGTCGCGAGGCTGCTTTTGCTCTTTTTTCTGCATCAAGAAGTAGAAGGTCCTGCCGGGGCATGTAATGAACCATGGCGCTTGATCCGTTATATTAAGGTTTTTATATCGCATCCTGGCATTCGTGTCGCTAATAATTAACGGGTTCTTGCTGATCGCGATTAGGATAACTTAGCTTAGTGTGCTTGTGGTAGACTCCTGCACCGCGAGGGTGTGATCCTCCGGAGCTTGGGTCCTCTATGTGCCTCTCGTTCTAGAGAGATCTTGCTGGGGGTTTCATTCTCACAAAACCGAAGGTTCTCCAGCCTCAGGAGGCGCTCAGTGGCCGCATGGTCTCCAGTGGGTCATGAGGATATGGGGCCTCCGAAGCTGCCCCTCTGGGCGCCACGCCCCACGCGAGCCCCCGAGCGAGGACCAACCATCACTGGTATGCCAGGTCGTGATGCCCGGCGAGGCCAAGAGGTGCAGACTTAGGAGGGCGTACATGCCCGTCGGCTCGTTTAAGGGCATCGCACAAGGATCAGGACGCCAAAGATTAGGACACGAAGGCTTTGGCGAGGTGTGCTCGTGGGCGAGCCCAGGCGTACACACCGTACCCAGCCCTCACTCGTGAGACGCGCGGGAAAGAGCGACGGGCAACTGCCACTCTCCCTAAGGCGAGACTCGAGAGATTAAAATGCTGCAAGGAGGAAAATTCCCACCCTTTCAAATAAAGATGCGAGAGTTTCGAATTTCATTCCAAGAAGTGGCAAATCAGCTACAGAAAGCAAGGAAAAGAACAGCCGTGTCCGGCACCTACACTAGTCTTCTGGTCTTCCAGCCAGCGCGGAGCATGGGGCTTCCACTAGGACGTGGGTGGGAGCCCCCGTGAGGCTCAGGGGCAGCACTCAGGAGACTCCGGGGCGTGTACAGCCCCACTCATTATTACGTGAGAGTGTCACGAGCGGAGACTTGAGAGGCGCATGGCGCTCGTTGATCACGGATAGAACTTCGAGAGGTGCTGGATGTTCAAGGCATTCTGGATGGGGACCCCATCCTGCGTCTCCAGGCGCGCGGCGCCAGGCCTGGAGACACAGGGCGATCCTGAACGGGCCCTCCCACATGGGCTAGAGCTTGTGAAGCCCCTCCCTGGAGAGCACGTGCCTCAGGACGAGGTCACCCACCTCGAGGGTCCTGGAGCGGACGTTGCGGCAGTGATACCGCCGCAGCTCCTGTTGGTACGTCGTGACACGGTGCGAGGCTTGGCGGCGGCCCTCCTCCCCGAGCACGAGGTCCATCCCCCGCGAGGCGTCCTGGCGTGCCTCGTCAAACGCCAAGACCCGCGGGGAGCGATGTTTGACCTCATGAGGGAGGACTGGCTCAGCCCCGTAGACGAGGAAGAACGGGGTCTTGCCGGTGGGCTTAGTCGCGGTGGTGCGGATGGACCACAGCACGGACTAAAGCTCATCAAGCCAACCCCTGCCGCAGGCCTTGAGTTTCTTCTTGAAGCTCCTTGTTTTGAGGCCCCTTAGGACCTCCGCGTTGGTACGTTCGGCTTGGCCATTACTCCGTGGGTGCGCCAATGAAGCATAGCATATCTGCATTCCAAGGTTAGCACAATATGTTTTGAAGAGATTGCTTCCGAACGGAGAGCCGTTTTCAGTGATGATACGGTTGGGGACCCGGAAGTGGCTCACGAGGCCTTTGATGAACTTGACAGCCGAGCCAGCTGGGATGGTGCGCACGGGCTCCACCTCCGCCCACTTGGTGAATTTGTCGATGGCGACGTACAGGTAGCGGTAGCCCCCGGCTGCTCGGGGAAACGGGCCCAGGATATCCAGCCCCCAGACCGTGAACGGCCATGAGAGCGGGATGGTCTACAGGCCCTGAGCGGGATGGTGGATCTATTTCGCGTGGAATTAACAGGCCTCGTAGGATCGCACTAGCTCGGTGGCGTCGTTGAGCGTTGTGGGCCAGTATGACCTGCCGCGGAACGTCTTGCCCACGAGGGTGCACGACGAAGAATGGTGCCCACAATCCCCGCCATGGATCTTAGCCAGCAACTCGCACACTTGCTCCTTGGAGATGCATGGCAATCAGACATCGTTTGGGTGCCTTCGGTAGAGCTCGCTGTCCTCCTAGCAGTAAGCTGTGGCCTCATGGGCCACGCATTCAGCATCTTCCTCCTTCTCTCGCAAGGTGCCTTGGAGCAGGTACGGCTTGAGCTCTTCGGTCCAGCACCCCTCCTGAGGTTCAAGCACCAGGAGCAGGCGGGCACCAGAGGTCGGACCGCAGGCCGGGGCGCCCGTGGAAGGGCCCAGGGGCGGCTCCTCCAGAAACAGGATAGGGCCTGCGGTGGGGGGAGCCGCCAATGGCTTGAAGAGCCACTCCTTGAAGACACCAGGCTTCTAGGGCTGGCGTGGGGACGCCTGTCGTGGGAACGATTCCGACAACAATAAGGGATAGGGTAAAGGAGCATGATCTATCGAGATGCAAATGGGTGACACGGTGGTTTTAGCGAGTTCAGGCCTCTCACGGTGGAGATAACAACCCTACGTCTCGTGCTCCGGAGAGGCTTTGTTTTATCTGAGTGTGTATCCAGAGATTACAATGAGAGAGGGAGAGAGGAACGGATCCCCATGCCAGAGCTTAGTCCTGAGACTAGAGGTGAGAGAGTAGAGGGAGAAGAATGAGAGAGCAAATAGGCCCCCTCAATCTAGTGGTGGGGGGGGTGGCTTATATAGAGTGCGCCACCCCCTCACCTCCTATGTTACAAAGTGGGGCATTGATGCCGTAACGTTAGATGATGCTTCGACTGCCTTGTTGACTGTTGGTCTTCGCATATCCAAGTGAGCCATACGACTGAGTGATTGACTGTCTTCCGAGTGGATGGTACGATGATATGTCTGAGTGGAGTCAGGTACACCGAGTGGAATGAGTTCGTCGAGTGGAGTGTTATGCTTCGAGTGGTTGTTGCCGTCCGAGTGACTTTCAAGTTGCGGTACATCTGAACGGCGATCTGGCCCAGGGGCCCAGTATAAAGTGTAAGGTGTCCATGGGTAGGGCCTTTAGGTCAGGCCTGTTACCCTACCCCCAATACATGTCCTTGTCATTAGCCCCCGAATCGGTCGAGGTTGAGCGGGTCGAGTCGAGGTGAACTCTCAGATGAGTCGAGTGCTACGGAGGCACTCATGAACTCCCTCTGGTCACCCGGCGGTCTTATCTCCGCGTGTTGCCTTGACGGATTCCGGACTACATGGTGTCCAAGTGAAATGAGCTCAAACGGGTCCGCGGAGGAGCGTTAAACTCACCTTATAGCAATTTTTTTTGAGTGATTTGGAGCTGGTGCTGCATCGAGTAACTGATTACTCGGAATTTCTTCACGCCTAGAACGTGTCTTTTTTTGTTGTTTGGCCGTCACTCGGACCAGGCGGACCGTTCCGAGTGGATACCATTCCAGTGGGGGCACGCTGAGTGCACCCACTGTGTGTAGTCCCCAAGACTGCTGTCGACTCCAGGCAGTTGGCGGGAGTCTTAGAGCCTATCGTTTTTTGTTGTTTAGCCGTCACTCGGACCGGGCGGACCGTTCCGAGTGGATACCATCCCAGTGGGGGCACGATGAGTGCACCCACTAGGTGTAGTCCTCGAGACCGCCGTCGACTGCGAGCAGTCGACGGGGGTCTTAGTACCTGTCTTCTGGTAAACCTCCATGCATTGGGCACGGAAAATATTTTTTAGTCTGAAATTGAGTGAATCGGATGGATCTTTAGGCACTTGGCATGGTAAATAAGCTTAGCCTGGAGTTAAGTCAGTCGGACTGATCTTCGTGCACTTGGCACGGTAAATAAATTCAACCTAGAACTAGATCAATCAAGCGAATCTTCGTGCACTCGGCACGATGAATGAATTCAGCCTTGAAACTGCCGACTGTAGAAAAAAGCTAGACACTCCAGGGAGTAATCGTTCCAGGAGTGCTTCTTGCATTGACCGTTAGCCTTTGCATGAAAGGGGTATTTGTAAGAGTACATTGTATCCGTAGAGGAGCTTTGTTTTCACCCTTTTGCATGAAAGGGGTATTTGTCCGAGTGGACGTGCTTCCCGACTGATTGGGGTATGTTGACTGCAAGGAAAAACTTGGTGGCGCTCGTATGTCTCCCGGAGGAGGTAGACTAGTGGTCTGATGTGGACGTGCCATGAAACCCGAGTGACGAGGCTAGTGTGTGGGCTGTCTCTCCGGAGAGAGGCCACTCATTATCCCAGGGGAAAACCAGCACATGCCATCTCTGAGTCCAAGTTTGTGAAACCGATGCCTTGGAGCCTAGAATAAGGGCCAATTGTATTCGTAGAGGAGCGTCACTTTCACCCTTTTGCAGTCCTGAAGATGAACCCAGGTAATGATTTGGGGGATCGTCTGAGTGGACAGTGCTACCCTTATAGATCTTCGGCGGACCGAGCATGTATGGTCAAAAAAATATTCCTGATGTGATCAACAGGTTGATCAAATGGGCGCAACCCCTGAAGGCGGCATGGCCCATGGCTATGCACAGCCCCCGAGAGATGCTCGAAAGAGGTGAGCTTGCTACAGAGTGCGATATGAGGTTCGATCATATGAGTAACTTAGTCGTTCCCATGTTGGGGGTGTAGTGGTGAAGACATGTCCAACTGAAGGTGACGCGCGGGGCGGCCGAGGGGCGAGGATGCGTACAACCGAGTGGCGACACGCGGGACGGCCGAGTGGTGAAGACGTGCACAACCGAGTGGCGACGCGCGGGGCGGCCGAGCGGTGAAGATGTGCACAACTGAGTGGTGACGCGCAGGGCGGTCGAGTGAAGATGTGCGAGGTGGCCGAGTGAAGGACTACGTGCACAACCGAGTGGCGACGCGCGGGGTGGCCGAGTGAAGATGTGAGAGGTGGCCGCGTGGTGAAGACATGCACAGCCGAGTGGCGATGCGCGGGGCGGCCGAGTGAAGATGTGCGAGGTGGCCGAGTGGTGAAGACCTGCACAGCTGAGTGGCGATGCGCGGGGTGGCCGAGTGGTGAAGACGTGCATAACCGAGTGGCGACGCGTGGGGTGGCCGAGTGGTCAAGACGTGCACAACCGAGTGGCGACGCGCGGGGCGGCCGAGTTGTGAAGACGTGCACAACCAAGTGGCGACGCGCGGGGCGGCCGAGTGGTGAAGACGTGCACAACCGAGTGGCGACGCGCGGGGCGGCTGAGTGGTGAAGACGTGCACAACCGAGTGGCGACGCGAGGGGCAGCCAAGTGATGGCGCGGGGCGGCTAAGGCCTAACGGCGAAAATGGTCCTCGGAGGAGTTAGTCGGATGCTTTCGAAGCTGATGCAGTGACGAGGTCGGTGTAACGTGGTTGCGCTACGAGGAGACCGGTGTGCCAACTGATTCTGAGTAGGAACAAAGATGGCGCGCAGAGCGTCTGAGTGATCATGCAACTTAACGAAGTGGCGGGTCCGAGTGCACTCATTGAAGTGAAGGATCTGACTGGTGTAGAAGTACTCGACCACTCAGGAGAGTGTGATTCTGAATGAGCTGCAGCCCCCGAGTGCGGCGTAGCCCCCGAGTGTGGCATAGCCCCCGAGCATACTATAGGCTTCGACCGCGGTCCTGTCGAAACACGATTAATATAGTTCTGAATGGATAAATTGTAATTCATCGAGTCGGACTCGGGTAAAGGTGAGGAGGAGATTCCGAGTGATGCTTGAAAGAGGCAAACTCGCAAAGGAGTGAAGTGTGCAGTTTGATTACGAAAGTGACTTATCTGTCTCATGCCTGACAAGGTCTATATCATTGATACGATGAAGAGGATTCCACAGAGGGGTCGGCCGGATGTGTTTGAAGTCAACAGAGCGACAAGGTCGGTGCTGTGGTGCGCTAAGACCAGTATGGTGACCGAGTCTGAGTAGCGATGAAGTTGGCGCATAGGGCCATTGAGTGGTCGTGTAACTTGTGTATAAACAATAGCACAAGCCAACGTAATAATTTCTCAAGGAAATTTGATGTGTGCTGAAATAATTTGTGTGAATAACACCCATAGACACCCGCTGGGAGTGCAAGGGGCTTGCTGGTTAACCAGAAGAGTCTGAAAGAGCGAAGGATCCGCTCGAACTTGTCGAAGTGAAGGATCCGACTGAACTCATTGGAATACTGGCTCAAATAAAACGGAACTGTGGTGTTTCGACTGAGTTGCAGCCCCGGAGGACCGATGCAAACTCAAAATGAAGAACGACACATGGTGTTCGTGAATGATGTATGCGAAAAAATGGAAGTTAGACTCAGGAGTTACATAACCAGTACTAAGCAAGTATGTGAAAATAAGCAGCCGAGCGTAGAGGTACACTCGGTGGCATGGCCTCCGAGTGAACGTGAAGTGTGAATTACAGGATACTCGGGAACACGGAAATAACAGAATGTAGTGCATGTAGAATGACGTAGCTGTCTGAAGGCGCGTGAGTGGCCGAGTGGTGAAGATGTGTTCAACCGATGGCAATGTGCGGGGCGGCCGATTGATGTAGATGTGTCCCACCGAGTTGCGATTCGTGGGGCGGCCGAGTGGCGAGGATGTGACTAACCGAGTGGTGATGCGCGGGGCGGCCGAGTGGTGATGAGGTCACCAACCGAATGGCGACGCGCGGGGCGGCCGATTGGTGATGAGGTGGCCAACCAAGTGGCGACGCGCGGGGCAGCCGAGTGGTGATGAGGTGACCAACCAAGAGGCGACGCGCGGGGCGGCCGAGTGGTGATGAGGTTACCAACCAAGTGGCGACGCGCAGGGCGGCCAAGTGGTGATGAGGTGACCAACTGAATGGCGACGCGCGGGGCGGCCGAGTGGTGATGAGGTGACCAACCAAGTGGCGACGCGCCGGGCGGCCGCGTGGTGATGAGGTGACCAACCGAATGGCGATGCGCGGGACGGCCGAGTGGCGGTGAGGTGACCAACCAAGTGGCGATGCGCGGGCGGCCGACGTGGGGATGGGTGACAACAGATAGTGGGAAGCGCGGGGGGCCGAGTGGTGATGAGGTAAGGTGACCAACAAGAGGTGACGCGCGGGGCGGGCCGGAGTGTGATGAGGTGACCAACCGAATGGCGACGTGCGGGGCGGCCGAGTGGTGATGCGGTGAGCAACCGAATGGCGACGCGCGGGGCAGCCGAGTGGTGATGAGGTGACCAACCAAGTGGCGACGCGCAGGGCGGCCGAGTGGTGATGAGGTGACCAACCGAATGGCGACGCGGGGGGCGGCGCCGAGTGGTGATGGGTGACCAAACAAGAGGCGACGCGCGGGGCGGCCGAGTGGTGATGAGATGACCAACCGGGGATGGCGACGCGCGGGGCGGCTGAGTGGTGATGAGTGACAACTAAGTGGCGACGCACGGGGCGGCCGAGTGAGTGGTGATGAGGTGACCAACCGAATGGCGACGCACGGGGCGGCCGAGTGGTGATGAGGTGACCAACCGAATGGTGACGCGCGGGGCGGCCGAGTGGTGATGAGGTGACCAACCGAATGGCGACGCGTTGGGCGGCCGAGTGGTGATGAGGGGACCAACCAAGAGGCAACACGCGGGGCGGCCGAGTGGTGATGAGGTGACCAACCAAGTGGCGACGGCGGGGGGCGCAGTGGTGATGAGGTGACCAACCAAGAGGCGACGCGTGGGGCGGCCGAGTGGTGATGAGGTGACCAACCAAGTGGCGACGCGCGGGGCGGCCTAGTGGTGATGAGGTGACCAACCAGATGGCGAGGCGCGGGGCGGCCGTGTGGTGATGAGGTGACCAACCAAATGGCGACGCGCAGGGCGGCCGAGTGGAGTAGAAGCGTCCAGCGGAGTGGCGACAGACGGGGTCTCCAAGTGAAGTAGACGCGTCCCGCGGAGTGGGGATGCGCGGGGCATCCGAGTGAAGTAGACGCGTCCCGCGGAGTGGCGATGCGCGGGGGGTCCGAGTGAAGTAGACGCGTCCCGCAGAGTGGCGATGCGCGGGGCGTCCGAGTGAAGTAGACGCGTCCTGCAGAGTGGCAATGCGCGGGGCGTCCGAGTGAAGTAGACGCGTCCCGCGAAGTGGCGATGCGCGGGGTGTCCGAGTGAAGTTGACGCGTCCCGCAGAGTGGCAATGGCTGGGGCGTCCGAGTGAAGTAGACGTGTCCCGCGTAGTGGCGACGCTCGGGGCGTCCGAGTGAAGTAGACGCATCCCGCGAAGTGGCGATGCACGTGGCGGTCGAGTGAATCTCCACAGGAAGGTCGATGGCGCGTTGAGCGAAAGGAAGCAGATGTCGAAGTCGAGGGTCGCCCTGACCTGTCACCACGTGCACCGAAGGGAGAAGAATCCACCAATGTGCTCGCCGCATGGAGTCGAGCCGCAGATGAGTTGAATGTTGTGGTCATGGTCGTTGCTGTGGAGGACCGGGCGAGTGAACCCCGCGACCTCATGGTCGAGTGAGCCCTGTCCGAGCGGACGCCTCATCCGAGTGTTCCCGCCCGTCCGAGCAAACCGCAGACGCTGCTGTGGAGGTGCGATGCAGATGATGCAGCGACGCGATACCGTGTTGGAGCTGGGCGGTGGATGAAGAAGTCAACTTGGTGCAGGGCTCGGTCAGTAACGGAGCAATAAATCCTTTTTAATTAGGCGTAATTGCTTGGCTAACCAACGCATGGAAGGAGTAGCCCACGTCCTGACCATGTATGCAGAATCTGCATGCAGGAAGCATTAATTAGCGCTAATTAAGCCGGAATTAAAACATGGAAGTTTCTGCATGTGATGGGGGTTGAAATTAGGAGAGTTGTGAAGGCAGCCTGGAGTCCGGCGAGCTCCGCTACGGTGCAAACTGCCGGTCTTGCCGGATCACGAGAAGGACGAGATGCTGGCCACAGCCGAGGGGCCAGAGACGCGGGCCGGCGCAGCCAAGGGAGAGACCGACGCGAGCACCGGTGGCCGCCTTTCACTACTCGGGGAGCCGGAGCTGTGTGCCGGTCGAAGTAGTGCTTCGACGCCCGAGGAGCCGGGCCGAGTGGAGGCAGCCGTGCCCCGCCGCCCGAGGAACTGGGTTGAGCGCCGGTCGTCATACTCTGCCGCCCGAGGAACCAGGACAAGCGTTAGCAGTCGTGCGTGTGTGGGCGCTCGGCGACAGCACCGCAGATGAAGATGGAGATTACGATGGGCGGACAACGGCGCTTCGTCGTCTGGGAGCCGAGCCACCAATCGGAAAAGAGAGAAGTCCTTTTGTATGAGCTCGTGCGCATACAGAAGAAGAACAAACAATAGTTAGATCAATGGTTGATTGTAAAGAGGATAAGTTGAGATGAGCAACTCCCTGATCTTTTTGTACGATGAGGAGTATTTTGTGTGATGGCCGGGACTCCAGTAGTCAAAATTGGTAGCGATGATTGTTTGATCTCGGGGGATCATCCCAAGAAAGCTTGGGTCGCCTGCCGAAGTTAGTCTGTTGTCGGCGATTGAAGAAAAACCCATATGCATCATGGCTCGATAGACGCCACGCCCCAAGGTGGGCGCCAACTGTCGTGGGAACGATTCCGACAACAATAAGGGATAGGGTAAAGGAGCATGATCTATCGAGATGCAAATGGGTGACACGGTGGTTTTAGCGAGTTCGGGCCTCTCACGGTGGAGATAACAACCCTACGTATCGTGCTCCAGAGAGGCTTTGATTTGTCTGAGTGTGTATCCGGAGATTACAATGAGAGAGGGAGAGAGGAACGGATCCCCATGCCAGAGCTTAGTCCTGAGACTAGAGGTGAGAGAGTAGAGGGAGAAGAATGAGAGAGCAAAGAGGCCCCCTCAGTCTAGTGGTGGGGGGTGGCTTATATAGAGTGTGCCACCCCCTCACCTCCTATGTTACAAAGTGGGGCATTGATGCCGTAACATCAGATGATGCTTCGACTGCCTTGTTGATTGTTGGTCTTCTCATATCCAAGTGAGCCATACGACCGAGTGATTGACTGTCTTCCGAGTGGATGGTACGATGATATGTCCGAGTGGAATCAGGTACTCCGAGTGGAATGAGTTCGTCGAGTGGAGTGTTATGCTCCGAGTGGTTGTTGCCGTCCGAGTGACTTTCAAGTTGCGGTACATCTGAATGGGGATCTGGCCCAGGGGCCCAGTACAAAGTGTAAGGTGTCCATGGGTAGGGCCTTTAGGTTAGGCCTGTTACCCTACCCCCAATACATGTCCTCGTCAATGCCCTCTTGGCGATGTTGTCCGCCTCCTGGTTCATGCCGCGTGGCACGTGCTGCAATTCCAAGCCCAAGAATCATTTTTCAATTTTGCGTACCTCTTCTAAGTATGCCTCCATGTGCTCGTCCTTAGGTTTGTATGCCTTGTTGGAGAAGTTGACAAGGAGCTGAGAATCCCCAGGGCCGCCGCGGCCCTGAGGCATGCGATCAGGCCTTGTACTCCACGATGTTGTTGGAGACCTTCTCGCCATGCTGGAAGCAGAGCTGCACGGCGTAGTAGAGCTTGTCCTGGGTAGGCGAGATGAGTATGGCTCCGGCCCCCGCGCCCTGGCACGCGAACGCGCCATCGAAGTACATTACCCAGCAATCGGGCGCCTTGTCTCCGGGTGCGAGGGAGCGGTCTTCACCCATCCCTCGGTCAGAAGCGTCAATCCATTCCGCCACAAAGTCAGTGAGGGCAGCGCCCTTGATGACCCTGGTGGTGCTAAACTCCAGCTAGAACGCTTGCAGCTCAATGTTACACTCCGCAACCCTCCCCGCGGCATTGGGGCTCCGGAGCACCTTCTCCAGGGGGTACGCGGAGACAACCTTGATGGGGTGGCCTTGGAAGTAGTGGCGCAGCTTCCTGGAGGTGACGAGGAGCGCTAGCAGGAGCTTCTATGGCATGGGATAGCGCGAGCGTGCGTCACGCGACACCGTGCTGACAAATTACACGGGATGCTTGACATCGGAAGAGGTGTTGGCGATGTCCAGCCCTGCTTGAGGCGAGAGGGCCTCAGGAGCCCTGCCGTCCGATGAGGTAGTCGAGGCCTTAGGAGCACCATCCTGAGGTGGCAACGGAGTGGCCGTGCGTGGGTGCTGCACCGCGCACTCGCCCCTGCGCGCTCTTCCCGGACCGCCACGACCGCTACGCTAGCAGAGTGGGGTGTGGCGGCCAGGTAAAGTACCAGGGGCTCAAGAAGACGAGGCACCACCATCACTGGCGGGCTAGTGAGATACCTCTTGAGGTCTTGGAAGGCTGTCGGATTCAGGGCTGCGCAGGCCCAAGAGAGGTTCGAACTCTGGGGTGTGTGCGAAGAACTCAATCTCCCCAGCCTACCGACTCGTCGATCTCACCGCCTAGCTCGATGAATAGGAAAGGAAAGGGACTCAGTAGTTTACCCAGGTTCGGGCCACCTTGCGGTGTAAAACCCTACTCCTGCTTTGTGGTGGATTGGCCTCGAGGTGGGCTGAGGATGAACTAGTACAGAGGGAGAACAACCTCAGGAGGAGTGTTCTTGTGCTGGTGTGAGCTGGTGAGGATGCTCTGGGTCTCGTCCCCATCCTATGGTGGTGGCCCAGCTATATTTATAGTGGCCTCGGTCCTCTTCCCCCAAAATGAAAGCGGGAAGGGATCCCACAACGGCCAAGTTTGAAGGGAGACAATTAGTACATCTTATCCTGACGAAAGGTGGTCTTCGCCTGCAAAGCTTCTGGTCGTGATGTCGTGGTGGGCTCGGCGATGACCTCCATCCTGCCATCCAGGTCTTGTAGCACGGTAATGGAAACCTTTGGCTCATTCCTTGGGACTTTGCGTCTGCGCTTGCTTCCTTAGCACCCAATAGGAAACCTGCTATACTGTACCTGCTGGCGCCCGCCTGGCCTTGGTCATCATGGCTTGCGTCATCTGAACCTCACGAGGTGGGGCTCGCATGGAAATCTCCGCTCCTCAGGAGCCGGCCTGGGGTAGCCGCTCCCTCCGGAGGTCTTGGCGTCGTCCGCCTCGCGAGGCTTGGCCCCTCACGAGGGTCTTGTGTTGTTGATGCTGGAGAAGGGTCGTACCAGGCCGCTGATGAAACCATGCTGTGGGCCGCAGGCAGGCATGTCTGGGTACCCCAGTTCCCAGAACGCCGACAGTAGGCCCCGGGCCCAAGGCGTGCTCGGACTTGGCTTTGAGACGAAGCCAAAGGGCAAGGGCGAAGCGCCGCAGGCCCTAATCCGCTTGCGGACCCGGTCGACGCGTGGCGCTTGATGGGACGTGGGCATCTCCGCTTCCCCACGCGGCCTCGGCAACCGTCCTGGGCTGACAAAATGGCTGGTGCCTGCCGCTGAGCCTTCATTACCTTCCCTTCGCCTTGCTTCAGATCTCTTTCTCTCCTTGCTCAGAGCGTCTCCTGATCTGCCGACCTTTCCCCGAACTTGCCACCGATGGCGACTAAGAAAGCGAAGCCCGCCACTTCTCCCGCGTGTCCGGCCTCGCTCGAGCCAGCCCTTAGAGTGTCCACCATCACTGAGGAGAAGCACCTCGCCATCGTGCTCCCGCTGACGGCGAGCAACGACAATGAGGGGAGGGAGACAGCGCTCCGGGTAGGCTCCGCCAAGCAGGAAACCTTGGGGGAAACCTTCTACCCCTTCTTCCTGCACAGCATCTTTGCTGGGCTTGTCCCCCCCTTCTCCAATTTCTTCTTAGCCATCCTCAACCATTACCAGATCCGAGCCCTTCATCTTCATCCCAACTCCATCCTCCTCCTGTCGATCTTTGCCTTCTACTGCGAGGCGTTCGCGGGGGTGACACCCTCCGTCGCGCTGCTCCGGCACTTCTTCTACCTCCGGATGCGTAGCACGGACCAGTGCTTCAAGTGCGTCTGCTTTGTTGTGTCCCATAGTAGCAACGCGATCTCGAGGGCCGGGAAGAAGGTGGACGACTTCCGGCACAAGTGGATCTTCATGGACGCCAAGTGTTCTCACGCTCGGCTGGAGCAGCCGACCGCCTTGCCGGTGAAGCTGGATCGGTGGGCTCACGAGAAGCTCACTGACCCCCGGGCGGAGCCGTTGCTGGAGAAGATGACGGCAGATCTGGAGGCGGAGAAGCTGACAGGGGCCATGCTCGTCAAGGAGTTCCTGACACAGCGCTTGGCCAGAGATGAGGAGCTGAGCAAGGCCTTGCGCACCTTGCTCGAGAAGGACCCGGCGGCCTCCCAGAGGCCTTTCTCCCGCCGTGCCGTCGCGACGACGGGGCCGAGATGGCTGCTGCCATGCCTGTCTTCAATGAGCGGGGGCTTGTGCCGTCGAAGCTCCCCCAACTCCCGAACTCCCCGGTGCTGGTGTCCTCTGGCGAGAGCTCCGGGGAGGAGAGGGAGGAGGACTCGAAGGCGACCTTAGAGGGGGTGGGGGAGACCTCACCCCTACGGCAAAGCGAGCTTTTCCGCGATCTCTCCGACAACGACGACACCGGTGAGCACTTGGTTGAGGGGTCCCCTCGCCCCACCGGGGTTGTCACGAGGTCCGGGGCACCCCGCTACGGGGGCCGAAGCGAGGGGCCCCAAAGGAGGGCGAGGCGATGCCACCGCCCTAGGGCGACGCCCCCGCCTTATCACCCGTCGCAGCCATTCCGGAGCCAGCCACCATGTGTCCGGCTGGTCCTGAGAGCGCGGCGAAGCCCGCGTCCAAGAAGCTCGGAGGTGCTGTGCTCCTGATCAAGAGGAGGGCATATGTTGCTGACGATGAGTAAGTATTTTACCTTGCTCTTTGCTTCCCATTCTTGATGTCGTGCTCACGATCCCCTCCTCCTGGTGGCCAAGCTGACTCCGGTGGTGAAGAAGAAGAAGGAAGAGGCCAAAGCCCCCAAGGCCGCGTGACCCGCCGTGGCCGCGGCGACCCCGGCACGTGCAGAATATGCCGCCCCGTGTGCGCCTGTGATGGAGCGAGCCTCCCGAGGCTCGGTGGCCAAGCCGACTCTGGAGGCACCTACCTCCAGCGCGCCTATTGGGGGTTTGAGGGCTCCAGAGCCCCCTGTCGCCCTTGCTGCTGTAGTGGCGCCAATCCCGACGCCGTTGCCGCCTCCTCCTCGAGTCCTCACGCTCGCGGGCCATGACACCTCCGTCATATCTAGCGCTTTGGAGGAGGCCTTCACCGTGCTGGGGCAGCTCCGGACCGATCTTCAGGGCGCCGACCGACGTGCGGTGATGGGGCGTCTGGGGCTGATCTCGGGGTGGCTCCAGGCCGACTCCTCCGTCAGGGCGGCCTGGGGTCAGGCCGAGGCCATCATTGCGGCGGGCAGGTAGGAGGCCGGCAAGGCCACAACGGCTCGTGATGCAGCGCTGACCGACGCCGCGTCTGCTGAGGAGCGCTGCCGCACGGTGGAGGCTGAGCTGGAGGCCCTTTGCGATGAGCAGGCCGCCCGCGCCAGCCTGCTTGGAGAGCAGGAGGAGGATCTCAAGGCCCGGGAATCTGCGCTCGCCAACCGAGACGCCGACCTGGAGCAAGCGGCCCAGGAACAATCCGCGGAGCGCAGCCTCATGGGGAAGCTGAAGGAGGAGACGGAGGCGGCCCAGGCATCCCACAGCCCTATAGTCCCTTTACGGGGAAGGGTACGAGGGACCGCTGGCTAGTCCGGAGGAGGGCCCTGCCGGGCTGCTCCCCAAGCTTGCCACGGCGCTCGAGGGTATCGTCGCCGGGTTGGGCCCCCTGGTGGAAGCGGAAGCTCGCGCACTTTTCACCTCGGCCGCGACGTGCATCTTCAGCCACCTCCACCTCCGGGACCCGAGCTTCGATCTTGGCACGCTACTTGAACCCGTGGCCCCTAAATTCCAAGATGCTGCTTCTAAATTCGTGGGGAAGCAGGTGGAGGCCCAGCTCCAGAAGTTCCTCTGTGTCGACCCCGCGACTGCGACGGACGGAGCCAATGGTGAAGACGGCGGTGACGTTGTCGACAACGGGCCTCCCCGGGCAAGCGACAGTGGCAGCCAAGGCTGAAGAGGAGGTTCGAAGGTGGCGCTTCTTCCTGTTTTATCCCTGCAATATTCACCGTGCCTTGTGGAGGCATGAGAACTTCTGCTTTAAGTTTCTAAGAGACAATATGTTTAGTAATAATTTGCTAGGATTTCGCGAGTTCCTTTCTGTTTGCCTTAGTGTTCTGCGTCGACAGGGCACGGCCCCGCGCATACCTCAGCCGCCGTTGGGCCGTGCGGATCACCAGTACGAAACCAAGGGGTGAGGGGCTACGTGACCAGTGAGGCCCCTAAGTCGTGATGCTCAGGGGTCCCCCTTGACGTACGAACAACCCTCAGTAAGGAGATGTGAGTGTAAACTTTAGCGTTTTGCGTCGGCAGGGCCCGGCCCCGCGCATACCTCAGCCGCCGTTGGGTCGTCCGGATCACCAGGACGAGACCAAGGGGTGAGGGGCTAAGTGACCAGTGAGGCCCCTAAGTCGCGATGCTCAGTGGTCCCCCTTGACGTACGAACAACTCTCCATACCTTTCCTCGTTGGGCTTTCGCTCGGGAGGGACGCGAGAAGACCAGGTCTGAGGGACCTGGTGAGGTGGCATACGCCAGGCGTGGCCTGAGCGTAGCCCCGTGCCCAACCCCCTCGCGCTACCTTCCCGATGGAAAGCAGCGCGGTGAGGCTGAGCGGCGAGCCTGGTGGCCCTCCTGAGGTTACTGCAGCCACTAGGTTGCCCTCAGTTGTTTATTCACCAGCGCGGAGCATGGTGCTTCCGCTCTTGCATGGGCATAGCCACTCCTCGACCGTGTCGTCTGCCAGCGCGGAGCATGGGGCTTCCACTGGTTTGTGGGTGGGAGCCCCCTCTGAGGGGAGACTCCGGTGCATGTACAGCCCCGTCCTGGCACGTGGCATGCACGGCAAGACTAGAGGAGGTGTATGTGGGCACTCGTGAGCCAGCGTGGGACTCACGAGACCCTACCTCAAGGCGGGTTGCGCCTGAATTTGGTTCAGAACACTTGGAAGGGTCCTGCGAGATGGTTAGGTAGCCTGTGCCGAGTGAATCTCCTAAAGATATCGCATGAGAAGGCCAAACACCAACGACCCCAGGAGGTGACGTGTACGGACCCGAGCACAGAAGCCGTGCCCAGTCTTCTCATGCAAAGGTCCTTAAGAAAGACAACCACCGTGCGGCTCCCGCGGCGGCGAGGCACCGGGTTACGTGCCCTAACTTATCCGCTCCAGATTAGCTCATGCGAGAACAAGGCACCAAGGACCATGGGAGGTCACGTGCACGGGAGCTGGCCCGTGAGCCAGAGCTCAGCCACTTGGATTTAGCAATGCTGCAGGGACGGACCCGAGCACTGACGCCATGCCAGTCCTTAATCATGAGGTGGTCGTGGGCGGGTTCGCAAGGGCGCACAATGTTCATGGTGACGAAGCATCGGACAGACAGGTCATAATCATAAAGCAACTCATGAAGAGGTAAGGCTAGCTCTGATAGATGCAAAGAACGATACATGCCATCGGGACGGACCCACACGGCTTGGGGATAATGCAGCCCGAGGGGCGCCCCCAACTGAACAAACTGAAGAATGTCACCTGGCACCGTTGCTGAAGAAGTGTTGGAGTAGCTGAAGACGCGAGCCGCAGAAGTTGTTCCTCACGACCTGTCCAGGTTCTGAGCCTCGTGAGGCCCCGGTGGCCCATGGGGCTTGCGAGGGTCCGGCGCCTCCTCCGGCAGGATCGCCTGGTGCCTGGCCTCGTAAGCCCCCAGGACGCTCCACATGTCGCGCTGGTGCGTGGCAGCCTGGTTCAGCAAAACAAAAGGCATGCGAACGTAGCTGTGAGGGGGGCCCTCGCACCGGCCCACGTGGGACGGCCAGTAGAGCTCCTGAGACGTGGCCCGGTTGAGCCCTGGGATTTTGACATAGATGCGCAGCCCGCTGCCCTCGTCAAGGGAGGGAGCTGCGCCTGGTGGTGTGGGGCGAAGCTCGCCTCGCATGGCCCTCGCCTCCTGAAAATCCTCGATTGCCTTGGTGATGAACTCCCGAGCGCCTCGCGCCCTACGCTCTTCTCGTGGAAGCGCGCGTTGAAGCATGCCTCCACATGGTGCCCGAACTCCTCCCTCGTGACACTGGCCAGGTCTGAGGCCCTCCAGAGGAGAGCCCCCGAGACTAGCCTGAGAGGGGCGCTGGGCGCGCCTTCCTATGCGAGAGGGGAAGGCGCCCTGTCAGTGGGCGCGGGTCCTGAGGCACGGTCGTCGGGTGCCCCATCCTCCTGCGGTCCTGGGCGGAGCAGCTGCTTCTTCTTCTTGGGGACGGCCTCGGGAGGGTAGGCAGTGCCCTCATCATCTGGGTTCACAACCGTTGTAGCCTGGTAGGCACGCTCGAGGGAGCACACCGCATCCTTCTCGTCGCAGGCGACCGTGATGATGCCGCCACTACCTGGCATCTTGAGGACATTCTAGCCATGGTGAGTGGCGGCCATGAACTTGGCCAGGGCTGGATACCAGAGGATGGCGTTGTACGGGAGGCAGATGTGGGTGACATCGAAGTTGATCAGCTCGGTGCGGTAGTTGTCGTGCTTGCCGAAGGTGACAGGGAGGCGGATCTGCCCTATCGGGGTGGTGGAGCCGTCGATCACTCCTGAGAAGGGCTTGGTAGGCTGAAGCTGGTCGTACGGCTCCTGGAGTCTGTCGAACGTCTCGACGGAGAGGACATTGAGTCCCGCACCGCCATCGATGAGTGTCTTGGTGACGAGGACGTTGCTGATGGTAGGAGAGCAGAGCATTGGCAGCGCGCCGGCAGCGGGCGTGCACTTGAGCTGGTCACTAGAGTGGAAGGTGATGGCGTACTTGGACCACCTGAGCGGACGCTTTGCCTTAGCTTGGGGAGGGCCGCGTTCACCTCACGAGCGAACTGCTTGAAGATGCGGTGAGAGGCGGGAGCCTGTGCGCCGCCCAAGATGCAAGCCACGTCACGAGGCTCTTGGAAGCCCCCAGCCCCATCATCTTGGTGGTGATCATCATTCCTCCTTGGCGGCGGCGGCAGCGGAGGAAGGCCGGCGTTGCCCTGAGGGCAGTCCTCACGAGGCTAATTCCTCTGGGGCCCTTGCGAGGCTCGCGCTGCCAGCAATCCTCGTGGGGCTGGTCGTGCCAGTCCTGGCGGGGGTCGCGGTTGTCCCAGCGTCCGCCACCTCAGCCTCCTCCACGGCCGTAGTCGCGGTCGTTCCACTCATGGCGGCGGCCAAGGCACCCGTCCCAGATGGCCTTGAGCTCTTGGCAGTCGTTGGTGTTGTGGCTGTGCACATTGTGGAAGACGCAGAACGGACGGCTGCCCTTGGAGGACTCCGGATAGTCGCCGCCGCGCTTCATCTCAGGTTCAGCCGCGAGCACAGCTGGCCCCTTACGCTTCACGTCCTTGGCCTTGGCCTTCTTGTCTTCTGGGTCAGCTTCTGGGAGCTCGAGGAGGGTGAGGCGACCTTCCTCGGCCCTCGCGCATCTGGCTGCCATGTTAAACATTTCCAGAGCCGAGCACAGGTCCTCGTGCATGGCGAGCTCTTCCTTCATCTTGACATCCCAGACGCCATCAGTGAACGCGGAAATGATGGCCTCGTCCGTCACCTTGGGAATCTTGAGGCGAACGTTGGTGAAGCACTGGATGTACTTGTGCAAGGTCTCCCCAGGCTGTTGCTTGACGTGTGGCAGGTCGCCCATAGCCGGACCGCGGTCTCGAGTGCCCTGGAAGTTGGCAATAAAGCGCTCCCGCATCTCATCCCATGAGGAGATCGATCCAGCGGGGAGGTTCAGGAACCATAAGCGTGCGCCGTCCTTGAGGGCCATGGGAAACCAGTTCACCATGACCTTCTCGTCGCTGTTGGCCGCCTCGATGCTCAGCTCGTAGAGCTGGAGGAACTCTGCAGGGTCGGGGGCGCCGTCGTAGCGTGGAGGCAGGTCTGGCTTGAACTTCCCTGGCCAGACGACACCACGCAGCTCTGGGGTGAGCGCACGGCAACCCGCCGCGCCCACGGGAGCCCACCGCAGAGGGGGAGCCTGGACTTGGCGCTCGCGCACTGCCGCCTCAGGTAGCATGCGGTCTTGACGTGGCGGCGCAGGGAGCGCGCGTGCCTCTCCGTGGGGGCGCTGCACCACTTGGCAGCTTTCTTCGTCACGCGCCGGCGCTCTGCGCGGCGGGTCGCACTGAGGAGCCTCACGCCTTGGCTCGAGGGCGACTTCTTGCCTGGGAGGTGGAGGAGGCGCACCGTGGGCCACGTCGCCCGCAAGAGGTGGTTGGGGAGGCAGCGGGCGAGACGGAGCAGGGGTCTCTCCGGCAGCGCTGACGAGCTCGGCGATGCGGTCCAGCCAGTCTTCGTAGAGGTCGTCAGTAGGGCGATGGCACAGAAGCTCGCGCGCCATTAGCAATGCGGCCTGCGCGTTCGCCGGGCCGCGACGGGCATGGGAGGATGAAGCAGCCGCCGGAGTCAGCGACGGGGTGGCGGTGCGCCCGTCGCGCCGTACAGAGGGATGTAGCAATGAAGCCTGCTGCTCGTGGGCCGCGGGGCCGGTGGCAGCGTTTGCTGCAGGCGACGGGGAATGGTGGGGGGCGCCGTTGCCCGCAGGTGCAGTCTGGGCGACACGGGCGGCGAGAGTAGCCCGGCGCTCAGTGCGAACCCGACGAGCGTCGGCCATGGGTATGGTGGAACGGCGGCGAATCGGTCGGCGGAAGAGAAGCTCCGACGCACCCCTACCTGGTGCGCCAAATGTTGGATTCAGGGCTCCGCACACCCAAGAGAGGTTCGAACTCTGTGGTGCATGCGAAGAACTCAATCTCCCCAGCCTACCGACTCATCGATCTCACCGCCTAGCTCGATGAACAGGAAAGGAAAGGGACTCAGCAATTTACCCAGGTTCGAGCTGCCTTGCGGTGTAAAACCCTACTCCTGCTTTGTGGTGGATTGGCCTCGAGGTGGGCTGAGGATGAACTAGTACAGAGGGAGAACAACCTCAGGAGGAGTGTTCTTGTGCTGGTGTGAGCTAGTGAGGATGCTCTAGGTCTCGTCCCCGTCCTATGGTGGTGGCTTAGTTATATTTATAGTGGCCTCGGTCCTCTTCCCCCAAAATGAAAGCGGGAAGGGATCCCACAACGGCCATGTTTGAAGGGAAACAAGTAGTACATCTAATCCTGACAAAAGGTGGTCTTCGCCTGCAAAGCTTCTGGTCGTGACGTCGTGGTGGGCTCGGCGATCACCTCTGTCCTGCCGTCCTGGTCTTGTAGCACAGGAATGGAAAACTTTGGCTGATTCCTTGGGAGTCTGCGTCTGCGCTTGCTTCCTTAGCACCAAAGAGGAAACCTGCTGTACTGCGCCTGCTGGCGCCCACCTAGCCTTGGTCGTCATGGCTTGCATCATCTGAACCTCACGAGGTGGGGCTTGCATGGAAATCTCCACTCCTCAGGAGCCGGCCTGGGGAAGCCGCTCCCTCCGGAGATCTTGGCGTCATCTGCCTCGCGAGGCTTGGCCCCTCGCGAGGGTCTTGTGTTGTTGATGCTGGAGAAGGGCCATACCAGGCCACTGATGAAGCCACGTTGTGGGCCGCAGGCAGGCAAGTCTAGGTACCCCAGTCCCAGAACGCCGACAAAGGCCGCCTCGGCCTCGAGAGTCCATTCAAATGGGCCCTTCTTTTTCATTAGCTTGAAGAACAGGAGGGCGCGCTCGCCGAGCTTGGAGATGAAACGCCCCAACGAAGTTACATAGCCCGCAAGGTTCTGCATCTCCTTGAGGGTCTGCGGCAGGCTCATCCTTTCTATTGCCTTGATCTTCTCCGGGTTAGCTTCGATCCCTCTGTATGACACCTGGAAACCTAGCAGCTTGCTGGACGGGACACCGAACACGCATTTCTCCGGGTTGAGCCGCAGGTTTACCTTGCGTAGGTTGGTGAATGTTTCTTCCAGATCTTCAACAAGGGTCCTTGCTTCCCGCGACTTGACCACTATGTCGACGTACGCCTCAGCGTTCCTCCCGAGCTGCAGGCCCAAGGCGATGTGCATCAATCGCTGGAAGGTTGCGCCAGCATTTCGCAATCCAAAAGGCATGCAGGTGTAGTAGTAGACCCCACATAGAGAGAGGAAGGTCGTCCTCTCGATGTCCTGCACCGCCATCTTGATCTGATGGTATCCTGAGAAGGCATCCAAGAAGCACAGCAGGTCGCACTCGGCAGTGGAATCAACGATCTGGTCGATGCGTGCAAGAGGGAAAGGTTCCTGAGGGCAAGCTTTGTTGAGGCTCGTGAAGTCGACGCACATGCGCTCCCTTCCGCCCTTCTTGGGGACAATGACCGGGTTGGCCAGCCAATCCGGGTGCCGCACCTGCCAGATGATGCAGCCATCTTGCAGCTTGCGGACCTCCTGGACGATGAACGATTGTTTCTCCGGGGCTTGCCGCCGCGCCTTCTGCTTCACAGGGCGCACACCGGGGCACACCATCAGATGATGTTTGATCACTTCTCGTGGGACGTCGACCAAGTCCGTCGCCTCCCATGCAAACACATCCTTTTTCGCACGGAGGAAACCGACCAGCGTCTCTTCCAGATCTGGGGGGAGGCCAGCGTCTATGGTGAAGGTGTGGCCTGAGCCCCCGTCGTCGACTGGCACCTGCTTCGTCTCGACCCGATCTTGAGAGAACAATTGCTTCTTTTTTGCGGGCGCAGCTTCTGGGATCTCGGGGGTGTCCCCAACGCCTGGTTGTGCGGCTGCCGTGGCCTTGAAAGCAATCTTGAGGGCCAGGAGTGCACCCTTGGTGCCCCCCGCCATGGTGATGATGCCACTACTCCCTGGCATCTTGACAACGTTGTAGCCGGGGTGCGTCGCTGCCATGAACTTGGCAAGGGCCGAGTACCCAAGGATGCGTTGTATGGGAGGCCGATGCGGGCAACGTCAAAGTCGATGAGCTCGGTGTGGTAGTTGTAGCGTGTGCCAAAGGTGACGGGGAGGCGGATCTGCCCTAGGGGAGCGGTGGAGCCGCGGACCACCCCCGAGAAGGGCCTGGTGGGGGCGAGCTGGTCATAGGGCACTTGAAGCAGATCGAAGGCTTCCACGAAGAGGACGTTGGGGCCAGCGCCGCCGTTGATGAGGGTCCTGGTGACCGCGACATTGCCGATGGTGGGCGTGCACAACATCGGGAGGACGCCGACGCCCGCCGTGGTCTTGGGGTTATCCCTGGAGTCAAAGATGATGGCGGTCTGAGGCACAACATGGGCCGGAGGAGCCTCCTGGCGCGGCCGAGGAGCCCCGACCCGACGAAGAAGCTGCTTGATGTGGCAGCCCGAGGCTGGTGCCTGCTTCCTGCCGAGGATGGCCGCAACCGCGTGGGGCGTCGGGGACGCGAAACGCGCGATGAGCAGGCCGCACAACTCCTCCCAGGAAGCCACTGAAGACTCCGGCAGGCCGACCATTGTTACATAAACTGCAGCGCCGACCATAGCTGTAGTCATCCTCCTCCATTCCAATTCTCTTCTCCACAGCACTCCCACCATGGCTTCCTCGTGCTCCACTGCTCTCGAGGACGGGCGGACGATGGACCAGAAGAAGGAGATGGCAACCATTGCTGCCGACTGGCTGGCCGGCAGGCAGCCGAAGGACAACGATGTCCCAATGGAGAACGTGGTCATTGCCAAAGCCGGTGCCAAGCTCCTCCGCCGTGCCATCCTCGTCGGTGCATTGCATCATGACCATTAGCAAGGCCCATGCCCAATACATGGACATGGTGAGCAGCAGCGTGAGGAGCATTTCCGAGAGGAGCAGGCCGAAGCCGCCTACAACCACCATGTCCTCCAGGAGCACCTGCGGGTGGAGGAGCAAATCGCCACAAAGCGGGCAGAGCAGGACACATTACTCGGGTTGTTCAGCTCCGCCCACGAGAGCCGCCTCGTCCGTTGGCATTACCACATGCGGGTGGCGAAGGTTGTGGCCGCCTACAAGGAGGGCGATGAAGCGGGCGAGGCGATGTTTGGCGAGACCGACGACGAGGCGGAGGACAATGCCGGCTCCGCCACACTGGCAACAAGGCAGAGGACTTCGCCGGCTCCACCGAGGCCCCGCCCCGCCGGCAATGAGGCAGAGGACATCATTGGCTTTGCAAAGGCCCCGCCTTGCTGGCAACGAGGGGGAGGATTTCCCCCGCTTCGCCGAGGCATCGCCCCACAACCAATGAGGCAGAGGACATTGCTGGCTCCGTCGATGCCCCGCCCTGCTGGCAAGGAGGCCACGCCACACAGAAAACAATGAAGAGTAGAAGACATTAGGTCACCGCCGCTTGTGTCCAAGTAAGGCCATAGGTCCTACCCTCCGGTTGAAGCCAAGCTTGACAGGTTGAACTTTGACATCCAATTAGCTGCTTGGTGGCAACGTGGAGTCAGACAGCTTCACTTCTTGTGGCTCCGGAGGCGGAGCTGGAGAGCGGTGAGGTGGAGTTGGAGAATAAGCTTCAGTTCTTGGGGCTCAGCCCGACACGGGGAATGGGTGCCGGAGATCATAGATTAGGTTAATTAATTATGCCTCTAGAGCCAGACGAGCACCGCTTTTTATTTGAAGAATGTTTAAAATGTAATGAAATCTGGCATGTTTATATGAAATCCGGCAGTGTTTGAATGAATTTAGTCTAATTATTTTGATTTCTTGTATCAGTGCCATTAGATGAACATGCAAAACAATACGTACTAGCATTAATCTCAGGACGCACTGTGATCACCTCCTTTGCCGCAGTTTCACACGTACAAAAAAGTTGGAGTAGCTTTTTAGCGTCACTGTACATTGCAATCAAACTCACATGCCTTGGAATTCATCGACAACATTCACAACAATCGATCGATGATTATGCATCTCAATGATTCACACATCAGAGCCAATATTTACTTCACAACAAAAGATACAAATAAAGAAAAATCGATCGATGCTGCTGACGGCAAAGGGCGTCCCATTCCAAAATATCAAATGCATGTCTTCTTGCTAACATCAATGGGCAAAATTTGACCAGGTTCTCCCATTCCAAAATATTGAATGCATGTCTTATTGCGAACATCAATGAGCAAAATTTGGGAAGGTTTTCCAATTCCATATTATCAAATGCTTATTATTATGGAATGGGCAAGGTTTGCCATTAGTTCACACATTGACATGTCACCTCGTGCTAAATAAACCAGCTGTTCTTTTTCTGCAGTTCCACTAAAATCAACCAACTTCGCACGTAGCTTGTAGGATTTCGCCTTTATATACTGCAACACCTTGAACACATCGGCACCTCCTTTCTTGAAACTAATTCTGTGGCTGAAGGTGGCAATGAATGATTCGAGAACATTCAATGTATGTTGCATGATGAAGTATTATGGAGGGCACAAACCATCAGAACGTTTTGTGCAGTTCCCACTAAAATCAAGCTGAGCATCCATGTTTGCATAAATACACAAAAAGTGATTAGTATGAAGTAAATTGTATTTAAATTCAAAGATGACTGGTTATGAATATACAGTTTAAACAGGCACCTACATGATCCATGCAGAACACACATTTAAAAAAATGGAACTCACTAGAAAGATTTCTGCAATAACATTGAACTTGCCTATCACAGCAACAAAGATAGAGGTCTGTGAGTCCTTCTAATTTGAAGTTAGTTTGGTCTTGTGGGCAGTAATGTAACCATCCTTCAACTTCTCCTTTTGATAAGAAGATAGACTGGCTTTCTTCTGCCTGGCATAATCAGAACTAGGCACTTCACGTACTCCATATTCTTCTTCTTCAGAGGAGGAGGATCCTGCTGTGCAAAGACAGGAGAACAACTAAATGCTAGCATCCCTGTTTGCTTGAAAAAAAGAAAAGGAAATGTTGAAAACATTCCATTACATAAACAATGGGACTAATTGATGAAATGTATAGTCACAAAGAGATGCAACCTCACTATCCTCATAGGAAATGATATGATACCAATGATAGCAGCTCAACTTGAACTATATTATTACTTCGTTATATCAGTGGCTATAACGGTGGCAAACTGGTGCCTCAATTTATTAGCTGCCTTTGATTAACATGCGAAACAATACCGCTTTCTCATGACAGTAGCTAAACACTAGCACAACACCAATAGAGATGACAAAGTTCAATCATATGGATGAAAGTCGTGGGCCGGCACCAACCTTTGTTAGGAGGCATATTGCGTTCAACATATAGATGAAGAACTTCTTGGGAGCCATCCATTATTATCTACTATGGTTGCCATGCTTACTGTTTACTCCTGGATTGGTTTAATGTTTACAACATCTTCTGATGCAGTTTCACTAAAATATATGTTATCTTCAAATAAGATCTCTGTTTGCAAAAGTAGAGATAATTGCATATTACTTTAGGAGTGACATCAAATCACAGTGGCAAAACAATGGCTCATTCTAGATGTATTAATAAATTAAGATGCAAAACAATATCATTACTTGTGTCATCATAGTTCAAGTGCTTCATTACAGCACCAGGATTTGACTTTGGTTTTCCCTTCATCACTTGGTTCAATAACAGACAAGCTTCACCTTCAACATAAGATTTGGCATGTCAATTAGGGAGCACAAGTATAGCAATAAACAACAACATTAATTTTCTAATGACAGTACAAAAATAGAGACAAACAGTTGTGAAATAACATTATCTTACCTCAATGTGATATTACGGTGCACATACAGATTGGAAGTCTAGTCTCGTTTTGTGGAGTTCACTAAAATCAAGCAACATTACCATATAAGTAGCATAACATGTGAAAGCACACTGCACAATCATTTGGAAGAAGGCTGGTACTGACCTCTCATGACGCATAATTCAAACAACTCACACGAAGAGGATCTAAAACAAATTTGCCAACAGGGATAGGAAGTCTGATCTCCACTTATGAAGTTCCTAAAATCAAGCAATCAAACAACGTTGTCGGTGTGACATTTTAGTTGAACTGCACAAAACACCCTTAAAACAAAAGTGTTTTGTGTAGTGCACCAAAAGGTCGCAATAGCATTGAGGTGAAGTAGATATCCCTGTATGCACAGAGGTGCAAAGGAAACAATTACTGGCCAATAACAGTGGATAACACAAAGGCCCACAAAAAGAAGCATCTAACATATCTAAATGGGAAAGAAAGCAAGATAGTAGCATTCCTCAAACAGTGACATTGATTCATATTAATAGAGAGATTATATTAACAATAACATTTGTTAAACTTGTAATTTTCTTTTAACTATGGCATTGCTTTAATTTTCCAGCAGCATTATTAGATTAAAAATAGCTAAACATTTGTATGGGACAGTGGACGCACCAGCACCATGTGCATCCACCGATGTATAAAGGGGTGCACAGTCTGTTGCAACAAACAACCAAGGAGCATATCTGTGTTGTTCCCATTTTTCTCTTTAGACACCTTTCCCTATGTAGGGCATCAAATCTAGTCCTGCTCAAACTCTACAGCCTTGTCCCCCACCCACAAAAAGATCAGTTCCTTACAGATGTGTGTACTATGTTTTTCATTGTTTTCCCTTTTTGACCAATAGAGTTGTTGGATAGCCAATTTGTACTACTTTCCCCCTTCCTTTCCTCTTTGAACCACGTCCTAGATTCATGCTATACAACTTCCCCCCTTCTTTCTTGTTTGTTCCAACACCCAGACTTGAGTGCAGAAGTGAAAAAAATCCACATGTAGCTAGAGCAATGTCTGTTTCAAAGTAAGTTATACCTTAGGGTTGTCGGTGTGTGGCTCGGTGGGCGATGGGAGGCCGGATCTGCCCACACTATGTACGATAGTGAGGGAGAAGGGGTCGGAGGCCCTCCCGCGTCGGCGATGGGTGAAAGAGAACAACGCCGCCGGTAGTGGATTCCCTCACTCGCCGACGGCGATCGCATTAATGCAATGCCTCCTCCCCTTCCCGGGTGGATGGGATCCTGCTGGCTCTTTGACTAGCAGTGAGGGGAGAGAGCGAGAGAGAGAGGAGAATATAGTCTTCTTTAGATCTAGAGAGGTTGAGACAGTGTGAAGAGAGCAATTACAAGCATTGAGGCTCCAGCGTGTATATATTGTGAAGAGAGAGTGTTGAAGAGAGAAACCCTAGCACATAAGCGCTGAGGCTGCAGTGTGTGTGTGTATATATATAGTTGGAGTGGTTTTATTTTTCTCTCCATAAAAACAGTTTTAAATTGTGCACGGAACGGAACTCTTTATTTAACGTAGCAGTGAAGAAAAATACTACAATCAATTAACGCTCCACGACTCCTTGTCACACTTTCTATCGTTCATGTGTGGTACATGACCCTCCGTTAAGTGAACAACCACTGAACCACACTCGGTTCGGAATATGGGAAAGGTGGGCTGCACCATCCTCCAATTTTAAATGCTTTTGAGAAATTCAATTTTAATTATTTTGTATGTACACTTTGCCCTCTTACAATAATTTTGGGCACTTGTATTCGGCCTAAATATGTGTGCCACCATATCTCATACTACCTCCATCTGAGTTTTTTCGCCACATCATATTTTTTGTCAAAGTTTGACCACATTTTTTAACTAGTAAAGTACTAATACATGCCAGGAAAAAATTAATATTATTGGCTTCTATTTATGTAGTTATATTATTATTTTTATCAAAGATTACCAACATAATTAACTAGTGGCAAAATTTCAAAACCAACATAATTGATACGGCCGGTGGCCGTAAGCATACATGTTTTTGCCAGCACATTTTTTTTGTTCATCAATGACATTTTGATACATGGAAGTACATTCACCAATTCTTTGCTAGGAGAGCAAGACCAAAGAAAACAAGAACCACAATTAGACATTTTAAAAGATATCCAATTTCCATACCTACTCTCACTAATTGTATTAATATCTTCTCTATGTCTTCATTGTTGATCTGTGGCTTCTCCAGCTTGCACACTTTTTTCTTCTTTGATTCTAAAGAACTAGACGTTGCTTCACATCTAATATCATCTCTAGCCTCATTCTAGCAAGGAGTGCACGAGCATCTATTAAATTTTGTGCTATCAATAGATTGATGTATTATTCTTCCCAATACCAAAGCATGCATCCATCCTACACACAAGTTTGAGTATAAGCTGCCAAACATGCGCTGAATACGGGAACACAGCTGAATAAAAAGAAGTACGCACCTTATCTTTTGTGCGCTTGATGAACACCCATCCGGGATGTTCCGGTGTTGTCGAAACGCGGCGCACGACCTACCGCGGGTAGCCATCGCACTTTATGAGCGGCAATGTGAACCGACTAGCCACTGGGCCAGGGCTGAGCTTGGACGGTGGTCGGCCATGTCTTTGCCTGCAAACTACTGATGGGATAGATCTGAGCGGCTAGAGGCGGATTCAGTACCTGCATGCAATGTGGAGGTGTTGCCATTGTTGTGCGACCTGGTACTCGGACATGGCAAGGCATAGTCGCAGGCAGCCGGGATGCGCCAGATCTGGCAGTGGTGTGTGTCAAATCCCGTGGCCGCAGATATAGCGGTTGACTGCCGGCACCGGGATGAGAGAGGCACAGATCCGGTCGTCGTGCTGTGGTCGGTTGGGCTTGAGTGCGAGGCACCGACTGTGTACCCGACGGACGTGCGTGTACCTCTTCTCTTCTTGTACATACTCCATTTATCTCACTTCCTGTGGTTTTCCACTGCTATGATATTCCTATTCTACGAACCTGTGTGTGTGTGTTTGCACGCGCATTCGTTAGAGAGAGAGAAACATTGACCTACAGAGACATGGTGTGTATGACTACAATTTCGTTGCGAGAGAGTCAGTGCATCCTCTCGTTTTAGGGCGTCCGGTCCAGACAGCTGCCACGCCCCGCTCCTGACCGCTTTGGCCCACCAAAACCCCCTCCATCTCCCGCGCGTGCTTCCCGCCCGATACGGTCAGCACCGCTCCAGAGAGTCGGTGCCACATTCATGCCCGGGTAGAGCAGACGCGACCTCTCACTAGCGCCTGCGTTGAAGGGAGAAGCGGATTTAGCGAAGATGCTTCATCCGTCCAACTTAGTGTCGGGTTTGTGTGATTTGATGGCTCATTGGTCATTATTACTGAGGCGGTACGACCGTGCTAGGTCTTAGTTGTATTGTACACTATACTTTGGTGCATGACACGTGCACCCGGATGCTGGATGTCCCACATTTCGGTGAGATGAGGTAGAATGATTTCGGAGACAGGAACCGCGCCATTGAGCGTGTGCACTCTTTTCCTTTTTTTTTCTATTCTGTGGTAAAACTATATTTTTCTCCACTCTTACACCGGAGGAGTGCGAAAGCAACAAAACACGGCAGCTCAGTGATTACATGGCCCAGCTCACACTATCACCATATTTTTGGACACCGTGCAACACCTATCTCTTTAGTACATAGTACTATAATTTCTCAGCGAGATAAAATTGAACAATGCTATGAAGCTTTCAGCTTGGTTTCATGTATCTTGCGTCCAAGGTTGCCCCAATCCAAGATTCCATCAAATGCAAAGGAGACTAATATGCATGCTATTGCATCTCAGTGATTCACAGATCATAGCCAACATGTACTCCCTCCGTTCCAAACTAAGTGTCACAACTTTAGCACAACTTTGTACTAAAGTTGAGACACTTATTTTGGGACAGAGACAACTAAAGAAAAAAAGATTGATGCAGTCCCTAGGCCTGGAACCCTAAACCCTAAATAGGTATTAATTTGCTGGCGAGGTTGATGCTTCTGAAAGAAAGAAGTTTGCAACCCATTAACCATCCGATCACTTTGTGCAGTTTAACTAAAATCGTGCTGAGCATCCCTGTAGGCAAAGAAATTGAAGAAGTGTGAATAGAATAAGACTAGTGGCACTAGAGGATGTGACATAAACTCATCACCAATAGAAGCCGCTAGAGGTACGTGCGGCGCAAGGAAGTAGAGAAATATCGAAATGCAGCAATGTGGGGAGCTGGAGCAGTGGAGCAAGTCGGCTATAAAGGAAGTTGTACTCGAGGGACGTTGAGATGTAGCTGGGGGTGGCATCTACCAACACCGTAGCAGTGAGCAAGGGACGAAGGCAACCACGTTGGAGCTTTGTGAGAGAGAATGGCAGGGACCGCTGATCAGGATGCTTCGACAGTGGGTTTTCTCCCTTGCCGACGCCGATCGAATCTAAACAAAACATCCTCCCCTTTCCCCGGTGGAGGTGCTCCACCCGGATGTGTGACTAGAGATGTGGCCACAGTCATTTTGTGTGAGAGAGTGTTAAGAGAGCAATCCTAGCAAGCAGTCGTGTAGGCTCCTGGCTATGTATACAGTGGAGCAGTTTCTTTTTCTCTCCATATGAACCTATTTATATTGTGTATCTGCCGCTGAAGAAAAAAACTTTATTTATAAATAACGCGGCATCGTTAATGCATGGTTCCAAACCCTCCATTAAGTGAGTAACTACGTCACGCGTCAAATTATCACGTGGTCTGCATCTTCATACAGAAATAAGGTCCACCGTGTATCCGCGCGTGTGTGGTTGGGGCGAAGAGGCAAAGAGTACGTGCGTCGGTGCGTGCACCTCTTCTCTTTGATCATGGTTATAAGTATAGCCAACTGCTCTACCACGCGGTTAAATGGGCAAAGAGTATAGGCAGTAATATGACTAATGAGCCATAAAATCACGAGGCCCACCTTTCCCTAAGGTTTATGGAGGAATCAGCCATCATTTCTCTCCTTGTTGAATCCGCTGCTACCTCCACTAAAAAAATCCGCTCCTACCTCTGCAGCATGGTTAATAATATAGCAATGTCATCACGAGCTACAAGTATCATTCACTGATACAATAGGGCTGGCTATAAGGCTGGCTCTAAGGTTCGTGTTTTTTCACTTTGTCTCTTTCTTTTTTCTCTCATTTACTAATTTTACATATGAGCACATCTAGAGCCTTCCTATTCCTTTTGATGGGACATCTTCATGGGGTTTAAGACTAAGCAGCTCCGAATATTATTCCCATAGCCCACCACTCTGGATCGTGCCATTTGTGATACATACTAATATGATACTCCCATTACAACAATGAGGTCCACTAGGTCTAGCACGTCCTGTAAGAAGAAAGTGTCTGGCAAAACCAACATTCTTCTTGCCTTCTTCCACATACGGTACTACTCCTAGTACTACTAAACCTTTGCTTGGCATCTAAAAAAAATTAACCTTGCACTTGGCTCTTCGCCTCTTCGGGGAGACGAACAAAGATGGTACTATAGTATATGCTTCTGGTAATATGACAACGAATGAATTGTTGCATGTCCACCGCGTGGGCAAAGGGCGAGGGAGAGTGCATACTACTACCTTCGTTTCAATATGGACTACATACCGAGCAAAATGAGTGAATCTACACTCTAAAATACGTCTATATACATCAGTACTTGGAGTATGTAGTTCATATTTGTCGGGGCTCTAGGACTGGGGGTACCAAGGCCCGTCTGCCTGTGGCCCAGGATGCAGTGCGTGGTGAATATAGCCCGTCTCCAAGGCTCCTCAAGGAGGACCCTCGTGAGGTAATCATCAACCAAGGCTTCTCTTGGGGCGGCCTCCCGAGGCCATTCGCGGGGCGTACATCTCTAGGCTCGGCACCCCGCCTCGCGATGCACGTGGGTGATGCGAGCCACGACGAGCAGAGCCAGGAGGGCGCCAGCGGGCGCAGACAAGAACGTTTTCCCCTTTGGTGCTAAGGGAACAAGGACGGCATGCAGGTTCCCGAAGCGATCCCGAAAGGTTGCCATTACTGTGCTAGAAGACCATGTCCGCGGGCTCGCCAGGACTGAGGTCATCGCCGAGCCCACCAACGCGTCATGCCAAGAAGCTTTAGCTGGCGGAGACCACTTTTGTCAGGATAAGTTGTACTCTTGTTCCCCTTCAAATTGGCCGTTGTGGTATCCCTTCCTGCCTAGAGTTTTGGGGGGATGAGGACCAAGGCCATTATAAGTATAGGCTAGTCTCCACCGTAGAGAGGGGTCAAATCCTGAGCCCTCTTGAGGCAGTTCATCATTGTACTTGTTCATACTCATCCTCCCTCACGAGGCAATCCACCACAAAGCAGGAGTAGGGTCTTACACCGCAAGGTGGCCCGAACCTGGGTAAATCATTGTGTTCCGCCCTTTCTTCCCTCTCGCTCGAGCACATCGGAGCATCACCGTGAGGCGGTGACTAGCGGGTCGTAGCTAGTGGAGTTCTTCGCACACATGCTAGAGTTCGAACCATTCTTTGGGTCCTGGGAGCCCCGATTCTGACATTTGGCATGCCAGATAGGGGTGTGCCGAAGTTCCCTCGCTTCATTCCACTTCCGCTCCACCGTCCTCATGGCTAACGTGGGTCGGAGCGTCTACCGCCGGTCCGCCTCGGGCGCTGCCAGTGCCCTCGCCTCGCCGCCCGCTTGAACGCCACGGGCTGCCCGGCCTTCACCCCTAGCCTGCGTTGGGGGTAGACTGGCCAGTGAGGTTCAGGCCGGTCCTACCCCCGTGCTATGACAGCGCCGCTGGCCCCGACGAGTTTCTCCGGCTCTACATCCAGGGCATCCTGGTAGCGAGCGACCATGGCGAATAGGTTTCCCATGGCCCTTGTGGGCGCCCCGCGCTCTTGGCTCCTCAGCCTCCCTGAGGCCTCGATCTCCTATTGGAGCGAGCTCCGACATCGGTTCGCCATGCGCTTCGCGCTCCCGGGGCCCCACGCGGTCGTGTGTATCCTTGGCAGGTCCCAGGCGTGTGCATCCGGTCGCCACTCCATGCAGTTCTTCCATGGGGCGAATGCCATTTGGCCCCAGCCAGAGGCCTCATGGCCTCAAGCACGGCCTAAGTGCGCCATCACTTTCGACTCTCGGTACCACCCCAGGTCTACGGCAGCTGCAGGCGTGCTCCCCATGTTATGCACGCCCACCATGAGCAATGTTTCTGTCACCAAGAACCTCATCGACGGCAGTGCTGGTCTCAACGTCCTATCCGTCGAGGCCTTTGAAACACTTCAAGTGCCTCTCGACCAGCTCGCGCCCACCAGGGCATTTTCGGGCATCGTTGACGGCTCCACCACTCCCCTAGGCAGGTGCACCTTCTAGTCACCTTGGACACTCGTGACAACTACCGCACCGACCTCATCGACTTCGACATGCTCCACATTGGCCTCCCGTACAACGCCATCCCGGGGTACCCCTCACTCGCTAGGTTCATGGCGGCAACCCATCCTGGCTACAACGTCATCAAGATGCCTGGCAGCGGTGGTGTCATTACGATCGCTGGAAATGAGGAGGACGCCATTCGAGCCCTCAAGCGCGCCTACGGGGCACTGGTAGCCTCACGCCCGGGCCCCGAGGGCGAGGCCGAGCCTCCGAAGGTCGCTCCGGCCAGAAAGAAGCAGTTATTCTCCCAAGACCGTGCAGAAACGAAGAAGGTGTCGGTTGATGGTAGTGGCACTAGCCCTACCTTCACCATCGGCACTGACCTAACCCCTAAGTAGGAATGCGCGCTTATCGCTTTCCTCCGAGCGAACAAGGACATGTTCACCTAGAAGGCGTCTGATCTGACTGGCGTCTCGAGGGGAGTAATCGAACACCATCTAGCGGTGTGCCCCAACGCTCGCCCCATCAAGAAGAAGGTGCGGCTCCAAGCGCCAGAGAAGCAGGCATTCATCGTCCAGGTGGTGCACAAGCTGCAGGAGGCTGGGGTCATCCGGGAGGTGCGCCACCCCGAGTGGCTCGCCAACCCGGTCATCGTCCCCAAGAAAGGTGGGAAGGAGCGCACGTGCGTCGACTTCACGAGCCTCAACAAGGCCTGCCCCCAGAACCCCTTTCCGCGTCTGTGCATCGACCAAATCACAGACTCCACCACTGAGTGCGACCTGCTGTGCTTCTTGGATGCTCTCTCTGGCCACCATCAGATTAAGATGGCGGAGGGGGATGTTGAAAAGACGGCCTTCATCTCCATGCGGCGTGTTCTGTTACACCTGCATGCCTTTCAGCTTGAGAAGCGCGGGTGCCACCTTCCAGTGATGGATGGGCATCACGGTGGGGCTACAGTTGGGAATAAATGCGGAGGCTTACATGGACGACATTATGGTCAAATCGCGCGAAGCAAGGACGCTGATCGATGACCAGGAAGTAACATTCCCCAACCTGCGCACGGTCAGCTTGAAGCTCAACCTTGAAAAATGCGTTTTTGGGGTCCTGTCTGGCAAGCTCCTCGGCTTCCTCGTCTCCCACCAAGGAATTGAGGCAAATCCTGAGAAGATCAAGGCCATAGAGAAGATGCGCCCCCCCAAGACCCTCAGGGAAATGCAACGGATGGCCTGGTGCGTCGCTTCCCTGGGACGCTTCATCTCCAAGCTAGGCGAGCCCGCCTTGCCGTCCTTCAAGCTTATGAAGAAGACTGGTTCCTTTGAGTGGACCCCGGAGGCAGACACAACCTTTGAAGACCTCAAGAGGTACCTCACAAGCCTGCCAATAATGGTGGTGCCGCGCTTTCGCGTGCCCTTGGTCATGTATCTGGCGGCTACGCCGCAGACCGCCAGTGCTACGCTTGTGGCAATACGGGAAGTGCACGTGAGGACCAAGGAAAATCTCTCAGGGCCCCGCAAGCCCACCAGCCCCCTAGAGACCCTGGGGCCTCACGGGCCGGTCGAGCTCCTCGAGCTTCCGGTGCCCAGACTGGTACCCTCGAGCCAACCACGCCCGCGACGCCCCCTGAAGCTTCCGGGGCCCGCGAATCCCCGCAGGAGCAGGAGCTCACGGAGGCCACATGCCTCATCGAGCACCCCGTGTACTTCGTCAACACGGTCCTGGGGGATGCGCGCGCGCTATCTAATATAGCAGAAGCTACTCCTGGCACTGTTGGTCAATTCCAGGAAGTTGCGCCACTACTTTCAAAGGCACCCCATCAAGGTCATCTCCGCGTACCCCGTGGAGAAGGTGCTGCACAACCCTAATGTCGCGGACCGAGTCGTTGAGTGGAGCATCCAGCTGCAAGCATTTTAGTTAGAATTCTGCACCACCACCAGCTCCTACAGATGTGGACGTCACCGCCGAGGGAGTGATGCCGTGGAGGAAGTGGCCAGCGACGCCACCGTAGATGGAGTCACGCAATGGCAGCTCGGGACTGAGCGCCGGCAGCACCGTGAGATCGAATCAAGAAGAAAATGCAGCAATTAGTGTAGAACCTCTTTGGTGGCGCCGATTAGGCCTCAGCTTCATCCGAGGAATCGGTGATGGTGCTGCTCTTCCGGTGGTGTAGGTGAAGACGGCGCTGTGGGAATGGAGGTGGCACGATAGACGAGGCGAACGTAGGGGCAGCTCCTTAGAGGTGGAGGACAGGGTGGCTGAACTAGTGGGACGATGAGATCGATGGAGGATCCACATCCGTTGCGGTGGATGAGGGACATCGTGCTATTGCGGTGGACGATCTCGTCGGGGAAGAGGCTCTGGCTGGGTGGCGGACGGAGGAGGGTGTGGTGCTTCGTGGGTTTTCACGGCCTCGGTGTACGAATGGGAGGGGGCGAAGGAGATGGGAGGGGGAACCATGGCTTAGGGACGCGCTTGTCCGAAATGTGGGGTAAGTTACGAAAGTACCCCCATCGATTTGAACTAGGTGGTTCTTTCGGCTTAGGGTTTTCATGGGAATTTCACGTGTCGGGATTTCGCAGGAGGTGGGAGTTTTCGCGCGCGTTGTAATTTTGGGATAGCAAGGCGCGGGTTGAGATGGAGGGAGTTTTCGGAGCACAACATGACAAAGATATATCTCAAAATTTCGGGATAACAAGGCGCGGGTTGAAATATCCGGACAAGCCTAACGTGTATTATACCAAATCAATTCGCACTTCCCTCGACGAAAAAACCAAAAAAAATCAATTCGCACCACACAAGACAGTCTTGTCCCGTTTTACTGTATGAGTTACTACAAATGCCATTCAAAACTTGGAATCCATGTTATGTTCAATTTAAATATTTTGCTACGTGTATAATGCATGTAACCTGCTACTCAAATGAACATTTTAGTGCATTCCAAACGTATATACTACCTCTTCAATAAGAACTAAATTTGAATTCGTTTCTCTATTTGAATAAGATCTATAATCATGATTGTTGTCAAGTTAATCCATTTGAATTCGTTTCTCTATTTTAATAAGATCTACAATCATCATTTTTGTCAACTTAAACCATCGTTTGTATATTATCTTCACAACAAACCACATGATTACGGTCGAGTTAGATATGAACTATGTGTACTATATGAACTTGAACTCGAATATTTGAATCCACTTTATGTTGATTTCTGTCATGGGAAATCACGGCCACCTATGGGGCCAAGGGCCCCGTTTGGTTCGGCAGGGGGACTGAGCACATTGCACAAAGAGCGGAGGAGCGCAGCGTAGCGCGGCAGAGATCACACAGGCAGTTTTACCCAGGTTCGGGCCGTCGCGAGGCGTAAAACCCTACTCCTGCTTTGGTGGATTGATGGTGGATGGTGGTGGAAATGCAGCGCTCTTGCCCGGCAGGGTTGCCTCGGGGGGAGAGCAGCTACATGCGTATGAGTGTACAGGGGTCCGAATCCTTTCTATGGTTACCATGGGCCTCCTTTTATAGATCAAGGGGTCACCACAGTGGCAAATCAGTTATTGTGTACTGATTAGATAGCGAACAGTGCTATCATATCTACTCTGCAGACAGAGCAGTACGCAATAAATGCGCCACTCAGTGTCACATCATGGCCTGCCCGGCACGCCTTGCCGGGCTGTTGGGCCACCTTCTCTCCTGTCTGCATGACATGTCGCAGGACGGGTGTCATCTGGAGGTGATTCCTGTAGGAAATGGCTGCCATGTGGCAAAAGGCAGCTACTTAGTCATCTTGGGGCTTGACACCGCACCGATCGGTGACTTGCGTCGCTGTGAGGTGGGGCAGTGAAGCCTTGGCGGGGTGTTTTGCCTTCGTATGCCCCGGCAGGCCTACCGGGGCGGTCTTGAGGCTTGCTTCCGGGGCAACCTTGACCTCGCCATGCTCTCCTACCCGGCAAGGGAGGTTTTCCCTTAGCGGTGTCTTGCTTCTTGGCTTGACTTGGTCTTCTCAACCTGCCCTTTAATTCCTCAAAGAGCCTATCTCTTTACCTTGGCCTTGTCTTGGATGTTGTAATCTTTATCTTGGGCCTGTGCATGGTCTGGGCAACAGACCCAGGGTTTGTTGCACCGACAGGAGCCCCAGGCGTGGCCCGAACGAGCTACCGAATGTCGTCGGGGTAGGCCCTAACTTGTGCACAGGCGAGAGGGAAATAGCTGCTTGCCCTTTGAGATCTTCTTTGCTTCTTCATTAATTTGAGCTCGGATCAGCTTTCGGTACTTCTGCTCGTCGTGTAATGCCAATTTTGGTGGGGCCATTCTTGTAATGGCCCGTGAATGACTTTAACGCACAGGCGAGTAACTGCCAATTCACTCTTCCCACCACGCCCTTATCCCTGGCCACGTATGCTACATGCATCGAGCGGTGTAGGTAATGGAGGTGCGTGGTGCGGGGGAGCGTTAAGGCTGGGGCCTGGTCTTCATGGATTGCTGGAGGAGGACGGTGGTTACCCATCGATGGATCAGCCCCCAGCTTTCCTATAAAAATGAGTGGCAGGGGGAAGTGGAAGTGTTCATCCACGCTCCTCTTCTCGCCTTTTTCTTCTTTCTTCTCGTAATATTGACAGAAAGATGAAAGTGACCGGGGCCAAGCCCCGGACTCGAGCTTGAGGTTGGCAATGTCAGGAGTTTGTGAAGGGGCTCGGGGAGTGAGCCTGGTCCGGAGTAAAAATGGGCACGGCGGATATGCCACCCACAGCGTGGGAGGCGCCGAGCCTTTCTCTCATGGGGGCGCGTTCGTCCCTTCCTCCTGGGTGATGATGTTCTTGGCGGCTCCGGTGTCCGTCAGGGGCGCAGCGCTCGGGTTCCTTGGTAATCCCGGTATCGCCCCCCTTGGTGAAGTCAGGGCAAATGTTGAAGACGGTGGCATCTTCCTGCCCGCCAAGGTGGGGAGCGACGCCCCTCGCGCGCCTCGGACGCCGCTGCCACCCGCAGCTTCCCCGGGGGAGGCAATGGCTCACGGAGCCGGAGTCCCTCTGGAGCGGCGGTGATGGAGAAAGATCGAGGGAAGACGGAGAAGTCGGGTGGAAGGGCGTTAGGTCAGAGTACGATGGCACCGACGCCTTCATCTCGTATTGCCGACCTGCTGCCTCCTGTTTCTGCTCTTCCCCTCCCTCCCCGGCACCATCATCACCAGCCTCTTGGTTGCCGGGGAGAGGGCCACTCTCTTGGTGCCTTCGCCTCCTCTAGCAGAATTCTAGCTGGGCCTCGGTGGTTCTCCCCGCCGGTGCTTTTTGCTGGAGCTTCTGGTTGGCCCTGGAGGTGGTGACCGAGACACCGTCAAGCTGCTCCTTCCGTCTCCCTCCTTCGCAGCCTCGCCACTCTCGATCTTGTCAGGCTGTGCCCGGCAGGTCCTGACGGGGTCGAGTGGGTCATCTTGCTCAGGCACCCCTTTTGCCCTCCTTCTCTTCCACCGCAATGCCTAGGAGGAGGTGGACAAGAAAGGGATTTTGGGGCACTTATCTTTTTTCAATCTAAAATATGTAGGCACTTGCCAAACTTTAGTTCAAATTATGAAATCTCTTTTATCCATGTTTGTGCCCTGTAAGGTCTTTACTTGTTGATCAGCATGTTAATGAAAAAGATAAACCTTGCAGGGCACTTGTGCATGTAACATGTCCATGCAGCGGGAGTATGCCTCTTTACGCTTAAGTAAACAAGTTTTTCCCGGTAGGCTATCCTGCCGCTACCCTCAAGTTGCTGCCGTGGGGCTGGGCCTGCCGCGCACAAATCGTGAAGAGGGACCAGCCCCCCGCCAACTTTCTCGCCAAAGGCCACTACAACCTCCCCGACCGAAGCAATGTTCATGTCAAGGGACGGGAGCACCTAAGTCTTGAAAGCGGCGAGGTTTTCCCATGCACAAGTTTTTACTTATAGAACTTGTATGGATAAGAGAAAGAACTTATCTGTTTGGGTTTGCCGGGGATCGCAATGTAGGCTTGTCTTCTCTTCTCCTTTTTTGGGACCGAATCCACGGTAGGAGCCTGCAGCATGATGCAGATGAAAAATGATGCCTCATGCAATCTATTCTACATGAACATGCAATGCTCATGATATGCTTATGCATGAATGCAATTTGTCGGGGGCCCCCTAGCACCTCATTTATTTCTCTATTGCTCAGGGTCTGCGCCTGGCTTTGTAGAAGGGGTAACATGCAACAGAGGCAAGGCCTGTACAAAAGGGTGGCTGCCGGGCAGGGCCCGACAGCCATGCCTTACGGGTAGAACTTGCGGAGATGCTCAATGTTCCATGAGTTTTGCAAATGAATGCCATCTCCGGTCTGCAGAAGGACTGCGCCAGGTCTGGTGACTCGTACTACCCGGTAAGGGCCTTCCCACTTCGGCGTCAACTTGTTTGCACCCTTGGCGGAATGAACACGCCTAAGGACAAGGTCGCCTTCCTCAAAACACAGGGCACAAACCCTGCGGCTGTGATAGCGACGCAGGGCTTGCTGATAGCGTGCGGCATGTGTAGCAGCCCAGAGACGGTTCTCCATGAGTAGCACAGCGTCGTCACGACGGTGCTGATCTTGCGCTACTTCATCGTAGGCGAGCACTCGAGGTCACCCGTAAATGAGTTCCGTGGGGATAACTGCTTCTGCCCCATAGACTAGGGAGAAGGGAGTCTGCCCGGTAGCTCGATTTGGTGTCGTTCTGAGGGACCAAAGAACCACCGGCAGCTCATCGATAAACCACCTGCCGCTCTTCTGCAGCCTATCGAAAGTTCTCGTCTTGAGTCCTCACAACACTTCAGTGTTCGCCCTCTCAGCTTGCCCATTGCTCCTTGGATGGGCCACAAAGGCGAATGAGATTTTACTTCCGAGGGCATGAACGTATTGCATGAAGGCGCGACAGGTGAACTGGGTGCCGTTGTCAGTGATGATCCGGGCAGGAACTCCGAAGCGGCACACCAATATTTTCAAGAACTTGATAGCTGACTGAGCAGTCACCTTTCTCATGGGATCTACTTCCGGCCACTTTGTAAACTTGTCGATTGCAACGAACAAGAATTCAAAGCCCCCGGCAGCACGGGGGAAAGAGCCGAGGATATCGAGCCCCCAGACCGAAAACGGCCATGATAAAGGGATTGTCTGAAGAGCTTGGGCAGGCAGGTACTATGTGCCATGCCCAAGGCGGAGCCTGTGGCTCGGCAATGAGGACTAACGGCACCTCCTCATCAATGAGAGTGCAATCCTCGACCGCGGGGACCGATGGCCTGGCAGGAGGAGGCAGCTCAGTGACCGAAGGGGAGCTGTGCCCGACAAGCTTTTTGCCGGGATCCTCGAGAGGTTCTATCGGGAGAGGCTTGCCGGAGTCCAGTTTCCTCTTCTTTCTGGCCATTGTTGCCGGGGATACGGAGGGTTGAGTCAGATGGAGAACAAAAGTTCTTGGTTCCACAGGGAGCTTCTGCGCAGCACACTTTGACAGATGATCAGCGATGCTGTTTTCCGCACGGGGTACGTGCTTTGTTTGCAATCTGTCAAAGCGCTCCTCCAACTTTCTCACTTCCTCAACGTATGCCTCCATCAATGGACTTTGGTAATCCTTGTTGACTTGTCTCACCACAAGTTGTGAATCTCCGCGGATGATCAGCTTCTTGATCCCCAGTTCTGTTGCAATTCTGAGCCCGACAAGGAGCCCTTCATACTCTGCTGTATTGTTGGTAGCTTCCTCCCTGGGGAAAATGCATCTGGACGACGTACTTCAGGTGCTCTCTGGTGGGAGCAACGAGAAGCATGCCAGCCCCTGCACCTTGTAGGGAGAAGGCACCATTGAAATACATGATCCATTCTTGGGGCGCTTCCTTGCCGGGGATAACTGTCTCCAATACCTCTTCATCAGGAGCTAGCATCCATTCTGCAGTAAACTCTGCCAATGCTCTGCTCTGAATGGTTGATGTGCTCTCAAACTTCAAACCAAAGCTGGATAACTCCAAAGCCCACTCCACTATCCTGCCGGTAGCCTCAGGGTTTCGGAGTATCCGTTGCAAAGGGAAACGGGTGACAACTGTGATCTCATGGGCTTGGAAGTAGTGGCGCAGTTTCCTTGAGGACATGACAAGGCCAAAGATCAATTTTTGCAAGCTAGAGTACGTGGATCTAGCCCCCTGCAACAGGGAGCTAATGAAGTATACTGGGCGCTGCACCACTTTCTTCCTTGTCGTGACCAGAGAACTGCTTCCGCTGCTTTGCTCTTCTCTACCTTGATCTGCATCTGACCTTGCCGAGGTGTGTTCGCTTTCCTCCCTGGAAGGGACACCAGTTGCGTCTGCTGCTCCATCCACTTCCCTCTGCACCACCAGTGCTGCGCTAACCACCTAATTAGATGCTGCCAAGTACAGCAGCAACGGCTCTTGAGGTTTTGGAGCAACCAAATTGGGCACAGAGGAAGGGTAGGCCTTCAAATCTTGTAGTGCGGCATCTGCCTCGGGGGTCCACTCCATGGGCCCTACCTTTTTCAAAACGTTGAAGAACAGCAAGGCACGCTCGGCAGACTTGGAAATTAACCTGCTAAGTGCGGCAACACATCCAGTCAAATGCCTCACGTCCTTGACTGTCTTGGGTGCTTGAATCTGCTCAATAGCCTTGATCTTGTCGGGGTTGGCCTCTATCCCTCGATGGGACACAAAGAAGCCAAGTAGCTTGCCGGAAGGAACGCCAAACGCACACTTCTCCGCATTTAGCTTCAAGTTGATCTTGCACAGATTAGCAAATGTCTCTTCCAAATCCTGGATGTGGGTTGATCTGTCCTTGGTGTTGACCACAATATCATCCATGTAAGCCTCAACGTTCCTGTGTAACTGTGACCCAAAACCAATCTTGACTGCTCTTGCAAAAGTAGACCCGGTGCTCTTCAACCCGAAAGGCCTCCGCACGAAGCAGTATGTGCCACATGGGGTGATGAACGCAGTCTTCTCTTCGTCTTCCTTGGACATGAAGATCTGATGATATCTAGAGTAGGCATCCAGGAAGGAAAGCAGGTCGCACCCGGAGGTGGAATCCACAATCTGGTCGATGCGCGGCAAGGGAAATGGGTCCTTCGGGCATGCCTTTTTCAGATCCGTAAAATCTATGCATAGCCTCCACTTCCCATTGGCCTTGCGTACCACCACCGGATTTGCTAACCACGTTGGATGCAACACTCCTCTAACCACACCAGCTGCCTCAAGTTTCTTGATCTCCTCGGCAATAAACTGCTGCTGCTCCAAAGCTTGCTTCCGGACCTTCTGCTTGACGGGTCGGGCATGTGGGCAAACAGCAAGGTGGTGTTCGATTACCTTCCTGGGAACACCGGGGATGTCAGATGGTTGCCAGGCAAACACATCGACATTCGCCTGCAGGAAGGCAACAAGCGCGCTTTCCTATTTGTCATCGAGGGTGGCGCTGATGGTGAAAGTACCACCAGCGCCAGCCAGCTCTGCTGGGAACTGTTTCACAACGGGTGCAGAAACCTTGGATCTCTTGATATTGGAACTCTCCGACGAGTCATCAACAGGCGTAGCATACCCCGAAGAGGTACGCTTCTCGAATTCCTTGCCGGCGTCCCTGTTAGCCATCTTCTTTCCATTACTTTCCTTGGCGGGGATTCCAGCTTCAGTGGCCTCTGCCGCGACTGCATCCCGGTACATCTTGTCCACGCAAATAATTGCGTCCTTCTCGTCTGATGGAATGGAAATGACGCCCACCGGCCCTGGCATCTTCAAGGTGTTGTAGGCATAGTGTGATGCCGCCATGAACTTGGCCAAAGCTAGGCGACCAAGGATTCCATTGTATGGCAGGGTGAGGTCAACCACATCAAACATGATCTTCTTAGTCCGGTAGTTCAACTCCCCCCCAAATGTCGACGGTAACCTGATTTTCCCCTTAGGACGACTCCTGCCAGGGTTGATCCCTTGAAATGTACCAGTAACTTTGAGTTCTTCTTCTGCTATCTGGAGTTTGCTGATGACCTTTGAAGAAATTAGATTCAACCCGGCCTCGCCGTCAACCAGCATCTTTGTGATTTTGAGGTTGCGGATTGTTGGTGATACCAACAACGGCAAGCATCCTACCGTGGTGGTGTGGTCAGGGTGGTCCTCTTCGTTGAAGATGATGGGCATGCGGGACCACTTGAGCGGCCTTCGAGAGTCTGCCGCTGGCTCCACGGCATTGACTTCACGTGCCCACCGTTTAAGTTGGCAGTGAGAGGAGTGCAAAGATGCACCCCCGTCAATGCACAGGGCGTCAGTGGCTTTCTGGAATTCCTGCTCGCTGGTTTCCTCTTCATCTCCTCCATCACTCTCATCGTTGCAATCCTCCTTCTCATGGCCTCTGGCGGGTTTCCCTTGATTTTGAGGAGCCTTGCCGGGGCGGCTTGCTCCGCCACCCCGACCCTTTCCGCCAGTGCCATTCTGACCTTTCTCTTTATGTTGCGTCTCATATTCAGCCCTCTGCTTCTTGACAAGCTGCTCAACATGATGACACTCCTGGAGATCGTGGCCCTTGGTCCGATGGATCTTGCAATATGGGCCATCACCTTTCCCAGCCTTCTCGGTAGCCGCGGCTTCCCGGTAGTCAGTGCACGCGGCAACCTCCTTGCCGGGTATCTCAGCCTTGGCTTTCTTGCCGGTACTAGGCATGCCCGATCCCTCAACGGTCATCACTGTCTTATCCTTGCGCCTTTTTTTTGCGCTTGTTGTTCTTCTTCTTTTGACTGGCAGCCTCGTCATCATCTTCTGAATCGATGTCGACGCCATCCTCTTCTCCAGGGATCTTCCTCCCCTCCTCTATTCAAGCACACTTATCCACTAGAGTGTAAAGCTCCTTCACAGTCTTGGGCAATCGAACGTTCATCTTGGAACATATCCGATGAATGCGCAGGTTGGACTAGAATGCAGCTATCACAGCTGCCGGGTGGATGTCTGGAATATTCCTGTGGACTCTGCTGAATCTCTGCATGTATTTCCGCAGGATCTTGCCTTCCTTCTGCGGGAGGAGATGCAAGTCGCTGGGCCACCCTGGTTCTTGATGGCCGCCCATGAGGGCGCCAACGAACTCATGGCACAGGTCAGCCGAGGTCGAAATGGAGTTCTCCGGCAGGTGCATCAGCGAAGACCTCACATTTGGCTTGAGTGCCAAAGGGAAGTAGTTGGCGAATACCTTCTCATCTCTTCCCCCGGCAGCTTGAACAACGATGATGTAGATGCTCAAGAACTCTGCCAGGTTCAGTCTTCCGTCATACTTCTCTGGTATCTCTGGCTTGAACGTGCGAGTGGACGACCAATTGACTTGCCACAGCTCGCGGGTGAAGGCAAGGCACCCAGCCTCGAAAGGCAGGTACCCACCGTCAGCGAGTGCTGGCTCATCGACGTCGGGGCCATCACGCCTGTCGGACTGGCGGTGGGCATTGTGGTGTCGCTTGGTGTTGACACGCGTGCCTTCCCTCTGCCTATCCTCCAGGACTCGCCGTGGGCCTTGACGTGCTCGAGGGTCGGACGAAGCCATCGAGACGTCGTCAGGTTCTTGGTCGCGCGGCTCCAGTGCCGGCTGCCGTGGAGGGGACTGCACCGTAGCAGTGGCCCCATCTGCATGGCCAGCAGCGTGGGCCGTTACCGCTGCCTGGGGAGGCCGTGGCGGGCCAGTCCGCTGCGATCCTCCCGCCTCGGCGAAGCCAATCACGCTCGGAATGGTGGCTCTCCACTCATCCATCTGATCGGCTACCGGCGAAAATTTCAACAGTAGCTGTGCCCGCGCCATGGCCTCCGAATCGGTGCTTGGCATGGATCTAGATGAAGACCGTAACGTTGCCGGGCTCCTGACGGTGCCGGTAGCGGTCGCACCGTGCTCTCATCGTCATGAGCCAGCCGCCTGGTTGGCGTGTAGATGAGGTGGAGGCGCTTGAGGGCCAGTGGCTCCGTTTGGCGTAGCGGCTGGGTCGGCTCGTTCCGGGGGTGGCGCATGTTCTACGGCCACTCCCGCAGCGGGAGCGGTCGGGGAGTTGCGATTCCCCCCCGAGCGAGTACCCCCGCTGCGGTTGTGCCCCTCGGCCGGACGAGGGGTGCAGATGGAATGATCTCTCCTCCCGTACCTCGTGGGGCATGGCCGCTGGAATGTAGTTGGTGCTGTGCTTCTCTGGTGCCTCCTGCTCCTGCTTCGGCTGCAGGGGAGGTGGTAGCGATACCACCCGCGCCGACCACATCCCCCGCAGCGCCCGCACTTCCAAGCGTCCTTGTAGCCCCCGCGGCATCGGCGGGTGTGTGCGGCGGGGCCTTCGAGGTGGATGGATGAGCTGTGGTGCCGGGCTTCTTCTTGGGCCCCATGGATGATGGAGCCGTTGATGAAGAAGATGGCGGTGAAGATGATGCGCTTTGTACACTTCTCGGGTTCACGCAAGCGCAGCCCCCTACCTGGCACGCCAAAGATGTCGTGGGAAACCATGGCCACCTATGGGGCCAAGGGCCCCCCTTTTGGTTCGGCAGGGGGACTGAGCACGTTGCACAAAGAGTGGAGGAGCGCAGCGAGCACGGCAGAGATCACACGGGCAGTTTTACCCAGGTTCAGGGCGCTGTGAGGCGTAAAACCCTATTCCTACTTTGGTGGATTTATGGTGGATGGTGGTGGAAACACAGCGCTCTTACCCGGCAGGGTTGCCTCGGGGGGAGAGCAGCTACGCGCGTATGAGTGTACAGGGGTCCGAATCCTTTCTATGGTTGCCATGGGCCTCCTTTTATAGATCAAGGGGTCACCACAGTGGCAAATCAGTCATTGTGTACCGATTAGATAGCGAACAGTGCTATCATATCTACTCTGCAGATAGAGCAGTACGCATTAAATGTGTCGCTGAGTGTCACATCATGGCCTGCCCGGCACGCCTTGTCGGGCTGTTTGGCCACCTTCTCTCTTGTCTGCATGACACATCGCAGGACGGGTGTCATCTAGAGGTGATTCCTGTAGGAAATGGCTGCCATGTGCAAAAGGCAGCCACTTAGTCATCTTGGGGCTTGACACCGCACCAATCGGTGACTTGCGTCACTGTGAGGTGGGGCAATGAAGCCTTGGCGGGATGTTTTGCCTTCGTTTGCCCTGGCAGGCCTGCCGGGGCGGTCTTGAGGCTTGCTTCTCGGGCTACCTTGACCTCGCCAGGCTCTCCTTCCCGACAAGGGAGGTTTTTCCTTAGCGGTGTCTTGCTTCTTGGCTTGACTTGGTCTTCTCAACCTGCCCTTTGATTCCTCAAAGAGCCTATCTCTTTACCTTGGCCTTGTCTTGGATGTTGCAATCTTGATCTTGGGCCTGTGCACAGTCTGGGCAACAGACCCAGGGTTTGTTGCACCGACAATTTCAAATCACAGTACATTTCAAACTCTAGCTAGATCTTCGTAATCTAAACCATGTCTCATATGTATAGTGTGTTTATGACATAACATATGGTGCCCCGCCCCGTACGCCTACAAGTATCTAGCTGTGAGCTGCAAACGCCACACATTATCACAAAGTCAAATAAAATGAGAGATTGTTCGATATATAGTATGGTTTGGATTGTTCAATATTTAGTTGTGAGCTGCAAACGCCACACATTATCACAAATTCAAATAAAATGTGTGATTGTTCGATATATAGTATGGTTTAGATTGTTCGATATTTAGCTGTGAGTTGCAAATGCCACGCATTATCACATTATAGTTTAACATGTCCAAAACCACACCCCACGTATCACCGCTATATTCGTGCATGCATAGGTTTATAACACTATGATCTCTTATTCAAATATATGAATCCACTTTCAAAATGAATTATGATCTTTGTTAGTCTCTTACATCCACACAATCCTCTAACCTTTGAAGCTAGCACTAACTTTCTCTCGTGCATGCACACGCCCTCCTTGCCCCCCCCCCCTCCCTCAGCACTCTATCCATCGCGCACATTCATTTATTTTCTTTAGGTCGTTCTCCCACGGTCTCCACAACTCCTTCTTTCCGACACACACCGATCGATAAACCTCTATAGCAATGTCTGCATACCACATACACACACACTTTCCATCTCCTCCTTTCTTTGTCCATGCCTCATGTCTCTCATACGGTCCCACACACGTGTAAACTCTCGCCCCTCTTTTCATCGATCTCACAATTGCACACTCCTCCCCCCTATCTAGTAGGCCTCTCGCACCACCTCCTAGATCAATCCCTATCTCTCTATCCATCTCTCTAGGCCTTACTTGCCTCTAACAAATGGATGTACACCGACCGATCTCCCACTATACATATAGCTAGCTAGGTCATTTATAACTCGTTTTCCCCATGCGCCGATCGATCTACCTCATTAGTTATGTCTCTCCCTTCCTCCGATACACAACAATTGATCTACCGATCTAGTTAGGTCTTCTTGCCAAACACATATAGTCCCCCTTCATCATCCATGCATGCCTCCCGACACATCTGTTACGCACACGCACACGCACACACAGGAACACATCCCCTCTCTTCTTGATATTGCAGTTGTACCCTCAGTTTGTCTAGTAGGCCTCTCCCACCATCTCCGACAAGCAACTCCACCACCCCTCCGACACTCTACCTCTCTCTCTCTCTCTCAACCTATTTCCCATCCTTCGCTTATGTATGGATGTCGACCGATCTCCGTCAACACATAGCTAGGTCTCTCCTTCTCAACACATATACGAGTCGATCTACCTCTCTAGTTAGGTCTCTCCCCCCCCCCCGCCCACCCCCCCCCCCCGCACCCTCCCCCCCCCCCACACACACCGATACATCGAGTGCTCTAGTCATGTCTCCCTGCCACACACAAACTTTCCCTCTCCCCTCGGACATTCTGGTAGGTCAGTCGCCCAATATCTTTGACGTGCGCACACACAATTTTGATGGCTCTCTTCATCGATCTCGCACCTACACACTTGATCCTCTCTTCGACTCTATTGATATCTATGACCACTCCCTCTCTTCTCATGGATCTCCCCCTCTATATATGATATATCTAGGCCTATATTTCACACACATTGCATGTGTCACATTTTTTTGAGATATCATCGATACATATTCCCACAAATACACTCATGAAATTACCCCCCAAGAAAAAAACACACGAACGCACACGCCATCTCTTTAGGTTTGTATCTCTCCCACACACACCCATGTAGGTGGGGGACATGCACGAAGAGAAGAGGTGCATGCACGACGCACGTACCCCGTCTCTTTCCGAACCACACCCGTGCGGGTACACAGTGGAGATCATTTCTGTACGAATAGGCAGCCCACGTGGTAATTTGACACGTGTACTGGTTATCCACTTGATGGAGGATCGTGTACCACGGGTGAACAAACAAATTGTGACTTGATGCATTATTTAAAAAAGATTTTATTCCTTGATGAAACACGTACAGAATATAAACCAATTGTTATGGAGAGAAAAAAGAAAATCGCTCCACTATACTATACTATATAGGCAGGATCCTCAGTGCTTGCTTTCTGGGGTCGGTCTCTTCTACTCTCTCACACAAGATGGCGGTGGCCACTCTCTCTCTCACCGCTGGTCCCTGATCCGACCGGATCCAGTCCACCAGCGGAAAGGGACGATGTGCAACGTTGCTCTAGTCGCCGGCATCGACGCAGGAAACCCACTGTCGGCGTGTCCCGATCTATGGTACCCGCCGTTCTCTCTAAGCAAGCTCCGGCGCGGTAGTGCCTTTGCCCCTTGCTCGCTGCCACAGTATGGGTAGATCCCGCCCGCCACTGCCCTCCTGGTTACATCCCGATGACCCTCAGGTACAGCTTCCTCTGGAACCGTCCTTGCTCCACCGCCCATCTTCCCACATCGCTGCATGTGGATCTTATGTAGTTATTTACCTAAAATGTACTGTAGCTCGGCCGGCGTACTTTCCATGTTTCATCAATAGTGCCACTATTATTGCAATCACACTTATTCAATATCCTTGTCAACAGGGATGCTCAGCTCAATTTTAGTGCAACTGCACAAAATGATGGGATGGTGCATGGATCCAACTGCTACATGTCTTGGCAGGCACCAACGAGCTGCATCAAAATGGCTACCAACATGTCCACCGTGGCCAGGAAATGAAAGCATGCTTAGGGACCTGATCGATCATTTATTTAATTATTTGTACACCTTCTCACAACTTTGTCTTAAGTTGTGAGGTAAATACTGGGTCTGATATGTGAATCATTGATATGCATTAGCATGCCTGTTAGTTTCCTTTGTATTTGTTGGAATGTTGTAACAAGAAAACCTTCCAGGCAAGACACATGAAAGAAAAGCTGAATGCTTCGTAGCATTGTAGTAGTATAATTTTATCTCACTGAGATATTACATTTACTAGCACAGTATATATAAACAAATGCTGAAAGGTCGATAGCATTGCGAGAAACAATTCTAGGAGCACACAGAACTTCCTTTCCTCAACATGTGGGACATCCAGCATCCGGGTCCACGTGCCATGCACCAAATTATGAGTGCACAACCGCGAGGAATACTACTAATGAGCAGTCACATCTCAAAGCCACACCTTTCCAATAGTAAGCTGGATGCACGAACAACACATCATTTCACACATCGTAGAATCCTCTTGTAATAATTTTCCAAGAAAAACACCACACGTGAAGAATGGACGGTAATGTTGCAGAAAGGCATATAACCCTTCTCCGAAACATCAAGTATGGCCGTATGGGGATGGTTCCAGAAAATAATATTCCCCCCTTATGGTTTATGTGCCTCAATTCCAAATCTAAACCAATGAATGAACTAGTACTACTAGATAGTGAGTGTTTACTACTGTACGATGTACGTACTAATTGCAACGCATGCATGTGTTAGTAGTACAATGACCACGTACAAATTTGATGGTATGATTTGTGTAAGTTGCATGTCATATTATTGCTCTAACATGTGGTCAAAGTTAGCCTCAAAAACACATTTTAGACCCTATATAGATTGAGGGAGTACATGCATTGCCGAGTTTTCTCTTAATCCGTGCATGCAACGTTTTTATTGGAGCTTGAAATGTGAACATGTGAATGGGAGGGACTACTACAACCCTTCCAAAAGAATTGTAGTACTAATGGTATCGTACTCCCTCCATTCACCATCTCACATGCTCAGTACTTTTGTGAATTTTGGAAGTATTAAATTTATTCCACCACTCAACATCTATTATGGTTAGGGAGATTTCAAATTGAGTCATATAGACCAGAAAGTGGGCACTTAGGGCATCCACAATGTATGCTTTTGGTTGCCTCTAAGCCCTCTCTCTCCTCTTAGAGGCAGCCTCTATACATTGCATGAACTGCCTCCAACAAAAATTGGCTAGCATCGTGTCTAACCTTAGAGGCTGCCTTTAACAATTTAACAATCCATCTGGTCTCACTTGTCAGCCTTAGGAAGCATAAGAAAGTACAAGAGAAATATTACTGATTGGACAAATGTGGTGCTAATCAATACTTTTTAAATTTCTACTAGGGCCCACCTTAGAGGCTGGTTAGAGTCTCTATACATTGTGGTTTTTTCATTTGATAAGAGGCAAACCATGTGGGGCCTACCTTAGAGGCAAGGCTCTATAAACTGGAGATGCTCTGTACTACTTTTGATGTGTCCCATCAACACGTAGAACGAGGAGAAGCTTGCTTAGTATGCCCTCTCCCCCGCCCTCGGGCGTGGTGACTCGTAGAGTCACAGGACGAGGAGAAGCTTGCTTGCTACGACTACGCCCGCTCCTTCGCCAACGTGCGCGGTGGCTCGTAGGATGAGGAGAAGCTTGCTTACTATGCCTATGCCCACTCCCTCGCCCACATGCTAGGTGGCTCGCTATACCAGGAGAAAATTTTACTACTCCCTCCTCTAGACGTATACTCGTCGTCCCTACCTTGGTTAGAGAGATTATCAAATTGTTTGAAATATATGTCTTTTAGCAGATTCCAATATGAACTACTAGTACATACTCCAAATACTGATGTATATAGATGTATTTTAGATTGTAGATTCACTCATTTTGCTCCCTGTGTAGTCCATATTGAAACAGACATAGTAGTACGCACTCTCCCTCGCCCCTCGCCCCTCACCCACATGGTGGACGTGCAGCAATTCATTCGGTGTCAGATAGCCAGAACCATATACTATACTACCATCATTTCTCGACTTCCCGAAGAGGTGAAGAGCCAAGCACAACGTTAATATTTTTTAGATGCCAAGCGCAAGGTTTATAGGAGAAAGAGTAGTAGTACTACTAGTAGTATGAACTGTATGAGGAAGAAGGCAACAAGAATGTATGTTTTGCTTGACACTCTTCTTACAGGACGTGCTAGACTTAGTGGACCTCATTGTTGCAATGCGAGTATCATAGATGGCACGATTCAGAGTGGTTGGCAGCGGGAATAATATTCGAAGCTGCTTACTCTTAAACCACATGAAGAAGTCTCATCGAAAGGAATAGCCATCCTCTACAAATGCTCCTATGTAAAATGAGTAAATGATAGAAAAAGAGAAAGAGACAAAGTAAAATAAAATCACCAGCCTTAGAGCCAACCCTATTGTATCAGTGAATGATATTTCTACGTCATGATTGACATGACTATCTTATTAACCATGCTGCAGAGGTAGCAGCGGATTTTTATTTATTTGCGGAGGTAGCAGCGGATGGATATTCAACGAGGAGTGAAATGATGGCTGCTTCCTCGGTCAAACATAGACAAAGGTGGGCCTCATCATTTGACGGCTCATTAGTCATTAGTACTGCGTATACTCTTTGCCCATATAATAACCGCGTGGTAGAGTAGTTGGCTATACTTTTAATAATCATGCTCGAAGAGAAGAGGTGAACTCACCCATGCATGTAAAGCAATCTTTGCGTCTTCCCCAACCACACACGTGACACGGTGGAGCTCATTTCTGTACGATGATGCAACCCACGTGATAATTTGATGCGTCTAGTATTAGTTACTCACTTAATGAAGGGTCAAGAACCATGAATGAACAGTGCCGCATTATTTATAAAATATTTTTTCTTTTGTGGCACGTACGCAATATAAATAGGTTCATATGGAGAAAAAAAGAAACCGCTCCACTATATACATAGCCAGGAGCCTACACGGTTGCTTGTTGGGGTTGCTCTCTTCACACTCTCGCACAAAACGACTTTGGCCACATCTCTAGTCACACATCCAGGCGGATCACGTTCGCCGGTAAGGGGTGGATGCTTTGTGTGGATGCGGTCGCCGTCGCTAACGGCGAAAACCCACTGACGGCGCGTCCCGATCAGGGGTCCCTGCCGTTCTCTCTCAGAAAGCCGGTGCGGTTGCCTTCATCCCTTGCTCACTGCCGTGATGTGGGCAGTTGCCGCCACCAGCTGCCCTCCTCTAGCTACATCCCGACATCCCTCCGGTACAACTTCGTTTACAGCCGTCTTGCACCACTGCCCCAAGCTGCCCACATCGCTCCATGTGGATATTTCTCTACTTCTTTGCCCCGCACGTACCCCTACTGGCTTCTACTGTATTTGTGATGAGTTTATGTCTCATGAACTAGTCGCACTAGTCTTATTCTAATCACACTTCTTCAATTTCTTTGCCATAGGGATGCTCAGGCCGATTTTAGTGAAACTGCACAAAATGATCCGATGGTCAAAGGGTTGCATACTTCATTTCTTTGAAAGGTTCGACGTCACCAGCAAATTAAAGCCTGGTTAGGGTTTAGGGTTCAAGGCCTAGGGACTGCATGGATCATTTTTTCTTTAGCTGTCTCTGTCCCAAAATAAGTTGGCATAAAGTTGAGACACTTATTTTGGAATGGAGGGAGTACATATTGGCCATGATCTGTGAATCATTGAGATGCAATAGCATGCATGTTAGTCTCCTTTGTATTTGATGGAATGTTGCAACAGGGCAACCTTGGACGCAAGATACATGAAATGGAAGCTGAAAGCTTCATAGCATTGTACAATTTTATCTCGCTAAGAAATTACAGTACTGCGTACTAAAGAGTTAGGTGTCGCACGGTGTCCAAAAAATATGGTGATAATGTGAGGTGGGCCATGTAATCATCGAGCTGCCGTGTTTTCGCTGATTTCGCACTCCTCCGCTATAAGAGTGGAGAAAATTGTAAAGAGTGGAGATGCTCTACCTCCTTTCGCCAAAACGTGGGACATCCAGCATCCGGTGCCCGTGTCATGCACCAAAGTAAAGTGTACAGTACAACTGAGACTCAGCACGGTCGTACCACCTCAGTAATAATGACCAATGAGCCGTCAAATCACATAGACCGGGCAGTAAGTTGGACGGACAAAGCAACCATCATTCTTTCGTTGAATCCGCTTCTCCCTTCAACACATGCGTCAGTGAGAGGTCGCGTCCGCTCTGCCCGGGCATGAATGCGGCACCGATTCTCTGGAGCGGTGCTGACCGTTTTGGGTGGGAAGCGCGTGCGGGCGATGGAGGGGCTTTGGATGGGCCAGGCTGGTCAGGGGAGGGTGTGGCAGCTCTCCCGACCGGACGCCCGGAAGCGAGAGGATGCACAGACTCTCGCGGCTAAATCGTAGTACTACACACCATCTCTCTGTAGGATGATGTGTCGCTCTCTCTACACATATGCTGTTAAAACACACACACACATACGCACGTGCGCGCGTGCACACGCACACACACACAGGTTCTTCGTTTATTGGGCTCATCTCATTTTATTTGTTTTACCATATTATACAGTCTTATTTTCACTTCTTTCCACCACATTTTCTTCCAAGGTGCATTAAATTGATGCATGCAAGGATTAAAAGAAACCAACCAGTGCATGTAACCATTCCTACTTATTTAGTGGTCGTCCATGAATATATTGTAATTAATGCAGATTAAAGTTTGAGCAATTTTGTAAACTATGAGATGGAGTACATTTCTCCACTCATCATCTGCCTTGGTTGATGAGATTTCAAATTTAGGCCCTATAAACCGGAAGGGAGGGAATAGTGAAAAATTTTGGTCAAGCTTTGACAAAAAATATATGACATGGCGTAAAAACCTGGATGGAGGTAGTAGTACGAGATACGGTGGAACACTGACTTAGGCCAAATACAAGTGCCCAGAATTATTGGAAGAGAGCAAAGTGTACATACAAAATAATTATAATTGAATTTCTCGATTTTTTTAAACGGAGGAAAAAGATTTGCCTCATCCATTAAATAAGAGGAGAATAGAGTTTGACAGTTTGCAAGTGACCCTACAAATAAACGGCATGGCAATTACTCTCGTAGAACAATACGCCCTAGTTTCTTAGCACCCGTTGTAACCCTTAGTACATACGGTGGCACACTGAATTAGGCTGAATACAAGTGCCCAAAATATTTAAAATTGGAGGATGGTGTAGCCCACCTTTCCAGTTTTTTCACCCTGTGTGGTTCAATTGTTGTTCACTTAGAAGGGTTGTTACCACACGTGAACGATAGTAAGTGCAACCGAGAGGCGTGGAGCGTTAATTGCGAGTTGACTCCTTCGAGCGTTAAATTTTCTTCACGTATTAGCATTGCCCTAGTAGTATTTTTCTTCACTAGTACGTTAAATAAAGAGTTCAGTTTCGTGCTCAATTTAATACGATTTTTATGGAGAGAAAAAGAAAAACACTCCAACTATATACGCTGCAGCCTCAGCGCTTGTTTTCTAGGGTTTGCTCTCTTCAAACTCTCTCACCACTATATATATATATACACGTTTGAGCCTCAGTGCTTGTAGTTGCTCTCTTCAAACTCTCTCAGCCTCTCCAGATTTAAACAAGACTACATTGGCCTCGCGCTCTCTCACACTCCCCTCACTGCTTTTCAAAGAGCCGGCAGCATTTCGTCCGCTGGGGAAGGGATGGAGGCTTAACGCTGTCGCCGTCGGCGTGCGAGGGAATCCACTGTCGACGCCGCCGTTCTCTTTCACCCAACGGTGGCACGGGAGGGCCTCCGACCCCTTCTTCCTCGCTTCCTACCATAGTGTGGGCAGATCGGCCTCCTTCCGCCCATTGAGCCACACCTAGAGAACCTTAAGATAAAATTTACTTAATCCACATGCATTGATCTAGCTGGATGTCGAATTTTTACGCTTCTGCACTCGAATCTAGGTGTTGGATCAAACAAGAAAGTAGTGGGGAAAGTTGTATAGCATGAATCTAGGACATGGTTCAAAGAGGAAAGGAAGGGGGAAAGTAGTACATACTGGCTATCCAACACCTATGTTGTTCGAAAAGGGAAAACAATGACAAACGCAGTACACACATCTGTAAGGAACTGATCTTTCTGTGGGTGGGGGACAAGGCTGTAGAGTTTGAGTAGGACTAGATTTGCTACCCTCACAAAGGGAAAGGTGTCTAAAGAGAACAAAAATGGGATCAACACAAATATGCACCTTGGTTGTTTGTTGCAACAGACTGTGTATCACCCCTTTATACATCGGTAGATGTACATGGTGCTGGTGCGTCCACTGTCCCATACAACTCTTTAGCTGTTGTTAATCTAATAATGCCGCTGGAAAATTGAAGCAATGCCACAGTTAAAAGCAAATTACATGTTTAATGAATTTTATTCTTAATATAATCTCTCTGTTAATATGAACCAATGCCACTGTTTGAGAAATGCTACTGTCTTGCTTTCTTTCCCATTTAGATAAGTTAGATGCTTCTTTTTGTGGGTTCCTTGTCATCTATCGCTATTAACCAGTAATTGTATCCTTTGCACCTCTGTGTAAATAGGGTTGTCTACTTCACCTCGTTGCTATTGCGACCTTTTGTTGCACTGCACAAAACACTTTTGTTTTAAGAGTGTTTTGTGCAGTTCAACTAAAATGTCACACCGACAATGTTGCTTGATTGCTTGATCTTAGTGGAACTGCACAACAGGAGATCTGACTTCCTATCCGTGTTATCAAATTTGTTTCAGATCTTCTTCTTGTGAGTTGTTTGAATTCTACGTCATGAGATGTCAGTACTGGCCTTCTTCCACATGATTGTGTAGTGTGCTTTCATATGTTGTGCTACTGATACGGTAGTGTTTCTTGATTTTAATGAACTGCACAAAATGAGACCGGACTTCCAATTTGTATGTGCACCGTAATATCCCATTGAGGTAAGATATGATATTTCACAACTGTTGGCGTGTAGTTTGCTACTGTCATCAGAAAATTAATGTTGTTGTTTAGTGCTATACTTGTGATCCCTAATTGACATGCCAAATCTTACATTGAAGGCGAAGCTTGTTTGTTATTGAACCAAGTGATGAAGGGGAAGAACAAGCGGAAGAAGAACAAAAATCAACTCCCGGTGCTGTAATGAAGCACTGGAACTGTGATGGCATGAGTAATGATATAGTTTTGCATCTTAATTTATTGCTATGGCTGGAACGAGCAATTATTTTGCCACTGTGATTTGATACCACTCTTAATGTAATATGTAATTATCTCTACTTGTGCAAACAAGGACTTGTTTGAAGATAACATATATTTTAGTGGAACTGCACAAGAAGATGTTGGAAACATTATACTAATCGAGGAGTATATAGTAAGCATGGCAACCATAGTAGATAATAATGGATGGTCCCCGAGAAGTGCTTGATCTGTATGCTCTACATAATAAGCCTCCTGACAAAGGTTGGTGCCCACATATTTCATCCATATGATTGAGCTTTGTCATCTCTATTGGTGTTGTGCTACTCTTTAGCTACTGTCATTAGAAAGTGGTATTGTTTCGCATGTTAATCTAAGGCTGCTAATAAATTGAGGCACCGGTTTGCCACCGTTATAGCCACTGATAAAATTAAGTAATAATACAATTCAAGTTGAGCTGCTTTCTTTTGTATCATATCATTTCATATGAGGATAATGAGGATGCATCTCTTTGTGACTATACATTTCATCAGTTACTCCCATTGTTAATGTAATGGTTGTTTTAAATATTTCCTTTACTTTTTTTGAGCAAAAAGGGATGCTAGCATTTAGTTGTTCTCTTGTCTTCACGCAACAGGATCCTCCTCCTCTGAAGAAGACTATGGAGTATGTGAAGTGCCTAGTTCCGATTATGCCAGGATGAAGCCCAGTTTACCTTCTCATCAGAAGGAGCAATTGAATGATGGTTACATTACTGCCCACAAGACCAAACTAGCTTCAACTCAGAAGCACTCACAGATTTCCATCATTTTTGCTGTGATGGGCAAGTGCAATGTTGTTTTAGGATTCTTTCTAGTGAGTTCCATTTTTTTAAATGTGTGCTCTGCATGGATCATGTAGGTGCCTGTTTAAACTGTAGATTCATAATTCAGTTTATTTCATACCAGTCACTTTTTTTGTATTTATGCAAATAGGGATGCTCATCTTGATTTCAGTGGGAGCTATACAAAATGTTCTGATGGTGCCGATATGTTGAAGGCATTGCGACATATAAAGGCGAAATCCTACAAGCTATGCGCGAAGTTGGTTGATTTTAGTGGAACTGCACAAAAAGAATAGCTGGTTTATTTAGCACGAGGTGACATGCCAATGTGCAAACTGATGGCAAACCCCACCCATTCCACAATCATAGGCATTTGATATTTTGGAATGGGAAAACCTTCTCAAAGTTTGCTCATTGATGTTCGGAAGAAGACATGCTTTTGATATTTTGGAATGGGAAAACCTTTTCAAATTTTGCACCTTGATGTTAGCAAGAAGACATGCATTTGATATTTTGTAATAGGACACCCTTTGCTGTCAGTAGCATCGATTGATTTTTCTTTATTTGTGTCTTCAGTTGTGAGATGCTCGATCGATTTTTCTTTATTTGTGTCTTTTGTTGTGAAGTAAATATTCACTCTGACCTGTGAATAATTGAGATGCATAATCAGCGATCAATTGTTGCTCAATGAATTGACAGGCCTGTGAGTTTGATTGCAATGTATAGGCAAGCTAAAAAGCTACTCAAACATTTGGGAAGTGTGAAACTGCAGCAAACGATGTGATCACCGTGTGTCCTGAGAATAATGCTAGTCCCTCTGTCTAGGTTCGTAAGTCATCTTAAGTTGTGCACCGCGACCAAGGAGGAGGGAAAAATGAGAGAACTTAATGTTTATTTGCTTAATACATTGCATGCAATGTACTGACCACTTCATGTCGTGTTTGGTAGTCTCAAGTCACCGATAGCATACATGCCACACATATCTTATTGGTTGATTCCTTTATTAATGTCAAAAAACAATAAACGAGGTGAGAGTTAATGCACCGCGCCTAAGTGTTTTGGGATTATTTGGTTTTCATCAGGTGAACACCTAGACGGAGGGAGTAGTACGTATTGTTTCGGTATTGTTTTGAATGTTCATGTAATGCAACTGATACAAGAATTCAAACTAACTGGTCTAAATTCGTTCATACACGACCTGATTTCATATAAACATGCCGGGTTTCATTACATTTCAGACATTCTTCAACTACAAAGCGGTGCTCGTCCGGCTCTGGAGGTTTAATAAATAAACCTAATTTATGATCTCTGGTGCCCATTCCCCGTGTCCGGCCCAAGAACTAAAGTTTCTTCTCCAGCTCCGCTTCTAGAGCCACAGGAGCCACAGGAAGTGAAGCTATCCGACTCCACGTCTCCGCCAAGTAGCTAATCGGCCGTCGATGTTCAACCCACCAAGCTTGGCTTCAACTGGAGGGTAGGAGCGGTGGCCTTACTTGGACCCGAGTGGTGGCGACATACCATCTTCTACTCTTCCTTGTTTTCTGTATGGCGCGACATCGTTGCCGGCGGGGCGGGGCCTCGACGGAGCCGCCGATGTCTCCTGCCTCGTTGCCGGTGGGTCGGCGCCTCGGCGGAGCGAGGGAAATCCTCCGCCTCGTTGAAGGCGGAGCGGGGCCTCAGTGGAGCCGGCGATGTCCTCTGCAATGTTGCCGGCGGGGCAGGGCCTTGGTGGGGTGGGGCCTTGACGGTGCCGGCGAAGTCCTCCGGCTTGGTGCCGGTGGGGAGAGGCCTCGACTGAGCCGGTGGTGTTCTCTGCCTCGTTCCCGATGAGGCGGGGCCTCGGCGGAGCCGGCGAAGTCCTCCGGCTTGTTGCCGGCGGGGCATTGCATCGGTGGAGCCGGCGAAGTCCTCCACCTCATCATCGTGGTCGCCAAATAGTGCCTCGCCCACTTCATCGTCCTCCTTGTAGGCGGCCGCAACCGCCGCCATCCGCATGCGGTACCGCCAGCGCTCGAGGAGGGTCTCATGGGCGGAGCGGTACGACTCGAGCAGTGCCTCCTGCTTGGCCCGCTCCGTGGCGATCTGCTCCTCCGCCTACAGGTGCTCCTGGATGACTTGGTGATTGTAGGCAGCATCGGCATTAGCCTCCCGGAACTCCTCCTCTCACTACTGCCTCACCATGTCCATGTATTGGGCACGGGCCTCACCGATGGTCATGATGCAATGCACCGGCGAGGATGGCGCGGAGGAGGAGGTTGGCGGCGGCTCCTTGACCACCATGTTCTCCATTGGGACATCGTCGTTCTTCTGGTCCGTCGTCCGCCCGTCCCGGACAGCGGTGGAGATCGAGTAAGCCATGATGGGAGTGGTGTGTGGAGGAGAACGGGAACTGACGCGGATGACTGTGGCTATGGCCGGGGCAGCAGTTTATATAGCAATGGTGGGCGGCAGAGGGACGGATGGGTGGCGCCGGAGTAGCCGACTCGGCAACCGGGTATCATTAATGTGGGCGGCAGATGGAAGGACGGACAGCAGTTGTGTCGTTTAAATGCGGAGCAGTCCCCTACACCGGGAAGCGGCACAGGCTGCGCTGACCGTTTCGGGTGGAAACCGCGCGCGGGCGATGGAGGGTGTCTGGGGCGCCAGAGCGGTGTCACTCATGCTTAGCAGCGGTCCGGTCTAGCAGCCGGACATGCTGGCTCGCCAGCGAGCTCGCCGAGTGCTACTTCTTGAGCTTGCGTTGATTTTTCCCTTGAAGAGGTAAGGGTGATGCAGCAAAGTAGAGATAAGTATTTCCCTCAGTTAAGAACAAAGGTATCAATCCAGTAGGAGGCACAAGCAAGTCTCGAATCTATGCACCTGCACAAAATAACAAACACTTGCACACAACATGAAAAAGGGGTTGTCAATCCCTTCACGGCCGCGAACAAGAGTGCGATCTAATAGAGATAGGTATAAAAGATAAATAAAAGAGCAAACTAAAGTAAATATAAATAAATTGCAGCAAGGTATTTTTGTGTTTTTTGGTTTATAGATCTGAAAATATATGAAGGAAAATAGACCCCGCGGCCATAGGTTTCACTAGAGGCTTCTCTCTTGAAAGAAAACATGCGGTGGTAAACGAATTACTGTTGAGCAATTGATAGAAAAGCGCGTAGTTATGACGATATCTAAGGCAATGATCGTGAATATAGGCATCACGTCCGTGATAAGTACACCGAAATGATTCTGCATCTACTACTATTACTCCACACATCGACCGACTTCTACCTGCATCTAGAGTATTAAGTTCATAAGAACAGAGCAACGCTTTAAGTAAGATGACATGACGTAGAGGGATAAACTCAAGCAATATGACATAAACCCCATCTTTTTTTCCTTGATGGCAACAATACAATATGTGCCTTCCTACCCCTTTTTTCACTAGGTGAGGACACCGCAAGATTGAACCCAAAACTAAGCACCTCTCCCATTGCAAGAAAAACCAATCTAGTTGGCCAAACCAAACCGATAGTTCGAAGAGAAATACGAAGATATCTTAATCATGCATGAAAGAGTTCAGAGAAGACTCAAATAATATTCATAGATAATCTGATCATAAATCCACAATTCATCGGATCTCAACAAACATACCGCAAAATAAGATTACATCGAATAGAACTCCAAGAACATTGAGGAGAACATGGTATTGAAGATCAAAGAGAGAGAAGAAGCCATCTAGCTTCCAGCTATGGACCAGTAGGTCTGTGGTAAACTACTCATGCTTTATCACAAGGGCAGCATGGTTGATGTAGAGGCCCTCCATGATCGAATCCCCCTCCGGCAGGGTGCCGAAAAAGGCCCCAAGATGGGATCTCACGGCAGCAGAGGCTTGCGCCGGCGGAAAAGTATTTTGGTGGACGTTTTTGATGTTTGGGGAATATTTGAGAATTTATAGAGGTGGAACGAGGGTTAGGTGACTCTTGAGGGGCCCACAATCCAGGGGACGCCCCCCTGGGGTGTGCTCTGAGGGCGGGTGGCCTCCTCAAGACTCTTCTGGCCCTCTCTCCAAGTCATGTAGTTGTCTCTGGTCCAAGAAAAATCATCGTAAAATTTTATTCTATTTGGACTCCGTTTGATATTCCTTTTCTCTAAAAGTCGAAAACAAGGAAAAAATAGAAACTGGCACTGGGCTCTAGGTTAATAGGTTAGTCCCAAAAATAATATAAAATAGCATATTAATGCATATAAAACATCCAAAATAAATAATATAATAGAATGGAACAATCAAAAATTATAGATACGTTGGAGACGTATCAAGCATCCCCAAGATTAATTCCTGCTCGTCCTCGAGTAGGTAAATGATAAAAACAGAATTTTTGATGTGGAATGTTACCTAACATATTTATCAATGCAATCTTCTTTATTGTGGCAAGAATGTTCAGATCCATAAGATTCAAAACAAAAGTTTAATATTGACATAAAAACAATAATACGTCAAGCATACTAATAAAGCAATCATGTCTTCTCAAAATAACATGGCCAAAGAAAGTTATCCCTACAAAATCATATAGTCTGGATATGCTCCATCTTCATCACACAAAGTATTTCATCATGCACAACCCCAAGGACAAGCCAAGCAATTGTTTCATACTTTTGGTGTTCTCAAACTTTTCAACTTTCACGCAATTCATGAGCGTGAGCCATGGATATAGCACTGTAGGTGGAATAGAATATGGTGGTTGTCGAGAAGACAAAAAGAAGGAGAAAGTCTCACATCAACTAGGCAAATTAATGGTCTATGGAGATGCCCATCATTTGATATCGATGCAAGTGAGTAGGGACTTCCATGCAATGGATGCACTAGAGCTATAAGTGTATGAAAGCTCAAAAAGAAACTAAGTGGGTGTGCATCCAACTTGCTTTCTCATGAAGACCTAGGGCATTTTGTGGAAGCCCATCATTGGAATATACAAGCCAAGTTCTATAATGAAAAATTCCCACTAGTATATGAAAGTGACAAAATAGGAGACTCTCTATCATCAAGAACATGGTGCTATTTCAAAGCACAAGTGTGGAAAAAGGATAGTAACATTGTCCCTTCTCTCTTTTTCTCTTATTTTCTTGTTTGGGCTTCTTTGGCCTCTCTTTTTTATTTGGTCTTCTTTGCCCTGTTTTATTTTTTTATAAAGTCCGGAGACTCATCCCAACTTGTGAGGGAATCATAGATTCCATCATCCTTTTCCTCACATTGGACAATGCTCTAATAATGATGATCATCACGCTTTTATTTACTTACAACTCAAGAATTATAACTCGATACTAGAACAAAATATGGCTATATGAATGCCTCCGGCAGTGTAGCGGGATGTGCAATGATCAAGAGTGACATGTATAAAAAATATGAACGGTGGCCAAGCCACAAATACTATGCCAACTACATGATCATGCAAAGCAATATGAGAATGATGGTGCGTGTTATAATAAAACGGAACAGTGGAAGTTGCATGGCAATATATCTCAGAATGTCTATAGAAACGCCATAATAGGTAGGTATGGTGGCTGTTTTGAGGAAGGGTATATGGTGGGTTTAATGCACCAGCGAAAGTTGCGCAGTACTAGAGAGGTTATCAATGGTGGAAGGGTGAGAGTGTGTATAATCCATGGACTCAACATTAGTCATAAAGAACTCACATACTTATTGCAAAAAATTTATTAGCCATCGAAACAAATTACTACGCACATGCTCCTAGGGGGATAGATTGGTAGGAAAAGACCACCGCTCGTCCCTGACCTCCACGAATAAGCAAGACAATCAAAAAAATAAATCATGCTCTGACTTCATCACATAACGGTTCACCATACATGCATGCTACGGGAATCACAAACTTTAACACAAGTATTTCTACCAATCCGCAATTACTCACTAGCATGACTCTAATATCACCATCATTATATCTCAAAACAAATGCAAGGAATCAAACTTCTCATATATTCAATGCTCTTTATCTGAAAGTTTTTATTATATCCCTCTTGGATGCCCATCATATTAGGACTAAATTCATAACCTAAGAAAATTACCATGTTGTTTAAAGACTCTCAAAATAATATAAGTGAAGCATGACAGTTCAACAATTTCTATAAAATAAAGCCACCGTCGTGCTCTAAAAAGATATAAGTGAAGCACTAGAGCAAACTGCCTAGCTCAAAAGATATAAGTGAAGCACTTAGAGTATCCTAATAAATTCATGATTAAAGTGTGTCCCTCTCAAAAGGTGTGTACAGCAAGGAAGATTGTGGAAAACTAAAAAGAAAAGACTCATATCATACAAGACGCTCCAAGCAAAACACATATCATGTGGTGCATAAAAATATAGCATCAAGTAAATTTACCAACGGATTGAAGACGAAAGAGGGGATGCCATCCAGGGCATCCCCAAGCTTAGATACTTGGTTGTCCTTGAACATTACCTTGGGGTACCTTGGGCATCCTCAAGATTAGGCTCTTTCCACTCCTTATTCCATAGTCCATCAAATCTTTACCCAAAACTTGAAAACTTCTCAACACAAAACTCAACAGAAAACTCATAAGATCCGTTACTATAACAAAATAAATCACCACTTTAGGTACTGTTGTGAACTCATTCTAAATTTATATTGGTGTTATATCTACTGTATTCCAACTTATCCATGGTTCATATCCCCCGATACTACCCATAGATTCATCAAAATAAGCAAACAACACATAGAAAACATAATCTGCCAAAAACAGAACAGTCTGTAGTAATATGGAAATTTCATATACTTATGTAACTCTAATTTTTTTGAAAAATTAGAAAAATTTAGGAAATTTGTATATAAACATTGTGTAAAAAAATCAGATCAAAAGCACATTTCTGTGATTTTCTAAATTTCTTACAATGAGCGCAAAAGTTTCTGTTTTTCATCAAGATCAAATCAACTATCACCATAGACCATCCCAAAGGTCTCACTTGGCTCAAACACTAATTAAAACACCAAAACAAAATTACTGCAGAGGTAATAATGTGTATTTTGCTGTCGCGTCGGAGATCTGCCTATCCGGGCACAAGTCTGGGGGAAACATACACCCCTATTTGTGTACCCCGGCATAAGCCCCCGGGCCTGAGCCATACATGTCACTGGGCATGTTGGGTTAGGCCCCAAAACAATGCACGAACACGCGTTGAAGATATGCGCTCCTCTCCCCCACGTTCGCTCCCATAAAGGAAAAAAACATGGAGAGGCGCGGCTCATTCGCACCCGTTTCTCCATCCTTCATCTTCTTCGTCTCCCCCTGCGGTTCCGAGGTGGAGGAGGACAGAGCAAAGGCATTACGGGGCACTTATGTTTTTTCAGTCTAAAATATGTAGGCACTTGCTGAACTTTAGTCTAAATTATGTAAACTTCTTTATACATGTTTGTGCTCTGTAAGATCTGTACTTGCTTATCAGCATATTAATGAAAAAGACAAGCCTTGCCGGGTACTTGTGCTTGTATCATGTCCATGCAGAGGTGAGGTGCCTCTATACGTTCAAGTAAACAAGTTTCCCTCGGCAAACTATCCTGCCGGTACCCTTAGTTTGCTGCCGTGGGGCGAGGCCTGCCAGGCATAAAACTTTAAAAATGGAACGGCCCCTCATCGAACCCTCTCCATCAAAGGCAACCGCGACCACCTTGCCCGAAGCAACATTCAGGACAAAGGATGGGAGCACCTATGTTTTGAAGGTAGCGAGGTTTTCATATAAATAAGTTTTTACCTTACAGAACAGGTATGGATAAGAAGAAACTTATCTGTTTGGCTTGCCGGGGATCACTGTGTAGGCTTGCCTTCATTTCTTCTATTCGGGATCAAGTCCACGGCAAGAACCCTGCAACTCATGCTATGCTCATGATATGCTTATGCATGCAATCTTGTCGGGGGCCCCCCAGTGCTTCGTTTATTCATCTGTTGCTCAGGGTCTATGCCTGGCTTTGTACAAAGGGTTACATGCAACATCGGCATGGCTTGTACAAAAGGGTGGCTGCCGGGCAAGGCCCGACAGCCGCACCTTACGTGTAGAACTTACGGAGATGCTCAATGTTCCATGAGTTTTGCAACTGAATGCCATCTCCGGTCTCCAGACGGACTGCGCCGGGTTTGGTGACTCGTACTACCCGGTAAAGGCCTTCCCACTTCGGCGTCAACTTGTTTACACCCATGGCGGACTAAACACGCCTAAGGACAAGGTCGCCTTCCTCAAGGCTCTGGGCGTGAACCCTGCGGCTGTGATAGCAACGCAGGGCTTGCTGGTAGCATGCATCACGCGTAGCAGCCCGGAGACGGTTCTCCTCAAGTAACACAGCGTTGTCACGCCGGTGCTGTTCTTGTGCTACTTCATCGTAGGCAAGCACTCGAGGTGATGCATATATGAGTTCCGTGGGGATAACTGCTTCTGCCCCATAGACTAGGGAGAAGGGTGTCTGCCCGGTAGCTCAATTTGGTGTCATACAAAGGGACCAAAGAACCACCGGCAGATCATCGATCCATCGCCTGCCGCACTTCTGCATCCTATCAAATGTTCTTGTCTTGAGTCCTCGCAGCACTTCAGTGTTTCCCCTCTCAGCTTCTCCATTGCTTCTGGGATGGGCAACAGAGGCAAATGAGATTTTGCTTCCGATGGCATGAACGTATTGCATGAAGGCGCGACTTGTGAATTGGGTGCCATTGTCAGTGATGATCCTGGCGGGTACTCCGAAACGGCACACCAATCCTTTCAATGACTTGAAAGCTGACTGTGCGGTCACCTTCTTCACGGGCTCCACCTCTGGCCACTTTGTGAACTTGTCGATAGCGACGAACAAGAACTCAAAGCCCCCGGTAGCACGGGGGAAGGGGCCCAAGATATTGAGCCCCCAGACCGAGAAGGGCCATGACAAAGGGATCGTCTAGAGAGCTTGAGCAGGCTGATGGATATTCTTGGAGTGGAACTGGCAGGCTTCACATTTGGTGACTAGCTCAATTGCATCTTCGAGGGCCGTGGGCTAGTAAAAACCTTGCCGGAAGGCTTTTCCAACCAAGGCCCTTGATCCAATGTGGGAGCCGCATATACCCTTGTGTATCTCTGCCAACAGTTCCTTTCCTTCTTCCTGGCAAATGCACTTCAATTTCACTCCATTGGGCCTTCTTCTGTATAGTGTGTTATCAATGAACTGATACATACTGGCCCTCCGGGCTACTCTTTCAACTTCTTCTTGCTCTTCGGGAAGTTCTCCTGTTTGGAGAAAATGGACAATGTGCCGCGCCCAAGTTGGAGCCTAAGGCTTGGCAACGAGGACCAGCGGCACCTCCTCATTCATGGGAGCGCATGCCTCGACCACAAGAACATGTGGTTCAGCGGGAGGGTGCTGCTCACTGGGAGAAACGGAGTTGTTCCCGCCAACCTCTCTGCCGGGGACCCCAGAGGGCTCTGCCAGGAGAGGCCTGCCGGAGTCCGGTTTCCTCCTTTGTTCGGGCACACTTGTCTGCCAGAGTGTATAGCTCATTCATAGTCTTGGGTAACCGAACGTTCATTTTGGAATGTATCCTGCGGTTGCGCATGTTGGACTGGAACGCAGCTATCACAGCTGCTGGATGGATGTCTGGAATGTTCCTATGTACCCGGCTGAACCTCTGCATATACTTCCGCAAACTCTCTCCTTCCATCTGTGGGAGGAGCTGCAAGTCGCTGGGCCGCCCTAGTTCTTGATGGCCGCCTGTGAAGGCGCCAATAAACTCATGGCACAGATCAGCCCAGGTCGAGATGGAGTTCTCTGGCAAGTGCATCAGCCACGACCTCACGTTTGGCTTGAGTGCCAAAGGGAAGTAGTTGGTGAACACCCTCTTGTCCCCTTCTCCAGCAGCTTGAACAGCGATGGTGTAGATGCTCAAGAACTCTGCCGGGTTCAATCTTCCATCGTACTTTTCTGGTATCTCTGGTTTGAACGTACGGGCAGATGGCCAACGGACTTACCGTAGCTCACGAGTGAAGGCGGGGCACCCAACCTCGAAAGGAAGGTACCCGCGCCCACTGGGCATGGGTTCGTCAACGTCAGGGCCATTGTGCCTATCAGACTGGCGGTGGGTGTCGCGGCGTCGCTCGATGGTGACGCGCGCGTCTTCCCTCCACCTGTCTTCCAGGACCCGTCGCTGGTCTCGACGTGCCTGAGGATCAGACGAAGCAATTGATACGTAGTCGGGTTCTTGGTCGCTTGGCCCTGGTTGCGGCCCCTGCCCTGGCTGTCAAGGAGGGGACTGCACGGTCGGAATGGCTCCATCGGCGCGGCTAGCGGCTTGGGCCATTGCCTCTGTTGGTGGAGGCCGTGGCAGGCCTGCCTACTGTGATCCTCCCGCCTCAACAAAACCAATCAAGCTCTACATAGTGGCCTTCCACTCGTCCATTTGATTGGCCGTTGGCGGAAATCTCAACAAGAGCTAGGCCCGCGCCATGGCCTCCGAAGCGGTGCTTGGCATGGACGACGATGCGGTTCGCGACGTTGCCCGACTTCTGATGGTGCCTGTAGTGGTGGCGCCATGTTCTCGCTGCCGCGAGCCAGTTGCCAGGGAGGCGTGACGACGAGGCGGATGCACTTTGGGGTTGATGACCCCATTTGGCGCATCATCTCAGCTAGCTTGCCCTGGGGGTGGCACGGGCCCTGTAGCCGCATCCGCGGCGGGGGCAGCTAAGTGATTACGATCCGCATCAGGGAGAGCGCCAGCACTACGGTGGTGTCCCTCGGCGAGGTGGGGAGGCGGAGACAGAGTGTTCTCCCCACCCGCACCTTGAGGAGCATGGCCGCTGGGGTGTTGTTGTTGTCGCCCTCCTCCGGTGCCTCCTACTCCTGCTTTGGCCGCAAGGGGAATGGTGATGGCGCCGCCTACGCCGGTCACGTTCCCCATGGCTTCAGCATTCCCATGTTCCCCCGCAGCCCCCACGGCATTAGTGGCTGCATGCAAGGGAGCCTTTGAGGTAGACGGGTGAGCTGAAGCACCCGATTTCTTTTTGGGAGCCATGGATGATGAAGCCGTTGATGAAGAAAACAATGATGAAGATGACGCGCTGCTCACACCTTCGGGTTCGCGCAAGCGCTGCCCCCCTACCTGGCACGCCAGAGATGTTGTGGTATCACACAGCCACCTATGGGGCATCGGCCCTTTGTGGTTCGGCAAGGGTGAAGAGCGCATTGCACAAAGAGAGGAAAGCATAGAGTAGCACGACAATGATGACACGGGCACTTTTACCTAGGTTCGGGCCGCAGCGAATTGATGAAAGGACCGTGGTGGAGACGCAACACTCTAGCCCGGCAAGGTCACCTCGGGGCGAGAGTAGCTACACGCATACGAGCGTACAAGGGTCTGAATCCTTTCTAAGGTAGCCACGACCCTCCTGTTATAGGTCAAGGTGTCAACACAATGGCAAAACAGTCATTATGCACTGATTAGATAGCCACAGTGCTATCATACCTAACTCTGCAGATAGGACAGGGTGCATTAAATATGCCGCTTAGTGTCACATCCTGGCATAGCCCGGCAAGCCTTGCAGTGCCATTCAGCCACCTTTTCACCTGCCCGCGCGACATGTCACCTGGACGGGTGTCATTTAGGGATGATCTTCCTCAGAAATGGCCTGCCACGTACCAAGTAACAGCCACTTAGTCACTTGGGGGCTCGACGCTGCATCGATGGGTGACTTGCATTGCTGTGAGGTGGAGCGGTGGAGCTTTGGCTGGGTAATCCGCCCTTGGCGTCCCCAACAAGCTTGCCGGGGGAGTCTTGAGGCTTGTCTTGGGGTAACCTTGACCCCACCAGGCTTGCCTGCCCAGCAAGGGAGGTTTTTCCTTAGTGATATGTTGCTTATTTGTTTGGTCTTGGTCTTCTTGATCCGCCCTTTGATTTCTCAAAGCGCCATCTCTTCTGCTTGGCCTTGTCTTGAATGCTTGGTGCAGTTTTCTCTGTTGCAGTCGCACCGTAGATCTGCCTGTCCGGGCACAAGTCAAGGGGAAACATACACCCCTGTTTGTGTACCCCAATAGGCGCCTAATGCGCCCCCCAATCAGACACCGCCTCAACGTGTTCTGACGCAACCTGGGCATTTTTCTAACCCAGTGGATAACATGGCAACCCGGCTAGTGGCGATTCCAATCACTGGTGAGACACTAGCCGCGGTCGAAACTCAGAACATAGTTGAGCTCTTACAGACGGCCATTGCATAGCGAGAGGCTTATTTATACAGTCGTTATCGGATGCATTCAACTCCCCTCCCAAGCCGTAGTTATAGTCTGCGTATTGAGTCGCTTGCATTCTCTAGTAGTGAGAGGCAACGTAACCTACCCCGTGATCTTAACCCGCCCCTTAACCCGAGGACAGAGGTTCAGGCAGCTCACCAGGAGGCTTATCAGCAGCCTACGGTGACCCCTTCGGCCTCGGTGGGAGCCGGTGCAATTTCTAGGTCTGTTGGAGTGCCGTGTTTAGTGCCGGCTTTGCGTAACGAGCGTTTGCCCAAGGATTTTAAGGGCCCTCACAAGGTGCCCAATTATACAGCTGATCTCCCTCCTGAGGCTTCGATTGAGAGTTATGAGTTAGCCATGGAGATGTTGGATGTCAATGATGCTGTTTGTGCCAAATACATTACTATGATGTTGGAAGGACCGGCTCGTACGTGGTTGAAAGGCTTACCTCCTAATTCCATCAGTTCGTGGGCAGAGTTGAAGGCGCGTTTCATCAAAAAAATTAAAAGGAACATGCAAGCAGCATCTAACGATTGTTGATCTGGATCATTGCGTGCAGCATGAGGATCAGTCGGCCCATCATTGGGTCCGGCGGGTCTCCACTATTATTCACTCATCTGACAGTATTGCGGCGGGCCAGGCAATTCTGATCTTAGAGAAGAATTGTCACTTCGTCCCCCTTAAGGAGAAGCTTGGGCGGCTCAAACACACTTGCCAAGACATGGGAGAACTCATGGCGGCGCTCACTAAGTATGCAGACACTGATAACACGAAGGATCCTGGTTCTGATGATGATAAACCCAACAAGGGCAAGAAGAATGGAAACGGTATGAGTCAGCAGCAGAATTTAATAGGGAATAATGGCAACAACCAGGGTAATGGTGGTAAGCGGAGACACCCCGATGGCGGGTCATATCTAGTGGCTAACACGAACACTGGGCATAAAAACCAGCGCCACAACGGTAATGGTAAGCCGCCTTTTGGCGGAGCAAAGCCTTTCAATCTTGAGGCAATGCTTAATGACCCTTGCCCGAAGCATAGTCTTCCTAACAAGCCGTCTACTCATGCCTTGAAGGATTGTTACATTATGCAGGAGTTCCAAAATCACAGCCTTAACTAGCACCATGGCAACAGTAATGGGCCGCCTAGCGGGTCAGGATCCGGCTCTCAGGGCTCCGGCTTTGGTGGTGGCGGCTCAAATTCTGGTTATCAGGGTCAAGGTAACCATGGTTGTCATAATTAGCACTCTGGTCAAGGTCACCAGCAGCAAAATAATCAGTCAGGGTATCAGAGCAATCCTAAGCAGCTTAATGGGGGTCAATACCACATTTTCACTAGAAGTCTTTGCAAGCGAGACCAGAAGGTTCATAAACAGGCGGTTAATGCACTAGAGCCGGCTGTTCCACAATATTTGAGATGGTCTGAGCACACGATATCGTGGATCAGGGTGGATCACCCGCCACGGGTTGATAACCTGAGTCACTTAGCCCTTGTGGTGGCCCCTCAGGTTGGTGGCTATAAGTTCACTAAGGTACTTATGGATGGTGGTAGCAGCATCAACATCCTGTATTATGATACTTTTCACCGGATGAATCTGAGTGACAAGAATCTCAAGCCGTCTTCCATAGTTTTCCATGGCGTGGTGCTTGGTAAGTCGGCTTACCCTGTTGGAAAGATATCATTAGAGGTGGCTTTTGGTGATGAGTATAATTACAGAACAGAGACATTATGGTTTGAGGTGGTCAAGATTAAGAGTCCATATCATGCTCTGTTGGACAAACGGCTTATGCTCGATTCATGGCTCACCCTAGTTATATCTTTCTACAGCTTAAGATGCCAGGGCCAAATGGGACAATTACGGTACATGGTGATCAGAAAGTCGCCCTAGAGTGTGAGGAAGGAGATACATGTCGGATTTTGGGTTCCGCAAACCCTTGAGAGGTTCGAACTCTGGGGTGCGTGCGAAGAACTCGTCCTCCCTAGTCTGCCTACTCGCTAATCTCACAGCCTAGCTCGATGAACTGTAAGGAAAAGAGACACAGCAGTTTACCCAGGTTCGGGCCACCTTGCGGTGTAAAACCCTACTCCTGCTTTGTGGTGGATTGGCCTCGAGGGGCTGAGGATGAACTAGTACAGTGGCGAATAGCCTCAGGAGGAGAGGTGTTCTTGAGCTCGAGTGAGCTGGTGGAGTGAGGGTGATCTGAATGATCCGCCCGGGGGTCCGATCCGATCCCTCTCTATGATAGTGGCTAAGTCCTATTTATAGTGGCCTTGGTCCTCTTCCCAAATGAAAGGCGGGAAGGGATCCCAAAACATCCAAATTCGAAGGGAGACAACTAGTACATGCTATCCTGACAAAAGTAGTGTTCGCCTGGAAAAGCCTCTAGTTGTGACGCTGTGGTGGGCTCGGTGATGACCTCCGTCCTGCCATCCTTGTGATCTTGGTCTTGTTGCACGAGAATGGAAACCTTTGGCTGATTCCTCGGGACTCCGCGCCTGCGCTTGCCCCTTTAGCACCAAAGAGGAAACTGGTACACTGCGCCTGCTGGCACCCGCCTGGCCTTGGTCGTCATGGCTTGCGTCACCCGAACCTCACGAGGTGAGGGTTTGCATAGAGATCTCCGCTCCTCGGGAGCCAGCCTGAGGAGGCCGCTCCTCGTGGAGTTCTTGGTGTCGTCCGCCTTGCGAGGCTTGGCCCCTCGCGAGGGTCTTGAGTTGTTGTTGCTGAAGCTGGGTCATACCAGGCCGTCGATGGAGCCACGCCATGTGCCGCAGGCAGGCAAGTCTGGGTACCCCCGTTCCCAGAACGCTGACAATGCAGCTTATGTAGAGTCGGCTTGTGTCACTGAGGAGCTCAAATTTTATAAGGACAATGTTGATCCGGCTGATATGACCCCTCTGAAGAAGCTCACCATTGAACAGGACCCTCTGTTGTAGTTTAAGTCGGCTGACGATACCAAGCAGGTGGATTTCATCCCTGGCGACTCATCTCAGCAGTTCACTCTGGGGGCTAATATGGATCCCAAATAGGAAAGTGCACTCATCGAGTTCATCCATGAGAATCGGGACATCTTTGCATGCAAACCTTCTGACATGCCGGGTGTACCGAGAGAATTCGCTGAGCACAACCTTAATGTGGATCCCAAGTTTAAGCCGGTCAAACAGTTCCTCCATTGTTTCAACGAAGAACGATGTAAGGCTATTGGAGAAGAGGTAGCCCAGCTCTTGGCGGCCGGGTTTATTGTGGAAGTTTTTCACCCTGAGTGGTTAGCTAACCCTGTGCTTGTACTTAAGAAAAATGGCACATGGCGTATGTGTGTGGATTACATAGATCTTAACAAGGCTTGTCCAGCCGATCCATTTGCTCTCCCCCGTATTGACCAGATCATTGATGCAACGGCGGGTTGCGAGAGCTTATGCATCCTAGATGCTTACTCTGGCTATCATCAGATCAATATGGCAGTTAAAGACCAAGAGAAGACAGCTTTCATCACACCTTTTGGAGCTTTCTGCTATGTTTCCATGCCCTTTGGGCTCAAGAGTGCCCATGCGACTTATCAGCGCTGTGTTCAGAACTATTTTCATGATCAAATTGGGTGCAACGTTCATGCTTATGTGGATGATATTGTGGTCAAGTCTAGGAAGAAGGAGACTCTTCTTACTGATTTGAAGGAAACTTTTGACAATCTTCGGGTCTAGAAGATGATGCTTAACCCGGCCAAGTGTGTCTTTGGTGTGCCTGCAGGTAAATTGCTAGGTTTTCTGGTCTCGGAATGGGGCATTGAAGCTAACCCGGAGAAGATAAAGGCCATCACTTCACTTTCTAAGCCGGCATGTATCAATGACGTCCAGCGATTGGCGGGTCGTATTGCGGCCTTAACCTGGTTCAGAAGTCACCTGGGAGAGAAGGCAATCCCTTTATATCAGATGATGAAGAAGATGGATAATTTTGTCTGGAGTGATGCTGCCAATGAAGCATTTGAGGCACTTGAAAATCAGTTAGCTCAGCCGCCATCTTGGCTGCTCCCATAGACAAAGAGCCTTTCCTCCTATATGTGGCAGCTAATAACGAGGCAGTCAATGTAGCAGTTGTTGTGGAGCGCATGGAGGCAGGCAAAGAATACCCAGTCCAGCGGCCGGCTTACTATGTTAGTGAGGTCTTAACTGAGCCTAAGAAAAGATATCCACATTGGCAGAAGCTCGTGTTTGGGGTGTTCATGGCAAGTCGCAAACTGAAGCATTATTTTCTTGGCCATCCTATTACGGTGGTCAGCTCTGCTCCTTTGGGGGATATTATTCAGAACAGAGAAACCACTAGCCGGGTTGCTAAGCGGGCGATCGAGCTTGGGCCTCATAATCTGAAGTATGTACCAAGAACAGCCATCAAGTCTCAAGCCTTGGTCGACTTCATCAATGATTGGACAGAATTGCAAACACCTGAGGAGAAGCCTGACAACACATACTGGATAATCCACTTTGATGGGTCTAGGCAACTGGAAGGCTTGGGGGCTGGAGTTATTTTGACTTCCCCACGAGGTGATAAATTTTGTGTCGGTGCAACAAACCCTGGGTCTGTTGCCCTGACTATGCACAGGCACGAGAACAAGATTACAACACCAAGGTCGTGTCAAGATACAAGAGACCAAGATCTTCGAAGAACCAGCAGGCAGATTAAGAAGGCCAAGACCAAGATAGAAAAGCGAGACACCACCAGGAGAAAAGCCTCCCTTGCCGGGCAGGCGGACCTGGCAAGGACAAGGGCTCCCCCGGAAGAAAGCATTCAAGATGTCCCGGCAGGGCCTGCCGGGACTCGCGAAGGCAAAGACACCTCACCAAGCCATCTCACCACGACCCACGTCGTTGATCAATGCGGTGTCAAGCCGCAAAGTGACTAAGTGGCAGCCATTCGCCACATGGCGGCCTCTTTCTACAGGAAATACCTACAAATGACACCCGTCCTGCGACGTGCCAAGCAAGCAGGCATGGAGCTGGCAAGATGAGCCCGGCAAGGCTTGCCCGGCGAGCAACGATCTGACGTTGAGCTGTGCTTTTAATGCACTGTGTCAGCCTACAGAATTAGGTATGATAGCACTGTTTGCTATCTTATCAGTGCATAATGACTGTTTTGCCACTGTGGTGACCCCTTAACCTATAAAAGGAGGCCCATGGCAACCGTAGCAAGGGTTGGAAAGTTGAACACCCCCACGCTCGTACGCGCGTAGTCACTGCCTCCCCAGGGCGAGCCTGCCGGGCAAGTGTACTATGCTCCACCTCCAGTTTTCCACCATCAATCCACCAAAGTAGGAGTAGGGTTTTACGCCTCGCGGCGGCCCAAACCTGGGTAAAATTGCCCGTGTGATCTCTGCCGTGCTGCCCCACATTCTTCTGCTCTTTGTGCAACGCGACATCCCCCCTACCAAACCAGCAAGGGGCCCCTTGGCCCCATAGATGGCCGTGGTTTCCCGCGACATCTTTGGCACGCCAGGTAGGGGGTTCCCTTGCACGAACCTGAAATCATGTGCAGCGCGTCATCTTCATCACCATCTTCGTCTTCGACGGTGCTGTCAGCAATGGCACCCAAGAAGAAGCCCGGTGCTGCTGCTCACCCATCCACCTCGAAGGCGCCACCACCCGCAGCCACCAATGCTGTGGGGGGCGCCGATGGGGCTGTGGTCGGGGTAGGTGGCACCGTCACCACTTCCCCTGCGGTCAAAGCAGGAGCAGGAGACACCGGAGGAGAGCAACATCAGCAACACCCCGATGGCCACGCTCCGCGATGTACGGGGGAAGGGGCTACTGCATCCACTATCCTTCCCGTCGCCGACGGGCCCAGCCGCAGCAATAGCACTCGGTCCAGGGCGAATCGCCGCCCTCCGGCCGCCCCCACCACAGGGGCGGCCGCTGCGCGTGCACCTCCCCCGGGACAAGTCGACCAGGCTGTTGCGCCTAGTGGAGCTGCTGACCCTCAAGCGCCATCACCGCGCCACCATGCCATCCATGTGGCCGCCCTGCAACAGCGGGGACGTGATATGGTCGCTGCTGGCCCCGTCAGGAGCCGAGCAACGGCGCGATCTGCATCATCATCGCCCATACCAAGTACTACTACGGAGGCCATGGCGCGGGCTCAACTACTGCTGAGGTTTCCGCCAGCGCCCGAGCAAATGGATGAATGGCGTGCCACCATCCAGAGCCTGCTCGGCTTCTCCGAGGCTGGGGGCTTGCAGTGAGCTGGACCGCTACGGCCTCCCCCAGTGACGACAATGGCCCGTGCTGCTGGTCATACGGAAGGGGCCACCCCCACGGTACAATCCGCGCCACGGCAGCTTGCGTGGGCGCAGCGGAATCAAGAACTTGATGGCATCTCGACGGCCTCTTCTGACCCTCGAGTGCGTCCAGGCCAGTAGCGTACCCCGGAGGACAGGCGGAGGGGAGACGCGCGCATTGTCGTTGAGCAACGCCGCAACGCCCATCGCCGGGCCAATGGGTGTGACGGTCCCGACGTCGATGAGCCTGTGCTCGATACTGGCAGTTACCTACCTTTCGAGGTTGGGTGCCCTGCCTTTACTCGTGAGCTGTGGCAAGTCCGTTGGCCGTCCGTTCGCACATTCAAGCCAGAGATACCCGAGAAGTGCGATGGGAGGCTGAACCCGGCAGAGTTTCTGAGCATCTACACCATCGCTGTTCAAGCTGCCGGGGGAAGACATGAGAAGGTATTCGCAAACTACTTCCCTTTGGCTCTCAAGTCCAATGTGAGGTCTTGGCTGATGCACCTGCCAGAGAACTCCATTTCGTCATGGGCTGATTTGTGCCATGAGTTAATTGGCGCCTTCACTGGCAGCCATCAAGAACCAGGTTGGCCCAGTGATCTGCAGCTTCTTCAGCAGAAAGAAGGAGAGACTCTCCGGAAGTATTTGCAGAGATTTAGTAGTGTCCACTAAAACATCCCAAATATCCATCCGGCAGCTGTGATAGCCGCCTTCCAGTCCAATGTGCGCAACTGGAAGATTCGTGCCAAGATGAATGTACGGTTGCCCAAGACTGTGAAGGAACTTTACACCTTGGTGGATAAGTGTGCTCGGATGGAGGAGGGAAGAAAACTGCCCGGAGAGGAGGATTACATTAATGTTGATTCAGAGGATGATGACGAGTCCACCAGTCAGAAGAAGGGCAAGAAGCACAATAAGAAGCGCAAGGATAAGACGGTAATGTCTATTAAAGGGTCGGGTATCCCTAGCACCGGCAAGAGGGTTAAGGCCGAAACCCCCGGCAAGGAAGCTGTCGTGTGCTCTGACTGCCGGGAGGCCGCGGCCGCCGAAAGGGCCGGGAAAGGTGATGGACCATACTGTAAGGTCCATCGAACCAAGGGCCACGACCTTCAAGAGTGTTATCAGGTTGAATAGCTTGTCAAGAGACAGAAAGCAGAATATGAGAAGCGTGACAAGGAAAAGGGATAGAATGTTGCTGGCGGTAAGGGTCGTGGCGGTGAAGTAAATCGCCCCTGCAGACCTCTTCGGAACAAAGGAAAACCCGCCAGGGATCCAGAGAAGGAAGCCTGCGGTGATAAGAGTGATGAAGGGGATGAAGAGGAAACCAGTGAGCAGGAGTTCCAGAAGGCCACTGACGCCTTGTGCTTTGACAGGGGTGCATCCCTACAGGCCTCTCACCGCCAACTCAAGCGGTGGGCGTGTGAGGTTCATGCCGTGGAACCAGCGCCAGGGGCCCGGTAGCCACTAAAATGGTCACGCATGCCCATCATTTTTGACAAAGAGGATCATCCTGACCGCACCACCGCGGTAGGATGTTTGCCGTTGTTGGTTTCTCCAACAATCCGCAACCTCAAGGTCATGAAGATGTTGGTTGACGGCAGGGCCGGGTTGAATCTGATCTCCCCAAAGGTTATCAGCAAGCTTCAGATAGCAGAGGATGAGTTAAAAGTCACCGGCACGTTTCAAGGAGTTAATCCCGGCAGGAGTCATCCTAAGGAAAAGATCACGTTGCCTGTGACGTTTGGGGGAGAGCTGAACTACCGGACTGAAAAGATTGTGTTTGATGTGGTTGACCTCCCCTTGCCGTACAATGGAATCCTCGGACGCCCAGCCCTGGCTAAGTTCATGGCGGCATCCCACTATGCCTACAACGTCTTGAAGATGCCAGGGCCAGTTGGAGTCATTTCCGTCCGATCAGATGAGAAAGACGCAATCATTTGTGTGGACAAGATGTACCGGGACGCAGTCGCGGTAGAGGCAGTGGCAGCGGCAGTTCCCGCCAAGGAGAACAGAGGGAAGAAGAAGGATAGTAAGGGCTCCAGCAAGGAATTTGGGAAGTGCACCTCTCCGGAGTGCGCTGCGCCTATTGATGACTTGCCAGAGAGTTCCAACAGCAAGAGATCCAAGGTTGCTGTTCCAAAAGTGAAGAAGGTCCCGGCAGGGCTGGCTGGCATTGATGGTACTTTCACCATCAGCGCCACCCTCGATGACAAATAGGAAAGCGCGCTCGTTGCCTTCCTGCGAGCGAATATCGATGTGTTTGCCTGGCAACCATCTGATATCCCCGGTGTTCCCAGGGAGGTAATCGAGCACCACCTTGTTGTCTGCCCACATGCCCGACCTGTCAAGCAGAAAGTCCGGAAGCAGGCCTTGGAGAGGCAATAGTTCATTACAGAGGAGATCAAGGAACTTGAGGCAGCTGGTTTGGTCAAAGGAGTGTTGCATCCAACGTGGTTAGCAAATCCAGTGGTTGTTCGGAAGGCCAATGGGAAATGCAGACTTTGCATAGACTTCACAGATCTCAACAAGGCTTGTCCGAAAGACCCATTTCCCTTGCCGCGCATCGACCAGATCGTGGACTCCGCTTCAGGCTGCGATTTGCTCTCCTTTTTGGATGCATATTCTGGGTATCATCAAATCTTCATGTCCAAGGAATACGAAGAGAAGACCTCGTTCATCACCCCGTGTGATACCTACTATTTTATCTGCATGCCTCTCGGATTAAAGAGTGTCGGGTCTACTTTTGCAAGGGCAGTCCAGAATGGTTTTGGGCCACAGCTGTATAGAAACATTGAGGCTTATATGGATGATCTTGTGGTCAAAACCAAGGATAGATCAACCCTTATCCAGGATTTGGAGGAGACATTTGCCAATTTGCGCAAGATCAACTTGAAGCTCAACCCGAAGAAGTGTGTATTTGGTGTTCCCTCCGGCAAGCTGCTCGGGTACTTTGTATACCATCGGGGGATCGAAGCCAACCCCGACAAGATCCAAGCCATTGAACAGATCCAAGCACCAAAGACGGTCAAAGATGTAAGGCGTCTGACAGGGTGCGTTGCCGCGCTAACCAGATTCATTTCCATGTCTGCCGAGCGCGCCTTGTCATTCTTCAAAATCTTGAACAAGGCAGGGCCCATGAAGTGGACTCCAGAAGCAGATGCGGCTTTGCAAGAGTTGAAGGCCTACCTATCTTCTGTGCCCACCTTGGTTGCTCCCAAACCACAAGAGCCGTTGCTGCTATACTTGGCGGCAACCAATCAAGTGGTTAGTGCAGCCTTGGTGGCGCAGCGGGAAGTGGATGAAACAGAGAATGAGCAAAGACCGGCAGAGTCAGATAGGGATCATGACATAGGTAAGCGTGGCAGCGAAGACAACCCCAAGGACACGGCAAGGAAGAAAGTGGTGCAGCACCCAGTGTACTTCATTAGTTCCCTGCTACAGGGGGCTAGATCGAGGTACTCTGGCGTGCAAAAGTTGATATTTGGCCTCATCATGGCCTCAAGGAAACTGCGCCACTACTTCCAAGCCCATGATATCACAATTGTCACTCGCTTCCCGTTGGAAAGGATACTCCGGAACCCTGGGGCTACTGGCAGAATAGTGGAGTGGGCTTTGGAGTTATCCAGTATTGGTTTGAAGTTTGAGGGCACATCAACAATCCAGAGCAAGGCATTGGCAGAGTTTATTGCAGAATGGATGCCAACCCCTGACGAGTAAGTGCCAGAAATAGTTATCCCCAGCAAGGAGGCACCCCAAGAATGGATCATGTATTTTGATGGTGCTTTTTCCCTACAAGGTGTAGGGGCTGGCGTGCTTCTCGTCTCTCCCTCCGGGGAACACTTGAAGTACGTCATCCAGATGCATTTTGCCTGGGAAGAGGCAACCAACAATACAGCAGAGTATGAAGGGCTCCTTGCCAGGCTCAGGATTGCCGCAGAATTGGGAATCAAGAAGCTGATCATTCGAGGAGACACACAGCTTGTGGTGAGACAAGTCAACAAAGATTACCAAAGTCCATTGATGGAGGCATACGTTGAGGAAGTGAGAAGATTGGAGGAGCGCTTTGACGGGTTGCAAACAGAGCACATACCTCATGCGGAAAACAGCATAGCTGATCACCTGTCAAAGTGTGCTGCCCAAAAGCGTCCTGTGGAACCAGGAACTTTTGTTCTCCATCTTACTCAGCCCTCCGTATCCCCAGCAACAATGGCCCGGAAAAGGAGAAAGATGGACTCCGATAAACCTCTCCCGGTAGAGCTATCCGCTCCTGGCAGGGACCCTGCCGGAAACAACCCCTCACAACCTGCCGGATCGCACCCTCCAGCC